>OX388350.1:68343602-69811595 GCA_947579665.1 Sympetrum striolatum
AGCAGTAAGCTACGCATCCGTAGTAAATTTAGTACAAGGAAAAAGTTCTAAATGGGAAATTTAACAAAATTCCATTTCATTCCTATTGCTTGAAGTTGACTTATTCCCTTTCTTGTTGCATATGATTTTATGGAGAGTTTCGTGTATTGTATGAAAAATCGATGGGAAGTTTTAATTTAAGTTTAACAAAGCTCCACTCGTAAGTTACCCTATCCTTTACTAAACTGTGTCTAATTAAAGTATTTAGATCTCTTGAAAGAATCCGGTTGTAGAATCAATCAATCTTAATATTATGGAATTTCTGTTTCACACGTTGCTCTTAATTTAACTTGAGGTTCGAATTGTTATTCTATGATCTCATTTCTAAAAACGAAATAAAAGTGTCGTTCGTCGGAACGAGTATGCGCTACCAGGAAGGACTCATTGCGCGATTCTGCTTGTTTTAACGTGTCATATTGTCCCTCTATCGGCGAAATAATCAGTTTTACATCTCAATTTTGAAAATTCTGGATTTAGTTACAGGAGATGCTGTTTTACGTTAATTTCATCTTACATCTTTAAAAAATCTGATGTGGCCAACACATGACTTTCTCCATGTATAAGATGTAAATATTTGTCTACGACAGTATTTTCGATCTCTAGATTCAATCTAAACTTGGAAGATACATACAAATACATTTTTTTTAATTTTTGTAGATAACTGTATATACCTTAACATCACAGGAATTTTGCAAAAACGGAAACGAGCTTCGATTAATAAAGCTCGACTTCCGGTTAACCGATTTACTCCAAAAACTAATCAAATCTAACAACACCAACCAAAGTGCTATATATGAAATTTGGTGTTGATACGACAAATAGTTTTCATGTTAGAGGGCCCACAAAGTACATAATCGGCAACTTCCGGTTAATCAGTATTTCACCAATAACATCTACGCAATCAGTGATCCAAAAATATATTTAATACAAAAGTTATAGTAAATTACATTCTCTAAAAATTTTATAAATAATAGTATATACCTAAATATCATGTTTATGGAGATATTTTGCAAAAACGGAAATTTGCTTCGAAGAATAAAGCTCGACTTCCGGTCTACCGATTTACTCCAAAAACAAATCAACTCTGACAGCACCCACCGCATTTCAGTGTATGAAGTTTGGTATTGATACAACGAATAGTTTTTACGTTAGAGCGCCCACAAGCACACACACACATACACACACACACCATTCCGAAAATGGTCAAAACATATTCTAGGGTCCCCAAAACATGTATTTCCGTTGAAATCTCCAAGTCGATCTTTTTAATGCAAACAATACTTTCTCTATACTACGTATATGGAGAAAGTAAAAATAATTTCTTCTTGCACGTGCCCTTCCTCGTCTTTTTTGCTCTCAACGGTTTCCGTGACATGAATTTTCGTGATGACTTCCCAAGGCGCTGTTTTTATTCTCCAATTGCTCAATTTGTTTTTGGTACTCTCACACGGCGATGCTCGCAGACGTCAGCTTTTGTTTAGCGCTCTTGTTTACCTTCGCCGAGTCAATTTCTCTTCTCCTTGAGCCTCGTTTGACATCGTGCAATATGCAGATGCTCCGATTGACTGACTGATTGCCCCCTTTTCTATTGATCACGTGAAAGACATGCAAACAATGCGAGGAGTTGCGAAGTGTCGCACTTAAGGATTGTCCTCTCACACGGGTTATATTCAAACTGTAATTGAATTTCACCGAACTGTTGAAGTAATTCATTCCCCTATTTCACTGTGGTATTCTGTTGCTTCTCGTTGTAAGAACTCATGCGTTAACTGTATGTTTGTATGTTTACTTATTGAAGGAAGCGTTTGTCTGTAATCATAGGCTACCGTCAAACAAAAGTATATATTAAAAAAATGAGAAAACTCTGTAGATGGTGGAAGGATTACTATTTTATTGTGTTGTAAACCGGTTTTTGATTCCGAGTTTCAATTTATTTCAATGTTTGAAGGTTAGTTATCAAGTATCGACTGCAAGGCAAATTCGTTAGGAAGTGTATATTTAAATTAATTACATCATAATGAAGTACCGTAAAAAAAGTACCAAAAAAGCAAAAATAAACAAATCTTTGGCAAAAATCGAAGGAGCATTTTTGAGGCGGCTGGTTTAATAATATCAAAATCGTTTTTCCCTCGGAATATTTTTTCTCCGGCAAACATATTTAATCTACTTTATTTTTCCCGTTTAGAATCAACGGTCGCTTCAGCAAGTACTTAATATTTGACATTGGGCGTAATGAAGCCTAAATATGTAATATACATTATCTATTATGGCTCCTTATTATTGTTGGCTAAGTATTTTTACTTATAAAATTCTTACGAAACTCATGGCCATTTATGTTGGTCACTGCCTTTTCTCTCTGTAACTCTTTTTTTCTGTGGATCCTTCTGTACTTATTTTTAGCCGTGGATTTTCATTCCAGAAACATACGAGTACTGAGAGTATTTACTCACTTTCAATATTCTATTGGTCATTGAACCTTCCAATATTACCTCCTAATTTCTTCGAATACTGAGTTTTTAATGTATTAAGTTTTATACTTTGCTTAAATTAAAGTTAATATGTCTAGAATTAGTTTTGAATAGTCAGAAAAGAGTTAAAGAAATGTGTGAAATCAGCTTCTAGACGAACCAGCTGTCTAAAATATACGTTTTTGTACGATTCAATCTAATTGGATTTACCTTATGTAGATTAAAGTCTGGGTTTTATATTTCTCTATCTGAGGAAGCATTTTAGCACATCCAAGAAGTTTCCATGAAAATATTGAGAAATGTTTGCAAAGGCTTCCTCTGAAGCCCCATCTACGTAATAGGTCAATCATTCAACGGGTGAAAGTATGGCGGGACGCCTACATCGAGGATAGGATAAGTAATTCTGATTGCCTGTATCACGGGGTTGCTCTTGCTATTCTGCTTGTCCCGTTCCAGGGACACTTCCTAGCCCCAGTCCAACGCCTCAACTCTTTATATATTGCACAGTTACTTCAGCTACATGATGGAATTATATAAATAAAATTGAATTAAGTTTAATCAGCAATACATATAAAATTATTAACGTGAAAAGTTAAATGGAAACTTAGTTGCAAGAGAAAGATCTTTTTTGATAATTTAGAGAAATCAATTTTATTTCAACTAGTGTATTATGTATTCTTTAATCAATGCTTTTCCTCATTGAACAATGAAATAAACGGTGATATGTAACATTATTTAAAGTTATCCAACAGGGATATTTTATGGAGTTAAATCGTTACTGGCGCACGTGTCAGGCTACCCTGCCACTTTTCTCATAAATATCTAAACCATGTTGTAGAACTATTGCGAATACAGTTATTTGCTAAATCTAAAATAGCATATATATGTCACTTTACCGGTACATCAACCACCGACTTCTCCTTTAACACATTTTTTCAGTGCTGAATATAAGCAGAGGCGTTTGCCATTACCTTTTTTCCTTTTTCCCAAAGCTCTAAGATTTCTCTTCAACTTGCACCTACCTCATGCCTCTTTCTCTCCTTCAAAAATAGGAAATAGGAACACACGTCTTTATCTGACCCGCATTACTCTGGAATATTACGCTCATGCATCGCCTTCGAAACCTTCGTAACACCACCAGCTAGTACAGAAAGCCATTGTCGAACGAGACACAGCAAAAGTCCCTCGCTGAAAATCGCGCATATGTTTGGTTTGCTCCAACTGGCACGTATATATGTACGTGTTTCCCTACGTAAAATTCTCCAGATAAGGAAACAAATGGGGCAGTGCGCACGAACGGTTTCGCTTCGTTTTTTTCATACTTTCCCGCCAAAATGTCCGCGCGCTCTTTTCCCGCGTCACGTGATGCAGAAGAGTGTTGCTGTTAGGACGGTGTCGCTGAAGATAGGCTTTTGTTCTGCTTCCGTTCCCGCGTTGCTTTTCGCTTCGCGCTTGTTTTCGGCTGTTGGAAAAGAGGAAAAACAACGCGGAAACTCGCAGCGTTATTCATTGGCTACCAGTTGATTTCCGTCGGGAGCTGTAAAAAGGGTTTTCGTTCGGCATCGCCGATTCTTTTCTATCCCTGGAAATTCGATTATTGCGTGTGGTCCCTTGTATGAAAAACTCGTAACCGGTCGTTGGGGGATTTAGAAGGGTCACAAAAGGTTAGATGTGGGCTAAAATTTATGTATACCCTAGAAGTAAGGGAATAAAATAATTATTATCACATTTGTTTTTCGCATAGATGCTGTCTTTGGATAAGTTCTAGTAGATAAATTTCCAAAGTTATTTTATATTAAGTAATAAAGTTCCAAATATTTGCCCTGATATCTGTAGAAAAGCTGAAATTAAAGGTGGAATTATTGTTTGCTTATCTTTTAGAACCTCGTTTTATTTTATAAATGCTTACTTAAACTGATGCGAAATTACAAAGGAATCGCTGATTTTCGTGTAAGGTTGAAAATTAAAGATAGATAATTAGTTTGGCTCAACTTACTCGGTCGCTCTATGAAGTTGATAAATTGTACTTCACAATTCAGCGTAAGGTCTGTAAAAGTTTTCGTTGCAAAGTTCCCCACAACTTCTACCAATTCACGAACGCTTTCGAGACTTCTCAATCAAATGAAAACAGCAGGTCAGACGTCCACGAAAGCTGTTTCTCAGCGTTCGCAACTTTCTGAAGATTATTTTTCGGAACAAAAGTTGACGTTAAGTCGTTTACAGTTATTTCATCGTTTTGTGAAATCCGTCGAAAATACGTCTTAACTATGTTACTACTCTCTACGGCTGAACGCTATCGCGGTGGTCTTTCGGGAAATTTCAAGGGCAATATAAGCTTCCTTTTGCACACCCTGGAACAGTCCTAGCCTATTTTATTGTGTAGAAGCTGCCCCTGTCTCAAATATCTCCAGTCAAACCCCGTATGTATAGCGTCCGTGCTCTATTCAAAAGAATATTGTGAGACATGGGTGCATCTAAGATTTTACGGAGAAGTTTCGAGATACCGAAAAGATGCAGTAATATGTTTTAACGAATCCTCTTAAATAGAGGATTGCTGAAATAAGCTTTCTTGCGAATATTCTGCAATGTCTTATAGAGGATTGTATGTTAGTATATTAGAAAATGTCCTGGCAGAATTATAATTTCATAAGAATTCATAATTACTCCCTTCCACTATTAGATCTTGAATCATGAATAATTATTGAGCTAGGATAAATCGACTAGCACCTATGAACCATGACATCGTTCCAAATGACTTTCTTGCAGTTTAATGCTTGTCTTTCGCACGTTTTTTTAAGTTTTAATGCCTTTTCCATCTACAGCAAATCATGCTAAACCTAGTACAACACTCTCTCTCTCTCTCTAAGAGGATTTTAAATTAAAGGTTGCTATTCTACCTCAGTTTTGAATAGGTAGTAAACAAGGCTTCGTTCTTGCAGTTCATAAAAATCTCATTTACCGGTGCATTTTTCAGTTCCTCCTCTCCAGATATGGAATGTATTTCCAATTCCCATTCCTGCCTAGAATGCCTCATTCCTCCATACTCTTAATCCATACTTTTGGTAGCTAATGTTAGAGGGCCGAGGTACCAACCGGTCTTCGACAAGACTGGCACAAAAATGGCATATGACAAGAAAAGATGAATTCTACCACTCAAGAAGTTATTTTATCTTCTTTCATGGAGTTGCGATTTTGAGTGCTTCGTTGAGTTAAAAATTCTGAGAAGTGCTACTCTTTGTGATTCTAAGATCCTTCATTGTAATCCCCTCCGTGCTGTAAGTCGTTTACCCTTTACTCTCGAGAATCGCTATGTTACGGATTACTTTCTTCTCGACCCTTGAACTCTGCTCTCTCATGCAGTTCGCATGCATCCCTCGTCTGATATGTCACCGTGTGCTTCCCCTTTTTTCTCTGCTTTTTTCCTCTTCCGAGTTTGTCGCAGGCGGGGGTGGATGTAATGGAGCCTCGTCCAGAATACGCAACTCAATGGACTGCGTTACTGCATCTCGTGTTTTATGCCGCTTCTCGTTTTTCTGCAATGTATACTTAAGGACTCTTGCTGTTGTTCGTCTTTTAAATTTCGTTTCTAGAGGAAGCGTGCTGAATCCACGCTCTATTTCCTGTTTAGTGATATTTTGCAGCATTTTATTAAGATTGAGTTCTTGTTTTTTGTTGGGATGTGTAAGTCACGCGAGGGTGGAAAACATGATATGTTATTCGGTACTTCTCGGTAAGTCCTATATTGACGATAAATATTACCCTACTTGTAGGAAATTTTTCCTTTCTTCTCAATGTTTTATTCCTATCGACTGAAGCAGACAATAAGCATTAGCATTGCATAAGTTAAGGTTTATTCATATTCGATTATCAAATTTCAAATACCAATTTCGTTATATACAAATTCCTGTGTCTTTGTGTACACTCTATTTCTTTCGTATTTTATGTTTCTTTTATATCCTATTGTTTATTTTTCTTGGTCAAACCCTTGGAAACTTAGTAGCAAAGCAGTACAGTCCATTCTTGGAATTACAGTTTGTATCAATTGATGTCGAGAAAATTCTCTGTAACCCTTACTACTCCTCGCTGCATAAGGTCGATGCTGAATGTTATTTTCAGGGAATACTTTAGCCTCTCAAATTGGCTATGAGTGGTACCCAAAGTTAGAGTTAAATCAAAGTGGCAACTAAAGTTACCATCGATTTTCCTCGAAGCTTGGTGGTAAAGTGGATAAAGGTTGTTACGGAAACAGATTATTACTTTTATTTCCTTTTTTTTCTCAAATTATATTTCATTTGGTCGTATTTTCTTGCCTTTCCCAAACTCTTTTCTTCCAAATATTTTTAAAGGTGTTTACTGCCATTAGGATAGTATTCGATTTGATAGACTTAATCTCTTAAATTTGAGTAGATAAATGGCAATTCACACATTAGTAATGTGTAAATTGTGTGTGTGTTTGAAAAATTAGTATGCATTCTGACGTATTTTGAAATTAACCAAAGAGCCAACATACCATCAAAAATATTTTTATGATATTTTATCTTTTTATGTTTTATTGGTTATTTTGATTCATTACACTTTGCCATCAGTGGTTTATTATATTCTAACATATTTTAAGTATAATATACACTTCATCATTTGTCCCCAGAGAGAAAAATGTATTTATTCCATGAAAAGATAAGGTAGATTGATAATTTTTGTTGCAGCACATTAATAAAATAAATTAAAGCATACGAATTAATCAAATGAATTTAACTCCCTGGCATTTTTTCTAAAGTTAAGTCCGTCAGTTTATGTGTTAATTAGTTACTTGTTTATACATTTTAATTTGATTTAAATGCCAACGATATACACCTTGTTTAATGCTTCATCTTCCCTCGCACAGTGGAGTAAGTGCGAAAGAAGGAAGTTTTCCGTCTCTCAGTCGAAAAAAAATATTTCCGGAAAACAAATCCGAGAGAACTCTTGTCTTTTGGCCTCGAAATGAATGCACCAGACGACAGCGTAAAAACTCTCATCACAGCGGATTCATTGACCTCTTTGACGCATTCTCTTCGTAATGTGTTGCGGAATCCATGCCTTTGGGCTTTTTTCTCTCCCAAAATTCGCAAACCGAAAATTTGTCGCAGCTAAATTCCTCGTGCCTTTGGGAAACTTCTCTCTAAAGCGTCTCCGCTGGAGTTTTGAAAACCGAAAGGTATTTGGTGCTAATTTGCGTTTTCGGTTCCACCTCCAGAGGATGCACACGGTTTCGGTGGCGTTGAATAGGTTTACAACTGCTGTAACACAAGAGTGTCGATGTGGACGTGGAGAGAAATTAGTCTCCCGGAAGAATTAAATGGAATTTTCCGTGTGTGGCTTACAGGATTTAATTAATCTCACGAACAATCAAAACAATTCACCAAAAATTCATTTAACACTGTGGATTATTTTCTGTGCTGAGTTTCGCTATTCGTTTTTACTCATTCCATTCATTTGTAGCCCTCCGCTACGTTGACGTATGTAACACTTCCATTGGACCCGGATTTTTTCTTTTTTCATAAAACGTAGAACAAGTTATTACACTTTGCGAAAATTAACTAATTAATTAACTCGTATAATAATAATTTGTCACAAAAGGGTTATAGAAGTACCCAATTACTTGTTATCTAATAATTTTAAATAGAATAAGATAATCATCAAAATACATACGAGTGAGAAAAGGAAAAGAAAACAATAAAAATATGAAAAATTGAAGACTAAATTTTTCGTTTCAAGGATCTCAACGAGTCATTAAAAATACAATTCATCTTGCTCAACCGATCTCATTATCCTTGTGAATTGCTATGTATGGTTGAGTTGTATGGTTGTGTGGTCCATCGGTGGCTTTTAATTTTTTACAAAGTTCTTTTTACGATTAGTTTATATTCTTCTTGACTTGGTCCCAAAAATGAAGGTATTAGGCTTGTTTCGACTCCTACAGTTTGACCGCAAAAGGTTTTTCATCCCATTGTTTTTAACCCTTTTTTAAACACATTCAATCCTTTCGCACCAGCTTGCTAACATACTTGAGTCTACGTCTTTAGGAGTCCTAATATAAACACGTATTTATAACAGCCGTATGCACTACCATAAATACTTTTGAGTAGCAAGTAAGTTTAAATCACGAAGTGAATTAATTAACAAGCAACATCCAAATAATGATGATTCTGTACGTATGGAAATGGTATTCGAATTCCGGATTATCGTAAAAATAAAAACTGTGAATTTTGTATGAATATTTTATATTTTAATTTGTTCAAAATTTCTAATAATTTTTTTCTCTTTCTTTTCAGGTAAGTACCGTTTCACCATCAGCAATTATCCTTCTTATATTTCTGGTATTTGTGGTGAGTACGAACCCATTAAATTGCCTCCGTGATGGACTTATCACTTATGGCGTTACCAAAAGAAATTGCACTTATGCATTTGAAAACATGAGTTATCAACCCGAAAATTTCCAATTTGTAGTTATGAATGGAATATGAAAAAAGGCAATTTGTGGCCGATATGTTATGCCTGTCGATACTTATTCTGTACCCATTTTTATCATTTTCTTTATTGAACAATTTATAGCAATAACTGATAAAGGTGGTTGGCATAAAATCGTTACGTACAGCTATTTCTGATCAAATGCATTAGTAAATACTACAGGACATAGGAAACTAGTGACCTTTCGTTGCTGCGGAAGCTTAAATAAATAGAAGAACGTGTTTCTGTGAAATCTGCTTATCAATATTCGATATTTACTTCACTAAAACATGAAAGTGATTAATGGAAAATGAGATAATATTTCCTTTGTCGAGTTTTTAGTTGCAAAGTAAAGTTTCTCAATTTTGGTTCAGGAGGTAAAATAGCAGGGACGAGAAAGATTTCAATTGAACATTCACTCATTCAAATTTAAATGATAAATCTAAAGGCTTAAAATTACATCGATAAATCCTTTTACTGGATGATTTCTTCTGACATCCACGTAGCAGTTGACGAACATTCTTTGCCTTGACGATGAATTGGTCGAAATTATGGTTGTTAAATTCAATATTTTCAAGGAACGGTAAATTTAACTCTGTAAGTTCTCATCATTATACGCAGTTGGACAATGTATTTATTTGAAACAGAATACGGAAAAGCGCATGTTCCTCAGCGTAATAAGGCGAATTGATCAATAGAGAAGATTTTCATTTTTCGACTCCACTTTACGCATGCTTTCGGATGTGTAGATAGAAGTGACCCCTTCGAAATCTCTGTTACCGTAAAATTAATTCCTCGGAAATGCTGTGTTTGCGTATTTTTCTCATGGGCAGTTAATCTCCAGTGACGTCCTCCGAAATACCGCAACGCGTGTCTAAGACAACTGCAGTGGGGGCCAAAGAGGAATCGGGAGAAGTCTAGACGTGCCTCATTGATTGTCTTCTTTCCTCGTGTGGACGAAAGGGAAATGTTTCATTTATAGGTGGGGGCGGAACACGGACTGAATTCCGAAAAAGCCGTCATTTATTTTCGTGGAATTTCGTGAAAGTTGAGTTCAAGAGGTCGGAGTTTTTCAACTCTTCAGATTACGATCGAGTGCATTCATGTATGCTTTATAAATACCGCAATTAATCTTTCAGTACTATGAGCAAGTATAAGTAGTGATGGGAATAAAACGTTCTTTTACATGCGAGCGTTTTAAACGTTGAATAAAAAACGTTTTCTATTCATAAAAACCGTTTTTTTATTCATAAAAACCGTTTTTATTCATAAAAACCGTTTTTTATCCATAAAAACTGTTTTTTATTCATAAAAAACGTTTCTTTGCATTTCATTCCCATATTGGAATTGAAATTAGACATTTATGTCTATATTATTCATGAACAATATAAACTGATTCATTGTCTGTCCCAAGTAATAGTTATTCAACAAAAAATTGAAATATATGACGTAATATTATTACAAAATTATGCACAATGAGGAATAAGATGCTTTGAAAATCACACATGAATACGCGGTGGTCTCAAACAAGTTAATCTTGCTGACTTTTATATTAAAGAGCCAATAAAATAACCAAATGGATTAAGTTATTTCATGTAATAGTTATGATAAGTATAATGATATTAGTATTAGACACAAAATTATTTCAGCCACTTCTAACTGGCTGTTCTGAATTTTAAAGCAGAATATTCAATTGGAAATTAACGCTGAGAAATTCTCCAGTTTTCGCAAGGTAAGGGAGGAGTTTAAAAACATATTAATACGACTTACCTCAAATAGCAGAAACGTCTTCGAAAAATGTTTATATCTTTTCAGTATTTCGATGGTGGGTTTTTATCTAATACTATAGGGAATTAATTTAGGCTTAAAAACAGTAAAATTAAAAACAAACAGCAGTTACATTCTTGCCTGACATTCCAATTTAGTTATGATGACACATGTTTTGTTTTAACGATGCTGTTTCGTAGCTTAGATGCTTGAAATAAAAAAGTGAAAAAGTTCTTAGGTAAACTATGAATATGAAGGATACATTTTTTTAATCATGGGCAGTATCACTTTCAATGCATTAAATGCAGCCATACTTGTATTATTTGTAGTTAAATTATTGTCTGTATTAGTTGTAGTTAAATTATAGTATGTAGGGCACAACACTAAAGATTCACAAAACTCGATACAAATGCAAGGGAACCAAAGTGGCCCGTCATATATGTTTTGGATTGGATAAGTCTGAAACTGTGTCTTTAAATTCCTCCACTACGCCATCTAGATATGATTCCTCGTTGGAAATGAGTGAAGAAATGTTCTCATCTACAGCCGCAGGTATAACAAATTCCTCTCCCTCCTCATCAGTTATCGAGAGATGATCGCTTGAAATTTTAGCTCTTTCGGTATCCAGTAATCGGTAAAGGTATTTAGTGCTGGTTTAATGAGCATTACCATAATTCCCCAGCAAAGTAATGAAGCATCAAAAAATTCGCTTGCAATATCACACTACTGTAATTAAACATTAAAAAAAATTTATTTTGAAGAAGTAGACGTAAATGAATTAATTAATTGCTAGTTTTACCAAAATTTTCATTGAGATTTTTTTATTTGTGCCATTGTACTCATAAAATTTTCTATATGTTTTGCATAAGTATGGCGCAATTTTGTTTTTTTATTGTTGGTTCATGCAAATCCATCCCATCAGAACCAAGAATTATCTCCCTTGTTAATAAGGGTTGGTTATTTTCACCTGAGTTATAGCCCTTGACGCGTCTTCCATTCAGTTTATCGTCCGTGCTCAGGATAGCGTGCACTATTTCGAAATCCTCCCACCTATAGGAATATCCCCTGTTATCACTTGTGCTCTGGAAGCTGCTGCAGTACATTTGACAGTGGTTCGCTATTTACAGGTGAAAATTCGGCTAGTTGGAAAGATTGACGAGGTATTTTTCCTATAAATTGATACGAGTTGAATTCTTGGAACACAATTTAAAATTTTTATTGAATCGATTTATTTATTTAACTTAATCTGGGATATAGAATATAATTCCATCTGCACAAGTTATGGTTTTCATAGAACCTTTTAAATGGTCTTCTCTTAAAGTACTGATTAACGAATTGCTCCAGGACTGTAATTATTCGCTATAATATGAAATACTTATTTGTGTTCACTATTTTAAAACTCTGCAATTACCTTTACCATTTTATTTTCTGCCAATCGAACTTCGTTTAAAATGGAAAAATCACTTCAGGTTCCTTAGTAAAAGAGAATTACAATTATGAAAATATTTTATAATAGATATTCACCCTCTCAGTTTACAAAAATTCTTTCCTCATCCTTCTTAGTAAGATCTCCCTACCACTTCTAAATTGTTAATATTAGATTGATCTGGCCTTTGGGCTGAATACTCTACAGGCACTAAGCAAAATCACATTATAATACTTTGTAAAATGGTCTAATTCGTGAATTTCCTTCGGAAAATGTATTTAAAGCAATAACTTATACAATATTTTGGGAGGAATCTTTACTTAGACGTAATACTCTCATATATGTAACCTTTTTATCATAGAATTTTGCTCAACGTACATTCCAAATTCATTTTTATGTACTGGCAGTGTGGAAAGGGCAGAGACCAATTTATGTCGAAGGATCCCTTTTGAAAACGGACGACGTCAGTGCTCGTCGCTCTCGGTTCGAGCTTATGCCGCGATAAACTTGGCGAAATAGCGTCCCGATTTCCCAGAAGGAAATATGCGAGGATCTGTCGTCGGCAGGAAATTGGACTCCGCCATTCATCTTTGTCTCACGCTCTAATTGATCATTATGGTGGTCCAAAAGAAATACTTCCGATGTGGGAATTAATTAGAGACCGAGAAATTGAGTCCTCCGTGGCTGTAATTGCTGCGTTATTTCTTCTCGGATGCGCACGGATCTCTTATTTTTGTTTGCTTTCGGTACGTACGATCGCAGTGGAATTTAATCGTGTAAATTTTACCGAAATGCATTTTGGTCAGATTAAGCGCTTTTTGAGTTATCACTAATTCAACCGGAATACGTGCAGTTTATGGTTATCACATTATTGTCATTGATTCTCATCGTTTATCTCTATCTGTGTTATACTGGCTAATGTTGCGGGTAATTGCATTTTTGAAATATTTGTGTGTGGTCACAAATAAATGATTATATCATCATTAGATTTTCCATGACTTAACTAATTTCTCATAAATGCATCGCTTTATTTACTAATCTTTTAGCCGCAGATGTTACAATAATAATTCAAGTAGTGATCGAATTTCTCCATTATTATATGGTTAAACCAGGAATTATTTATTTAACCCCCTTGGTAATTGCTTTTGAAAATGATGATAAATTCGCATATTTTCTCCAACGTTCTACTGTGACTCATGACACTAGTAAGATATGACCATTAGCATGGCTTATATTACATGATGAAATGCCATTTATTCAACATCATCTCTAAGGAATAAATTAGTCCGAAATGTTGTCCATTTATCTATTCCATTAGATTTCCCGGATACTTTTTTCAGAGGCGAAATTAGTGACAGAGTGTAGACATGCTTTCATGTTAAAAACTACTCTCGTCTTCGTCGAAACAGATGAATTCTTCAAGCCTACCATCTCAGGTTAAAACCTAAAGAATCTGTGTGTTATTCTTGATTAAGTTGCCAATAACTGAATTTACGTAATCCTGATTCAAGCCCAGGTTTCTCACTTTGCAGGCGCGTATTCTAACTAATGAACTTCGACTTCGCGTCAATTTTGCTTCCATTACAAGGATGTTTAAAAAACCAGAAAGTGGGAGACATGGGTTCGAGTCCCAGTTTTGTTGTTATTTTCACTTCTGTTCAAAATAAAATAATTTTTCAGCGACAGTTTCGAAATTTCAATAGTGAGCAGTAACGATGCTTTTATTTACGCTTACAAATAAGATTCCTGCTTTTATTTGAAGAAAGACCTTTAACATTGGGAAATTTTATAAGTTCTACAAATATTACTCTAAAATTTCTCTTCATTTTTATAATTTATTCCTGTTTTTAATCGATATAAAGAAAATAAAAAAGCCCAAAAATGTTATATTTAGGTTGAAAATTAGATTTCATTTTCGTAGAATGAAATTGCCGAGTTTATGTTCAAAATACCAAGAATTAATTGCTTGTTTAGAAACTTTTTGCGAAATATCGTTCTCTCGAAATCAGAGCTACTTTTGCTTCCAATCGGCCATATGGCTGTTGCTGGAGACCTTTCAGGAGATTTTTCTTTGTTGTTCCGCTGTTTTTATGATGATTGATTTCGAATTAAGTAGATTGTCCCCATAATGGATGTAAAGATCAAACTCCTTTCGTCATCGCGATGAAATATTGATTTCTTTATAGTGAATTGTTTGTTATCAAATGTAATATGAGTCTCAGCTCCACTAATGCAATTTTGCACGATGGGTGGCTGAATTTTTTATTTATGCTTTTGCGATAGTGATGATTGTATTTCATTTTTGTCTCCCTTAGAAACGTTCATAGATATGCACGGATATGCACGGATACTTAATGCCGGAAATATTAAAGAACTTGGTTAATGGGATACGGTTAGTTTATTTTTACGTCAGTATTTTCCTCATCTTAAACCTCATGTATCACTTCTTTTCGAAAGAAACCATTAAGGCATATCCTCAGCCCCATCGAAACATTTCCTCGACATTTATATGTCTCAATAAGTAAGGCGACGTCCTTATAAGGATCCCCAATGAGTAACTCCGCGTCCCTTAATTGCAGTTTCGTCTCCGAGTTTCTCCAGCACTGCGGTTTGTCAACATCTCGAGTCAATGTTTCCTCATGCGAATTCCTCTCAAAGGAAGCCATTCCATCGCATGTAATTGTCGCGTAAACATCTCGCGATTTTCAGTGACGAAGATGCCTCCCACGCTCTGAGGAAATTTGATGTTCAGCTCCAAAAGGCGTAAATGCAAGTGCCGGTGTTATTCCCTCGAATGAGATGTCGTTCGTGTTTCAGTGGAGGAGGCTCACAGCTGAAAATCAAGCGAGGAATTGCATTTTGAGGAGTTTATGAGAAACGCATTAGCTGAGATGGTATATATTCATTTGGGCATTCCATTTTTCTAAAAATATACATCTCGGTTGATCATTATTTTATCCATCTATATCTTGAGCTATCTAAAGTACGCTTAGGTAATACTAGATCACTATTCACGTAATATGCATACAATGTAGTTGGAAAATGAGTTAAATATTCTAATTTAGATTAATAATTATCTGCACATTCTCAATAGAACAATATTGTATTTTGTTGCAAAATTACGCATCGTTCTAAAATAAATATCAAAAAGCAATTGAATTCTCTGACGAAATTTCTAGTTGCAGATAGGGTCAATTTATTTACTCTCTTTCTAGTTAATCTCTTTTTCATTTATTCATGAAGTTAAATTCTAAACTTCAATAAATTTCTGAGATCAAATGATATTTTAATAATTTTTATTACTTCATATCATGGCATGTGTATTTTTCAACCTTTCACAGGATATTTTGAATTATATTATTCGGTATCATCGGTATTCCTCCGTTGTTACAATTAGAGAAATACACATTGTAAATGTCACACTTATTTTTATCATCTGATTTCAATTTTATTTTCGTTGTGAAAGAACAGTTTAATATTTGAAAATCCTCAGCGTAGAGCACCTCTAACGCTGAAAAAAAACGACAACGCCAGATTTGTATGTTTTTTCCCGTATCCTCCTCTTCCTAAATCTTGGCACTTTTTTATACTATTATAACTGGAAGAAGAACGATTATCTCGGCCTAAATAGTTACAAAATTGAGTAATCCGTATTTAGTATGTAATCATTTGATTAACTCTCATTTCTTCGTTTACAAACATCTGGAGAAACACCAGGGAAAGGGTGAAAGGTGATTTGCACGTTTATACATGCACCTAAGAAAATTCCCAATGAAGAATTGACATGAAAAAAGAATTTATGGCCTCAATGGTTAGAGCAACCAGCCGTCAAATGGGCGATCCGGGTTCTAATCCCGGTCCTATCAAACTTTTTTCATGTTCCTTCTTTCTCGGGGATATTATGGTAAACCTTGCGTTAGTTTCGATCAGTCTATTCACTCTCGTTACATACGCGAATCTGAAACTTACCTTTTTTTAGGCCAATTTCTCACAGATTCGACCATCGACCCCATTTCCTGTGCCGTTTTGACTCAAACGATCTTTGAATTACCGGAAACAGTACCGAAATTACCGGGAAATTACCGTGATTGCCTCGAAAGACGTCTCCGAAAGCACTTTGCATCAGAGTTGTTGGAGCATTATTTAATGAGCATCTGTCTGGAGCAATTGAAGATGGTGTTTTTTCTTTTGTCTTACTTTTGGTAGTCTAACAAGTGGAGGCTGCACTTCTGTGTTAGCAATTTCCCATTAACTCGTCCGTTATTCCCTATTTTCTTGTCTAACTGGTGTACATCCGAGTCCGTGTATTAAAAGGTTCCCTCCTCTCCATTTGGTGCGCGAAAAATATTCTGAGGATTAGTTCGTTGTTGATATTTTTCCTCTGATCGATCAATCAATCCAAACACCTATTTTTTGGAACCAGCCCGCAATGAGTATTAATCAATTAATGAATTGGTAGGCATATACAACTTCTTCCGGTTGAATCTATTGATTTGCCCTCTTTGAGGTGCAGCAATGTGTATTATTGGAGATTAAGATCGTGAAATAAAAGGGGGACAGGGACTCGAACCCTGGACCCTTACGTTATAAGCCTAATGGTCTACCGACTGAGCTATCCGAGATTGCGCATTAGATACAATTTTGTTTATTACTCACGATAATTAAGGTGTGAATTTTATCGTTGGTAGGAAACTGTCATATGACGAATGATTCTTTTCAGATGTCCCTGATGAATTATGCTCAATTCGTAGTAGCTGCATGTACTTTTAATGCGTATGGCATAATCTTTTGTGCCGTAAAGTGATTTAGATTTTTTTGTTGTAGAAAATACTTGAGATTTAAGAGTAGTTCCTTCACTAGTAATATATCTAACTTTGTGCCAGTATTTTTTTTTAATTAATGAGAATAAATTGTTTGGTTATGCCCTGACAAAGCTCACGCATCTCTCATGTTTCAGATACCCAGAGTTTAATATTTTTTACTATAAGTTGGAAGGTTACCGTTGCTTATTCCTGTAGTCCATCTCGGAACTTTTCGTAAAATAAATATTTTTTCGAGCGTCACGTTTTACCCACGCCTTTCCTATTCCTAAGTTTTTCTCCGTTCGAATTTCTCTGCTAATCCGTTGTGCGAGTTCTTGAGAATGTGAAATCCCTTCTATCCTCAACGACGTGAGTGCTTCGTCCACCTTCGCCTCCTCCCAATGCCCTCCCTCCACGATTTCTATCCATCCCTACCATTCGAGGAGGCAAGTTTATTCCCTGCGTTTCCCTCTATCAGCCCCTTGACCTTTAGCCTGACTTGGAGGCAATGAAAGATGGTTAATGGGCATCCTAGATACAGTCCAAGTATTCGCGAAAATACGGGGTCAAGTACCTTATCGTGTCGCGTGTTTCTGACGGCAGCAGTGACGTGTTCTTAAATGACGTGTTAAGTGCTTTGGCGTCATTGTTGCCTTGGTTTTGTCGAAAGACGAAGGTACTTGAATTAACAGTGTATGTCGCACTTCTAAATTGGTGATCTGGGGTATGGACATTTTGTTGTTATATTTTTAACTGATTGTGTTGTGTTTGTATCGTATGCATTTGCAGGCTCAGATTTACAAACTTGACAAGGTAGGACCGATTTGAGACGATTTCCTAGGAACTCATCTCCAATTTTCTTCTAAAATGCATTAATGTGAGAATAATAAGAAAGGCTCCCGGATATTCATGTGGACAGCGCGTTTGCCTTTGGTGACAGCGGTCCCGGGTTCGATTCCCGGTGGGAGCCAATGTGCGAAATGACCTAAGCTGTCGAAGCACTTCTAACAATACTACTACTACTACCAATAATAAGAATGAGAATGTAAGAATAAGAAAATAATGAATTAAGTTTATATTTGTCGTGAAACAAGCTTCAGATTTTGATCCGAGCTCCGCGTCAAATCCTAGATAATTTTCTTGGAGACATCAATTGGTTCAAGCATTGGATGAGCGGGATGTGTAAAACACCAACAGAAAGTGGGTTCGTTAGACACCGGAATCTTTATACGATATTAAGGCAGTGGTTGTATTGTTTCTGGATGAAAAATATGAGTAGATACATAACCACAAATAACTTAACAGGCATTATGTCTCATCGTTCGCCTTCTACAACTTTCATTTTCAATAAATGAACTCTCTGCTTTCACATCTATGCGATTCCAGCCGCCATGTGGAAGCCACGACCTCCACTCATTTTCAACGCATCGAAAGGGGATTCACTCTCTAAAGGGCTTCGCCGTGTCAACATGTGAAATCTCACGTTGTTCCTTTATTTGTTGGTCGTTGTTAAGGTTGCTGCAAGACGTCACGTTTCTCTCTCGACTGTGTGCTCCACGCGTGTGTCACGATGCTCTCTCTTCTCCAGTAGTGATTTGAAGGGAAAATGTCCGTTCTTGTCGTAAACAAAACATTCATCCTAGATTTTCATTTCTGTGATTTTTCTGACTGCGCTCTGGAAATGTTTTATTTGGTAAATCTAATAAAGGAAAGGATTCCATGAAACATATTGATTGACAGATCTTATTGATAGTGATGCTGATGTAATCAACATGATTCGGTCATCCCTCATGTAACGCCGTGGTAAAGTTTATAATCAATGCACTCAGTACATTCAATGAAATATTTTTGGAAAATTAACACGCTGGTTGTGATACTAAATTAAATGATTACAATAAATGTCCATAACATTAAAATTCCTTGGGTAGTTATTAAATTATTTCTTATCAATGGCAACTCTATGATTTCGAATAGGAAGACTCTTAAAAATAATTCTAATACGGAAAATGTAAACCAAATATTAGTAAATGTAGGTTCTTATCTTCAGTGTATAGTATTTATTAATCTACTAAGATCTTGTGAAATAATTTTTGAATGATGTACTAAATAAAGGATTCATATGTGTTCTTGTGTTTAATCAATTTACTACTTTTCCATATCTTGTATATTACGCACATTTCGGAGTGTATTTAGGGTTAATATAATGATTCACTTATATTTAATAGTTTTTAAGCGAAATTTATTTTCGTCACTGTGAGGCTTGGAGTAAAAGTATCAATTTTCTATTGATATCGAAAGTGTGCTTCACGCTAATTTAATTTCAGGAATATTTTCGTAGTTAAAGCATAGTTTTCTTTATAATTGGTAAAACTATTGCGTTCGAATTTGTGTTATTCTGTATCACACTACACCCTCTCATCTAAAAGAAAGCGAAAGAAATAAACAGTAAAAGCAAGGAGATGATATCCATCATAACGAAATTGGATCTAATTTTAAGTAATTTTGCTCACTTCTAAAATTTGTTTTCACTGACCTCGTAAGAAGATCACATTCGCTTTTGTTGAATTTTCCGCATACTCATAGATATCCATCACAGATATCTGATAAGATTTATATTCTCATTTTTAGCGGAATAGTTCTACTCTATTATCACATCATTAACCCATCATTAACTTTCTTGATTTATATTTTTACTTTTTCCATATACGTAGTATAGAGAAAGTATTATTTTCATGAAAAATATCGACTTCGAGATTTCAACGGAAATACAAATGATATTTAGGTATATACTATTCTTTATAAAAGTTTTATAAAATGTAATTTACTATAACTTTTGCACGAAACATATTTTTGTATCGCTGATTTGTTAGGAGTTCTTCGTGAAATACTGATTAACCGTAAGTTGCTGGCTATGTACTTTGTGGGCGCTCTAACATAACAACTATTTGTCGTATCAACATCAAATTTCATATATAGTACTTTGGTTGGTGTCGTTAGAGTTGATTAGGTTTTGGAGTTCATCGGTCAACCGAAAGACGAGATTTATTTTTCGAAGCAAACTTCCGTTTATGCAAAATATCTCCATAAATTTGATATTTAGGTATATACTATTATTTTTAAAAGTTTTAGAAAATGTAATTTACTATAACCGGCTCCTATACCTAACTAGAAGTCGTGCTTTATTATTCGAAGCTCGTTTCCTCAGTTAATCTGATGTTTAGGTATGTACAGTTATCTACAAAAATTACATAAAATGTATTTGTATGTATCTTACAAGTTTAGATTGAATCTTTGAGTTCAAAAATACTGTCGTAGATAAATATTTATATCTTATATATGGAGAAAGTCATGTGCTGGCCACATCAGATTTTTATTGTGTAACTTTATATAACATAGACGTGAGTTATCGTCCGTAACTAATGGCCTCTAATTCTAACGCTATAGGAAACCTCCCATCCTTGAACTTAGCTCCCAAGTCTTCTGATGCAGGCCGCATTTATAATCTCCTTCAGATTAATGGTTAGCGTCGGAACTCATTAAGCTTCCTCCCGTCTAATGAGAACCTCCGTACGGAGAGACTGAAATCGATCCCCGCCCGGGGCAGGGATTAATCAAAATAGGTTCTAAAATAAAGGAGGGGATCGTGCCCGAGAATGAATTCCCTTTTATCGGGTCGTCGCAGTTCATGACTCTCCGTCTTTTTATTGGCTCGATGGAGGCAGCGCTCTTCGTGAGGCCATTGTTTTTATTGCCATGGCGGAATCGATGGACCTAATCAAGGGGCGTGTGGCTAGCCGCATCCTGATGCTCTTATGTTTTTCCCCGCTGCCGTCCAATGGGGCAACTTCCGCCATTTTCCCTCGATTGGCACACTTAACCGAGGGCAAATACGCTGTTCGTCGTTATCGGCGCGAAACTTTCACGTGGAATGCATGCATGTAACTATCGGTGTTGTTTTCTAGCGACTGGTAACGAGAGATTTGTCGGCTGAATGGTACGGGGGCATTTTAATGCCTTTTTTTATCTAGGTCTAATTGCTCGCGGTCAACGAAGAGGTCACTGTCCCAATTTAGCATAAGTTTGATTTTTATTCCTTCGTCAAACTACCAAGCTCCTCAGTTTTAATTCAGAACTTAAAAATAGTGGTTACTCTTACGTGGTGAGTGATGTTATTCTCTCCTTGTCTTACTTTTCCGATCTCCAGTAAAATATGGCTATGCCTGCGAAAAAAGTATAATAACCATTCTTTTTCGATCCTCGCTTATTTTTTTTGTAACGAAATCAGGATCCCCTTCCTCCTCCCCGTAACACCTCTCCCACTATCGACAGTAGCTAATCTGATTGTTGCCTTGATTTTTTCCCTTTTGTATATATATGTGTACTCCTGAATAACTCTTGCGCTTGATAATGGACTAACGTCCGAAACCGGTCGCGATATTAAACACTTTTAAACAGCGGAATTTTGCTAAGTTATTCCCACCCATTTACTAGGATGGAGTTCCACAAAGTTAAAGCTTACCAGATTGATTTCATTTCCTAAAAAATTCATGGAAATATTTCTCTCCTTTTTCCCAAGTTTCTGAAGAACTCAATTGGAATCTTTGTTTTCTCTTTCAAGTATACTTACTCAGTTATTAAGTTCAATAACTTAGTATGATTTCGTTATTATTCGGCTACACAGGAAAATCAGTTGAAAATAATGCTTTTTGTGGAGGGTTTCTTTAAATTGTGCATATAAGAAGGAAGATATTTAAACAAGTAAAGAAATAAAGGGAGAGAAGAGTTCACTCATAGATGAAGAAAATTAACATTTCCGTTTATTTGATACTGTCTTACATGCTTCATTAACGATAGTAACAAACTTCACAGCACAAGTTTACGCAACATTTGGTTCTTTTTCTAGTATCCACTTTGTGTACTTCTTTGGTTTACTTCTGCTTCATTGGTAGAATTTAAACATTTAATAAAGTGAACATCAATCAAATACTTAATTAGTCACAAAAGACTTCTGAAATCGGGTGGTAAGAAAGAAAAATCGGACATCTGAGTCATGCGACGTCTCGTCTCTTCCGGATGAATTGGAATGAAGACCTCAGCTTGTGTGTTCTCATCATTTGCAGTAGTACCTGGGTTTTGTTCTTTTCTTTCGATTCGTCACCTTTTAAGGATAGTCGCTCCGTTTAAGGCTTTCGTGGGAACGTCATGCTCACTACGTGTTTCTTGGAGATCGGAAGTTTTTCCTCGTCGAAAATAAAAGCAATCGCTACATCCGGATATTTATGTCACTACGCCGCGGAAAATCTTTCGTGAAAGCGACTTAGAGATAAATGCTCGCAATTATATACCGTATATACTCGTGTTTATATATTCTCGTATAAGCCGTGTTTTTCTGCACGTGTTTTACGCTGAGAAAGGCCCCCTCTGCTTGAGTGAAGGTTCCACTTACCTGTTCTCCGGTAGAAAAAGTCAGCCATAGCCGTGAACCTGCTTGTTAATTCCCCAGTTGCTCAATTAACGATTATTTGTCAATTTTCTCATATTAATCTACTGATGCTTCAATTAGTGTAATATTATTGGTATCTTTTTTATTTTGAAATTTACCACGAGGTGCTGCATTTCCCGCCCAAAACTTAAACTCAGGTCAATTAGTTTTCCGAGATTTTTGTTATAAAATTAGGTTCTTCGGCTTAAATTCGGGTCGGCGATTACGCAATTATATACGGTCGATACCCAGGAATATGAAGGCTTATCGATTCGATCTACAATTACCGGTTTTCTGAAAATTGGAGGTGGTTACAGAGATTTAATAATTGATGGTAAACAATATATCAGCTAGGTTATCTTTGATGAACTTACTTTTTTATCGATTCACTATAATAATCAATCCCTTGATACAAGTTGTATGGCGCCCGGTGAATTGGTCCGGGGGAATTCGTACGCGGGGAATCGATCCCCCGCGCTGATGTTGTACTACCAACCCAACCTTAACCTCCGGTTAATTTATTTATAACATTAACCAATAATCAGGGCGTGCAGATTAACATAAGACTGAATAACAGTAGTACAACAGCAGCGCGGGGGATCAATTCCCCGCGTACGAATTCCCCCCGGACCAATTCACCGGCCACGAGGTTGTATATATGTGTAGGTTTTTGATCATCATTATTTATATTGGCTATCAAGTGGCGTTCTTCTGATCTCTGGAGACTATTCCAACTTCCTTTTCCTTCCAATTAGTGGCTTTGTTAAATATTAAGAGCCTTACTGCACTTCCTGAGGCGATGTATGAAAACACAGCTCCCATTTCCACCGGATGTCGAGGCCTATTGCGTGGATACTTATTTGGAGGCTTCTGTTTATAGTGTTTGGTTAGCAATGACGTGCGAGGCTCTGAAAATGCAGTTCCTGTGATTCGGAATGTTTGAGACGTGCATTTCACCAGTATTTACGACCGATCTTCTTGTATGGAAATATAGCGAACCCACTTCCCCGTTCTTTCGCTATCATAGCGTGCCAATTCTCGCATGTCTTAAGAGAAGGTCAGATATAGTGCAATTTATGTCTTTGAAATGCATTCTCTAGGATCTTGGTTGCAAAACATCGTGGAAGGATTCATGTATTCAAAAGGTTTGAATAATTATCGAAATCGAAGTCGTAATTATTTCGATTGATTATCTCAAGTTAGAATTCAATGTAGCATCTATAATTTATAAATATACTGCACCAAAATATATGTGCTGATAATAAATGTTAAATATATTGACTTATTATCGGTTACTATTCTTTTATATCTGAGGTTTTTCAGTCTTTTTGTTCTATTAAATTTATAATTTCTGTACCTATTTTTATTTTAAATTACCATTATTTAATACAGGAATTATTCACGTACAACTTTTATGAAGTTTTGCAGGGCAATTAATGAGTGAAACGGGGTATAATTCCCACAGTCTAAAGTGATAAGACCTTTTTATTTCTGTGTCACTTCATTAAATATCAATTATTTGTTCAATTCATTGTGATTTAATTGTATTGAAGCCGTCAACATTCTGCGTGCACCAAAACTAAAATTAATTAATGTGTGTGATATAAATAGATCGTCCCTTTGGTTCCTGTCAAAGCGTTTTTGAGACTAGTAAAATTAATTTCCTATTTCTGCTTTTCTTTCATATGCACATTTTCGAACTGCTTTGCACCTGCATATGGAATGATTGAATTAATCAATCGGAAACTGCAGTCGAGGGCCATTGTCTCCGTGACGATTGAATTTTTCCGATTCGCTCTTCCAATCCGCAGTTGATCGCGAAATGGGGCGTATTAATCAGATGTGATATCGTTAGCTTGTTACCGACTGGACGAGGCTATTCAATCGCAATAGCGCGGAAAAATGTTTTAGTCCAGCTTGCTGCTCTCGTGTATTTCGGAGTTTGCTCGAATAAGTGTATTCGCTCGTGGAAAAGCCAACATGTAGAGAGCTCTGTCGTTTTTGCATCCCTCGTCATGAAATGGATGCTCTCTTTTTTCTCAGAATGATTTCTCTTTCGATGCATTTCAACTCAGCCATGAAATCTGAGTGGACTCTTATGCTGCTTATTTGTTGGCGTTGAAGATACAAGATGAGGAGGTATTGAATGCTTTCATTCGGTATTCACGGAATAGCAATAGTTAGAGGTGTTTTTTTTCGCAATATGCGATAAAACCAACAAATAACGCGAATTTTGGCCGATTTAGCGAAATAACGCTAATTTCGACAGTTTTAATAAGCAGCACGGATTTAGGTGATTTTCACTCCATTTATCATTTATAAGGGAGGGAAATATAATTTTGGTATGATTTAAATAAATGTACAATATATAATTGTGTTATTTACGTATTTTTTGTCATATTTTTGATCACTCATGATATCTTTGCTCACGCGAATTCAGCTTTTATCTTTTGCAATAAATTCTCAACACTTTCTTTCCATTATGTATATCACAAAATCTCGCCTAATTCCACGAAGAAGTATGTTTGTTTTTCCTAACATCTATCGTGTCAATATGTTTTTAATGAAAATATCATGTTTTTTTGATCTGCAGCTGTGGACGCATTTTCCTTAGGTGTTAACAGCACAGTTTTAAATAAATTTAATTTAATATTTTGTATAATTTACAGTTAATAATATTTTCAATGCTTTTAATGTTTATGCTAAAGTGTGCCTAATATTACTCCTTTGCTTAAATGAGACTGTGAAAATTAGTAACTCCAAATTTAGGAAACATTATAAAAACACAAAACACCACAATTTGGTTTTCAAATCAACAAATTTCAGAAAAAATAAACATTTTCAAACACCTCTAGCAATAGTGATTGGTGAGTTGAATCGATAGTATACGCAGTTGCTATGTGGGCTAAATTATGCTATTATTGTCCCATTTAATTAACCGTTATGATTATTGACATCAGGATATCACAGGTATTTGTAAATTACATTTCGTGAAATCCGTTGCGGGTTTTCCGTGATGCAATTATAACTTTTGTGGGAATTGTATATTTTAAAATTCTCTATGTAATTGATATTTCAAAGAGAGATAAATTTATGTGAGATTATAAAATTAATTAGACATTCTGTGTTTTTAGTTGCGTGGAGAACGTTTTATAAATCGAAGGCTCGCTTTTTCTTTCTTTCCCGATGTACATCTGTGACATCCCATTAGATAAACGTGTAATTATCTTCGTAATTAATCCTCTAATAATATTTAATTTTGAGTTTTATACTTTTCACATAATTCGAAACATTTCCTCAGAACAGAAATGTATGAGAAAGTCCTCTTAATAATCACTAGGGCAAATCTATGTCTTTATGCTCAATTGGATTGAAAACCTTTGAGAATATTCAGAGCGATTTGTTCACATTCATGAATTGGAATCAATCGAAAGGTCTACTTTTCATTCTCAGATAATAAGTACGTGTATGTTTTCAAGTATTCGGGGTGTTCGTAAAGAAGAATTTTACAGCTCTTTCCACGCTTGCCAACTGAAAAAATCCCTCCCATTCAATCCAAGTATACCACTCGGACCGCGTTCTCTTCTCCACGGCTGCCAACTTAATAGCAATTTTATTGGCTGCCATTCGCAAATAACTGCCTGGCGATGGTTTCTAGCGCTGGAGCACTTTTACTAGGCGTTGGAAAGCTTTTCAAGGTTCCCCTGCATTTCCTAATGGAATCGGATGGGCTTCAATCATTTCTGAGGATATCCTGTGAAAGCTTCGTCTCCCCTAAACGTAAAAATTTTGTTCTCTTGTACGCTCAACTTCAGTCTGTCTGTATTTCCGCTAGATTTGTATAATTTATCTTGAAAGTATGTTCTTTACGTAAAGAATCCGAAGGCGTCGGTGTTTCTAGTTGCTAAATAAATTAATATGTTTTACACTAATTATTTTGTAAATTCGGGCTCCTTGATAAGCATGTAGGCACCACGTTCGTCTTTGGTGAAAGCGGTTCAGGGTTCAATTCCCAATTCATGCGATATTACCTTAGTTGTCGAAGCACTTTTAACAATACTGCTGCCACTACACTACTATTTCGTAAATTCCTTAGGTACCTTAGATTGTCCCATAATGAATAGCAATAACTTACAGTTTTTCTTGGCAAATGGACAGACTTATCGCGTGTTATAAAGTATACTCTTAATAATGTAAAATTACATTATTTTCTTAAATGCACTGAAGTCATCTTTGTAATGAGCTGATATATTATAATTCTTTTATTAGATATTTTTGTAAATATCGGGTTTGGGAATTTATTTAGAAGGTCGCATTAGGAGTTGATTTTATTTTCCTTATTCAATTTGAGGATACCCCCAGAAGACCCCTTTGCTTTCCACAGCGACGTTCGTCGATTCCATTATAGGTCACTATACGGAAGGAGAGCAAATCTTATTACCGTATCTTTCGCGTCCTACCTTTAGGCTCACAGTTTCCAAATTTCCTTCTTTTTTCTGAGGGAACGCCTTTCTGCTCCGCCTCTGTCATTTCGCGTTGTTTGCCTCAAAGGGCTGACGAAAGCTCTTCACATTCCATGTTCGGAGGAAAAACGACAAGGGGGGCAAATCGCCTCGATGAAGCCACCTTTCAATTGCTCTTGATGGAACGAAAGAGTATTTCGTTAGAGGAGACATTTTTTGTGGCCCATTCATACACTAGATGCTCTTTTTTCTCTTATTCCCTAACTTATATTAACCAAACGTTCCTTCCTCATTCTTATAGCGACTACCTTTTCCGACCCCTATCTAACTGTCAACCTCACTCGATGATACTTTATTAGGCTATATTCTTCAGTTGTAATATTTAAGCTAATGCTCTGATGAGAAAGAATAAAAATTATCAGTGAATTTACATACAGCGAGTGAATTATTCGTATTTCAAGACAGTTTGTCAGGCACTCACAAGCAACTGTATTATTTTAGCTGTTCAAGTTTTTCACTGATTTATAAATAAAATTATTAAACCATCGTAAACAAACGCTTAGTAACTCCACAAATGTATTTCCAACGACCGGTTTCGTCAACGAAACTGGTCGTTGGAAATATATTTGTGGAAGTTACTAAGTGTTTATACTGCATTCCACGAAGTGGGGGTAGAACATATTAATTTTATTAATAACATTATTGTTAAGTATGTAAAGATTGTGTAGTAAAAATTAAATGTACACTCCTGGCCAAAATTAACGCAGCACCGGCCGTAAGGATCGCTAGGGAGGTGCTGCGTTAATTTTGGCCAGGAGTGTACGTTAAAAGATTTGAATACGTATTTATACTTAAGTGTTGGTTAAAAGCTTGTAATTAGAATTAAATATTTGGAAAAATAGGAGAAAGTTGCGTTTATCACTACCCCTCTTGTAGTAATTTTTAAGCGTGGAATACGATGAAAAAAGAAACGAATTTCTTCCTTTTGAATTGTGTTGGACTGAATGTAGTTGTGATATCTCATTTCAACTATTCTGAAGTTTGATTACTTACCAAACAAGTAAGCGTCATTTTGAAACATAGTTTAACGCCAAGGTATAAGATACCGAAGGGAAGTTATGAAAATCGAATTTAGTGGAGTTCGGTGACGTTATCCCACTTCATTTTCCTATGTTGCTTTTCTCTTCGCGAGGGTTCGGAAAAAAAGAATTACGGTGAATTTTACGGAAGGACCTCGAGTTACCTCATAACCTTTTTTGAATTTTAATGAAGGCAGCGAGTGTTGCGAACGGGAAAGTTGAACAGGAAGTTAGTTAGGTGTTGGAAGACTAAGTTTGGAACTTTGGTCAGAGTTTTCTGTTGTCTTTTCCCTTTCTACCACGAAATGTGCCCACGATCTACCCGCATCTCATTCTCTCGATGCGTCGATTCTTGAAGAACTCTTTTTGTTATTATACTCCTATTTATATCTTCATGGATAAATTTCTAATACTAGTGTGCCGATGTAAAAACGATGAAAACAAGTTTGAAATAGCTCATCTGACATTCAACAATGTTTTATCCTGTCCACTGTTCACTGACATTATTTAAGTATTGCATTGCAGAAAAAAAATATATATATAGTTAATTTTTTATGAGAATTGTTGGTAAATATCTTAATATTATTTCCATATATGTTTATTTATATTTAGCTTAAAAATTACTCAAAAACTGTTTCTTGCAAGTAGCTCTAATCATTCTTTTCAATCCAATGTAATCCTGCGGGGTAAATTCTGCTGCATATAAAGTCTTAACAACTGGATTGTTATATCGATAACTGGTGTAAAATTTCATGATGCTATTTCATTTACTATCACGAATTTATAAATAGTTTGCATCATAATAAAGCCCTCCATTGCAATATAAATTGACCTACTGAATAATAATATTCTGTAATAAATATCAAGCCTCCACTGATTCATGGAAAATTAAATGAATATGATGTTTACAGGGCTTGAGTGCGAACACTAAGTGAGGTTCTCAAAAATTTGCCATTACGTAAAAAGCGTAGGAAGAGTCGGGAATATTTTATACTTCCTCTCTGTGAAATGCCTCGAGGAACTTTCGTAGCGTTTCTAAGATAAGCTAGAAAATGTAGACGGACTTTAATGGAAGGAATACGGGGCTAAATAGGAATAGATGCAAAGTGGTGAAAAATTAAACATGGAAGAAGCTTCTCCTTAGACTATCGCTCCCTTCCGGAAGATCGCACAATCTCCGGGAAAAAAGAAACAAACACCTGAATCTACTTGACCTACCTTCACTTCACGACACGCTCTCTGCTTTCGGCTCACGTAAATATTTCAAGATCGATGGTTTATGGCAGTCTCTGGAGGAGGCGCTACTCGGATGCGGGATATGTAATGCAGCTATCGGAGTTGGAAAGGGTAGTTTTTGGTACATGAAGCCTTGGACCAAGCAGAGGAACAATGTCTCCCAGCCTTTTCCCTTTTCCGCGCAAAGCGGGCTCTCCCCAACCAAAATTAGTCCACTGCGCAGGTACCACAAGCTTTTGGGGAAGCATAACATTGCGTGATTTCAGACCAATTACCATAAGCTTCTAAACAGCGTCTGGAACCACGGGACGTCTGAGTATTTTAATCCTCACAAAAAGGGGCGGTTCTGTTTGGGTGCTTTTTTGATAAAGAAATAGAGGCTTTGTTCACTCCGCGGAGTTCACCATGCGGCATTCAATGTGGACATGGCGTGAGAATCTGACTGAATCAATATAAAAGTGTTTCATTATCTTCCCGTTCGTGATTCGTCACAATTTTTGAGGAAGTGTCATGATGTAGAACGTCTAGAGGTTGGTAACCTCCGGGCTTGTACATTTTTATTCTGTTTTGTTTGGGTTCCTCATATTTTATAAACGGATTCGGAGGTATTTTTTTTGCTACTCTGCTGCTATTGCCCACATCTGGCGAAGTTTTCCTGAGCTCATCAGGAGGGGCTTTCACCAAGACAATAGCAGCAATGGACAACACACACAACCATTCCCTAGCCAGAAAAATCCGTCTAGCCGGGATTTGAACCCGGGACCGTGGAGTTGGAGCGATAACGTGCGAGCACGCTCTCCGAGCCGCTCGGCCACCACGGCCGGTGGCCGGAGTGGAATCATGGAATTGACTCCGAGAATATGGTGTATATGTATATAGTTCTATCTGCTTTTTAAAACTGTCTTTCTTAAAAATGTCCGCTTTGAACTATTCGTATCAGAAATATGTATCACGGAACGTCAACACCTACATGTGTTTTGTACACACCTACGTATTATAACTATTAAGTTTTTCTCTAACAAGTTTCTTATTTTTGGCTGGAATAGTTATTCTAAAATCCTAGTTCAGTCAGTTCGTAAGTCCCGCTACCATGCGGTCAATCTTTTCTAAAAAAAATCGATTTTTCATAAACTTTCCTGTATATCATGCCACAGAGGCGCTGTCTTAGCATTAAAGCCATTCTTCCTGGTATGTTATTAGTTTAAAATAAAAAATGAATCGTTTCGTTCGAAAGAATGCATTTGTTCATCATGATAAATCACCTGTCGGAATTTCCTCGAATTCAGCTGCTTCTTTGTTCCCCCGCATTCTTGTTTCGTTGAATGTGCGAACCTAGTCAGGCATAGATCAATTTGTTTTTCAAATTGTATGATTAATTCGTACTTCGTATGGAAACTGATTAATCTGCTTCCAGGTTGTTTGAATGTCTTGGTAACACTTTCATTCATTCTGAGGAAAGAGTGGTTGTCCACAAAAGATGTGGCTTAGTCATCAGGAGACGCCCTTGCGGTCGCTGATTAAAATCGTCCATTCTCTTCCGTTTGTTCTCATCCTTGGTCCTGTGATTCAAGTCCAAATGCTCGCAGCGTCAGTTTTGGTATTAAGTAACTGGTGGAAGGTGGTGCATAAGTCTTATGACAAAAGTGTGAATTATACTGTGAAGACCAACCTAGCTGAAGGTAATCACAATTTTACTTCATTTTTAACCATTTAGTTCTTAATTACTTGTGAATGAATTATTTAGTTTCACATTTCCATTAATCGGCATGATTTATTCAAATATAGTTATCCGCTCTTCGTAAACGCCTTTTCTCCAGGCTCTTAGATCGTATACGAACTCCTATTGTGGATTCTTATAAAAATTAGAAGTACTGCGACCTAATCCATACATTCTATGCCAGTTAGTCTTATGTTAGCGGGCTGCTAATGATTCCTACGATATTTGAGCTATCTTATTAATTTACACAGAGTATGAATATTAATTTAATATAATAAATGAACTAGCGACTGAATAAGTAATATTAACATTATATTTTTAAATTGATAAGAGTTTTGTTATTTTTAGTGTAATGCCAGGTCGTTATGCTTAAATATCGCTGCTAGAATCGTTTTCTTACTCCTTTTTAATGTAATACTTTTGAATTGTGATTAATAATTGGGAATAAGTATTATTTCCAAACTTGACTTGAGTATGGGATTCTTCCGACTATATTGTGATCGAGAACGAGTTGGAAAGAATGCATCGAAAGGCAATTTAAGAATTATTATGATATATTAAAGAGGGTTACTAAGTTGCTCCAGAACAAAGGAAGAGAATATTTAGAAGAAGAAAGTATTTCATCCTTCCAGGCTTCATATAGTCAGTTCAAGAGTAAGTACGTCCTTAGAAGCTGTGAGCGTCCTTTTTGTTACATAAGCCATTCTGATGCTTCGAGAAACATCATGCTGGGACTAGTCGCTTCAAGAATTCCATTTTTTTTCGGGAAGGAGACGTGACCGCAGCGGATCAGGGAAGTAGTCATGGTGCATGCCTCACGCCGGAAGGCGGCAGTACATCTATATATGTCATGCTATTTATATCTCTTTCATTTGTATTAAAAAGCTATTTTAACGAGAGTTAAATTTTAATAGTCGAGTTGTATGCATTTACTACGCATTAAAAACTGTGCTGTGAATCTACATGTTAGGAAGGAAACAGAAAGTAAATTATTTCTTCAACATTTTGATACTTAAAAATAGGTGAAAAATTTCGATCGTTGATGCATTAATTTGCATTCACTGCTGTTCCTCGTCGTATTTTTAATGTACAAGTCCTAATACATATTATTTCCTTTGCTATTCGAAGCTATAGAAGCTCTGGAACCAATTAAGAACTTTAACCGGGGATTACACTGTTCTTTAGGAATCCCGGATAACGCTGATATTCGGCGGAAATGATTTCTGGGTCGCGAATCCCCGCGCCATCTTCCTTATCGACCGCCATCAATCCAGCGAAAGGAGATTTAAGAGTCCATTGAACGTAGGGACGACCTTCGCAGGGCATAAGGAGAAAACACAGCACTTTGTTCGCCTTTGAAATCGTTCTCAATGCTCAGTCATCGTCCCATTTCTGAAATTTCCAACGCCGTTTAAGAGGTTCATTCATGCGGAAGAGGCTGCAGATCGGTGGTGAATAGAACAAGGGGTTTTGTCTCTCTCCAAGTCTGATCCCCGTTTCACTTCGAGGGGTAAATGAGTCCAAATAAAGTGAGCTTATCGGAGAAATATCGCTGCGGAACTTTTCTTTGTGGTGTCAGCTTCGGAAGGCTTCGTTAAGGATTTCGCGGGTTTCGTTGTATTTTCCATTTCGGTCCTTCCACGATAAATGAGTCCCTGGGGGAGACTTACGGAATGGCAGGGTTCTTTTGGCCTTATCTCTCTGCTAACGACGCATTTTTTTTTCTTCTCCACGAAGAAAATTGTTAACGGTGCACCATATTGTTCCTACAGTTTAGCTGTGTTAAATCCATCATGATCCCAAGGGTCCATTCGTTGAGGATCAGGTCACATGACCTACATTTACAGCATCCCCAATACCCAATTCGGTTTTTCGATCACTCGTACATAACATTTCCAAACTGCTCTAAATCTTTAATCCTCAGTGTGAAGTTTTGTATTCTTTTATAATAAATACACCCAACGTTTTCAAGGAATTGTGCTTTTTTCTGAGGGAAGTATTAATTCTCATTGATTTTTGGGGGCCTTCCACTTCCGGCAGCAAAGATTTCTCAGTTATAAGTGTTTTAAGGAAGACTTGCTTAGAGTTTGCTACGATTTAACTGATTTGATCGAGGGTTCTCTTTTTCTCATTTCTACTTAGAGTTTAAATTTGCTGTGGATGTTTGTAGAGCGATATACAGATGTTTTACAGCGTTAGTAGTAATAATTAAGCAGTTGTATGTTTAATTTGCCGAATGGTTTGATGCGCCAAGTGATTGAATTGAATTCTTTGTATCAGCTCGCATAGCTTTTATTTTCGTTCTCTTTCGATATATCGGCAAAAATCTCATCATTATTGCTATCTAAACAAACTCATGACAACCATATCGACATCAGCAACGACCATCATAACGACATAAAATATTTACGTTACGAGTGTTTTAAAAATGTATTCAAGACTAAATTAACAATATGAAGTATGGTTAATTCAGGTTTCTACTAATATCGCTGACGAAATTAACTTTTTTAATTCCATAACGATGGTTTTGGTCCGTTATTTTTTAGAGTTAATATGTAGTATATCGTTAATATTCGCTGCTCTTGCTTTAAATTGTATATTTTATCGTCATCAAATAGTTCAAAAATTAATAAATGGAAAAGGTTGTAAGCTGCGACTTGCACTGTATTGTATCGTCTTAACCCAGTATGGAAATGATCCTCCAAATTAAGTGCCCCAGAATCTATGGGCATTGCAAATGAGCGATTTGCATTAATCAAGGGCTTATCGCTTTAATTTATGCTCAACTACGCCGAAACTGAGCAAGAGAAAGGAAATAGATCGAATAGGGTAAAGCAGATATGCTCAAGTGAGATCCCTGGACCAGTTCTCGCGAAAAATTAAATAACTCTCGTCTACGCATAGCTTTCAGCGAAATTTACTGGTCCTGTCAAAGGGATGTTAGGGTTAGATGAAATACACATTTCCTAATTTTCCTTTTGCATAATGTAGAGAAAAATTTTTGTTTATTATATTGTTCCATGTTATCTATATGGAAAAGCGCTTGTAACCGAGTCATTAAAATTGGTGTTCGGGCGGTGTGAAGAAATAAAATATCAATCAACGAGCTAACAAAATATTTTGATTATAATAATAAAAAATTAATCTCGGATTTCAATTCAACTTGAATATTGCTAGTTATATAGTTTATGACCTCCAAAAAGCGGTTGTTTGCAAGCAACCCGTCGAGTGGAAGTACCTAAAACCCGAAGGTTAGAGTTCTTCGTGATTGAAAAATACAAGAAAATTGCTCGCTTTGGAAAATATTCACGGCAGAGTAATCTTATGTAATTTAATAGTTAGTTTATAATATAGAATTAACAATTCTTTTTCAACAACTTCTGAAAGTGGAACTTATAAAGGACTATTGGTTTTATTTTAAAACTTTTGATTTAGTTTTCTTCAATGTGCATCCAAGAATATTGATTAGAATGTTTGAGTATTTTTTATTTTTTCTTATTTCTTGATTAACATAGAATTTCTTTTCAAGCATAGGTTCCTCTTTTTCCTTCTTAACGTGAATTTATTTCTAGTTAATGGTGTATGCATGTATAGTGTAGTATATGAAACAGCGCCCAATATCTTTCCTTTTTCGTATTCTATAGTTTTCAATTATTGGTTTTCTGATAGCATTATGACAAATTGCTCTCCTAGACCTTCGTCAGCTGCTTCATTAGGATGAATCAAAATTAATGAGTAAAACAGAAACGTGTACGTCATGTCTGTGGTGATGTCTTTTCTTGTATTCCTGATGTAGTCCGTTATTTCCTCAGCTTTTTCTCCCAGCACCCGCAGTGCGATTCCCTTCCCGTACCCTGCATCGCCTTGCAGGTCATTTACCCTCCAGGGTCGTTTTAGGTCACTCTTTGTCGTGTTTCAACTCTGCTTTTCATTCTTAATCTCTCTCTTGTTCCCTTCACTCTGTTGACTGAGGTGTGCCTCACGGCTAAGCTTTGGGGCCCATATTACTGTCTCTAATAAGAGTGACATCTCGCTGTGATATTCTGCGGATATCGGACTTTATCCGGGTGATCTTTTGCCCTTAGTTTCTTCTGCATTCTCTTGGAAAATGTTGCTATGAAATGATATTTGAACTTATTTCTGCCTTCTAAGTTTAGTCCATAGTAGTAATGAACCAAATTATGCTTTATATTACATTGCCAACAATGAAAATTAGTGTTCATTTCTTATATATTCATTATAATATTGACAATTCTAGTAGTATTACAATCATCTCGTAAGATGAACACTTTCACTACAGTTCAAGAGAAGAATAGATTGTATAAAACTCCTATGGCTTTTATTAATTCATTTAGTAGTATGTACAAACGAACCTTTTTAAGAAGGAAATTCAAAGTATCAAAATTTTATTGTGATTTCTTGCTAGCTAAGTGTCATTGATAACTTCTCTTTTCGCTCTCGACCCAATATTTTAACCTACGTTTAACTTCCGCGTAATTAATCACGAATCAAGTCATACTTGAATCTAATTCGAAAATTCTCAACTATATTATGTTTCAATCAACTTTAATTGTTAAACAATCGCAGTGGTTTGAATTAATTTTATTGGATTGCTTATAAGAACCAGATATTTTCATGCTGAATAATCTGTGAATTCAAACAGTTTATAAAAATTACTTTTAATCTAAAATAAACTATACAGGTTTACCCTTAATTAATCATTTTAAATGCCTTTATTTTATTAATTTCCAAAGGAACGAAAAATTGAACCACTTTTCCTCGCGAATACTTGCTTTAATGTAAAATATTAAAATGGCTATGATAAATAGAACTGATTGATATCAAGATTCCTTTTTACCTCCATTTTCTTTCTATAGCTACAAATATAACGGTAGAATATTCTTATCCCATTTTCCTGTACTCGCCCCATGTGTATCATCCACCTCTGCTTCTATATCATCACGAACCTTCGAAGACTAAGTCTTTTTATTAGGATTGATGACCTCTCCACTCCAATCCATTTACCCACCACCTTTCCCTTCCTCCGTGCGTTTGATTTTTCGTTTTCAGCATTTCCCTCTCTTTCCTCCATCATTTAATTTCTCAGTTTCTCCTCCATCAGTATTTCTCCGTCAATTTCATATTTCGATTACCGCTCTCCTTTCTCTTTTATCGTTTCACATCCATTTTCTCCGTTTCATTAGTCTCGTATTCCCTTCCCTTTCTCCACCCATTGTTTCTTAACTCTCACTTTTCCCGAGTTGGCGCTCAAACTGTTGACGAAGCCTTACTTTTTAATGGATCACCGTCTGAGGGAATCGATTTAAAACATCATCTTGCAGCATTTTCATGCGGAAATTTCGGAAGTGATTTCTATGTATCATTTATCGAAGGCGATGAAAGCTCTGATCTAATAAATATTTTTCCAAGTGATCCGAATTGGAATGTGGAAAATTATTGCAAAATTAGAATTACTTTTGTTAACTCTGTGGTCAAATTATGTTCGGAGGTTTCTGATACGAAATAAAATGCTTCTGTAGTTAATTTTAGTGATTCCGGTAATTTCTGTATTCTAAATTATCTTTGATTAATTTTTATTACATTTCCTTTGATTGGTGATCAATTTGGCTTAGTCATGAAACGCTATAATTATTGTAGGAATTAATATATTTAAATAAAATTAAATATTAATTTTTCATAAATTCATCCTATTGTATAAATAATAAAGGAAGCGAATTGTAAATCAATTATCGTAGTTAATCAAATTAAATTATTTTGTTTAAATGAATTTCGTGTTACCAATCTTTCGTTTTCCTAAAATAAATAGAATGCGCTATATTTCCGATGGGCCCCATCATTACCTGTGTAAAGAATTATCAGAAATTACCTCTTATAATGTTTGTGTTATGATTACTGGAAATATCTATGATTTCTACCCACAAGGGAATATATAAGTTCATATGAAATCTAGATGACCAGGCGTTACTTTGCGGAAAGCCATTTAGAATGAAGAAAAACAAAGTAAATTTTCCACAAATAAAAGTGTGGAAAATTTACATTGTTTTTCTTCAATATAAGTTCATACTTCAAACATTATACTCGAGATGTCTATACATCTCAGATGTACAGCTATGTATGCGACAGATATCTGTTATGAAAAAATATTCTCAGATATGTCTGTATTACAGTAATGACTGTTGTATTTTGTATGGTTTCATCGTCAAAAGAAATAATATTTGCGTTTGTTATTATATTAGTCTGCCTTGCGATAACTCGTGGAATATCTATAATGAGAAAAGGAGGTAACTAACTCGTTTTTTTTTTAAATCTCATTGGAAATTGTTCGAGCCGTCTGGATGATGGACTGAGAGGAGCAGTTTATGCCTCCCTTGGGTCAGTGGGGGCCCCTCGCGTCTGCAACCCTCAGAATATCCAGTGGAAATTGCCCTAGAAATGATCTATCGGAAAATAGAGTAGCGAGACGAGTCCTAAGGCTCAAGTGGATTATAAAACACGTGGAAGACCCCAATGATGTTTTTATCTCGTGAACATGAGGATGATAATGAGATTGATAAATCAAAAATAATCGGCTTATTTACTTGTATTAAAGATAGAAATATAAATCTTTAAATTGCACTTACTATTTTCTATAATCTCATTTCTTTCTATAAATCTGTCTTAACTTCAGCTGAGTAGTTTTGAAATATACATCCCTGCATTTTAGAAATGATCGCGAAATATACAAAAATAAATTTTTTTAAATCATAATTTCGTGATAAATGTAACGTTATTGAACGTACGTGATTTTCTCAAACAAGTAAAATATTCGTAAAAATGCAAACATTCATAATTTGTGTAGAATGTCCGTTTTTGCAAAAAATGGATATTCTACACAATGAAAACGATACATCGCAAAAAAATTGCAATTTTGCACTGATGGCTCTTATTATAAAGATCATCAGATTAAAATAACATCATCACTCCAAGATTTGCAGCTTAGTTGTCGCCGATGACAAGATATGTTTCTAGAAACTTAAGAAAATTATTCATTACAGAACAGTTTGTATGTCTCCTCGTAAATTTAGAAATTGTATTCTCGCCTAAATCTTCTCTAACTGATTTTGCTCTGAAATCACCCGCCGTATTATTTACGTTAATTTGTACTTTCGTTTCGTTCATATATACTTTGAATTTGTTTTTCGTCAAAGCTTTTTTATTTCTGTGAATTCCCGCTCTCTTCGGATTCTTCATTTCCTCTCCATCAATTATTTATCAGCGTCTCATAAAATATTTTGTTCGCTTCCGTTTTAATTACACCGGTCCATGGTCCGGAAATAATCTGGATTTCCTTAGTTCCGAATTTCCTCGAATCAAGTCTATTTTTGGAATCTTCCGCTTTTCTTCAATTCCGCCTGCATTTAATTCTTTGGCTTTGCCATTCTAACGGAGAAGGAGATGAGTTCTTTGAACGTCTCGTTTTCCTTGATCCATTCACTTTCATCCCCCATGTATTTGTTTTTTTTTTCATTCATTTTCATCTTTTCAATGGATTGCTATGCAGTGGAATAATACAATGTTCTCGTAGTTTTGAGTTGCAATTGAAAATTACATCGATGGGATCTCTTTAGCTTCCTCGGATTCTTCTTGAATCGGCAAAGTTTCGATTACGATGTGGTTATAGCCGGCTATAATGTTTTAACTTGAGTTAGCAAGGTTGCAGAACAAGAAAAATGCTCCTTTCTACGTAAAAAGTTCATAATTTTAGTTGTTTTTCCTTAATTCGGCGGCTTAACGGTGTTCAGGACAGTGCTAAGAATTAATTTCAGGAAGTTTGGTACGATTATATCTCATAATTTTTAAATCGGATTTCGTGGAGTTAAACTCTTAAAAATTACTACAAGTTTATGACAGTATTTTTTCTTTTACGATTACGTTTTAAATAACGATTGTGCGTGACGCGTTGATGACTTGTTTCTGGCACATGAATTAAGTCTTCGCCAAATTTATTTTCATGATTTAGGGTTTACTTTTCGTACATTTCGTTAATGCTTTCAGTCAGTCCTTCGTGATTTATTTAATCACTTCATTTGCATTAAGATTTCAAATAATGTATTCTCGCAAAATTTTGTTTGGCAATTATAAAAATGATAAAATTATAAAAATATCCGAGATTTTTTTTTATTTTGACACGCATATTCAAAATTGTTGCCCACCCCTAACCTAAAGTAAATAAATAGCATTATGAGATTGAATTGAAAGAGATAAATTTACTATCTAGAATAGTTAGACCAAATGTCACGACTGATAATTTCATAAAAATCCAAATGTTTCTGTGTAGAAGGCTTCCTCGCTCCTTAATCAGTTATTAATAATCATATTTCATAAGTCATACAGTATTCGTGCTTGAAATTGTGAATATGAAATTTACTTTCTTAAATTCAAGGTCTTTGAAACGTTTTGGGGTCGTCATCACGATAGAACGAAACATGCTGTCGTAATAACCGGCGAGCTTCCGGTTAATGTAGAGGAAATAGTGAAGGTAGTCGTGGTTACCACATTTTTCATTTCAACGTGAGCTAACTCGGATGTAATCAACCTCATCGGAACGGTACAGTGAAAGCTGATCCCTTTCCTCGTTAATCATCAATCGGGTGTCCGTCAACGAGAAGCGGTTTTTGTGTTAACGGCTCCGAGATGAGTTGTTGTAATAGACGTTACTTGTCCTCGTAATATCGGAGGATGGACGAGAAAATTGCAGAAATTCTGTGATAAGCAGGTCTCTCACGACATTCTGTATTGTTTTAATCAGTGAAAATAACCATTCGTTGCATATAACGATCTTTCGTGGTTCTATTGCCTTTGAATTTTCCTAGAGAGTGCACAAAAGTTATTGGGGATAATCTAATGATTTCCCGCCTGTGTTAAGATGGTAACTTGTGATTTTCATAACAAGTGAAGTCTACTTCGCAATTAATTTGGCTATAGTTCATTCTATGTATAACGGTCAGGCGACTATTTTTCCTTTTCGTCTTTTCAAGATACTTTAATCCAACTCTTTCTCTCTTCTGATGTTGCCATAAGACGAAAACATTTTGTTTGTTGGCAAGCTAAAAAGAAAGATTCATGGTAATAGGTAGTGCTCTCCTGTTCATTTGGAATGAGTTAATTTATTACTGTTGCATTATTCAGGATCAAATTTCTAACTCGATTCCTCTCAGGATTCTGGAACTAATAAGATACATATCGAATTACTGTGAAAACGAGGATAAAGTTATTCCTGTCCGGAAACCCTACTGATTAGAGGCACCGTCAGGGCTTCTTTGCTTCAAAACTACGTATTACTTACCTTCCATATTCCTCCTCAAAGTTCCATTAATCGCACCTCATCAGTGTGTGGATCGCTAGATTCAGGTGAAATTCGGCCCTTCTCCATTTCATTATGCATCGTTTCGACAGTGGTGACCGGAATTACAGGAGATACAGAGAGAATACACAGCCTTTTAATGAACAAGGAGCCAAAGACAAAGAAGATCGTGGAAGGAAATCGCTTCTGAGATTATGCCCCGGGCCCCATGAAAAATTAAGCGGACGTGTAAAAATTAATGAGCAGCAGCTGGACAAAGCGGACGGAAAGTCCTCGAATGCTTAATTCCGATTTTATTTCGACGCATGGACTAGAGAAAATTAATGGCGTCTTTATTCCTGCCCTTCCTTTCTTTTCCTGTTTTCCATAGGACTTCAACGCTTTAGATCGAGTTTTTCAAAGCGCTTCGCTTAGTACTTTGAAAGAGGCGCTGACTTTAATCCTTCACTCCTTTCATATCCCTACCGTATCCTTTGTAAAGGAATTTCCTGACTAGGATTTTCCCTACTGGTCGCACGTAAAGGAACTTCTTCTTTGAGGTAGCTGAGCGATGCAGGGAAATCTAAGGATTTAAACTGTGATGGATATCTTTGGTTGTGCGTAAATTATTTCCTGTTTTGGTGGTAAATAAATTGCTTTTCTTGGATTCATTTTAATAGTAGCTGACTTTAATCCCTTCTTTAAATAATTCTTTCCGCGAACGATACGCGACAATAACCAAATAAGGAAGTAGTTTAGATTCAACTGGTGTTTACACCCCCTGCTACACGCTGAAATGCGGCTTGTAGGGTATTAATGTTGATGTAGATGTAGATGACTATCTTTCGAAAATTATTATATTTTATTAGATGTATGATCAAAAACAATGTAATCCCAAGTGGCGTGATGTTAGGATATAATTTACGAAATGAAATTATTTTTCAATATTAGAGATCACGTGGAGGAAGATCAAAATATCATTTTCAGTATCAGTTAATCACAGTGATCTTTTTATTCTCTTCTGTCATTATAAATAAGAGAGTAAAAATGAGTCCCATAGCCGAAACAGTAGAGGATAACAGTAATTTAGATAGCTTAAACAATTTTTGGTCAACCAAATGAGGCCGACGATTAACAAAATTAAATCGAGCTTCAGTGCATCATGTTCTGGAAAAAAACCTGCCTTTTAAGCCGTTAGTAGAGCGTTTTAAGTGATATTTTTACTTTGTGTTTCGTTTGCAAGGGAATGGGAAGAAAGCATGTATTAGGCGGGATAGCGTGGGAGCATTTAATTCGTTTTTGCTTTCGTGGTTTGCCTCTGAAAATAATTTAGAATCTTTGTAAGATCACTTGGCCTAGCTGCATTTGCCAATTTTCGATGGGTTACCAGTCTTTTATACTCATCCTACTGTTTCCGAAAATAATCGTTTTTCATGGTAATTAGGTTAACCGAGCTGGGAATTCAATAGTAAAGGGGCAGCTTGCGGCCTTTCAAAGAGTGTCCTCTATTCATTAACGAATGACCCTGTTTCTTCGTGAATATCTCCGGTATTAAAGCTCTCATTGCGATGCTGAACCGCAGTATTCTTCCATTTAAAGGATGAACGATGAAAAATTCCTTTTGAAGGATCGAACCCCTTATAGATTACCCCTTGGAGCAACTCTGCGCTAAATTCAGTCCGATTTCAATATTTAAGCCATTCCGGTTTGATGGACGGCGAACCCTTCTCCTGGATGAAAAGAGTGATCTCTTCACGCTTCAGTAACCTCTCTCCGGAGTGCAAATGCTTTCAACTTGGAGCATTCCGTAATCTTTGGGCGCGGTGTCTCTATGAATTAAAAATCAATAATCAATTACTCAGTATCTATGACTAAGTATATCGAGTCTTTTATTCTGCGCTAAGTTGAGACTATAAAGTTTCGACTTCCATTTGCCTCCTCGACTATGCAAAATTGATTTTATCAGTAAATTGAAAGGTTATTAAAATAAATAGAGATTAGAAAAAAATGAGTCGTGGGTTTAATGAAAGTAAGCCGAACTTAGGAGAAATTACCCTAAGGAAGAAAGCACTCTCAAAGAAGGGAGTTAGGAAAAAACTGCAAGAAACTACTGAGAAAAGTAACTAAAAGGTACTGATTAAAGAAATAAACACGTAGTAACTTCCATAGATATTTTTTTCTCCGAAAGGGGACTTGTTTAATCTAAAACTTATACATCTTTATGCCTAATATAAGACGTAACTACTCGCCTTCTGTCATAAAAATATTTGTGGAAGTTACTGTTTGATTTTGATTTAGTATGGCTCACACATAATTGAGCCAAAGCATATTAGATTCAGTAACTAAAAGAAGTGAAAGGAACCATTACCATGAAATTGAAATGGAAACAGTGTAAATAGTGAACACAACAAATACACTTCCATCAAATAAATAGAAAAATAAATAAATGCAAATAAACTTGTCTGTATAATAAAATTGTATGAAATACCTCGGATATGCAAAGAGAAAATAGATGCAAAATAGAAAAACAGTAATAATTAGACTTTTTACCGTTACTAATATTTCGCGTTGTGTTTTCGCAGGTTTTTTCGTCCCCCTTCTCTGTGGGTGTTTTCCCGCAGCATGGGTTTTTTTCTTTGTCAACCTTCAGTTGCAAAGATTTTTTCCCCCACACTACTCTTTCTTTTTGTGTTCGTTTGTATAAATTAGTTAACTTTAAATATTATCGACATACGAGGTTAGGTGGAAGAGAGGTCCACCCGGGCCTAACCTCGCCAATAAAGGGTTCATCTATCTATCTAATATTTGCTGGAAGTTTACTACTAATCGGAAGTTCGAATCTCGATAAACTCAGAGAGACAAATGAAATCAAAAATGAGTGAATATGTGTACTGATGGGTATATGAACATCTGCCTAAATATATCTTCCAAGTCGCTATTTTATTCTTTAATGTTCAGATTCAGCGAACAATTCTTTGGCGTTCTGTTGTCGTCTTTTGTTTCTAATTGAGTTCGCGCATGGGTTGGGCGCGTGCCACGCGATTCTCATTTGTTTGATGTTCCACCTAAAAAAGAGGAAAGGGGAGATTTACATAGAACAGGCTTCGTAAGATGACCGTTTTGCTGCTTTGCAGGTCGATATAAATGTGTTCTTCGCTCTCCCTTCGATGTTGCGTTCTTCCCTTTCTTACGTTTGTTTTGGCACCTTTTGAGAATAATAGAATAGAGAAGAGGCGTTCGAAATGTGGGTTTGGGGAAGAGTGTTAAACTTAAAGTGGATGGACAAAGTTAGGAATGAAGAGGTACTGAGTGAATGAAAAAAGAAGATTGGTCGATTTGATAATCCAAAGGAAGAAGAATTGGATAGGCCATGCAATAAGAAGGAACTGCTTACTTATGGATATGCTGTAAGTGGAGGGACGAGTGAAGAGAGGAAGGGAAAGAATTCATAGATTGCTTAGAGAACGGTACAGAGAAGAGCGGAGGATAGAGAAAATTGGAGAAACAACACCTGACGCGAGCAGACCACCCATGATGATGAGAGCCTGAAGGTCCTGCCGTTATTCCTTTAGAACATGAGTTCTGAAGTTGTGCCACATATTTGAGTGTACCGTATCCAGATTGGGTATTCATCATGTGATTTAGTTATGTCAATTCCATCAACTGACTGGTCAATGGGCTAACTGTTCGATTCTTTTAATTTTTCCAAGGGTTAACGCTTTTCACAGCCCAAGAGCTTGTAAAAATACTATGGAAATTAATTAGGGTTCATGTGATATAATAATATTATATATAGAATAATAAAATTTTATATTAATAAATAATATATTTTATCAATATAGTATTTAAATATTGGTGGGAAGTAACTACTAGTGCTTGCCGTCCCGAGAGGCCATCCGGGGAAAAACCTTCCCGTTTCTTGGGAAAATCAAATTATAACCTGATTTGTTACAATTGAAGAAGAGGCTTAAGTAATTGCCTCTTGGATAGAAATTGCATCGCACTAATTAGAAAAGGGTCGCGTCCTCTGGTCCAGTCACATATCTTAGACCATATCTTCTTCTTAGTACCCTTCGGACAATTGTGTATGTCCCTTTGTCCGTTACTCGAGCTGTTTTCTTTCCCTGCGATGTTGTGTGCGCCCTTAAATGCTTTCCAGATGCAGAAGACAACGCCCACTACCCTTTTGACTCTGACTGGAGCGGTTATGTTTCTAACTTCTTGCTAACATTTTTTTCCTAAATTTATTCCTACTATTTTCAATTTTCTGGGATTAAATATCAGAGAATTGAAAATATTTCACTATTTTTTACTTGTGGGAGATTTTTAACAAAATTTGATTCTTGTTTGAGATCAATCAATAGTCTAAAAATACAAAGATTTTGTATCGTTTTGACTTGAACTTCAATCTCGGGATATTCCCTTGATGGTAACTCCTTTTTATAATCCTGGGATTGTGATAACACCGTGAAACGACAAGCAATTGTAAGTACTTGCAAATATTAAGTAAGCTCAGTACTTTTTGTCTCTATAATAGTATAAAGTAGTTCAAAAGAATCACTTTGCACACTCCCGCAGAATTTATTGATGGGACATGTTTCATCAGCCATCATCATCAGAGTGATTCTTTTCATTATTATGGCCTCCCACAAAGTAAGGCCTTCGCATATAGAGGCTATATTATAGTATCTTATGGAACAGCAGTAAGCTTGCTTTAACTCCCTTTATGACAGATAATGAATTGTTTTGTGTTCTTAGATCGTGGAAAAGGGTAGTTGTATCCGTCAAGAACCGTGTATATTTTACGGTTAACTGCGAGTTTTTGATCTTCGTTAATGTTACAGATTGAAGTATTTTGTGTACTAACACCCTTTCACACCTTTCCGACGGAGGACCTTATTACATATTATTATTACATATTGCATACTGAAGTCGACAGGAAACGCAGTTCACTCCTTCTGTTAGTTGGTTGAGAGAGAATTCGCAAAAGGTTTTCTTCTAACAGCTTTAATTAACACTACATGCTACAAGCAAAGATCAACAGCGACTAAACTAGAAAAAAGGCGCGCAGGCCAAAAACAAAAGAATTATGAAAAACACTGCCGTGGGTTGAACTTACTACGGAGCCACGGAAGGGAAAAAAATACGAAAGTGATTGGGTCACAGAAAATAAAACAACTTACTACACCCAGGTCGACCCAGGTTACGTTGCATTTCGACTACTGTCAGGTGGCAGTCTATACATTTAAGTGAAACACAATACACACACAATCCCTAACACCAGAAGTCCCACAAATTCCAAAGTTTTTAGACAACATCACCATAATCACAAACAGAAAATCAACACACGCACAAAAGCAGTAAGATTCAATTCATATATTATCCTCCCCGGTTTCCCCTCCAACACATTTATACCACGCAAAATTTCTAATTAAGAAAAGAATTTCCTAAATTTTATGTAGTGAATAACTTTTCTCTTTCTTTATACTGTTGAGGCCCTCAACGCACGAGTGGTTCGAATGTATTTCATCCCATCCTCTGCGTCAAGGTTTTAGTACTTGAAAAGATTTCAACAGAAACTCATTTCATTGGAATTAATTTATTTCCGATTCCTGTTTAATCTCTTGCCGTGACGAACGCATTTTGAATATTAACTTGTAATTCCTTACTCCTGCTTCGAGGAAAAGAAATTTCCGGTTACGTCCAATTCATATTGGTGACTTTTATTGCTCGTGATAAATGATGACGATTTAATAACGCTCATGGACGTCGGAATGTCAATTAGAAGTTAATTGAGCGTGTCTCGCATCAAAAATTGATCATAATTCATGTTTGCTCCGAGATCACATTAAATAATGATTGATTTCGGTTGACGTCACTGATGAGTCGCCACTTGGTTATTTTTTAAGTAATGGAAGCGCGGATTTGATGAAAACGAGCGAATTAATATTTAAAATATCACAGGAGAGTGAGGGCTGATTTATAAATGGTTTCATTCCGCTAACTCTCTGGACTTCGAGAAGCGAATCTGTTTCATTAGTTACATTGAGACGACAAGTGCATACTTTAGTGTCGTCCCTCTTATTCTTTTTTCTATGATATTATTGCTTTGTATTCTTATGTTTTAAATTTCATTAAATCGTATTTCATTACTAAATTTAGTTTCCTATCTGTAGGTTTCGCAGGTTTTCCATACCTTCTTTCTTGATGGTGTTTTCCTGCAGTAGAAATGTTTTTCCTAAGCTCTTAGCTTAGGTTTTTTAAATCCACAAAGTCTCCTTCTGTGTACTTTTCTTAAGCTATCTTTCTTTAAATTTTATATGACGAAGGGTTAGATGTAAAAAGAGACTTTATAATCTCTATCTGATTAAAGTCCTTCATTATCATTACTTCAGCGTCAACACTTTTCAGATTATTCAGCATGTAATCATTACGTTGATTAATTGGTCGTTCACTTGGTTTTGCATCCAGATTGAATGTTTTTCAATTAACCCTAATAAATAATAAGATAAAATATAAATTTAATTATATTATCACGTCGTCTTAAGTATCCGAAGACGTTCTGCAGACATCGTGCAACCCAACTAATACTCCTACATCTCCTGTCCTGTCATACTCCTAAACCTCGGGCGACAATAGTCCATGATTTCGGGATAAACATGACAAATATTCCCAAGGAAAAACGGGCTTGAAAAAATTCTGACGCGGCCGGGGATCGAACCAGCAGCAGCCTCCTGGATAGAGGAAGATCCCGGGTTCGATCCCCGAAACAGTCAGACTTTTTTCAAGTCCGTTTTCTTGGGAATTTTCCTGGGTGCACGCCCTTATGTACAAAGTCGCCTCCTCCCTTTCCTTGTATGACAAATATTCTGAAAATGGGCGAAGTGCATTCTTATGGGTGAAATAAGTGCGTAACAATAAGGTCGAGCCTATGGATCAAGGATGCAGATCTCATTTGTCCTGTTTTTTTTTGTGGTTGGCATCGGTTAACTTCTGATTGTACTATTTAGTTAAAGGCGCTTGTGGTATAGGCTGTGAATTGTCATCCTACATGGTATATAAATTGCAAAAGTGTAAATATATTTTAGATAATCCTCTTTCACACTCCTCGGCAGTTTCTTATCACTCAAATTTTTCGCCAACTAATTATTTCCACCATTCCCTATATTCATATCTCAAACGTTTCAAATAATTTCCTACTCTTTGTAAATATCCTTGTATCCGCTCCGTTTAATACTAAATTCCAAAGCTAACATTTCGCCGTTCTTTTATTCTCAGCGTAAATTCAGTTACATGACCACGAAAGAAAGTCTCACGTTATGACAGAGGTTTAATACAAAATTCCTTACGATAGACTACCTTCTGCGTTATGGAATATAAATCTTTGAGTTGATTGGTGCGGCATTCCTGTGTCTGTGATCCAATTTCTGTCAATCGGTATTTCTGAAACGGTTTCTTTGCCAACACCAACGTCAACTCCTCAAAGTCGAGACCTTCCGGTTTCGCAAGCGAGGGCACTCCGCTCGAGACCAATCTTTTAAAGTCAACCTAATTTCGTATGTCCTTTGGAAGCACTGCGTCCATTTTTCTCTCCGTCGGTCGTCTCTTTATTTTATCGTTGTTACCAGTGCTCTTCGTTGCCGTTCTCAAATCACTATATTCCAATATTCGAACGTGCTTCTGGGACTGCTCAATCGGATTAACTAAGGATAATCTCGTGCCTTAGTTTCAAAGCCGATCGAAATCCACCTATCGGAAGGTTTTATTTGCGTCCGTCGGTAAATGTTTATGATTGTTTCGTGACGTTCGGAATTGCGAAGCTAACGTTGGCGTGATGCGCTTACGTTTTGTATGTAAATTGAAAGCCTTCGTGATGTTTGCTTTCATTCTTTGCTACGACCGTTTCAATTTGTCCGTGGAATATATCCATCTCACCTGATACCGATCGTTCGGATTATATTTGAAACGAGGTTACTTAAGATATGTTCGGAGAGCTGTTTGTATGTTAATTCTGTGATTGAATTATGGCGGCGCTGATTGTATACTGAGCCGAAGTCTTTTTACAGTGTTTCTGATGTATTAGAGTGTTTAAAATACAGCACAAATTACGGAAAATTTACAAAGTTTTATTTCTTCGTTGCCTCCAGTTTCCTCCGCAGTTGTTGTAAATCAATATGTTTTCTTTTAAACATCTTTTCCACACTGCGAACCCGCTTTAAGAAGTAAATTACCCTCGATGTCTAATTCCCTACATTTGTGTGAAAATCGTCCACTATGAACGTCTCTTTCGTAGGGTTTCAGGGTATCAATTTTTAAATTTCGACAGAAATTAAGTATTTGAATTGATGAAATACAAATACAAGAACTTTTTTATTCAAGGTAAATAGTTACATTATTTTATAAATATGTTATAGCTTGTTAATCTTTAATATATGTATGTCAGTTCATTATATATTTTTATCAATGTTTTATGATGCATCTTAACACGGAGTGCTGCTTCAAGGTCTTTGATTAGTTCCACTAGCTTATCTACTCGTACTTTAAGTCGGTTTAAAATGCATGAATTTAATTGCTTCGTTATGATCGATTGAAGCCTCTATACTTTCAGATAATTCAGAAACGTAATGCGGTTTGTTGTAGTAGAATATTATTCAATATAAAGGTGTGTATTTTTTATTTTTTATAATATTTAATGTACGTGATCGATTAAAACCCATTTATTTTTTAAAGAATTCAGAAATCTAGTGTGGTTTTAATTTAGTCAGCTTTTGTTTTATGAAGGTTTTCGTAATTTATAGATTATTTTCAATGTTTCAAGTTTGATTACATCTTCGATAATGTAGAAAAGGCCGCCGAGGGCAGATTTCCTTTCGCCGGAAATGCTCAAGATTTTTTCGTCGCCCGAAATCGTCGTCGCACTATTCTTGTGTCGCTGTGAAACTATCGATTGATCGAATGTGTACTGCATTACGTCGTCTCGTCCTAATCACATCTGCACCTTCGCCGCCGCTCGAGCACCTACACCGCGTTAAACACACCCAGATTAATATCTCAGATCTCCTCTTTCGCAACGCCTTTGTTTTTTTTAGCGGGGCGACAAACCTCCGTGAACCTTACTGCTTGACCCACATCTCTCTCGGCACCTCTTTCCTCTTTACTGCACCTCGTTGCTCTCCTAAACCTTCATTCCCGCCTTTACTTGTTGTTTTTCCCAAAGCCGTGCTTATTCTAACTCGCCTCTTAATCTTCGACGAGGAGTTCCAGATTTTCAAACCAGCTGAGATGACATGAGCGGGTCAGGTATAAAGAAGGGGATTCAATGCATGAGAAAATGCTTGAAGTTAATACGCAGAGAATTTGGCTTGGTGAGAAAGCAAGGGACAACTACCTCATTCCCAATCTTGCCTAGTAAGCCTCATTCCCCTCTATTTGCACTTAGTTGCTAATTTTAGAGGGAATGAGGTACCAACCGGTCTTTGGCTTAATACTGTACAGAAGGGACGCAGGGGAAAAGGTTGAGAAGAAAACAATGTTTCTGCGTGAAATAAATGAAAGAATTTATAAGAAGTGCTGACCATTGCGTTGAGCTGGAAATTCAGGACCTTTGAATTCATCAGGAGCAGGGTTCCAAATCTAGGGTGCTTTTGGCGGAGCGAATGGCCTTCTTTCTTTTGTTGAATGGTATGTGAATCAGGACTTGTCTTGTTCATGTTTTCATATATCTTTTTCTACCTTATTTTAATATGTTCACTCCTTTTGTTCGCAATCTAGCATTCCCTAGATACACTCCCCTGCAAAGCAAGCCCGAGAAGAAGCAACTCTATGAGAATGACACTTTGTGAGTCAATTACAGAAATATTATATTTTCTTGTTCATTTTTGGCCTCTTCGCGGAAGCATTTGGAAATATGAAAATAAAGAGAAATATTTAGGAAGACGGAGATGGGGTTTCTTTTGCATCACAACTTTCAGAAATGTCATCTGCAGAACGATTTCCTCTCCGCAGTTTCCATTTAAAATTCCGAGCCGTCAATCCAACTAATTTTTCACAAAACATTTCTGCTTTATGTTTGCCTTTACATTTGCGGAAATTTTCAGGGACCGCAGTAGGGTGTTGGTGGAAATTTTAGAAGATTGGAACTTCGTCAACACACTCAGGTTTTTATTTTAATTCCTTGGTTTTCTCATTTTTGCTAGCGCTATTATAATACTAATCAAGATGGCTTTTATTTAATAAGATTATATTCTTATTTGGTTCTTAAATTGAGAAAAATTTGGTAATATGTGTGTAGAATTCAATATCCGTAATTTGTCTCAAAATTAGTTTGACTTCACTGGTCTTTCCATAAATTTTGATATCTCTGAAATAAATTTTACTTAGGGTTCATGCATAATCTAGAGCTTGAGTTTTTATCGGAGCGAAATATCGACATTGACAGTGAAATCTGAACTGAATTCGAGCTCTTTATTGGACGGCAGCGAATAGGAAACTAAAAATATTACGGTTAGATGCGGTGATTTATGTGTCCGAATCGAAAGAGATATGATCAGGAAAAGTGTAGGAACATATATTTAATGAGTAGGAAACTTACGTCTCTTGAAAGATAAGACCATGATTGTCACGTGTATATTTTATATATTTACATATTTCACTCCACATGTCATCATCATCATCAGCCATTTTCAATCCGACGTCGGATGTGGGCCTCCCCAAGTACTTTCCAATTTTCTCTGTTTATGTTGCCACGTTACTCCTAATGATGATGTCTCTATTCCACTTGTCTATAGGTCTTCTTCTTGGTCTCTTGGTATCCAGTTGAGAACTGCAGATGTCCAACGGTTTTCGTTTCTTCTCGCTACATGGCCGGCCCACCTCCATTTTAGTGATCTTACCTTATCCATGATGTCTGTAACTCCAGTCATTGTTCTCACCCAAGTGTTGCGTTTCCTGTCTCTTCTTGTGATTCCCAGCATACAGCGCTCCATGCTCCTTTGCGTTGTGTTAAGTCTCTGTGTTATAGCAGCATTCAACACCTATGTTTCACTACCATAGGTATGGACAGGTAAAATACATGTATTTACATGTATATATATTCTGGCTTGGAGAGCAATGCAAGGGCAAACTACTTCACTCCTCGCCTTGCTTAGTAACCGAGTACCGTGACAACTCAGAGTGCGACGATTCAGAGTACGGCAACTCATCCGGACCCGACAACTCACGGTGCGACAACTGGCCGGGCGAGAGCTCATCGGGCGGTTTATTTATTATTAAATATATTAGTAATACCTAATTAACTAGTTAAACCAGTCATTGATTAAGATACTATCGCTCTATTGTTTTAACGTCCAAAATTTGATATTATTTAAATTGTCAGAGCGATCTGTTGTTCGCGCTATGAGCCAGTCAGTTGTCGCGCCGTGAGTTGCCGGGTCCGATGAGTTGTCGGGTTTGATGAGTTGTCGGGTCTGAAGAGTTGTCGGGTTTGAAGAGTTGTCGGGTCTGATGAGTTGTCGGGTCTGATGAGTTGTCGGGTCTGAAGAGTTGTCGGGTTTGAAGAGTTGTCGGGTCTGATGAGTTGTCGGGTCTGAAGAGTTGTCGGGTCTGATGAGTTGTCGGGTCTGAAGAGTTGTCGGGTCTGAAGAGTTGTCGGGTCTGATTAGTTGTCGGGTCTGATGAGTTGTCGGGTCACGTACAGACGGATGAATTAATCAAATTTGCAGACTTGATTCTCAAACTCAGTCACTGACCAATAGGATTCTCCTCTCTTAGCAATTTCTTTCAGCACATTTTCTCTCTGCTCAATTCCCCTGCAATTCCCATTCCTCGCTCCTCCTCCCCTTCACACCCACACCTCACGGGCTTCTTCTCTTTCGTGCCGGAGTACAGAAATAGTCCATCCGAAGCGGAAGAGAGCCGAATTCTTTTCTCCGCCTTCTTTTGGAAGCAAAGCAAGAAAGTAGTAGGTAAGGCCATGTCTTCGCTCGGTTATATATCTGAGTCGGGCGGAATTGCACGAACGCCGTGTGGGAGAACCGTAAGCAACGCTTCGCCTAAATCCCTTAGGATCGTGAACGAAAATTAACGCCCAAAGGCGCAGCGAGCAAACTTTCTTTCGTTATCTCAAATCGCTAATTCCAAAGACCAAGTCTTTCTTTCAGGAATTTTATTTTTCCTCCTCGGTTGATGCAGTTGGTTGAACTTCAAGTCCATCTTTTCTTGCGGAAAATGAAATGCAATTCGCAGACATCGGTGAAAAAGTGCTATTTTTGCCGTTACCCAGGAGTTTTCTTCTCCAAGTAGGTCGGTCTCCCAGCTTCATTTTATTCAGATTTTGGAGGATTAAATTTTCATTTTGGGTTAGTCAGACCTTCTTTTCTCATTCCAATTAATGAAATTCTTATCAAATTCGCCATTATTTTTCTTAGTTAAGGTTGAATAATTTTTTTTATGTTTATATTTATATTAAATGCTCTTGGAAGAGTCGCGGGTGAAATTTAGGCGTTGTGTTTACATTTTTTATCAATAATCAATGAAGAGTCACAAAATACTCCAAACACCATCAAAAATGATTTAATTTTGAGTAGAAGAGTATTTTGTGACTCATTCCTCATTTACAGACATCAGCGGAAACTTCAAGACAATAATCAATGACATCGATTGAACAGCTAATGATGCCTGCGTATTGGTAAAAATGTTAGTTTTGTAAGTACATAAATCTATACATATATAGATTTACCCTGCAAGCCATCTTTAGGCTTCTGGCAGGGAGTAAATGACTCTAGTTCCCAATCGATTATGGAGAAAAATAATTTTTGAAGCGGCTCGTTTTAGAATCTAGGTATTTCGCTGAGTTATTATGAACGTTATAAAAGAGCCGCACCTGAGTCTGATGTGAAATTTGGTGTAACTCCATCTTCAAAGCAACAGTTATTTTAGAATGATTAGTGAATTCCTTTTGTGGAAATGTACTCCTTCACATTGATTCATTTTATTGTGATCAGCATCATAAGAAACAAAGAGGAGAGCATTGAAGATGATGGGGAAGGGGAATATTTCAACTTGAGATATGAAACAGAGGCGTAAAAATGGGAGAGCAGTTGAAATTAGAATGCAAAGCAAAGGGCAGAGTGGAGGGAGAAGATTGGTATGAATAAGGAGGGGTTAGTTACTTGAAGTAAAATTGGGGACCCAATTTAAAGAATTTTAGGGCAAATGAATGTACCGAGAGGAGAAAGACTCAAGTATGTAAGGAAGTAAATTACCGAGGTAGAGTACGAGTATTATATAGAATACAGAATTTGATGGAGCGATATTTGGTGGAACTTCATAATACACACATTTATGAGAAACACTTGTACAATCCCACAATGTTTTTGTAATTTTTATAAAACACTTGTACAAGTCCACAAAGTCTTTGTGGACTTGTATAAGTGTGTTTCATAAATTTGTGTTGTATGGAATGTTTACTCTTCAAAATTATTTTTTCATCGAATATGATTGTTTATTCGAGTATTTTAATTATGTCTCCTTTATCTCATTACACAAAATAGTTTAAAGATACTTTGGTCAAGTAATGAATAGCATTTATAAATTTGGTAAGGGGAGTCACCCATTTCTATATCTGTAACGTATAAGACATCGTGCGAATTTGAACTAATTCTTTTTTTAATTTGCTGTCTCCTCTGCTGTTGCGCACGCCTGTGATTTTACAGATGCCCCGATTTAATAAGATGTTAATTTATAACAGTTTTAATGTAATTTAAGATTCACAGCATCTCTTGCCCGGAGTGTGATTTAAAATGCATTGGTCAGACAAAAAGGAAAGTTATTACTAGATTCAAATAGCATTTAGCCCATTTTAAGTATGGAAGGTATTCAAACTATGCTGTTGCCAAACATATGGTTGATTTTACACACAATATTACGTTTAATAATTTAAGTCTCGTCCACATTTCTAATTCTTATTTAGATTCTTGGGAGAATTTATTCATTTACAAAAATCGTGAACAGTTGATGAATTTTGATACAGATTTTGATAAAACTTTATATAGTCTACTTGACCTAGCGTAGCTTTATTCTTTAGTTTCTTTCCTCGTGCCGGTGATTAGTCTTTTAATCCTCAGTCACAGCTGGTCCCCAGAAGATGCTGCATATGCATTGAAACGTGCGTCGACCTGTATTAATCTTTGACAGTTTAAGGTGTCGGTGACTCTTTACTATAATTTAAGATTTTAAACATAGTATAATAAGAATAATCGTAACGGAAAATTGTATTTAATAGTTTATATGAATCAGGTGAAAGTTAATCATTTCCGAGAATACAAATCGAGTTGAGTGAGGGATACCACCAGATATCGAATCACTTTTAGAGCTACATATGGTGTCACTTTAATAATAATCGGTTTGAAACTCAACTCTTCAGTCGCTACCAAAAACCATTCAGAGGGAATGGAGACTCCTAGGACAGGGCGACCCTTGCTCTGAACCAGAATGCTATGAGAGGGACGAGTCCATATAATCGCAATGCAGTGACCTTATAAAGGTACTAATGTTACCGAGTGAGTGACTGCGAAAACCTTACACGAGAAATTGTAATGGAGATCTATGCTCAGTATCTTTTGCTACATTTTGATAACGTCTTATCATTGCATTATAGTTTTGCAATTTTTGGCGTTCACTGAACCAAAATACTGTAAATGGAAATAATCCTCTTTAATTTCCCAATCGATGAGGTTTTTCATAGAAGGAGAATAAAGATAAACATAGAAAATATGAAAGATGTTATAAAATACCTCTATATGGTATTCAGCCCTAAGGCCGGTTGGTGCCTCATCCCCTTAGGTGCCTCATCCCCTTATATTAGGAGAATGAGGAGTGAGGTAGTTTGGCCTCTCTATCCTCGCCAATCTAGACTGCTGTATGCGGAGCATATCCAAGCTAGGGAAGCACAATGAGTATCGCTTTTCTTGGCATTCCATAAGTAGAGACTAATAAGTGCAATTATTCACTCATACCTCATTAGCTTTCGTGTTAACACTGCCATGTACAAGACTGTGACAAAAGTAGATTAAATATATATTTTCCTCTAACCTATACCAAAAGACTAATGAAAAATGTTCCATTCATCAGAATATGATGGCAGGAACAATTATGAAACATACAAATGGAAAATATTTGACTGCTGCACTGTTAAAACCAGTATCCAAGTTAGACTGGCCGATAAACTTCCCTTTCGAGTCAATCTTCAAATACCAAGAGATAGAGGTTGTCATATATCGCCAGCGTCACACTTCTTTCGCACGATGTTGTATTTTTGTATCGCGTGCGTCCGAGGGCGAAAATATCTCTTCTGATGTAATAACATCGTCTGCCCCTTCGACGTCGCGTGCTCACGAGGATTACGTGCGTGATGTGGGAAGCCCCGCAGACATGTTTTGGGAATGAGCTCGTTCTCTGCAGATTCGCATTCCGCTGTTCCTCCACTACCATCGTGTGCGAGTGACGTACGACCGCAGGTCCTTCACCTGGAGGAATTCCGCGGTGAGGAAATGTATGCACCGTAAGGAAAATTTTCCTTTTAAATTTTAAAGGGAGAATTTCCTTCTGTGAAAGACTTCGCTGAGGGATTGAGAAGGGGCGAGGGAAAGCTTCCTTTAGCGAAATTTTCGCGTGGATTGGTTGAGAACCTTTCTTTTATGCTGGAAGGCCGCGTTTACCATTATGCATCTTAAGAAATCATTACGCCGCACTTGAAAGCTGGATCAGCTGGTAACGTTAACTTATTAAGGCTTTAAAGTTTAACTCAAAAATTACAAGGGTATTACAGGAATGCATACGTTGCATCGGCTCATAAAAAACAGCAGTAAGTTTACTAATGCATACATCTCTGAATTTAGCTGTAATATACAAATGAATTTACAATTATCTTGAAATGCCATTGGTAATTTTGTGATGAATGTTCATACATTCGTCAGGCAATTCCTAGTGGTTATATTGGCTTCGATTATGCCATTAGGAATTTAACTTACATTATTTATAAAGAAATTGGAGTCAGTATAACCACTGGGAATTGCATAAAGAATTTTTGAAAATTTATCACTAAATTACCAATGTTTACTCTATAAGACTAGTCAGTATTTTTTATCTTTCAGTGTTTGGCTTTCCCGACAACCGTATCGCCCCCGAGATTCACTAAGTCTCCACTCCACTCTACTAGCTTCATATTTCGTTATCGGCAGACTTACTCGTTTAAGTTATTAATTTTGCTCCCTTTACTAAACAAGTCTGAGATGGTGAAACACATGGAAATCAACTATTCTATAAATTAGAAGTCACAGTTATGTAGTCGATATCTTCTTCCCGAAGCTACTGAAAGCTTTTTCATCGATCTTACGTCTTATTTCATGATAATGCTCGTGGTACAGAGGCACGCATCGACCTCCTTGAACCGTTTCGTTCCTTTTTCCCTCTGATGGGATTCGAACCTGACCTGACCAGAAGACGTCTGACCTTCACGCTAATGGAAAACCATCCTTTCGATCCATTTGCTAAATGAGAGGCTTACTCCTTGATGCCTATAGGATCGATACTGTCTTCAAGCAGGTCTTAATCTCCTCTAGGGCACACTTCCGTGATGTTGGTTGTCGATGGGGTGTTCCGTGGTTTGCCAGTCTTTGGCGAATTCGTAGACACTTTTCCCTTCATCTCTCTCGTCGGCGCGTGTTCGCAAGGACGCGTATATGGGTCTTTTTTCTCTTTGGCCATCGCATGTCTTTTGAGGGCGCTTCCCGGGAGAATTGCGTGAGTATTACCTCGCTTTAGAGAGCACTTTGGGGCTCTTAGTGAGACAAGGAGAACCTCCGAAGTTGAAGCGCTTTTCCACTAATGCAAGTGCGGTCGGAGTAATTAATTTGGCTCTTGGATCCATGTGCGAAACCACTCACGTTTTCCATGGACAATGTCTGCTTTTTGCAATTAAGGCGAAAAATGGGGGCTTTTAAATGCTTTTCTTTTCGTGTCGCATTGAGATGTGAATTAGATGACCTCCGCAATCAAGGTGTTGGCCAGATGTTGATGTCATTATGCGGATGACAATGAGAAGGGCTATGGATAGCAAGCGATTCTGAACGGGAAAGTGTTTGAATAAGTGTTGCAGAAAGGGCAGTGATGAGTCACGATCGGAAAGAAGTGCGTGTAAACCTTACAAAATTAAACTAAACGTTGCGGCTCCCAGAACATTAGAAAAAGAATGCATTGTCCTTAGAATGCAATATTAAAGTACTCGTCATGGAGAATTAAGAATATATATCGGCCGTGTTACTTCATGGCCCATTAGGGTCTCAAAAAACCTGACATCAATGATGTGGCGTTCCAGTGTAGGATTCTCATAGTAACTGAGAGTAAATAAGTACCGTTTAAAGTTAATTAGTTTGACTCTAGCAAAATTTGGTGCCATGCGGTCCGGCATCGGATTCCTCAATCCCAATGGGCGCTGGTCTTATGTGCGACTAAGGTAAGGGTGTCATCCCTGGAGGTGTTCTTCCTTGTAGCGAGGAAAAGGGTCAGGACGTTTCAGGGTGGGGTAGGGTAGAAGTCACAATGGGAAATTGGTTGGAGAAAATTAACCCTCTGGGGAGTTTAAGATGGGGTTGAGGAAATAGGGTCATTCTGTAGGTTCAAGGAAGGAAAAGGGATGAAGAAGACGTGATAAATAAGAAAGCATGAAGAAGAAAGCATATTCTGGCATCTGCTGCTTACCCCAACAGTAAAAGTGGGCTTGTTCTATTGTCTCCTTCCCCCCTCTCCCCTTTATTGCCCCCTTTGTAAGACTGTCGTTTCAGGGCACGGCAATTTTTGGTGAATTGACAATCAATCACCGTAACTGTTTCGACAGCTGACATTATTTCGCACACATGGGCCTTAATCGGGAATTGAACCCGGGACAGCCTTGACACCCAATAGACTCTGTGGAAGCCGCTTATTTTTCATCATGGATATTTGAAAACCCATCAATCTAAAAGAATTCAAATTTATAGTCTGCTTAGTCTGGATTGTTCGTTGTTAGCACGGAAACAAACTATTTAAGTGTCTTACACTCGTTTATTCACGTAATAATGGATAGTAATGTTTTAATATGAATTACTTTTTTTATAATTCTGCTTAGCCGTACACCGTTCATGTGTTTTTTTATTACTGGTTTGGCTATAATATTGTATCCATCAACAGGATTTCATATCAGCTTAGAATGAAAATATCAGTTGACGAACTGTGTGCGTTGGTCGAAATTGGTCCATAAACATGTTTGATGCGTTGCATCAGATTACGGACCCTCCAGTTGTAGATGGTATCTAACGGCGCCAAAAAACGTGTCCCCTCAATAGTTGACGACGAAATAACAACTTTACGGTAGCTGGAGGTGGAAACTCACATTGCCCGAAGCTAACATTTTCGATTTTGCACCCATTCGGAGCCACTCCGTTTCTCACGCAACCAGATTAGAGAGGCTGCAATAAAAAATGGAGCCAAATCAATGATCCCCGCCTTTTCATCAAACGCTCTCGAAAACATTTCGGTGGCGTGGAAGTGATTTGCGGACTCCATTACATCGGTTAATTGGACTCCTCGGGAGAGAAAAGGGCTTCGTAAAAATATTTTCCCGCCCTTTTTTATTCGTTCGCGCATTTCGCTCTGAAATCAAAACAAAGGAAGATCGACGATAAACAAATTCCCTTCGCTCCCGAGGGCGCGATAAAGTCGTAATGGCGTCGGCTCATTTGACGGTTTGTTGCGTCACAATGAGTTGTGCCATCGGCGGTATTGTTGTAGAAGCGTGGCCTGGAAACATGATTGGTTCGCCGAATATAAAATTGTCTCCATAATTCTCGGTAGCGAACCTCGACTTTATTCGGCGCCTTTGAATGCACTACTGTTTTGAAGGCAATTTGAATGTAAATCAGGTTGAGGATAGTGCAAGTTTTCGCGAATCTATCTCATGGTAAGCAATGGACAATGCATTATACCCTGAACTCATTACTTCATGAAATGAAGAAATCATGGAATTATTGAGGAAGCATAAATTAGATAGCTAAAGGCAGGTACTAGTGTCTAATTTAAGAATTATAACTGAAATAAGTGATTATCAGGTAAAGAAAAGCTGCATGAAATTCGGATTATAACGCTAATGTAGATTATCCCACAGTTTTTCTTCAGATACATTTTATGATATATTACGTCAACTATCTTTGATTACATTTCCTTTAAATGATCCAACTTTAACCTCGTCATGGTCATATTATTTATCTTTTTGAATGTTATCATCTTATTTGAATTTCTTCTCGTACTGAAATAAATTGCAGTTCTTGTGCGTTCAGATGTTTGTGATATTTTTTCGTGCTTTGCAGATAATATCTGTATTTCACTGCAAATGTGCAAATTGTAGAGCGAATATTCGGTCTCTTCAAAGTGAAAGGGTGAGCATTAAACGTCGGTATAAGGTTTAGAAACAAGGTGTTGAAGGATGAATCAGCGAGAGAGGTCTAATCGTACGTCTGCGAATACTTATAATTGTAAACTCAATAAGTTCAGACTTGACTTGGTTTAGGTTCATTTCCATGATAAAATTATTTTAATTCTTAATAAACTCATTGTTCAAAATAAAAATGATTTTATCATCTTATAATTATGGAATTAGAAAAAAATGCCTTCTTTTCTTTGCATTTCAATAGTAATGCAAGTTTATTATTTGGTTATGATGTTGTGATAATTCATTACCTTGTTAAAGCAAAATTACATATACGATAGTAAACTGGATTCGAAAATTATTTGTCAATGTTATAGCTTTCAGTAATCTAAAATTTGACGCTTTAGAGGTAAACTACTCGAAAGTGTGGTTAAAAAGTTAACATATGAGTAAATGCTTTATCTATTGATAGGATTTTTGCTATTAATTCTAATATGCTTCTGTAGTATATGTTTGTATCATCGTTGCGAGGGTGTATAATGACGGAAATCCCTTGGCAAAGATTTTATATGACTTAAAGAGCGGGTAAGTTAGCAAGAAGCGAAGTAAATGGCATTCAGTTGGTAGTGCTGGGGCTCATGAACTTAGCGATGTGTCACTTGCGTATGTATTTATTTTAGTTCCCTTAGTTTCGTATCAAGCATTAGATTGATTGAATATTTTGTAAGCGACAGGAAGTTTCCGATGAAGCTATAAATATTATCCGTTGATCATTTCGGATTCGAAAGATTTCTTTCGACCGGAAATTGAGTCGCACGCGCCTTGTTTTTTGTCCGTCAGATCGGTCTGCGTTCATAGCGACGGAAAATAACAAACAAGTTGGAGAGATTCTTGTTTGTTTTGACGCCCGCTGCGGTTCCTCTGCAGAATCCGCGGTTCTTCCAAGAAACAAGCGGAGGTGTTCTTTGCCGTCGGGCGATTATGGGCTAAAGTTTTTCATTCATTGGTAATCGTGGAATAGTGAAGGATTACTCGAATGCTGAACATAAAATACCGACTTCTAAATCTAGCCTGCCCAAGCTCGAATTTGTGGGATGGCGTCGTGCTTAGGAAACTAAAATAATTTAGCCCGACTTCTATCTAATGTCTCAGCCCCATTAGCAACGATTTAATGAATATTTGGAAATGATTAAAACTTTCATTTCGATAAAAATGAACACGCAACTCAGGATGAATTTTCATCGCTATATATTTCTCCTTTTCTTTGTTGTTGACTTTTAAACATTGAGAAAAAGCATCCTCTCTCAAGAAGTGCCGACATTGATGTAACTTGGTTTAAATATATCTTTACAGTAATTTTTTTTTAATCTTTACCTGTGAGAAATTTACATAAGGATAACATCAAAATATTTTCAATGTTATTTTAAGAAAACAGTAATACATTTCACAGAAAGTCTTTAGTAAATTCGCGAGGTCCAGGGGCATATTATTTTAAATCCAACAGTTTCGTCTGCATGTAGACTGACTTCTGTTTGTATTGCTTCTTCCATTTAAACATGGCTAAATCTAGACAAGTTCCATCTCACATTTCCCATCAAGTTACGCATGCAGTTATGTATAAAACTTTGCGAGAGCACCAACGAAACATTTAAGTGAGATAGGCGTGAAAGACGTCACGCCTCGACAGAACTTTTTTATCCAAATTTGATTGAAAGTATAGGATAGTCGATATAAGGTAAATCCGTACATTTATGCTGTTATCATGGTGTGAACATTGAATAAGAATTCAGTGAATATGAGGAGACTCATTTCGTCTCTATCGTGAGTAATAAATAAGTAGTTGAAATAAATGTCCTTCCCGGAAGAACAATTTGATCTGTTGAAGCCTATGAGGAACCCAGTTTTATATCTGTAACATATATACATATATTTTTGCACGCCTTGATTAAATGTTTGTTTCTGTTTTGCAGGGCCCGGAGCGAGAGGGAAGGGGAGGGGGGTGGGGGGAGGAGGAGGCGGGAGGGGGCCATGCATCACCGTAACTCGGGGACCCCCGTTGGGGGCGGGGGAACTGGCCGCTTCTCCCCTGCCGCCCCCACCGGCACCGCACCATCCCCCGCCCCTACGGGGGGTCACAGACAGCACTCCGCCTCCGCCGTGGGCGGGGGCCTCATCACCTCGTACGACGGCAAGATCGCCGGCCTCTACGACCTGGAAGAGACCCTAGGAAGAGGGCATTTCGCGGTCGTGAAGCTAGCACGTCACGTGTTCACTGGAGAGAAGGTCGCGGTCAAAGTGATTGACAAGGGGAAGTTGGATGAAGTGTCTAGAGCACATCTGTTTCAGGTGCGTCTTCACTTGTGGCTTTCCACTCGCTTTCGTGCCCCCCTCCATGGCTTGTCACCGAGTGGCGGCAATATGTGGCTTTTGCCCTCGAGTGTCCTCATGTGGCCATCAGAAGCCCAGCTACGAGGCCAGTTGGAATGGTCTCCCCAAACATTCTAAAAGAATATAATGGAGGACTCATAACTATTATGGTACACTGTAGTTATTGTAATCCGTAATGTACCAATGCACATGTCTTGCACATCCAATGCAGTACACCAACGTAGTTATCAATATCTGGAGATGTACTCCAACCAAGGAATTTTTCTGCAGGAAAGTCAGTCATCATTCAAAGATCGTAATTATTACTATACACTCCTTCAAACCAGAACCTCAATACATTCCTTTCATGGAAATATCTATTTTTCCTATTTCAGGTAAACTTTATTGTGTTAGATTGACATTTAACGAACCAATTACATGATTTGCTCGTCCGCAGATCTGTTTTCCCCATTTTAATGGAGGGGAGGTATTTTTAATGAATTGCCATTGCCATACTGTTGCTAAGCTAGCACTTCTGCTTGCTCTCTTAGTAAGATTACTCTAAATCCTTCCGGGGTTTGGCCACTGGCTATTCATGACATATTGCATCTGCCAACACTGTTACTTTGCATTTTTTGGAGCCCATACTTGTAGCGCATAAGACCCCTTAGCAGAACCTGGTGGAATGAAATAGTCGGCATCACTTTTAATGACTTTGTAGCTGCAGGATTTTGCCTTAATACTAAAACTATTAATCGATTACATCCATTACAATGAAATGCCATTTAAAAAGTTAATTGGGTTAATTTGAAAAGTGCCTAAAATCATAGTTAGCAATTTTCTATGTCAAACCTTCTAGACAAACATGATGTACTTGAACTTGTACCTTTTACTGAGCGTATGATACACCCCTACCACGTACCATATGGTAGCTTGTATGCTATTTTGGTAGATACAGATAGCTTACTCTCTACATCATCAGAGGCAATAAAAGCCTTTTAAATTAAAAAGTAGACTAATTAAGTATAAGCTAGATTTAATGGAATATTTTTTGCAATAAATGTCTAGTTTTTAATTAATTGTTATGCCAGATACTAATCTAATAGCTGCATAATTCTACATATGTAGAGTATTTTCATTTGCTGAAGGAGTTTCAATTGATTTTTTCTTTATTTTTTATGTAATTTTGACATTTCAATATATCTCAATGAATTACATTATATAAAGATAGCATAACAAAATCAGTGTAGTTTATTATTATTTTTATTGATCTTACATTTTCTGGTTGAGAAATAATTGAAAGATAACATCATATTATTAGTATGATCTTTATATCTTTATGAAAAATAAGAAATTAAATCTAATCTTGCGTAAGGGTGTCGGACATTCAAAGGCAGTGAATTTTTCTCAAGCTCACGTTACTTATTGATTCTGTCCCCAGGAGGTGAGATGTATGAAGCTGGTTCAGCACCCAAATGTTGTTCGTCTCTACGAAGTGATTGACACTCAAACCAAACTCTATTTGGTACTGGAGTTAGCAGATGGTGGTGATTTGTATGATCTCATTATGAGACATGATGGAGGACTACCAGAAGCAGTTGCCCAAGAACATTTTCGACAGGTAAACATTTATTATTATTTGAAAGGACTGAAATTGTGTCCAAATTTCTATCTCTCTCTCCAGATTGTACGGGGTCCCTCAATTTCATTTTGCTTGGCCCTTTTGAGAACTTAGCACACAATAAAATGCACCTTGAAACCAAAAGATAAACTTTTCACTTCTGTTGTTCTTATTTTACATTTTCAATGATTAGTACTATTTATAGTTCCATGGCGTAATACTTCCAGTTTTTACTGTCATAACCCAGTCACTATGATTTTGTCGGTGGAGCATTTTTCATGAAAATTCTCTTATATTTCCTCCAGCAATACAGAAATAAAAATAACAAGTGATTCAAAAATTGATATTCAAAGAGGTTGCTGTTCTGATATAAATGTTCAGTGCTTAGAGGCAGATAAAATGATAGTCATTATATTATGTGTTTATTTTTCCAATTATACTTTACTTTTGCAGATTAACCAAGCATAACATTTTTGTTTCAGATTGTCCGTGCTATATCATATTGCCATAAACTTCATGTGGTCCACCGTGATTTGAAGCCAGAAAATGTAGTATTTTTCGAGAAGCTTGGTGTTGTCAAATTGACTGATTTTGGATTCAGTAATCGCTTCTGCCCTGGCCAGAAGCTGGAGACCTCTTGCGGTTCTCTTGCCTACTCAGCGCCTGAAATTCTTCTTGGAGATTCATATGATGCCCCTGCTGTGGGTAAGTATTATTTAACTGATGCATTTCTAAATTTTCAGCCATCTTCAAGTTTCTATATATCATCTAAGTGTATGTTTTTCGACCACATATCCAGCAAGCTTGATGAACTTGCTTGAGATTGCTCTTTGCAAGTTTTTTTACATTCCTATGAAGTATGAAAGAATTTTTGTGCATAATTTTGGTTTGAAATGGAATGATTCAACATATACATTGTTACATCCTTTTTTTCCGACATATTTTGGCTGCATTTATCAATTTTTATGACAAATTATTTTTATATTTTTGCAGACGTTTGGTCATTGGGAGTGATTCTTTATATGCTGGTGTGTGGGACAGCTCCATTCCAGGAAGCAAATGACAGTGAAACCCTAACAATGATCATGGACTGTAAATTCACAGTGCCAAACCATGTGTCTGAAGCCTGTAAACGGTATGCTTTAAATTTATTATTTCTATCCAATGAAAGCTGAATGCACCCAACCTTGATTGGGGAATTTATAAACAATTTATAATATTTAACTTTAAAGTGGATCCTAAAGCAATCACTCGTTAAGGTTTAATTTGATAGCATAGCAACTGGCTACTTTGGCTAATCAAGGTTTTCTGTGCCAATCTCTATTTTTATTAGTAGTTATTGTACATTAAAAAATCCCTCTAGGCATAATCTACCGACCATCAAAAATCGGTCTTTTAATGGATATTGATGAAGAATAATAAAAAATCTGATGTGGCCAGCACATGACTTTCTCCATATATAAGATGTAAATATTTACCTACGACAGTAATTTCGAACTCTATATTCCATCTAAACTTGGAACATGAGTGATTAATTTATATATTATTATCTTTTCGTTACAAACATTATAAATAATGTTTTTCGGGACATGCTCGATGAAAAACGATGAAATTGGTCTTTCGCCCAAAACGCCCAGAGCGCCCACAAAGTACATAATCAGCAACTTCTGGTTTATCAGTATTTCATGAATAACTCCTAAACAATTAGGGATACAAAAATATGTTTCAAACAAAGGTTATAGTAAATTACATTTTCTAAAACATTTATAAATAATAGTATATACCTAAATATCATATTTATGGAGATATTTTGAAAACCGGAAATGAGCTTTGATGAATGAAACTCGACTTCCAGTTTACCGATTTACTCCAAAAACTAATTAACTCTGACAGCACATACCACAGTACTATATATGAAGTTTGGTATTGATACGACTAATAGTTTTCACGTTAGAGCGCCCACTATCACACACACACATACACACACACACACACATACACACACACACACACATACACACAGACATCATTCCGAAAATAGTCAAAACGTGTTCTAGGGACCCCAAAACATGTATTTCCGTTGAAATCTCGAAGTCAAATTTTTTCATGAAAACAATACTTTCTCTATACTTCGTATATGGAGAAAGTAAAAATTTGTAACAATTACAATCATATATTAGTCACCTGCGATTTCAATGCAAATCTGAATTCTGATTGCAAGGACTCTAAATTTATTCGCAATTCCTTTGACCCACATAATTTAACCATTCTTCTGTATCTACCTACTCATAATATTATGGGTTAGATGGAAGAGGAGACTTTTAGTCTCAATCTCGCCCGAATAAAGCAGTTTTATTATTATTATTATTATTATAATATTACTCACTTTGTCAATGCGGATTGGTCGCATTGCCACTGCCAATCCAGAAAAAGTCAAAATTCATGGTCAATTACCAGCACCTGGAATCTCGCATCATGATGTACTATTCGTCGTTTACTCACTCAAGATTGGAAAAATGAACAGAAATATATTCAGTACCATTATCTAAACAATTTAAATGAGATAGAAATGCTGGAAGATGCAAGTAGGTTACGGTGGTATGAAATAGAATTCGCCTACAACATCAATACCAAAGTTGAAATTTTAAATGACCTATTGTTAACTTTACTAAATAAGCACGCTCCGGTCAAAATAGTCAGAATTTTGAATTACATTTTTAACAAAAATATAAATTTTTTATTATGAAAATTAATTATTTTTGTCCAAAGTTGACTGCTTACTAATAAGTCATTTTAGCTTTCTAAATTGTGAATAAAAATATGCAAAATTACATCTCAACAAACGCAAAAACTTTTTTAGCTGGAATAATGTTTGGAAGTTTCAATGAGGTGAGCATATAACAGCTACATAGAGCCATTTTAATTTAATCTAGGCTAGGTTATAGTCATTCATGCACTGTTGTGACTAGGATTTAAATAATTTAAGAGTAAAACTGTGTATCATGTTTGCCTTTCTCCTCTGACGACAGTTTGATCCAACGGATGTTGATTCGGGAGCCAGAGCGTCGAGCCACATTGGAAGAGATAGCATCTGACCCTTGGCTCTGTGAGGGAGAAACAGATGCTAATGCAGTGGGTGGAGCTGATTTCCTTCCGTTAATATCCAGGGAACACGTATCAGAGGAAGACCATGCTACAATTATCCAGAAGATGGTTAATGGCAAGATTGCTCTAAAAGAGGAGATCTTAGAGTGAGAATAGTTTTTAAATTATTTTTTATCACTTTGTAAGATTGTAGCTTGTGTTATTTACAAAATGTTTCTTCTTTGTTCTGCTGACACGTTAATCCTATTGTGTGTGGAAGGAAAAATTGTTCATGATTTCTCTCATTTGATGATGTATATTGTGGATATCTAGTGTTTATTTTATAATCCTTATACGTCATATTGTCTCTTATTTAACTTGTCTTGAAAATTTCATCTCCATTCCCCATGTCATTCATTCATCTATGTCCCTGATAACATCTTGCTCCATTTGCTCATTCTTTTATACATTTTGGTAATGGCAATGGCCTCTAATGATTCATCCATCTAATATTTTGTTTGCTACTTATACATTCATACCCTGAGTACCCTCCCCTGGGATACAACCTTGTCGTGGTGGAAGGGCTTGCGTGTTCCTATGTCCTAAAGGGCTATACTGGCTGGAACATAGTTCCTGGTAGGGTCACCCATGCCAGAAAGATCAATAGGTAGGGGCCAAACAAAAGGAGGTTCATGCAGTGTACCTCAGTGAAGCGGATGCAAAGGCGTCTGTTCCCCAGCGGGATGGCCATAATGAGGGTTGGAGTAATGGTAAAAAACACCATTGAGGAAGGCAACGGGAGATCACCTCGACTACTTTTTTTATTTATTCCATATATCCCACAAACATCCAATTTCTGAAATTTTACAGTGATAGGTATTAAATATACCAAATCACAAAAGACCATTCCCTAATTGGAAAAATTCAAATAGCCAGGATTTGAACCCCGGACCGTGGGGTTGGAACAATAATGTGCTAGCACGCTAACCACTCGGCCACCACGGCCGGTGACTTATCCCTTGATATGATGCACAACCACAATAATATTGGTACTGGCAAAGGGACTCAGCCTTCTAGAATGAATTTCATGCCCGGCAGTGATGGGAGTAATCTCGATCATCATTCCATGAAATCCTTTCTCAAGCAACAACGAGAAAAGAAGAGAGAAGATGGAAACGAGGGTCGGAACATGGAATGTTAGGACAATGCTCAGAAAGTTGAAAGACGTTAGAAATGAAGAGGTCTAACTTAAATGTACTAGGGTTATGCAAAGTGCGGTGGAAAGACGAGGGAGACTTCTGGAGCGATAATGTTAGAGTCATTTTTAGTGGGGGAAGTACTAGCCAGATAGCAATGGCTGTAGTGTTGGATAACAAAGCAGGACTGTGATAGCCACAGAGCTAATAAGGGATCAGGTAATGTCGGTAGAAGTAAAGTCAGAACTAGTAAACAAGGTTATTGTTCAGGTGTACTTGCCCGCTAGTGATTACAGTGAAGATGATGTAGACCTGGTTTATGAACAAATAGAGAAGGTTATGGGAAGGATTAAGGGTACTAAGAATCTCGTTGTTATGGGAGACTGGAATGTGGTAGAAACTAGGGAGTAGAAACGACAGAGGACAGAAACTGATAGACTTTTGCAAGAGAAACTCTCTCTGCATTACAAGCACACTCTTTCAGCACCAAAAAAGGTGGAGGTACACATGGAAAAAGCCCAGGGATACAGATAGGTAGCAAATTGATTATAATTTGGTAAGAAAGAGGTTTAGTAATAGTGTTCAAAACTTGCGAAGTTATCCTGGTGCTGATGTCGATTTGGATCTTAACCTGGTCATGACGAATACCGAGATTAAGTTTAAAAAGATCCTTCGGCCAAAATGTACACCAAAATGGAATTTAGAAGCTCTAAGGGGTAGGGAGTCTAAAGAATTTCAAGATTCAGTCAGCAAGGCTCCTGATAGTAAGGGGAGGGAACTAACCACTAACGAGGAATGGGAAAAGTTTAAAAATTGTGTCAAGAATTGTGCTAAAAACATTGTTGAGAGGGTTAAACAAACCAAAATTAGAAAACCATAGGTAACTGAAGAAATTTGAGATAAAATGGAGGTAAAAAGGAAATGGGAAAGAGTCAACACCGACCAAGGGCGCAGAATGTTCAGAGCACTAAACAACAAACTAAGAAGGGAAACTGTGGTGGAAAGGACAGAGTAAAGTAAAGCAACTGATGGGGAATAAAAATAGTAATGGAATGGTGATGGTTAAAGACAGCAAAAGAAATATATCCATAAGATCCAATCACCATAAGAGGACAATGAAAGGAATATTTGAGGAATTGTATGGGAAAAACAGGAAACCCACCAGCATAGAAATAGAAAATGAGGAAGATCTTGAAAAAGATGATGTTGGACCTGGGTTACTTGATAATGAAAGAGAATGAGCATTGCGGGATATGAAAGGGAATAAAGCAACGGGGGTTTACAAGATCCCAGTGGAGTTCCTTCAGTACCTGGGAGATATGGGTAAAAAATGTTTCTATAATTTAATTAGGAAAATTTATGATGAAAGGCAATGGCCAGAGGATTTTATCAAAACTATATTGATTACTTTACAGAAAAGAACAAGGCTACAGAATGTCGGGATTATCGTACAATTAGCCTAATCTCTCAAACGGGAAAAGTACTTCTAAGGGTTCTGAATAGATGGGTCAAGGGATGCAATTGGGGTGATGAGAGAAGTTGTGGAATGAAGCCTGGAATTTAAAAGGGACTTATGTGTATGTTTTGTAGATTTGAAAAGGCTTTTGATAGAGTCCAGTGGCCGAAACTGATGGGGATATTAAAGAAATTTGGGATGGACTGGAAATAAAGGCGATTGGCTCACAATTTGTATCTGAATTAAACAGCTCGTGTAAGGATACCTGATGGAGGATCAGATTGGGCTGAATTGGGTAGGGGGGTAAGACAAGGGTGTCCTATCACACCAATGCTTTTTAATGTATATGCAGAGGAAATGGTGCAAGAAGCCTGGGAAGAAATAGACAAGGGAGTAAAGGTTGGTAGGGAAGTAGTGAAGTCTGTAAGGTATCCAGACAATAATGCTATTGTGTGTGTTTCCATGTAGAGTTTGCATCTACGAGGAATCCATTTATAGTTTTTGGTATATTTACATAGATTCTTTCACAAAAAGGAGAATGTGGTCTATTTTAAATATGATACGAATGATATTTTCTTACCTTTGTAAAATACACCATTTTATCTTTAGATTTTGGATTTAGTTTGCAGTATTCTATAAAACAAAAATATTTCAAATTATGAGAATTGTTATGTATATCATAAGCTAGATTTGAAAAAAACGGGTCCAAAGATCTGTACTTAAATAAAGTACAGATCTTTGATTTCATATTCTTGTCCTTAAATGTTTAAAATTTTTAATGAATTATTTACTTGAATAGCCGATTACATTGATAAGGAGATGGTGATCTCTTTATAACTCTGGATTTAATGCAGTTGTTACTATTTGTGATATACACCGCATTTCTATCTCAATTTTCTGCATAGAAATTGCTAAAAATATGTGTTGATTTATTATGATAAAAGTGTGTCATGCTATAAAATGACTTACCGATCCTCGAATCTCCAAAGCTTCCAGCAGATGGAATGTAATAAGTATTGTTTTAAAAATTATGGAGATTATTGAGCTTTACTTTTGTAGGACCATTCAAAATAATGTAAGATTTATTAGTGAAATATTGGATGGTAAATTTTATCCAAGCAAACAAATTCAGTTACTTAAGATTCCTGGTGTATGGAAATTTTAAGACAGTCCCAACATTTTAATGTTGACAACCAATTAAGATGGAGTCTGATTTTGTTGTAATATGGAGAAAATGATTTTTCTCCAATCTAACTTCATTTAACCTTATTTTACAATTACAGAGCCCTGGACAAAAATGAATACAATCATGTGACTGCAACCTATTTCCTGTTGGCTGAGAGAAAATTAAGAGCACACAGACAAGAGCAGCAGCGTTTACTCGAAGCTGAGCAACCATTTGAACCAATAAAGAAGGCACAGCTGCAGCCCAATCAGGGCCAAGCTGGGATTCCAAGTAACCAGAATCGTGTACACCATCACCATCATTGTAACCAGCAGGGAAGACCCATGTCTGCTGGTGGACCAACACAGGGAACATTGAGGCCACAAACTCGGCTTCTGGCCCCACCACAGTTCAATTCACCTCTTACTTCAGGGTGAGCTTATATTCTGTATTATTTGTATGGAAAAACATTTTGGAAGGTTGAAAAGCTGAAAAGCTTATATTCAAAAATGTTGTGTATTTTAACAGTTTTGATATGCTGTAGTACAAGAATAAAAGCATTTAGCACTTCATATTTCAAGCAGTGGTTCCCAAACCTTTTCATGCTACCGCCCCCTAATTTCCATACCACCGCCCCCAACCAAATTCTATAATAAATATTTTCCCCAAGACCAAGTCCAAAGAATAAATAAAACGCTAAATAAAAATGTTTAAAACATCCACCAAATCATTATATCTGATATTTAATAACTGCCTAGAGCCCAGTAAAATTGACTAGAAATGAAATTATGATCAAATGGGAATAAAATACCTTAACATCAAACGCCCCTTTGGATTATTACAGCGTCCCTAGGGGAGCGCTATTGCTCACTTTGGGAATCACTGTTTTAAATCATACTTCTGAGCTATGTTTAACATGTATTATTGATAGGATTTTTCATCCTTTTTATGAAGATGCTAAGTTTTCTCGTCAAATGTTTTTGTTTTTCCCTTAGGAGAGCACTCACCTCTGAAGTTTTAGATAGCTCATTTGTTGAAGAAAAAGCAGGACTGGATGAAAATTCAGGCAAAATCAGCCAAACTCATCTGAGTGTTCCAAGGACACCCTTGGATGCTCCTCAGGTACTATACTTATATACTTACTATAGTCTTCATCATCAATTTTTCATTACCCTTAAACAGTTTGAATGCTATGGGCAAATTCTGAATCCATGCCATTGACAATATTTTTTTATAGTCACAGCTTGTAATAATGCTGGCCTAACTTTGGGACATCTTCAGGGAGATGATCAAGAAGATTGAAACCAGTTGTCCCAATAAATCTAGTGGAAAATACTAAGTTTTGTTGTTTTTCATTGAACTTACAGCTTAACTTTATATTCAGAATCAAGAATTGACTAAAGAATAATTGAAAAAAAGTTCCTTTTGTTATTTAGAAAAAAATTTACTTCATTGATCTTCTGGTTTTAAATTTTCATAAAACATATCCTGATTGTCAATAAGCAATAACTTTAAGCATTTAAATTAACCATATATGTGTATATATATTTCTTTAGATACTTAAAATAATTTTCATGTGAATAAAACAAAATATTAGGTTCCTCAAGTTCACTTACATTTAAAAACAACTCACCTAATAAAAATATTGGTTGCAAAGCAAAACATTTGCTAATTTTATTGGAATAGAGCCTTCTCACAACTGGTTTGTCATAGCTTTAAGAACAGCAGTTCAAAAAAATGACCTTTGATATGTGTACTGAACTTGGATGACAATCTTCAGAGGTCACAGTATAGCGGTGATTTCGATGATCATCAGTCAGTTCCTCTGTACTGAATGTGTTTAAGTCAGATAAATATGCACAGGAAAGTTCATAAGGTTGATTGATTGATTTTTGGTGCTAAAGCACTTTTGGAGAAAAGAGTTTTCTATTACACCGCATACTGGTTTTATAGAAACATACAATGCAATGTTGAATCATTCTGTTGAATCATTCTGTTGAATCATTCTGTTGAATCATTCAATCAATATTGTGTTGTATGTTTCTGTGCATCAGTACACAAATTGCTGCATTTTTCTTTTCTTGTAACTTTTGATTATATTAGCATTTTTAATCAAAATGGTTAACAAAAATGCATATTACATATCTTTGGGAATAAATTTTAGAGTTTATTGTGGATATTTGATTAAAATAAATATTATAATTGTTTTTTTTAATGGAAGTTTAATGTTTTCATTGGTTAAAAGTCATTTGATTGTACAATGTGTAACTTATGATACCTCACAATATAGGAGATGGTAATCTATGCAACTTAAGGTGATGGGTTTTTTTAGCAAAGAATTCTGTTTACTAAATAATTGGTTAATGCAAAGTGCATAGGTTGATCCTGCACATTTTGTCTTACACTTTTTCTGCTGGAGTTATTCGTCTTATTCCTCTTATTGACAACCTCCATACATTGGTATATGAAAAAGCCACATGAGTTCTGAGGCTAGAGATATGCTTTAAAGTGCAAACTAAAGTTTTTCTTGCAAAAAAAGTATCATTGTAGATCTATTGTAGATAATAAAATCCTTGAATGGAAAGAGATAGATATATTATCCCACTTATTCATCATCAACGCATCAATACTTCTTTATGAGAAATATTTGAACAAGTATTTTAATTACAGAGTTATCGAGCCCGAAAGTGCAGTATTGTTCAAGAGGAAGAAGATGAAGATGATATTAGCAGCCCTGGTCGAGAAGATCTTGGTGGATCTGGTAGTCATTCTGGAGGCAGTGGTAGTTCTCTGAATCGCAGAGGAAGTCGATCTGAAGGCAGACTCAATGTTGCTGTGCAGGAACGCCTTGCAATGGGTGCAAACAAAAAGCCCTCAGAGGGAGCTCCGCCCAAACCACCATCTCCTTGCCCTCCAAAGCACCCCGAGCCAGTTAGGCCAGCAAGGCCTAAATTACTGGCCCCATCTCCAACTGCCCCGACAACTGTACTCATGGCAGCCTCAACTGTTGCAATTCCTCCACGGCCTTCGATGCCAAGAGTGGCTCCTCCTCCTCGCTACCGATCTCTTCCTTCCCCAACCCGTCCTCTACACTCAGTTTGCAGCTCCCCACAGTTAACCCTCAATGAAATATTTGAAGAAGGTTCAGAACACGTTGGTTCTGGACCACACAGACCTCCACCTCCTGTGCAGCATGGTTTTGTACACAGATCCAGGCATCATGCCAAAGGTGGAGATGGTGCATCTGCAACTTCTGAAGGGGGAGTCACCTCTGCAACAGATAATGCACGTTATGAAAGGAGACAGAAAATGCATAAAGCACGCACAGCAAGCTGTAGCTCATCTGATGCGAGTGATGAAGACAGTGAATCTCGCAAAAAGAGAGCACACAAAATCAAATCGCTACCAAAGAGGGATTCCCATGATGATTCGAGTGACTCTCAAGACCCTGGTGGTGGAGGGGGTGGTACTGGTGGAAGTGGAGGAGCAGGAGGTACTGGAGAAGGAGGCCAAGGTGGTGGACCAGGGAGCAAACGTACAGGACCTCATCCAGGAGGCCCAGGACCCGGGAATGAAGGCTCATCATCAGGGGGCAGTGCCACTGGCGGACGACGTCATGCTGGTGGACATCCATTCAGAAGGCGATCTGCTGGTGGAGGTGCTGGTGAAACAAGATTAAGGGAGAGCCAGTCTTTGAATAGGATAACAGAAGTTCAGGAAGGAGTTGAGTCTGTTACCCCTCCTCCTGTTCCAAGAGGATTGACCAATGCAAATGCAGTGGATAGCAGCAGTCCTGATTCTCCTCGCTCTCGAGGGATAGGGGTGCGATTATTTGGAGGTTGGAGAAGACCACAGTCTTCTGGTGCCACAATAGGTATTACAGGAGAGGGTGAAGTGGTAGAAGGTGATCAGAAAATACCTCCAAAGCCAGCCCAAAGAGGTAGGACACTTGCAAATATGCTGACAGTCATAAACAGTGAAGGAAGTAGCAAGGATGCTCGAGTTCCGTCCTCTGCTGACCCCACCGTCGCGGGCGATGGATGTGGTCAGGTGACACAGTGTGTGCATGAAGATGATGCGGATGAGGAAGGAAAGGAAAATAGGCAACAGTCAGGAGGAAATTCTGGAGTTACTCGAAGTGTCTGGGAGTATGGAGGTAAGGCAAAGTTGGCTAGATATTTTCGTTTACACCGTAAATTATGGCTTCCTGGATTGTTCCGAGGTCGTTTATACAAAGCTCAGTCTTGCGGATCAATCAGGGATCGGGTAAGATCTGCTCCACCAGTGGCACTGGTGAATGGGGGTGAGAAACAGTGCAGGTTGGCAATGAATGGCAGTGCCACTCTGGGGAAGACTAGGAAAGGAACTGGGCTTGAAGTGGATTCTGCCATCTTGCCATGTTCTACTACAGACATCAATCGTAATCTGGGAGCTAAGGGAAAGGTTGGTATTGTCACTGGTCAGGTAGGGTTGGCAGTGGCCCTCCCATGTCCATGCCACGGCCTTGATTCCTCCGAGTGTTGCAGCCTTTGCTGACACAGAGGTCATTAGACAATTGGTCTTCTTGCCTATCTTGGCTCTCTCACTCTCAATAATCTAATAAAAAGTCACTGCTCATTGCTGGCTGACCAGTTGGGAGCAATTTTTTTTACACACACTATTTTCTTAGCAAATTGCTTACATTGGAACCACCAGGGGTTAAAACAGAAGAGTAGGAATATTATTCTCTGTGAAAAGCCTGTTGATATTATTCTCAATGTAAATATGCTGGTATGCATGATAAGAATTAAATCATGTGGATTGTAATACAAGGGTTAACTATGGCTTAAGATGCCAACTAATCAGGTACTGAAAATGTATAGCTTCAGAAAACAAACAAAAGGCTATCCAAACAATTGAAGAAGACTTATTTATTTCTCTTATGATTTGTCATATATCACTAGGAAAATATTTGAAAAAGTCATGAATTCAACTCTTACTGAAGCTGAGAAAATTTCCAAGGGTATTCTGGACAAACAATTCACCATTTCGTAATACTTTTCATGCTTTTCTTTTGAGATTATATAAGCTAAGCAGTGGACAAACATAAAGCAGCTTGATTTATGAAGCTTTGCCTTTGTTACCTAAAATTTCATATAAAAGTATCTTATGGTAACATTCCTGCTAATTTGAAAACTCAAACTACTGGAAAGTACCTCTTAAAATCTGCACTTGGCTCATAGCCATACCGTATTATCCTCGGCCTTCCTTAGTCATGTAACATAGCTCTTCACTGCCCTTTCTGCTGTGAGAGAAGATATCAGTATGCCTCTTAGTGAATCATGAAAAGTAATTAATCATGTATCAAGTATCCCTTAGTTCCTTTGCCATCATAGAGAAATATCACAATATAATTTTATTCTTATGTTTTCTCCCTCCTCTGTATTGTCTTCCATTTTAATCCCAAACTCTCATATATATCTTGTGCACGAATAATACCATCATTCACATTCACATAAGATTTAAGACACTATAAAAGATAATTAATGGATCCATATTTGAAAAAGAAAACAAAAATTTGTTTTCTTTTTCTCATGAGTATTAAGATAACATGGCTTATTATCACAGAAAGAAAAACTGTGAATTATTAAGGATATTATGTTGGGCATAAATGTTTAAAATAAATTATGTCAAAAATCCAAAACAATGGTTGTTGTTACTGTATGTTGATTTTTTGTGATCAAATTGACTGTAGATATTGTATTGTACTTTAGAGAATGTTTAGACGAAAGCAGCTGATGTAATTTATTTATTGTTTTGTAATTTGTTAAAGGGAGTGAAGATGACTAATATTTTCCCTTATGATAGACTATAGGATAACATTTGTTGTATGTGCATGTTGAGCGATAATTGTGATTAATCAATTTTTTTACTGTGGTAAAGAGATGCCCTATTGGCTAATCTTTATCAAACATCCTAGAATATTTATTTCAATCCCTTTACAATGGGTGTATTACAAGTGACTTGTAGCTGTAATTTCTTTTTGTGTTTGTTGTATGATTGAAGTTATCTCACCTTTCAAGAGATATAAGTTTTTTTATGGTGTGTGTCGTACAAAATCATTGTATTTCTAATTCTTTTTTTGCAGTTTGAGACCTAGTCAATGCTCAGACTGTGGACTGTTGAGAAATTATCAAAAATTATTTATTGTAGGATAAGATTAAATGGCAAACCAAAGTTTCATTGAGCATTATTTGAGTTCAATCACCATTTTTATGCTTTCATACTGACTCTTCTTGGATCTGTTTATGTTTAGCTGTTAATTAAAAATGTGTTTGATTTTGTAGGTTGTGCAGTATTTGAAGCAACTGCAATGGTCATAAATGTTACTGAAAATGATGGTATGGGAAAGTATGCAGATCTTGTAACTATTTTGATTATGGTAATGATTGATTTTGTTTGTACAGCTCTTCCTGTGCTCATTGACCAAAGGTGTTTCCCATATTTTTTTTTGGTTTAATGGAAGTTTGTTTATCATATCTTATCTAGATTAATAATTTAAATAGCAATCTTTTTTCTTTTTATACTAAATGTGTTTGAATGTTAAGTATATTTGGATGACTTGATTTTATTTGTGTGTATGTGTATTATTGCCATTCATCATTAAATTGGTGCTCTACTATCTTTTCTAATAAAAAAGAGCTGCTCATTGAGATTGTGAGGAATATGAAATAATACTAGATACAAAGAGTCATGAAAGTGCGGGTTCACTAGTTTTTTGATGTATGTTCAGGTTTTTAAATGCTACCGAGATTGTGCGAGATTTTTCGAAGGAAATTGTCCGAAGCTGTTACATCCTTTTTTCCTGAGGAATAGTCATGTGTACTTTTGCCAAACAGTTGTGTATTAAAATGTTGTTCTGATGTCATGGATCTTCCAGTATGTGCTATGCACAGCTATTTGTAGCTTATAGGATGTTTTTAGTTGCCAAGAGAGGCTGTCACTTAAAATCAGCCTGAATATGAATATTATTCCTTATGAACAAATGATCCATTATGGCTTTAAAAGTAGAGTGTAGTTGTAAAATATAATTCATTCCTGAATTGACAAAACAATCTCTCGAGTGTATGAGCTGGAATTAACCTTGTAATATATTCTTCTTTTGACATTGGAATCATGTTATCAAAAATGTGGAAGGAAAGAGATGAGAAATTGGTTTATATATGCAAAATCACTTAAGTATATACATGTTTGTAATTTTTTCCATCTGATGTTAATCCTCTTGCAAGCTGGTCTTGATAGTTTGTAAACTGCTTTATGTACTCTGTTTGAATGAAATGTGTTAAAACAAGTTCATTTCTTTGTTCATTTATCCCTCTTTTTTGTTCAATAAATTTGTTAAGATGTTTTGATGTTGAATGAAAAAGAAGAAAATGTATTTTTGGCACAGAAGCATGATTCTAATTGGATAATATAAAAGTGATAGTGTTTGAATTATGTACTCCTATTTGGGAATGAAATAATTTTCTAATAAAAGTGAAATCAAAATATAGTAGGCTTGTAATTCAAATTGGAAAGTGAATAGTTCAAGACTTCCGTAAGACAGGAGATGTTAAATATGTACAGCAGAAGAAGGCTCATAGAATGAAGATTTTCATTTGACTTTATTTCACTGCATTTAATAAAGATTAGGGAATTACTGATAGATTAATGAATGATGAGTGGAACATTTGGAATAAGTTAGTGGTGATTTTTGTGCATAGTGTTATGCCTACTACGTAAGATCTCTGCCATGTAATTTGCAGTAAAATATGAATTCAGTGACAAGAGGATTCTAAGTAATGAAATCCTGCCACTAAATTCTGTCAATCATTCTTTCAAGAGAAACTATATTATAATTCAATTAACCCTTTCACGCTGGCAGACTTATGGGAAAGTTGCTACCATATTCTGAATGATTCTAAGAGGAAATCTTTTCTGGCATAAGGAGTGCTTTTGGAGCATTGCTAACTCGGATATAAAATTTTACCCTTTTCGAGATCTTAGCCGTGGGGATTTCCCTGGACCCTTATTCCCTGGACTATTCGCAGCAGGTGGCTTATGAAAACTAAATATTATTGCAGTTGTTTTGTCAATAAATTATTAGTTGCAATTATTGTAAAAATTACTTAGCAAATTATAGCCTTGATTTATAGTGATATGTAAAACTTAAAACAAAACTCTAGTGTTATTATTAATGATTTAATAAACTTTCATAATTGATTCCCTCTTATAACTGCAAATAACAACTTTCTATCCTTCTTTTCCATTCCATTTCTACTCACAACTCATTGAAGGAAAATAAATTACAAAAATAAGCAAATAAAATTCGTATATTCTAGAATATGCAGAATATAGAGTAGGTCGGGGTAAGAGAACGCATTGGGTAAGAGTACGTAGGGAAGGAATATTTAATTTACACTTGAGCTAGTTTTTACCAATGAGTGTCAGCCAATGCAAGGAAGTGTCCACACCATTGCTACATAGTTTGGTGTTTTTGCTGTGATTACTCAACTCAAAATGAGGTAAGAGCTTATTTCAGCTAATTTGATATAATATTTAAGCATTTAGGAATTAGTGTAAGCTATACCAACATCAGCTCCTTACAAGTAAAAATACTGCCTGTGGGGCAAGAGTTCACATCGCCATCGAGGCAAGTGAACACAGGCATACTCTAGCCTCAAATATTTTTTTAGTGTTCACACGCTTATTTAATATTCATTATTCATACTACGGGTTCAATTCAGAATACAGGTGTTTAAGTTATAGTTCTTACACCTGGATTAGGATAAAAGGCATGATATATAATACCATAAATAATACCATGTTAGTTGTACTCATTTGCTTACGGTATCTACTGATTAAACAATCTTTTATAAGAACCTATAAAAGGAAGACTGATCAGACGATATGTATGGAGGAGATGCTGAAGACTGCTCAACAGCTGTTGCACTCTGGGATGTCATATCATTTCTACTAGGCCATAAAACAACAATGTACCCAAACAACATGCAAGGTGAAAATGAAAGTTTTGAAGGAAAAATGGTACAATTATTAACTGATGCTTATAAATTGTTTTCATTTAAAATAACTTTGAGCAAATCAAACTACCCATCTAATCCATTTTAATCAAATATTTCATTCATATATGCTGAAATCAATATTTCAATCGTATTTATTCCCAATCATTGAATGTATATTTGCCTTAAGATTTGTTGAATAAAATTGGTCAATTAGATCAAATGTTTGAGAGTTATAGCTGAAGATTAATGTTCTTAAAATCAATTATTTTCAATGAACATTGAAGTCAGTCATTATAATAAAATATTACAGTCAGTCATTATGTAATATCAATACAGTGAAATCCCGATCTAACATTTTCATTTATTACGTTTTCCCGGCTCTTAGGTTAAAATTTTGAGGTCCCAACTACACCCTATGTTTTCCCCATCTTGTGTTTTTCCACATCTACAGTCGATTTCCCTTGTTCTGGTAAAAAGTGTTAGATCGAGATCTACATATATCATTGTATCAATGTTTTGTTTCTTTCAGGATCTGTTACTTTAAGAATGTTTAATTTTTTTAGCAGTTATGATAAGTCTTATGAGTCCTAGTCCAAAACTTAAATTTTATATTCATTAATATATCAATTGAATTTTGCTGCACTATTTGCAACTGAAATAGTCTCATAATTGTAGTTTTTCAGCATATCCATCTGTATGATTTCATATATTAATCAGTAAATGATTTGATACTTCTTTTCATCAACTGGGAGAGATGTTCAATTATTTTATGAGACAGTGTTGAATCTGAAGAGTTCATTTTCCATTCTGATGATGAGTCCTTGGCAGGTATTGGTGGTGTCTTTGGTTTGTAATCACCCAGTTCCAGTATTTCCTTTTGCTGTAAGGTCAATCTTTTAATTTCCCTTATTCCCAAATGCACAGGTTTCAAAAAAGAGATATGGATTTATTACTTTTGTGGACAGAGCCAATTCTAGTTTACATAGATGAGAAGTTGGTTCATACATGTACCATAAAAATCCCTATTCATCTCCATTTTCTTCCATTGCCATTTATTGGAAGCCATATATTAGAAGAATAATGAATTCAACATTAGAAGCTTCTATAAAAAAGAAGATCATTTTAAGGTATAAAGATGTTTATGGAAATATTGACAAAAAAGTTGGATTATACTATCATTTGGAAATGAAACTTATCTTTAGGAAAGGAATATACTAAGTATGGAGGCTTTTAAGTGCAGTTGTCAACTATAGTCCACAACCTATAAAAATGTTCATTGACATGGATCTTGCCAAAAATACTTTCATTGTTTTAGGACCCACTTTTTCTTTCTTTTTAAAGAGATTTTGTTTAAAATTTGGCTTAGCAACAATTTCAGAAGTGAAAATGTTACAGCAACAATGAATCCCCAGGCACCTCGTCTATATGGTCTTCCAAAACTCAATAAAGTAAATACACCCATTAGGCCTGTAGTTTCGGCTATATCTTCTCCTGCCCATAAGCTTGCCTTCAAATTAAACTCATTGATTCATAATTTAACTAAATTCACTCCCAAATACGGCATAAAAAATTTGGTGGAATTTTCCAAATCTCTGTCTGATTCATTTCTTCCGGGTAATGCTATCCTGGTTTCTTTCAATGTTTCAAGTTTGTTTCCTTCGGTCCCTGTAGATGAATCTATTAATATCTTAAGTTCCCTTCTAAATGATTGTAGTTTGATTCCTGAGATGAAAAAAAAGATTTTACAGCTAACTTCTATCTGTATTTCTCAAAACTATTTTCAGTTTAATAATGAATTCTTTACACAAATAGGTGGTTAGGCAATTAGCCCTTTCCCCTCTCCTTGGTGAATTATTTATGAATAATTTAGAAAGTAAGATCTTTTCTTCCACTCAACCCCTTGTTAAACATCTTATGATTTGGCAAAGATATGTGGATGATGTGTTCATTTAGGATGGCACAATTGCATCTATTTTTTGAATTTCTAAATACCTTACACAAAAAAATTTCTTTTACTTATGAAATAGAAAAGGAAGGAGTTCTAAACTTTTCAGACCAATCCATTTCCCTCACCAATAATAAGCCAACCTTAACAAATTTTCAGAAAACGGAGTTATACAGACCATATTATTCACAGTACTTCCTCCCACCACATCTCCCATAAGCATGCTGCTTTTCATGCTTTGATCTATAGACTGCTTCATGTCCCTCTTTCCCCCGAAGGCTTTCAAGAAGAATTAACTACAATTAAACAAATTGCTATAAACAATGGGTATTCTTGCCAAATATTAGAAAACATCCCTAAAAAGAAAACTAAGAGGCTGGCTTCGTCCAGATTTTCCCATCTTTGATTCCTTTGGAAAAACTGAGCCCCTGGTGGGTTAAGCTCCTCTTTTTAGGGAATATTACCTACAAACTATTCAACCTTCTCCCTCCCCATTTGAAAGCTGCTTTCTATTCACCAAGCAGTGCTGCCAATCTGGCTTTTTTCCCGCTAGATCTGGCGGAATTTGCTGTCGCTTAGCGGAAAAAAATATAATTTAGCGGATAGCGGTAAATTGGGCGGGAAAGTCGCAATTTTTGACTTTTTCTGGCGGAATTTGAGTTTCAAGTGGCATAGCTCACTTCGACAACTCCGTGTGGGGATTACCGGAATACCACACCCGGCGAAGGGACGGAAGTGAACCCTCATTCATTTAGAAGAGGTTTACGTCAGAAATTTTCTTTCCTTAAAAGGGTGAAGAGGACCGAAAGAGGACACTGGCGGGCACAAATTTTCGGCAATGCGTTAAATATAGCTTCCAGATGGAGGAGTAACTTCCAAGCAGACAAATATTGGGGAATTTCTAGGAATTACCGTATATTCTCATGTACCACGCGCCCCCGTGTAAACGCGCACCTCGTTTTCGGGCAATGAATTTTGGTAAAAAAAATTCGAAAAATTTCTCAAAATGTGGATGATTAAATGGAAAAATAACAGCATTTAGCAATTACGATGGAGGAATATGCTAATATTCAGTTTTTCGCTAACACAGAATGAACATAGTCTTTTGTTATCGTTCATTTTGATGATTTCTACAACCAAGTTTATCGGGGGTCACCAGCCTCAGCTGAGGGAAAATACGTCGCCTCTCGACTTTCATTACGGCGCCTCGCAATGAGCCGAGCAAAAGCAACAAAGTAATCGCTGGACCGGAGCTTTCTGATACCAAATTTCTTGTTTATATTCAATGAACTTTCGATTTTTTTGTGCAATTATTAATTATTGCAATGGAAATTCGAACAGTATTAAAGGAAAAATGAGAAACGCAATGAAAACAAAAATGTTAAATTCCATATTGACAGTTGGATCTGGCCTGAAGCGCTGTGGGAGTAATTGTTACAATTAGGAAATTTCAGAGGATGCTCTATCCAAAGTGGGTACAATGCAAGCACAGTTGTGAGGGAGGGGAGGAAGATTTGGATGAGCTCATAAATATATAAGTATTTTACAATATTTAGTTTTTACTTAGTTTTATAATACCTTTAAATATATATATTTTGTTGAGAAAATTGTAAAATAATGTTTTTTCGATACTGTACTTTTTTCAGTGTTATACTTTGACAGGAAATCAATTTAAAAACAGATAACAATGCAAAAGTTAATTTTTGTTGATATTTTTACCCGTTTTTCCTTCGGCGGAATTTTTGACTTTTCTTATGATCATTCTAGCGGATTTTGACTTAATTTCGATTAATTTTAGCGGATTGTTGAATCAGTAATTTGGCAGCTCTGTTACCAAGTAACCTTTCAAGATCCCTTTCTACGCGAAAGATAAGAAAGGCTTTTCTTCACTCTCCGGGGTGTATGAGCTCAATTGTGGGGAATGTGCGGCCACATACATGGGACAGACTGGTCGCAGCCTTAAAACAAGGACTGCCAAACACCAGCGATGCTACCGATAGGGAAACCTCGGATCGACCTTCGCGGACCACCTCTTACAGAGTGGCCATTCCAGCTCTTTCAACCCGAAGCTGCTCCATAGACAATGGATAGGAAGAAAACTGGATTCCTTGGAAACAGTGGAAATTCTTTCTTCAACAAAACCCCTAACTAACGATCTCACCTTCCTCAGCCCCTCCCTTCTCCTGGTCCTTCCCTCAAAACTCTGTAAATCCCTATAAATACTGTCATTTCCGATGTAATATCACCTGAGGATGGCTGTCAATGCCGAAACCGGTGGAATCACAGGGGTAGTATTACTATCTCCCTCTAGCGCCCAAAAGTGAAGCCAGGGGTAAAGCGGCAGATTGCGCATTTAGCCATGCTGGGTAGCACTTTTCGTATCTCCCTATACCAATACATTGTTTTTTCGTGATTTTGCGGCTTTGATACAGAGTTATCAAGGTTTGATCGAGTAAGTCGAACGTTTTGGAACACAAAATGTAGTTTGAGCAATGCGTAACACGAAGCAATTTTGTTATTTTCGCGTTTATAAAGGTTTTATAGGTAAATAAGCAGTGGCCTGTTTCTGCCTGCAGCATGGTCAATTGCTGCGCATCAGAACAGCTGCCCTCACAAAATGTTCCGAACTAGAATCTATGCATCTTCCTTAATTTTATTATTTCATTCATTATCTGAAATCTATGAAGCAGAACGAACGTCAGTATTAATCCACGGCGTTTCAATGAACATTTCATTGTGCTCTCGGCTGCACCTGTAGGTCTTGCATGGTATACAAGTTCTCGTATTCGTCATTTTGACAACTTTTACTTCATTAAGCCCCAATTATGAATTAGAACAAACATTTGCACAAGCGGAAAAATCTCTAATTACCCTGATAAGCTATTATAATGTATTATAGAGTAGCTTTATTTCATTGCGGTAAACGACTATTAAGGAATTTTATGCCGTACTTGGTATTGATCAATTAAAAACTAGGTAAAATTTCACTTTCACACTTTTTGGAAAAAAATTTTTTTTATTACTCAAAATACCCCGATTTCGATGGTTTTTTTGGGGAGCCACTTGAAATATTGCGGAATTTTACCAAAAACTATGACGAATGAATGCATTATAATATATGTAAAATTAACATTATAATAATCAACGAGGTTTTGATAGAGTTTGCGGGAGATTGGCAGACGATTCGTTCTCTGTATTTCTCTAGCAGACGACACCGGCATCCGAGAAGTTTACATTGCAGGCATGTTTTATTTTCCATAATAAAAGGAATCAAGAGGACGGTAGAGACTATCCGCTAAGCCCCCCGTAGCGAAAGGGTTAATTCACCTTGATCTATGATTAACTATTCGCTGGTCGCAATACGTAACATCAATTGTCGCATTGTATATCAACGATATCTCATTGGTACCATTTGTGCCAACGAGTTATATTTTACGCATGTGTATTCGTTTTCTTTTATTATATCCATAAGATCCACAAATAATCATAAGTAAGAACAAGAGAAAGTAAATATTTGCGTGTGATTAATTAAAAGTGTTTAAAATGTATCATTGTTATAATGTTAAAGGAACTTCGAGTTAAAATGTTACTGAGAATGCTGAAAATTAACTTTTTGTTTCCCGGTGAGAAACTATATCGTTATTCTTTTGTTTAAATCCGAGCCTGTCGTGGCGCTTCATTTGTCTGTTGGGCACCAAGCGAGAGTGATCCAATATCGCTAATCTCGAGATAGCACGATGCACCAAGTGATGATTAACATCTCGTGTCGGGTTATTTTGCCACATAAAATTTTACTTTTCCATTCAGAAGAGTACAAGTGATTGTTTCCTCTCTTATAAGGGTAAATATCTGTTGTACTTGGTTTAAGGAAAAAATTCATATCTCCTTTATGTAGGACACTAGAATTATAATTATTGCTTTTATATATAGAGAAAAGATTGCGCATTATATAATGTTAAAACATTATTATGTCACTGCGTTTATTCTTTAGATATAAAGCTGCGCAAATGACCTTTTTCACAACCTTTGATGCCGATATTTCGGCTTTTTACGAGCTTCCGAGAACTGCCGCTAGTGCTACACTAAACGAATTTATTTTCTCACGTACCGTTTCTGTGCTTGGATATCGTTAGTCTTTGCAGAACATAGGATTTGAAGTTAGTACGAGTTCAACCTTTGAGAATAAATCGCATAAGTAATTAGTTTGAAGTTGCTGCGTTTCCTTAAAAAGACCTTGGAAGCCAATTGAGCTTGCAAACCAACTATAGCTTGTGATCCGAACGTGAGGGTGACTATCTTTTTCTTAACACAAAGCAACATTTGCGACAAACACTCCTGTTTTGGATACATAAGAATTATATGTGTATCTTCAGTAATAAAGGAGATATAGATTTTCTCCAAAACTGTGTGAAACAAGTATTTTACCCAGAAAAATTACTGAAAAATGGCAATTAATTCCGAACATCCCATCCTAGCACCCGTTTCACTCCATAAACCTGTAAGATTGCAGGGTATCGGGAAATATACGCTATTTCCCACTATTTCCACTATAACATCTATACATTCCGAAGATATGAAACTCCTCGATCGCTTCGGCATCTGGTGACGGGAAGCTATAACTACTGAAAAATCCAATATGGCGGTCATGGATTTCGGTAGTTGTCTCACATAAAACACTGCCATTACCACATTTATCGTTTTTTCACAACAAAACATACATCATTCTAATGCGCAAGAATGCCTCTATCTACTGTGTAAATTTCCTGGATATCAAACATTTTTTAGTGGGAGAAAAATATTTTTTCTGTAAACCAGGTACAACAGATATTTACCCTTATAAGTATTATAATAGTGAATATCACAGGGGTAGCATAACCTATCTCCCTCTAGCAACCAAAAGTGAAGCCAGGGGTAAAGCGGCAAATTGCGCATTTCGCCATGCTGGTGAGAACTTTTCGTACCTCCCTATGCTGATACATTGTTTTTTCGTGATTTTGCGGCTTTTATACAGAGTTATCAAGGTTTGATTGAGTGATTCGAACGTTTTGGAACACAAAATGTAGTTTGAGCAATGCGTAACACGAAGGAATTTTGTTATTCTCGCGTTTATAAAGGTTTAATAGGTAAAAAGTAGGGGCTTGTTTCTGCCGTCAATATGACCAATTGCAGTGCATTTGGCTGTAAGAACAGATTCGTTATTTTGACAACTTTTACTGCATTGAGCCCCAATTATGAATTAGAACAAACATTTGCACAAGCGGAAAATCTCTAATTACGCTGATAAGCTATTATAATGTATGATAGAGTAGCTTTATCTCATTGCAGTAAACGATTATTAAGGAATTTTTATGCCATACTTGGTATTGATCGATTAAAAACTAAGTCGGATTAATGCATTATAATATACATAAAATTAACATTATAATAATCAACGAGGTTTTTTTACAGTTTTCGGAAGGTTGGCAGATGATTCGTTTTTTATATCGCTCTAGCAGACGACACCGGCATCCGAGAAGTTTACATTGCAGACATGTTTTATTTTCCATGATGAAAAGAATCAAGAGGACTTTGAGAAAAAAATCGAGCATGATCGTTAAGTAAAAGGTTCATTTAAACAATCTGCGCCCATGTCATAGGATAGACAAGCTCCTGAGTCCCGTATAAGAGGAAAATAAAACCACAAAAATACATGTAGTTAAAGGGGAGCTGGCGAAAAGTTCTCACCAGTGCTCTGCGGGTTGCATTTTTTTTTGGCTTCACTTTCCAGACGTTAGACTCGCCCTGTGAGTGAATATATATAATTACTTTTCGGAAATAGATGAAATCAAACTGTATCCTAGTGATGTATTGTGTGAGCTACATAGTATTAAATCGACCTCGTCACGTATCGAAGACTTATGATGGTGCTTTATGCAGGCTTCTATATATATGATTATTTATCGAATAATTATGAAAATAGATGAAATATCGTGGTTAAATGTTTTAAAGTGTCACGCAATTACAACGCATTTTTCTTGAAAGTTGAGAGTTGAAAGATAAGATTTCGTTTTGTTTAAGTGAACCTGGTTAAAGTAAATATAAAAAACTAGAGGTTTGGTAAGGTATATTCAATTAATTGATCTGTATTTCAACTTTATTTACCAAGAATTCCTTTTATTTCTTTAACAAATGTACGAGTCTGAGGAACACCACTACAGGCGTCAGATAGATAGCGTCATTCATCTGTCAAGATATTGAGAAGTGTTGAAGAAAGAAAATATTACGTTTTGATATATCAGCCCATCGTGCCTCAGCTCCTGTTTTGTGAATCTTAGCCCCTATTTTCGGTGAACGAAAACTGTGAATTCCTTATGGTTTAAATTAACAAGGAATTTAACGTAATTTCTTCATTCTGTCTTGAAGTGAAGTTTATTCTTGTGTGTTTTGTGTGAAGTGAGTTGTTAGCAGCACTAGGTCTGCATGCAGGCAAATGATGGACAACATACAACTGTAAATCATTGTTTCCTTATTGAAAAATTTGGAAGATCGTGCTTGTTATTTTTTTGTAAAAACACATATCTAAGCTATTGTTTTCTATCTTCGAAAAGATTCTTTCGATGGCGACCTCAATTCAGTTAAAGTTTTCATTACCAGCAGATCTAATCTTTGGATCTTCTTCAGCTGCAAAAGTGTTCTTGTATAAAAATTTCGGTTGATCTCATTATCGCATCCTCATATTTATTTGTGAATTGGTATTGTAGAACTCATCTTTAAATCCTTTAGGAAGTGCTCTTGGTTATATATTTCAGAAGCTTCTTACGAAACTTCCCCTGTTCCTATTCAATTTTATCAATCTCAGCTCCAATTATTCTTTTTGACAATGCCCCTAATTGCTTATTACGAATTCTATAGAAACTTATTCTGAGTTCTGAAGATTTAAACAATCATTGTTACTCACCATAAAAAACTAAACTATTTACACTCAACCAATTTGCTACATGGTTAAAATCTTTATTCAATGCGTCTACTACATCTATATAATATTTACCATTATTAACAGCTGTAAGAAGGTCATTGATGTATTAGATAAAAAATGTATCCCAATTGTCATGGAACAATTGTAGGAACTTCTAAGTCCGTAGGGACTTTTCCTTCTCTGAATGAAGTATTAATTAATCCTAACAATTTTCTTCATTAATCATATCAATAGTCTTTTATGAGATTTAAACCAATCTCATCCATGCTTACCACTCGTTTCATTTCCATAAGAAATCTCCTTTTTACTTCTTTTAAGTTCATCATTTGGAAATCATCAAGGTAACCATGAAAATTACCTCCACAACTTTCGTAGTTCTGATGTTATGTTGCAACTGAACTATTGAACATCATCAGCAAAATAATTTTTGAACAATGGGTCCTCTTGTGTAGTTATATTCCTGCTGTCAATTTCTATTTATTGCAATGTTATTGTTTTGTTGTTGGAAATAAGTGTTTCCATTGATTTGCACATCGTCTGTGAAGCAACTTTAACACCATGAATCCACTTTTCATGCCACTTCTTACTAAGCCTAAGTACATATACTGCTTCATTTCTGATGCCCTGATATTTCTTTCTGTTCTTCTATAACCACCTCATTTTAAGTCTTTCTCCTTTATTCAGTTTGAAATCCTTATGATAAGTAACTCTCTTCTTCAAAGCTTGCTCGACTTCTACATCGAACCAAGGTCTAGGCTCTTGCTTATTTCTCCAATGTGCAACTGTGGTGCTTCTTTTTACAGCCAGTGAGACAACTTATATTTCCTCACATACTTTGTCCACATTCATTTCTTCTTCATCTCCCCACCTCAACGTTCCTGATTCTACTACAAGTTTGTTTTCATCCAGTTTTTTGATGTATATATCCCTATTGACTTATTTGGTTTCACAGACTTATTTGGACTACAGACCTAGGTCAATCATTGCATGGTCTGATATCACTGGTTTAGGTTTCACTTTAAATTTAACTTTCTCTCAGTATTACCGCTAAATTGACATTCATATTGATTACCACTTGGAGATGTGCTTTTATATGATGCTTAATGAATTTCATTTTTCAGGAATTTGTGTAGTAAGGAAGGAAATATCTAAAGCTGTTTGACAGATTCATGTATTTGTGCTTGTTAAATATCATCAGTCATTTTTTTAATTATTTCATGGTACCCAAAGTAAATTGTTGCCAATGTCAGATGCTAAGGAACTTAGCATAGGAACAAGTTTAGGAGCATCTAAATTAAGATAATGCTTTCATCTCTAGAGCTATATATTTTAAAAACTTATTGCAGGTGTTCATATAGTTATTCAGTCATTAGGGGAATTTTATTTTAAACCATTTTCTTCGACTAATGGACATCACTTTAACTTACAGTTAAGTGAATAAAGAAAGGGGACTCTTTATAATAATAGTTTTTTTTACATTTCTACCAAAAACCAAAACAGTTTACCCTTTTATTTCACTCTTCATTTATTGCTGCAGTTCATTCATATTTCTGATGTTGTCTTTGCAAACATACGAAAATGTAATAATTGCAGTATCTTTATTGGAATAGCTTGCTAAATAATTTAATGATTACAATCTGTAAATTTTGAGTTCTTGTATGCTAAGTAAAGTGAAGAATAAAGGTTTTTGTATCCAAAAGTTTGAAAATGAGGTGGAACACTACATCATTTAAGTTAAATTCTCATTCGTTGAAATAGTACCCAAGGAAAGCTTTGAATCTTGATTGTTTCTTAAAATTCTTACTATTTAATTTGATTTGTAAATACAAGGTATCTTAAATTGTTTTAAACTACTTCTCATTGAATGATTGTGAATATATTTTAAATTTTTATCTCACTTAATTAATATCTCATATAAACTTCTTGTTTTTTCAAGTTAAGATTTGATAACCCTATTCTGTAATTAAGTTTGTTCATTCTGATTCTTAAATATTGAAAATAGATTTTGATTTCCACAGTTAAGAACTTATTGATGATGAATTTAAGAATGAATTACTGACTCATTGTTGAAATCATTAGTTTGTTAGGTAGGTTATATTTTATTTTGTCTCATGGCTTTGGATATTTTCTATTATCTTTTGAGTGATGTTTTGGAAACACGGTAGTTCTTGATTCAGTTATTCTGGCATTTAATGTTAATCTTTAATTTAAAATTTATTTCTTATAGTGTGTGGTCATTTTGTTTTTTTTTGTAATAATACATAAAAACCTCTTTCATTTGAATATATAAACAATGGTGTTGATCTGCAATGTTTTTTTTCTGGTTCAATGCAAAATTTGTTTAACTTTACAATGAATATTTTTTTTCTCCAAGTATTAGACAATACACTTTGTGATGATGTTTTTCGTCATGTTTACCTCTTTCATTCAAGTTGAATTGAATTCTTCATCTAAACTTATTGTACTTAAGATTATTTAATGAGATTAATTTTAAAATGAGAATATCTGGCACACATGATGAAATAATTGGTTTAAAGTAATTACAGTTTTTGTTTAAGTTAATATTCAATTTATAAGTTACCAAAAATTCAAACAATTTTGGTTGTTTCTGATTAGATCCCCTTTTTTCAGCCATGCTAATTTATTTTTAGTAGATATACAGAGCAGTTGAAGGAAATGTTTTGTTTTTACCAGATATTTAATTCTATTTTTAATGAGAGATTTCAATAATTTTGAAACTTTGTGGGCATATCCTTAGATGAGTTCATACATTCTTTATTGATTAGTTAGATTCATATTCTGAAATTTCTATTTGAACATTGTGATGGAAATATTTTCAAGAATTATTAGTTAAAAAAAAACTATTTAATATTGCTGCAAAATCCTACTAATGAAATCATTACAAAAACTTTAGACATGTCCTTGCCAGCCTTAGCGAAATGAGTTTATTGTTAGTCTCTTTCAAAACTTTTCCAAAACTTTATTCAAAATCAAAACTTTTTTAACTTAACTAAACTTATACATTTATGTAGCTTTTCGGATCAATCATTTTGAATTCACTACTGTTGTCTTTTATATCCATTCAAATAAGGAAAGCTAACATTTTTTAAGACTTCACTTTTTAATAGCATACTTGTTCATTAGGATTGCTCTCTATATGAAAGTTATTATTATTTAATAGTTTAAACAATGTAGTGATTAATATTTCGAGATACTGAGTTCCAAGTAGCGATGAATATTAAGAATTTTAAGCAAAACATATCATAAAATCATTCCTTTCTTTAATGGAAGTTAATCTATGATCTCAGAAATTTTTTCCTTTAGGATATTTTGCAAAGTTTTCCTTTCATTATCTTAAATATAGATTAAATTATTAATTACTACAACTATTTATCAACCATTAAAAATTTACAGAATCAGTTTAAAACTTGATGTTATTATATTGCCTTCACCTTTGAATGATGCTTTTGAAAGAATGTGTGAAAACATTGATTCACTGCATTCTTTTTTGCTAGAAAATGGAGAATGTGATTATTTGGATTGTTTTCAATTCCAAGGCCATTTTTATTGGCCCTTAGGATCAATTAAAAAAAATTAAAAGTACAAGATTAGTTTTAACTTTCAATACACATTCATTAAAAGAGGTACACACATTGAAGAATCTTCAGAACCATACATCATGTCTAATACTTGATGCAAAAGAACTGTCCTATAGCAAAGTGACACAATTTTAAACTGCTGAAACAATTCTGATAAAAACAATGCACTGAGGTAAAGATGAGTGTAGGGAAAAGTTCTGTCTGTCTTAAATATATTAATTTTTTGGTTAGATTTAGATAATTTCTTACTTTGTTGGCATCACCAAAGATAAGAGGCACAACTTTGTTTTGATTGGGTGGATTCAGAGCTAAAAATCTCTTTCTCAAATTAGAGATTAGTATGATGGCAGACTCTTTCTTTAATAAAATCAATCTTTTAAAACTATTCTTTCTAGAATACTTGCATTTATACCCCTCCTAATAAGACTTAAGTTATTAATGAAATTATCTCACCTGATATTCATTGTGGTTGGAACCCTTTGCTAACTATTTTACTAAACAAAGTAGATAGGTTTCTTGCTTGTTGGCACAAATGTTTATATTTATCAAATTGAATTTATTATACTTCTGGTTTTCAATTCAATGGGGATAAAAATAGCCAGAATTTGTTAAAGACTTCATATTTTAATTGATTCAATTAGAATTGGTCATATAAAGCATTGTCATTCTTAAGGATTGTCTCCCTTTTGGTTGATAAATACTATTCTTAGCATTAACACTAGGAGGACGGCAGTTTCGGCCTACCTTGAAGGACTGGAGGTGGTCATTTGACCACCTACTTTTAAAATGGTAATTAAATACCTTTATGATTTTCAAGGACCTGAATTTTGCATAACATCTAATTTTGACCATTACACAAATGCTGATAAGGTGTTTTACGTCGTATTTTGTTTAAATTTTCATTAATTAAATAAAATGTTGAACAATGTCCTAAATCTGCAGAATTTCATATTCTAGAATATTTTATCTATTCATACTGGACCAATGAAACTCAGATTTTCGGAATAAGTGGAATAAAGTCCGAATTGTTGATAAAAGTCAGCCACGTCACGCCAAGATTGTTATGCCATCTGCCAGAAACCATGTAAAACCACTCGTTCGTGCCTCGGAAAAAACCTCCATCAAATATGATGGCGTAAGAATTTCTCGAATTTCGTCGTGAAAATTTCCAATCTGTGGTTTTTCGTCAATGCCAAATTGTTCTATATCATTTAAAAATTCATAAAAAAAAATTAGCAGGGCTGCCAACATATTAGTTTAATCATTATAAAATGTTCTTAAAATGTTTTTCTCAGGTAAATCTTAAACTTATATTAATCTTAAAAGTTTACATTCAATCATCTTTCTTGAACAATTAGAATTAATGTCAAGGGTACTAACTTTATAAATCAGGGCTACCAATCGTAAGAACGGATCTCTAAACAGAGAGTTATGCGTTTGCAGAATAAATAACTAAAGGGATATTTTGAGCACAGATTTGTTTCATGTGATTTGTCGAAACTCTTGGGGATCCCGAATAAGTTTATAAACTATAAGGAAGCAGGGTTACTAAAACTCTAGGCTTTAAAGTGAAGGCAGCGATCAGATCTTCATGGAATACCTAGCAATTAATCATGCATTTATTGACCTTTTCTTACTCATATCTCATTCTGTGCTTATCCACTCTGGTGCTAGTTTTATTACGTTGATTTTTCTTTTAGACTTACCTTAATACTTACATCATTCTTAAAATGTTATTTCCTTCCATCATTGGCCAGTTTACAATAAATCCAAGTCATTATAGTAATACTTCATCATCTTCAAAATGTAAGGTTTGAAATCATAATAAAGCTTAGTTGTTGTTCTTACAAATTAATATTTATTCCTTATTAAGTAATGGATTTAGGTGAGATCTGCCACTTTCTTCTTTTCTGCGGTCTTATTGGCGGACTTGCTTCCCCTGATGAAATTCCCGACATTGGAAAGGAACATGAGGGAGGTGGCTCTATTATTATTATAAGGGGTATTTATTAGCGAATTTGAGGATTGAGACTAAAAAGTCTCTTGAATTATAATATATTAATAATCGCTTCTTGTCTGGCAATGGCGCATGACTTAGTGGGAGCATAAGAGACGATAAAAGGAATGAGAGATGTCGGTGCATTCTTTTTTACACACCACTTCCGGATTATGTGTGTAAATGGTTTGTAAAAAAGAAGTCACCGACATCCCTCATTCCGGTTATCGTCTCTTATGCTCCCACTAAGTCATACGCCATTGCCAGACAAGAAGCGATTATTAATATATTATAATTATTATATCTCCACTTTCTTTCGAAGGAATCTTTATATCTCTTTTCTCTCTTGTCAAATCTCAAATAAAGTCAAATTGTCATGAGCTCCTTGTTTTGTCCATACCGAGATTGATAGGCATAATTGAATTGACATTCGATACATTAATACTATAATAAACAAGTACTATATAATAAATTTCGTCACTAATGCCATCTCTTGAGGGAAATTGGAACTTTGGTTTCTAAACTTCGACACTAGTGCCATCTCTTGAGGAAAATTGGAACTTTTGTTTATATACTTTGCTACCAATGCCATCTCTTGAGGGAAATAGGAACTGTTCTTTAAAGAAGTCGACACTATTGCCATCTCTTGTGGAAAATTTCAACTTTGGTTTCTAAACTTCGCCACTAATGCCATCTCTTGAGGAATATTGGAACTTTGGTTTATAAACTTCGCCACTTATGCCATCTCTTGAGGAAAATTGGAACTTTTGTTATTACAATCTTCGCCGCTAATGCCATCTCTCAAGGAAAATTGGTATTTTCGTTATTAAACATTGATTTAATGCTGCATCTCCAGAAAAATGTGAAATATTTTTAACTGAAAAATAAAAATATCCCTATGTGAACTCTTACATTACCATAAGTTGAGATATAATTCCTTATCATAGTTATGCTATATTTAGCAAAAGTCTACTTTACCTAGGAAGGCTGGTTAAAAAAATAAATGTTAACTTTTTAACCAAATATCTTTTTCTATTTATAATTATTAAAGAAATGTTTAAACTTTCATGTACCAATATTGCATTAACTTTGATATTTTTCCTATTTATAAGTAACTTAACCGTTTCAAAGTTTTGGAGTATGTAAAAAGGATTTATTATATTGATTTTCAATAATGAAGTCACTCTATGTTTCAAATGCCGAAGGAAAATAATGAAAATTAATTTCATTCCTTTCGAAAAAAGTCAACATATAGTGCATAAATAATTTTTCGATTTTTTATGAAACTTTCAGTTTAGCAGTTTTCGACTATGACATACGATTAGTATTATTTGCATTATTGTAAAATTAATCCTTATCACTGTCACCAACCTGTAAAGGTATTATTTATAATTATGTCTTTGAATTGTGTTAAACTTGGGTCCTTTAAATGATATTATAACTTTTTGTTATTAATAAACCATTCTTAACCTACATCCAGCCTAACAACTTCACGAAGCACGGTTACTAAATTCAAAAAGGAAATTATTCAAATACATTTATTGAGTTACTCTTTGTTACGATATTGGAAATATGCAAACACAGATTCGATTTACAACAGATTAGTGGACGAGCATGTGTCTGAGAAAGACTACAAACATGCAAAAAATGTGTCGGAATCTTTTGTAGAAATTTCCCCTCTTCGGAAGTGATGTTTCCTCAAGTTTCTCGATTGAGTTTTTGTAATCATATGGGTAGACCCCCTTACGTGTGACTAGGGGCCATATTATGTAACTCGTCGGTTTGGAAGCAGTTGGTTCGATTTCAAATCCAACCGACTGGAGAGGAAACCGTGATCTCTCACCGACTCGGCCTCTAAATCCTATTCTGTAGCATCGTCGGGCAGAAAACTACCAAACCGACTGCCCCCACCCACTTTAAGGGGAAAAATGCAAGCATTTCCGAAAGTGATGGTCACGTGCTTCATCTCAACCAATGAGAGGGCAAACGAGTAGACAAATGAAGAATGAAACAAGGCGTGCAAAAGCAGATGTAAATATCGATGATATGTATGAAATTTTAGGTAACTAAGATTTGTTGTTGTCATTTGTTGATTTCTTACTAAAGTTTTGAAAGAAATCTTACAGGGAAGATATTTATAATTGCATTAGTTGGTTTGTATGGTTTTAAATGGTTGATGTTTGAATTTAACATAAATTGATAGCAGAAGATTTTCCAGTGCCCAAATTCGAGCACAAGGATACTTATGGTAATAAAATATCGATATCTACTATACTATCAGCCCTACAGTGAATCCCTAAATTTCGTAATTTTATTAACTGGAAGTCGGTGCGTGATTTTCAGAACTTAGTATCAGTGAAAGAAGTAGAAAATTAGTAAGTACATAGTACCTTCGATACACTCACTGACTGATTTCTTGGAGGTTAGATTTCCACGAATTCCTTAGGTGCTTCATAAAGTTCTTGTTGGAACTGTTGCTGTCTTCAAATCAGTTTACTATTGGTCAGCTAGTAAGACCTCGATTCGTATAAACGGATAGGTATCTTTTCTTTTTTATATTTGCTAGAAAAGCAAAATCCTCTCGTCTCCTTTTGAACCAAAGTACTGCAACTTTCGACTGTAGCACTTCCTTGTACGTAATTAATACTTGTAATTAGTTTCGCCTGGATTAACTATACACACTACAAATATTATTCAATTATCTTGGCATTTCATATATTGCTGAAATATATGATTTTAATGGAATCTAATGGTAAAATTGTGGGTAATTTTCTAGTTTCACGGTGTTTGGGAGAAATTCTATATCTCCTTTACTACTGAAGATTCACATACCATTCTTACACCATATTATAGAGGAAGGATTGCAGGTTATATATATGATAAGCAATCTCTTCTAAGTGCTGCCATTTCTGAGAAAATTCTATCCAAAAACGACAAATTTTCGACGTTTTTCGTCTGCTACTAGAAAATTACCAAATTGTGTTTTAAAATGAACAAAAATTATACCATCCACGTCAACTAAAAGTTAATCATTATACGTTTAAAATTTAGAAAGTTCGATCGCATGAAATCCTATGACTAGGTTTAATCTATTTCTCTATTATTCATAGTTTTCTTCAAGCGGGGTCATTATTTATCCATAGTCGAGTCTCGCACGGGGAAACAGTAACATATGTTACGGATGTTAAGCGTTCCCCAACACTTTACCTAATGAATTATTGATGGTTATTTACATTTATTATTAAAAGATTAAAACGTTTATTTTATTCCACGTCCTTGGACAGATGCACGCTCCAAGAAACGTAGTACATACGTGCATCCATATGTGCTATGGCGTACATCATTTTGCATCTAAAAGCGAGAATCGCATTCATTTTATGCGATCGCATGTCTTATTGCGGCTTTATTTTACATTCTGCTAATTACGGGCATTCAATTAACTCATTTGCCTTGATGATATTGTTAAATATGCACACACTTGCCACAGTTCGTCTGCTAACCGACTGACTCCTATCGCTACCGACTCCTTTTCATTATCGGTAGAATTCTCCGGATTCTACCGACGATGGCTAGCCGTCGTACCGACGCAGGAGCTTCCAGAATAGCATCGAGACCTCGCGGAGTCGGTTTGCGATCCCAACCGACTGCTTGGCTACCGTACCGACGGGAAATGAGATACAGAATATGGCCCCAGGTTCGTTTTCTCACCGAATACCTCGCTAGTATATTTAAATGTTTTTAAATTTGTTACCAGTGAAGCTAATGACGCTGGCATGAAGCGACATGTGTCGAGAAATCTAATGGTGAAATTATTTTCGATTGACTTTGCGAATGAATTATACTTTTCCTCGGTGTTCGGAATCACATTAATTTTTTTATCATCATAGTCTAACTCCCGAACCAAGAAATGACCGTCATAGGATGAAAGATTTTGAATAAAAACAGGTAGAAAATTTGGCATTTTGTACTGCAGGTTGCAAAAAGAATGTGCGGGCCCTCGATACTTACCTGTCAAGTGATCGTGATTTCTAACGGCATATGACTTCAACTCTTTACCACAAATATGACAAGACAATGCATTCTTAAAATTTGCCTCTTCTTCCGGGCTAAGCGATTCCATTGGCACAACGTTTTTATACAACTTGAAGACTCTCTCTGCTTCCTCTTTCATTTTCCTGCATAAAGACCTGTGCAGTCTTGGGACCTCGGTAAAGCTGTTGTGTCTCACATTGGGCGTTATGAGAACCTAGCAAATGCTGAATGGTTTGTGTTTTTGAATAGCGTGCGAGAAGGATGCGTTAGGTAAAGATTCACAAGTGCTGATACCTTGGAGAATACATTCAAGGTCTGCATATATTACATATGGAACTGGAAATGAATGCCCGAGTTTGGTATATTTTAATATCCTAACCCTCTCGATAGGAAGCTCAATTCTCGCGGGTTTTTTACTATTACAGTTTCCTGTATGCATCTCGAATTTTTTCGTCATGATAATGCATGAAGCATTGTTTGCAAGTGTAAATTCTACAACATTTTTGTTATCTGAAGATGGATTAGACTCTCAAAGTTTTTAATCCAGCAATAATGAGCCGTGTTGTCATTTGTAATATATAATAGGTCACGATGATCTGCGAGCTCGGTATTTACAATTTTTATTGGATAGACATTGTTTTTTTGGTCTAGCCTGAAAACGTTAATAGAAATTTTACTTGTTCGCTCGAATTTAGGAATATCGGAGAGTTTGACTGGGTATTCAATACAATCTCAATTGTACCCATTGTCGAATTCATCTGTATTATATTTGTAGACTCGTTGAGTGTCTTTATGTATGTTCTTTCCCGAAACCGCGTATTTAAAGCAAAACTGATTGTCATTCCTAACATTTACAACAGATTTTCTTCTTGCGATCTTGGGTGGTAAGTCAATAAAGGTTGTTCCGCGTAACGGAGTGTAACAATTAATTCGGAGTTATAAACCCAAGATTTTACTCAGGGCCCACCCTGATCTCTTCACCTGCATCACGGATATTTCCTTAAGTAGTTTTCCAAATAAACTTTCTAAAATTTCCCCAACGTCATCAGCTAGAAAACCCTAATATTTCTTGTTTTAAATGCTCGTTCTATCATCCCCTCAACCCTCTCAAAGTTTGCCTTAACCACAATATTAATTTTAAGGGCAGAATTACTTAGCTCATCCCTTATCCTCGGAGTTAAAAGATCGGAAGTATAATTTAGAAATGATATAAGGTCTTTATGCGCTTCACTCACCACCCAGTAGGTTTTCAGTCGATCCTTTATAGCCCTGTCAATCTCAAGGATCAAATGGTCACTTGAGGGTTCAACTGACTGTATTCCATCCTAAAACTTTGAAAAAATTGTTAAAAAACAATACTAGGGAATAACTCAAAAGTATATAAACTGATACTTACTCAGATTTCTGTTTAAACTGTTAATACTTTACTGTATTTCTTCTTAGAGGAAATTCCAAACAGGAAGAATAATTCCAAAACCTTTAAACGGAAGAATGAAGCAAAGCCAAACCAAGTCTTCAATGACGAAGTGTAGGAGTAAATGAGAAAGTTCCCCTCATTTAGTTCTATTTAAATAATTTACCCCCATTACCGCTTCATTACAAACGTTTCTTCCTATTCAAGCATAATTTCAACGCATTAGGGGGAGTATAAACGCTACCCCTAGTTACCTTACTCTAACTCATCCCCTAGGTAAATTTTGAACTGAAATAGTCTCATAATTGTAGTTTTTCAGCATATCCATCTGTATGATTTCATATATTAATCAGTAAATGATTTGATACTTCTTTTCATTAACTGGGAGAGATGTTCAATTATGTTACAATAATAGTTTATTTCACGGGCATGTATTGCCCTTTTCAAGAATCATACATATTATATAATAACAAAAGAACAGAAGATACATTTATAAAAGTATTACGACTAACCTTAAAAAAAGAAATCACTACAGAGACTTACACAAATGAGTTCATACAAAAGGGAACAGTTCATATACAGGTGAAAGAGGTAGGTTGAGATTTTTACAGTTTAGATTTGATGACCTTTTTTAATTGTGTCTAAAGAGAGATGGAAGATGTCAACATTGGAAGATGCGGAATATTGGAAGGTGATAGTGATAGTTTTTTGGTAGGTAGGGGACTTCAAAGAGTTTGCAGCTGCGGGTAGGTACACAAGGAACTTTGAGGGTTACAAGGGAGAGAATTTCAGAACAGGAAATCATGTTATTTAGGATTTTATACATGAAAAGTATACCAATGTATTCCCTTCTAGCCTGAAGGGTAGGCAGGTTCAGTCGACTTAGTATGGTTTCATAATGGCCAGGTTCTCTTACAATGTCGAATTTAAAATATATCATTCTGAGAAATTTGTTTTGGACTCTTTCTAAAGAGTTGATATATTTATTGTGATATGGGTTCCAAATGATTGAGCAGTACTCAAGTTGAGACCTTACTAGGGAGGCGTACAATATTTTATGGCAATAGATATCCCTGAAGTCACTACATGTCCTACCAATAAAGCCCAGCATTTTATATGCTTTTGAAGTGATATTGTTCATATGCAAGTCAAAAATTAGCCTAGAGTCAAAAACCACTCCTAAATCAGAGAGATCACTCTGTTTAAGCACTCATCTGATAGAAAATAATTAGCATAGGTGGGCGTTTTAGATTTGTGATAACTTATAAAATTACACTTCTGTATATTTAGTTCCATTAGGTTCTTGCAATACCATACCCTGACCTCAATCAGACAATTTTGCAATTGTGAGACAGTGTTGAATCTGGAGAGTTCATTAGGTATTAGTGGTGTTTTTAGTTTGTAATCACCCAGTTCCAGTATTTCCTTTTGTTGTAAGGCCAATCTTTTAATTTCCCTTATTCCCAAATGCACAGGTTTCAAAAAAGAGATATGGATTTATTTCTTTTGTGGACGGAACCAGTTCTAGTTTACATAGATGAGAAGTTGGTTCATACATGTACCATAAAAATCCCTATTCATCTCCATTTTCTTCCATTGCCATTTATTGGAAGCCATATATTAGAAGAATAAAAAATTCAACATTAGAAGCTTCTATAAAAAAGAAGATCATTTTAAGGTATAAAGATGTTTATGGAAAGATTGACAAAAAAGTTGGATTATACTATCATTTGGAAATGAAACTTATCTTTAGGAAAGGAATATACTAAGTATGGAGGCTTTTAAGTGCAGTTGTCAACTATAGTCCACAACCTATAAAAATGTTCATTGACATGGATCTCGACAAAAATACTTTCATTGTTTTAGGACCCACTTTTTCTTTCTTTTTAAAGAGATTTTGTTTAAAATTTGGCTTAGCAACAATTTCAGAAGTGAAAATGTTACAGCAACAATGAATCCCCAGGCATCTCGTCTATATAGTCTTCCAAAACTCCATAAAGTAAATACAACCATTAGGCCTGTAGTTTCGGCTATATCTTCTCCTGCCCATAAGCTTGCCTTCAAATTAAACTCATTGATTCATAATTTAACTAAATTCACTCCCAAATACGGCATACAAAATTCGGTGGAATTTTCCAAATCTCTGTCTGATTCATTTCTTCCGGGTAATGCTATCCTGGTTTCTTTCAATGATTCAAGTTTGTTTCCTTCGGTCCCTGTAGATGAATCTATTAATATCTTAAGTTCCCTTCTAAATGATTGTAGTTTGATTCCTGAGATGAAAAAAAAGATTTTACAGCTAACTTCTATCTGTATTTCTCAAAACTATTTTCAGTTTAATAATGAATTCTTTACACAAATAGGTGGTTAGGCAATTAGCCCTTTCCCCTCTCCTTGGTGAATTATTTATGAATAATTTAGAAAGTAAGATCTTTTCTTCCACTCAACCCCTTGTTAAACATCTTATGATTTGGCAAAGATATGTGGATGATATTTTCTGCATTTGGGATGGCAAAATTGCTCAATTGCATCTATTTTTTGAATTTCTAAATACCTTACACAAAAAAATTTCTTTTACTTATGAAATAGAAAAGGAAGGGGTTCTAAACTTTTCAGACCAATCCATTTCCCTCACCAATAATAAGCCAACCTTAAAAATTTTTCAGAAAACAGAGTTATACAGACCATATTATTCACAGTACCTCTTCCCACCTCATCTCCCATAAGCATGCTGCTTTTCATGCTTTGATCTATAGACGGCTTCATGTCCCTCTTTCCCCCGAAGGATTTCAAGAAGAATTAACTACAATTAAACAAATTGCTATAAACAATGGGTATTCTTGCCAAATATTAGAAAACATCCCTAAAAAGAAAACTAAGAGGCTGACTTCGTCAAAAATTTTCCCATCTTTGATTCCTTTGGAAAAACTGAGCCCCTGGTGGGTTAAATTCCCTTTTTAGGGAATATTACCTACAAACTATCCAACCTTCTCCCTCTTTATTTGAAAGCTGCTTTCTATTCACCAAGTAACCTCTCAAGATCCCTTTCTCACGTGAAAGATAAGAAAGACTTTTCTTCACTCTCCGGGGTGTATGAGCTCAATTGTGGGGAATGTGTAGCCACATACATGGGACAGACGGGTCGCAGCCTTAAAACAAGGTCTGCCAAACACCAGCGATGCTACCGATAGGGAAACCCCGGATCGGCCTTCGCGGATCACTTCCTAGAGAGTGGCCATTCCAGCTCTTTCAACCCGAAGCTGCTCCATAGACAATGGATAGGGAGAAAAATGGATTCCTTGGAAACAGTGGAAATTGTTTCTTCAAAAAAAACCCTAACTAACGATCTCACCTTCCTCAACCCCTCCCCTCTCCTGGTCCTTCCCTCAAAACTCTGTAATTCCCTATAAATACTGTCATTTCCGATTTAATATCACCTGAGGGTGGCTGTCAATGCCGAAACCGGTCGAATAAATTAAAACTTATTGTGGAAATTACGAAGTTTTTCCTTTCAACTTACCAATTTTATCTTTATATTATATATAATTATATAATATTTTTTATCTCTTTCCTAATTCTCTTTTATTTGGTATCTTATCGTTGAGTTTCTCTTTCTTGGGACCTTCAACTCTTTTTACTTGGAAATTTTATGACATAGAAACCATGTGTAAGTAGAGTAAATACGTAAATATTAACACTAGAACTTCGTTTAAAAATTGTAAATCTTTAGAGCAAGACATTGCTTTCATCTTCAATGTTAGATAGACAAAAATGACAACAAATAATCATTTGACAAAACGTGTGCATAGACATTAAGTTTCCGACAATTCCTCCGTCCCGGTCGCTGCCGGATTAACCCTCCGCATGTTAGCCCTCCACGGAGTTTATGACGATAGGGTGAGAAATCCCGGGGCTGAGAACTCAAAAAGGGTAAAATTTTATACCTGAGGGCAGCAACTCTCAAAAATGTCTCCATATATCAGGAAATAATTTCTCCTAGATTCCTCCGGCAGACGGTAGAGACTTTCCGCTAAGACCCCGTCGGGAAAGGATTAATTCACCTTGATCTATGATTAACTATTCGCTGGTCGCAATACGTAACATCAATTGTCGCATTGTATATCAACGATATCTCATTGGTACCATTTGTGCCAACGAGTTATATTTTACGCATGTGTATTCGTTTTCTTTTATTATATCCATAAGATCCACAAATAATCATAAGTAAGAACCAGAGAAAGTAAATATTTGCGTGTGATTAATTAAAAGTGTTTAAAAAGTATCATTGTTATAATGTTAAAGGAACTTCGATTTAAAATGTTACTGAGAATGCTGAAAATTAACTTTTTGTTTCCCGGTGAGAAACTATATCGTTATTCTTTTGTTTAAATCCCAGCCTGTCACAGGGCGAGTCTAACGTCGGGCAAGTGAAGAAAAAAAAAAAACGCAACCCGCAGAGCACTGGTGAGAACTTTTCGCCTGCTCCTCTTTAACTACATGTATTTTTGGGGTTTTATTTTCCTCTCATACGGGACTCAGGAGCTTGTCTATCATATGAAATGGACTCAGATAGTTCAAATGAACCTTTTACTTAACGATAATGTTCGATTTTTTTCTCTAAGTCCTCTTTATTCCTTTTATAATGGAAAATAAAACATGCCTGCAATGTAAACTTCTCGGATGCCGGTGTCTTCTGCTAGAGCGATATAAAAAACGAATCATCTGCCAACCTTCCGAAAACTGTTTTAAAACCTCGTTGATTATTATAATGTTAATTTTATGTAAATTATAATGCATTAATCCGACTTAGTTTATAATCAATCAATACCAAGTGTGGCATAAAAATTCCTTAATAATCGTTTACCGCAATGAGATAAAGCTACTCTATCATACATTATAATAGCTTATCAGGGTAATTTGAGATTTTCCGCTTGTGCAAATGTTTGTTCTAATTCATAATTGGGGCTCAAGGCAGTAAAAGTTGTCAAAATGACGAATCTGTTCTTACAGCCAAATGCACTGCAATTGGTCATATTGAAGACAGAAACAAGCCCCTGCTTATTTACCTATTAAACCTTTAGAAACGCGAAAATAACAAAATTACTTCGTGTTACACATTGCTGAAACTACAATTTGTGTTCCAAAACGTTCGACTTACTCAATCAAACCTTGATAACTCTGTATCAAAGCCGCAAAATCACGAAAAAACAATGTATTAGAATAGGGAGGTACGAAAAGTTCTCACCAGCATGGCGAAATGCGCAATTTGCCGCTCTACCCCTGGCTTCACTTTTGGTCGCCAGAGGGAGATAGGATTTGCTACCCCTGTGGTGCCTGTCGTGGCGCTTCGTTTGTCTGTTGGGCACCAAGCGAGAGTGATCCAATATCTCTAATATCGAGATAGCACGATGCACCAAGTGATGATTAACATCTCTTGTCGGGTTTTTTGCCACATAAAATTTTAATTTTCCATTCAGAAGAGTGCAAGTGATTGTTTCCTCTCTTATAAGTATTATAATAGTGAATATATATAATTACTTTTCGGAAATAGATGAAATCAAACTGTACCCTAGTGATGTATTGTGTGAGCTACATAGCATTAAATCGACCTCGTCACGTGTCGAAGACTTATGATGGTGCTTTATGCAGGCTTCTATATATATGATTATTTATCGAATAATTATGAAAATAGATGAAATATCGTGGTTAAATGTTTTACAGTGTCACGCTATCACAACGCATTTTTCTTGAAAGTTGAGAGTTGAAAGACAAGATTTCGTTTTGTTTAAGTGAACCTGGTAAAAGTATATATAACAAACTAGAGGTTTGATTGAGAAGTGTTGAAGAAAGAAAATATTTCGTTTTGATATATCAGCCCATCGTGCCTCAGCTCCTGTTTTGTGAATTTTAGCCCCTATTTTCGGCGAACGAAAACTGTGAATTCCTTATGGTTTAAATTAACAAGGAATTTAACGTAATTTCTTCATTCTGTCTTGAAGTGAAGTTTATTCTTGTGTGTTTTGTGTGAAGTGAGTTGTTAGCAGCACTAGGTCTGCATGCTGGCAAATGATGGACAACATACAACTGTAAATCATTGTTTCCTTATTGAAAAATTTAGAAGATCGTGCTTGTTATTTTCTTTGTAAAAACACATATCTAAGCTATTGTTTTCTATCTTCGAAAAGATTCTTTCTGTGGCGCCCTCAATTAAGTTAAAGTTTTCATTACCAGCAGATCTAATCTTTGGATCTTCTTCAGCTGCAAAAATGTTCTTGAATAAAAATTTCGGTTGATCTCATTATCGCATCCTCATATTTATTTGTGAATTGGTATTGTATAACTCATCTTTAAATCCTTTAGGAAGTGCTCTTGGTTATATATTTCAGAAGCTTCTTCCGAAACTTCCCCTGTTCCTATTCAATTTTATCAATCTCAGCTCCAATTATTCTTTTTGATAATGCCTCTAATTGCTTATTACGAATTCTATAGAAACTTATTCCAAGTTCTGAAGATTTAAACAATCATTTTTACTCTCCATAAAAACCGAACTATTTACACTCAACCAATTTGCTACATCGTTAAAATCTTTATTCAGTGCGTCTACTACATCTATATAATATTTACCATTCTTAACAGCTGTAGGAAGATCATTGATGTATTAGATAAAATAATATCCCAATTGTTCATGGAACAATTGTAGGAACTTCTAAGTCCGTAGGGACTTTTCCTTCTCTGAATGAAGTATTAATTAATCCTAACAATTTTCTTCATAAAACATATCAATAGTCTTTTATGAGATTTAAACCAATCTCATCCATGCTTACCGTTCATTTCATTTCCATAAGAAATCTCCTTTTTACTTCTTTTAAGTTCATCATTTGGAAATCATCAAGGTAACCACGAAAATTACCTCCACAACTTTCGTAGTTCTGAAGTTATGTTGCATCTGAACTATTGAACATCATCAACAAAATAATTTTTGAACAATGGGTCCTCTTGTGTAGCGATATTCCTGCTGTCAATTTCTATTTCTTGCGGTTATTTTTTTGTTGTTGGAAATAAGTGTTTCCATTGATTTGCACATCGCCCGTGAAGCAACTTTAACACCATGAATCCACTTTTCATGCCACTTCTTACTAAGCCTAAGTACACATACTGCTTCATTTCTGTTGCCCTGATATTTCTATCTGTTCTTCTATAACCACCTCATTACTAAGTCTTACTCCTTTATTCAGTTTGAAATCCTTATGATAAGTAACTCTCTCCTTCAAAGCTTGCTCGACTTCTACATCGAACCAAGGTCCAGGCTCTTGCTTATTTCTCCAATGTGTAACTGTGGTGCTTCTTTTTACAGCCAGTGAGACAACTTATATTTCCTCACATACTTTGTCCACATTCATTTCTTCATCTCCCCACCTCAACGTTTCTGATTCTACTTCAAGTTTGTTTTCATCCAATTTTTTTATGTATATATCCCTATTGACTTATTTGGTTTCACGGACATATTTGGACTACGGACCTAGGTCAATCATTGCATGGTCTGATATCGCTGGTTTAGGTTTCACTTTAAATTTAACTTTCTCTCAGTATTACCGCTAAATTGACATTCATATTGATTACCACTTGGAGATGTGCTTTTATATGATGCTTAATGAGTTTCATTTTTCAGGAATTTTTGTAGTAAGGAAGGAAATATCTAAAGCTGTTTGACAAATTAATATATTTGTGCTTGTTAAATATCATCAGTATTTTTTTTAATAATTTCATGGCTCAAAGTAAATTGTTGCCAATGTCAGATGCTAAGGAACTTAAGTTAGGTAATTAGCATAGGAGCAAGTTTAGGAGCATCTAAATTAAGATAATGCTTTCCTCTCTAGAGCTATATATTTTAAAAACTCATTGCAGGTGTTCATATAGTTATTCAGTCATTAGGGGAATTTTATTTTAAACCATTTTCTTTGACTAATGGACATCACTTTAACTTTCAGTAAAGTGAATAAAGAAAGGGGACTCTTCATAATAATAGTTTTTTTTACATTTCTACCAAAAACCAAAACAGTTTACCCTTTTATTTCATAATGAGATTAATTTAAAATGAGAATATCTGGCGCACATGATGAAATAACTGGTTTAAAGTAATTACAGTTTTTGTTTAAGTTCATATTCAATTTATAAGTTACCAAAAATTCAATCAATTTTGGCTGTTTCTGATTAGATCCCCCTTTTTCAGCCATGCTAATTTATTTTTAGTAGATACACAGAGCAGTTGAAGGAAATGCTTTGTTTTTACCAGATATTTAATTCTATTTATAATGATAGATTTCAATAATTTTGAAACTTTGTGGGCATATCCTTAGATGAGTTCATACATTCTTTATTGATTAGTTACATTTATATTCTGAAATTTCTATTTGAACATTGTGATGGAAATATTTTCAAGAATTATTAGTTAAAAAACTATTTAATATTGCTGCAAAATCCTACTAATGAAATCATTACAAAAACTTCAGACATGTCCTTGCCAGCCTTTGTGAAATGAGTTTATTGTAAGTCTCTTTCAAAACTTTTCCAAAACTTTATTCAAAATCAAAACTTTTTTTAACTTAACTAAACTTATACATTTATGTAGCTTTTTGGATCAATCATTTTGAATTCACTACTGTTGTCTTTTGTATCCATTCAAATAAGGAAAGCTAAAATTTTTTAAGACTTCACTTTTTAATAGCATACTTGTTCATTAGGATTGCTCTCTACATGAAAGTTATTATTATTTAATAGTTTAAACAATGTAGTGATTAATATTTCGAGATACTGAGTTCAAAGTAGCAATGAATATTAAGAATTTTAAGCAAAACATATCATAAAATCATTCCTTTCTTTAATAGAAGTTAATCTATGATCTCAGAAATTTTTCCCTTTAGGATATTTTGCAAAGTTTTCCTTTCATTATCTTAAATATAGATTAAATTATTAATTACTACAACTATTTATCAACCATTAAAAATTTACAGAATCAGTTTAAAACTTAATGTTATTATATTGCCCTCACCTTTGAATGATGCTTTTGAAAGAATGTGTGAAAAACATTGATTCACTGCGTTCTTTTTTGCTAGAAAATGGAGAATGTGACTATTTGGATTGTTTTCAATACCAAGGCCATTTTTATAGGCCCTTAGGATCAATTTAAAAAAATTAAAAGTACAAGATTAGTTTTAACTTTCAGTACACATTCATTAAAAGAGGTACACACGTTGAAGAATCTTCAGAACCATACATCATGTCTAATACTTGATGCAAAAGAACTGTCCTATAGCAAAGTGACACAATTTTAAACTGCTGAAACAATTCTGATAAAAACAATGCACTGAGGTAAAGATGAGTGTAGGGAAAAGTTCTGTCTGTCGTAGATATATTAATTTTTTGGTTAGATTTCAATAATTTCTTACTTTGTTGGCATCACCAAAGATAAGAGGCACAACTTTGTTTTGATTGGGTGGATTCAGAGCTAAATATCTCTTTTTCAAATTAGAGATTAGTATGATGGCAGATTCTTTCTTATTTAAAAATCAATCTTTTAAAACTATTCTTTCTAGAATAATTGCATTTATACCCCTCCTAGTAAGACTTAAGTTATTAATGAAATTGTCTCACTTGATATTCATTGTGGTTGGAACCCTTTGCTAACTATTTTACTAAACAAAGTAGATAGGTTTCTTGCTTGTTAGCACAATTGCTAAATATTTATCAAATTGAATTTATTATACTTCTGGTTTTCAATTCAATGGGGATAAAAATAGCCAGATTTTGTTAAAGACTTCATATTTTAATTGTTTAATTAGAATTGTTCATATAAAGCATTGTCATTCTTAAGGATTGTCCCCCTTTTGGTTGATAAATACTGTTCTTAGCATTAACACTAGGAGGACGGCAGTTTCAGCCTACCAAGAAGAACTGGAGGTGGTGATTGGACCACCTACTTTTAAAATTCGTAATTAAATACCTGATAAATTAAGGACCTGAATTTTACATAACTTCTAAGTTTGACCATTACACAAATGCTGATAAGGTGTTTTACGTCGTCTTTTGTTTAAATTTTCATTAATTAATCAAAATGTTGACCGATGACCTAATTCTGCAGAATCTCATATTCTAGAATAATTTATCCATTCATACTGGACCAATGAAACTCATATTTTCGGAATAAGTGGAATAAAGTCCGAATTATTGATAAAAGTAAGCCACGTCATGCCAAGATTTTTATGCCATCTGACGGAAACCATATAAAACCACTCGTTCGTGCCTCGGAAAAAACCTCCATCAAATACGATGGCAGAAGAATTTTTCGAATTTCATCGTGAAAATTTCCAATCTGTGGTTTTCGTCAATGCCAAATCGTTCTATAACATTTAAAAATTCATAAAAAAAATTTAGCAGGGTTGCCAACACATTAGTTTAATCATTATAAAATGTTCTTCCAATGTTTTTCTCAGGTAAATCTCAAACTGATATCTCAAGTTTACATTCAATCACCTTTCTTGAACAATTAGAATTAATGTCAAGGGTACTAACTTTATAAATCAGGGCTACCAATCGTAAGAACGGATCTCTAAACAGAGAGTTATGCATTCACGGAATAAATAACTAAAGGGATATTTTGAGCACAGATTTGTTTCATGTGATTTGTCGAAACTCTTGGGGATCCCGAATAGGTTTATAAACTATAAAGAAGCAGGGTTACTAAAATTCTCGGCATTAAAGTGAAGGCAGCGATCAGACCTTCATGGAAAACCTAGCAATTAATCATGCATTTATCGACCTATTCTTACTCATATCTCATTCTGTGCTTATCCACTCTGGTGCTAGTTTTATTACGTTGATTTTTCTTTTAGACTTACCTTAACATTTACATCATTCTTAAAATGTTATTTCCTTCCATCATTTGCCAGTTTACAATAAATCCAAGTCATTATAGTAACACTTCATCATCTTCACAATGTAAGGTTTGAAATCATAATAAAGCTTCGCTATTGTTCTTACAAATTAATATTTATTCCTTATTAAGTAATGGAATAACATTTTTAAGATATATGATAAGAGAGAATATCACTCTATGTATCCAAGAGTACATAATTTTTTACCGCAGATTCTGCACATTGCCACTTTTACCGAGCATATTCCACTGTATATTTTCCTACATTTTAGGCACAAATTACTGGATTTGTTATAACATCCAGGTGAGATCTGACACTTTCTTCTTTTCTGCAGTCTTATTGGCGCACTTGCTTCCCCTGATGAAATTCCCGACATTGCAAAGGAACATGAGGGAGGCGGCTCTATTATTATTATTATTATTATTAGGGGTCTTTATTAGGCAAATTTGATGATTGAGACTAAAAAGTCTCTTGAATTATAATACATTAATAATCACTTCTTGTCTGGCAATGGCGTATGACTTAGTGAGAGCATCAGAGACGATAACAGGAATGAGGGATGTCGGTGCATTCTTTTTTACACACCACTTCCGGATTATGTGTATAAATGGTTTGTAAAAAAGAAGTCACCGACATCCCTCATTCCTGTTATCGTCTCTGATGCTCCCACTAAGTCATATGCCATTGCCAGACAAGAAGCCATTATTAATATATTATAATTATTATATCTCCACTTTCTTTCGAAGGAATCTTTATATCTCTTTTCTCTCTTGTCAAGTCTCAAATAAAGTCAAATTGTCACGATCTCCTTGTTTTGTCCATACCGAGATTTATAGGCATAATTGAATTGACATACGATACATTAATACTATAATAAACTAGTACTATATAATAAACTTCGCCACTAATGCCATCTCTTGAGGAAAATTGGAACTTTGGTTTTTAAACTTCCCCACTTATGCCATCTCTTGAGGAAAATTGGGACTTTGGTTTATAAACTTCGCCACTAATGCCATCTCTCGAGGAAAATTTCAACTTTAGTTTCTAAACTTTGCCACTAATGCCATCTCTTGAGGAAAATTGGAACTTTGGTTTCTAAACTTCGCCACTAATGCCATCTCTTGAGGAAAATTGGGACTTTGGTTTATAAACTTCACCACTAATGCCATCTCTCTAGGAAAATTGGAACTTTTGTTTAGAAACTTCGCCACTAATGCCATCTCTTGAGGAAAATTTCAACTATGGTTTCTAAACTTCGCCATTTATGCCATCTCTTGAGGAAAATTGGAACTATGGTTCCTTAACTTTGCCACTAATGCCATCTACTGAGGAAAATTGGGACTTTGGTTTATTAACTTCGCCACTAATGCCATCTCTTGAGAAAAATTGGAACTTTTGTTATTACAATCTTTGCCGCTAATGCCATCTCTCAAGGAAAATTGGTATTCTTGTTATTAAACATAGACATTAATGCTGCATCTCCAGAAAAATGTGAACTTTTTTGAACCGAAAAATAAAAATATCTCTAAGTGAACTGTAACATTACCATAAGTTGAGATATAATTCAGTATCATAGTTATGCTATATTTAGCAAAAGTCTACCTAGGAAGGCGGGTTAAAAAAATAAATGTTAACTTTTTTAACCAAATATCTTTTTCTATTGATAATAATTAAAGACATGTTTAAACATTCATGTACCAATATTGCAGTAACTTTGATATTTTTCCTATTTATAAGTAACCTAACAGTTTCAAACTATTGGAGTATGTAAAAAGGGTTTATTATATTGATTTGTAATAATGAAGTCACTCGATGTTTCAAATGCCGTAGGAAAATAATTAAAATTAATATAATTCCTTTCGAAAAAAGTCAACATATAGCGCATAAATAATTTTTCGATTTTTTATGAAACTTCCAGTTTAGCAGTTTTCGACTATGACATACGATTAGTAATATTTGCATTATTGTAAAATTAATCCTTATCACTGTCACCAACCTGTAAAAGTATTATTTAAAATTATGTCTTTGAATTGTGTTAAACTTGGGTCCTTCAAATGATATTTTAACTTTTTGTTATTAATAAACCATTATTAACCTAAATCCAGCCTAACAACTTCACGAAGCAGGGTTACTAAATTCAAGAAGAAAATTATTAAAATATATTTTTTGAGTTGCTCTTTGTTACGATATTGGAAATATGCGAACACAGATTCGATTTACAACAGATTAGTGGACGAGCATGTGTCTGAGAAAGACTACAAACATGCAAAAAATGTGTGGGAATCTTTTGAAGAAATTTCCCCTCTTCGGAAGTGATGTTTCCTCAAGTTTCTCGATTGAGTTTTTGTAATCATATGGGTAGACCCCCTTACGTGTGACTAGGTTCGTTTTCTCACCAAATACCTTGCTTGTATATTTAAATGTTTTTAAATTTTTTTACCAGTGAAGCTAATGACGCTGGCATGAAGCGACATGTGTCGAGAAATCTAATGGTGAAATTATTTTTGATTGACTTTGCGAATGAATTATACTTTTCCTCGGTGTTCAGAATCACATTAATTTTTTTATCATCATAGCCTAACTCCCGAACCAAGAAATGACCGCCTTACGATGAAAGATTATAAATAAACACAGGTAGAAAATTTGGCATTTTGTACTGCAGGTTGCAAAAAGAATGTGCGGGCCCTCGATACTTACCTGTCAAGTGATCGTGATCTCTAACGGCATCTGACTTCAACTCTTTACCACAAATATGACAAGACAATGCATTCTTAAAATTTGCCTCTTCTTCCGAGCTAAGCGATTCCATTGGCACAACGTTTTTATACAACTTGAATACTCTCTCTGCTTCATCTTTCATTTTCTGCATAAAGGCCTGTGCGGTATTGGGACCTCGGTAAAGCTGTGGTGTCTCACATCCATTGGGCGTTATGAGAACATAGCAAAAGCTGTATGGTTCGTGTTTCTGAATAGCGTGCGTGTAGGATGCGTTAGGTAAAGATTCACAAGTGCTGATACCTTGGAGAATACATTCAAAGTCTGCATATATTACATACGGAACTAGAAGTGAATGCCCGAGTTTGGTATATTTTAATATCCTAACCCCCTCGCGGGCTTTTTACTATTACAGTTTCCTGTATGCATCTCGAATTTTTTCATCATGATAATGCATGAAGCACCGTTTGCAAATTTAAATTCTACGACATTTTTGTTATCTGAAGATGGATTAGACTCTCAAAGTTTTTAATCCAGCGATAATGAGCCCTGTTGTCATTTGTAATATATAATAGGTCACGATGATCTGCGAGCTCGGTATTTACAATTTTTATTGGATAGACATTGTTTTTTTCGTCTAGCCAGAAAACGTTAATAGAAATTTTATTTGTTCGCTCGAATTTAGGAATATCAGAGAGTTTGACCGGGTATTCAATACAATCTCAATTGTACCCATTGTCGAATTCATCTGTATTATATTTGTAGACTCGTTGAGGGTCTTTATGTATGTTCTTTCCCCAAACCGCGTATTTAAAACAAAACTGATCGTCATTCCTAACATTTACAACAGATTTTCTGCTTGCGATCTTGGGTGGTAAGTCAATAAAGGTTGATCCGCGTAACGGAGTGTAACCATTAATTCGGAGTTCTAAACCCCAGATTTTACTCAGCGCCCACCCTGATCCCTTCACCTGCATCTTGGATTTTTCCTTAATTAATTTTCCAAATTAACTTTCCAAAATTTCCCCAACGCCATCGGCTAGAAAACCCTAATATTTCTCGTTTTAAATGCTCATTCTATCATCATCTCACCCCTCTCAAAGTTTGCCTTAACCACAATATTAATTTTATGGGCAGAATTACTTAGCTCATCCCTTATCCTCGGAGTTAAAAGATCGGAAGTATAATTTAGAAATGATATAAGGTCTTTATGCGCTTCACTCACCACCCAGTAGGTTTTCAGTGGACCTTTTATAGCCCTGTCAATCTCAAGGATCGAATTGTCACCGCCTACTTGAGGGTTCAACTGACTGTACTCCATCCTAAAACTTTGAAAAAATTGTTAAAAAATAATACTAGGGAATAACTCAAAAGTATATAAACTGATACTTACTCAGATTTCTGTTTAAACTGTTAATACTTTACTGTATTTCTTCTTAGAGGAAATTCCAAACAGGAAGAATAACTCCATAACCTTTAAACGGAAGAATGAAGCAAAGTCAAACCAAGTCTTCAATGACGAAGCGTAGGAGTAAATGAGAAAGTTCCCCTCATTTAGTTCTATTTAAATTATTTACCCTCACTACCGCTTCATTACAAACGTTTCTTCCTATTCAAGCATAATTTCAACGCGTTTGGGGGAGTATAAACGCTACCCCTAGTTTCCTTACTCTAACTCATCCCCTAGGTAAATTTTCTCACCAACTCATTATAAGGTATTCTTTTACATCATTTTCATGAGATTTTGTTTCGAGGAGAGCGAGGTATTTGGTCAGCAGAAGTTACAAGTACTGCATAATCAGCGGATTCTAGGAGCGCATGCGTGTTGAAAGATTATTTCAAAAGAGAATCCCTTATTGCAATTAATCATTTCTATCGGTGAATAAGTTTATCTATAATAGCCCAAGATCCATCATCTTTGCACTTTAGTGGATCTTTAAAAATGAGTTAAATAATTCGGATTAAATATTCACAAATTATCAACATAAAATGAGCATACTATCTCTATTAATTCAGAATTTTTTCTCGTGTTTCATAACCTTGCTGATTGATAAAATGCAAAATTACTTTCAAGTATTCTAATATTCATACCAATAAGTCCGCGTACTCTTGCGAAAAAGCAAAAAATATTTTAAACAGAGTAGATAAATTGACAATTTTTTGTAAATCTGAAAGTGGTGAGTTGGAGAATGCAAAAACTAGTATTGAAAATATTTTCAACTAAATAAAAAGTGTCCGTTAAAACCTATGTAAGCATTACTTGCCCTAGTAAATAATATTTTCAAGCTGATAGGAATAAATTTATGGAAAACTATTGATGAAATTTTATAAGAAGGAAAATTAAAGATTACGACAAGGAAATAAAAAAGAATATTTTGGAAACATGCAATTCTTAAATAAGCAATTCTAGCGTTTAAGTTAATCAGTTGATAATTAATTTTTAAATAAGTGTGAACATTTTTATAATTCTCTCTAAAAATGCGGCGGGGAAAGTACTAGCGGGCAGGAGTAAGCGGTGGGGCAAGCGGTGACGCGCGAGGGATCGCGGGAATTGCTTTTAAACATTGTTTTTAGTAGTATGACCTTGAAACGCGCTAGGATAGACTTTTCGTATCTACTCATAGAGATCTAAAATATTCTCCAGTGCTAAGAATAAGGATCGATTCGTAAGTATAATTTACGGTTTGATCACAGAGAAACTCGGAGTCAAGCTCTGAGAGAAGAAAAATTTGCTTTGGGTTCTGAGCCTTGGAATACATTTATAACTAACTCCCGAGCCTGCTACAACCATGACGAGAGTGTTACGGCCGATGAACAATTATTTCCTACGAAGTGCCGATGCCCATTCATCCAATACATGCCGGATAAGCCAGATAAGTTTGGGATCAAGTACTGTGTATTAGCAGACGTGAAGTCTAAATATTGCCTAAATGCATTTCCTTATTGTGGAAAAGATGATGCTAGGGGATCAAGACGGTCTCTTGGAGAATATGTTGTGCTATGGTTGGCAGAGCCGTTCAAAAAATCCGGTATCAACATAACTTGCAACAATTACTTCTCTTCAATCATCCCCGCTGAAAAACTAAAAAATACAAAATCTCACTGGTTGGAACGATAAGAAAAATAGAAGAGAATTACCTCCTTCGGCTCATCACAGCGATGAAATATACTGAACTAGAGTTTATAAAAATAGACTAGGCCATAGCTTGACAAATTACCAAGAAAAAAATATAAACATTTCCTTTTAATCAGTACAATGACTCGGTTATATATTGGGAAATAACAAACGAGGAAGACCGGGCATCTCTCTCAAACGATTTAGTCCTCATCCTAAGGTGGTGCGAAAAATGGGAATTAGCGTCCAAATCACCCGTACAAAATTAATGGAATTAGTATCAAAGTATTAGATACAGTTGAATATCTCGGGATCAACATTACTAATAACTTAAAATGGAGCACGCATATTCGAAAAATCTGCGGCAAAGCATGTAAAAGGCTTGGCTTTGTAAAGCGTATTGCCGGTAAATGCAATGAAAAGGTGAGAGAGCGATGTTATTTTACCTTGGTCAGACCCCTTCTGGAATATGCGGCAAGTATATGGGATCCGGCGGATGAAACGTGTACTCGCAAACTCGAGAAAGTGCAGCGTAAAGCGGTTCGTTTTTTAAAGAAATGCTACGATAAAAAAGCAAGCGTTATAAAAATGCTCTCAGACGTAGGTTGGGAATCCTTGAAAGAAAGGAGATTGGAAGCTAGGCTGCGATTGCTTAATAAATTCCGGGAAACTACATTTTCGGAAGATACAATCGGTATCATGCAACCCCCCTGCTACCTCGGTCGATACGATAATGACCGTAAGTTAAGAGAAATAGATGCTAGGACGAATCGTTATAGAGATTCATTCTTTCCGCGAACAATACGTGACAATAACCGAATAAGGAAGTAGTAAAGATTCAACTGGTCTTTACATCCCCTGCCACACGCCGAAAGGCGGCTTGCAGGGTATTAATGTACATGTAGATGTAGATATAAATGTACAATGCATCAGGACGTGATGATTTCTGACTCAGAAAAAAGGAACCGGATACAGTTTTGTTTTACAACTGCAACAAAGTAGGAGTAGATATAATGGATAGCATGTGCCGGAAATATTCAACTCATTCGGCTGCAAGGAGATGGCCAGTGCATGTATTTTTAACGTATTGGACCTGGCCTCAATAAATAGCTGGGTTCTATTCAAAGAAACTACTGGGTGTAAACTCAGCCGAAAGGAGTAAATTCAAAGACTTGTATTAGAAATTATTGGGACCTTATTCTAGATAGAGCTTTACTTTACAGGTTAGATGGAAGAGGAGACTTTTTAGTCTCACTCCTCAAATTCGCCTAATAAAGACCTCTAATACTAATAATAACAGAGCCACCTCCCTCATGTTCCTTTGCAATGTCGGGAATTTCATCAGGGGAAGCAAGTGCGCCAATAAGACCGCAGAAACGAAGAATGTGTCAGATCTCACCTGGATGTTATAACAAATCCAGTAATTTGTGCCTAAAATGTAGGAAAATATACAGTGGAATATGCTCTGTAAAGGTGGCAATGTGCAGAATCTGCGGTAAAAAATTATGTACTCTTGGAAACATAGAGTGATATTCTCTCTTATCATATATCTTAAAACTGTTAATCCATTACTTAATAAGGAATAAATATTAATTTGTAAGAACAATAGCGAAGCTTTATTATGATTTCAAACCTTACATTTTGAAGATGATGAAGTGTTACTGTAATGACTTGGATTTATTGTAAACTGGCGAATGATGGAAGGAAATAACATTATAAGAATGATGTAAGTATTAAGGTATGTCTGAAAGAAAAATCAACGTAATAAAACAAGCACCAGAGTGGATAAGCACAGAATGAGATATGAGTAAGAAAAGGTCGATAAATGCATGATTAATTGCTAGGTTTTCCATGAAGGTCTGATCGCTACCTTCACTTTACAACCGAAAATTTTAGTAATCCTGCTTCTTTATAGTTTATAAAATTATTCGGGATCCCCAAGAGTTTCGACAAATCACATGAAACACATCTGTGCTCAAAATATCCCTTTAGTTATTTATTCTGCGACCGCATAACTCTCTGTTTAGAGATCCGTTCTTACGATTGGTAGCCCTGATTTATAAAGTTAGTACCCTTCACATAAATTCTAATTGTTCAAGAAAGGTGATTGAATGTAAACTTGAGATATCAGTTTGTGATTTACCTGAGAAAAACATTGGAAGAACATTTTATAATGATTAAACTAATATGTTGGCAACCCTGCTAAATTTTTTTATGAATTTTTAAATGTTATAGAACGATTTTGCATTGACGAAAACCACAGATTGGAAATTTTCACGACGAAATTCGAAAAATTCTTCCGCCATCGTATTTGATGGAGGTTTTTTCCGAGGCACGAACGAGTGGTTTTATATGGTTTCCATCAGATGGCATGACAATCTTGGCGTGACGTGGATGACTTTTATCAATAATTCGGACTTTAATCCACTTATTTCGAAAATATGAGTTTCATTGGTCCAGTATGAATCGATAATATATTCTAGAATATGAAATTCTGCAGAATTAGGTCATCGGTCAACGTTTTGTTTAATTAATGAAAATTTAAACAAAATACGACGTAAAACACCTTATCAGCATTTGTGTAATGGTCAAACTTAGAAGTTATGTAAAATACAGGTCCTTAAAAATCATAAAAGTATTTAATTACGAATTTTTAATGTAGGTGGTCAAATGACCACCTCCCGTCCTTCTAGGTATATTTTGATGTAAAATTTAACCTAAAAGTGAAGAAAAAGATTTTAATACTTATAACAAATTTTGGGATGGTAATAAACAAAGTCAAAAAGTTTCAAAAAATGTGAGGTATTTTTCGAAAAAAAATTTGATGTTAAACTCTGAAAAGTGGTCAAATGACCACCTCCGTCCTTTTAGTATTAAATATCAATTAGTGATGAATATTTAGAGTTTTATCTTAGATTTGACTAATCTTTGAATTTTACTTTTTCAATTTTCAAAGGAGGAGGTTTTTCTATATAGTGAACTCTTACACTAGTAATTAATGTTTTAAATAATGATTTTCATTTAATTTAAATTCATTTATGATACATACAATACATTTTTTCAACCTTTTTGGATATTTTGCTTGGTTTTCCATTCTGTATCTTAATTACAAATTAAACTTTTATTACTTACGATTGCTATATTCCAAATTTTAAAAAATTCGTCGGATTTGATGGAAAGTTTAGATTTCTTCTTCTAATTCTGTTAAAAATAGTATCCTAATTATATTAGTCTTTTAAGTGGATCATTACAAACTGTTACAAGAGCAAAGTGAAACAAATTCAGCACTAAGCTAGAATTTAGAACATTGATCATTTAGCTCCTTGTATATTTATTCAAAGAAAAGAGGTTTTATGTATTTTTAGAGAGAATTGTCAAAATGTCCACACTTCTTTAGAAATATAAAATTTATTGTCAGTTGTTTAAATGCCAGAATTGCTTATTTAAGAATTATATGTTTCAAAAGTGTTCTTTTTGTGTACTTTTTAATTTCCTTGTGGTAATCCCTTATTTTCTTTCTTTCTTGAAGTTCTCAAGTTTTTGCTCTTGTGTGTGTCATGTGTCACTCTTGCTGAAAATTATTCAAAGTCCACAAGGTCATTTTTTTGTCAAAAACTTTTGCTTTTCATAAATTTTCATTGAAATTTGTGACAATAAGCTTGTCTCGCAGTTTTTCTGAGTTTTATTCACATCATCATCTTTATTCATTTTCTCATTTTTTTGAATTCTTTTATTTCTGTTCTTTGCATATAATTTTCTTTATCTTTCAGATAGTTGAGTTAAGTTTTGGCTGTGTTCAGAAATTGGAGTTCTGATTTCCCAATGCAGCCTTAAATTAAACCTGGCACTTGAAAACAACAAACGCAGTTGATGGAGATAGAGGAGCAATGAGCATCATTAAGAAAATTTCTAATTATGCAATGCACCATATTCTAAATCTTACAGGTAAAAGATTAAAAGAAAAAGAATTCAAACATATGATAAGAATTGTGAAGGCCTACAGCTTAGGTTCATAATTTTAAAGAACAATATCCTACAAATGAATTTAAGAATTTAGTTCATGAGAAATTATAACTATGAAATAATACTCTAATACCCAATAAAAATCTATATTTATCTATCTTTCTCTATGTGAAGGGTTTTTCATACCCTTAAGAATGACAGAGCGCAATAAATTTCTTTCTTATGTCGGTGTTCATTGGCATTCCCCTCCTTGTCGACATAATATGAACAAGCAAAGAAAGAGAGGGATAATACCGGATTAATCTATGAAAGGCGTAAACGAAAGTTTAATGAACAATTGCGTCGCAGAGAATTGACTTAACGACCAGAAAAGGCTCTGAAAAGGAGAAGAAATAGCCTAGGCTCTTTTATTATTCTAATTCATTCCCATCGTTGCTAAGACAGCGAATAGATATTGATACCGAAGAGTTAGTTACTTTTCCCTCTGTTAGAACTTGAGTTGCGAATATTATAACGAGACCATCTGTTCGGTTTTGATTGTCCTTTATTTTTGGTGGCGCTGCACCTTGCCGACTCCCCCCTCTTCTTCCCCACCTTTCCCCTCCAAGGTTGGAGGCCCACTTTGGCGTGTGCTCTCTCTCATTTTAAGGACACCGGTTCGAGCACATGAATTGGTATCGCTCTCTCTCTTGCCTTCCGAGCGAGCACGCGAATTGGTCTCGTGCTCTCTCTCTCTGACAGCTCATGGGTTGTTCTCTCTCTCTTTGGTTTTCCTTATTATATATTTTTCAAACTGTTTCGGATATATTAGCTTCATTGGTATTAAGTTGCATTAAATTTGTTTTGTGTTTAATATTGTGACGTGTTTTTAATTTCATTGGTCCTTCGGTTAGTGTTGGTTTTACGCCACACCATCGATGACCGAATGGTATATAGGTACTTTGGTTTTAGGTACAGCTACAGCGTAGCTAATCTGTTCTGCCTCTTTCCAATTTACAATATAAACAAGCTGAACATTATCGATTTTAGTTGTTGCTATTCTTTTTGATGCCTGTAGTCGAACTTATAATGAATCATATGCTTAATATCCTCAATGATTTACCTGGTAGTTCGTGCACACTACCGCCTCAGACTTTTACGTTTAAAATGAAACAATCAAGTGATTTTTACCGCATTTCACTCTCAGAGCTGTGCCAAGTCTTATCTGTGGGTCCGAATGACTGACGTCGATGGCATTGAGTCAGTCCTTTGAAAGAACGATGTTTCTTTATACTCATAGACCGCAGATGCATCTCATTGACGGAGGCTCCTCAATGTTAGTTGACTCACTTTCGATCAATTAGGCAATTAAAAGAGGCAAAGGCTTAAGTGAAACCGACGTTATCCCATTTTCTAACTGTGCAGTGTTCGATCTCGTTGATTTTATTTGGGCGAGAATCAAAGATAATATCACCCGGCAAAAATGATCAGATTTTTATTTTTCGTGGCCAAACTAATTCTGTCAAGAAATATTTTTTAATATGATTAAAATAAATTTAATAAAAAAACGTACAATTCCAATCGCTAGGAAGTTTATAAGATGTCTCGCATCTTATTGTCATTACTACAGAAAGTTAATAAAAGATTTAGAGTGAGACGCAGACGACAAGCAGAGAGGTTATCAAAATGAAACTTGTTCATGAGTGCTATTCCTAAAGAAGATCTGTTTTAAAATAGGAGTTTGGAAAACGTTGATAATCATATGAGGTTGTTTCTCGTTCTATCATTTTTTGAATTTAAACAATGCGAATAAATGCATGATCCATGAGGAATTTTAACTTTGGGACAATTGAAATCATTAAATGAGATCTCATTTATGTAGAAGCAACATTTACTGCTGCTCAAGATTGTATAGTTCAATTTTTGGCTTTGTCATAGTAAGTCTGGCACATTTCATTTATTGTAACTAAAGTTTACTCCGGTTTCATTTCACCTCATTCACTTTTGCTTGAATTGTCTAGAATTGCCGGAAAGCAGTGGAGATGGTGGGAGAATGTATACCTCCTGTCCGTATCGTGTAGCAGACCACGCATTAGTAAGCCTCCGTTTCGTTCCTTTTCAGCACAATCAGCACCTCTTTCATCCCTCAACCATAAACCTAGAAATTCCCACTTTCTGACAATTTGATCTCGAAAATTTTCCGTCAGAAAATACAATAAACAAGAACTCCGAATCAAGATCTAAGAAAACAATTCGGTTATACCATAATAAATGTATAAAGCTTTGCTTTCGTTGAGATTCTATTGCCGGATTCCAAGTATTTTAAAAAAATTCTTTTATGTGTAAACTAAATCACACTAAGGTATGAAAAATAATCGTAAAACGTAAATAAACGCAACTTTATTTCTTAGAATCAATCAGGAAATAATACTACAATTGCCGACCCAGTATGGCATTTAAAAATTTAAATAAACGTGATCAAATATGATTTGCTTTTCCATTTCAAACCGTTCCTTTTTCGGCAGAGGCGTTGGAAGGTGCGAGCCGGTGGTTGCTTGGGTTTATATACTGCCCTAATCTTATAGTGAACTTTAGATTCGGTACCCGCCATGTTGTTAGCATTCAAGGAATAGCACCTTCCATCATCCCTCTCCCGTATCCCAAGAGTGCTGGAGAGGGTGTGAGTTGAAAAGTGTGTTGAAAGCGGCCAAAATTTTACACTTAATATCAATGTCAATTTTACGGAAATGCAAATTTGAGAATGTCCTTTGTCATTCATAGTCAATATATTTGCAGAACTTCTAATAAACAGTAATCCGTGACCTGCCTCTCTTAGAACAGTAGTCAAATGATCGAAGAAGCGAAGCTTTCATACGACGTATTTTGCCTTCCTCTCCATCCCCATTCAAAATCCTCTTTAAGGGAAATTTAAGGCCGGGGAAGGTTATTACATTCAATAGGTTCAGTTTTTGTGCTAGTAAAATAATATATATCCTTTATATTTAGTATATAGACGTATATCTTCAACATTGTTATTCTTCAATTTTTTTTAGAACCGATACGTAAACTATTTTACGGCGTATTCGAGTTTCGTAAGAATAAATGTTCAAGTATAAATATGTAAATTAAAAAAATGTTCTAGAAGAATACATATGTTGATTGCTCTCAATTTTATATCGACGAATGTTATTTATCAATGTACATAATCTGGCCTCTGTATTCAAAGCGCTGAAATGTTTTCCGGTATTGCTGCCTGCACTGCCCATTGAAAACGTCCGAAGTTCTTGTGGAGAGGGAGTTGCAGTCGTTGGAGAATAATACACAAGGTGAGAGGACGAGCGGAGAAGGTTCGCGTTCGTGTTTTACCTTATGGAGGTACGGTTGGTGAGTAGACAAATGCCCACACTTGTTTATTACTTGGTTTCTTACAAAATACCTGGTAACACCTATTTTATCCCAAATTCCAATTTGAATACCACAGATCGACGAAGAAATTAATTCATCGTCAAGGGGATATTTGTTTATCCCCCTCCTCTCACATTAATCTTAATTTTTTGCCTGGGCAACTAGATAACGAACCATTTCTCTTTCATTATTTGAATTTTCCTTGGCATATTGTGTTTTTGTTTTCCGCTCCATTATGTCGATGTGAGGTTCCTGCAAGCCGCCATTTGGCATACTTCATAATTGTGTCTTGACTCTATTTTCATTATTGATTGCTTTCACATATCGTTCGTGGAAAAAAAATATTGATACAATTCATTTTACCTTCTATTTCCCTAATCTCACACGTCGAATCAGAACGGCCTATATAATAGAGAGGACATGTGATATCGGTTACATATTCTGAAAACGTAATTTCTCGGAACTTATTTACTATGCTGTACATTACTAGTACTGATGAATTTATCCTTTGAATTGCTCTTCTAATGATTCCCACCCCGCCTCTTTTATCAACTAAGAAACACTCAGTGTCTTATCGTAGCAATTTCTTAGAAATCGTATCCCCTTTCGTTATACCTTTTCTAATTCCCGAATATGAATGGTGTCGGCCGGATCCCATACACTACATGCATACTCAAGTTAACCGCAAAGTTACATCGCTCGCGAAATTCTTCTCCGCTTATACCGACTATTCTCTTATTGAAGTCGGGTTTTTTAATTGCTTTTCCACATATATAGTGGATGTGGATACTTCATGCAAAATTACACACATGTTATCCCAAGAAAAAATTAATAATGTTCTTTTTATGCACTAATATTTTACAATTCACGTCATAAGGAGTAATATTTGTATTTTTGTTAAGAAACGCCATCTCCATCCTAATTTAATCCAATATTTCCCAGTTTCCACAAAATGTCTTATTTCAATCGACCACTTGTTTCGACACACAAGTGTCATTGTCTAGTCAAACGAGTGTAGTTCTATTACTTCTCCAAGGGAATACCGGTAAATAGGGAGACCGGTACTGCCAGTAAACGTCTAACGCCGCTGCTTTTGTCGATTGTGGTGATGATTTTAACGACTGAATTGTAAGTGTGGTAGTGAGGAATGTTAACTCGCATAGCAATAACAAGCTATGACTAATGTAATGACGACCCACCATCACTTCGTTGAGCAACTCGCCTATCCAACATCATAACTCGAAAAATATTTGACTTAACACTGATTATCTCTTTAACGTCCAAATTTGCAAGGGATACTATCTTTCTTATCTTTGTTTTCACATTTTGTTTACTCCGACGTACGCCCTGTGCCCTTGTCTTAGAACCCTTCCCACTTCACGTTATGTTTTCGCCTTACGAGCAGTTACTTAACGATGAACACGGACACCCTATTCGCATAAGATCTCTTTTTACGTCACAGAAGACTTTGCTAATGGTTCGTTTCATTTTCTATTTCGTATTGTATCTACTTGTTAACTCTTTTACACTTGTTTCCAAATTCAGTCGCATCAATACAATTTGGAAGCCCACAGCGACCCTTTGTGTCGAATGTTAACAACTATGTTTCCTTAGAGCTTTCCTAGTTTCTGCGTTATGTAATCAAGACTCATTAATTTGTTTTGAATATTTTGACGGTAACAATAAGTCCATAAGGTTTGTCCGCGAATTGTCCAAAGTAGTTTCTTCGGTATTTAAACACAACGAATGCGTTTCGTAATTAGGTAAGTTAAATTTTGAGTTTTATTACTAAATCCTTGAATGCTAGTCTCTTGTAAAGATATACGTTGCACTTCGTTTCGGCGCTGTTAATATCTGAATCTATTTTAATGGTTCCTCAATCAATTATTCTTCACTAAGTTGCGTATTTAATATTTTTTCGGCGTTATGGGAAAATTTCCTACAATGCTTATAACTCTAGTAGGCTCATTAAGTATATGATTTAATGAATTTCTTAGCATTGTGATTATCTGAGTTCTACAAGTGTCACTATCTGGAGTCCGATATTATCCAAACGGATATAAGGATAAATCCTCACCAATTAAAGATGTTCTGTTGTTACGATTAATACAATTATTGTTTATTTTGTCATTGAGACAGAGCAAATTATTGTGTGGACAGTTGAGCGACTGGTAAAAAGTACACGCATTTATATGGGGCTAATTAATCTGACAGTTAGTGTACCGAACGCTTTCGATAAGTTGGATAGTGTTTAAATGACTTCCACTTGATGATGGACTGGTAACTTGCGTATGATACTGTCACGATGAAGCTGACAATTCCCAATTAAGTTAATAAACATGTATCAACATAATAGTTTGTATATCGTTCCTCGAGATTTCGATCTTATAAGGCCGTATGAAACGGTGGCCCAATTAAGGGGAATCGACTGTTTACGAACTAAGGATCGTCTCGTCTCTCTCTTTATTTTAATATTTTATAAATTCTATAATAAATTAAATTCTAATACAAATTTATATTAGTACTTAATATGATATTATATATCAGCGATCCTGATGTTATAGAAAATAGTAACACCGTAAATTTCGACACTATAGTCTGGAAGTTTACTGTGTTATTGTTTTCTATAACTTCAGAATGTATTTCCACGAAAATCGGCCGAATGTGATTTAAGAATTTATCAACGATTTTATTGACAATCGATCATAATCTATGTATTCTGTTCAATCGATCATTTCGCAAACAGCAAAAATCTAAAATCAATGATATTTTTCTCTTAAATGTATATCTCACAGGTTATTTAAAACAAATTTCAAGGAAAAACTTAATAAATCCTGACTTAATTTACTTCTGTGTTGCAATAATATTGTCAATCGATAATGCAATCTTTAAATTGTGCACCATCAGCAGAAAAGTATTCTTCTAACTTTATACGAAGAGAAAAAAAAACCATAAGCTATGTATTTTTCTTATATTATCGTTCTGACACACTCGTAATTAATAACGCTTAAAATATCATTTTTCAATTCAGCGAGGGACTTACTAAAGCGCGCGTTTTGTGGTCAATTTTTATTTAATGCATCTAAAACATTCATGAAACTTAGGGCTCCCCGTAAGAGGTTGCCGAAATAGCAAGCATTACATTGAAAGTTATGAATTATTTATTCACTTGCGACAGGAACGGATCTAGAGAAAAATTTCGGGGGGGGGGGGGTCCGATCAAAAAATTTAAAAATAAAAAACATTTCGGCTTTCACAAAACGTGACGTTAGAATTATGTTAGACAAATTCGAATATTTTCGCTAGTGATTGTTTATTAAATTGTTTGTTTATTTGCGTTATTTAAGTTTCATTTTCGAAAAATAGGCAGATGTGATATTTCGGGGGGGGTCCGGACCCCCAGGACCACCCCCCTGGATCCGTCCCTGACTTGCGACATGGAAAAATACGCAGCAAACTTAGAGTTAGAACAGTGAAATCTAATAGAAGGGTGAAAATTTGTTGTGGAAAATTCTCAAGAGAATAAAATAGATATAGGTCTATATGCATTATAGATCTAGTAGTTGGCGTATAATATAAACTAATTTAGAACTAAAACATCAGGTATTACTCGTTTTTTTTCTCTGAGAGAAAGTCGTTTATTCAGTTTTATGCAACTCTATTCCAGCTCATAACATTCAGAAGGTCTGATAATATGTTAATTCAGAGATAAACACTTTTTTCCGAAAAGTTTGATATATCTACAATGGTTGCCTATTATTTGCTATAAATTTTATGTTATTATAAAATAATTACGCGCACTGAGGCCCTCAATGTGATTCTTAACCCTACAGCAATAGACTCTGAGGTCGCATAAAAAGAAAATTAGTGTCTCAAAAAAGTTCAAATTTGTTTTCCGATTGAATTACGCTTTTCTACGTATATTCTTAAACATTTGGATTATGTTTAGTTAAATTACGTCCATTTGGGTTAATATGGTAATTATAATTCTGGAAAATGCAAGCTCGTTTCATATATCGACTATTTCCATTACTTCGATTTTTAATGGTACGGCTTAAATGTAATTAATACCTATGGTCACTGAAGGATTATCGATAGCTAGGTTGTCAAAATTGTCACTGTAATTATTTGTAGTTATCAAAGAGCACCCCGAAATTCGAGCGTCGAACATTGAAAAATCATTTGCCCGCGAATGTAATGCGCACTTTAAGATTTGCGATTACGCCATTCGCTGCCCTTAAACGTCCGTACTTTACAGGTATACGTTAACATATGGGTATATTTAGTAAATATTGTTTATTATATTATTTATTAATATGATTTATACGCGTATACATTGTACACAAACTGCCGAAAGTCCTTCGTAAGTGCCAATTCAAAATCGTTCATTTAAAGAGTTTGATGGGCTAGTCAATTCCCTTTCAGTTCAAAACTAACGGCCTACAGTCTCGTATATAGCGCAAACATCGATACAGTATAAACGAATGTGTACGGCCGAGATATCGATAGTGTATTGGTGGAACGTATGGCTCTTGGATTGTCATGTGGACAGCGCGTCTGCCTTTGGTGAAAGCGGTCCCGGGTTCACATCCCGATGGGAGCCGATATGCAAAAGCACTTTGTCATTAAGTGAGATATAGAAATTGAAAAAGTTGAATTTGAAGCCAAGGGGCTAGAGATTCAATAACGCCCAAAAATTAAGAGGGTATACAGTCTGCTGTTTTTTTTGAAACGTTTGACGAGTTATGTTAATGAGGGTTAGCCAAGGATGCGGCCGGCCCCGCGCTACGAGTAATGTAAACGAGTAGTATAGTTATGAATTAAGCGAATTACCCGAATTTAGCGTGCCATCGATTCTAACGCGCGCTCCGATATTTTAGCCGAAAAAAGACACAACATCGACATCAAAATGCAAAAAGCATTAGCGTAAGGATTAAAAACCTTACAGTTCCATTCTGCCGCACTCGCCGATCTTGGATTCAAGAGGAAGGACGATTATTGTTAGAAATCGGCTACAACGAGTACGAGTTATAACGACTAATTTACCGACTATTGTCAGTTCTCGTTATAACGGACTTCTACTATACTGGATTTATTTCGGATTTCGAATTTCATTAAGATGTTAAGTTATGGAAAATATCGAAATCGTGCTACTCTAAGATTAGGTTGAAATTAAATCATGTAATGTATTTAAATTACACAAAATAAGTACAAAATATATACTTAGAAAATATACAAACAAAATCTGTTTTCTATTTGGTTGGTATTTATTTCTATGCTGGTTCTTCAGTTTAAAAATGTGCAACTTCTCAATTGAATCGTATTGAATTCTATATAAATAAAATTATATAATTCAGATCTTTAAAATGAGTATGTATAGATTAATTGTATGTTTGAGAAACAGGCGTTTGACTGAGAGAGAGCACGCCGAATTCTGTACTTTTTTCCTAACTTTGTCAGTCAATCAACTATTAAGACTATTGGTATTTAAGTTTGGGAAACTGTTTCTATTAATAAAAACAATATTTTGACAAAGTTCGAAAAATATCAGAAAATGTGTTTTTTTTGTTCGGTTCGTAGAATGAACCATTAGAATCATCATAAAATTACTTCAATTACCTGTTTTAGGCCAAAAGAAAAATTCTTGCCAGTAAGCCATACATACATCTACCGTATATTTTTCTTGCAAGTTGGTTTTACCACCTCATAAACTTTATCCTTTTTTCTTTGGTAATTAATTTTACGGAAACACCATGAATAACCTAGCATTGGCATGTAGCAGAAGCTTAAATGACACCAACATCCTTTTGTAAGGTTTGAGAAAAAAATATAAGATCTTTCTTATCCATCAACTGATATAGGAAATTATTTAGGCCCTATTTATCGACACTGATTATAATTGAGCTACTAATTGACATGAAGAACATATTTGATGATCTGTTATCATCATTGATTTGAGCAAGATTGAAATGTCCATATGTTTAAAAATATAAGAAAATACCAACCTTCTGTTGAACAGAAGGAGAATCGGAATGCATAAATGACAAAGGAATTTTTGAGGAAATCCCAAGCAAATTAAACTAAACGATGGGAATGGGAACATCTAAATTCCCAGGATAACGCAATCCTCCGGACAAAAATTCAACTCCCAAAAATTTGATTGGCCTCCTTACCCTCAGCTTCTGTAACAAATCCTAAACCCCTAAAAAAACAAATAATAAAGTTGGTCTAGTTTAAATAGAGGAAGCTTTATTACCTTAAGAGAACATATGTGAATGTAAGAAAGAATCTGAGGTGACTACAACATTCGATTCCGGAATAAAGCAAATTAATTCCATAAATGTTTCCCAGCTCTGTTGACTTAGCTGGTTGATTAAGTATAATGCTTCTTGAGTGATCTATCAGGTGAATGTCAATAGTTCTGTACGTTTCCCCGATGTTTATTATGATTGACGGGGCCAGTGTGAAATCTGGAGGATTTATAGAGGCTTACCACTCCGTGGTCCCTCGCTTTGCGCCATCGCCTGCTTCCCTCAGCATGGTAAAACGTTGCGGCTCCACGCGTTGGTCCCTCGCCGGCTTCCCTCGCCGTGGTCCCTTGCTGTAGGTCATCACCGGCCTCCCTCGTTGCGGGCCTTCGCCGTCCTACCTCAACGAGGTCCCTCGATGGCCACCCTCGCCGTGGTACAACGCTGGCCTTCCTCGCCGTGGTCCCTCGCTGTGGCCCATTGCCGGCCTCCCTCGCTGCGGGCCCTCACCGGCCTCCCCCGCCGTGGTCCGCCATTATTGTCCCTCGCTGGCCTCCCTCGGCTTGTTCCCTAGCTGTGGCCCAACGCTGGCCTTCCTCGCCATGGTCCATCGCTGAGGCCCCTCGCCATGTTCCCTTGCTGAGGCCCATTGCCGGCCTCCCTCGTTGCGGGCCCTCACCTAGGTCCCTCGCTGTGTCCCAACGTTGGCCTCCCCCGCCGTGGTCCGCTGCTATGGCCTATCGCCGGCCTCCCTCTTCGTGGTCCCTCGCTGTGGCCCCACGCTGAGGCCCATCGCCGGCATCCCTCGTTGCGGGCCCTCGCCGTCCTCCCTCGCTGTGTCCCAACGGTGGCCTTCCTCGCCGTTGTCCCTCGCTGTGGCCCCTCGACATGGTCCTTCGCTGTGGCCCATCGCCGGCCTCCCTCGTTGCGGGCCTTCGCCGGCCTCTCTCTTCGTGGTCCCTCGCTGTGGACCCTCGGTGTGGCCCATCGCCGGTCTCCCTCGTTGTGGGCCCTCGCCGGACACCCTCCCCTAGGTCCCTCGCTGTGGCCCAACGGTGGCCTTCCTCGCCGTTGTCCCTCGCTCTGGCCCCTTGCCATGGTCCCTCGATGTGGCCTATCTCCGGCCTCCCGCGTTGCAGGCCGTAGCCCGACTCCCTCGCCGTGGTTCCTCGCTGTGGCTCAACGCTGGCCTCCCACGCCGTGGTCCGCCGCTATGGCCTCTCGCTGACCTTCCTTTTCAAAGTGTCTCGCTTTGGCCCATCACAGGCCTCCCTCGTTGCGGGCCCTCGTCGTGGTTTTCACGTTGCAGGCATTCCTCGCTATGGTCCCTCGCTGTGGCCCCTATCCGGCCTTCCCTTTTTCCCTGGACCCCTTCCCACAGGACCTCTTATCCAAAGGACCACTTTCCCAAGGGAACCTTTCCCCCGGAAACCCATTTCCCGGGACCGTATCCCCTGGGACCCCTTCCCCCGGGATGCCTTCTTCCCAGGGCTTTTCATTGGACTCTCTCCCTCCCCAGCGCCCACACTACCCCTAAGGACTTCTCGAGGACTTCCCCGTCCCCAGGACTTTCTCGGGGATTCCCTCCCTTCGCAGGTCCAGCAAAATCCCCAAGACCACCCTGGGCTCGCCTAACCCAGGATCTTCCTGTAGCCCGCTCTACCCCAAAGAATTTCCCGAAGCCTTCCCAACCATCTAAGGCTTCCGTGGGACCCGCCCTACTCTTGAGGGACTTCTCGGGGTGTCCCCTTCCCTCCAAGGTCCCGCCCGAACCCCCAGGCCTGCCCATGTCTCCCGACACCTATGTTCTATTTTTCCTATTTCACCCAAGAAGTCTTTTATTTATTTATTTAGCAGGGGTCAAGTGAGGACCGCCGGCCTCCTAATCCTTGCCCAAGATCCCTATAAGTTTTACAGCTATTTTACAAGTATATTTACAAAATAAATGCCAGAATTATTACGTAAATAAATTATTAAATTACATAAAAGTTATATAAATGTATAAAATAGCCCACTTTAAAATTTTTATACAGCACACATGTATAAAAAGAAAGGAATATACATAAACTGTATAAAATATGAATAAAATAATAAATATAATCATTAAATTTGGAATAAACACTGAATATTTACAGTAAAACATAAAAAACTAATACAGTGTTATTAAAAGTTAAAATTATCAAAACAGTATATGTAGTAAATGTCTGCATACTTTTTCAATAGATCATTCAGTAAATATTTAAGTATTGAATTACATAATTGAGATGTGTTCTTCACCGATTAACTTCAAATCATAAGTCGTGGATTCCTTTCTCAAGTAAGTGTTTATTTATTTTCTCCTGGCTATAATATATGCTGTCCCTCGACGTAGTCACTCGACGGCGTTCCAAACTGTAGTATTCCGCAAGAAGTTATCCAACGATGTCCTTCAACGAAAATAATATCCATATCATTCACCAAAATAAACAGTCAACGACACACATTCGCGGTTATTCCAGTACTTAAATCCTGTATCGCATGAGCGGTGTCTCCGAAAAGCACAAAACTGTGTTAAAATCCAATATAATTTATAAACAATAAGAGCAAAATCTTGGCGCGTTTTAAGTTGGAGATTCACAATATTTCACTGTTATATTTCTACTATTACCACCGATATTATAATTAAGTATTTTCACTAAATACTCTAAATGTTGGTACATGAATTAAACCAAACTTTGGAAGATAATTCTATGAAATCTATTTTAATAAATAATACGCATGTTTCAGCGAAACGAATTAGAGCTACAGGTATTTTCAGTGGAAGATAATGATATAAAATACAAAAATATACAACACTACAGATTTCCATGATATATGACTTCTTTATAATTAATTTGTTTTTCCAAAATTTCGCGAAAACAAAATTAAGAAGTCTTGGATCCCTTCGCTTCGTAATATTTAGGAAAAATCAAGTATCTTATGTAATGTACACTGCTTTCAAAGACAAAACAATATTCGATTATAAAAATGAGTAGTGTTTACAGCAGATGAAATCCGATGAATATATCTACAAATACCTACCTAAAGGTTGGGATTTTATTGACTGCAAAACGTTGTAGTAGCGTAGGGCTCAGGATTGGCGCGGTCAGTTGTGGTCTAACCAACTATCCCCCCTCATATACTTATCTGCATTCATCTATATTCAATTTAAATAAAGAAACATCAGTTGTTTTTTATAGAAAAGTGTTACGGAAGACAAAAGAGAAGCCATAGTTTCACTACAGACTCGTTAATGAAAATGCAAACAATCTAAAATAAACTGAGTAGAATGTCGGAGATTGTTTACGAAGGGAAGACCATGAACACGTGAAAAGGTCATAAGGTGAAAATGGCAGGAACCAGTAGCTATCACTATCGAAAAAATCTTAAGATTGGAAGTAATTGTAATTTGAGGAAGAATCGACCTTGAGGTGATTCTTGAACATAATAGAGCTCTCCTAAGAAAAGGGAGACATTGAAAGCAAACCAATATAAATATATAGGACAACATTTTAAAGGTGACAATAAAGCTAATACCGAAGGTATGAAAAGAAAAGTACATTGAACTAATGCCATCCGCTTTAACCACGCCGACTTTGTCCACGGTATTGAAAAATCTAAGCACACATCGCAAATCTTAAGAATGGAAGTAATTGGTAAGTAGTGATAAAAGATAGTTAGTTTGAGACAGCGGTTTATTTTTTTTCTGAAAATACCAATACCTTTAAAACTACACTTCATAAGTTGTAACGTTAAAACTGTATAACTTTATTAGAATGGCCAAATTATTTTTAAAAAGTATAAGTGCGCTGATAAGAAAATATCGTGGTTATGTAAGCTTACAAATTTATTTCAAACCATTAAATTTTATAATGATTTCAATAGTTACAAAAAGTTTTTAGAAACATGAAACAGAAATTGAAGTTTAACGACCAAAAAAAAGGAGTCATTATTACATTTCTTATCTTTTTATACACTCTCAATTCCGTATTATCCTGCGAAATTAGTAGTTTATTTTCAAACAAAAATATCAAGCCTTCAAAATTACTAACTGTTTAAGATTAACTTATGGAAAAGTGTCACTATTACTATGATTGAAAGGCAACTAATTGTGTAACGAAAACTTTTTTTATTCTTGACAGGGGATGTATTAAATTATATTTACAGCTCCAAATAGGCGTAAGTTTTACTTTTCGTTTTTAATCGAACACAGGTTTCTACGTTTATTGTAAATTGTATATTTCCTTTCAATTTTACGAAGCAATTTCAATAACCATTTCAGTTACTCTCAATTGAATGATGATTTCTACGAGTTTCCCCGGCAATTTTTCTTTCAAAAATATATTTCCATCATTATGTACGGGTACAGTCAGAAGTAGTCGAAACTTTTATGAAAAATTAAACATGAAAGAGTACTCCATGAGTTAGAAAATAATAAATATTAATCCTGTTTAAGCATGAAATTGACTCATTATTGCAAAAAATAAGAGTTATATAAATTGAAAGAAAATCTATTGTGACTGACGTACCTTAATTTGTTCGCATTTAATCATACTGAATAAGGAATTTTAATAAATTAGATTCCATATACTTATCATATTCTTTGTTCCATCCATGTATGGAATATCTTTTCACAGCGTATCTGCAATCCTAATATTCTCCGTCTTCCGAGTTTGTACCTAAAGAACAAAAGCAGTAAGTAAGATATTAATTCGAAAATAACAAAATTATTTGTAAATCTAAATAGTCACAGAATAGTTCAAACCTAATTAGAAGTGGTAATCATATTAGATTCAAACTATCTTCAATGTATTATGTATCCATTCCTGGATAAATACACATTATCGACAATACTTAAAAAGGTGTAGTAATAGCATTAGATTTATATTATAGGTACTCATTGTATTCTGAATTTGATCCATGGTGTGAACTTCTTTTCGTTGCTTCTCCGCGACCCTTCCCTGCTCTTCTGGTGAAATAGTTTTTTATCGTGTCAGACCATTGAGAATACTTAAAAATAGTAATACTAATGATCGCAAGTACCATCACCTTGAATTCATTGAAATACCAGGTTATATGAAAGAGTATAATTAAGGCATCCGGAAGACTTCGCTTGAATCCTTGATTGAACGCCCTTTCGGTATCTCATCCGACACACCCAGAAGAATCATCCAAAAGCGAGAGAATTCACATCCCTGAGACTTGAGTAAAGAAATAACCAAAAATTAATTTATTCTTTAGAAAATATTGCACGATGAAAATATATGAGCAAGCAGATGTTTACCCATCGCTCAAACTATGATTTCCTAGGACAAGGCCTTCGATTTCGTGTCACCAAATCGAAGGTGTTTGGGAACTATCGGCTCGAGATTCAATTAAATTAATTAAAACAATAAAACAGATATTTTAATTGAAATATGTCTAATGAAAGACTGTAGCGATACCATATTCCTGTACATATTGCTATTAAACGGTAACTTAGAAGTAGAAAATGAAAGTAAGTTATTTTAAATGAACAATTTTGAAGGTCAAACTAGAATTTAGACTGGGGGAATAAAATGTAAATCACATGGACCTAAGTATAGCGTTTAAAACGGTGAGACCCTTTAACTTTCGGAAGAGCAACATGCGCTATGCCTAAAAATTATGGATTCATACATTAAATTAATATTTAATATTAAATAAACAAATGATTACGTATATAAAACGAACGAAATATGAATTAAAGAGTTTATTTCGTGAAGAAGATAATTCTAATTATATCGTTGTTCTATGAGCTCATCGATATTTAAGCAGTTATAAAACCTTTGGTACATTTGATACTAGGAGTGGCATTCGGGATCAATAATACGCCACAGTATCGCTAAAGACTTGTGAAACAATGCGCAAATAAACTAAAGTGAGGATGTTTACGATGTAAGATAATTTTTACAATAACAAAGCCCTAACTTGTGAAAAAACCAGAATTTGTAAATCTAACGAATTCTTTAATGCCACATTTGAAAAACATAGTAGTGGAAGTGTTTTGAGTAAAACCTAGACCTTAAGGAGATACCACGTTCCTGTACTTAAGATCCTCGAGTTATGATAAGAAAAAAGAGAAAGTAAAGCAAGTAATCTAAATGACAAGGGAAAAATTTCAGGGTAAAGCTAGAGGTAAAACCGAGAGTAATGAATGGGAAATCACAGCGACCTAATGGTACCCACTTTTACCACGGAACCGACGACTAGCTCCCGCGATTGAAAAAGCTAAGTACGCAGTGCCCAAAGAATTTCGAGTAAGTAATGCAGTTATCTTCAATTTAATAATCAAATTAAACAATAAATCTTGATTTTTAAGTAACTAAATTCGAATAGAAGTTTAATAGATAATCCTCACTTAATCTTCTAACTCGCATTCAATTTATGTGTATTAAAATAACAATTGAATTTCGCTTATTCTAATGCTCTTTCGAATTCTTATCGCCTTGCGAAATCGCTTATTTATTTTCGAAAAATAAAGCCCTAAAAAACAACGAACAGTACATGTATAATTAATAGGAATGTGTTATCGTTACTATAATAGAGGTGCAAATCATTATGTATATCTCGTAAAAACTATCTTAGGTTTTTGACGGCGGAAAAATTAAACGATGATTTCAGAAAGCAAAACGTATATTGATTTCTTGGAACTTGTTTGTATATATTCGTTGCATCAATGAAAAACGTAACTGTATAAATAAAATGTAGTTCAATTAAGTAAGTTTGGGCCTAATAGTTTGAGCTGTATTCCGAAATAAAGGGAAAATTGTTCAGAGGCCAATAGGTTGCTGAGAAAAAAATATAAGAAAACAACAGAGGCCTGCTATCCAATAGGCAAGGGTTAATTAATAAGTCAGACATATGAGGAATGTCGTATAAGTAATATTAACTTAAAATACTAAGTCCCGTTGAAGTATACTTTTAAATTTCAAACATCATGGTATTTATCTTTAAAATTTTAAAGCCTTGTGTCGTTCCTGGTAATTTACTAATATCTATATACTGTGGCATATTATTAAAGAAATCCACTCACATCAAACACACGCCGGACGCTTTGCTTTTGATCGATAAACCGTTCGAGTCGATTCCCAAATTTAAGAAAATAACTTTTAATTGTAAGACTTAAATAATGTATGAATAATTATAATAATTTAATGAGGAAAGCATTTGGGAATGAACTGCGTCTTTAAAATTATGCATTTCTCGTACTGTTAAAAATTAGAAAGTAATGGTTTAAACAAAACAATTGCGAAGGCCGTTAAAAAATAAGCAAGAAGATATCACTATAAAAGTGACTAACCTGAATCAGGAATCTGAAAGATAATCTTCTGATATTCCATCGTTGAACACTTTCGTTATCACATCCGAGACGTCTCGATTAATCATCCAAAAGCGATAGCATTCACTTCCTCGACACATGAAAAAGACAAAACAGAATTAATTATATATTAATATAATTATGTATATAAGAAAACTCAAATTAAATATAATTTAAACGGTCAATGTTCGTAAAATAAATTTTAAATGCATATCTAGAATCTTTAGCTCAATGACCGTTGAAAAAATTTCTAAAATAATGATGTTACATTAAGACTACTATTTCCGTAATTCATCTCGGATGAATAGAATTCAACCCAGAACACGAATATAATAACTTTATAAATTTCATTATTAATATTTTATAATATAAACGAGATTTTGTGGACTAATGGAATCTGGAAAACGTTAGACTGGAATTCAAGATAAAGAAAAAGAAATGTAATACTGAGACGCAGCCGACTGTCAAGGCCGTGGCACGTCATTCACAAAATGATTGAACATAACGATCGAAATAATATTTTACTCCTCAATACGATAATTATGTCTTTGCCACCTTATCTAGAGAAATTTATCATGATGCACATATTTACCAAATAAATTTGATCCCAGACCAAGTCCGCGAAAATCTAGCCGTTGGAAAGTACCCACTAATTTACATAATGTACATTTCTCGAATAAAATTAATCAAACTGTAATAAGGTCACACTTTGAAAATTCTTCGCATACGCTCGATTTCAAAACTCTTATATTTTTTTATAATTCAAAAGTTAACGGTTTACCTAAAATAATTCCTGTAGCACCTCCACACCGGGTGATGTCTCCGTAACAACTGAAGTTTAAACGTTTGGAATAAACGTTGAACCAAATGCTGCGCTCTGATTGGTCGGCGAAATGGAAATTTCCAGAGACCACCTCCTTTATGTAAATTGTTTACGTAACGTATAATCAGCATCGTAATGAAGATCGTTTAACCGCAACACAAATTATTTTAAATTTAAAAATTATTGGAATGATAATTTTTCTTTGAAAATGTTTAATTATAATCCTCCTATGCAATACAACCACTTGGGTTACGCTTCAAATATAAATACTGCTCACCAAAGATTTCGATTTACCAATAACTATTTTGTCACATAAGTAAAGATTAATTTGATATTTTGAACCTATTGATAATGTTGACTCTTCCAAGTGAATCATTTAAAAGTAAAATAACTTAACTTGTCAAAGGGAAAACAAAAAAAGTTATTCACATTACCTGAAATAACGTATTGACATAATACACATCTTATGGTCAACAAAAAGCAAAGAAATATCGATTACCAAGTTCCAGGATTACAAAGAGATATTTTATGCAACAAAAATTGGCCAAATTATTCGTCTAGGAATTCTAAAAATCCCATTTTTTCTATTCCTGTCGAAGATAATCGGTGTTTTAAACACACAATTCTTTCGGTTGCCTCAATTTTGGGCTCGTTATTCTTGTTCAAGCTGTTGAGAAACCCAGAAAATCCTTTCTATTACATAACACTATTACACTAAATTAACTAGAACTCTTATTTACATGTTCATCCTCATTTCAATTGCTTAATATAGTTTTCTTAAAACTTTTTGTAACATTCAAATCTATTGGCACGGTCACCTTGTTTTGGAATAAAATCCAGGGTAGCAACAACTTACCTTTCTTCCTTACGTAATATCTCGTCAAGATTCCCTAATTCTAATTAGTACCCCTTCGTATTCTTATAGATGATCCAGCCAAATCCGTGTCCTCTTCGTCACGAAACATACTTCTTGGATTCATTAAGCATAGACATATATGCACTTATATTACTGACACTTCTTACACTTCTCTACTTAGGTTGTAAATACTTCTAATTCCAATGCATTTCACTCCACTGGCAGAACAATTTTACACCCGAAGGAAAAAATGGTAGGCACTTTCAAAACACGAGCACATGTTATTAAAACAGACATGAGAAGGGCGGAAGTCACGTAATCAGATGACGAAGAGTACCTTTTCGCTATTCAGAATTTCTATACCATAATTCTTTTAAATCGCTTCGAAAATGTGTCGCAATGTCCCTCATTGTCTTCATAGAAGAGTTGCTTGGATGTGTGCAAACTTCAAAAAGGAAATTATCTATCATAGGAATAATAGTGTAGCTAGTGAGTGCTTACGATAGGGTTCCCCATGAAATTACGACGCCAATGTGAGTGGCTTAAATTGGTCACATTATTGTCTGTGAATATTCGTGGTGAAGTAGTTTTTATTAGCTGAAAACTCGGCTTTATAGCAGTGCCATTTTTAAAAGTTGCGAGGAAGTTTCTCAGTGAAAACAGTGCTGCGTAGTACTTATAGTTTAATAGCGTTTCTAAATATTGTGGTGCTTGATGATTGTAAACAGGACACAATTATTACTTCCGCGAAACCGAAAATCTATCAAACTAAAATATGGACTATCTTCGTGCTGGTTAATTATGTTCGCTGGATTTCATTTTATAGTTTACAACTGACAATAGGATTATTATAATTAAAAGGTAAGTGCGACAAGCAGATAAATGTGTAGAAGGGTTTTCTTTGGGCTATGTTTAAAAAAGAGTTGAGTGAATACACTTCACTATATAAGGTACAAGACATGGGGGTGAATACGTACACCCAGCTAATCCCTTAATTATTTGATAATCTTTGCATCAAATTTGAAAATATACTAAAGTTCCTTAAGTTCAACTTTTGAAGTATTCTACTTTGAGAAATTGGTAATAGCGTCATATATATCTTGCGCATGCATCGTACAATATTTTATGGACATAATTAATGATCAGTTCATGATTTCATTAAAATTTATTTATACATTTTATTAAATTTTGCCTTTACCTTTTTCATGTTTAAGGAAATGAGCTATCTCGCCAATGGATGATTCTTCTGGATGCCTTGGAATCACCAAATGATGTCTTCTGGATTTTAGATACAGGTTAGCTATTTTATTATGATATTATCTGACATATATTCTTTCTGATGCGTAACATAATTTAATTTTTAACGGGCAGATAATTTGTTTTTTATGAAATAACTAAGATTAAGTACTGGATTAACCGCGAATGTGTGTCATTGACTGCTGTTTTTGGTAAATATTATGGATATTATTTTCCTTGAAGGAGGTCGTTGGAGGACTACTTGCGGATACTACGTTGTGAAATGCCATCGAGCGACTACGTCGAGGTTTAGAGACAGGATACATTTATGCCGGGAGAAAATAAAATAAACACTTCCTTAAAAAATAGAATCCGCGACTTCTGAAGTAAAGTTAATCTTTGAAGAGCACATCCCAATTATGTAATTAAGTACTTAACTATTTATTGAATCCTCTATTGAAAAATTATTCGGACATTTACTGCACATATTATTTTAATCATTTTAACATTTAATAACTATGTTTTGATTTCTTATATTTTAATGTATCTATTCAGTGTTCATTCCATATTTAATGATTATATTTATTATTATTTTATATTTTATACATTGTATATATTTAGCATTCTATTTTGCATGTCAGATGTATTAACAGTTTCAAAATGGGCTATTTTATGCGATTATATAATTTTTATGTGATTTAATTATTAATGTACGTAATTATTTTGATATATAATTTTTGTTTACATACTTATAAAGTATCTGTAAAACTTAATAACTTAATAAATAAAAGATTGCTTGGGTGAAATAGGAAACATAAAAAATAGGTGTCGGGAGAAATAGGAAGGCCATGTGGCTACGGCGGGACCTTGGAAGGAAGGGAAAACCCCTAGAAGTATCTTAACGGTATGGCGAGATCCGCGAGGGCATTGGGGTTAGGGAAGTCTTCGGGAAGGTCTTGGGGGAAGAGTAGGCCTTGCGAATGGAGGGAATACCCGAGAAAGTCCTAGTGACGGGGTAGTCCTCGAGAAGGCCTTGATGAGGTAGTACGGGCCCTGCGGAGGGAGGGAGTCCCAAGAAAGGGCCTGGGGGTAGGCGGGTCCCGGGGGAATGTGTCCCGAGGGAATGGGACCCGGGGGAATTGGTCCCGGGGGAGTGAGTCCAAGGGATATTGGTCCCGGTTGAAGGAGTCCCGCGGAAAGGGGTCCCGGGAGAAGGGGTCCCGGGGGTAGGGGACTCGGGGGAAGTCGTACGGATTGTGGTTCTCGGGGGAGAGGATCCCAGTGGAATATAAATGTGCAATCAATTTCAGCTCGGTTTTATAACAATTCTGATTTTAAGTATAATGGACCAACCCCTTCATAAGTGTAATTAAAGGGATCCATGCTATAGTTTTTGTATTTTTACAGCTTTTAATTATGTAGATCATTTTATAATTTGTTGATCTTTATTTAAAAATATTTATCATCAGCTGCAATGGGCCCTCTGCTGTATATTGATGTTTTTTGCATGAATAATTATACCACCCACCTTCCTGACTACTTGTTATACTCATCATTATCTTTTTGTTTGCAGTAGCAGAAGATGCCTATTATCACAAGGACGATCCTGTTGTCATGTACTTTCCAGATGATGATGAGAACCCAGTGGCTACAATCATCGGCCCTAAGGATGATGTAGTAGATGAAGAAGATTTTGCTCAAATATTACCTCCTGGATATACAAATCATCTAGAAAATTACATCTTCTTCTATCTTTATACTAGGTTTGAACCATCTTCTACATTAGTTTTGGGATTTCAACTAATGATATTTTTGTCTCCAGTATTCCTCTTAATTTTTACTCATTCCAAAACTTGCGAGATGTTTCCCCTTTTCATAAATATATATAGGCTTACAATATCTTTACATGTAAGTTTAATCTAACCTTCACTCTCTAAATAAAACCCAAAACACTAACAACTTTGATCATACTCCCTTAATATCTATCCATATATATACATTTCTTCCTCTATGATTCTAATTAGACATAAAGGACTACTTAGATTGTTCAATATTTATTCAGTCTTAAAGAAAGACTAAGTATATAAAAAAAATTGCTGTAACTATAAGAGAATCTTGCTTGAAATTGATATTTAATTTTATTCTCTTTAGATGAGGAGGCCGCCAACTATATGTAGGGAATGTTACTTCACTGCATGGGTCTACATTTAATGCTTCATTACCAACAAGGCTGATTATACATGGTTACACATCCAGCAAACAATCAGGCGATAGCCAAAGAATAAAAAATAGTGAGTAAAAGCATTGCTCAAAGGTGCACCAGTTAAAATATTACCTAATTAAAGTTGATCTGATATATATTTAAAATAACAATTTTGTACATGAGAAGGGGAAATAAATTTAGAGCAATCAAGTGATAATAAGATAAATTTTATGGTCAGCAGATGAGTGGAATTAATCCTGTTACTTTTAAAAATGATGATGCCCTATTAATATAAAATGTCAGCAAATACTCTGAATATAAACCTTCAAAATTTATTCCCTGGCTCAGTTGTATGAAATTAAATTTTGCTTTTGAAAATAACAAATGATGAATGCTAAAAAATTCAATCCACACATGCTATACATTCTGTTCTATACTGAAAAGACTTATCAAACTTTAGGAATTATCATATTAACATGATTGGCTGACAAAAACGAGTCTGGAAAGGTTTCCGGAATCACAGGTTAATTTAACTCTTAGAAGTTCCCAATATCTTATGTATATTATACATTTTTACTTGTTTATGAAGTTGGCGGGTTTTCAATAGTAACGGTTTGATACAATATTGCAACAAAATCATTTATAAGATAATCCTTATCAAAGGTTATTCCAAGTTAAATGTTGGCTAGATTGTATTCACTTGTATATATATTATAAAAAATATTTTAAAAGCTTTTCACCCATTTATTTAGGGAGAATCTCAGAAATATTGGGTAGTTTAAAAGATTATGTGTCTAAAATGATTTTTAATACATTCTCAGTGATGGATTGTGTAGTAATAAATAGCCGTAGATAACCAAACTAAAATGAAAATTTCACACAAACAAATGGTTATTGGTTTTCCACAAAATTTCAAGAAGAACTTTTATAAAATAACTTAATCAACTATGATTCAAGGTAATCATTGACTCCCCAACAGAAAAATAGGTAATTAAAAAAAAAATTGTTCATTATGTTGAGGATAATAGAAGAATGTTTGCTTGGAAAAATTCTGATGAAGCGCAAAATGGAAATTCTTATTATCTGAATCAAATTGTCAAAAACAATATCCTCATATTGATTTAATTTACAAATGTTACATGTAATTTTCTGGGAACTATGTGATGCTGCAGCTAATAGAATAGTAATAGTTTTCTAATATGAAATAAAATTTAAGAAATTATAATACAAAACACCTACATTCACATTCAAATAATTCAATCTTAGAATTTTCCTGGGAATCAACCATAGCCCACAGAAATCATTATTATTCATTAGTATTACCTTAGCAAGACAGCAATCATAGTTATATTCAAACATCTATGGTTTCATGAAATAATGGTGATATTAAAAATGCATTAAGTCCAATTTGAATATAAAGGTGTGGAAATCTTATTCTTGCAATAAGACTCAATGATATTCTATGACAGAAAAATTGCAGAGAAGGTTAGTTAACAAATATTTTGCATGAAATAACGCATTTCCATATTTCTAGTTATTAAAATATGGAGTTTTAAAATTGAATATGATTAAACGTTTGAACTTATTTAAAATAGGGTTGGACCCAGCTGTAGTCCTGTGTAACATGAAAAATGAAAGAAACCGTGTATCTGTAGGAGATGCTGAAGTTGTGGAAATAATGCATACATGTGGTGTACACCTGGCCTTTATTGAACCGCTTGGAGATGTGTACTTTTACCCCATTAAAGGAAGAATGCCTCTCAATTGATGTCATGCTGATGTTTGTAAGTAAATAATAGATATAATAACCATTGGTTCAAAAGTGATCTTAATTTCAGCCCATTCATGGAAAATGCAGGAATACCACAGTAACAGATTTACAAGCTTTTATAATCTATATCAACTATACTTTCCCGGCCTTAATATTCCCATGTGATATGGACTCAGCTGATGATGAAGATAGTGAATTTGGGTTTGATATTGATTTGTGGGACCAGATGTTAGAAATGTAACTCTCTTGTATCAATCAAACTAAGGACCATTTCTTCCTTAGAATGATGTGCTATCAAATTAGATACACTGTAGCCCATTCTATATTAACAATCATATCATATTTATTAAAATGTAATAAGGAAAAATCAATCAGATGTAAAAAATAGTAACCATTACTAAAAAATCATTCAAAGAAAATTAAATATAAATATGATATCACATGATAAACATTTAAAGGGATTAAAAATTACATTAGGTAATAAATAGTAAAATATTTAAGAAAGTTGAAGCATATCCATTGGCGTGAGCAGTATTTTCTATTGGGGGTGCCAATGATAAAAATGCTGCATTTTGCCTTTGCCCATGACCGTAATCATAACCCCTAGTGCTAGGGTGAAATCCATTTTCATTATGCAACTCCCACAACAAAATTAGAAGGTATGTTTGTGTACAACAATATATCTACACATAACATTTGCTTTAATTTTTGATCCTATGATAAGGTATTTTTTTGTAATTACTTTCAAAAAACTGCAATTAAATAAACTTTGGTATTATATACTTAATTAGCTTAACTTGTCTTTTAACAAATTAAAAAAGAGCAATAACAGGGAAGAAAATTCGATAAAAAATACTATATACTTTTTGCAATCAGCTATATTACGAGAAGAATAAGGTTTTGAATGTTCTAATATTCTCTGAATTTTATTTATTTTATTATAGAATCTAGAAATATAATAATGTCGAAGATAATATCACAATTAAACATTTTTTTTACTGATTATTAATTTGATAACAAAGTCAAATAATATAATAATTAAATTTTTTTCACCCCTTCCAATATTTTTGGGGTGTCGAGGCACCCACTGTGCGCACGTCTATGTTCATATCATTATTAAAAGTAAGATGCCCTGTATACACCCTTTTCATGAAATAATTATCCTTTACTATTATGAAGTTTTTGCTGATACACAAAAGGGATTAGCTCTATATCTAAATAACAATGTAGGTGATTTAAGTGTTTGTCAACTAGCTGTTAGACTGATTCTATAGATTTATGTCTCCCAATGTTCTTTTAATTCATTGAAATGTAAAATTCAAGTAATGTTTCAGGTTCTTATTTCTTACAAAAATCTGAATTTCCTTGTTCTCTTTATTTTTCAAGAGAAAGTATAACTTGGTCATCATCAGGTTAATTTGTAAAATGAGAGCATTAGTAATAACAATAATTCATCGGTCCAAAGATGAAAAATTTTGTTATATAGGACTGGTTATTTGAAAGATAAAACACACTAATACATACAACAGTGGATCACTCAGTTTATTATCAATTAAAAATTCAGGTACAGAGAAGTAAAACGTTTTATGTAAAAATTTCTTCTAGTTTGACTAAAAAGAGACATATTTATATTTAACATGCTTTAAATGACCTGGTAACTTATTGTAGAATAAACCAATACCAAAATCATTTATTTCAGCAATATGTGAAAGGCCAAGATAATTGAATAATATTCGTAGTGTAGTTAATCCAGGCGAAACTATTTACAAGTATTAATTACGTATAAGGAAGTGCTACAGTCGAAAGTCGCAGTACTTCGGTTCACAAGGAGACGAGAGGATTTTGCTTTTGTAGCAAATATTAAAAAAGAAAAGACACCTATCCGTTTATACGAATCGAGGTCTTACTAGCTGACCAATAGTAAACTGATTTAAAGACAGCAGCAGTTCCAACAATAACTTTATGAAGCACCTAAGGAATTCGTGAAAACTAACCTCCAAGAAATCAGTCAGTGAGTGTATCGAAGGTAATATGTACCTACTAATTTTCTACTTCTTTCACTGGTACTAAGTTCTGAAAATCACGCACCGACTTCCAGTTAATAAAATTACGGGTAAAATTTCACGAGAAATTTTACCAAATTACGAAATTTAGGGATTCACTGTAGGGCTGATAGTATATTAGATATCGATATTTTATTACCATAAGTATCCTTGAGCTCGAATTTGGGCACTGGAAAATCTTCTGCAAGCAATTTATGTTAAATTCAAACATCAACCATTTAAGACCATATAAACTAACTAATGTAATTATAAATATCTTCCCTGTAAGATTTCTTTCAAAACTTTAGTAAGAAATCAACAAAGGACAACAACAAATCTTAGTTACCTAAAATTTCATACATATCATCGATATTTAAGTCTGCTTTTACATGCCTTGTTTCATTCTTCATTTGTCTACTCGTTTGCCCTCTCATTGGTTGAGATGAAGCACGTGACCGTCACTTTCGGTAATGCTCGGATGTTTCCCCTTAAAGTGGTTGGGGGCAGTCGGTTTGGTAGTTTTCTGCCCGACGTACAGTGGTCTAAAATCGAAAAAAGCCGGACAAAAGTCCAAAATTGCTTTTTTGGAGATACAAACTTGAAACTCTGCATATATACAGCCAAATGATTGCTTATTATGGAACGGTAAGTCATTTTCCATAAATCGTACGTGTTACTTAGATACCGAGGGTCAAACATGACTAAATTTCCAAAAACACGACCGATTTTATTTTTCTTCGAAAATCTTATAAGTTAAGCTAATAGTGGACTTTTGGAAGGAATTTAGTGGAATAAAAAACATTATATTCGATCAAAATGGTACTTTATCTATACTATCCATCAGTTTCAAGGATATTGGTCAATAATTGTGTGGTATTCCATCACAAAATGGCGGACGCTTTTTTCAGACAAATTATGACATAAAGTAGTCGATATCTTTTGTTTAAAAAAAATGTGCAGCGGGAAATTACACCAAAGTATTGGGTGAGGACAGTTAAAGAATATCCAGTAGAGATCTTTCATAAACGTTACCGACCACGAAAATAAACGCGATTTTTCGATCGCGCTGCACGATCCGGGTCCGCGCTGCTGGGCCTGGAGGTACGGCTGCTTCGTTGGATTGTTTTAGTTTTTTAGGCCTTAACTCTTTAAAACTGCCATTTTTCAGCTATATATGCTGTCACTATCACTGTCACTGTTTAGAAATTCCATATCAAAGATATGAAGAGGATATTTGATTGTGCGAATGAGTCAATGGATGCGGTACTCAGGTAAATACTTTTTGGTCTGGATACTTTACGGATTCTTGCCGCAAGTTAGAAATATCCTTCAACTTTTTAGACAGCAAGTAAGTTCGTATGCACGGAAACGGGTTCATGCTTTGCAAAAAAGGCATCATCTAATTGTCGTGTATTGCCTTATCTAACTCTTCCTCTGACTCACTATTGTGTTTATCTTCTTGAATAACTTCAGGTTCAAAATCGATATCGTCTGGATTGTCAATTCGCTCTTCCTGTTGGTCTTCTTGTCGTCCTCGTTCCCGTTCTTGTTCCGATTCATAGTCCAACTCAAGAAGAAGTCGATGAATATCCTCAGGATCGGTGAAACGTTCCCTGAGAAATTACCATTTGCATAGACATGGGTAATCTTATATTGTTCAGGATTACAACCCATTTGTTTTGTATGGTAACATGGCAGTATTTACAGTGATAAGGTGCAGAGAAATGAAAAACTTGAATCATGGCAATATACATACGAAAAAACTGAAATCGGTACTCACATTTTGCTCCGATGGCCGACCGAAAAGAATTACTATTACTTTTCTGGGCGCGCGACGGTAAACTACCGTCATTTAGTACATGCGAAGGTTTGACGATGACTGAGACGAGATACAGACAGAAGCTGGCAAGGACTACACTGTCATCTAGTGTCAAATGATGTAAGTAGAGAATACACGTCCCTCCCATCCTCCTGCACACCTCCAGGCAAAAGTTGCACTCGTTTTTATGAATGTGACGGTAATCTACCGTCCGCGTGCCCGGATGAAGGTTAAGTGAGGTTTTGTCAGCTTTGACTTAATTATTAAAGGTGCCATATGGTAAATACATTATCTGATTAATTCTCTGCAATCACGCTCCGGGTTGGGTTCGAAGACATCGGCAGCTCATATAACGTAAAAAAAATGTAGATACCAAGATCCTCTCACCTTATCGACTTTGTTAATTGTATTTTCCGTGATAGGTACTTTGGTTTTAGGTAGAGCTACAGCGTAGCTAATCTGATCTCCCTCTTTCCAATTTACAATATAAAAAAGCTGAACATTATCGATTTTAGTTGTTGCTATTCTTTTTAATGCCTGAAGTCGAACTTATAATGAATCTTTTCTTAATATCCTCTATGATTTTCCTGGTAGTACGTGCACACTTTCGGATCAGAATCTTGCTTTTCAAAAGAAACAATCAACTAATTTTTACCGCATTTCACTCTGATAGCCATTTCATGTCTTATCTGTGGATCCGAATGACTGACGTCGATGGCATTGAGTCAGTCATTTGAAAGAACGATCTTTCTTTATCCTAACTCATAGATCGCGGATGCATCTCGTTGACGGAGACTCCTCAAAGTCAGTTGACTCACTTTCGTTCAATTAGGCATTTTAAAGAGACAAAGGCTTAAGTGAAAACGACGTTATACCATTTTATAGTAGTGCAGTTCCGTCGTTTTTATTTGGACGAGAATCAAAGCTAATACCACTCGGGCAAAAATGATCCGATTTTTAATTTTCGTGGCAAAATTAATTCTGTCAAGCAATATTTTTAAATATGATTAAAATAAATTCAATAAGATAAAAAACGTACAATTCCCATCGTTGGGAAGTTTATAAGATATCTCGCATCTTATTATCTTTACAATAGAAAGTTAATAAAAGATTTCGAATGAGACGCAGACGACAAGCAGAGAGGTTATCAAAGTGAAACTTGCTCATGAGTGCTATTCTAAACAATATTTGTTTTAAAATAGGAGTTAGGAAAACCATGATAATCATGTGTGTTTTTTTCTCGTTTTTTAATTTTTTTAATGTAAACAATGCGAATAAATGCACGATCCGTGAGGAATATTAATTTTGGGACAAATGAATTAAATAAATGAGATCTCATTTACGTAAAAGCAGCATTTATTGCTACTCAAGATTGTATAGTTCAATTTTTGGCTTGTCCACAGTAAGTCCGTCCCATTTCATTTATCGTAATCAAATTTACCATGGTTTCATATCACCTCATTCATATTTGCTTGAATTGTCCAGAATTGCCGGAAAGTATTGCAGATGGTAGTAGAAGGTATACCTCCTGTCCTTATCGTGCAGCAGACCACGCATTAGTAAGCCTCCGTTTCGTTCCTTTTCAGCACAATCAGCACCTCTTTCATCCCTCAACACTAAACCTTAAATTTCTCACTTCATGACAATTTGGTCTCGAAAATTTTCCATCTGCAAATACAATTAACTCCGCATCAAGATCTAAGAAAACAATTCGGTTATTCAATACCAAAAGTATAAAGCTGCAACGTTGCTTTGGTTGAGATACTATTGCCGGAATCCAAGTATTGCTTAAAAGATTCTTTTTCGTGTAAACTAAATCAGACTTAGGTAAGAAAATTGTTCTTAAAACGTAAATAAACACAACATTATCTCTTTGAATCAATCAGGAAATAATACTACAATAGCCGGCCCAGTATGGCATATAAACATTTCACCAATCGTGATCAAATATGATTTGCTTTTCCATTTCAAACAGTTCGTTTTTGGCAGAGGCATTGGAAGGTGCGAGCTGATTGCTGCTTCGGCGTATACGCTGCCCTTATCTTATAGTGAACTTCGGATTCGGTACCCGCCCTTTTGTTAGCTTTCGAGGAGTAGCACCTTCCATCATCCCTCTCCCCTAACCGAAGTGCTGGAGAGGGTGTGAGTTGAAGAGTGTGTTGAAAGCGGCCGAAATTTTACACTTAATATCAATGTCAATTTTACTGAAATGCAAATTTGAGAATGTCTTTTGTCATTCATAGTCAATATATTTGCAGAACTCAAACTTCTAATAAACAGTAATCCATGACTTGCCTCTCTTAGAACAGTAGTCAAATGATCAAAGAAGCGAAGCTTTCATACGACGTATTTTGCCTTCCTCTCCATCCCCATTCAAAATCCTCTTTAAGGGAAATTAAAGGCCGGGAAAGATTATTACATTCAATAGGTTCAATTTTTGTGCTAGTAAAATAGTATATATACTTAGTATTTAGTATATAGACGTATATCTTCAGCATTGTTATTCTTAAACTTTTTTTTGAACCGAGACGTAAAATGTTTTACAGCGTGTTTGATTATCGTAAGAATAAATGCTGAAGCATAAAATATGTAAATTATCAAAATGTTCTAGAAGAATATATGTGTTGATAGATCTCAATTTTATATCGACGAAAGTTATTTATCAATGTACGTAATCTGGCTTCTGTATTCAAAGCGCTGAATTGGTTTCCGGTATTGTTGCCTGCACTGCCCATTGAAAACGTCCGAAGATCTTGTGGAGAGGGAGTTGCAGTCGTTGTGAGAATAATACACAGGGTGAGAGGACGAGCGGAGATGGGTTCGTGTTTTACCTTCTGGAGGCTGGGTTGGTGAGTAGACAAATGACATCCTTGTTTATTACTTGGTTTCTCACAAATTACCTGGTAACACCTATTTTATCCCAAATTCCAATTTGAATACCACAGATCGACGAAGAAATCAATTCATCGTCAAGGGTATATTTCTTTTTCCTCCTCTTCTGACATAAATTTTAATTTTTTGCCTCGGCAACTAGATGACGAACCGTTTCTCCTTCTTTATTTGAATTTTCCTTGGCATATTGTGTTTTTGTTTTCCGCTCCAATATGCCTATGCGATGTCCCTGCAAGCCACCATTCGAAATACTCTATTTTTATAATTGTGTCTTGGCTCTATTTTCATAATTGATTGCTTTCGCGTATCGTTCGTGAAAAAAATATATTATTAAAACCATTCATTCTACTATCTATTTCCTTGATCTCCCACATCTTATCAGAACGTCTTATATAATAGAGAGGACATATGCTATTTTACATATTCTGAGAGCGCAATTTCTCTGAACTTATTTACTGTATTGTGCATTCCTAGTACTGATGTAGATACCCACTGGTTTGGTCTTCTAATGGTTCCCACTCCGCGTCTTTTATGAACTAATTAACACTCAGTGTCTTATCGTTTCAATCCCTTGGAAATTGTATCGCCTTTCGTCATACCTTTTCTAATTCCCGAATATGAGAGTTGTTTGCAGGATCCCATACACTACATGCATACTCAAGCTAACGCAAAGTTACATCGCTCCTGAAAAATTTCTCCGCTCATACCGACTATTCTCTTAACGAAGTCGGGTTTTTCAATTGCTTCTCAACGTATATAACGGATGTGGATACTTCATGAAAAATTACACGAGTGATTTATCCCAAGAAAAAAATTAATAATGTACTTTTTATGCACTACGTTTTTACATTTCACGTCACGTAATTTTACAAGGAGTAAATTTTTATCTTTGTTAGAAAACGCCATCTCAATCCTAATTCATTCCAATATTTTCCGGATTCCACAAAATGTCTTATTTCAATCAACCACTTGTTTCGTCACACAAGTGTCATTCCAAAGTCAAACGAGTGTAGTTCTATTACTTCTCCAAGTAAAAACTGGTAGATAAGGAGACCGGTACTGCCAGTAAACGTATAACGACGCTGCTATTGTTGCCCTTGGTGGTGATTTTAACGACTGAATTATAAGTGTGGTAGGTGTTGGCTGAGGAATGTTAATTCGCATAACAATAACCGGTTATGACTAAGGGCATGACGCCACACCATCACTTCGTTAAGCAACTTACTTATCCAACCTCATAATTCGAGAAATATTTGACTTAACACTGATTTTATTTCTAAGGCCTAAATTGAAAGGGAAATTGACATTCTTATCTTTGTATTCACCTTATGTTTACTCCGCCATGTGCCTTTCTCTTAGAACCCTTCCTACTCCACGTTGCGTTTTCGCCTTACGATACAAAGCAGTTACCTAACGATAAGCACGGATTTTCACAAATGGGTGGTGGTAGTGCAATAAACCTATGCTGTTAACGCACCCTCTAGCCCTATAATTACTATTACCTAAAGCTATACTCTGTTTCTTCATACTAGTGTAAAAATATATTTCGTCGATAAAATTTCGCGAAACCATTGGTCGATAAACGTGTCCGTATTAATATTTGGCTTATTTTCTTGTCTTATCGTCTGCCAGACGCTTTCTGTTACATATTCTACGCCAGATTCTTTCTATGTCATGCGGAGATGACATAACTAGATTAAACACTCCGAGTCTTGTTCTTTCGCTATGAATTCGGCGTTGAATATTAGAATTCTCGGGGAATATTACATTGTCGCTTGAAGTCCTTCATTGCCAACTTTCTAAGAAATACATCATTTTTGTCACTATAAATTGGATGCTCCCAATAGGTGCATTACTATTATTTCTGACAATCCTACAGTTAACTGTTTAATCACATTTTAAATGTAAATTTTGCCAACAAGTATGAGTGGGTTTCTCGATAAATCTTAGTTATTTTTTGTTGACCTCTTCTACGCTTTTCCGTAATTCGCTCTCTCGAGTATTTTCACCTCAACCTGACTCACTCTTTATATAATAATAAAACACCTGCCATACACCTCTGGCGGCTCGCGGGGTATATATCTAAAAAATCTATAAGAAATCTACAATAAATGGAAAAGATAGTAACTGAAATACCTAATCAGACAAACTTTCAGCACCAGGATGTCTCTTAGGTTTCATAAGTACAAAAAGTTTAATGATGCCATAAACTCGGTATACGATTTTCGACACTGCTACAAGCTGATTTATTTATAGGAATTGCCTAATGCACAGTTTGAAGTCAGTTTGCAACGAAAAAATCATTTAAAATATTCGCTTTTTATTATTAATTACATTACCGCTATCATATTTAACGATCTTTCCGTTTGCACATTTAAACACACGATCCTACGATCAAATACTTAAGGGTTAAAATCTTAAAATTCGCATATCTTTTTACAACACAGAAGGCTCTTCCAATGGTTCGTTTCATTTCGTATTTACATATTGTTTGTATATTTGTTTGCGTTTTTAGACTAGTTCCCAAATTCAGTCGCATCAATACAATTTGGAAGCCCACATCGTTCCTTTTGTCGAATGTTAACAACTCTCTTTCCTTATAGCTCTCCTAGTTTCTGCGTTATATCATCTAGACTCATTAATTTGTTTTGAATATGTCGATGGTAAAAATACGTCCATAAGGTTTGTCCGCGCATTGTCCAAAGTAGATTCTTCGGTATATAAACACAACGAATGCGTTTCGTAAGTAGGCAAGTTAAATGTGAGTTTATAACGAAATCCTTCAATTCTAGTCTCTTGTAAAGCTATACGTTGCACATCCTTTCGGCGCTGTTAATATCGAAATCTATCTTAAAGGTTGCTCAATCAATTATTCTTCAGTAAGTTGTGTATTTAATATTTTTTCTGGGATATGGGAAAATTTCCTAAAAAGCTAATAACTCTAGTCGGCTCACTACCTATTTGATGTAATGAATTTCTTAGCATCTACTTATCCGAGTTCCACAAAAGTATCTATCTGGAACTCGTAATGCACCAAGTGGATATATGGATGAATCCTCACCAATTAAAGATGTTCTGTTGTTATGATTAATAGAATTATAATTTATTTTGTCAATGAGGCAGAGTAAATTCTGATGTGGAGAGTTTAATGGCTGGTATAAAGTACACGCATTTATATTGGGCAAATTAATCTTACTGATAGTGTACCCAACGCTTTCGATAAGTTGCATAGTGTTTAAATTACTTCCACTTGATGACGGACTGGTAGCTTGCGTATGATACATTCAAGATGAAGCGAAATAGTATCCCAGTTTAGCTTATAAATCATTTATCAACATAATAGTTCGGATATCGTTCCTCGAGCTTTCGATCTTATAAGACCGTATGAAACGATAGTCGAATTAAGAGGAATTGACTGTTTACGAACTAAGGATTGCTTTTCCACTCTCTTTCTTACCATTTTAGTACAGTGGAAAAATCCCCAAACCATTGTAAATGATGAATAAAAATATGTTTTTAAATAAAAAATAAACATGTATAATTGACAAATACATAACAAAATATGAAATAAAGAAATAATAGAGTTATTTAGCACAATAGGCTTACTTTGGAGACAGACGAGTGTGGCTAAAGAAAGTGAACGGGTAGGAGGAGGGGGTGGGGCGGGGAAGGGATGCAGGTACTCTGGACACGTACGTAGACGGCGCTTTTTTAGAACTTAAAACTATTTTCGTAACTTTAAAACAAAACTACACTTTCCTTATTTAAAATGAAAGAAAAAACTTAAAACAATGCACTTGACTTTAAACTTAAACTAAGCTTAACATTTACGTAAATTTAATTATCACTTGTTTTTGCCTTCTTGGCTGCACTTGGCTTGGAAACACGGCTCGTATCTCTGATTTGGGCCCGTATCTTGAACGAAAATATGGCCCGAGCTCCGCCTCGTATATAAAAAAACTCGTATGTTAGGCTGCTCGTATCTCGAGGTACCACTGTACTTAATATGATATGATTTATCAACGGTTCTGATGTTATAGAAAATAATAACACCGTAGACATCGACACTATTGTGTGGAAGTTTACTGTGTTATTATTTTCTATAACTTCAGAATGTCCTTCCACGAAAATCGGCCGAATATGATTTAAGAATTCAACAACGATTTTATTGACAAACGATCATAACCTATGTATTCAGTTCAATCGATAATTTCGCAAGCAGTAAATAATCTAAAATCAATGTTATCTTTCTCTTAAATAAATATCTAACGGATAATTTAAAACAAATTTAAAGAAAAATTAACTAAATCCTGACTTAATTTGCTTCTGTGTTGCAATAATATGGTCAATCGATTATACAATATTAACATTTCGAAAAAAATGCACGACACTATCGGTTCCATAGAATAGGTAGCCGTAAGAGGAAGCAGTGCATTGAAATTCATGAATTATTGATTCGCTTGCGCCATGCAAACCTACGCTGCAAAGTTAGAGTTAGAACCGCGAAATCACTCGCTGTGGACCCTCGCCTGCCTTCCGCGCCATGGTGCTTTGTAGCAGGCTATCGCTGGCATCCCTCACCGTGGTCCCTCGTTGCGGGCCCTATCAGTTCTCCCTGGATGTGGTTCCTCGCTGTTGCCCCTTCTTTTGGTTCCTCGGCGTTCTCCCTCCCCGTGGTCCCTAGCATTGGTCCATCGTTGCGGACACTTGCCGTCCTTTCTCGCCGTGGTCTCTAGCTGTGGACCCTTGTCGGCCTCCCTCGCCAAGGTTCCATTCTGCGGTCTCTCGCCGTGGACTCTTGCAAACCTTCTTCGACGCGGTCCCTCCTTGCGGGACATCGCCGGCCTCCCTCGCCGTGGTCCGTCGCTATGGCCCAACGCTGGCCTCCCCCGCCGTGGTCCCTCGCTGTGGCCCATTGCCGTTTTCCCTCGTTCCGGGCCCTCGCCGACCTCCCTCGCCGTGGTTCTTCGCTGTGGTACAACGCAGGCCACCCCAATAGAGATCGGCAACGGTTAACCGTACCGACCCGTTTTCTGGGCGCCTCATGCGCTGGGTCATGAGGAGCTCCTACAGCGGGTACGTGATGACGTAGGAACAAGGGATGGGGATAGGTAAATGGTGGTCGAGTCGTTTTGAGTACTCGGTTCTTCCGACGGGTGAAAATGAATCATTGTGACGCAAAATGAACCAAGGCAGACCCGGCTTGAGTCGGCTCATCCACCTGCTGGCTATCCGTAGGATACGCCAGAGTTATTATTCACTTCTTTAGCTTAAAGGAGCATTATTTTTTTATTATATTAATATAAATTACAAATATTCTCATCAAAGAAGAATTTTTCTTTGCATACAAGAGTGTTCTGCTTTTTTTGCAATGTATATTGTGTATTATATGAACTAAAAATTTAGGTGCGTTCATCCCGAATTTTTCACTCGTTATCATTTTTAAAACTGCTAATACTCTCTACCGATCGTACATAAAATTCCGGTTTTTTCCTCAGTTGCTCTTTGTATCTTTAACATGCATAAAAACTACATCTTATGTAATTAAGAGAAACCGAACTTTAACAAAAAATTGTTTTAATAGAACGTGACCAGGGAAAAAGTTCGTCGTGCAGCCCAATTTAAGTGTCTCCTAAATTTTTTTTATTTCTCACGTTACGAAGAACTTGTCGCGGGAGAAATCGAGATAAATGTTGATATTTCAATTTGCAATTAATGTTTGGTCAATATCTTGAGTGAGACTTAAGTTATTGATTTTTATTTACTAGGGCGGAATTCGCGATGTCGAAGCAGCGACTGAGAATAGCCTCCGTCGTAAAACAAAAAGAATTGGAGGAAAGTTGTAGGACGTAAGCGAGCACAAGGATTATACACTAATTATTTAAAACAATACAAATTTTGCCAATTTTCTTAATAAATTTCACAGTCACACGATAGAATTCAGCTGAAATATTTATGACCAAAATATTCTAGGTGAACCGACAAGAAAGGCGCCGTTTCGGTCGTAAAGTTATACTTTTCAATATTTTACGTGAAATAGATTGTAAAATTTCATCATAAACATGCAAATTTTATTGTCTGTACGAAACAAACCGTATGAACTCAAGAAGAGCAAAAAGAAACATAGACTGAAATACGATACCGCTTCCAAATCTGTAGGATGAGATATCAGTATGTTTTACTTCACTGAGGGTTTTTCTGTATTATCCCATTTGAGAGGTTTGTGAATTACTCTACTCTACCCCATCGGTGATCGGGTGATGAGTTATGATTTATCTACACTAGAGCCGCATACAGTCATCCGGTTGCAAAAATTTAATAACCTCACCCGGCATCTCGGGAGGAAATTCAAAGAACATCATCGGGGCTTGAGAGGTAATGAGAAATTAATTACAATGATAGCAACTGAATTATACTAAATAATTAGCAACAGAACCTCATCCATGCATAAAAAGTTTCCTCAGTTCCGTTTTAGTGTCGAACGGCCTAACAAGTTTTAGGTGACATATAAATTGGGTTGCACGGCGAACTTTCTCTGAGGTCACGTTCTTCTTAAACAATTTTCGTTAATTTTCGGTTTCTCTAAACATATTAACAGGTGATTTGCATTTGAGCTAATGATACAAAGAACAACTGAGGAAAATACAGCATTTTATAGTAGATTGAAATAGAACATTACCAGTTTTAAAAATGATTGCTGGTAAAAAACGCAACCATTCATTCAATATCCGCTTCTTGACTTAATTAGTATCGATATAATTCATCTATAAATATAAAAAAAGAGTGTGTGTGTTTATGTTCGCTAAACACTCGAGAACCGAGAGTTGCAAAACTTCGAGAGCGAAATTTTCTACATTAAAAGTCAGCCCCGCGAAGAGTATAGGCTACTTTTTATTTCCCTAAAACCCACGGTTCAAACCCAGACGGGTCAAAACCTTTTCATAAGACATAGACGTAAAGGTCATTTTTTTGTTACAGGGTTCATTTCTTTTTCAAGATTGAATTAGAAATAATAGTCGTAGGAGGTCGAATTCAGTACAAAAGAAAGACAAAAGAATACGGTTTCTTATTTTGGTCGTGGAATATCATTTGCGATTCGAAATTGCGCACATCTTAGTGCGCACAAACAGTACAAACATACGAATACCAGTATCTAAGAGAGATTTTAAATTTAATGGAAGCGTTTGTAGCAACCAAGTTTTATTTATATCGACGCAATTGTTTACTGACTAATCTTTGGGATATTTGGGTTTATAGTACTTTGTTAGATGAAATTGCTTTCTCTCGTTCAATTCAACTTAAAGACTAGGTAAGTTGCGGAAGTTTTTAATATAATCTTCTTCATTAAGTATTACAACTTCTCAATTTACATCAATAAATATTTAGCGATTGAAGAAAATGGATTTAGTGAATATCGTAAAGATTTCCCAGATTCAGTGTTGTAGTTAACCGGAGATATATAAAGCTGTAGTAAATCTCCAATATCGCATCCCTTGGTCGAAAAGGTAAACCAAGTTTATTTTTTGTTATACGCAGAATAAAAAAAGTAATTAATTGTTGTTTTTTAAGTGCTTCCAAATCTTATACATTGACTATCTTTCTGTTGTCGGTGTTCAATCTCTGTTTCTGTTTTGGCATTGTGATTGCATTTGTGTTGTTTGATGAGCTCCATGTTAACGTTACATATTTTAGAATTGGGGTACAAGCCAGCTAAATAATGCACTTACTGTGTGCAATGAATATTCTTCGTTAGTTTTCGTGTGATATATAATACGTTTTTTTATTTGTGTTCAATCATCGTTTCCGAGAACCAATTTTCCCTTTAAGAAAACTTCTCCTAAAAGGTGCTTATTTGGTGATTCTTATCTTAATGTGATCATTGAATATATTTTTATAATCTTTAAAAGATATTTGTCTTTTTCGAAGAAAGTGTTCATTTCAAGGATGTGAGATTGATTCTTTAGGTGACTTTGTAGACCTTATTATAATTTTATTTACTTTGTCCATTGGTTTGGAAATAATTATAGTATCGTAATAGCTATATACCAAAAATTATGAGGCATGTGTTACGACCAAGACTGTAACAATAGTATTTATCAATTTAAATTTCCCCGTTGAGAATCAACGGAAAGTTCAGCTAGCAATATAATAAAAGAAATGCTATACAAAAATATATATTAACGGAATATTTGGCACTGAATAGGAGAGGCACTAAAGACTTATACTTAGTCGTTTTACCCGTCGCCAAGGCTCTATTTTCATAAACCATGAACTCCAAACATGATATTCATGCTTCTCATGACTGAATTACAATAAAGGATCTAATAAAGTGACTTAATGATTTGAGAGAGTGATTTAAATAATAAATAGTAATAATATATAATTCCTATGAACATCAATTCGTATGAGATATACCTACCAGAATCTTCACTTTCGAATTCCGCGCGTAAGTGCTGCTGACGAAACAAGTCAGAGTGAGTCAAAATTGAATGAATCGGTTCTACTCGCTTTCGTCGAGGCGACTCATCCTCCAACACGTCATTAAAAATCCCGTTTTGTGGATTTAACGGCCACGCGGGTAAAAACTACGATTCTGCCGATACCTACACCCCAACCGTGGTCCCTTGCTGTAGCCCATCGCTATGATCCGTCGCTGTGGCCCATCGCCGGCTTCCATCGTTGCGGGCCCTTGCCGGCCTCCCTCGCTGTGGCCCATCGCCGGCTTCCCTCGTAGCGGGACCTCGTCCGCCTCCCTCGCTGTGGCCCATCGCCGGCTTCCCTCGTAGCGGGCCCTCGCCGGCCTCCCTCGCTGTGGCCCATCGCCGGCTTTCCTCGTAGCTGGACCTCGTCGGCCTCCCTCGCTGTGGCCCATCGCCGGCTTCCCTTGTAGCGGGCCCTCGCCGGACTCCCTCGCTGTGGCCCATTACCGGCCTCCCTCGCTGTGGCCCATCGCCAGCCTCCCTCTTTGCTGGCCCTCGACGGCCTCCCTCGCTGTGGCCCATCGCCGGCTTCCCTCGTTGCGGGCCCTCGCCGGCCTCCCTTGTTATGGCCCATCGCCGGCTTCCCTCGTAGCGGGCCATCGCCAGCTTTCCTCGTTGCGGGCCCTTGCCGGCCTCTCTCGTTGTGGCCCATCGCCGGCTTCCCTCGTTGAGGGCCCTTGCCGGCCTCCCTCGTTGCGAGCCCTCGCCGGCCTCCCTCGCTGTGGCCCATCGCTCGTTTCCCTCGTTGCGGGCCCTTGCCGGCCTCCCTCGCTGTGGCCCATCACCGGCCTCCTTCGTTGCGGGCCCTCGCCGGCCTCCCTCGCTGTTGCCCTTCGCCGGCTTCCCTCGTAGCGGGCCCTCGCTGGCCTCCCTCGTTGTGGCCCATTGCCGGCTTCCCTCGTAGCGGGCCCTCGCCGGCCTCCCTCGCTGAGGCCCATCGCCGGCTTCCCTCGTTGCGGGCCATCGCCGACCTCCCTCGCTGTGGCCCATCGCCGGCTTCCCTCGTTGCGGGCCATCGCCGACCTCCCTCGCTGTGGCCCAACGCTGGCCTCACTTGCCTTGGTCCCTAGCGGTGGCCCATCGACGGCCTCCCCATTTCCCTGGATATCTTTCCCCTGGATCCCTTTAGCCAAGGACCACTTTCCCCAGGGAACCCTTCCCCCGGGACGCCTTCCCATTCGCAGGTTCGGCTAAACCCCCAAGACCTCCCAGGGCTCGCCCTAACCCAGGATCTTCCTGTGGCCCGCTTTACCCCAAAGAATTTCCCGAAGCCTTTCCAACCATCTTATGCCTCCGTGGGACCCGCCCTACCCTTGAGGGACGGGACTACCCCTTCCCTCCAAGGTCCCGCCCGAACCCCAGGCCTTCCCATGTCTCCCGACACCTATGATCTATTATTCCTATTTAATCCAAGAAGTCTTTTATTTATTTATTTAGCAGTGGTCAGGTTAGGTTCGCCTGCCTCCTAATCCTTGCCCAAGATCCCTTTAAGTTTTTTAGCTATTATAATGGTACATTTACAGTAGATATACCAAAATAATTACGTACATAAATTTTTAAATCACATAAAAGTGATATAAACGTATAAAATAGCCCACTTTAAAATTTTTGTAAGGCAGACAGGTAAAATAAACAGGAATATACCTAAACTGTATAAAATACGAATAAAATTATAAAAATAATCATTAAATATGGAATACACACTGAATAAATACAGTAAATCATTAGAAACCAATACAGAGTTATGAAAAGTTAAAATTATCACAATTGTTTATGTAGTAAATGTCTTCATACTTTTTCAATAGATCATTCAGTAAATATTTCAGTACTGATTTTCGTAATTGGTTTGTGCTCTTAACAGATTAACTTCACTTCATAAGTCGTGGATTCCATTTCTCAAGTGTTCATTTTAATTTCATCTGGCAAAAATGTATCCTGTCCCTCGACGTAGTCACTCGACGGCGTTCCTAACTGTAGTATCCGCAAGAAGTTATCCAACGATGTCCTTCAACGAAAATAATATCCATATTATTCATCAAAATAAACAGTCAACGACACACATTCGGATCCTCCGCAAAGCACAAAACTATGTTAAAACCCAATATAATTTATAAACAATAAGAGCTAAAATTTGGGGGTTTTTAGTTAGAGATTCACAATATTTCACTGTTATATTTCTACTATTACCACCGATCTTATAATTAAGTATTTTCACTAAATACTCTTAATATTGGTACATAAATGAAACCAAAGTTTGGAAGATAATTCTATAAAATCTATTTAAATAAATAATACGAATGTTTTAGCGAAACAAATTAGAGCTACAGGTATTTTCAGTGCAAGATAATGATAAAAATAGATAAATACACAGCACCACAGATTTTCATGATGTATGACTTCTTTATAATTATTTTGTTTTTCCAATATTTCGCAAAAACAAATTAAAGAAGTCTTGGTTTCCTTTTCCCGGTGAGTAGTCCGTAATTTACAAATTAACAATGCGATTTAAAATAATGGTTACTTCTCTTAGAGGAAGCGACGTATGAATCTAAGATGGGGAAATTTTTGCAATAAGGTCTATATGACACTGATAGTAGTAATTAATCTATCACGAATCTCATAAACTAAATTAGATTTTTGGAAAACAATAGTTCGGACGCTAGCATTTGCCAAGTACGCTTCATAATCTTTGGGAAAATCGAGTATCTTATGTAATGAGCACTGCTTTCAAATACAAAACAATATTCGATTATAATAATGAGTAGTACTTACAGAAGATGAAATCCGATGAATATATCTACAAATACCTACCTAAAGGTTGGGATTTTATTGACTGCAAAACGTTGTAGTAGCGAAGAGCACAGGATTGGCGCGGTCAGTTGTGGTCTAACCAACTATCCCACCTCATATACTTATCTGCATTCATCTATATTCAATTTAAATAAAAAAAACATCAGTTGCATTTGATAGAATCGTTTTACGAAGACAAAAAAAGCTATAGTTTCACTACAGACTCGTTGAAGAGTAATGCAAACAATCTAAAGTAAAACTGAGTAGAATGTCGGAGATTATTTACGAAGAGAAGACCATGATCTCGTGACAAGGACAAAAGGTGAAAATGGCACGAACCAGTAGATACCACGATTGAGAAAATATTAAGATTGGAAGTAATTGTAATTTGAGGAAGAATCGACTTGAGGTGATTCTTGAACATAAGATTATATAATTGAGCTCTTCTAAGAAAAGTGAGAAAATGAAAGCAAACTAATATAAATATATAGGACAACATTCTAAAGGTGACAATACAGCTAATACGGAAGGTATGAAAAGATAAGTACATTGCACCAATGCCATCCGCTTTAACCACGCCGACTTTGTCCACGGTATTGAAAAATCTAAGTACTCAACGCAAATCTTAAGAATGGAAGTAAATGATAAGTAGTGATAACAGATAGTAAGTTTGAGACAGCGGTTTATTTTTTTTCTGAAAATACCAATACCTCTAAAACTACTCTTCATATGCTGTTACCTTAAAACTGTATAACTTTATTAGAATGGCCAAATTATTTATAAAAAGTATAAGTGCGCTGATAAGAAAATATCGTGGTTATGTAAGCTTACAAATTTATTTCAAAATATTAAATCTTATAATATTTCAATAGTTACAAAAAGTTTTTAGAAACATGTAACAGAAATTGAAGTTTAACGACCAAAAAAAAAGGAGTCATTATTACATTTCTTATCTTTTTATACACTCTCAATTCCGTATTACCCTGCGAAATTAGTAGTTTATTTTCAAACAAAAATATCAAGCCTTTAAAATTACCAACTGTTTAAGATTACCTTATGGAAAAGTGTCACTATTACTATAATTGAAAGGGATCTAATTATGTAAACGAAAGGTTTTTTTTATTCTTGACTGGGGATATATTAAATTATATTTACAGCTCCAAATAGGCGTAAGTTTTACTTTTCGTTTTTAATCGAAAACAGATTTCTACGTTAATTGTTGATTTCCTTTCAATTTTATGAAGAAATTTTAATAACCGTTTGAGTTACTCTCAATTAAATGATGATTTCTCCGGCTATTTTTCTTTCCAAAATATATTTACATCATTATGTACGGGTACAGTCAGAAGTAGTCGAAACTTTTATGAAAAATTAAACATGAATGAGTACACTATGATTAAGAAAATGTTAAATATTAATCCTGTTTAAGCATGAAATTGACTCATTCTTGCACAAATAAGAGTTATATAAATTGAAAGAAAATCTATTGTGACGGACGTACCTTAATTTGTTCGCAATTAATCATACTGAATGAGGAATTATAATAAAATTAGATTCCATATACTTATCATATTCTTTGTTCCATCCATGTATGGAATATCTTTTCACAGCATATCAGCAATCCTAATCTGCATTTTCTTCCGAATTTGAACCCAAAGAACAATAGCAGTAAGTAAGATATTAATTCGAAAACAACAAAATTATTTGTTAATCCAAATACTCACAGAATAGTTCAAACTTAAATAAAAGTGGTAATCATATTAGATTCAAATTATACTCAATGTATTCTGTATTCCATCCCTGGACCGAATACCTCCCATAATCATCGCTATTACTCTGCTCTGCCTTGATGGAGTAATGCTCCGAGTGTGTTCCTAAAGAATATATAATAAAGTAAATGGAATAGTAAATCAAAACAAAACACACTAAGTTAATTCATAAATACGCACTATTGACAATACTTAAAAATGTGTAGCATTAGCATCAGATTTATATTATAGGTACTCATTGTATTCTGTATATGATCCATGGTCCGAACGTCTTTTCGTTGCTTCTCCGCGACCCTTCCCTGCTCTTCTGTGATGGAGAGGTTGATTGTAAAGTAAAATTTAAAAATATGGTAGTTCCAAACAAAAAAACACTTTATTAATCCATAGAATCGCATTATCGATCATACGTATTTGGGAATAGAAATATCATTTCTTTTAAAGTATACTCATGGTATTCTGTGTCCCATCCATGGATGTAATTTTCTGCAGCATCGCTACGTTTCTTCTCTGGTCTTCTACGATGGTGAAATAGTTTCTTATCGTGTCAGACCATTGAGAATACTTAAACATAGTATTACTAATGATCGCAAGTACCATCGCCTTGAATTCATTGAAATACCAGGTTATATGAAAGAGTATAATTAAGGCATCCGGAAGACTTCGCTTGAATCCTTGATTGAACGCCCTTTCGGTATCTCATCAGACACTCCCAGAAGAATCATCCAAAAGCGAGAGTATTCACATCCCTTAGACTTGAGAAAAGAAATAACCAAAAATTAATTTATTCCTAGAAAATATTGTACAATGAAAATATATGAGCCAGCAGATGTTTACCCGTCGCTCAAACTATGATTTCCTAGGACAAGGCCTTCGATTTCGTGTCACCAAATCGAAGGTGTTTGGGAACTATCGGCTCGAGATTCAATTAAATTAATTAAAACAATAAAACTGAGATATTTTAATTGAAATATGTCTAATGAAAGACTGTAGCGATACCATATTCCTGTACATATTGCTATTAAACAGGAACGTTAAAGTAGAAAATGAAAGTAAGGTATTTTAAATTAACAATTTTGAAGGTCAAACTAGAATTTAGACTGGAGGAATAAAATGTAAATCACATGGATCTAAGTATAGCGTTTAAATGGTGAGACTGTTTCATCATTCGGAAGAGCAACATGCGCAATGCCTAAAAATTATGGATTCATACATTAAATTAATATTTAATATTAAATAAACAAATGATTACGTATATAAAACGAACGAAATATGAATTAAAGAGTTTTTTCGAGAAAAAGATAATTCTTATTATATCGTTGTTCTATGAGCTCATCGATATTTAAGCAGTTATAAAACCTTTGGTACATTTGATACTAGGAGTGGCATTTGGGATCAATAATACGCCACAGAATTGCTAGAGGCTGGTGAAACAGTGCGCAAATAAACTAAGGTGAGGATGTTTACGATTTAAGGGAATTTTTACAATAACAAAACCCTAACTTGTGGAAAAACCAGAAGCTGTAAATCAAACGAATTCTTTAATGCCACATTTGAAAAATACAGCAGTAGAAGTGTTTTGAGTAAAACCTAGACCTTAAGGAGGTACCACGTTCCTATACTTAAGATCCTCGAGTTATGATAAGAAAAAAGAGAAAATAAAGCAAGTTATCTAAATGAGAAGGGAAAAAGTTCAGGGTAAAGCTAGAGGTAAAACCGAGAGTAATGAATGGGAAATCACAGCGACCTAATGGTATCCACTTTTACCACGGAAGCGACGACTAGCTCCCGCGATTGAAAAAGCTAAGTACGCAGTGCCCAAAGAATTTCGAGTAAATACTGCAGTTATCTTCAATTTAATAATCAAATTAAACAATAAATCTTGATTTTAAAGTAACTAAATTGGAATAGAAGTTAAATAGATAATCCTGACTTAATCGTCGAACTATTTTATATGTATTAAATAACAATTGAATTTCTCTTATTTTAATGCTCTTTCGAATTATTATCGCCTTGCGAAATCGCTTATTTATTTTCGAAAAATAAAGCCCTAAAAATCAACGAACTGTACATGTATAATTAATAGGAATGTGATGTCGTTAATATAATAGAAGTGCAAATCATTATGTATATCTCGTAAAAACTATCTTATGTTTCTGACGGAGGAAAAATTAAACGATGATTTCAGAAAGCAAAACGTATATTGATGTCTTGGAACATGTTTGTATATATTAGTTGCATCAATGAAAAACGTAACTGTATAAATAAAATGTAGTTCAATTAAGTAAGTTTGGGCCTAATAGTTTGAGCTGAATTCCGAAATAAAGGGAATATTGTTCAGAGGCCAATAGGTTGCTGAGAAAAAAATATAAGAAAACAAGAGAGCATTCACTTCCTCGACACATGAAAAAGAAAAAACAGAATTAATTATACATTATATTATAATTATATATATAAGGAAACTCAAATTATATATAGTTTAAACGGTCAATGTTCGTAAAATAAATTTTAAATACATATCTAGAATCTTCAGCTCAATGACCGTTGAAAAAATTGCTAAAATAATGGTGTTACATTAAGACTACTATTTCCGTAATTCATCTCGGATAAATAGAATTCAACCCAGAACACGAATATAACAACTTTATAAATTTCAATATTAATATTTAAAAACTTCTTATGATTAATTTTTCCTATCCTCATTTGAAACAAAAATTAAATAATTGTAAATCTCCCAAATAAATACCTACCAATTAACAAGTGAGGAGATTTTGAATCGATCTTTCAAAACACCTTTAGTAGGATGGAGATTTTACATTTCAGGGGTGGATGAAAAATAATGAAGAAAGGTTGACTCTATAGAATTTCAAATAAAGCTTCAGTTGATTTAATTTCGGTAGATAATATTCAAAAGAGACCTGTAAAAATTTCAAAATAAGTGTTTGAGGTACTAAGTTCGTCTGTTATATATTTGAGTTTCCGAAATAAAAAAAACGCAACTCTCAAAACGATCTCTGGAGACAAAATTTCCGTGCGTCAAGACTCAAAGACCGATTTTCGAAAACGAGAGTTTGTCGACAAATGGAATCTGGAAAACATTAGACTGAAATTCAAGATAAAGAAATGTAATACTGAGAAGCAGCCGAGTGTCAAGGCCGTGGCACGTCATTCACAAAATTATTGAACAGAATGATCAAAGTAATATTTTACTCCTCAATACGATAATTATGTCCTTGCCACCTTATCTAGAGAAATTTATCATGATGCACATATTTACCAATTAAATTTGATCCCAGACCAAGTCCGCGAAAATCTAGACGTTGGAAAGTACCCACTAATTTACATAATATACATTTCTCGAATAAAATTAGTCAAACTGTAATAAGGTCACACTTTGAAAATTCTTCGCATTCACTCGATTTCGAAACTATTATATTTTTTATAATTCAAAAGTTAACGGTTTACCTAAAATAATCCTGCAGCACCTCCACACCGGGTGATGTCTCCGTAACAAATGAAGTTTAAACGTTTGGAATAAACGTTGAACCTTATGCTGCGCTCTGATTGGTCGGCGAAATGGAAAATTCCAGAGACGACCTCCTTTATGTAAATTGTTTACGTAACTTATAATCAGCATCGTAATGAAGATTGTTTAACCGCAACACAAATTATTTTAAATTTAAAAATAATTGGAATGATAATTTAACTTTGAAAATGTATAATTATAATCCTATGCAACTCAACCACTTGGGTTACGCTTCAAATATAAATACTGCTCACCAAAGATTTCCATTTACCAAGAACTATTTTGTTACATAAGTAAAGATTAAATTGATATTCTGAACCTATTGATAATGTTGACTATTCCAAGTGAATCATTTAAAAGTAAAATAACTTAACTTGTCAAAGGGAAAACAAAAAAGTTATTCACATTACCTGAAATAACGTATTGACATAATACACATCTTATGGTCAACAAAAAGCAAAGAAATATCGATTACCAAGTTCCAGGATTACAAATAGATATTTTATGCAACAAAAATTGGCCAAATTATTCGTCTAGGAATTCTAAAAATCCTATTTTTCTATTCCTGCTGAAGATAATCGGTGTTTTAAACACAGAATTCTTTCGGTTGCCTCAATTTGGGGCTCGTTTTATTCTTGTTCAAGTTGTTGTGAAACCCAGAAAATCCTTTCTATTACATAAACTATTTCACTAAATTAACTAGAACTCTTATTTACATGTTCATCCGCATTCCAATTGCTTAGTATAGTTTTCTTAAAACTTTTTGTCACATTAAATCTATTGGCACCGTCACCTTGTGTTGAAATAAAATCCAGGGTAGCAACAACTTACCTTTCTTCCTTACGTAATATCTCGTCAAGATTCCCTAATTCTAATTAGTACCCATTCGTATTCTTATAGATGATCCAGCCAAATCCGTGTCCTCTTCGTCTCGAAACATACTTCTTGGATCCATGAAGCATAGACATATATGCACTGTTATTACTGACACTTCTTACACTTATCTACTTTAGTTGAAAATACTTCTAATTCCAATGCAATTCACTCCACTGGTAGAACAATTTTACACCCGAAGGAAAAAATTGTAGGCACTTTCAAAACACGAGCACATGTTATTAAAACAGATTTGAGAACGGCGGAAGTCACGTTATCAGATGACGAAGAGTACCTTTTCGGTATTCAGAATTTCTATACCATAATTCTTCTAAATCGCTTCGAAAATGTGTCACAATGTCCCTCATTGTCTTCATAGAAGAGTTGCTTGGATGTGTGCAAACTTCAGAAAGGAAATTATCTATCATAGGAATAACAGTGTAGCTAGTGAGTGCTTACGATAGGGTTCCCCATGAAATTACAACGCCAATGGAGTGGCTTAAATTGGTCACATTATTGTCTGTGAATATTCGTGGTGAAGTAGTTTTTATTAGCTGAAAACTCGGCTTTATAGCAGTGCCATTTTTAAAAGTTGCGAGGAAGTTTCTCAGTGAAAACAGTGCTGCGTAGTACTTATAGTTTAATAGCGTTTCTAAGTATTGTGGTACTTGATAATGGTAAACAGGACACAATTATTACTTCCGCGAAACCGAAAATCTATCAAACTAAAATATGGACTATCTTCGTGCTGGTTAATTATGTTCGCTGGATTTCATTTTATAGTTTACAACTGACAATAGGATTATTATAATTAAAAGGTAAGTGCGACAAGCAGATAAATGTGTAGAAGGGTTTTCTTTGGGCTATGTTTAAAAAAGAGTTGAGTGAATACACTTCACACACATTCACTATATAAGGTACAAGACATGGGGGTGAATACGTACACCCAGCTAATCCCTTAAATTATTTGACAACCTTTGCATCAAATTTGAAAATATACTAAAGTTCCTTAAGTTCAACTTTTGAAGTATTCTACTTTGAGAAATTGGTACTAGCGTCATATATATCTTGCGCATGCATCGTACAATATTTTATGGACATAATTAATGATCAGTTCATGATTTCATTAAAATTTATTTATACATTTTATTAAATTTTGCCTTTACCTTTTTCATGTTTAAGGAAATGAGCTATCTCGCCAATGGATGATTCTTCTGGATGCCTTGGAATCACCAAATGATGTCTTCTGGATTTTAGATACAGGTTAGCTATTTTATTATGATATTATCCGACATATATTCTTTCTGATGCGTAACATAATTTAATTTTTAACGGGCAGATAATTTGTTTTTTATGAAATAACTAGGATTAAGTACTGGATTAACCGCGAATGTATGTCATTGACTGCTGTTTTTGGTAAATATTATGGATATTATTTTCCTTGAAGGAGGTCGTTGGAGGACTACTTGCGGATACTACGTTGTGAAATGCCATCGAGCGACTACGTCGAGGTTTAGAGACAGGATACATTTATGCCGGGAGAAAATAAAATAAACACTTCCTTAAAAAATAGAATCCGCGACTTCTGAAGTAAAGTTAATCTTTGAAGAGCACATCCCAATTATGTAATTAAGTACTTAACTATTTATTGAATCCTCTATTGAAAAATTATTCGGACATTTACTGCACATATTATTTTAATCATTTTAACATTTAATAACTATGTTTTGATTTCTTATATTTTAATGTATCTATTCAGTGTTCATTCCATATTTAATGATTATATTTATTATTATTTTATATTTTATACATTGTATATATTTAGCATTCTATTTTGCATGTCAGATGTATTAACAGTTTAAAAAGGGGCTATTTTATGCGATTATATAATTTTTATGTGATTTAATTATTAATGTACGTAATTATTTTGATATATAATTTTTGTTTACATACTTATAAAGTATCTGTAAAACTTATATGGATCTCTGGGGCAAGGAATAGGTGGCCAGTGGGCCTCACATGCCCCCTTCTATATAAATAAATAAAAGATTGCTTGGGTGAAATAGGAAACATAGAAAATAGGTGTCGGGAGAAATAGGAAGGCAATGTGGCTACGGCGGGACCTTGGAAGGAAGGGAAAACCCCTAGAAGTATCTTAACGGTATGGCAAGATCCGCGAGGGCATTGGGGTTAGGGAAGTCTTCGGGAAGGTCTTGGGGAAGAGTGGGCCTTGCGAATGGAGGGAATCCCAAAGAAAGTCCTAGTGACGGGGTAGTCCTCGAGAAGGCCTTGATGAGGTAGTATGGGCCTTGCGAATGGAGGGAATCCCCGAGAAAGTCCTAGTGACGGGGTAGTCCTCGAGAAGGCCTTGATGAGGTAGTATGGGCCCTGCGGAGGGAGGGAGTCCCAAGAAAGGGCCTGGGGGTAGGCGGGTCCCGGGGGAATGTGTCCCGTGGGAATGGGACCTGGGGGAATTGGTCCTGGGGGAGTGAGTCCAAGGGGTATTGGTACACTACAATATCTTTACGTGTAAGTTTAATCTAACCTTCACTCTCTAAATAAAACCCAAAACACTAACAACTTTGATCATACTCCCTTAATATCTATCCATATATATACATTTCTTCCTCTATGATTCTAATTAGACATAAAGGACTACTTAGATTGTTCAATATTTATTCAGTCTTAAAGAAAAACTAAGTATATAAAAAAAATTGCTGTAACTATAAGAGAATCTTGCTTGAAATTGATATTTTATTTTATTCTCTTTAGATGAGGAGGTCGCCAACTATATGTAGGGAATGTTACTTCACTGCATGGGTCTACCTTTAATGCATCATTACCAACAAGGCTGATTATACATGGTTACACATCCAGCAAACAATCAGGCGATAGCCAAAGAATAAAAAATAGTGAGTAAAAGCATTGCTCAAAGGTGCACCAGTTAAAATATTACCTAATTAAAGTTGATCTGATATATACATTCAAAATAACAATTTTGTACATGAGAAGGGGAAATAAATTTCGAGCAATCAAGTGATAATAAGATAAATTTTATGGTCAGCAGATGAGTGGAATTAATCCTGTTACTTTTAAAAATGATGATGCCCTATTTTTATAAAATGTCAGCAAATACTCTAAATATAAACCTTAAAAATTTATTCCCTGGCTCAGTTGTACGAAATTAAATTTTGCTTTTGAAAATAACAAATGATGAATGCTAAAAAATTCAATCCACACATGCAATAAATTCTGTTCTATACTGAAAAGACTTATCAAACCTTAGGAATTATCATATCAACATGATATCAAAAACTAAATATTAGTTATTGGCTTTTCAAATTTTATTTCTTCCATTCAAAATATCAAGCATCACATTAAAATATTTGTATCACATTCCACTAAATTTGTGATCAAAAGGTTTTCCAAGAGGGGGATTGCTCTAACACCATCTAAATGTTTGCATTTTAGAACACCTAGAAGTTGAGGACTGCTATGAGATTACAGTTGACTGGTGTAAATTGAAATGTATTGTGGAATATGGTACTGGAAAGTCATGAACCAAAGTGGTTGGACCTCACGTGACCAAATTAATAGATTTTCTAGTACCTGAGGTTCTAATGAAATTAGGAGATATTCTACATTTACATTTACATTTACATTTAACTACTACTAACTACTTATTGGCCACAGTCTTAGAGCCCATGTTATGGGATTGGCTGACAAAAACATGGAGTCTGGAAAATTTTCCGGAATCACAGGTAAATTTAACTCTTAGAAGTTCCCAATATCTTACGTATATTATACATTTATACTTGTTTGAGAAGTTGGCAGATTTGCAATAGTAACGGTTTGATACAATATTGCAACAAAATCATTTATAAGATGGTCCTTATCAAAGGTTTTCCAAGTTAAATGTTGGCTAGATCGTATTCACTTGTAAATATATTATAAAAAATATTTTAAAAGCTTTTCACCCATTTATTTAGGCAGAATCTCTGAAATAATGGGTAGTTTAAAAGATTATATGTCTAAAATGACTCTTAATACATTCTCTGTGTAGGATTGGGAAGTAATAAATAGTCATAGATAACCAAACTAAAATGAAAATTACACACAAACTAAAGGTAATTGGTTTTCCACAAAATTTCAAGAAGAACTTTTATAAAATAACTTAAATCGACTATGATTCAAAGTAATCATTGACTCCCCAACAGAAAAATAGGTAATTTAAAAAAAAATTGTTCATTATGTTGAGGATAATAGAAGAATGTTTGCTTGGAAAAATTCTGATGAAGCGCAAAATGGAAATTCTTATTATCTGAATCAAAATGTCAAAAACAATATCCTCATCTTGATTAAATTTACAAATGTTACATGTAATTTTCTGGGAACTATGTCTTGTTGCAGCTAATAGAATAGTAATAGTTATCTAATATGAAATAAAATTTAAGAAATTATAATGCAAAACACCTACATTCACATTCAAATAATTCAATCTTAGAATTTTCCTGGGAATCAACCATAGCCCACAGAAATCATTATTATTCATTAGTATTACCTTAGCAAGACAGCAATCATAGTTATATTCAAACATCTATGGTTTCATGAAATTATGGTGATATAAAAAATTCATTAAGTCCAATTTGAATATAAAGGTGTGGAAATCTTATTTTTGCAATAAGACTCTATGATATTCTATGACAGAAGAATTGCAGAGAAGGTTAGTTAATTGGTTGGTTAACAAATATTTTGCATGAAGTAACGCATTTCCATATTTCTAGTTATTAAAATATGGAGTTTTAAAATTGAATATGATTAAACCTTTGACATTATTTAAAATAGGACTGGACCCAGCTGTAGTCCTGTATAACATGAAAAATGAAAGACACCGTAAATCTGTAGGAGATGCTGATTTTGTGGATATAATGCATACATGTGGTGGACACCTGGCCTTTATTGAACCACTTGGAGATGTGGACTTTTACCCCAATAAAGGAAGAATGCCTCAAAATGGATGTCATGCTGATTTTGTAAGTATGTAACAGATATAATAACCATTGGTTCAAAAGTGATCTTAATTTCAGCCCATTCATGGAAAATGCAGAAATACCACTGTAACAGATTTACAAGCTTTTAAAATCTATATCAACTATACTTTCCCGGCCTTAATATTCCCATGTGAAATGGACTCAGCTGATGATGAAGATAGTGAATTTGGGTTTGATATTGATTTGTGGGACCAGATGTTAGAAATGTAACTCTACCAATTAACTCTACAATCTAACCATTACTAAAAAATCATTCAAAGAAAATTAAATATAAATGTGATATCACATGATAAACATTTAAAGGGATTAAAAACTACATTAGGTAATAAATAGTAAAATATTTAAGAAAGCTGAAGCATATCCATTGGCTTGAGCAGTATTTTCTATTGGGGGTGCCAATGATAAAAATGCTGCATTTTGCCTTTGTCCATGACCATAATCATAACCCCTAGTGCTAGGGTGAAATCCAGTTTCATTATGCAACTCCCACAACAAAATTAGAAGGCCTCAACGTTCTCAAGTGCCTCAGGCCTCGCATAACATTTGCTTTAATTTTGGATCCTATGATAAGGTATTTTTTTGTAATTACTTTCAAAAAACTGCAATTAAATAAACTTTGGTAATATATCCTTAAATAGCTTAACTTGTCTTTTAACAAATAAAAAAGAGCAATAACAGGGAAGAAAATTCAATAAAAAATACTATATACTTTTTGCAATAAGCTATATTACGAGAAGAATAAGGTTTTGAATGTTCTAATATTCTCTGAATTTTATTCATTTTATTATAGAATCTAGAAATATAATAATGTGGAAGATAATCAATATCACAATTAAAAATTTTGTTTACTGATTATTAATTTGATAACAAAGTCAAATAATATAATGATTAAATTTTTGCACCCCTCCAATATTTTTGGTGTGTCGAGGCACCCACTGTGCGCACGTCTTTGTTCATATCATTATTAAAAGTAAGATGCCCTATATCCACCCTTTTATGAAATAATTATCCTTTACTATTATGAAGTTTTTGCTGATACACAAAAGGGATTAGCTCTATATCTAAATAACTATGTAGGTGAATTGAGTGTTTGTCAACTAGCTGTAGGACTGATTCTATAGATTTATGTCTATCAATGTTCTTTTAATTCATTGAAATGTAAAATTCAAGGAATGTTTCAGGTTCTTATTTCTTACAAAAATCTGAATTTCCTTGTTCTTTTTATTTTTCAAGAGAAAGTATAACTTGGACATCATCAGGTTAATTTGTAAAATGAGAGCATTAGTAATAACAATAATTCATCGGTCCAAAGATGAAAAATTTTGTTATATAGGACTGGTTATTTGAAAGATAAAACACACTAACACATAAAACAGTGGATCACTCAGTTTATTATCAATTAAAAATTCAGGTACAGAGAAGTAAAACGTTCTATGTAAAAATTTCTTCAAGTTTGACTTAAAAGAGACATATTTATATTTTTACATGCTTTAAATGACCTGGTAACTTATTGTAGAATAAACCAATACCAAAATCATTTATTTCAGCAATATACGAAAGGGCAAGATAATTGAATAATATTTGAAGAGTGTAGTTGATCCAGGCGAAACTATTTACAAGTATTAATTACATATAAGGAAGTGCTACAGTCGAAAGTTGCAGTACTTCGGTTCACAAGGAGACGAGAGGATTTTGCTTTTGTAGCAAATATTAAAAAAGAAAAGATACCTATCCGTTTATACGAATCGAGGTCTTAATAGCTGACCAATAGCAAACTGATTTAAAGACAGCAGCAGTTCCAACAATAACTTTATGAAGCACCTAAGGAATTCGTGAAAACTAACCTCCAAGAAATCAGTCAGTGAGTGTATCGAAGGTAATATGTACCTACTAATTTTCTACTTCTTTCACTGATACTAAGTTCTGAAAATCACGCACCGACTTCCAGTTAATAAAATTACGAAATTTAGGGATTCACTGTAGGGCTGATAGTATATTAGATATTTTATTACCATAAGTATCCTTGTGCTCGAATTTGGGCACTGGAAAATCTTCTGCAAGCAATTTATGTTAAATTCAAACATCAACCATTTAAGACCATATAAACTAACGGTAAATTTCTAGTTTCAGATACGGAGGGTCAAACATGACTAAATTTCCAAAAACACACCCGATTCTATTTTTCTTCGAAAATCTTATAAGTTAAGCTAATAGTGGACTTGTGGAAGGAATTTAGTGGAATAAAAAACATTGTTCGATTAAAATGGTACAACAATGGTATGGTAAAACAATCAGATGGTGCCTTTTCTGCAATGCATGAACCCGTTACCGTACATTCGAACTTACTAAGTGTGTCAAAAGTTAAAGGATATATCTAAATTGTGGCAAGAATCCGTAAAGTATCCAAACCAAAGCGTATTTACCAGAGTGCCGCATCCAATGACTCTTTCGCACGATCAAATACCCTCTTCATATCTTCGATATGGAATTTATGAACAGTGACAGTGATAGTGAGAGCAAACTTAGCTTAAAAACTGCGATTTTAAAGAGTTAAGGCCCAAAAAACTAAAACAATCCAACGAAGCTGCCGTACTTCCACGCCCAGCAGCGCGGACCCGGATCGTGCAGCGCGATCGAAAAATCGCGTTTATTTTCGTGGTCGGTAACGTTCATAATAGATCTCTGCTGGATATTCTTAAACTATCTTTATAGAATACTCTGGTGTAATTTCCCGCTGCACATATTTTTTAAACAAAAGATATCGACTACTTTATGTCAAATTTTGTCTGAAAAAAGCGTCCGTCATTTTGTGATGGAACACCAGACAAATATTGACCAATATGCTTGAAACTGATGGATAGTATAGATAAAGTACCATTTTAATCGAACATAATGTTTTTTATTCCACTAAATTCCTTCCACAAGTCCACTATTAGCTTAACTTATAAGATTTTCGAAGAAAAATAGAATCGGGCGTGTTTTTGGAAATTTAGTCATGTTTGACCCTCCGTATCTAAGTAACGCATACGATTTATGAAAAATAACTTACCATTCCATAATCAGCAATCATTTGGCTGTATATATGCAAAATTTTCAAATTTGTATCTCAAAAAAAGCAATTTTGGACTTTTGTCCGGCTTTTTTCGATTTCGGACCACTGTGCGGGGCACTCGGGCAAAAATGATCCGATTTTTAATTTTCGTGGCAAAACTAATTCTGTCAAGCAATATTTTTAAATATGATTAAAATAAATTCAATAAGATAAAAAACGTACAATTCCCATCGTTGGGAAGTTTATAAGATATCTCGCATCGTATTATCTTTACAATAGAAAGTTAATAAAAGATTTCGAATGAGACGTAGACGACAAGCAGAGAGGTTATCAAAGTGAAACTTGCTCACGAGTGCTATCCTAAACAATATTTGTTTTAAAATAGGAGTTCGGAAAATATTGATAATCATATGAGGTATTTTCTCGTTTTATAATTTTTTGAATGTAAATAATGCGAATAAATGCACGATCCGTGAGGAATGTTAATTTTGGGACAAATGAATTAAATAAATGAGATCTCATTTACGTAAAAGAATCATTTATTGCTACTCAAGATTGTATAGTTCTATTTTGGCTTGTCCACAGTAAGTCCGTCCCATTTCATTTATCGTAATCAAATTTACCATGGTTTCATATCACCTCATTCATTTTTGCTTGAATTGTCCAGAATTGCCGGAAAGTATTGCAGATGGTAGTAGAAGGTATACCTCCTATCCCTATCGTGCAGCAGACCAAGCATTAGTAAGCCTCCGTTTCGTTCCTTTTCCTTCAAGATCTAAGAAAACAATTCGGTTACACCATACCAAATGTATAAAGCTGCAACGTTGCTATGGTTGAGATACTATTGCCGGAATCCAAGTGTTGCTTAAAAACTCTTTTTCGTGTAAACTAAATCACACTAAGGTAAGAAATTTATTCTTAAAACGTATATAAACACACATGATCTCTTTGAATCAATCAGGAAATAATACTACAATAGCCGGCCCAGTATGGCATATAAACATTTCACCAATCGTGATCAAATATGATTCGCTTTTCCATTTCAAACCGTTCGTTTTTGGCAGAGGCATTGGAAGGTGCGAGCTGATTGTTGCTTCGGCGTATACACTGCCCTTATCTTATAGTGAACTTCGGATTCGGTACTCGCCCTTTTGTTAGCTCTCGAGGAGTAGCACCTACCATCATCCCTCCCCCCTAAGCGAAGAGTGCTGGAGAGGGTGTGAGTTGAAAAGTGTGTTGAAAGCGGCCGAAATTTTACACTTAATATCAATGTCAATTTTACTAAAATGCATGTTAGAGAATGTCCTTTGTCCTTCATAGACAATATATTTCAGAACTTACACTTCTAATAAACAGTAATCCGTGACCTGCCTCTCTTAAAAAAGTAGTCAAATGATCGAAGAAGCGAAGCTTTCATACGACGTATTTTGCCTTCCTCTCCATCCCCATTCAAAATCCTCTTAATTTTAATAGTTTAATTGTCGTTGGAATAAATGTTCAAGCATAAAATATGTAAATTTAAAAAATGTTCTAGAAGAATACATGTGTTGGTAGATCTCAATTTTATATCGACGAAAGTAATTTATCAATCTACGTAATGTGGCCTCTGTATTCAAAGCGCTGAAATGGTATCCGATATTGCTGCCTGCACTGACCATTGAAAACGTCCGAAGTTCTTGTGGAGAGGGAGTTGCAGTCGTTGGAGAATAATACACAGGGTGAGAGGACGAGCGGAGAAGGTTCGCGTTCGTGTTTTACCTTATGGAGGCTGGGTTGGTGAGTAGACAAATGCCACCTTTGTGTATTACTTGGTTTTTCACAAAATACCTGGTAACACCTATTTTATCCCAAATTCCAATTAGAATACCTCAGATCGACGAAGAAATTAATTCACCGTCAAGGGTATGTTTCTTTTCCCCCCCCTTTTGACATTAATCTTAATTTTTTGCCTCGGCAACTAGATAACGAACCATTTCTCCTTCTTTATTTGAATTTTCCTTGGCATATTGTGTTTTTGTTTTCCGCTCCATTATGCCTATGCGATGTCCCTGCAAGCCACCATTCGAAATACTCTATTTCCATAATTGTGTCTTGGCTCTATTTTCATAATTGATTGCTTTCGCGTATCGTTCGTGAAAAAAATATATTATTGAAACCATTCATTCTACTATCTATTTCCTTGATCTTCCAGGTCGTATCAGAACGTCTTATATAATAGAGAGGACATATGATATCGGTTACATATTCTGAGAACGTAATTTCTCTGAACTTATTTACTGTACTGTGCATTCCTAGTACTGATGAAGATATCCACTAAATTGGACTTCTGATTGTTCCCACCCCGCGTCTTTTATGACCTAAGTAACACTCAGTGTCTTATCGTTTTTGTCCCTTAGAAATCGTATCGCCTTTCGTCATACCTTTTCTAATTCCCGAATATGAGAGTTGTTTGCAGGATCCCATACACTACATGCATACTCAAGCTAACGCAAAGTTACATCGCTCCCGAAAAATTTCTCCGCTCAAACCGACTATTCTCTTAACGAAGTCGGGTTTTTCAATTGCTTCTCAACGTATATAACGGATGTGGATACTTCATGAAAAAATACACGTGTGATTTATCCCAAGAAAAAATTTAGTGATATACTTTTTATGCACTACGTTTTTACATTTTACGTCACGTAATTTCACAAGGAATAATTTTTATCTTTGTTGGAAAACGCCATCTCAATCCTAATTCAATCCAATATTTTCCGGATTCCACAAAATGTCTTATTTCAATCGACCACTTGTTTTGACACACAAGTGACATTTCAAAGTCAAACGAGTGTAGTTCTATTACTTCTCCCAGTAAAAACTAGGAGACCGGTACTGCCAGTAAATGTATAACGACGCTGCTATTGTTGCTTGCGGTGATGATTTTAACGACTGAATTGTAAGGGTGGTAGGTGTTGGCTGAGGAATGTTAACTCGCATAACAATAACCGGTTATGACTAAGGGCATGACGCCACACCATCACTTCGTTGAGAAACTTGCCTATCCAACCTAATAATTCGAGAAATATTTGACTTAACACTGCTTTTATTTCTAAGGCCTAAATTTGAAAGGGTAATGGACATTCTAATATTTGTATTCACATTATGTTTTCTCCGCCATGTGCCTTTCTCTTAGAATCCTTCCCACTCCACGTTGCGTTTTCGCCTTACGATACAAAGCAGTTACCTAACGATGAACACGGATTTTCACAAATGGGTGGTGGTAGTGCAATAAACCTATGCTGTTAACGCACCCTCTAGCCCTATAATTACTATTGCTTAAAGCTATACTCTGTTTCTTCATACTAGTGTAAAAATATATTTCGTCGATAAAATTTCGCGAAACCATTGGTCGATAAACGTGTCCGTATTAATATTTTGCTTATTTTCTTGTCTTATCGTCTGCCAGACGCTTTCTGTTACATATTCTACGCCAGATTCTTTCTATCTCATGCGTAGATGACATAACTGGAATAAACACTCCGAGTATTGTTCTTTCGCTATGAATTCGGCGTTGAATATTAGAATCCTCGAGGAATATTACATTGTCGCTTGAAGTCCTTCATTGCCAACCTTCTAAGAAATACATCATTTTTGTCACTACAAATTAGATGCTCCCAATAGGTGCATTACTATTATTTCTGACAATCCTACAGTTAACTGTTTAAACACATTTTAAATGTAAATTTTGCCAACAAGTATGAGTGGGTTTCTCGATAAATCTTAGTTATTTTTTGTTGACCTCTTCTACGCTTTTCCGTAATTCGCTCTCTCGAGTATTTTCACCTCAACCTGACTCACTCTTTATATAAGAAATCTACAATTAATGGAAAAGATAGTAACTGAAATACCTAATCAGACAAACTTTCAGCACCCGGATGTCTCTTAGGTTTAATAAGTACAAAAAGTTTAATGATGCCGTAAACTCGGTATACGATTTTCGACACTGCTACAAGCTGATTTATTTATAGGAATTGCCTAATGCACAGTTTGAAGTCAGTTTGCAACGAAAAAATCATTTAAAAAATTCGCTTTTTTATTATTAATTACATTACCGCTATCATATTTAACGATCTTTCCGTTTGCACATTTAAACACACGATCCTACGATCAAATACTTAATGGTTAAAATCTTAAAATTCGCATATCTTTTTACAACACAGAAGGCTGTTCCAATGGTTCGTTTCATTTCCTATTTACATATTGTTTGTATATTTGTTTGCGTTTTTAGACTAGTTCCCAAATTCAGTCGCATCAATACAATTTGGAAGCCCACATCGTTCCTTTGTGTCGAATGTTAACAACTCTCTTTCCTTATAGCTCTCCTAGTTTCTGCGTTATATCATCTAGACTCATTAATTTGTTTTGAATATGTCGATGGTAAAAATAAGTCCATAAGGTTTGTCCGCGCATTGTCCAAAGTAGATTCTTCGGTATATAAACACAACGAATGCGTTTTGTAAGTAGGCAAGTTAAATGTGAATTTATAACGAAATCCTTCAATTCTAGTCTCTTGTAAAGCTATACGTTGCACATCCTTTCGGCGCTGTTAATATCGAAATCCATCTTAAAGGTTGCTCAATCAATTATTCTTCAGTAAGTTGTGTATTTAATATTTTTTCTGGGATATGGGAAAATTTCCAAAAAAGCTAACAACTCTAGTAGGCTCACTAACTATTTGATGTAATGAATTTCTTAGCATTTACTTATCCGAGTTCCACAAAAGTAACTATCTGGAACTCGTAATGCACCAATTGGATATATGGAAGAATCCTCACCAATTATAGATGTTCTGTTGTTATGATTAATAGAATTATAATTTATTTTGTCATTGAAGCAGAGTAAATTCTGATGTGGAGAGTTTAGTGGCTGGAATAAAGTACACGCATTTATATTGGGCTAATTAATCTTACTGATAGTGTACCGAACGCTTTTGATAAGTTGCATACTGTTTAAATTACTTCCACTTGATGATGGACTGGTAGCTTGCGTATGATACATTCAAGATGAAGCGAAATAGTATCCCAGTTTAGCTTATAAATCATTTGTCAACATAATAGTTCGGATATCGTTCCTCGAGCTTTCGATCTTATAAGACCGTATGAAACGATGGTCGAATTAAGAGGAATTGACTGTTTACGAACTAAGGATTGCTTTTCCACTCTCTTTCTTACCATTTTAGTACAGTGGTACCTCGAGATACGAGTTTAATTTGTTCCAGAACCAAGCTCGTAAGTCAATCAGCTCGTATCTCAAACGAATTTCTCCCATTTAAAATAACTGAATTCGATTTAATCCGTTCCGGACCTATGAAAAATCCCCAAACCATCGTAAATTATGAATAAAGATATGTTTTTAAATAAAAAATAAACATGTATAATTAACAAATACATAACAAAATATGAAATAAAGAAATAATAGAGTTATTTAGCATAATAGGCTTACTTTGGAGACAGACGAGTGTGGCTAAAGAAAGTGAACGGGTAGGAGGAGGGGGTGGGGCGGGGAAGGGATGCAGGTACTCTGGACACGTACGTAGACGGCGCTTTTTTAGAACTTAAAACTATTTTCGTAACTTTAAAACAAAACTACACTTTCCTTATTTAAAATGAAAGAAAAAACTTAAAACAATGGACTTAACTTTAAACTTAACTAAGCTTAACATTTACGTAAATTTAATTATCACTTGTTTTTGCCTTCTTGGCTTAAAAACACGGCTCGTATCTCGGATTTGGGCCCGTATCTTGAACGAAAATATGCCCCGAGCTCCGGCTCGTATATAAAAAAACTCGTATAATAGGCTGCTCGTATCTCGAGGTACCACTGTACTTAATATGATATGATTTATCAACGGTTCTGATGTTATAGAAAATAATAACACCGTAGACATCGACACTATTGTGTGGAAGTTTACTGTGTTATTATTTTCTATAACTTCAGAATGTCCTTCCACGAAAATCGGCCGAATATGATTTAAGAATTTAACAACGATTTTATTGACAAACGATCATAACCTATGTATTCAGTTCAATCGATAATTTCGCAAGCAGTAAATAATCTAAAATCAATGTTATCTTTCTCTTTAATAAATATCTAACGAACAATTTAAAACAAATTTAAAAGAAAAAATTAACTAAATCCTGACTTAATTTGCTTCTGTGTTGCAATAATATGGTCAATCGATTATACAATATTAAAATTTTGAAAAAAATGCACGACACTATGGGTTCCATAGAAGAGGTAGCCGTAAGAGGAAGTAGTGCATTGAAATTCATGAATTATTGATTCGCTTGCGACATGCAAAACTAAGCTGCAAAGTTAGAGTTAGAACCGCGAAATCACTCGCTGTGGACCCTCGCCTGCCTTCCGCGCCATGGTGCTTTGTAGCAGGCTATCGCTGGCATCCCTCACCGTGGTCCCTCGTTGCGGGCCCTATCAGTTCTCCCTGGATGTGGTTCCTCGCTGTTGTCCCTTCTTTTGGTTCCTCGGCGATCTCCCTCCCCGTGGTCCCTAGCATTGGTCCATCGTTGCGGACACTTGCCGTCCTTTCTCGCCGTGGTCCCTAGCTGTGGACCCTCGTCGGCCTCCCTCGCCAAGGTTCCATTCTGCGGTCTCTCGCCGTGGACCCTTGCAAACCTTCTTCGACGCTGTCCCTCCTTGCGGGACATCGCCGGCCTCCCTCGCCGTGCACCATCGCTATGGCCCAACGCTGGCCTCCCCCGCCGTGGTCCCTCGCTGTGGCCCATAGCCGTTTTCCCTCGTTCCGGGCCCTCACCGACCTCCCTCGCCGTGGTTCTTCGCTGTGGTACAACGCAGGCCACCCGAATAGAGATCGGCAACGGTTAACCGTACCGACCCGTATTCTGGGCGCCACATGCGCTGGGTAATGAGGAGCTCCTAGAGCAGGTACGTGATGACGTAGGAACAAGGGATGGGGAAAGGTAAATGGTGGTCGAGTCGTTTTGAGTACTCGGTTCTTCCGACGGGTGAAAATGAATCATTGTGACGCAAAATGAACCAAGACAGACCCGGCTTAAGTCGGCTCATCCACCTGCTGGCTATCCGTAGGATACGCCAGAGTTATTATTCACTTCTTTAGCTTAAATGAGCATTATTTTTTTATTATATTAATATAAATTACAAACATTCTCATCAAAGAAGAACTTATCTTTGCATACAAGAGTGTTCTGCTTTTTTTGCAATGTATATTGTGTATTATATGAATTAAAAATTTAGGTGCGTTCATCCCGAATTTTTCACTCGTTATCATTTTTAAAACTGCTAATACTCTCTACCGATTGTACACAAAATTCCGGTTTTTTCCTCAGTTGCTCTTTGTATCTTTAACATGCATAAAAACTACATCTTATGTAATTAAGAGAAACCGAACTTTAACAAAAAATTGTTTTAATAGAACGTGACCAGGGAAAAAGTTCGTCGTGCAGCCCAATTTAAGTGTCTCCTAAATTTTTTTTATTTCTCACGTTACGAAGAACTTGTCGCGAGAGAAATCGAGATAAATGTTGATATTTCAATTTGCAATTAATGTTTGGTCAATATCTTGAGTGAGACTTAAGTTATTGATTTTTATTTACTAGAGCGGAATTCGCGATGTCGAAGCAGCGACTGAGAATAGCCTCCGTCCGAAAACAAAAATAATTAGAGGAAAGTTGTAGAACGTAAGCGAGCACAAGGATTATGCACTAATTATTTAAAAAATACAAATTTTGCCAATTTTCTTTATAAATTTCACAGTCACACGATAGAATTCAGCTGAAATTTATATGACCAAAATATTCTAGGTGAACCGACAAGAAAGGCGCCGTTTCGGTCGTAAAGTTATACTTTTCAATATTTTACGTGAGATAGATTGTAAAATTTCATCATGAACATGCAAATTTTATTGTCTGTACGAAACAAACCGTATGAACTCAAGAAGAGCAAAAAGAAACATAGACTGAAATACGATATCGCTTCCAAATCTGTAGGATGAGATATCAGTATGTTTTACTTCACTGAGGGTTTTTCTGTATTATCGCATTTGAGAGGTTTGTGAATTACTCTACTCTACCCTATCGGTGATGGGGTGATGAGTTATGATTTATCTACACTAGAGCCGCATTCAGTCATCCGGTTGCAAAAATTTAATAACCTCACCCGGCATCTCGGGAGGAAATTCAAAGAACGTCATCGGGGCTTGAGAGGTAATGAGAAATTAATTGCAATGATAGCAACTGAATTATACTAAATAATTAGCAACAGAACCTCATCCATGCATAAAAAGTTTCCTCAGTTCCGTTTTAGTGTCGAACGGCATAACAAGTTTTAGGTGACATATAAATTGGGTTGCACGGCGAACTTTCTCTGAGGTCACGTTCTTCTTAAACAATGTTTTGTTAATTTTCGGTTTCTCTAAACTTATTAACAGGTGATTTGCATTTGAGCTAATGATACAAAGAACAACTGAGGAAAATACAGCATTTTATATTAGATTGAAATAGAACATTACCAGTTTTAAAAATGATCGCTTGTAAAAAACGCAACCATTCATTCAATATCCGCTTCTTGACTTAATTAGTATCGATATAATTCATCTATAAAATATAAAAAAGAGTTTGTGTGTTTATGTTCGCTAAACACTCGAGAACCGAGAGTTGCAAAACTTCGAGAGCGAAATTTTCTACATTAAAAGTCAGCCCCGCGAAGAGAATAGGCTACTTTTTATCTCCCTAAAACCCACGGTTCAAACCCATACGGGTCAAAACCTTTTCATAAGACATAGACGTAAAGGTCATTTTTTTCGTTACAGGGTTCATTTCTTTTTCAAGATTGAATAATAAATAATAGTCAGAGGTGGTCGAATTCAGTACAAAAGAAAGACAATAGAATACGGATTCTTATTTTGGTCGTGGAATATCATTTGCGATTCGAAATTGCGCACATCTTAGTGCGCACAAACAGTGCAAACATACGAATACCAGTATCTAAGAAAGATTTTAAATTTTAATGGAAGCGTTTGTAGCAACCTAGTTCTATTTATATCAATGCAATTGTTTACTGACTAATCTTTGGGATATTTGGGTTTATAGTAGTTTGTTAGATGAAATTGCTTTCTCTCGATCAATTCAACTTAAAGACTAGGTAAGTTGCGGATGTTTTTAATATAATCTTCTTCATTAAGTATTACAACTTCTCAATTTACATCAATAAATATTTAGCGATTGAAGAAAATGGATTTAGTGAATATCGTAACGATTTCCCAGATTCAGTGTTGTAGTTAACCGGCGATATTTAAAGCTGTAGTAAATCTCCAACATCGTATCCCTTGATCGAAAAGGTAAAGCAAGTTTATGTCTATACGCAGAATAAAAAAGTAATTAATTGTTGTTTTTTAAGTGCTTCCAAATCTTATACATTGACTATCTTTCTGTTATCGGTGTTCAATCTCTGTTTCTGTTTTGGCATTGTGATTGCATTTGTGTTGTTTGATGAGCTCCATGTTAATGTTACACATTTTAGAATTTGGGTACAAGCCAGCTACATAATACACTTGCTGTGTGCAATGAATATTCTTCGTTAGTTTTCGTGTGATATATAATATATTTTTTTATTTGTGTTCAATCATCGTTTCCGAGAACCATTTTTCCCTTTAAGAAACCTTCTCCTAAAAGGTGCTTATTTGGTGATTCTTATCTTAATGTGATAATTGCATATATTTTTATAATCTTTAAAAGATATTTGTCATTTTCGAAGAAAGTGGTCATTTCAAGGATGTGAGATTGAATCTTTAGGTGACTTTGTAGACCTTATTATAATTTTATTTACTTTGTCCATTGGTTTGGAAATAATTATAGTCTGGTAATAGCTATATACCAAAAATTATGAGGCATGTGTTACGATCAAGACTGTAACAATAGTATTTATCAATTTAAATTTCCCCGTTGAGAATCAACGGGAAGTTCAGCTAGCAATATAATGAAAGAGATGCTATACATAATTATATATTAACGGAATATTTGACACTCAATAGGAGAGGCACTAAAGACTTATACTTAGTCGTTTTACCCGTCGCCAAGGCTCTATTTTCATAAACCATGAACTCCAAACATGATATTCATGCTTCTCATGACTGAATTACAATAAAGGATCTAATAAAGTGACTTAATGATTTGAGAGAGTGATTTAAATAATAAATAGTAATAATATATAATTCCTATAAACATCATTTCATATGAGATATACCCGAATCTTCACTTTCGAATTCCGCGAGTAAGTGCTGCTGACGAAACGGGTCAGAGTGAGTCAAAATTGAATGAATCGGTTCTACTCGCTTTCGTCGAGGCGACTCATCCTCCAACCCGTCCTTAAAAATCCCGTTTTGTGGATTTCTCGGTCACGCGGGTAAAAACTACGATTCTGCCGATCCCTACACCCCACCGTGGTCCCTTGCTGTGGCCCATCGCTATGATCCCTCGCTGTGGCCCATTGCCGCCTTCCATCGTACGGGCCCTCGCCGGCCTCCCTCACCGTGGACCCTCGGTGCGGCACCTTGCCAGCCTACCTCGACATGGTCCCTCGCTGTGGCCCAACGCTGGCCTCTCCCGCCGTGGACCGGCGCTGTGGTCCGCCGTTACGGTCCCTCGCTGGCCTCCCTCGCCGTGACCCATCGCTGTGGCCCCTGGCTATGTTCCCTTGTTGTGGCCCATCGCCGGCTTCCATCGTTGCGGGCCCTCGTCGGCCTCCCTCGCTGTGGCCCATCGCCGGCTTCCCTCGTAGCGGGCCCTCGCCAGCCTCCCTCGCCGTGGTCCCTAGCTGTGGACAAGCGCTGGCCTTCCTCGCCGTGGCACTTCGCTGTGGCCCCTCGCTATGTTCCCTCGCTGTGGCCCATCGCCGGCTTCCCTCGTTGCGGGCCCTCGCCGGCCTCCCTCGCTGTGTCCCATCGCCGGCTTCCCTCGTTGCGGGCCCTCGCCGGCCTCCCTCGCTGTGGCACATCGCCGGCTTCCCTCGTTGCGGGCCCTCGCCGGCCTCCCTCGCTGTGGCCCATCGCCGGCTTCCCTCGTTGCGGGCCCTCGCCGGCCTCCCTCGCTGTGGCCCATCGCCTGCTTCCCTCGTTGCGGGCCCTCGCCGGCCTCCCTCGCTGTGGCCCATCGCAGGCTTCCCTCGTTGCGGGCCCTCGCCGGCCTCCCTGGCTGTGGCCCATCGCCGGCTTCCCTCGTTGCGGGCCCTCGCCGGCCTACCTCGCTGTGGCCCATTGCCGGCTTCCCTCGTTGCGGGCCCTCGCCGGCCTCCCTCGCTGTGGCCCATCGCCGGCTTCCCTCGTTGCGGGCCCTCGCCGGCCTCCCTCGCTGTGGTCCAACGCTGGCCTCCCTTGCCTTGGTCCCTAGCGTTGGCCCATCGACGGCCTCCCCTTTTCCCTGGACATCTTTCCCCTAGACCCCTTTAGCCAAGGACCACTTTCCCCAGGGAACCCTTCCCCCGGGACGCCTTCCCATTCGCAGGCCCAACTAAACCCCCAAGACCTCCCGGGGCTCGCCCTAACCCAGAATCTTCCTGTGGCCCGCCCTACCACAAAGAATTTCCGGAAGACTTCCCAACCATACAAGGCCTCCGTAGTGACCCGCCCTACCCTTGAGGGACTCTCGGGGTGTGCCCTTCATTCCAAGGCCCCGCCCTAACCCCCGGGCCTTCCCATGTCTCCCGACACCTATGTTCTATTTTTCCTATTTAACCCAAGAAGTCTTTTATTAATTTATTTAGCAGGGGTCAGGTTAGGACCGCCGGCCTTCTAATCCTTGCCCCAGATCCCTATAAGTTTTACAGCTATAATAATGGTACATTTACAGTAGATATACCAAAATAATTACGTATATAAATTTTTAAATTTCATAAAAGTTATATAAACATATCAAATTTTTGTAAGGCAGACAGTTAAAATAAACAGGAATATACATAAAATGTATAAAATACGAATTAAATAATAAATATAATCATCAAATATGGAATACACACTGAATAAATACAGTAAAACATTAGAAACCAATACAGTGTTATTAAAAGTTAAAATTATCAAAATTGTTTATGTAGTAAAAGTTTTCATACTTTTTCAATAGATCATTCACTAAATATTTCAGTACTGATTTACATAATTGGTATGTGCTCTTCACAGATTAACTTCACTTCATAAGTCGTCGATTCCATTTCTCAAGTGTTTATTTTATTTTCATCTGGCAAAAATTTATACTGGCCCTCGACGTAGTCACTCGACGGCGTTCCAAACTGTAGTATCCGCAAGAAGTTATCCAACGACGTCCTTCAACGAAAATAAAATCCATATTATTCATCAAAATAAACAGTCAACGACACACATTCGCGGTTATTCCAGTACAGAAATTTTGTATCGCATGAGCGGTGTCTCCGCAAAGCACAAAACTGTGTTAAAACCCAATATAATTAATAAACAATAAGAGCTAAAATTTGGGGGTTTTTAGTTAGAGATTCACAATATTTCACTGTTATATTTCTACTATTACCACAGATCTTATAATTAAGTATTTTCACTAAATGCTCTAAATATTGGTACATGAATTAAACCAAAGTTTGGAAGTTAATTCTATAAAATCTATTTAAATAAATAATACGCATGTTTTAGCAAAACAAATTAGAGCTACAGGTATTTTTAGTGGAAGATAATGATAAAAATAGATAAATACACAGCACCACAGATTTTCATGATGTATGACTTCTTTATAATTATTTTGTTTTTCCAATATTTCGCGAAAACAAATTAAAGAAGTCTTGGTTTCCTTTTGCCGGTGAGTAGTCCGTAATTTACAAATTAACAATGCGATTTAAAATAATGGTTACTTCTCTTAGAGGAAGCGACGTATGAATCTAAGATGGGGAAATTTTTGCAATAAGGTCAATATGACACTGATAGTAGTAATTAATCTATCACGAATCTCATAAACTAAATTAGATTTTTGGAAAACAATAGTTCGGACGCTAGCATTTGCCAAGTACGCTTCATAATCTTTGGGGAAAATCGAGTATCTTATGTAATGAGCACTGCTTTCAAATACAAAACAATATTCGATTATAATAATGAGTAGTACTTACAGAAGATGAAATCCGATGAATATATCTACAAATACCTACCTAAAGGTTGCGATTTTATTGACTGCAAAACGTTGTAGTAGCGTAGGGCTCAGGATTGGTGCGGTCAGTTGTGGTCTAACCAACTATCCCACCTCATATACTTATCTGCATTCATCTATATTCAATTTAAATAAAAAAAACATCAGTTGCATTTGATAGAATAGTGTTACGAAGACAAAAAAGAAGCCATAGTTTCACTACAGACTCGCTAAAGAGTAATGGAAACAATCTAAAATAAACTGAGTAGAATGTCGGAGATTGTTTACGAAGGGAAGACCATGAACACGTGAAAAGGTCATAAGGTGAAAATGGCAGGAACCAGTAGCTATCACTATCGAAAAAATCTTAAGATTGGAAGTAATTGTAATTAGAGGAAGAATCGACCTTGAGGTGATTCTTGAACATAAGATTACATAATTGAGCTCTTCTAAGAAAAGGGAGACATTGAAAGCAAGCCAATATAAATATATAGGACAACATTTTAAAGGTGACAATACAGCTAATACGGAGGGTATGAAAAGATAAGTACATTGAACTAATGCCATCCGCTTTAACCACGCCGACTTTGTCCACGGTATTGAAAAATCTAAGCACTCATCGAAAATCTTAAGAATGGAAGTAATTGATAAGTAGTGATAAAAGATAGTTAGTTTGAGATAGCGGTTTATTTTTTTTTTCTGAAAATACCAATACCTCTAAAACTACACTTCATATGTTGTAACGTTAAAACTGTATAACTTTATTAGAATGGCCAAATTATTTTAAAAAGTATAAGTGCGCTGATAAGAAAATATCGTGGTTATGTAAGCTTACAAATTCATTTCAAACTATTAAATCTTATAATGTTTTCAATAGTCACAAAAAGTTTCTAGAAATATGAAACAGAAATTGAAGTTTAACGACCAAAAAAAGGAGTCATTATTACATTTCTTATCTTTTTATACACTCTCAATTCCGTATTACCCTGCGAAATTAGTAGTTTATTTTCAAACAAAAATATCAAGCCTATAAAATTACTAACTGTTTAAGATTACCTTTTGGAAAAGTGTCACTATTACTATGATTGAAAGGCAACTAATTGTGTAACGAAAATGTTTTTTTTTATTCTTGACAGGGGATGTTTTAAATTATATTTACAGCTCCAAAGAGGCGTAAGTTTTACTTTTCCATTTTAATCGAAGATAGTTTTCTACGTTTATTGTCAATTGTATATTTCCTTTCAATTTTATGAAGCAATTTTAATAACCGTTTCAATTACTCTCAATTGAATGATGATTACTACGACAGTTTCCCCGGATATTTTTCTTTCAAAAATATATTTCCATCATTATTTACGGGTACAGTCAGAAGTAGTCGAAACTATTATGAAAAATTAAACATGAAAGAGTACTCCATGAGTTAGAAAATAGTAAACATTAATCCTTTTTAAGCATGAAATTGACTCATTATTGCAAAAATAAGCGTTATATAAATTGAAAGAAAATCTATTGTGACGGACGTACCTTAATTTGTTCGCAATTAATCATACTGAATATGTAATTATAATAAATTAGATTCCATATACTTATCATATTCTTTGTTCCATCCATGTATGGAATATCTTTTCCTAGCGTATCAGCAATCCTAATATTCTCCGTCTTCCCAGTTTGTACCTAAAGAACAAAAGCAGTAAGTAAGATATTAATTCGAAAACAACAAAATTATTTGTAAATCTAAATAGTTACAGAATAGTTCATACCTAATTAGAAGTGGTAATCATATTAGATTCAAATTATCTTCAATGTATTATGTGTTCCATTCCTGGATAAATACGCATTATTGACAATACTTAAAAAGGTTTAGTAATAGCATTAGATTTATATTATAGGTACTCATTGTATTCTGAATTTGATCCATGGTATGAACTTCTTTTCGTTGCTTCTCCGCAACCCTTCCCTGCTCTTCTGGTGAAATGGTGAAATAGTTTCTTATCGTGTCAGACCATTGAGAATACTTAAACATAGTATTACTAATGATCGCAAGTACCATCACCTTGAATTCATTGAAATACCAGGTTATATGAAAGAGTATAATTAAGGCATCCGGAAGACTTCGCTTGAATCCTTGATTGAACGCCCTTTCGGTATCTCATCCGACACACCCAGAAGAATCATCCAAAAGCGAGAGAATTCACATCCCTGAGACTTGAGTAAAGAAATAACCAAAAATTAATTTATTTTTTAGAAAATATTGCACGATGAAAATATATGAGCCAGCAGATGTTTACCCATCGCTCAAACTATGATTTCCTAGGACAAGGCCTTCGATTTCGTGTCACCAAATCGAAGGTGTTTGGGAACTATCGGCTCGAGATTCAATTAAATTAATTAAAACAATAAAACAGATATTTTAATTGAAATATGTCTAATGAAAGACTGTAGCGATACCATATTCCTGTACATATTGCTATTAAACGGTAACTTAGAAGTAGAAAATGAAAGTAAGGTATTTTAAATAAACAATTTTGAAGGTCAAACTAGAATTTAGACTGGAGGAATAAAATGTAAATCACATGGACCTAAGTATAGCGTTTAAAACGGTGAGACCCTTTAACTTTCGGAAGAGCAACATGCGCTATGCCTAAAAATTATGGATTCATACATTAAATTAATATTTAATATTAAATAAACAAATGATTACGTATATAAAACGAACGAAATATGAATTAAGGAGTTTTTTTCGTGAAAAAGATAATTATAATTATATCGTTGTTCTATGAGCTCATCGATATTGAAGCAGTTATAAAACCTTTGGTACATTTGATACTAGGAGTGGCATTCGGGATCAATAATACGCCACAGTATCGCTAAAGACTTGTGAAACAGTGCGCAAATAAACTAAAGTGAGGATGTTTACGATGTAAGATAATTTTTACAATAAAAAAACCCTAACTTGTGGAAAAACCAGAAGCTGTAAATCTAACGAATTTTTTAATGCCACATTTGAAAAAAAATAGCAGTAGAAGTGTTTTCAGTAAAACCTAGACCTTAAGGAGATACCACGTTCCTATACTTAAGATCCTCGAGTTATGATAAGAAAAAAGAGAAAGTAAAGCAAGTTATCTAAATGACAAGGGAAAAATTTCAGGGTAAAGCTAGAGGTAAAACCGAGAGTAAGGAATGGGAAATCACAGCGACCTAATGGTATCCACTTTTACCACGGAACCGACGACTAGCTCCCGCGATTGAAAAAGCTAAGTACGCAGTGCCCAAAGAATTTCGAGTAAATAATGCAGTTATCTTCAATTTAATAATCAAATTAAACAATAAATCTTGATTTTAAAGAAACTAAATTCGAATAGAAATTTAATAGATAATCCTCACTTAATCTTCTAACTCGCATTCAATTAATGTGTATTAAAATAACAATTGAATTTCTCTTAATCTAATGCTCTTATTTATTTTCGAAAAATAAAGCCCTAAAAATAAACGAACTGTACATGTATAATTAATAGGAATGTGTTGTCGTTACTATAATAGAAGTGCAAATCATTATGTATATCTCGTAAAACCATCTTATGTTTTTGACGGAGCAAAAATTAAACGATGATTTCAGAAAGCAAAACGTATATTGATTTCTTGGAACATGTTTGTATATATTAGTTGCATCAATGAAAAACGTAACTGTATAAATAAAATGTAGTTGAATTAAGTAAGTTTGGGCCTAATAGTTTGAGCTGTATTCCGAAATAAAGGGAAACTTGTTCAGAGGCCAACAGGTTGCTGAGAAAAAAATATAAGAAAACAACAGAGGCCTGCTATCCAATAGACAAGGGTTAATTAATAAGTCAGACCGATGAGGAATGTCGAAAAAGTAATATTAACTTAAAATACTAAATCCCGTTGAAGTATACTTTTAAATCTCAAACATCATGATATTTATCTTTAAAATTCTAAAGCCTTGTGTCGTACCTGGTAATTTACTAATATCTATATACTGTGGCATATTATTAAAGAAATCCACTCACATCAAACACACGCCGGACGCTTTGCTTTTGATCGATAAACCGTTCGAGTCGATTCCCAAATTTAAGAAAATAACTTTTAATTGTAAGACTTAAATAATGTATGAATAATTATAATAATTTAATGAGGAAAGCATTTGGGAATGAACTGCGTCTTTAAAATTATGCACTTCTCGTACTGTTAAAAATTAGAAAGTAATGGTTTAAACAAAACAATTGCGAAGGCCGTTAAAAAATAAGCAAGAAGATATCACTATAAAAGTGACTAACCTGAATCAGGAATCTGAAAGATAATCTTCTGATATTCCATCGTTGAACACTTTCGTTATCACATCCAAGACGTCTCGATTAATCATCCAAAAGCGATAGCATTAACTTCCTCGACACATGAAAAAGACAAAGCAGAATTAATTATATATTAATATAATTATATATATAAGAAAACTCAAATTAAATATAGTTTAAACGGTCAATGTTCGTAAAATAAATTTTAAATGTATATCTAGAATCTTCAGCTATATGACCGTTGAAAAAATTGCTAAAATAATGATGTTACATTAAGACTACTATTTCCGTAATTCATCTTGGATAAATAGAATTCAACCCAGAACACGAATATAATAACTTTATAAATTTCATTATTAATATTTTATAATATAAACGAGATTTTGTGGACTAATGGAATCTGGAAAACGTTAGACTGGAATTCAAGATAAAGAAAAAGAAAGGTAATACTGAGAAGCAGCCGACTGTCAAGGCTGTGGCACGTCATTCACAAAATGATTGAACATAACGATCGAAATAATATTTTTCTCCTCAATACGATAATTATGTCTTTGTCACCTTATCTAGAGAAATTTATTATGATGCACATATTTACCAAATAAATTTGATCCCAGACCAAGTCCGCGAAAATCTAGCCGTTGGAAAGTACCCACTAATTTACATAATATACATTTCTCGAATAAAATTAATCAAAATGTAATAAGGTCACACTTTGAAAATTATTTGCATACACTCGATTTCAAAACTCTTATATTTTTTATAATTCAAAAGTTGACGGTTTACCTAAAATAATTCCTGCAGCACCTCCACACCGGGTGATGTCTCCGTAACAACTGAAGTTTAAACGTTTGGAATAAACGTTGAACCAAATGCTGCGCTCTGATTGGTCGGCGAAATGGAAATTTCCAGAGACCACCTCCTTTATGTAAATTGTTTACCTAACTTATAATCAGCATAGTAATGAAGATTGTTTAACCGAACAACAAATTATTTTAAATTTAAAAATTATTGGAATGATAATTTTTCTTTGTAAATGTTTAATTATAATCCTCTTATGCAATACAACCACTTGGGTTACGCTTCAAATATAAATACTGCTCACCAAAGATTTCGATTTACCAATAACTATTTGTTACATAAGTAAAGATTAATTTGATATTCTGAACCTATTAATAATGTTGACTCTTCCAAGTGAATCATTTAAAAGTAAAATAACTTAACTTGTCAAAGGGAAAAGAAAAAAAGTTATTCACATTACCTGAAATAACGTATTGACATAATACACATCTTATGGTCAACAAAAAGCAAAGAAATATCGATTACCAAGTTCCAGGATTACAAATAGATATTTTATGCAACAAAAATTGGCCAAATTATTCGTCTAGGAATTCTAAAAATCCTATTTTTTCTATTCCTGCCGAAGATAATCGGTGTTTTAAACACAGAATTCTTTCGGTTGCCTCAATTTTGGGCTCGTTATTCTTGTTCAAGCTATTGAGAAACCCAGAAAATCCTTTCTATTACATAACACTATTACACTAAATTAACTAGAACTCTTATTTACATGTTCATCCGCATTCCATTTGCTTAGTATCGTTTTCTTAAAACTTTTTGTAACATTGAAATCTATTGGCACGGTCACCTTGTGTTGGAATAAAATCCAGGGTAGTAACAACTTACCTTTCTTCCTTACGTAATATCTCGTCAAGATTCCCTAATTCTAATTAGTACCCCTTCGTATTCTTATAGATGATCCAGCCAAATCCGTGTCCTCTTCGTCACGAACCATACTTCTTGGATCCATGAAGCATAGACATATATGCACTTATATTACTGACACTTCTTACACTTATCTACTTTAGTTGAAAATACTTCTAATTCCAATGCATTTCACTCCACTGGCAGAACAATTTTACACCCGAAGGAAAAAATAGTAGGCACTTTCAAAACACGAGCACATGTTATTAAAACAGACGTGAGAACGGCGGAAGTCACGTTATCAGATGACGAAGAGTACCTTTTCGGTATTCAGAATTTCTATACCATAATCCTTCTAAATCGCTTCGAAAATGTGTCGCAATGTTCCTCATTGTCTTCATAGAAGAGTTGCTTGGATGTGTGCAAACTTGAAAAAGGAAATTATCTATCATAGGAATAACAGTGTAGCTAGTGAGTGCTTACGATAGGGTTCCCCATGAAATTACAACGCCAATGGAGTGCCTTAAATCGGTCACATTATTGTCTGAATATTCGTTGTGAAGTAGTTTTTATGAGCTGAAAACTCGGCTTTATAGCAGTGCCATTTTAAAAAGTTGCGAGGAAGTTTCTCAGTGAAAACAGTGCTGCGTTGTACTTATAGTTTAATAGCGTTTCTAAATATAGTGGTGCTTGATAATGGTAAACAGGACACAATTATTCCTTCCGCGAAACCGAAAATCTATCAAACTAAAATATGGACTATCTCCGTGCTGGTTAATTATGTTCGCTGGATTTCATTTTATAGTTTACAACTGACAATAGGATTATTATAATTAAAAGGTAAGTGCAACAAGCAGATAAATGTGTAGAAGGGGTTTCTTTGGGCTATGTTTAAAAAAGAGTTGAGTGAATACACTTCACACACATTCACTATATAAGGTACAAGACATGTGAATACGTACACCCAGCTAATCCTTGAAATTATTGGACAACCTTTGCCTCAAATTTGAAAATATACTAAAGTTCCTTAAGTTCAACTTTTGAAGTATCCTACTTTGAGCAATTGGTACTAGATACTCATATAGATCTTGCGCATGCATCGTACAATATTTTATGGAAATAATTAATGATCAGTTCATGATTTCATTAAATAATTTATTATACATTTTATTAAAGTTTGCCTTTACCTTTTTCATGTTTAAGGAAATGAGCTATCTCGCCAACGGATGATTCTTCTGGATGCCTTGGAATCACCAAATTATGTCTTCTGGATTTTAGATACAGGTTAGCAATTTTATTATGATATTATCTGACATTCTTTCTGATGCGTACTGCGTTTAACCACGAATGTGTGTCATTGACAGCTGTTTTTGGTAAATATTATGGATAATATTTTCCTTGAAGGAGGTCGTTGGAGGACTACTTGCGGATACTACGTTGTAAAATGCCATCGAGCGACTACGTCGAGGTATAGAGACAGGATAAATAAAATAAACCCTTCCTTGAAAAATAGAATCCGCGACTTATGAAGTAAAGTTAACCTGTGAAAAGCACATCCCAATTATGTAATTAAGTACTTAACTATTTATTGAATCCTCTATTGAAAAATTATTCGGACATTTACTGCACATATTATTTTAATCATTTTAACATTTAATAACTATGTTTTGATATCTTATATTTTAATGTATCTATTCAGTGTTCATTCCATATTTAATGATTATATTTATTATTATTTTATATTTTATACATTGTATATATTTAGCATTCTATTTTGCCTGTCAGATGTATTAACAGTTTCCAAATGGGCTATTTTATGCGATTATATAATTTTTATGGGATTTAATTATTAATGTACGTAATTATTTTGATATATAATTTTTGTTTACATACTTATAAAGTATCTGTAAAACTTATATGGATCTCTGGGGCAAGGAATAGGTGGCCAGTGGGCCTCACATGCCCCCTTCTATATAAATAAATAAAAGATTGCTTGGGTGAAATAGGAAACATAGAAAATAGGTGTCGGGAGAAATAGGAAGGCCATGTGGCTACGGCGGGACCTTGGAAGGAAGGGAAAACCCCTAGAAGTATCTTAACGGTATGGCGAGATCCGCGAGGGCATTGGGGTTAGCGAAGTCTTCGGGAAGGTCTTGGGGGAAGAGTGGGCCTTGCGAATGGAGGGAATCCCTGAGAAAGTCCTAGTGACGGGGTAGTCCTCGAGAAGGCATTGATGAGGTAGTACGGGCCCTGCGGAGGGAGGGAGTCCCAAGAAAGGGCCTGGGGGTAGGCGGGTCCCGGGGGAATGTGTCCCGAGGGAATGGAACCCGGTGGAATTGGTCCCGGGGGAGTGAGTCCAAGGGGTATTGGTCCCGGTTGAAGGAGTCCCGCGGAAAGGGGTCCCGGGAGAAGGGGTCCCGGGGGTAGGGGACTCGGGGGAGGTCGTACGGATTGTGGTTCTCGGGGGAGAGGATCCCAGTGGAATATAAATGTGCAATCAATTTCATCTCGGTTTTATAACAACTCTGATTTTAAGTATAATGGACCAACCCTTCATAAGTGTAATTAAAGGGATCCATGCTATAGGTTTTGTATTTTTACAGCTTTTAATTTTGTAGATCATTTTATAATTTTTTGATCTTTATTTAAAAATATTTATCATCAGCTGCAATGGGCCCTCTGCTGTATATTGATGTTTTTTGCATGAATAATTAATTCACCCACCTTCCTGACTACTTGTTATACTCATCATAATCTTTTTGTTTGCAGTAGCAGAAGATGCCTATTATCACAAGGACGATCCTGTTGTCATGTACTTTCCAGATGATGATGAGAACCCAGTGGCTACAATCATCGGCCCTAAGGATGATGTAGTAGATGAAGAAAATTTTGCTCAAATATTACCTCCTGGATATACAAATCATCTAGAAAATTACATCTTCTTCTATCTTTATACTAGGTTTGAACCATCTTCTACATTAGTTTTGGGATTTCAACTAATGATATTTTTGTCTCCAGTATTCCTCTTAATTTTTACTCATTCCAAAACTTGCGAGATGTTCCCTTTTGATTGTTTCCCCTTTTCATAAATCTATATAGGCTTACAATATCTTTACATGTAAGTTTAATCTGACCTTCACTCTCTAAATAAAACCCAAAACACTAACAACTTTGATCATACTCCCTTAATATCTATCCATATATATACATTTCTTCCTCTATGATTCTAATTAGACATAAAGGACTACTTAGATTGTTCAATATTTATTCAGTCTTAAAGAAAGACTAAGTATATAAAAAAATTGCTGTAACTATAAGAGAATCTTGCTTGAAATTGATATTTAATTTTATTCTCTTTAGACGAGGAGGCCGCCAACTATATGTAGGGAATGTTACTTCACTGCATGGGTCTACCTTTAATGCGTCATTACCAACAAGGCTGATTATACATGGTTACACATCCAGCAAACAATCAGGCGATAGCCAAAGAATAAAAAATAGTGAGTAAAAGTATTGCTCAAAGGTGCACCAGTTAAAATATTACCTAATTAAAGTTGATCTGATATATATTTAAAAGAACAATTTTGTACATGAGAAGGGGAAATAAATTTAGAGCAATCAAGTGATAATAAGATAAATTTTATGGTCAGCAGATGAGTGGAATTAATCCTGTTACTTTTAAAAATGATGATGCCCAATTTTTATAAAATGTCAGCAAATACTCTAAATATAAACCTTAAAAATTTATTCCCTGCCTCAGTTGTATGAAATTAAATTTTCCTTTTTAAAATAACAAATGATGAATGCTAAAAAATTCAATTCCCACATGCTATAAATTCTGTTCTATACTGAAAAGACTTATCAAACCTTAGGAATTATCATATCAACATGATATTAAAAACTAAATATAAGTTATTGGCTTTTCAAATTTTATTTCTTCCATTCTAAATATCAAGCATCACATTAAAATATTTGTATCACATTCCACTAAATTTGTGATCAAAAGGTTTTCCAAGAGGGGGATTGCTCTAACACCATATAAATGTTTGCATTTTAGAACACCTAGAAGTTGAGGACTGCTATGAGATTACAGTTGACTGGTGTAAATTGAAATGTATTGTGGAGTATGGTACTGGAAAGTCACGAACCAAAGTGGTTGGACCTTATGTGACCAAATTAATAGATTTTCTAGTACCTGAGGTTCTAATGAAATTAGGAGATATTCTACATTTACATTTACATTTACATTTAACTACTACTAACTACTTATTGGCCACAGTCTTATAGCCCATGTTATGGGATTGGCTGACAAAAACATGGAGTCTGGAAAATTTTCCGGAATCACAGGTAAATTTAACTCTTAGAAGTTCCCAATATCTTACGTATATTATACATTTATACTTGTTTGAGAAGTTGGCAGATTTGCAATTGTAACGGTTTGATACAATATTGCAACAAAATCATTTATAAGATGATCCTTATCAAAGGTTATTCCAAGTTAAATGTTGGCTGGATGGTATTCAATTGTAAATATATTATAAAAAATATTTTAAAAGCTTTTCACCCATTTATTTAGGGAGAATCTCTGAAATAATGGGTAGTTTAAAAGATTATATGTCTAAAATGACTCTTAATACATTCTCTGTGTAGGATTGGGAAGTAATAAATAGTCATAGATAACCAAACTAAAATGAAAATTTCACACAAACTAAAGGTAATTGGGTTTCCACAAAATTTCAAGAAGAACTTTTATAAAATAATTTAAATCAACTATGATTCAAAGTTATCATTGACTCCCCAACAGAAAAATAGGTAATTTAAAAAAAATTGTTCATTATGTTGAGGATAATAGAAGAATGTTTGCTTGGAAAAATTCTGATGAAGCGCAAAATGGAAATTCTTATTATCTGAATCAAAATGTCAAAAACAATATCCTCATCTTGATTAAATTTACAAATGTTACATGTAATTTTCTGGGAACTATGTGTTGTTGCAGCTAAAAGAATAGTAATAGTTATCTAATATGAAATAAAATTTAAGAAATTATAATGCAAAACACCTACATTCACATTCAAATAATTCAATCTTAGAATTTTCCTGGGAATCAACCATAGCCCACAGAAATCATTATTATTCATTAGTATTACCTTAGCAAGACAGCAATCATAGTTATATTCAAACATCTATGGTTTCATGAAATAATGGTGATATGAAAAATGCATTAAGTCCAATTTGAATATAAAGGTGTGGAAATCTTATTTTTGCAATAAGACTCTATGATATTCTATGACAGAAGAATTGCAGAGAAGGTTAGTTAATTGGTTGGTTAACAAATATTTTGCATGAAGTAACGCATTTCCATATTTCTAGTTATTAAAATATGGAGTTTTAAAATTGAATATGATTAAACCTTTGACATTATTTAAAATAGGACTGGACCCAGCTGTAGTCCTGTATAACATGAAAAATGAAAGACACCGTAAATCTGTAGGAGATGCTGATTTTGTGGATATAATGCATACATGTGGTGGACACCTGGCCTTTATTGAGCCACTTGGAGATGTGGACTTTTACCCCAATAAAGGAAGAATGCCTCAAAATGGATGTCATGCTGATTTTGTAAGTATGTAACAGATATAATAACCATTGGTTCAAAAGTGATCTTAATTTCAGCCCATTCATGGAAAATGCAGAAATACCACTGTAACAGATTTACAAGCTTTTATAATCTATATCAACTATACTTTCCCGGCCTTAATATTCCCATGTGATATGGACTCAGCTGATGATGAAGATAGTGAATTTGGGTTTGATATTGATTTGTGGGACCAGATGTTAGAAATGTAACTCTACCAATTAACTCTACAATCTAACCATTACTAAAAAATCATTCAAAGAAAATTAAATATAAATGTGATATCACATGATAAACATTTAAAGGGATTAAAAACTACATTAGGTAATAAATAGTAAAATATTTAAGAAAGCTGAAGCATATCCATTGGCTTGAGCAGTATTTTCTATTGGGGGTGCCAATGATAAAAATGCTGCATTTTGCCTTTGTCCATGACCATAATCATAACCCCTAGTGCTAGGGTGAAATCCAGTTTCATTATGCAACTCCCACAACAAAATTAGAAGGCCTCAACGTTCTCAAGTGCCTCAGGCCTCGCATAACATTTGCTTTAATTTTGGATCCTATGATAAGGTATTTTTTTGTAATTACTTTCAAAAAACTGCAATTAAATAAACTTTGGTAATATATCCTTAAATAGCTTAACTTGTCTTTTAACAAATAAAAAAGAGCAATAACAGGGAAGAAAATTCAATAAAAAATACTATATACTTTTTGCAATAAGCTATATTACGAGAAGAATAAGGTTTTGAATGTTCTAATATTCTCTGAATTTTATTCATTTTATTATAGAATCTAGAAATATAATAATGTGGAAGATAATCAATATCACAATTAAAAATTTTGTTTACTGATTATTAATTTGATAACAAAGTCAAATAATATAATGATTAAATTTTTGCACCCTTCCAATATTTTTGGTGTGTCGAGGCACCCACTGTGCGCACGTCTATGTTCATATCATTATTAAAAGTAAGATGCCCTATATCCACCCTTTTATGAAATAATTATCCTTTACTATTATGAAGTTTTTGCTGATACACAAAAGGGATTAGCTCTATATCTAAATAACTATGTAGGTGAATTGAGTGTTTGTCAACTAGCTGTTAGACTGATTCTATAGATTTATGTCTATCAATGTTCTTTTAATTCATTGAAATGTAAAATTCAAGGAATGTTTCAGGTTCTTATTTCTTACAAAAATCTGAATTTCCTTGTTCTTTTTATTTTTCAAGAGAAAGTATAACTTGGACATCATCAGGTTAATTTGTAAAATGAGAGCATTAGTAATAACAATAATTCATCGGTCCAAAGATGAAAAATTTTGTTATATAGGACTGGTTATTTGAAAGATAAAACACACTAATACATAAAACAGTGGATCACTCAGTTTATTATCAATTAAAAATTCAGGTACAGAGAAGTAAAACGTTTTATGTAAAAATTTCTTCAAGTTTGACTTAAAAGAGACATATTTATATTTTTACATGCTTTAAATGACCTGGTAACTTATTGTAGAATAAACCAATACCAAAATCATTTATTTCAGCAATATACGAAAGGGCAAGATAATTGAATAATATTTGAAGAGTGTAGTTGATCCAGGCGAAACTATTTACAAGTATTAATTACGTATAAGGAAGTGCTACAGTCGAAAGTTGCAGTACTTCGGTTCACAAGGAGACGAGAGGATTTTGCTTTTGTAGCAAATATTAAAAAAGAAAAGATACCTATCCGTTTATACGAATCGAGGTCTTAATAGCTGACCAATAGCAAACTGATTTAAAGACAGCAGCAGTTCCAACAATAACTTTATGAAGCACCTAAGGAATTCGTGAAAACTAACCTCCAAGAAATCAGTCAGTGAGTGTATCGAAGGTAATATGTACCTACTAATTTTCTACTTCTTTCACTGATACTAAGTTCTGAAAATCACGCACCGACTTCCAGTTAATAAAATTACGAAATTTAGGGATTCACTGTAGGGCTGATAGTATATTAGATATTTTATTACCATAAGTATCCTTGTGCTCGAATTTGGGCACTGGAAAATCTTCTGCAAGCAATTTATGTTAAATTCAAACATCAACCATTTAAGACCATATAAACTAACGGTAAATTTCTAGTTTCAGATACGGAGGGTCAAACATGATGAACATAATGTTTTTTATTCCACTAAATTCCTTCCACAAGTCCACTATTAGCTTAACTTATAAGATTTTCGAAGAAAAATAGAATCGGGCGTGTTTTTGGAAATTTAGTCATGTTTGACCCTCCGTATCTAAGTAACGCATACGATTTATGAAAAATAACTTACCATTCCATAATCAGCAATCATTTGGCAGTATATATGCAAAATTTTCAAATTTGTATCTCAAAAAAATAATTTTGGACTTTTGTCCGGCTTTTTTCGATTTCGGAGCACTGTGCGGGGCACTCGGGCAAAAATGATCCGATTTTTAATTTTCGTGGCAAAACTAATTCTGTCAAGCAATATTTTTATATATGATTAAAATAAATTCAATAAGATAAAAAACGTACAATTCCCATCGTTGGGAAGTTTATAAGATATCTCGCATCGTATTATCTTTACAATAGAAAGTTAATAAAAGATTTCGAATGAGACGTAGACGACAAGCAGAGAGGTTATCAAAGTGAAACTTGCTCACGAGTGCCATCCTAAACAATATTTGTTTTAAAATAGGAGTTCGGAAAATATTGATAATCATATGAGGTATTTTCTCGTTTTATAATTTTTTGAATGTAAATAATGCGAATAAATGCACGATCCGTGAGGAATGTTAATTTTGGGACAAATGAATTAAATAAATGAGATCTCATTTACGTAAAAGAATCATTTATTGCTACTCAAGATTGTATAGTTCTATTTTGGCTTGTCCACAGTAAGTCCGTCCCATTTCATTTATCGTAATCAAATTTACCATGGTTTCATATCACCTCATTCATATTTGCTTGAATTGTCCAGAATTGCCGGAAAGTATTGCAGATGGTAGTAGAAGGTATACCTCCTATCCCTATCGTGCAGCAGACCAAGCATTAGTAAGCCTCCGTTTCGTTCCTTTTCAGCACAATCAGCAGCTCTTTCATCCCTCAACCTAATGTTTCTCACTTCATGACAATTTGATCTCGAAAATTTTCCATCTGCAAATACAATTAACTCCACATCAAGATCTAAGAAAACAATTCGGTTACACCATACCAAATGTATAAAGCTGCAACGTTGCTATGGTTGAGATACTATTGCCGGAATCCAAGTGTTACTTAAAAACTCTTTTTCGTGTAAACTAAATCACACTAAGGTAAGAAATTTATTCTTAAAACGTATATAAACACACATTATCTCTTTGAATCAATCAGGAAATAATACTACAATAGCCGGCCCAGTATGGCATATAAACATTTCACCAATCGTGATCAAATATGATTCGCTTTTCCATTTCAAACCGATCGTTTTTGGCAGAGGCATTGGAAGGTGCGAGCTGATTGTTGCTTCGGCGTATACACTGCCCTTATCTTAAAGTGAACTTCGGATTCGGTACTCGCCCTTTTGTTAGCTTTCGAGGAGTAGCACCTACCATCATCCCTCCCCCCTAAGCGAAGAGTGCTGGAGAGGGTGTGAGTTGAAAAGTGTGTTGAAAGCGGCCGAAATTTTACACTTAATATCAATGTCAATTTTACTAAAATGCATGTTAGAGAATGTCCTTTGTCCTTCATAGACAATATATTTCAGAACTTACACTTCTAATAAACAGTAATCCGTGACCTGCCTCTCTTAAAAAAGTAGTCAAATGATCGAAGAAGCGAAGCTTTCATACGACGTATTTTGCCTTCCTCTCCATCCCCATTCAAAATCCTCTTAAAGGAAAATTTTAGGCCAGGAAAGATTATTACATTCAATAGGTTCAGTTTTTGTGCTAGTAAAATAGTATATATACTTAATATTTAGTATATAGACGTATATCTTCATCATTGTTGTTCTTAAAACGTTTTCTAGAACTGAGACGTAATATGTTTTACAGCGTGTTTGATTGTCGTAGGAATAAATGTTCAAGCATAAAATATGTAAATTAAAAAAATGTTCTAGAATAATACATGTGTTGATATATCTCAATTTTATATCGACGAAAGTTATTTATCAATGTACGTAATCTGGTCTCTGTATTCAAAGCGCTGAAATGGTTTCCGGTATTGCTGCCTGCACTGCCCATTGAAAACGTCCGAAGTTCTTGTGGAGAGGGAGTTGCAGTCGTTGTGAGAATAATACACAGGGTGAGAGGACGAGCGGAGATTGGCTCGTGTTTAACCTTATGGAGGCTGGGTTGGTGAGTAGACAAATGCCCACACTTGTTTATTACTTGGTTTCTCACAAATTACCTGGTAACACCTATTTTATCCTAAATTCCAATTTGAATACCACAGATCGACGAAGAAATCAATTCATCGTCAAGGGTTATATTTCTTTTACCCCCTCTTCTGACATTAATCTTAATTTTTTTGCCTCGGCAACTAGATAACGAACCCTTTCTCCTTCTTTATTTGAATTTTCCTTGGCATATTGTGTTTTTGTTTTCCGCTCCATTATGTCTATGCGAGGTCCCTGCAAGCCACCATTCGAAATACTCTATTTTCATAATTGATTGCTTTCGCGTATCGTTCGTGAAAAAAATATATTATTAAAACCATTCATTCTACTATCTATTTCTTTGATCTCCCACGTCTTATCAGAACGTCTTATTTAATAGAGAGGACATATGCTATCGGTTACATATTCTGAGAGCGTAATTTCTCCAAACTTATTTACTGTACTGTGCAATCCTAGTACTGATGAAGCTATCCACTGAATTGGTCTTCTAATGGTTCCCACCCCGCGTCTTTTATGACCTAAGTAACACTCAGTGTCTTATCGTTTCAATCCCTTAGAAATCGTATCGCCTTTCGTCATACCTTTTCTAATTCCCGAATATGAGAGTTGTTTGGAGGATCCCATACACTACATGCATACTCAAGCTAACGCAAAGTTACATCGCTCCCGAAAAATTTCTCCGCTCATACCGACTATTCTCTTAACGAAGTCAGGTTTTTCAATTGCTTCTCAACATATATAACGGATGTGGATACTTCATGAAAAATTACACGTGTGATTTATCCCAAGTAAAAAATTATTAATGTACTTTTTATGCACTACGTTTTTACATTTCACGTCACGTAATTTCACAAGGAGTAAACTTTTATCTTTGTTAGAAAACGCCATCTCAATCCTGATTCATTCCAATATTTTCCGGATTCCACAAAATGTCTTATTTCAATCAACCACTTGTATCGTCACATAAGTGTCATTCCAAAGTCAAACGAGTGTAGTTCTATTACTTCTCCAAGTAAAAACTGGTAGATAAGGAGACCGGTACTACCAGTAAACGTATAACGACGCTTCTATTGTTGCTTGTGGTGGTGATTTTAACAACTGAACTGTAAGTGTGGTAGGTGTTGGCTGAGGAATGTTAACTCGAATAACAATAACCGGTTATGACTAAGGGCATGACACCACACCATCACTTCGTTGAGCAACTTACTTATCCAACCTCATAATTCGAGAAATATTTGACTTAACACTGATTTTATTTCTAAGGCCTAAATTGAAAGGGAAATGGACATTCTTATCTTTGTATTCACATTATGTTTACTCCGCCATGTGCCCTTCCCACTCCACGTTGCGTTTTCGCCTTACGATACAAAGCAGTTACCTAACGATGAACACCGATTTTCACAAATGGGTGGTGGTAGTGCAATAAACCTATGTTGTTAAAGCACCCTCTAGCCCTAAAATTACTATTACTTAAAGCTATACTCTGTTTCTTCATACTAGTGTAAAAATTTACTTCGTCGATAAAATTTCGCGAAACCATTGGTCGATAAACCTGTCAATATTTATATTTGGCTTATTTTCTTGTCTTATCGTCTGCCAAACGCTTTCTGTACATATTCTCTCTCTTACATATTCTACGCCAGATTCTTTCTATCTCATGCGGAGATGACATAACTGGAATAAACACTCCGAGTATTGTTCTTTCGCTAAGAATTCGGCGTTGAATATTAGAATCCACGGGGAATATTGCATTGTCGCTTCAAGTCCTTCATTGCCAACCTTCTAAGAAAAACATCATTTTTGTCACTACAAATTGGATGCTCCCAATAGGTGCATTACTATTATTTCTGACAATCCTACAGTTAACTGTTCAATCACATTTTAAATGTTTATTTTGCCAACAAGTATGAGTGGGTTTCTCGATAAATCTTAGTTATTTTTTGTTGACCTCTTCTACGCTTTTCCGTAATTCGCTCTCTCGAGTATTTTCACCTCAACCTGACTCACTCTTTATATAAGAAATCTACAATAAATGGAAAAGATAGTAACTGAAATACCTAATCAGACAAACTTTCAGCACCAGGATGTCTCTTAGGTTTAATAAGTACAAAAAGTTTAATGATGCCGTAAACTCGGTTTACGATTTTCGACACTGCTACAAGCTGATTTATTTATAGGAATTGCCTAATGCACAGTTTGAAGTCAGTTTGCAACGAAAAAATCATTTAAAATATTCGCTTTTTTATTAATTATTACATTACCGCTATCATATTTAACGATCTTTCCGTTTGCACATTTAAACACACGATCCTACGATCAAATACTTAAGGGTTAAAATCTTAAAATTCGCATATCTTTTTACAACACAGAACGCTCTTCCAATGGTTCGTTTCATTTCCTATTTACATATTGTTTGTATATTTGTTCGCGTTTTTAGACTAGTTCCCAAATTCAGTCGCATCAATACAATTTGGAAGCCCACAGCGTTCCTTTGTGTCGAATGTTAACAACTCTCTTTCCTTATAGCTCTCCTAGTTTCTGCGTTATATCATCTAGACTCATTAATTTGTTTTGAATATTTCGATGCTAAAAATAAGTCCATAAGGTTTGTACGCGCATTGTCCAAAGTAGATTCTTCGGTATATAAACACAACGAATGCGTTTCGTAAGTAGGCAAGTTAAATGTGAATTTATAACGAAATCCTTCAATTCTAGTCTCTTGTAAAGCTATACGTTGCACATCCTTTCGGCGCTGTTAATATCTAAATCTATCTTAAAGGTTGCTCAATCAATTATTCTTCAGTAAGTTGTGTATTTAATATTTTTCTGGGATATGGGAAATTTCCTAAAATGCTAATAACTCTAGTCGGCTCACTAACTATTTGATGTAATGAATTTCTTAGCATTTTCTTATCCGAGTTCCACAAAAGTAACTATCTGGAACTCGTAATGCACCAATAGGATATATGGATGAATCATCACCAATTAAATATGCTCTGTTGTTATGATTAATTGAATTATAATTTATTTTATCATCGAAGCAGGGTAAATTCTGATGTGGAGAGTTTAGTGGCTGGTATAAAGTACACGCATTTATATTGGGCAAATTAATCTTACTGATAGTGTACCGAACGCTTTCGATCAGTTGCATAGTGTTTAAATTACTTCCACTTGATGATGGACTGGTAGCTTGCGTATGATACATTCAAGATGAAGCGAAATAGTATCCCAGTTTAGCTTATAAATCATTTATCAACATAGTAGTTCGGATATCGTTCCTTGAGATTTCGATCTTATAAGACCGTATGAAACGATGGTCGAATTAAGAGGAATTGACTGTTTACGAACTAAGGATTGCTTTTCCACTCTCTTTCTTACCATTTTAGTACAGTGGTAACTCGAGATACGAGTTTAATTTGTTCCAGAACCGAGCTCGTAAGTCATTCAGCTCGTAAGTCAATCAGCTCGTATCTCAAACGAATTTCTCCCATTTAAAATAACTGAATTTGATTTAATCCGTTCCGGACCTATGAAAAATCCCCAGACCATTGCAAATTATGAATAAAAATATGTTTTTAAATAAAAAATAAGCATGTATAATTAACAAATACATAACAAAATATGAAATAAAGAAATAATAGAGTTATTTAGCATAATAGGCTTACTTTGGAGACAGACGAGTGTGGCTAAAGAAAGTGAACGGGTAGGAGGAGGGGGTGGGGCGGGGAAGGGATGCAGGTACTGTGGACACGTACGTAGACAGCGCTTTTTTAGAACTTAAAACTATTTTCGTAACTTTAAAACAAAACTACACTTTCCTTATTTAAAATGAAAGAAAAAACTTAAAACAATGGACTTAACTTTAAACTTAACTAAGCTTAACATTTACGTAAATTTAATTATCACTTGTTTTTGCCTTCTTGGCTTGGAAACACGGCTCGTATCTCGGATTTGGGCTCGTATCTTGAACGAAAATATGCCCCGAGCTCCGGCTCGTATATAAAAAAACTCGTATGTTAGGCTGCTCGTATCTCGAGGTACCACTGTACTTAATATGATATGATTTATCAACGGTTCTGATGTTATAGAAAATAATAACACCGTAGACATCGACACTATTGTGTGGAAGTTTACTGTGTTATTATTTTCTATAACTTCAGAATGTCCTTCCACGAAAATCGGCCGAATATGATTTAAGAATTTAACAACGATTTTATTGACAAACTATCATAACCTATGTATTCAGTTCAATCGATAATTTCGCAAGCAGTAAATAATCTAAAATCAATGTTATCTTTCTCTTAAATAAATATCTAACTGATAATTTAAAACAAATTTAAAGAAAAAATTAACTAAATCCTGACTTAATTTGCTTCTGTGTTGCAATAATATGGTCAATCGATTATACAATATTAAAATTTTGAAAAAAATGCACGACACTATGGGTTCCATAGAAGAGGTAGCCGTAAGAGGAAGCAGTGCATTGAAATTCATGAATTATTGATTCGCTTGCGACATGCAAAACTACGCTGCAAAGTTAGAGTTAGAACCGCGAAATCACTCGCTGTGGACCCTCTCCTGCCTTCCGCGCCATGGTGCTTTGTAGCAGGCTATCGCTGGCATCCCTCACCGTGGTCTCTCGTTGCGGGCCCTATCAGTTCTCCCTGAATGTGGTTCCTCGCTGTTGCCCCTTCTTTTGATTCCTCGGCGTTCTCCCTCCCCGTGGTCCCTAGCATTGGTCCATCGTTGCGGACACTTGCCGTCCTTTCTCGCCGTGGTCCCTAGCTGTGGACCCTCGTCGGCCTCCCTCGCCAAGGTTCCATTCTGCGGTCTCTCGCCGTGGACCCTTGCAAACCTTCTTCGACGCGTCCCTCCTTGCGGGACATCGCCGACCTCCCTCGCCGTGGTTCTTCGCTGTGGTCCAACGCAGGCCACCCCAATAGAGATCGGCAACGGTTAACCGTATTTCATCATGAACATGCAAATTTTATTGTCTGTACGAAACAAACCGTATGAACTCAAGAAGAGCAAAAAGAAACATAGACTGAAATATGATACCGCTTCCAAATCTGTAGGATGAGATATCAGTATGTTTTACTTCACTGATGTGAGGGTTTTTCTGTATTATCGCATTTGAGAGGTTTGTGAATTACTCTACTCTACCCCATTGGTGATGGGGTGATGAGTTATGATTTATCTACACTAGAGCCGCATTCAGTCATCCGGTTGCAAAAATTTAATAACCTCACCCGGCATCTCGGGAGGAAATTCAAAGAACGTCATCGGGGCTTGAGAGGTAATGAGAAATTAATTGCAATGATAGCAACTGAATTATACTAAATAATTAGCAACAGAACCTCATCCATGCATAAAAAGTTTCCTCAGTTCCGTTTTAGTGTCGAACGGCATAACAAGTTTTAGGTGACATATAAATTGGGTTGCACGGCGAACTTTCTCTGAGGTCACGTTCTTCTTAAACAATTTTTTGTTAATTTTCGGTTTCTCTAAACTTATTAACAGGTGATTTTCATTTGAGCTAATGATACAAAGAACAACTGAGGAAAATACAGCATTTTATATTAGATTGAAATAGAACATTACCTGTTTTAAAAATGATCGCTTGTAAAAAACGCAACCATTCATTCAATATCCGCTTCTTGACTTAATTAGTATCGATATAATTCATCTATAAATATAAAAAAGAGTTTGTGTGTTTATGTTCGCTAAACACTCGAGAACCGAGAGTTGCAAAACTTCGAGAGCGAAATTTTCTACATTAAAAGTCAGCCCCGCGAAGAGAATAGGCTACTTTTTATTTCCCTAAAACCCACGGTTCAAACCCATACGGGTCAAAACCTTTTCATAAGACATAGACGTAAAGGTCATTTTTTCGTTACAGGGTTCATTTCTTTTTCAAGATTGAATAATAAATAATAGTCGTAGGTGGTCGAATTCAGTACAAAAGAAAGACAATAGAATACGGTTTCTTATTTTGGTCGTGGAATATCATTTGCGATTCGAAATTGCGCACATCTTAGTGCGCACAAACAGTGCAAACATACGAATACCAGTATCTAAGAAAGATTTTAAATTTTAATGGAAGCGTTTGTAGCAACCAAGTTTTATTTATATCAACGCAATTGTTTACTGACTAATCTTTGGGATATTTGGGTTTATAGTAGTTTGTTAGATGAAATTGCTTTCTCTCGATCAATTCAACTTAAAGACTAGGTAAGTTGCGGATGTTTTTAATATAATCTTCTTCATTAAGTATTACAACTTCTCTATTTACATCAATAAATATTTAGCGATTGAAGAAAATGGATTTAGTGAATATCGTAAAGATTTCCCAGATTCAGTGTTGTAGTTAACCGGCGATATTTAAAGCTGTAGTAAATCTCCGACATCGTATCCCTTGATCGAAAAGGTAAAGCAAGTTTATGTTTATACGCAGAGTAAAAAAGTAATTAATTGTGGTTTTTTAAGTGCTTCCAATTCTTATACATTTACTATCTTTCTGTTGTCGGTGTTCAATCTCTGTTTCTGTTTTGGCATTGTGATTGCATTTGTGTTGTTTGATGAGCTCCATGTTAATGTTACACATTTTAGAATTTGGGTACAAGCCAGCTACATAATACACTTGCTGTGTGCAATGAATATTCTTCGTTAGTTTTCGTGTGATATATAATATATTTTTTTATTTGTGTTCAATCATCGTTTCCGAGAACCAATTTTCCCTTTAAGAAACCTTCTCCTAAAAGGTGCTTATTTGGTGATTCTTATCTTAATGTGATAATTGCATATATTTTTATAATCTTTAAAAGATATTTGTCTTTTTCGAAGAGAGTGGTCATTTCAAGGATGTGAGATTGAATCTTTAGGTGACTTTGTCGACCATATTATAATCTTATTTACTTTGTCCATTGGTTTGGAAATAATTATAACCTGGTAATAGCTATATACCAAAAATTATGAGGCATGTGTTACGATCAAGACTGTAACAATAGTATTTATCAATTTAAATTTCCCCGTCGAGAATCAACGGGAAGTTCAGCTAGCAATATAATGAAAGAGATGCTATACATAATTATATATTAACGGAATATTTGACACTCAATAGGAAAGGCACTAAAGACATATACTTAGTCGTTTTACCCGTCGCCAGGGCTCTATTTTCATAAATCATGATCTCCAAACATGATATTCATGCTTCTCATGACTGAATTACAATAAAAGATCTAATAAAGTGACTTAATGATTTGAGAAAGTGATTTAAATAATCAATAGTAATAATTATTAATTCCTATAAACATCATTTCATATGAGATATACCTACCCGAATCTTCACTTTCGAATTCCGCGAGTAAGTGCTGCTGACGATACGGGTCAGAGTGAGTCAAAATTGAATAAATCGGTTTTACTCGCTTTCGTCGAGGCGACTCATCCTCCAACCCGTCCTTAAAAATCCAGTTTTGTGGATTTCACGGTCACGCGGGTAAAAACTACGATTCTGCAATCCCTACACCCCAGCCGTGGTCCCTTGCTGTGGCCCATCGCTATGATCCCTCGCTGTGGCCCATTGCCGCCTTCCATCGTGCGGGCCCTCGCCGGCCTCCCTCTCCGTGGACCCTCGCTGCGGCACCTTGCCAGCCTACCTCGACATGGTCCCTCGCTGTGGCCCAACGCTGGCCTCCCCCGCCGTGTACCGGCGCTGTGGTCCGCTGTTACGGTCCCTCGCTGGCCTCCCTCGCCGTGGCCCATCGCTGTGGCCCCTGGCTATGTTCCCTTGCTGAGGCCCATCGCCGGCTTCCCTCGTTGCGGGCCCTTGCCGGCTTCTCTCGTTGTGGACCATCGCAGGCTTCCCTCGTTGCAGGTGCATCGCCGGCTTCCCTCGTTGCGGCCCATCGCCGGCTTCCCTCGTTGCGGGCCCTCGCCGGCCTCCCTCGCTGTGGCCCATCGCCGGCTTCCCTCGTTGCGGGCCCTCGCCGGCCTCCCTCGCTGTGGCCCATCGCCGGCCTCCCTCGTTGTGGCCCATCGCCTGCTTCCCTCGTTGCGGGGCCTCGCCGGCCTCCCTCGCTGTGGCCCATCGCCGGTTTCCCTCGTCGCGGGCCCTCGCCGGTCTCCCTCGCTGTGGCCCATTTCCGGCTTCCGGGCCCTCGCTGGCCTCCCTCGTTGTGGCCCATCGCCCGCTTCCCTCGTTGCGGGGCCTCGCCGGCCTCCCTGGCTGTGGCCCATCGCCGTCTTCCCTCGTTGCGGGCCCTCGGCCGGCCTCCCTCGTTGTGGCCCATCGCCGGCTTCCCTCGTTGCGGGCCCTCGCCGGCCTCCCTCGTTGTGGCCCATCGCCGGCTACCCTCGTTGCGGGCCCATCGCCGGCTTCCCTCGTTGCGGGCCCTCGCCGGCCTCCCTCGCTGCGGCCCATCGCCGGCTTCCCTCGTTGCGGGCCCTCGCCGGCCTCCCTCTCAGTGGCCCATCGCCGGCTTCCCTCGTTGCGGGCCCTCGCCGGCCTCCCTCGCAGTGGCCCATCGCCGGCTTCCATCGTTGCGGGCCCTCGCCGGCCACCCTCGCTGTGGCCCTCGCCGGCCTCCCTGGCTGTGGCCCATCGCCGGCTTCCCTCGTTGCGGGCCCTCGCCGGCCTCCCTGTTGTGGGCCATCGCCGGCTTCCCTGTCTGTGGCCCATCGCCGGCTTCCCTCGTTGCGGGCCCTCGCTGGCCTCCCTCGTTGTGGCCCATCGCCCGCTTCCCTCGTTGCGGGGCCTCGCCGGCCTACCTCGTTGTGGCCCATCGCCCGCTTCCCTCGTTGCGGGCCCTCGCCGGCCTCCCTCGCTCTGGCCCATCGCCGGCTTCCCTCGTTGCGGGCCCTCGCCGGCCTCCCTCGCTGTGGTCCAACGCTGGCCTCCCTTGCCTTGGTCCCTAGCGTTGGCCCATCGACGCCCTCCCCTTTTCCCTGGACATCTTTCCCCTAGACCCCTTTAGCCAAGGACCACTTTCCCCAGGGAACCCTTCCCCCGGGTCGCCTTCCCATTCGCAGGTCCAGCTAAACCCCCAAGACCTCCCGTGGCTCGCCCTAACCCAGAATCTTCCTGTGGCCCGCCCTAACCCAAAGAATTTCCGGAAGACTTCCCAACCATACAAGGCCTCCGTAGTGACCCGCCCTACCCTTGAGGGACTTCTCGGGGTGTGCCCTTCATTCCAAGGCCCCGCCCTAACCCCCAGGCCTTCCCATGTCTCCCGACACCTATGTTCTATTTTTCCTATTTAACCCAAGAAGTCTTTTATTTATTTATTTAGCAGGGGTCAGGTTAGGACCGCCGGCCTCCTAATCCTTGCCCCAGATCCATATAAGTTTTACAGCTATAATAATGGTACATTTACAGTAGATATACCAAAATAATTACGTACATAAATTTTTAAATTTCATAAAAGTTATATATACGTATAAAATTTTTGTAAGGCAGACAGTTAAAATAAACAGGAATATACATAAAATGTATAAAATACGAATTAAATAATAAATATAATCATCAAATATGGAATACACACTGAATAAATACAGTAAAACATTATAAACCAATACAGTGTTATTAAAAGTTAAAATTATCAAAATTGTTTATGTAGTAAAAGTTTTCATACTTTTTCAATAGATCATTCACTAAATATTTCAGTACTGATTTACATAATTGGTATGTGCTCTTCACAGATTAACTTCACTTCATAAGTCGTGGATTCCATTTCTCAAGTGTTTATTTTATTTTCATCTGGCAAAAATTTATCCTGTCCCTCGACGTAGTCACTCGACGGCGTTCCAAACTGTAGTATCCGCAAGAAGTTATCCAACGACGTCCTTCAACGAAAATAAAATCCATATTATTCATCAAAATAAACAGTCAACGACACACATTCGCGGTTATTCCAGGACAGAAATTTTATATCGCATGAGCGGTGCCTCCGCAAAGCACAAAACTGTGTTAAAACCAAATATAATTAATAAACAATAAGAGCTAAAATTTGGGGGTTTTTAGTTATAGATTCACAATATTTCACTGTTATATTACTACTATTACCACAGATCTTATAATTAAGTATTTTCACTAAATACTCTAAATATTGGTACTTAAATTAAACCAAAGTTTGGATGATAATTCTATAAAATCTATTTAAATAAATAATACGCATGTTTTAGCGAAACAAATTAAAGCTACAGGTATTTTCAGTGGAAGATAATGATAAAAATAGATAAATACACAGCACCAAAGATTTTCATGATGTATGACTTCTTTATAATTATTTTGATTTTCCAATATTTCGCGAAAACAAATTAAAGAAGTCTTGGTTTCCTTTTGCCGGTGAGTAGTCCGTAATTTACAAATTAACAATGCGATTTAAAATAATGGTTACTTCTCTTAGAGGAAGCGACGTATGAATCTAAGATGGGGAAATTTTTGCAATAAGGTCAATATGACACTGATAGTAGTAATTAATCTATAACGATTCTCATAAACTAAATTATATTTTTCGAAAACAATAGTTCGGACGCTAGCATTTGCCAAGTACGCTTCATAATCTTTGGGAAAATCGAGTATCTTATGTAATTTACACTGCTTTCAAATACAAAACAATATTCGATTATAATAATGAGTAGTACTTACAGAAGGTGAAATCCGATGAATATATCTACAAATACCTACCTAAAGGTTGGGATTTTATTGACTGCAAAACGTTGTAGTAGCGAAGAGCACAGGATTGGCGCGGTCAGTTGAGGTCTAGCCAACTATCCCACCTCATATACTTATCTGCATTCATCTATATTCAATTTAAATAAAAAAAAACATCAGTTACATTTGATAGAAGATGGTACGGAAGACAAAAAAGAAGCCAAAGTTTCACTACAGACTCGTTAAAGAGTAATGCAAACAATCTAAAGTAAAACTGAGTAGAGTGTCGGAGATTGTTTACGAAGAGAAAACCATGATCTCGTGACAAGGACATAAGGTGAAAAAGGCACGAACCAGTAGCTACCACGATTGAGAAAATCTAAAGATTGGAAGTAATTGAAATTTGAGGAAGAATCGACCTTGAGGTGATTCTTGAACATAAGATTATATAATTGAGCTCTTCTAAGAAAAGTGAGAAAATGAAATCAAACCAATATAACTATACAGGACAACAATTTAATGGTGACAATACAGCTAATACGGAAGGTATGAAAAGAAAAGTACATTGAACCAATGCCATCCGCTTTAACAACGCCGACTTTGTCCACGGTATTGAAAAATCTAAGCACACATCGCAAATCTTAAGAATGGAAGTAATTGATAAGTATTGATAAAAGATAGTTAGTTTGAGACAGCGATATCTTTTTTTTTCTGAAAATACCAATACCTCTAAAACTACTCTTCATATGTTGTTACCTTAAAACTGTATAACTTTATTAGAATGGCCAAATTATTTATAAAAAGTATAAGTGCCCTGATAAGAAAATATCGTGGTTATGTAAGCTTACAAATTTATTTCAAACTATCAAATCTTATAATATTTTCAATAGTTACAAAAAAGTTTTAGAAACTTGAAACAGAAATTGAAGTTTAACGACCAAAAAAAAGGAGTCATTATTACATTTCTTATCTTTTTATACACTCTCAATTCCGTATTACCCTGCGAAATTAGTAGTTTATTTTCAAACAAAAATATCAGCCTATAAAATTACTAACTGTATAAGATTACCTTATGGAAAAGTGTCACTATTACTATAATTGAAAGGGAACTAATTATGTAAACGAAAGGTTTTTTTATTCTTGACTGGGGATATATTAAATTATATTTACAGCTCCAAATAGGCGTAAGTTTTACTTTTCGTTTTTAATCGAACACAGATTTCTACGTTAATTGTTGATTTCCTTTCAATTTTATGAAGAAATTTTAATAACCGTTTGAGTTACTCTCAATTAAATGATGATTTCTCCGGCTATTTTTCTTTCCAAAACATATTTAGATCATTATGTACGGGTACAGTCAGAAGTAGTCGAAACTTTTATGAAAAATTAAACATGAATGAGTACTCTATAAGTTAGAAAATGTTAAATATTAATCCTGTTTAAGCATGAAATTGACTCATTATTGCACAAATAAGTGTAGTGATGTTTTGATAAATTCGTGCCCGCTCATAATAATGCCTAAGAAATCAACCATCGTAGTATTTTGCTTAATATGCATCTTCTGGGAATTGGTTTTCAAGGACTGAATTTGTTTTGTGGCCTAATACGGGACGAGAGTCGGATCATCCGTTCGGAGGGGCGCATGAGTGATCTCGCTAAAAGGGCCAGGATCTATCGGAGAGAAAGCGATTCTGCTAAACACGAGTTCGCAGAGGTCGAGGAAGATGTGTTGTACGGCCTCGGAATCGCTGATTGATTGTAAGTGACACAATCCCGAAAAAAAGCTAACTTGAAACTTTGAACGCGTTTTTCTCAAAACTACTTTTTTCAAACTGGTTCGCACGATTCCTAGAAAACTAATACACGGACTTAGATGCGGTTTCTTTTTGAATACGTGGTAATGTTTTCGCTATCGTTTGACGGAGGTTTATCCCCCTATTATTAGTAACAAATGTTTGACGAATTTTTTTAAGACGAAAAAAAGGGAGAAAAATTATTTTTTTCTCTAAGTCCCGCCATTTTGAATATTTTTATCGTAATTAAAAAAGTCCCCGTCAAACGATAATCACAACGTTGTTAATTGATTAAAAAATTTTATGCTCGTTTCAGACCAACCGTATTTTCGCTATCGTGCTAACCATCGACCAACTTTTTTTGGAAGGACTAACTTCGCAAGGGTGCAGTGGCCAAACAAGGAAAGTTTTTCACCAAATATAACTTTTATTTGTAGTTCAAAGATCAATAAAACTTAAGAAAAAACCGTATTGAAAAATATTTCAAACTTTCCTCACAGTATAATTCCGAAAAACGCTTTGAAAAACGGCCGTTACATGAGAACACTCCCTTAATTAAGGCATCCGGAAGACTTCGCTTGAATCTTTGATTGAACGCCCTTTCGGTATCTCATCAGACACTCCCAGAAGAATCATCCAAAAGCGAGAGAATTCACATCCCTGAGACTTGAGAAAAGAAATAACCAAAAATTAATTTATTTTTTAGAAAATATTGTACGATGAAAATATATGAGCCAGCAGATGTTTACCCATCGCTCAAACTATGATTTCCTAGGACAAGGCCTTCGATTTCGTGTCACCAAATCGAAGGTGTTTGGGAACTATCGGCTCGAGATTCAATCAAATTAATTAATACAATAAAACAGAGATATTTTAATTGAAATATGTCTAATAAAAGACTGTAGTGATACCATATTCCTGTGCATATTGCTAGTAAACAGGAACGTAGAAGTAGAAAATGAAAGTAAGTTATTTTAAATGAAAAATTTTGAAGGTCAAACTAAAATTTAGAGTGGAGGAATAAATTGTAAATCACATGGACCTAAGTATAGCGTTTAAAACGGTGAGACTGTTTCATCTTTCGGAAGAGCAGCATGCGCTATGCCTAAAAATTATTGATTCATGGATTAAATTAATATTTAATAAACAAATATAATTAATAGGAATGTGATGTCGTTACTATAATAGAAGTGCAAATCATTATGTATATCTCGTAAAAACTATCTTATGTTTTTGACGGAGGAAAAATTAAACGATGATTTCAGAAAGCAAAACGTATATTGATTTCTTGGAACATGTTTGTATACATTCGTTGCATCAATGAAAAACGTAACTGTACAAATAAAATGTAGTTCAATTAAGTAAGTTCGGGCCTAATAGTTTGAGCTGTATTCCGAAATAAAGGGAAACTTGTTCAGAGGCCAACAGGTTGCTGAGAAAAAAATATAAGAAAAAACCAAAGGCCTACTATCCAATACGCAAGGGTTAATTAATAAGTCAGAAAAATGAGGAATGTCGAAAAAGTAATATTAACTTAAAATACTAAGTCCCGTTGAAGTATACTTTTAAATCTCAAACATCATGGTTATATACTAAAATTTCTAAAGCCCTTATGTTGTACCTGGTAATTTACTAATATCTATATACTGTGTCATATCATTAAAGAAATCCTCTCACATAAAACACACACCGGACGCTGTGCTTTTGATCGATAAACCGTTCTGTGTTTATTTCCAATTTTAAGAAAATTAAATTTAATTGTAAGACTTAAATAATATTATGAATACTTATAATAATTAAATAAGGAAAGTATTTGGAAATGTACTGCGTCGTTAAAATTATGCTTCTCTCCGTTAAAAAATAATCCAGAAGTTATCACTACAAAAGTAACTAACCTGAATCAGGAGTCTGAAAGACAATCTTCTGATAATCCATCGTTGAATACTTTCGTTATCACATCCGAGACGCCTCGAAGAATCACCCAAAAGCAGAATTCACTCACTCGACACATGAGAAAGAAAAAGCAGAATTAATTATATGTAGATATCGTTGATAATCTAGAAACAATTTTATAAAGTATTACTTAACTTACTCTAACCTTAAGTTCATTCTTATAATAAATTGTACAAACTACACTTATCAATAATATATCCCGAAGAAAACTCAAATTAAATGTAGTTTAAAAGGTCAATGCTCGTAAAATAAATTTCAAATGCATATCTAGAATCTTCTGCTCAATGACCGTTGAAAAAATTGCTAAAATAATGACGTAATATTAAGACTACGATTTCCGTAATTCATCTAGGATAAATAGAATTCAACCCAGAACACGAGTATAACAACTTTATACATTTCAATATTAAGATTCAATTACTTCTTATAATTAATTTACCTATCCTTCATTTGAAACGAAAATTAAATAATAGTAAATCTCCCTAATAAATACCAACCCATTAACAAGTGAGAAGATTTTGAATAGAATTTTCAAAACACCTTTAGAAGGATGGAGATTTTCCATTTCAGAGGTGTATGAAAGATAATGAAGAACGGTTATAATTTTTGAATTTCAAATAAAGCTTCAGTTGATTTTATTTCGGTAGATAATATTCAAAAGAGACCTCTAAAAGTACGAAATAAGTGTTTGAAGTACTAAGTTCGTCTGTTACATATTTGATTTTCCGAAATAAAAAAATCGCAACTCTCAATACGATCTCTGGAGACAATATCTCCGTGCGTCAAGACTCAAAGACAGATTTTCGAAAACGAGAGTTTGTCGACTAATGGAATCTGAGAAACGTTAGACTGAAATTCAAGATAAAGAAAAAGAAAGGCAATACTGAGAAGCAGCCGACTGTCAAGGCCGTGGCACGTCATTCACAAAATGATTGAGCATAACGATCGAAGTAATATTTTACTCCTCAATACATTAATATGTCTTTGTCACCTTATCTAGAGAAATTTATCATGATGCACATATTTACCAAATAAATATGATCCCAGACCAAGTCCACGAAAATCTAGACGTTGGGAAGTACCAGTACTAATAAGTAGTAAGTAGGTACTAATTTACATAATATACCTTTCTCGAATAAAATTAATCAAACTGTAATAAGGTCACACTTTGAAAATTCTTCGCATACACTCGATTTCGAAACTATTATATTTCTATAATTCAAAAGTTAACGGTTTACCTTAAAAAATTCCTGCAGCACCTCCCACCCGGTGGATTGGTCCGGGGGGATTAGTACGCGGGGAATTGATCCCCCGCGCTAATGCTAACTACCACACAACCCACCCCTCGGTTAATTTATTTATAACATTATCCAATAATAAGGGCGTTTAGATTAACGTGAGACTATAGACGAGAATAACAGTAGTGCAACATCAATTCACCGGCGCCCGGTGAATTGGTACGTGGGGAATCGGTAAGAGGGATATATTACTGGGAAGTAGCACTCTAAAACATTGAGATGACTCACGAATGACTAAGGATTCATTTGCACATCCTAAAATTGTGTCGGTTTATAAAATTTAGTTCGACTAGATTTGAGTTTGATAACTCCCTGAAAATAATCTAAATAGATCTGTTGTTATTCAAATTCAGTTAATCACTGCATGAGAATATCTTTTGACGTACAAATAGATAATTGTGTAACAAATATCGTTTAAATGACAACAAAGGGATGAAGATATTTATGTAGGAAGTCATCGCTGGATTTTATCCAATGTCTTATCGTGAAAATTACGACTCTCGTCATTGCAGCACAAAAATACGTGATTTAGTATCACTCGATGTGTATTTTATTTAATTGGATATAAATCGATTGTCAGGAAGGTGCAAAAATTATAATATTATTTCAAACTAGCGTTCATCTTAACATTATATTCTATTTATGCAACCAACGTGTTCTTTGATTGTATCTTTTTCCAAGACAAGGCGGTAAATGCACGATTGAAAACGAATACATAGTTCTAACAGAAGCACACGATGAGTTCGCCTTGAACTTGAAGAAAAGCGAAGAATTGAAGGCCATTGGGAAACTATTACTGTTCTTTTGGCATTTTTAGCATGGGCCTACTTCTCTTACTGATACCTCGAAAGTGAAAGCAACGGGAATGAAAACGACGCTTGGAAAATTCGAAATGAGTTGAAGGACGTTGGACACCCATTACTGGTCTAAGAATGATTGCTTACGTGATCATAGCTTATTTTTACAGTGCCTTGTTAGTGAAAGCAACGGTGAAGGGAAGCAAAATATCAATAGGTGTTGGAAAGAGCTCATCCAAGAAAGCGAAACTGCATTTCTGCGTCTAATCACAGAAAAATACAGAAAAAGGGAAAGGGTGTGTCTGACCATTGCATTACTGTGCTGTACTAATTATTCTTCATTAAATTACTCCAAATGAGAATTATAAAAGATTGAAACTTACTCCACAATAGTTCAGATTTTGTTGTAATGCTCAAAATTCTTATGGAATACTTTTCTTTCAACCCCAAAATCAATAAATTACTTAGTTGATAGTCCATTCAACAGGTTTAAAATGTAATACACGATGTGAAAAAACTTCGCAGTCCATAACGGGAGGATATTTTCAAAGTACGCGATGTAAGAGATTGATGTAGAAATGTATATTCTGCTTACCAAAGCTGAAGCTCCAAACCACTGACTTCTACCATCGATGGATCTCCTGTACGACTTTCACTTCTAGAAGCCAATGAGCGATACGCCAAGACAATATCGGCGTGTAATTTATTTCCTCCCAAACAATTAAAAATGATATATTCCAAATTAATAAAATATACAAGGATTAAAATCAGAATTATATTCTATTCTGAAACCATGCAAATGTAAAGCGAAACGAGTAATTTTAAAAATACGTATTTCCGTTTATTTGCAAGCGTTGACCAAACAGTTTGAAATATCTTTTAACGCCATCGCGCAATATTAAGATGATAATAACTAATAATAATTACCAATTGAAGAAGCCTTAATCAAACTCTTGGACATTAACTGAAGATATTGAAATATATTAAACAAGGAATAAACCTAAATTATTTAATTTACCAATAGACTTTAGCAATATTTTCTCAGACGATACCAAATAAAGTATTTAATGAGACTTACCATTAGCTGGAAATCCTGGGTGACAACGATGGGCATTGAACATGGCAACGAATTTCAACTGTTTCTCAATCGCAGGTTGTCAGCACGACCTCGCTCGCAGAAATCCAGGTAGCAACTGACAAAAAAAACCGTCCGCGCAACCGATGAACAATAGTGCTGTCTCCTGATTGGTCCAAATTCAACCGTCTTTCTACTTGGCCCCACCCACCAACCGTCATGAAAAATTTCCACTGCTAACGATAGCAATTATAATTCAACGAATTTATTAAAGTATGATTTTAAATATATAATTAATTTTTTTCGTAGATTTTAATTATTTTGTTTAAATTTCGCGAATTCCTTGTAGTGCTGGATCGAAAAATATCGAAGTTTGCATAATATAAATATTTTATGTTCTTAAAAAACATCTATATTTGGGTCTGGATCATTTAGATTATTAGGTTCTTTATTTTTGAAAATGAAAAAACGATTTACAAATTAATATCATAACCATTCATCCCGAAAGAGAAAATATAGCAATAATATCGATGTAATTAATTTACACACAACTACTAACAAGATTTCATTGCAAGAATACGTTTTGATCAAAAGAAGTGCAGGATTTCAAGAAATGACGTACATGTTTACGATTAAAGCGGAAAAATATTATATTTTACTCTTAGAATTTCCTCTATAAGGTACTAATTCTCTCGTTAATCAAACACGTTTTCTACGATGTCAACGAAAGATACCTTTTATGAAACAGAATTATTAAAACGAGATATATAAGTTGATTGAATGATACATTAAACGTTGATGTTAACGAACTATAATATAATAGTTTACGAACCAGGAATGCACTATTGACCACTCAATGCAACACGAAATATTCTAGAATAGGAAGAAATTAGCTCTATGAGAGGTAAATAAGCCTGTATGACTATCTCATTGCTAATCTATGAAGTTAATTCACAGCCATTCAAAAGAAAGCAAGCACCACTCTCATCGTACTTACATGACCTCCATCTTGTGACGATGGTAAATGTAGTTTGATGGAAGGATTCCGAGCTCTTAGAAATGCGATATGACATCCATTCAGTATGTGTGCTCGTCTCGTTGATGATTGTTTCATCGCTAATTTAAAATAGTACACGTGTCCACTATTATTCAAGGATGTCACTGATCGACAGTTAGATCGTCATTATTTAACTGGTCTTCGTTAGTTGTTAACAATACTAGATAAACCAGCCAAGAAGCTGTCCTATTATGCAACTTTCTAACCACGAGTTAAATAAGGTAATCAGTTAACGATAAGAAATGGCGAAATTAACATCAAACACTTGGGAATCAACAACTTAACGTCTTTAAATACCACGATCGAAATTCAAAGCAATATGTACAGCAATAAGATAAAATATAACAAGATGTTTGTCGGAGCACTGGTTTCAAGTAATTTCACAGTATTTTCGTAGTGTTTTCGTATCGACAAAAATGGCAGGTTATCCTCAAAATGTCTGCTACAATTTGATGATTCCACAGATACGTTTTTACGTAGCACTCAGTTATGCACTCACGGTGAATAAATTCAGGAAGTACACCATCTGAAGCACAGTTATCAAACGTATTCCACGAATATGAACACTTATAAGCACTTTAAATAGTATTCAAACTCTAGAACGCCATTTCAGGTTTGCTTCTCTCCATCACGAGGTGATTACGCGCCACTCCTTCCGAGAATTCCGATTGTCTTCGAAAATATGAAGTACGCAATTCGCGTTCTAAGGCAGTGAATAATGGAGGGAAATAGTTTTGTTTCCTGTTATCAGAGTGCTTACTGCTGAAGTTAAAGGGCTGCGTGTTAACCTCGCGGTTTAAGTGAGGACCTGTGTGAAATCTAAAGTCAGAAAGATTTTTAAGAGGTTATAAATGTTCATCTGTGCACAGTTCGTTTGTTGACAGTTGACAATGTTGCTTTTCCTTCTGGATTTCTTGATTGTGAGAGTGCCACGTAAGAGAATGAATTCGGAAAACGAAAATAAAGAGTTGAAGCTCTCGACCTGATTTACAGTGTTATCCAAAAGTAAGTGTTGGAAAGTGCGTTATTCTAAATCTGCGATAGAAGAATAGTCAAGAAAGAACACCTCATGATTGATTTTATTTCACGCTGTAGCTGTACGAATTGGGTATCTTCCGTTCACATTACGATCACAAAATGCAAGATTTGAAGGTAAGTACGATGATGATGATATGTACTTTGAATTTTATCTTAACCTACATGTTTTCGAGACTTACGAATCCACTTCGAGCGTTGGCATGGACACAATCACCTAGGCAATGACAGTGAGATGGAATTCTTAATGCAAATTTATTCGTGTTCGCGATTCCTTAGTAATGTTATTCATGATGCGATTGACAATACTTTTTAAGGAAGGATATTTGATTGTACGATTAATCTAAAGACACTTATTGACTCTTGATTAAAGCGGTCAAGTATAGAAATGTTTATCGGTACTGAAATATGAATGTCAAGATGAAATCCATCGAAACCACTTCTTCGTTGTCGAAACAAATGACAACGAAGAAGTTGGTACTTAAGTGAATTTGTGAACCATTAATACTGCGAGCGAAGATACCAGATATTGTCGAAGGTTTTTTTAACCTCCACATAACTGAGTAATGTATCATTCAATCAACTTATACATCTCGTTTTAATGATTCTACTTCATAAAAAGTATCTTTGGAAGACACCGTAGCGTGTGTGATTAGCGAGAGAATTGGCATCTTAGAGAGGAATTAATATACGGTTTTTCCGCTTTATTCGAAAACATGGACTTCATTTATTAATATTCTGCACTTCCTTTGATCACAACGTATCCTTGCAATAAGATTTTGCTTGTAATTCCCCTGTGCATCGATTAATTAGTATGATCGCTACATTCTACTCTTTCTGGATGATTAGTTATGATATTAATTTGTAAATCGTTTTTTCATTTTCGAAAATAAAAATACCTAATAATCTAAATGATCCAGACCCAAATATAGATGTTTTTTAAGAACATAAAATATTTATATTATGCAAACTTCGATATTTTTCGATCCAGCACTTCAAGGTATTCGCGAAATTTAAACAAAATAATTAAAATCTACGAAAAAAATTAATTATATATTTAAAATTATACTTTAATAAATTCGTTGAATTATAATTGCTATCGTTAGCAGTGGAAATTTTTCATGACGGTTGGTGGGTGGGGCCAAGTAGAAAGACGGTTGAATTTGAACCAATCAGGTGACAGCACTATTGTTCATCGGTTGCGCAGACGGTTTTTTCGACAGTTGCTACCTGGATTTCTGCGAGCGAGGTCATGCTGACAACCTGTGTTTGAGAAACAGTTGAAATTCGTTGCCATGTTCAACGTCCATCGATGTCACCTAGGATTTCCGGTTAATGGTAAGTCTCATTTAATACTTTATTCGTTATTGTCTGAGAAAATATTGCTAAAGTCTATTGTTAAATTAAATAATTTAAGTTTCTTCCTCGTTTAATATCAGTGTACGACGTATCATTTGTATCATATTGCGATTGATTTTCATTTCGGTAAATTAATGAGATGGCATTAATCTTATTATTTAGCATCGGAACTGTTTAATACGATTTCTTAAGTATGTTCTCAGGCTTAAAAGCTCGTTAAGCATGGTCATTAGCGGATTAAGGAATCATGTTTGCGTGTAAATGGGAATGTAAGACTGTTCTCCTGACATATTATGACTGTTTGAGAGTAGGAAAGGAATGACGCCGAAACTACACACCGGCTCTGGCCTATTCTTCTTGAGAAATCGAATTCTTAAATTTGCCTACGTCGACTCTATTCCTGAATGTAAGAGCCTTTTCTTTTGATTTTTTTGCTTCGATAAGTGCAAATATGTCTTCGCGTGGGAATGGTCTTGCTTCTATGATTACGAGAATAAGTTTATTTTCGGTTCAAGATTGTAATTCATCGTCTTAAGCGTTTGTAAAAATTTAAACTGCCTCTTCATTAACGTCCGAAACTGTACGAGTTACACTCTGCATTTGCATATAAAAAACGAGAGAAAAATCCCGATAAAGCCTTGAACTCGGCTTTGCCACGTATATTTTCTATCTGCCTAGAATACATATCTGCAATTTATACGACATGTTTTATCTGAATATATTTTTAAATTAGTTCTGTCGTTAATTCTTATGCTTTGGTAAGTGAAGGACGTCATCACATAAACAAGGGAAGATCTGGCTTGAATTTTAACGGAAATTCTGGACGCATCGTTGCTGTTCATTTTTCATTTCATTATAGAATGCATTACCTTAATATAGTAGAAGATTAATATAGTGGAGTAGATTTATATCGTCTTTATATCTATGTAATCCTGTTTGTATTTCTTTTTCATTCTCAGTAGTATTTCCTGTCTTCTCGCGTCTATTATAATGTTATAAGGAAATTAAGTTGCAACATCCCTCCAATTAGAATAATATTTATTTCTCACCAAATTAGTTTCTGATTCAATGAGGAGTTTTGGAATTTTGATTAATTTGGAAGCTGGATACCTGTTTCGTTAAACATTTATTCTCGCTATTTGAATTAAACTTCTGAATTGATTCTTTAGTGAATACTTCTTACGAATTGAACTTGCTATTTCAAGTCTTCTTAGCTTCTCAGGAGGTTTGTTTTGAAAATTAAAAGTCATGCGAATTTCAACCGCCTTTTGAAATTAAGAAACGGGAGAAATAATTCCGATATAGCCAGGAATCGAATTCAGAGCAGTTTTAAATTGTCAAGGAAAGCATATTTCCAGTTTGAATTCCCTCCTTCCGTATTCTATCAACAATTCAAAAAGTAGTTTTACTTGAATAAATTTTCCAATTAGTCCTGTTAATTTTTAGGCTTAGTTTAGATCATACGTGCCACTCACAAACATTACGGAAATACTAGTTTGAATTTAAAAGCAAATCAGCACTTAAAGGAATCTTCAATAAATGCATTCTTATCAACGGCATCGATTAAATTTATCAAATATCCTAATATTGATTTATAATTTTTTTTCTTTAATTTCAAAAGTTCTAACTGTTCCGCGATGAAAGTGCCTTTGTCATCTTAAACAATAAATTCATTATCTCATAATCAGAACCGAATTTCTTTCTAATAATTGTAATTTAGATTTAAAATTATCCCAATCATTCCAGGAATTCTATTCTATTTTGTACGAATTTGCAGTATTAATTCTCGTCAGCGATCGTTATTTATTTTCACTTATTCTCAATATTGTTCCTTGATGTAACCAAATTTATTATTTATTTATATTTAAATTTCAAGTTTTACATTAATTTTTCACGGGTTTAGTATACTCTTCTGATTTTGATCCATCTAGAATAATTTTTAGTTGCTATATTTCCACAGTTCCTTGTTGTCTTTAACTACCTAATTTTAAATTTAAACGGCATTATTTCATAATCTGAATCATATTTATTTCTTACAATTAATTGCAATTTATATTTAGCTTGATCACTTACGAATATTGTTCTATTTGGTATGAATTAGTACTTATATTAAAGTTTTTGTTTCGTGTCATGATTTCATTATCTTCAGCCAATGCCCAAGAGTTTAATTTAGGCTTCTTTAAAAGATTGTTATTCATAGTTATTATCTTCTTAATATTGTGAGATGATGTGACAAGATATTTCAAACTGTTTGGTCAACGGAACATTGCTTACATTTGATAAGAAATACGAATTCTTCAAATTACTCGTTTCGCTTTACATTTGCTTGGCTTTGGAATATAATTCTGATTTTAATCCTTATATATTTTATTAATTTGGAATTTATCATTTTTAATTGTTAGGAGGCAATACCTTACACACCGATATTGTCTTGGCGTATTGCTCATTGGCGTCTTCTGAAAGTGAAAGTCGTGCAGGAGATCCTTCGATGGTAGAGGTCAGTGGATTGGAGCTTCAGCTTAGGTAAGAATAATGTATACATTTTTATATCGATCTCTTAAATCACGTACTTTAAAAATATCCTCACGTTATGGACTTTTTTTTCACTTCGTGTATTATATTATAAAACTTGTGGAATTATTTCATATTGTTGAAAAACCAATTAAGAACGGACTAAAAATTAAGTGATTCAATAGTTTTGGGGATGAAAGAAAACTACTTCATAAGAGCATTACAACAAAATCCACACGATTGTGCAGGAAGTTGCTATTTTTAATAACCGTCATTTGATGTAATTTAATGGAAAATAATAGCTACAGTACAGTAATGCAATGGTCAGACATACCCTTTCCCTTTTTTCTGTTTTTTTATGTGATCAGACGCAGAAATGCAGTTTCGCTTTCTTCGATGAGCTCTTTCTAACACCTATTCATATTTTGCTTCCCTTCACCGTTGCTTTCACTTTTGAGGTATCAGTAAAAGAAGTAGGCTCATGCTAACAATGCCATAAGACCAGTAATAGCTTCCCAATGGCCTTCGATTCTTCGCTTTTCTTCAAGTTCAAGGCGAACTCATCGTGTGCTTCTGTTAGAAGTATTTATTTGTTTTCTTTCGTGCATTTACCGCCTTGTCTTGGAAAAAGATACAATCAAAGAACGCATTGGTTGCATAAATAGAATATATTGTTAAGATGAACACTAGTTTGAAATAATATTATAATTTTTGCACATTCCTGACAATCGATTTATATACAATTAAATAAAATACACATCGAGTGATACTAAATCACGTATTTTTGTGCTGCAATGACGAGAGGCGTAATTTTCACGATAAGACATTAGATAAAATCCAGCGATGACTTCCTACATAACCCTTTTGTTGTTCTTAAAACGATATTTGTTACACAATTATCTATTTGTATGTCAAAAGATATTCTCATGGAGCGATAATAAACTGAATTCGAATAACAATTGAGCTATTTAGATGATTTTCAGGGAGTTATCAAACTGAAATCAAACAAACATAATTCCCGCGCATTACCGATTTTCAGGGCGTCCATTAGAGTTAGTGCACGACAACTAATACCTAGGAGTCATGTTGCATCATGAAGGCTCCTCTGTCATATTATTGCAAACATTATTGAGAATCACTGGGCGATTAAAATATAAATGCCATTCTCTATAATTTAAATCGCTGAATCCGCAGTCAGTAAATATATTTGAGCTCAATCGTTCTAAAGATCAATAGAGATTTGTGACATAAGTATAATAAATTCATTTAATTTCATTCTGTTAATTGTTGATAATTCTCCTTATATACGTCACGGGTTCAAAGTTATAACAAAACTGCAATATTGATGCATTAAATTCTAATTTATTAGCGTTTTCGGGCAAAAGCATTAAATACGATTTTTAATTAGGCTTAACTTCATTAAAGGCAACTTAGTGATTCCACACGCATCCCGGGTCTGAATAACACTTTGTCATAAATTAATGATCTTTAAGCATTTACGCAAATAATTTAAACATAATGCCATTAACACGACACAATTGAAGGATATGCAAATGAATTCTTAGCCACTTGTGAGTCATCTCAATGTTTTAGAGTGCTACTTCCCAGTAATATATCCCTCGTGCCAATTCCCCCGGACCAATTCACCGGTCGCCGGTTAATTCGTACCCGGTGAATTCGTACTAACTACTGTTATTCAGCCTTATGTTAATCTACAAGCTCTGATTATTGGTTAATGTTATAAATAAATTAACTGGGGGGTGGGTTGGGTGGTAGTACAACATCAGCGCGGGTATCAATTCCCCGCGTACGAATTCCCCACGGACCAATTCACCGTGCGCCATTTCATAGGTTTACTGTGTTAATTAAAGCCATTTTCATCTAAAATAATGCAGAGATTTACTAATTCTATCGCTGGAATGCCTTACAATGACATTCTTACGCATTATATCACTTACAAATGTGAACCACAACTTTTTAAGTGTTTCACCAAGTCTGCAATTCGTTCCATGGCAATATCTCACATGTTAAATGGGAAGTAACATCTGTTTTATGAACAGAAAAGAAGAACTTAATACTGAATACTTACTTAATGAATATTAGAAAGAAGTTGTCAGGACAACAATAAATCTATTATATTTGTATATCCTCAAACCAGGAGAAGCATTTTGATTAAAATTGCTTACAACTCTTTCTTTCGGAATAAATGAAAAGAACAACTTTGTTGAGTCCACAAATTTTTTTTTTTTTTTTTTAATAATCACAATCACGACCTAGGTTTCGTTACTGCGTAACATCCTCAAGTGAAGGCTAAATTTCGGAGAGCCCGAATATAAGCAGGAAAGGGGGGGAAAGAAGGGATGGGGGTAGAGGAAAAGGAAAGGAGTAAGGGGGAAAAGGGGTAAAGGTAAGGATTGGGGGGGGGGAAGGGAGAAACCACCATCAATTCCATACAATTAGCAAGGTCAATACAACGTTAAGAGGAATACCTCTTAGAAGTCATAACAAGGTCAAAAATACATAGTATACAAGAGAATGCACAATACATCTTGCAGGTTGAACGGAGGTTGTTGACGAGTAGCAATAAATAAATAATAAATTATATAAAAACTTATGTTAAAAGAAAACTTTAACATAAGTTTTTATATAATTTATTATTTATTTATTGCTACTCGTCAACAACCTCCGTTCAACCTGCAAGATGTATTGTGCATTCTCTTGTATACTATGTATTTTTGACCTTGTTATGACTTCTAAGAGGTATTCCTCTTAACGTTGTATTGACCTTGCTAATTGTATGGAATTGATGGTGGTTTCTCCCTTCCCCCCCCCCAATCCTTACCTTTACCCCTTTTCCCCCTTACTCCTTTCCTTTTCCTCTACCCCCATCCCTTCTTTCCCCCCCTTTCCTGCTTATATTCGGGCTCTCCGAAATTTAGCCTTCACTTGAGGATGTTACGCAGTAACGAAACCTAGGTCGTGATTGTGATTATTAAAAAAAAAAAAAAAAAAATTTGTGGACTCAACAAAGTTGTTCTTTTCATTTATTATGAAGGAGTTCCACAGGATAACACCAAAAAACCGTCTCATCTTTCTTTCGGCTTAAGACATACAATTTTATTCTCTCAGCAGTAATTAACTATGATTAATGGATCAACACAAACGGCTTCTCCGTCGCGGATTCCAAAATCGACATTCCCGATTCGATCTTTTTTTGTTTTCGTAGAGAAAATTGTATATTTCATTAACAATATTCTTCGTACATTTTAGACTTTTTTGAAGGAATAAGACGATGTTGGATGACATAAGGTGTTGAATAGCACTTTCAATGTTACAGTATAAGAAAAGGTAATCGTTATTTTCATTAACACTAGGTAATCAGATCTGTGTACAGTGTTTATTTCTATGTTCGCTTTCAGAACCAAAAGCTTACGAGAGAAAAATCCATGTCTGAAGGATTTATTCTTTTAGCAAATTTCGAATCACAATCACATAAAATAAAACATTCTTCTAAACTCGATCGTTTCCTATTCAGTTTGGCAAGTATTTGGAAGAAAATTTGAGTTAATTTAATTACACAATTGCATCATTTTTTGGAGCAATCTATTAATCTTTAAAGCAATAAGAAACTAGGAAATTCATGTTCGAGTAAATTCCAGCACTGGTCACGTTTTTAAATTCATCAATCTGACTGAATTTCATCGAAGTTTTTCTGATTACTTTCATGGATTATCAATTCTTGATGAATTTAAGAACAGTCTGTTCGTTTTTCTGCTGTTTGACAGCTTCTATTGCATTTGCAATTTGTTCCATCTCCATAATTCCTTAAACTCTGTTGAAACGTACATCATCGCATCGTTTTTTTGCATTATAAATACGTTATATTTGTAAGTTGCCATTTACTTGCTTTTTTATGGGGTTATTAACATTTGAATGACTCGCTACTGTCATCAGAACCATCGGCTCTTCACCGGGAATTAATTTCAATGGAAGCGATGGACATCGGTGGAAAGCATCGTAAATCCATTGGTGAATAAAATGAACGGTTTGATGGATCAATCGATGCATTTAAAAAGTGCCCACTCGAATCTTAGATTAGTTTTATTTCAGCTTCTTCGGCGAGAGTTTTTGTTTATTGCAAGCATTTCAAAGAATATTACAATCAATTACACATTTTCCAACAGCATTGCAGAATACGTTACTAAATTCGCTTCCTGTTGAGTGAATGTAAACCTATATGTATATGCCCTGTCATATATCTTTCGGTATATAGGACTCCCAACATCCGTTACCTTGGAGTGGTGTGATATGCAAGAATGACAAGTTACAAAATATCTGATCTAATTTCTTTCGTTGGAATTCCACTCTCTTTTACAAAGTTCCCAACCAGTAAGCTATATAATCCATATTTAACCAATCAAAATTATTATAAATCCTTGTATATAAAAGAAGCTTTGGCGGTATTTCTGAGAGTTTATTAAATACTGCCTTTAAAGTTTAATTGCAAATAGACAATATTCAGATGATGGTTGTGTTCTTGATACAAAGTTTATGCAGTTATCGCCACTTTAACACCAGATAAGAAAAAGAATTTCGATTACGAATTAAAACTATAATTAGTTTTGTTTTTATTCTCTACTTCTCACGAATTATTGGACTAGTGAGTATTATTCAGATAACCACAATTAAATAGAAATGGTTGAACGTTTTTTACATTTTACTGAAAGATTTTAAGGACGTTTACATTTGCAGATATGTATGTAATTCGAAAATAGTAAAAGGAGATGAAGTTCAGTTTGATAAGAAAAAACGTAAACTATTAGCCAATTATGTTGAAAAGTGAGAATATAATTTACACTTTTAAAGAATACCTGATTTTAATTCTTGTATTTTTTTTCTACAGGTGAATGCAGTATCTAAAATTCGTGACTGTGACTTTATTTGTGAGTAATCCAGTTAATCTTCCTACTTTTCTTGCAACTTAATTTTCAAATGCCATTATTTCATCATTGACAGCGAGGCAATCTGACAAACTCAAGTAGTTATTTAGAGCTCAGTATTCTTGGTGACAAATACTTTATGTATCTGGAATCAGTTATTTTAATCTGTTCTTAAGTTTACCTTTAAAATAAGTAATTAATATTGCAATAAATGATAGTACAGTAAAATCCCGTTCATCCGAAATGATCGGGACGGCGCACAGTGGGCTAGAATCGAAAAAAGCTGGCCAAAAATACGAAAGTGGTTTTTTTGAGTGCGGACTTTGAAACTTCGCATGGTCATTCTTGAATGAATTTTGCATATAACTGCGAAATAATTTCTCTTGATTCTCACGCGTTACAATTCTACAGGGGGTCAAAGTTGACCAAATTTTGCGAAAAATGCCGGTCTTCTATTTTTCGAGAAATTCTTCAACTTCAAAACGATGCTGAATCCATTAAAAGTAAGTTATTGGATAAAAAATAACGCCACGTTATAGACCTGTGCTTTATCTTTCACAACCTATAATTTAATGATTGCGAATGAATAATTGCATATTTTATGCAACAAAATGGCGAACTCTCGTTTTAGAGAAACTTTTTACCTAAAGCGAGGAAAATAGTTGAGACGGACTCCGAGGGACATGAAGATATTTATACCACGTTATTCTTTGAAGCTTTCTGAAGAGGAATCTGAAATAAAACCTTGCAACAATTTGCTCCCCCGATAATAATAACGAATGTTCGACAACACTGCATAGGCAAATCCGCGCGGCGGCCAATGGCCCTTCGGGAAGATCTCGGTTTGAGAGGAACTAGGAACGTACCAACGCTTTTCGATGATATGCTTTGATGTTTATAAGAAAATTTTTTCCGCTATTAATATGAGAAATGAGAAGTCATAATTTAAAACCCCAGTTCCATTCCGTGTGATCGGTGAAAATGTCCAATTTGGCTGTATTTTAAGACATATGTCTATTAATACGTCTATGACGTCAAATGCTCTTTCATTCAGAGTAAATCCGCTTGAAATTGCCTTTAAGATCGTAGCCAATATTTTTATAAGATCCTCGTTTATCCCTGAAAAGTAAATGTTTATGTATTCAATATTGAAGCATCATAGCTAAAGTAAGAGTTACTTTGGCTTCCTTTACTACTTCGTAGCTAGGATACAGCCTATGACCATGACTTTTAGCTGTTTCACGGAGAATTTTATATTGAGTTTTACTCAACTCAGAAGATATAATTAGTGATAATGCTTCTTCTCCTGACAACTGAGATTGCACATGTTCGCTTTTCTTCCACCTAGAAAGAACTCTTTGCCCTTGTAGGTGTCGTTGTGGTAATTTCTTTCAGCAACTTCGAAGGAGCTTCATTTCCTTCATCTCTTAGAGTCATCCTTGCAGAATAAGACAGTTCAGCTGTGGAGAGTGTGGATCTAATTGTTTTTGTTTTCCTTCGTTTCGATCTGTCAATTGAAAAATGGAAATCTACTTCCGGCCGTCCTCTTGCGTCTACCAAAATGAATTTAAGTCCGATTGTTCGTTTCTTAGATGTAAATTATCAATTTCAAGTCCCGCGTGTAACACCCCGAATTGCGTCAATACCGCGAAATATGATTGTAAAACGTGCGTACGTAGAATGCTATCGATAGGGTTGTGAACAAGCCTGCATGGTTTTGACTGAAAAATTTGTGTTGACGTGTTAAAAAGGCGCCAAAGTATGATTGAAAACTCAAATATTTTAAATGCTGAATAACAAAGCTCGTTTGTTTTGGGTTCTTACAGAAAAAAATCCACCTTACTTGGCAGCGGTAAATAAAAAGAGTTTTAAAGAGGTATCACGAGCAAATAAGTAATGGGTCGCGATATAATTCGGTGGGTGGGGTAGGTGCATTCGGAAGAGTTTGTTCGGATAAAGCGGATTTCGGATAAACGGGAGTTTACTGTTTACTTCTATTCAATCTTTTCTAAATTCCTCAGAACAATTAGTAGTAATCAATCGCTGCCTATTTGAATTTCTATTTAGTGGAGGCAGTGTTTGTTGGTGGTAGTTTAGTAAGAAGTGCATATATATGTATTAAACACTTGCTCCGTAGTGGCAGAGGTAATATGCCCAATTCTTCTCAACCCTAGCCGAGGGGTCTACGGATTAAGGCATCTCGAACTGTATCTCCTAGTTGTTAGGTGATGTGACCGGCACGAGCACCCGTTTAATCTGAGAGTTCGAGGCTCCACCGCCCATCTTGTCAATTTTACTAGGAAAAATATGAGGGATATCTGGGGGTAGCTATTTTGAAAAAACTCGGTCCAAATTAATTTAAATATGTAGCTAAATGACACCAGAAAAATAGCTTGGTCTCCTAAGATCTATGCAAGTAAAGCTGAACCTTTTCCGGTATTTCTATCATTATTTGCTATCAATTATTCGGTCGTTTAAACTGCCAGCGTTGCGTAGTATCGTTTATTCTCGTCTCCATACGATCTTCACAAAGTTCTTTTTCCTCTTATGTCAGAACCATCCTTCTTTCTATTCCTAGTGCCCTCGATTACAATTTTTCCACTCTAATCTATTGTTTAGAAGTGTTGATGAGTAAGGTGTTTTAACATCGAATTGGATCACCGATATATAACTTCATAGATGCGATATTTTTCTTTGTAACCGGGAATTTTATTTTTAAATTATTCTCTTCTTGATATCACTATATTCACTAATAATTGATTTATAATTTGGGTGTTTCTATTCTTTCCAGTTTTAAAAAGTGAACTTGCCCAAATTTCGATAAGGCTTTACCATATGACCTCACAAATGCGAGTTACCACCGTCAACGGAAGAGGCTCGTGGGACAACGGTAGGCTGGATCTCCAAGTTAAGTAAACAAACTATACTTTCATAATTTGCAGATCAATTTTTATTATAATTTCATCATATTATGGTATTTCGAAGTATAAAAAATTATTATATTTCAAATTAAGGAAGACATTTCTGACTGTGATTTCATCATTTTAATACATTATTTTTGCTTATTAAAGTAATTATAATTTATGGCTTTTGCTTCTAAAATTCAAAACAAGAAAGAGACATATTATTATATAGAGATAATATTAAAATAACTAATTTCCTTCTTAGCATATTGCCAACTATTCAAATTTATTAATCACATTCATATATTCCTTCTGAGTCCATGCACTCTTTAAATTATTGCATAATATAATTATATTATGTTTTGATTTGCTTTATATATGTTTTCCTATTATATGAATATGGAATTTCTATGTAAATGTCGATTTTAATGTGACTTTACCACAACATTTAGATGACTGTTGCCTTAAGAACAATTGTTGGCTTATAATCTATTCAAATTAAACTATACAGACTCCGAACAATCCTTTTCTCATAAAATTCGATATTTAACCAGCAAGACGCCTTCGACAGCCAAGCGAAAGATGAGGGAAGAGGTTGCACAGTGCCTCCGGGTGCGGGAAGGAGCTGCTGAGCTCCTTGCATTCGGCATCAGCGACACGGTCTAAAGAGCTCTCCTCCTCTAGCGGCTCCACAATCCCGCCCGAAGAATCAGGGCGCTCCAAAGTAGAATTATTCAGGACTTACATTGAGAACATCACCATGGTACTGAAGTACCAGACAACGACCCAGTTTGCGAAGAGAGTGTAGCACCCGAGGGCGAACCCCTAAAGCATCACCCTACCCCGGAAGATGAATTATAAGTGAAATGCATTAATTTTTTTCCTGAGCCAAAATATATTTTCAATTATGTATAGGATAAAAATTTGTAAGGCCGGAACATATATAGCGCACCATGACTTGAAATGTATGTAATATGGATATAAAATAACTCTGCGCCCTCAGCCGAAATAAATATTGCAGAAGGTATAGATTTGTTATGATATGTAAAGAAGCGCTATGGATAATTTATATATTCTGTACCTTTTAATCGAATTCCCCTAATGTATGATTGGGAAGACAGTCTGAAGGTATCGAGAGTTGGTTATGGGAGAGTAAGAGAAGGAAGCGATTGATTTAATATATTTTCCATTATGGATATTATAAACCTTTGTGAGGCCGGAACTAGTATAGTGTACCATAACATGAAATGAACATAATATGGATAGATTTTGCACCCTTAGCCAAAGTAATTATTGCAGAATGTATACATTTACAATGATGTGTAAGGCGGGGCTATGTATAATTTATATATTCTGTACCTATTCATTGAATTTCTCCCGTATTTTTGCTATTGTCTAATTGTTAATAAAGAGTGAAGGTAGGAGATGGTAATGGGAGAATAAGAGGAAGCGATTGATTGGGAGAGGGGCGGAATGGAGTAAGAGCTGGGGGTTATAGAGGTAGGGAAGGTATATGGTAGATCATATGGTACGGATTGGGTAGAAAATAAGGTTAGGAATGGTTGGTAATTGTACAGGAGGGAAGTGTGGGAGTGGGTGTGGTTGGGACGTGAGTGGGTGGGGTAGCGGCCTGCATGGGAGCGGGTGGGGTAGGGGGCGGGATGGATATACGTTGGGTAGAGGGTGGGACGGTAGTGGGTTGGGGCAGAGGGTTGGACGGGAGTGCGTGGGGTAGAGGGTGGTAGGGGAGAGGCTGGGGTAGAGGTCGGGACGGTAGAGGGTGGGGTATAGTAGAGGGGTGGGTAAGAGTGAGGGATAATAAAGAATTATAAAACACATTCATGTATCGGGAGATTTGTCTTTAGGATATAAATAGACAGTACAGATATAGCGCGTACTCACACAATGCGATTTCATTAAGATGCTCAAAGCTTGTGAAGTGATTTCACATTACGTGGCTGCTCTTTTAGTTAGATTCAGTTTGCGTACGTGTGTGTCCGCAAAACTCGAAAAATACTAAGTCGATTGACTTGAACATTTAATGCAACGTCTCATTCAAATTCGAGTGTGTTTCTGTCGTGAAAAATGTTGACATTTCGTCCTCGGTTCGATCACAGACGAGGCAAAGTATTCCCATAACAATTACATATAATGTTCATTTTTCCCGTTGCAGGTTTAATTTCTTTTGCAAAGTTAAATTAGAAAGCATAGTCGTACAAAATTGAGACAAGCACCAAAATAATGAAAACGAATAAAAAATCTTATTTTGGTCGAGGATCACTGTTTTCGAATTGAATTATCGAGATTTTACACGAAATACAAGAAATTTTTGCGAAATTTCGAGGGTGTAAATGACTGGTCCACCTGACGACCAATACCATTGTTGAATCCGAGCTCCTGCATATTGGCCTATTTAAAGAAGAATAGAAACTTTGTTGATTCCGTCACATTGATGCAAAGCGAAGTCAGCTTCCCCCTCCACTGCTCTCAACTCAGTAGAGGTGGAGCCATGAGCCATGGAAGAAGGAGGATGGAGCCTTTCGCTTCCTTCCTTGGCAGTATCCAGTGGCGGATTTAGGATCGAGCTGGGGGGGCTTAAGAGTAGAGATTAAAGATTCATTTTCTATTTATTGATTTTCGTAAGAAATTTTATAAAATTAAACTCAGTATACATATTTGAATTATGCTTATTATCATCTATCGTTGTAGATAAACAATATTTTCTTCACATCTCAAACATATGATGGATGATACATTTAAGTAGTTATTCTTCATGTTGACTGAATCTGTTGATTGATTCTGGGGGGGCCTACAGCCCCCCCAGAATGATAGATTAGGGATTTATCTATAGGATGACGCAACTTTGATTCAATTTGGTATACTTTTAGGTATTTTAAGGAATACAAGTATGATAACTTGCATTTCTCTCAAACCATGTTCGATATACTTGTACGCAAAAGGTGATTTTATTCAATAAATGGAACCGATATCGTTTAAATATTATTATGATAATATATATTATAGTTTAATCTTTAGATAAAAGCTATCTTGATGGCAATTGATTGATATTTAAGTATTTTAATGAACTAAAGAAAGTTACCCTGCATTTGAAAAATGGAAAATCGGACGAAACAAATCGTTTTGCGTAGATAACTTTACAACAACTAAATAAAACGACGTGATAATACAGATTACAGTTTAAACTCGAGAATGACTCATTGCAGATGGAAATCTAAATATGTTTTGCCATTTGAAACAATCAAAGAATTATAACTTGCATTTCTGTAGAAGGAAGACATATTCAATACACGTTGACTTAAAAGGGTGATTTTGTATGAACAATCAGAGCTGATAACGGTTAAATGTCGTTGCATTTAGGAGCGATAGAGCTTTAGCTTGAGATTGAAATCATTTTTATGGAAATCGAATGCTACTTATGTATTTAAATGGATTAAAGAATAAACGCTGCATGGCTGTGAGAGAAAGACTTATCCTCGTACTTAAAAGACGGTGATGTGAGATGAGAGTTTTTATTTGCACATTGAGCACACACATTGCATTGAGTTCACATCGATTCTTCAATTTATCGTTAAATAAATGGTTTTCCCACCATGAAAATCGGTTTATCGATTTTCCCACTTGGCAACTTCGAGATCGATAGTATCGACGTCATGGGATAACCTAACTCTTTAGAAACGTAAACAACTCAACGTGCCAATAGGTTTTCAATTCGCTGGCCGTGGAAGAGCTGTTCGAATTGAAGGATAGACTCTGATAGTTGATTTGGTATACAACCCGAACACATGTTGTTACGGTCAGTGGCATGTGACTGATTGTTCAGCGGTAAATTTCTAGTTTCACACAGTCAGGGAGAAATTTACCTGTTCAGCTTCCAAAAATCTGTGCGGGCTGAGCAATGCCCAAACACCAGTCAAATTTGTGTACTTGTTTTAGTTTTCGTTAAATATCTTTTAAAGTATGCTTACTATCAAATATTGGGTAAATTTAAATTTACCTAATATTGTACTAACTTCTTTTGAAGAAGATAAAATTTCCTACAATTTAAGCGTAAACTCAATAAACCTTTCCAGATAGAGCTCTTCGAAAATTGGCAATTCTTCAAAAACTGTTAACAATATTGCGTGTGGTCCGTGGTCTAATTTGTAAATAACTTCCAATTGTATCTTCCTTTTAAACCATTTTATTTAAGAAGTAAGTGACATCAGGCCATTCCAACATTAACAAGAAAGACTATATATGCTTCGTCTTCTTTTAAAACAAAACACATCACCAAGCGTGATGTAGCAACATGTATGGCAAATTGGTATTCAACAAAAACAACCTTGTTGGCTCAACTATTGTTTTGACAATCGATTTTCACATTCTAGAATACATGTTCTAATTTCAGGAACTCTACCGATTGAAGAAATGGTAGTTATACGTTTGTGTCGTCTATGCCTGACTTTCAGCGATTACCACACCAAAGTCTCCTTAAAAAAATTAAAGATAAAGAACTGTGGCGTCTCGTTAACTTCGTTTGTGAGCTGAACGTACGTACTAATCAATTCGAAATGCATGCCAGTACCATTCCATGTCAACTCATCACACCACCCCAGATTTTCTGAAAATTTGGTATACCAAGTACCAAGACTAAGAAAAATACCATTTTTAAATTGCGTTTCATTGCGTTTTCTCATTGCGTTTCTGAGATATGGCTATGTAAAGTTTTCAAGAACTCACCAAAAATCGTGAACGCTACTTTTTTAAATTGCTCCCGAAGCTAATTTAGCTAGAGAAATAGGAGAGGTGTCATTTTGCAGCATTTTAAACTTTCTTTCAAATGATATGCAACACGAAAAAGGCTTCAATGTAAAGATGCTTTTCAAAATCCATATAAATATTTTGATTTAAATTTTTTCAAAAACTACGTAATTTAAAATTGTCAAAACATTTATGAGAATACTTTCTATTGTTGTGTATCATACAGTAAAATATGAAAGTGGGGTCTTAATGGGTTCATTGTTTAAAAAAAATATATCTGATGCTGGATTTTCACTTTTACCCAATTTTGACAATATAGGGGAAAGGAGGGTAAGATGACGAACTTAAGCTTCAAAGATTTTTCCTGGACTTAGTAACTGTTTGAAAAAACTGAAATTTACTAGCATGCTTCTTTCAACCTTTATCTCTAATAATAAATTTATGAAGTGCGGCCATCCGCTGTTGAAGGATGAAATATTAATGATTGTTCTGTATGTGTTTGTAACCACTTTTGTGTACTCTCATTTCAGCTCAATTGCTCAATAGTGAAGAGAGAAAGTGATTCAACATCCAGTCGAATCAAAATCCAGGAAGATGGACTGAATTCAATAGAAGATGCTGTTGCTTCACAACATCAGACGGTAAGCATGAATTCTACTATTTTGATTAATTTATACATAGATTGCTTTGTTGCAGTATCTATTATATATCATTTCTTCTCCGGATTCATTCATATATATATATTTAAATTTATTTTATATATTTATCTATTTAAATCTATCTGCCATTTAAAATACATTGGATTAGTTTTTCATTATTTTTTTGATGCACTTATCGAAATGTATGATGTATATTAAAATGTAGATGTATATTAAAACACGGTTTAAGAAAAAATTAGATAAGACCATGCTGTTCCTGGGTTTGATGCCAAAGCATATTACAATTTTTCACATAAGGAATAAATGTGAAAAGTAGGACGTCGTTTGAGGCAGTTGCAGCAAATATTTCTGCTTGAGCTTTCACACAAAGTTATAGATGGTGAACTGCTGTTGTGTTGCATAGTAAGTATCATCAGGGAGACCTGTGTTCAATGTCGGAGGAATAAATTACAGCAAATTTTTATAATATTCAATCCATTTTTTTATAGGACCCTCTCGATATGATGCCGACGTGAAATTAGTGTTATTGATATGCTTGCAGTACGCAAGCAACATTTTACTCGTATGTATATAATATATAAAAGAAGAAAATCTTTTTAGAGTCTAATCTAATCAGTTTAAATTCAATTTCAAACTGTCAATGTGGCAGCATTTTTGCACAGTGTGGAAAATTTTAAAAAATCAAATGAAATCAATTTAGGTACCGTAAATGCTGGCGTATAAGTCGACCCAAAAATAAGGCATCACCAATTCCTCTATTCTATGAGAAGAAAAACTACAGTATCCATAAATGTACAATAGCTTAAGGAATATTTTTCGCATAAGATTAAGATGCTAGAATTGTTTCTTTCAGCTGCCATGTCATCTTATCGCCTCTGCTTAATTATTACACAAAATTCTTTCATTGATATCACTCAGGTTACACAAATAAAAATGAGTTACAAAACACAATAGATTAATAGTTTATCATAGAAATAATGGTGATATAATGTGGTAATATCAAATCACGACACTGCTAAAAACAACTTCCATTAACTCCTGACGCCAAGTCAATTTATAACGATGGTAATGATAATATAATAAAAACCATGATGTGCTTATTGATCTTCACTTTTGAAAGGAAAACATCAAAATATATATTAAATTTTTCTAAAATATGATAATTAATTTGCAGGGCTTAACATTTTAACCTTCGGTCACAATTGTACTTTGTGATGAAATTCGTTTTAAATGTTATCTACGTTAACCCTTCCTTGATGGTGCAGGTTACTGGAGGACCCCAAAATAGCTAAATTCGATATAAAAGCTTTATTTTTAACCACATATGTTTCTTATTACATGTATTCCTGCATTAATGTTTCTTTTATATTATGAAATTGAAAGAAATTTGTTTCACAGACTCATTTACAAAATATCTTTAGTTTTTGAATGGGGTACCAAAGTACCCTGCACAGCCACTTTTGCTTGGATTGCTATACACAATGTCATGTCGTGTGATTGTGGCAATTCAGTGACCCTTTCTTACAGATTTTTCAATTGATTCATTATTTATTGCATTAACAGTAATTATAACAGTAAATATAATTAAAATAAAATAAGTTATTCAAACTTTGTTATACTATACAATCCCAAATTATAGTCAAAACTCTAATGCTATCTCCAAAGAAATGAAACATAATCTCAAAAAATTAATCAATAATATATTTCTAAACATAATTAAAGGTTAAGTAAGAGAAAAACAAAACACAATGTAATATTCGCAAAAAAAGTGTTGGTATACCCAAGTACCCCGCAGAGCTGTTTTTGGAAGTTTTCAGGGCACAGTCAAAGAGCGGTTAATCAGGCTTGTGAAAAATTAGTTTCAGTAAGAGAAAATTGTGGTGAGTTGCGAGAATTTGAGTACAACAAGTGTTAAGTAGGCAGTTTCACTTATTTATCTCTCGGTGGTAAAGGATTAAATTTTATGTTTGGGGTATAAGTCGATCCCTGGTTTTTAAGAGAAGTTTTTAGGCTTCAAAGGTCAACTTATACGCCAGCATATGCGGTATTTTATGTTTGCATAGTTGTTTAATGTTCGATAAGATAGGTTAGAAGTTGTCAAGTATTTGTTGATAAATATTCTTCTTATTTCTTCGTAATCTTATTGTTATGCTCATGATCATTAGGTGCTTATCAAGGTGCGGTGGAGTAGAAATTTTGGATTATCATTACAAAATGTAACTTAAATCAGAAAAAGTGAATTTGTTATTATTTTAAGAAATTTACAAGGGAGTAAAGGTTGGTGGGGAAGTATTAAAGTCTGTAAGTTATGCAGACGACAAAGCTATTGTGTGTTATTCCAAAATTGTTTAAAAATTCCTATCTCCACTGCTTTCAAAGCTTTTGAATGATTTATTTAAGTCTTTTTTCTACGTATCTTTCACTTTTGCAAATTTTTACCTAATCAATCTAAGTACCAACATTATTTTTATGATTTATTTTGGTTTTTGTTAGTTTTTTATTACTTTGTGTTTTGTAATGTTTAGTTTCTTATTTAGTCTACAATTAATTCCTTCCTAATTGAAAATTTACTAAATTTAAATGAATAGTTAAATTCCTTTTTTTCAATCAATTCAAAGCATTTTATTAATCCATTCAGTTAACTGAAAAAATAATAATTCTTTATTTGTATCTTATTGTTGTTTCTTCTATTTATTGAGTTTAACAATCCAAAATATATTTTTTCATTTATTTTATCAGTTCATTAACTTAATTTGCAATACTTATTTTTTATTTGATATATTTTACTTTTTATTATTTTTTATTCATTTTAATTTTTCTAATCAATAACAACCTTTTCTTTTTTTGTAGCTGTAAAAGCTTCCTGATGATCCATGGATTACCTTTATCATTTACATCTTTTTTAATTGATATTTATAAATTGTATTGTGTACATCTACTATTCTCCTGAGGATGTGCTTGAGGTAAACTTTGATTTCAATACTCTGTTATTCATTAATTGCGATTGCTTTATTTGTTTAAATAATTAGTAACAAAGAGGTTCTAGTTTAAAACTTTACTATATTATTTCTAATCGTCAGTGCTATGGCAAAAAGGATTATTTGTCTATATTCATTTGCATGATACCTTTTCAATTGCTACATCACAAATCAAAACAGTCTGTAAAGTTTTTCATTTTGTTGTTATGTTATGTTGTTCATAATTTCTTTGATTGTACTTGATTCGATCCCAGAGAGCCATTAACATAAGCAAAGGCCCTATGCATAAGTGAACGATATAATAAACCTTTCTAATTAGTATATCCTATCCATGATCTGGAATTTGAAAGATTTGCATGATGATTCAAAAGATTTGCTTCGATTTATTATTCATAATATATATTGCCATGACTTTCATGCGGTCCACTAACGCTGCCTGTATACGGTACAGAATTTCAGGGAATCCCTTGGAGATCCCTTCGTGATGAATTATAAATACCTAGGAATTACGCTCAGGAGTAATTTTTCCTTCAAAGAGCATATTCAAGGCGTAATAGGAAAGGCAAATGGAATGCAAGCATAGTTTAGAATTGAATTTATGGTTGATGTAATAGCAAAACCAAAAATGTTACCAGTAAAATAAATGGAAGAAAATAATTTCCTATTAACTTGAGATCTATATATTGTAACGGAACAAATTATTCGTCCGCCACATCTCACAAAAATAAACCAAGTTACTCAATTTAGTATTGGGTCCCCGAGTTCAGCGACGGAGGACACCACTGCCCCACCGCACAATGACTAGTCGAGTTTAAGTTCCGGAAAAGAAAAGATTTACGATCCAAATTATACCTGAGACACAATTTATTATTTTATTTAAAACAGAAAATTAATGACAAACAAGAACAAATTCCTAGAGTCAATTACAATTTGGTCTCCAATTAGGAGCTGCTCTCTTTGTCCTCTGCCGTTTTCTCCTCGCAGTATCTGGGCCGGCCGGCAATGACCTCGGCGGCTGTACGCGATCCTCCAAGCAGCTTGATTATCTAGCGAGTCCTCCCCATTTCTTGCGATCACCATCATTTAAATAGTTTTTTGAAAGTCATCCTACACGCACTGTCACCGGTGGCCTGTCTGTTGGCATCCCAGCGCCACCAACACAAAACCACTTCCACCAATTTCCACACAATTTACATAACTCAAACCAACAATAGCGGGGCTTTTAAAAAATATGGTTACAATATATATGTATGGAATTTATTCAGCATTAACTAAGCAAAGTATCAAAGTTTGCATAAACAAAATCCACTTTTGTATATTTGGGCAGCTTTTTTCGATTCTAACCCTCTGTACAAAGTTATATATATTAGAATAAATATAAACTAAAGTTAAAGAATGCTTGGAAGGTATCAAGATGATATTTAATCGCAAAAAGTTAAGTTTTCAGAGAAATAAATGAAAAATAATAAATTCCTATTTACTCGAGATCTATATAGCAATATAGGTGTATGACGTGGTTGCCTAACTCCGATATTCTTTGCTATTTTATATAAACAAAAGCCCATTGAGTTAAACGGCCTGACATGCGTCCACTATTTTCAAGCAAAGAACATGCCCTGAAAGATTTGTGATAATCCGTTGGTTAATTACCCAGTAACCTGGTGTCTCCCTTATCAGTACAAATTTTCATTTCTCGAAATTGTTTGGCATCAAGTCAGCACGGGTTACCATAATCCAATCGCAATAATATTTACTGGTTAAGTTTATAAGGTGAAATTGAAAAAATTAGAGGGGGTGCGTTTGATAAAAATGACTGATTTTTTTAGGACACCCTAATGTATATATGCAAAACATCCATTGTTAACAGTGGTGGCCAGATTGCTGACAGATTCTGGCTTAAATACAGTTACTCTGGCTGAAATTTAATTGATGACAAGTATCCATTACAGTCAAAAAAGTACCGTATTAACAACAAATCATTCGGTTGCCCGAATTCAAATCTATTCCTTAATCTATTGTTATTTAAAATCTGAGAATCATGTTCAGGACTGGCCCATCAACATATGTATGTCCAAAATTTCCATTTCTGGACCAAAAAAACAACCTCCACAAAAGTAATATAAAGAAAAGTGATGCATCAAATGATGTAATATTTAATTATTTCTAATAATTGATGTTATAATAAAGATAAGAACAATATCTTTTAAATATTATTTTATGTAGAAATAAAAGTAGTTATAAAATAGTAATATAACTAGTGAAATACCCCGTCAAAAATGATGCAATTTAAATTAAATTTAGTTATGAAAAATATAAATATGTTATATTTATGTTATCAGATCTTCAAAACTACGTGTTCCCTTCCCACAAAAAAGAAGTTAACTGGAAGTAGAATATTTAATCATTTCTGCTGTTTAAAACTGGTGACACAACATTATCTGCTTCTCTTTGTCGTGGTTTCTAAATGTTTCTGTCTTGATCGAAAACATAATAATAGGGAATATCTGTATAAATTAATTCTCTCGCATTTTCATCGCTTTCGTTCTGAAGAAATCAATCATTAGCATAGTGCTGCATTGCATAGTAATTAATAGTTGTATATTGTAGCAAAAATAGTAATACAATTTCCTATATAATTATCAAACAGGTTTCTTTATATCTTTTGTATGCCTTCCTTTCAACAGTTTTTAGATTTTCAGAACTATGCGCTATCTTTTCAAGAAAAAATGAGAGAAAGATAAGCAGGACATGCTATTGTATCAGTCAATGTAGCAAGCATTTGTGAAATCAATCTGTCTGTATACTCAGTCTTAATGCTCAATCTTGGTAACTATTTGTAAAAAATTAAACTTCTAGTTAGTGTTTATTTGTAAAAATGTGTTTTGTAAGCTACAAAGTAAATTTATTTATTTTTAAGGATAGAATGAGTCGACTGATATAAACATTTGTGGCTGATTTATTTGTGTTTAATTAATAATAATTGGGACAGTAATTATTAACATTAACCTGACTCTATAAATATCTTAGAAAACAATCTGGATTGTGGAATGATATGGTTAAATGGCCTATGTATTTTGGTTTCTTGAATATGTACAATGAATATGAAATTAAACTTACATTACATCACAAAGGATAGAATTTTTCATGCAGTTTTTTATTAGAAGCTCAAATAACAGGGATATCTAGGATCCCGACAGATTCTTTGCTGCTGCGGCATTTTGAGCTCGAGAAAATACATCGGACTGAAGAATAAACGTATTAATTATAATGTTGGTGGTTATAAGTAACAGAAGTATAGCTGCATGCTGCTTACTTTCAATTATAGCTCAGAACAGCTAGAAAACTTTTTAGAATGGTTATTAAAATTGAGAAAATCAATAGAAATATTTAAGAAAAGCTACAACCAATGCCAAAATCAAATCAATTTAAGAAAAATAAACTGAACTGAATAAACAATTGAAACGAGGACAGTCCTACTAGTTATCTCCTTTTCGACTGCCCTTCACTCCTCCTATCGATTCCTCTCTTCAACTCTGATTCTCTTTTCTCTCCTTTTTATTTATGAAAAAATAGCAACTGTATATCGGAGTTAGGCAACCACATCATACATGTACATTCATATCAATATAATAGGAAATAATTTTCTTTAATTTCTCTAAGCTATCAACACTATCTTAGCCATTGCAATATCTATTATATATAGACGTTTCTCCGGATATACCTACATATATACACACTCACTGGGGATCAAAATTCTAACCATGTTCCACAAAAGCCACTGACTTAAAATTTTTACTAAGTGGTGGCCATAACGTGCAACCTCCAGAAAAAAGCTGACTGAATCTCAGTGTCATGGGTTCAATTCCAGAAGGCCCCAAAGTCATGATTTTTTCCATAAAGATACATTGTGGGGATTTCCGAAAATTTTTTGAGGCACTTCCTATCAAAGTAGAAAGTTGAAATTCGAGACATCGCTGGAGGTCGTGCGTATCCAACGAAAACCATTAAGACATCATCATCCTTGGTTCGTCGCTAGGTCAGGGAAAATATTCCCCCGTTTAATTTACATTGCGACTTTTTAGATTTTTTAACAAACTGCTTTATATTGTATGCGTGAAAATTTTTTTTGAATAATTAAATCAGGACTAATCGTTCAGAGTCGATTCAAGCACCAAAAGAATTGAATAATATAGTTGTAATTATTTAATTCCTTTCATTTACACCTTCTCCGTAATAAATGTTTGAATGCTAAAACGATTAATAATTTCAGCATTGGGAAAGGTATGAACCAACAATTTTAGACATGACTCCATTTTTTAAATACACACGTAATGCACTCATGCATGAATAATAAATTTAAATTTACTACTAAGGGTTTCAGCGGTCAGTCCCCTTGGGTGCTATTTCTGCTCTCCTTGTTTTCGTCTACGTAACGGTATATGAGTGCCATTCATACCGCCCTTCTCAACGAAACAAAGGTAGCTTCTCCGTGGGGGTGAGAGAGGAAAGAAAAAGGGTCTTCCATGGAGTGGTCCATTAATTACTTATATATTTTTTACATAAAGCATGGAGACGATGATAGGAAAATAAACAATGGGGATACGGAAAATTTTATGCTTACTAAGAAGAGAATGCTGATTCTCTTCAACACTAAGGCATACATCAAAAAAATGTAAAGATAATATGGTAATCAGGCTCAGAAGTGATGTGCACAGATCCTGGGATGTAGGATGTTTACAAGATTGAGAAAACGATTTAAGCCATTTTAAGGCAAAATAATGCAGGTTAGAAGGTGACCGGAAAATATTTTTTCAATGGTTCAGCCAGAGAGAATGTAAATGAGATCAACCATTCGAAAAAGTTCCGATTTTTGTGGCAGTTTGCAAGTTTCATTTTCCTTACCTACTGCATTTGGTGTTATGTGAACTTACTTCTAAAACGTTCATTTGCATCCAAAATTCATAAACCATTAACAATAGACCTATCATAGTCGAAATTATTTATTATCACTGTAAATTTATTTTGCTTTGAAAATTATTGGCATCAAATGCATAGGGTAGGATATAATCACGTAGGAATATAAGAATATGCATACAATAGTCATACATTCATGCATATAATTAGAGCTTCCGCCAGTTAATCCTACATAAATGTTGAGCAATTCACACATTTAAATTTCTGCACCTTCAAGATATGATAAATGTCTTCCTTATCTTTAAACCAAGAAGTCTTAAGGAAGAAGAAGAGGCTTGGAAACCAGCATTAAGATTCAGCAGTAATAGATTCTCCTGACAATAGGAAATATTTCCCAAAAAAGGAAGCTTTACCCATCTTATTTAAGAGTAATTATGGGTAATAAGTATGAGATGTCCGTTATTCTAGTGCTGTATCTAATAATGGCTGATGTACTAAACTGGCCTCTCATTAAAAAAAGGAAAGGGAAAATACGAAGCCTAAATTTTAATTATTAAACGGCTTTTACCGATGTATGGGCAACTCAGATTGACTACGCCTTTTTTAGTAGTTTTACTAATTGTAATTTCCGTAAAAATATAGCCATAGCTCAACGACTATAAGAAATGGCGGAAATAACTAAGGACAAATATTCACAATTTCTTATATAATGCTGTTCACCAAGTAATGGCTTCTTTAATCAATTTGACTATAGGGAAATTACTCAGAGAACTAGAACCAAAGAAAGCTGCAACCATTGCGAAGGAAATTGATTCCAATCATTGGGAAGGGGTAATCTGAAGATTATTGACATTCTGGGCAAGCAGATGTTTAGAACTAGTTCCCCTTGATGGATAAAAGAAAGTTTAACTAAATATTGTGACCGGGTGTAATCGTTAAAATTCCCTAAGATACGCGTATAATTTTATCATTGAGAATCTTCAAGGGATCTGAGAAGAGCTGCTGCTGACAAACGCTGCTGTGAACGGTCTCCCAGACTGCCCATGTCTCGGACCATCTCTGCATTCAGGAGTAGAATTAAATATATATTATCCATAGAAAGATCACTCCCGTAGAAACTTAAGCTTCTGAAAATGCCAATTCCAATATTACGTTCTCAATATTTACATTCATCTTTTCAGGCTTTTTTCGCTATTTCTTCTAACCAATGATTTTCATAAACCTTCAGTATATCCTGACAAATCAATCAACAACAAAACGGGAAAATTTAAGAAATAGCTATTTGCGTAAACTAGCGTTCCTTTGGTTCTTTTTTATTGCTATCATTGGATGTATAGTTTTTTCAATTCTTTTATGTTAGATACAGTTATTAGTTTTGTAGATTTTAAGAACCTTTAAAATTAATATAAAAAACACAAAAGCAAGTAAATACATTTTTTCTCTCAGTGTCGATGATAACCAAAACGTTAAACTCGTCTTGATTCACTTATAAAATTTGCTAGTATACCTCACCTGATTTATAAAACACAAAATAAGGATGTCATTTAAATACGTATTTAAGCTCAATTATAATCGTCATTACTAGAACACACACGGATTAACTTGCCCATTCTGTGTCGAATACTAATAAGTCATACCTCTAGCCAAGTCTTAAGTTTGGTTAGACGTCGATTAACCCATTGTCATGCAAAAGTGACAGATCTACGGATAGCAGTCTTATTATTTTTCATAACTGATAAAATAAAAGATGGTCTTCTTAAAATACTGAGTACTTCAAAATAAGCAAATTGTTATAATCTTCGGAGTTGATTGGTGGATCAGTAAATAGCTAAAAATATGAGAGGAGTAACTTTTGAGAAATAAAATTTCAAGAATTTTACCAAAAGGACGTCTACCGCTGGCCTTTTACTACAGTATTTACTGGAAGCCATTACTTTGAAATGATAAGGAATCCATGGATCCAATTTTTAGGACAGTGGTTTCATCAAGCGATTTATGATTATTTTCATTTAATCCACATCCGATAAACAGTGAGATCTTGGAAATTATAGGCTGAAGAACATACAAAATATCTAATCTGATGCTTTGCAGTCCCACTTTATGAGAGATTTATTTCTTCGAGTCATTCTTCTAATTGCGAGCTAAAAATTATTCATATATCAGAGAAGGCTAGCAGACACATTATTTTAGATAACATCAAAATGAATCAAGCAAATTGCAACCCAAATCCTCTTCTCCCAACAAGAAAGTTTTTCCTTTCCATTTTTCCTTTGGCAGCGAAAGGTTTATCTTGCCCTTCTCCCCCACCTATTTTGTTTTGTCCTGTTTAACAGTTTTCCAGGAATTCTACCCTTTCACCTGCAGGTCACACTTTGGTTCCCTCTCATTCTTTCTTCTTTTTCCAGGCACACGCCATATGAAGATTCGCGTATTTATGTAAATGTTGAAGATGGTGCTAGTAAGCGTCGAAGCTAATTGTGTGAATTTTTCTAGTTTTGTTATAAGGATTATTTAATTTTATAAATTCATCGATTATACAATCTATAGGAGTCACGAGAGTAAGGGGAAATGGTAATCTAGAAAAGAATATTCCTTATTTAAATCAAACGATTGAGCTTTAACTTTGAGGAACTCCAAGGTAACTAAACACAAGGAAATAAATAACTTTGTCAAAATTACATGAATTTTTGTGTGGAAGTTGTGGAACTTTTACTTCCTTTTGTTTATTCCTTAGTTATTTCTCTTGATAATTGATCGCTTTTCAATTGGGAAAGTTAAACGAAAGCTTTGTAAAAGCAATCAAATTATAGTAATCCACCGAATTATGCACATATCTTATATATAAAAATTCAGCCTGCGTATGTTTATGCCCGCAAAACTCGAAAACCACTCGGTTGATTGACTTGAAATTTTTACAGAACATTTCATTCAAATATATATACGAAACATAAAATATGAAATTATTTCTATTTTAAAAAATGGTGACACTTTGTCCTTGCTTCGATACCAGACGAGTCAAAGTAAATAAAGATGGAACCTTTCTTCGGAGTGTACTCTATTTGTCGATGAATTGCTACAAGTTCAAAATCACAGGATCGCTATGCGTCTCACTGATCTTCACCATACTAAGCCAAACAGGTGACTGAAGACTCAGGGGACACCACAAACACTTTTCCCCATCTTTAGCGCCCTTTCCTCATCACCTTACCGAAGCACAAATTTGACAACAGTCGTAACATAATGTATGTAATGATAGCGATTGATGGACTGTTTTATTTTAAGTATCTTACAATGTATGGATAACTTTCCTGATCTTAGACCATTCTGAATTAAAGCATTTATTCTTAAGAATATTGCTTCACTGGGGCCGTAGCTGTTGAAACTTCCCATGAATCCCACTTTAATTGCCCCTTTACTGTGGTTAGGTTTCCACCAAGTCTCATCCCTTCGAAAACCGTTCTCTCTTAAGAATGTACTAAATAGGGAACTATGCAAGTTCCAAATCCTTTTGTGAATCAGGGAAAGAGAGAACTAAAAAAGATCTGCGTAATATAAGGGAAAGAGATGATCAAACTCAATACTTTTCGGTGTATCTGTCTAATTTTCTTATTTCATGTTCTAGAAAATCCCCCATCTGGTCAGAATGACTTGGATCGACTGTTTTTATTGTTATTAAATTATAATGTGTTGATAACTTTCCTGAACGTAGACCATCCTTGATTAAGGCATTTAATGCAAGGAACATTGGTTTACTTGGGCCGTAGCTGTTAAAATGTCCCATGAATCCCACTTCAATGGCTATTTTTGTTTGGTAAGATTTGAGCCAAGTCTCTTCCCAACCCATTATTTCGTACACCGTTCCCTCTTCCGAAAGTAAAAAATTAAAATTAATCGTTTGTCTGCGTACGTCATAAGATCTCTCTACTACATTAAGATAATTTGTGCAGTTGAAGAAGCATCTGGCATTCCACTGTGATATGATTATGTATTCAATTGGGGATGAAAGAGTCATCCATCCTCCTTTCCGTGTACTCCACTTCTCTTTTGGTATTATTTGGGGGTCTATACTTTCGACTCTCTCGTGTGGAACGAGAAAGTCTAAATCGTCCATGTAAGAATACCACGACTTCATCTCATTTCGTTCGAAACTATCGTTGCCCAATGAATAATGATCACGTATTAGGTAGTATGGGATGAGACTGTAGTTTAGCGATAATGTCTTTCTGCATATTGCTGACTTTACTAACTCCTTAAAAACCTTAATCGCTGCCGCAGACGGTGCAGCGCCATTCAATTTCTTGGTAAATGCTATAATCAGGGATCTTGGTCCTAATCCACCATTGTCAATATAATTAAAACGGTTCCATCCCATCCCTTCAAATACTTTTCCCTTGTCTGATATCCAAAAGTTACACGAAAGGTCACCGTAAAATTTAGTTTCATAGATGCCGTACATGTGCATCGAAAAATTCTTAGTATCAGTCGTGTAGCCATGCCCATCAACAATGAGTAAATCAGCTGTTTGTGATCTCCATTGATGAGGCACTTTCTCCTTTCCCCCCCATTCGGTTCTCCGCACGATATTTAGCTGGTCTTCACCTGTAAAAGAAGAGATAGAATTGGGTAAGATTTGATTGGTTCGATTGATATTGCGTGTAGCTATCGAAGCTATGCAACCATGATATTTAATTTTTATTTTCTCCATGTAGGTAGTATAGTTAAAATATTGTACTCGCTAAAAAATTTGACCTCCAGATTTCAACGAAAATTGATGTTTTGGGGCCCATAAAGTTCGTTTTCTCTATTTTCCCGAACATGTCTGTCTGTGTGTGTTTGTCTGACTGTGGTATGAATGTTCGTGGGCACTCTATCATAAAAAGTAATTATCCGATCATTTCCAAAATTCATATTTAGTATTTTCCTAAGGCTGCTGTTTTCAATAAATATGGAGAAAGTAATTTCTTGGCCACATCAGATTTTTCAATCATGTTCTTGGTTTCATGGTTCATTTTGGTCACATTATTGAGCTCATTTAAGGAAAGGTGTGTTGCACATTTCTTGTACATGAATTGTCATTATTTTTATGAGAAATCCCTCCTTTAACATTAAGTGTACAATTAAAACGATGAAATTGCAACGCTTTTTACACAGGAGGGAATGCTTTCGACCTTTCTGTTTGTTAGTTTAGGGCAGTGGTTCCCACCGGGGGGCGCTCGCTGAGAAGTCTGAGGGGGGCGTTCTGTGCCCAAGTCATATTGAGGGGGCGTTGAGGTCCAGCCGCCGCCCCCTTGAGCAGTTGGCGTATTTAATGGCTACTGACGGCATTACTGATATCGTTGTTTCGATTCTTCAACTTTTGAAGCTACACCCTTTGGGTGCCAGGTGTCAGAAACATTATTATAAATGCTTTCCAGCTCTCGCAAAAGCTTTTGGCAGAAGGATGTGTCACGAATGGGGTTGATCTAATCCGTGGAATTCTGAAGGAATGGAGGGGAGGGGTACAGAGGAGAAAGCAAAGGGGCGGAAACGTTGCTTGCATGGAATCGAAATGGAAATCAATGGAAATACGGACATTGTAACTGCCGTTATAGGTCTGCATAAAGGTTATTTGGCAAGAGGATAATGAAACTAAACCTGATTAAAAAACATATATCTCCCCGAGAGATGGTTTTAAATGATCTCTCTACTTATATATACATATACATAAACTTTTATTGCATTTCTTCATTGGCCTCCTTCCACGTACACATAATGACGTTGTAAATTAATATTGTTCTTGGCTGTAAAGCACTTGCAGATTCCCAATTTTGGACAGTTCGTAATTTGTAATTGAAAATTACAGGAAAAATGAAAGTAGGAATGTGACGGGAAGAGGGGAAAATGTGGAAATGATTAAATGGAATGAAAATAAGTACAGGGCAATGAATTGAAAGTGAAAATAAGAAGGTGGGGGAGTTCTAAAATGAACTGTTTAATAACCATGAGGATTAGAACCAGGCTTAAAGGCAACAAGGCGTACGGACGGAGCAGACATTACATTGTACATGCTCTCTGCATTTTTTCGGGTGTCCGTCTGCATAGGATGGCTTAGTGACAACAGTTTCGCTGACTATCCTGTCAGCGTTTTCAGGTCGAAGGATTAACTTCGACCTGAAGACACCTTCACTGTATCGAATTTGGTTAACACTGATACAGTCTGATAACATCATAGGCTTTTACTCGTAGTTTGGTTAATGAAGTTTGACAATTACTTACAAAAACTTACACAGAGAATAGATAATAATGATAACAAAAATTTTTATGATCTCTGATGCGCTCTGACGCAAATTGTTGCCAAATTAATTATTCACCTTACGTTGATTTTTACATAATTAAATACGGAAATTTTTATCTCCGAAACATATTTTCTTATTGGTACAATATTTTTGTACATATGTATTTCAACAGATGGATCCATGTCGGAACCAAAGAAAAAATGTAGACATTACAATGTCGAATAATTAAAATATGGTTTCATTCAATCACCCACAAACAAGACATTACCAATGTGCCTAATTTGCCACAAGGTGTTTTCCAATGAAGCTATGAAACCTTTGCGATTAGAAAAGCACTCGAGCATCCTGAGAAAATAAAAATATACAGTAGAAGTCCGTTATAACGAGAGCTGACAAAAATCGGAAAAGTACTCGTTATAACGCGATACTCGTTATAGCCGATTTCTAACAGTAAGTCTAATGAAGTCCGTTTTCTTGAATCCAAGGTCAGTAAATGTGTCCGAATGGAACTGTAGGGTTTTTAATTCCTACGCAAATGCTTCAGAATGCGTAAAAGAGTACGTTCGCATCAAAAATATTATTTCATTGACTCATAAACCATAACCAAAGTGCGTCCTCTAACAGAAAATGTGGATCATTATTGCTAAGTAATCGTCGAAAGTAATAATATATCATTAGATAATCGTATTAGTTAGGATTTAGTGATTTAGCTTAATAATTAAACATGGCTTTCCAGTAGTGTTAGTAGTTGGAGTCATGCTCGTTAGACGCGAGTTTTTCTCCGGTGCCAGCAATTCGCAGCTGGTGAGAGCAGAATTCCTTCTCCTATACTCTAATGGACACATTTCTCCAGCATCTGGGCACTAACTCCGAATTCAGCTCAGCAGATCCATCGACAGAATCATTTTCTGTATTTTTTTTAAACCCGAATGTTTGAAACACTTATTCACACTTTCGGGTGATATTTTCCCCAGGCCAATGCAAACCCATGGATTGCCTCCAGGACATTCCATTTGATGCGGGTTTCTTTTGACATTAACTTCCTCATTAACGTATTAACGAGGTGTGATCTAAAATGGCGCTCTGTAGCTCGAATAATGCCCTGATCTAATGGCTGCAACACACTTGTGCAGTTAGGGGGAAAGAACACAAGCTCTATGTTCGTCAATTTAATGACGGGGTGGGCCGGACAGCGATCCATGAACAGCACAATTTTTCTATTTCTCCCTCCAATTTTGGCATCAAAAGCATTTTGCCACAGCGTAAAAATTTGTCCTGTCATCCATGCTTTGGCGTTGGACTCGTAAGTACAGGGAATATTTCGCTGGCCACAAAAAGCTCGGGGACGCACGGATTTTCCAATAATTATTTATCACATCCAGTCATGTTCGTGTAGAGGAGAACTGTAAGCCTCTCCTTACTCCTCTTTCCACCTTAGCAGCGGTCGCCCTTAACAGCCAAGGTTTTTTCCGGCAGTAAATTGTAAAACAGTGCTGTCTCATCCGCTTTGTATATGTCCTAATTACGTGGAGATTAATAACAGTTTGTCACACTAAATACAAGGCCTATCTTACAATTTATAGTATTTAAACGATAATTCGCTTGGAACAATTAAACACAATGTATTCAATTGCACAACTTTTTAATTCCACCACACACACGACCGGTTTCAACTAGTTATAGCCATCATCGGGTTTAGTAACTAGTTGAAACCGGTCGTGTGTGTGGTGGAATTAAAAAGTTGTGGAATTGAATACATTGTGTTTAATTGTCCCAGTAATGGAATTCTACAAAGTGACGGCATTGAGATAATTTTCTTTTTGCATTACTTACCTTTTCTTCGTATTTTTCGAGGATCGACTTGAGAATTGGAAGCCAATTATGTACCGCTTGCTCATTTACTTAACTGGATTCACTGCTAATTATGTGGAGTGATCTCTTCTTCCTTTAAATCGGTTCAGCCAATCATCCGTGCTACGGAAATTGTCCTGTTTCATGCGAAGGGCAAGCTCTTCAGCTTTCGCTTTTATCATTGTTCCGCTGATTGGAATTCCTAGAGATCGCTGCTGAGTGAACCATTCTAATAGAATGCACTCCAACTCCGTATTATCCGCTGGCCGTAGTTTTTTGCACACTCCTGGAGTATTTTGCAACATGAATGCAAACTTAATTTTTTCTTTGTTCTTCAAAATCATAAATAAAGTCGACGATGACATGCCATACCGTCTGCCGATTTCGGATTTACTCGCGGTTTCTCTTTCGCACAATTTAAAATTTCTTTGCTAAATCTAAAGCCTTTCTTTTGCTCTCCATCACAGAACTGTCACACTAGAAACTCAGTTATTGGAAAGCTCTGAACGGACTCACGTCTAATGATCGACTGATGGAAGAGCGATGGCCATCATGTGGAAATTCATATCAAATTTCATTCTCAAGATATTTTTCATTCACACGCTTCATAACTAATGAATCGGCGCGAGGGAGAGGTTACCCTGTAAATTCGAAACAGCGCTGCTTATATCTCTTATATTCCCTTCAATTAGACGGTTTGGTGCCAAGTTTCGAGTGAAAACAAATCCCACAAGTGGATGCCAATAAAATGGAAACTCGATTCAACCTGCTGACTAGAGGGATTATCGACGAAAATAAACAAGATACAAGAGGATAAGATATAGGAGACGTGAGGGACAAAGGGGATAGTGAAAATCATGAGCCGTCTTCGATTACGAGATATGCCACCTGCAAGGCGAATATAGAACCGTGACACTCGTTATAACGATACCCCCAGAATTTGATCACTCGTTATAATGGAAGTAACTCCCTATCCTTTTTGCTGTGAGACGGACAACGTCCAATGAACCACTCGCTATAACGCAACTCTCGCTATATGCCGTACTCGTTATAACGGACTTCTACTGTATCTTACTTTCAAACGCTCAGAGATCAACATTCGAGACGTCCTACTTTGGGTGATATGTTTTCGGCCGCATCAAAAGAAGAAAATGATGTCAAACAAAGAAAACAGGAGAAACTTTCTGGATGAAATTAACCCTGACTTTTTAAAAACTTTGCGAAATACCACAGGAACAAAAAATCACGACTAGTTTCGATGCGTGAGCGTCATCTTCAAGTTCAGACTTCAAGCCAGACTTCAAGTCAGACTTCAAGTCAACTTGAAAATGACGCTCAGGCGTTGAAACTAGTCGTGATTTTTTGTTCCTGTGGTATTTTGCAAAGTTTTTAATAAAATCAGGGTGAATATCATCCACAAATTTTCTCCTGTTTTCTTTGTTTGAAGTCATGGATTATCACAAAGTTACTCGCCAGTCAGTTGACTTTATTATAAGAAAATGATGGATTAAGTGTGTCATAAAATATTTCCTTACTCATTGCTAAATCGGGAAAACCACACACAATTGGCGAAGAATTGATAATTCCAGCTTTGAGTAAAGTTCTGTGTACCGTGCTGCAAAAGCCACCGTCTGATATAATTTTAAAAATTCTGTTGAGTAATAATACAGTGCAGAGGCAAATTGACAAAATTTCCAAGGATGTGGAGAGTTCTCTAGCTGATTTTTTGAAGACTACCGAGTTTTCATTACAGCTTGATGAATCTACTTTGCCAAAAAACGAGTCTTTACTTCTGGTGCACGTTCGCTTCATAAAAGATGAAAGCATTTGTCAAGAATTATTATTCGCAAGAAAGTTAGAAACGGACACTAAAGGAAAATCTGTTTTTGTCATTTTGGAACACTATTTTGAAGAAAAAGGAATTCCTCTGAATAATATCTTGTCTGCTGCTACCGATGGTGCTCCGGCAATGGTTGGACGTCAACTTGGTTTTATTTCATATTTGAAAAGAGCGGTACCAATTGTAGTCGCCGTGCATTGTGTAATTCACCGACAACATTTGGTAGACAAACACCTTATTGATCACCTTCACCGCTCACTACAGTATGTAATTACTGCAGTTAACAGGATCAGAAGCAATGCTCTCGATGATAGATAATTTAGAAAGCTTTGTGATGAAAACGACGAAGACTTTGCACACAGAAGCTCGTTGGCTGTCAAATGTTACTTATCTAAAACAATTTTTTAAACTCTTTGAAGCAGTTACTAAGTTTTTTGAAAGCAAAGATGATTTGCTAAGAGTGAATTTATTGAAATGTGAGAGCGATATTGCTAATTTCACAGATTTATACAACAAATTTAATGAAACAAACTGCAAGGAAATGATTTGAATTTGATCAAAGCCAAGGAATTATCTCTGTGTTTGTGTCAAAACTTGCTTTGTACAAACAAAATTTGGGTAGAACACAATTTCATCTGTTTTCAAATCTTTCTTCAATGGAAACTAATGATAACGACATTCTCGCTTACTGCCAGCACTTGGAAGCACTATAAGAAGACTACAATTAGATTTGAGTTTGAGAAGTTTATTCAATTGTCAACAAATGAAGAGTTGAAATTTAAATTTAAAAATGTGTATCAAGAATTTTGGCTTCAACGTCAAATTCCAATATTATATCCAGCCTTATGGGCTGCAGTAAAGAAATTTTTCATTGCTTTTCCGTCCTCATATTTAGCAGAAATAGGGTCTAGCATGGTGACCAATCTATTAACTAAGAAAAAAAAATAGGTTGTCAATAGTGGAACGCTGTGACTTAAGGTTATTAATGACAAAAATGACACCAAATATTGATAAATTAGTTTCATCGCATCAAGCTCAGCTGTCTCATTAATAATATTACATTAATTATCAATAACATATTTCAATCATTCTGTAAACAATACTTCATTATCTTAAGATTAAAGAAAATTAAAAATTTGTTCTTGTTTTTCAATATATAGCATGCACAATGTAGTTAACCTAAGGGGGGCGCTATCAAATTATTGACTGAAAAAGTGAGCGCTGACTCAAAAAAGGTTGGGAACCTATGGTTTAGGGAAATCTTCACTGGATCGCAACAAGACCTCAGAAGTTCAGACAACGCCTCATGGATGACATCTTCTTTGGTTTAATCCCTCTTTATTCTTTAAAAGAGGGATTCGCTGTTGTTTCCAATTTGTTAATTCGTTAACAGATAATCTGAATGGTATGTATTGTAGGTTTTATGATATAGTCTAATGAATATATCTTCCTTGCTCGGAAGCGTTGTAATTTAAATGAAGCCTCTTAAGGAATGGGATAGAGACCAATTAACGTTGAGTACAAAAATACTGCTTCTCTATGATTTTGGTGTTGCTTAATGTCTCCCAGAGGTACCATGTATAAGATTCACAGACAAAACATGGTGTTGCCTTGTCTTAGAAAAATAGCCATTAAAGTTGAATTCTTGGGAAATTTGTACAGACAAGGCCTGGGGGAAGTAAAATTCCTTGCATCAATTATTTATATTTAGGATATATTCTCAAATTGGAAAATTTAATTTGTATTAATTAGTTTGCTATGGGTATCTCTATTTATTATAAAATAAATGAAATATCTTAATCAATAAAAAATTTAATAAATAATTATGGAAAACATATACAGCACCTTCAATGAAGGATAATATGCGTAATATATGAAATATAAAGATGAGATAACTCAAATCATACCTTCATCCAGAGTATTTCAGAATTAGCATGCTTATATAAGTGATCAGGCAAGCTGATTTGTTACTTTTAAAATAATATCAGTAATTCAAAAGTAGACGAGTTAAATCAACTACAACAGCGCTATTTTTGCGGATCCTCGCTTTTATGCCAATGGTTTAACTATCTTTCAATTTTTGAAAATTGATGAACTCGAAATAATCTGTGAAGTTACTTTAACAATGAAACATTAGATGTTTGTAATCAGAAAATGTGATTCATCATTTGGTACTCTGGAGGAAAAAAGTTATGCCGAGAATTTGATAGCTATTAAAGACTTAATCAGAATGCAATATTCACACACTTGAAGTTTTTCCATTTGCATCATTGGCTACTTTCGTAATCTTTCTTCATGTATCAATTAACAAGCAATACCGAATAAAATAATTTGATTTATTAACCCATTCTCTTTATTCTCTGCATAATATTAGTTAATTAACAATCATGTACATATACATGTATAGTTCCCAAAATTCCTAGTATTTCCTATCGGTCTGTATATTTCTTTCCGTCTGTAAATCTTCATTATCAATATTTTCACTTATTTTCCACATGCATGACCAAAAGTATCAAATTTTAGGAAAGCATTACTTTCCAATCGTACCTAGAATATTATAGATAGTGAAAATGGTTTGTAGGTTTCACGACAGATTAAGTCCATCCGTGATTTACCAAATCAGTGTGACTTTAAGGCCCTAACGGTAACTTATTGAGTTATGCGGATATAGGTTTAATCCATTACAAATGTTTAGATGTTAATTGACTCCTACTATCGCTAATATGATAACCTGTACCACTCATTAGGGAAAAATTAGTAAGAGTTGCTTATATAAGCAGTGAAAATGAGAAGGTACTCAAAGTGAAGGATTTGCTAAAGCGCTACATTTAAAATAAAATTTTTAAACCCTAATATTGTATTGAAAATTAATCATGTTATCTAAAGCAAATGAGGTGGGTGCTTTGCATAACTTACTGATGTGGGATTAAAGATTATTTGATACCGACATTGGCTGATGGATGTGAAAATTGACGATATCATATCCGATATTATCTGAATTGGTAATTAGAGATTCCGATAAGAAGACAGTCAAAAATCAAATCAGTGTAAGACTAATCCATTTCCACGAAACAGGTTTAAAGTTACTGAAATTTCAACAGCGTAGTTTCATCGGCATTACCTTTAATTACACACTATCACCAAAATAGTTTGTCACAGTATTTTTGGTGCATTTGAGAAATCTATCGATGTCTACCAAAAGAAAACTTTCTCATCTCCAAAATACAAAGTTTCCAGTACACAAGCAGATATTTTTTCATGAGTTAAACGTAATTTGATGATTTTTTGCTGTGTAAAAAATCTGTAGCATTATTTAAAATCATTCACCATTCATTGGATGGATCATTATTAATTGTTCTTCTTAATAATTCAACCAGAGTTATCTCTTCTTAAAGTTAAAAGGGGTGTAATATTTATCAATCAGTTATAATGGTTTCTGAGTATTTTTTAATGAACTAAGTCATACTGGTTTCTATAAGTTAATACTGTTTATTTTAATGCAGAAGATTTTGTTCCCTCTTTTAACCTATATTCTTTATCCGTCCGTTGGACCCAGTCATTTTTTTTGTGATCCTATGGTTATTAAATTACAGCACTCACGCTCATTTTTATTTACCTATGTGGTTTTCATGTATCAGAATTTTAATGGACAATGAAGAATTCATTTTTGACACTTTGCATCATTTTATGATCATTGGTTACTTTTCCGAGTGATTTCTCCAAAATGCTTTTTAAAAGTCTCATTTAGAATGTCGCGGACAGACATGCTTAGTTACCTTACTTTATTAGACGTATATTTTGCTTGTGTAGTCTGATCTTTGACAGTTACATTCTATATGTTCCATTTATTTGGTGGTATCTCTGCCTCACCCTTTGGGAGGTCGTTTCACACGAATTTGTCTCAGTCGTAGCTCTTCAATGAGAGTGGTAGCACGCTTAGCTATATTTTGCATACATGGTTTTACCATCAAATGAAACAAGAACATTGAAGAACCAGGATATCGTCTCTACATTTTACTGTACTTGTAGCTTTCAATGGTCTGAAAATGTTTATGGGCCATATAAAAGCCATAATTCCTTCAGGCTTATAAGATATTTCGATATTACCTTCCCCTATTCCATATTAAGGACAACAATTGTTTTCAGATGAATGAAACTAGATATGTAAATTTCTTCTGAAATTATAGCTGTTGCTTTCCTCGTTTTACCTTTATAATTTGTTATGGGGCGCCTACTTTGAGCGTTGCTCTTCACACGATAGTATCAGGAAAATAGATAATATCTGGAACATACACTGAAAATGGCACAAAGACAATCTCAGCAACAGGCTATTCAAAGCTGGCTGATGGAGGACACCAGTGACTCCAGTGAAGAGGAAGAAAGTGAAATTTCTGAGTCAGACGATGATGGTGAGCCAAACAACACTGTGAGTGATTGTTCATCTTCTTCGTCGGAGGTAGATGAAAGTGGGGAGGTACTTGGAAATACTTATGTTGCAATTAAAATGATTTCTCACAATAAAAAAGTGGAGTGGTCAACTGATCCCAGTGTGAAAAATAAGGGTTGGACACCAGAGCACAATATTTTGCGGCAGAACCCCGGTCCATTTTGCTATGCCATACAGAATGTTGATTCTGTTTCTTCTGTATTTTTGCTCTTATTACGTGCAAGTATTCTTGAAATTATTTGTAAATACACAAATATTGAGGGTGTTGATATGTATCAGGCTTCGTGGAAAGAAATTAGTGACATTGAACTGAAAAAATTTCTTGGGTTTTAGATATTAATTGGTGTATACAAATCAAAAAATGAAAACGTTTTGTAACTTTGGAGTTAATTAGACGGCTGTCCAGTTTTCAACAGTATTATGGTTAGGGATGGATTTAAGATGGTATTGCTGGTCTTCGCTTTGATAATGCGGCAGAAAGAAGAATGAACAGAGGAAATGATAAGTTGCAGCCTATCTGGGAAATCTTCGATGCTTGGAATGAAACCTTTAAAGATGCATTTGTACCAGGGTCGTGTATGACTGTTGACGAACAACTACTGACGTTCCGTGGTCGCTGTCCATTTAGGCAATTTATCCCATCCAAACCCGGTAAGTATGGCATTTAAATTTGGGCAGTAAGTGATTGCAGTAGTCCTTATACTTGGAAGATGCAAGTATACACAGGAAAAGATCCAAATAAAGGGCGAGAAGTAAATCAAGGGGAGAGGGTAGTATTAGATATGATTAAGGGAATTTAAAGTCATGAAGAAATATCACGTAATAATTTTTTTCACAAGCTTAAAATTGGGTTGCCAACTGCTTTCTAAAGGCTTCACAAAAGTAGGAACTATGAGGAAAAATAAAGCGGAGCTTCCACTTGAATTCACAGCTGTGAAAGGAAGAGAAACAAACACTACTTTATTTGGATTTCAAAAATATTCAATGATTATATCATACTGTCCCGAGGAAGGAAGAAATGTTATTTTACTCAATACAGTGCATGATCAACCAAATATTGACGAAGCTTCTCAAAATAGAAAACCTGAATTAATCATGTACTATAACAGCACCAAAGGAGGTGTAGACACTATTGACAAAATGGCACGCAGCTACAGTTGCAAAAGAATGACTCGAAGATGGCCTTTAGCAATATTTTATAACATAATTGATATCAGCGCTATCAACGCCTACCTTATATGGAATCATCTTACTGATCAATGTTGCTCAAAAAAATTACAGAAAATACGTAATTTTCTCATCTGTCTTGGAAAAAAACTAGCAGGGATTTCTCAAAGTGATTATCTAACCAACTTCCAACATCCTCAAATGGAAAGGATGACATTGAGGAAAAGAAGTTGTATAGCATCAACAAATCATGGTAAAACAAATACCAAGAAGGGTAGGTGCACAGAGTAAGGATATCCTTACTCTATGGTAGGTGCCATATGTGTGATTATAAAAAGGATAGAAAGACACGTTCAACTTGCTCTATATTTACCAAAATCATATTCCAAGTGCAATCAAAAACTGTATGCAATAATTGTTTTAAATAAATCTTTTAAGTACTAGATTTATATAATTGTATAAATAAATCCTTTCTAATAAAGATAAAGTGAAACTGAAAATAAAATCATATTTAACTTTTATTTCTCAAAAATATCCTGTGGTGCGGCAATGACTTCTAAGTCAATAAAATAATAATCGTGATGATGTTTTAATGTTGTTAAATTAAAAGAACTGAAATACTGTCATATAATACATAAAATATTTCAGATAAAACTAAAGTTGGCAAAAAATAACAATATGGGTCCATTGGACCAAGACAGGCTACAATGTGACAATTTTTTTCAGTCGCCCTAGGGTTAAATAATACTTTTTGTAATAAGAAATGCTTCGTAAATCTTGTAAGTAGCAAGCATATACCAAAATATCAAAGAAAGGAAAGATAACAACGTTGTAAGAGTTTTGAAACTTAAGAATGTGAATCAAATAACGTTTTATCTAATAAAAACGGTGGTCACCTATACCAAATCCCATCTTTAAGATGTCTGACCTTTTTTCAGAAATGAAATTTGGCGTCAGATTTTTTTATTTTAAAAGGTTAAAGGTTTTTATCTCACCAAAAGAGAAAGATATCGTTTGAAAAATAATGGATAAAAGAGTAGCATATTAGCTTGTAGAGGTGTTTCCACCATTAAGGTCATCAGTATTCAACTCGTGGAAAATATTTCCCTATTGGTATGATAAAATTTTTTATAAATAAAATAATATTCAGATAGCTAAGAACCCTGGATTGTGGTTCAATCTTTAAATGATATATCTCAAATATTTCCATATCTCTTTTTGCTTAAAATCTAAGCCATTTATTTTTAACTTAAATCTCGAAATTCTATTATTTAAATTTTAGTAGGGATTAGCAGAATTTAAGGTGTCCTAGCAGGAAATGACCTTTAAGGTCACTGAGTAAATGGGCAAACAAACCAAAATCCAATGCGAATTATTTATATAGAAATCAAATCTATTGATAGGTCAACGAGCGACGCCGTTTCTAATATTGCAAATACTAAACATTGAAAGTGATCGGCGTTGATGAATTTTCGGCCTCTGTTGATTGTCTACCACAAAAATAAACCACCCAAGTGATGTTTTACTTGTCTTATAAACATTAAACTATAACTTTTTTTTCAATAAATTACTAATGCTACATTTATAGAGTATGAATAGGTACTACTACAGAATAGGTACGTACTAGAGCTTTTAGCAGTAGGTATAGAATCGCAATTGATGTATTGCATTATTATACCTTCACCGTCTGTCTGCCACCTTCCTTCCTTTATACGCTCATCGTGAATTCTGCCCGATTATCCGTTTCTTCAATGCATGGAGAGAAACACGCTGATTTACATTCATTTTGATCAAATAAAATTGAAAGAATTATATGTGACGAGCTGTATTTCTGCAAAAATTTTATGAAGTGGTTTAGAGAATTTTCTGAAGCTCGGACAGATGCTCATGATTACCCAAGTGACGCAATCTGCTCGGGAATTCATGGCAACAGTTTTTGGACCGAAAAGGGGTTCTTTTCATCGTCTATATGACTATCGGAGCTACAATATACATAGTCTCTTACTGTGAGACACCCAAACAATTACGCAGAGCAATCCATAGTCGAGGAAGAGGAATGTTGACTAAAGAGATTTTCCCTAAAAATGACATCGCTCGACCTACGTTGCCAGTGACACTAAAGCCGTTTTGAATTACTTTGGTTGTGATTAATCAACCCGCATATAGTGCAGACCATGTCTTGTCAAACTTTCAATTGTTCCTGAGTCTTAAGAAACAATTTGGGGGATAAAGGACGGACTCAGACGAAGAAGTGAAAAGATCAGTCACTGAATGTTATTTCGGGTTGGTGTAGTGATCGGCAGGTGGAGCTGAATATAAAGAATTGCGTTGCTAAGACTTTCACACCGGTCTACCAACGTTACCTGCGTACTGTATAAAATTTCAGGAAATCCCCTGGAACTCGTGAAGAATCATATATACCTAGGAATTACGCTTATTAGAGATTTTTCCATCAAAGAGCATATTCAAATCGTAGTAGGAAAGACAAATGGGAGGTAAAGGCTAGCCAGTAGAAATCTGAAGGGATGTTCATCGACAATAAAATAAATAGTGTACTTTTCCCTGAATCGACCTCTACTTAAGTTTTACTGTGCGATTCGGGATCCTCACGAAGTAGAAATAATTTTAGATCTTGAGATGGTTCAGCGTACATCAGCAAGGATAGTTCAGGGAGATTTCTGAATTAACAGCAGTGTTTCGGCTATGATACAAGCCCTCGGATGGGATTCTCTTAGTGATAGAAGACTTGAGTATCGAGGGAAGCTTTGTGATAAATGTATCACATTTGTTTCGTGGTGGAGATAGCTGATATTGTTATCCTAGTTATAAGCTTTCGCGATCTTCGGGAGAAAACAAAAAAGCGTTACAAAGAAGTATTTGCAAAGACAGTTACTTTTGGTAATTTTTCCCGCAAAGTAACTAGTAGCGTTTTTATTAGAGTTATATACTAATAGAGTTTTAATTCATTAGGAATAATAAACTTCCAGTGCGGCATGAAAAGCGCATCCAAGTGAATGGGGATTATTTTAAAATAATAAAAACATATATAAATAAGTTATCTATGTAAATATTCATTCGAATGAAATTTTTTTTAGTATGGAGACCTTAAATTTAGGACAAGACTCATATGTAGGTTTAACTCTCTAATACTACGTAAAATTCAATGGGGAAAATAGTTGAACTTGACGAAGTAAGTGATACATGCATCAGATTTTGTGGTTATCATGTTAAGTGTAATCATCCACTCATTAAAAAATGTAAAAGGGAAATGGTAAACACTTGTCAATTAAAAATCTCAGAATATGGATGAAAAAGCAATAATAGTTGATTTTTTAAATGTTCTCAAAACTAAAGTTCGGGAAGGGTTAAAAATTGTTTCAATAAAAAAAATATTTTACCTTCTTCATGACAGAGAAACGACCATAAACCGTTGATCTCTTCATCCCTGAAAGTGTCGTTGCAGGTGGAAAGTTCCACTGTGTTGTTCCTTTTAGCATCTAAAGGAGGAATTGAATTGTGTGAGAAATACGGTACAAAATGACCCTCCTTCAAAAAAGTATTATTCCAATGAAATGAAAAGGTTTTTTAATGATTCTCCAGGTTTAGTCTAAACAGAGATGAGCCAATTTTAATTTAGATTTCCAAGTATATTAAAAAGGTTAATTTTATAATTTATTTCTTAATTAGCGTAAATAGTTTAGTATCGAAAAGTCATTATGGAAAGTAAATTATGCTTTCAGATATTACCTCTTACGAATCCTTGAACACCAACGAGCTTTTCGGAGTTCTCCATGACTGCGTCTTGGTCTAGATGTAGGCTGAGGTTATTCATTGTTCTTCTTAGTGATTTCTCAATGAAGATGAAAGCGTGCGCATGTTCACCTTGACGGCGGTTCAATGTAAAATTGAGCTTAACCTTTTCAGAACTGCTTAATTGTATAACTGATAGTGAAGTCGACAGGGAAATGCAGTTTACTCCTTCGTTTGGTTGAGAGAGAAGGCGGAAATGGTTTTCGAGTAACTTTAATTGACGCTACATTCTACAGTAATATATCAACAACAACTCAACTAGAGACACTAGAGAAGGCGCGCAGGCCAAAAACAAATGAATGGAGAAAAGCACTGCCCTCTGCCGTGGGTTGGACTTACTACGTAGCCACGGAGGGAAAAAATACACAATATGAAAGTTATGTCCCACTATGATTGGGTCACAGAGAATTAAAACAACTTACTACACCTCCCCTTGAACCAATCAGAGATGGGACCTTGTATCTCCTAAATACTCTAATATATGCAAAGACAAAAAAAACACATTAAAAAGGTTACAAAAAAAATACTCATCATTACTATACCATCACTAGCAACCACAACAAGACAAGTCCTTCAAGCCTAATTGACAACACAGTTCTTTAGTCTTAGGTCCACTCAGGGCCTTAGTTAGGATATCAGCAATGTTTAGGCGAGATGGAACATGTTGAAAATGCACTATACCCTTCACTGACATATCACGACACACATGAAATTTAATATCAACATGTTTAGACCTTTCATTAGTTATTTCTTCTCGAGCAAAAAATATAGAACCTTCGTTATCACACTTAATTACACAAGGTAATTGCAAAAAATCACTAAGTCTAAGTTCGAAGAGTAAGTTCTTCCAAAAGATCACTTCATTGGATGCACTAGCCATAGAGACATATTCAGCCTCCATGGTGGACTGAGCAGTAATACCTTGTTTCTTGCTTTTCCAATTAATGGCAGCTCCTCCTAGCATCACAACAATACCACTGAAAGATTTCCTATCTGCCTTATTGTTTCCATAGTCTGAATCACAATACACTTCCACACTTCTACCTTGTTTGGTATACACTAGAGACAAATTAACACTATCTTTAATATAACGAAACAAATGCTTCACTGCAGCCCAATGCATTCTACTGTGTGATGAACAAAATTGACTCAAGTAGCTCACTGCAAATGAGATATCTGGGCGGCTGGAATTTGCTACATACATTAAACACCCAATTGCCCTTCTGTAAAGCCCCTCACTGACTTCACAATCATTGCCAGATTCATTCTCAAACACAAATGAATTGGCCTTACAACTCAGAGGATTACCCTTACCTTTGGCTTCACTCATCCCAAAGTCATTCAAAACCTGGTGGAGGTAGGGTGTTTGGTCGAGTACCACGGTTTCGGAGTTAGGTCTACTAATTCTCCAGGAAATAAAATGTGACAGAGCCCCCAGGTCCCTGACTTCAATTACCTTGGACAATTCACGCTTGAATGTGTCTATAACCTCCCTTTTGCCCCATACAGCAAAATCGTCAACATACTTAGCCACAAAAAGCTGTCTGTCAGATGAATAATAAAGACAAGGATCTGCAATACATGAATTGAGCCCTAAGTCATACAAGATTCGTTTTGAAGTTTCATGCCATTCCCTACCAGACTGCTTTAAACCATATAAACATTTAATTAACTTACAAACACTTTTACCTCTGCTGCCGACAATGTAATGCTCAGGCTGCTCCATATACAAATCTTCAGCCAACTTACCATTTAAGTAGGCAGATAGCACGTCTACATGATCCCCTTCTAAATCTAATTCTACAGACAAAGCAAGCATGGCCCTAATGGTTTTCTTCATCACGACTGGGCAGTAAGTCTCAAAGAAGTCGTGGCCATATTCTTGTGAAAATCCTTGAGCTACAAGTCGCGCTTTAAACCTATTGATACTTCCATCAGGGTTAAGTTTTAATTTAAATTTCCAAGCAGACCCAATTACATTTCTATCTACTGGCCTATCTACGATCTCCCATGTACCCATTTTAGTTAATCTCTCAATTTCTTCCTTCATGGCTGCCTCCCAGTTGGAGCTGTTAGGACCATTCAGGGCTTCACCTATCGAATTAGGCTCTTGGTCACGTGGCTCACTAAGCCTATGCATTGCAATGTTGCAACAGCTATAAACCTTCCCCTTTCTGTGCCTAGCTGATTTCCTGATGATAGGGGTTACTTCCTCCATGTGGTCCTCCAAGTCTCCATCCTCCCCTGGGTCTCTTGCAAGGATGTCAGGTGTGGCGACATCAATATCTGGTAGAATGTGGGAAGCAGGCATTGCTTCCAGATCCATCTTCGGTGGCTCGTCCTTGGCTGCATCAAGATCAGAGGCATCGCTTTCGCTGGACTCCTCTTCTGAGATGGGAGAGGGGGATGGCCAAGGCCTTCTACCCTTTTCTTTGTAGCTCCACAAAAATGGGAATTTGGATTCATCAAATTCTACATCTCTTCTCACAATCACTGACTTTCTTTGAAAACTCCAGAGGCGGTAGCCTCCTTTTATCCCTCCAGCATAACCTAGTAAGGCACATACCTCCGCTCTTGGGTCTAACTTGCCTCCATCCTCAAGTAGAGCCCAAGCTTGGCATCCAAATATTCGGAGCTTCAGCAAGCTCTCCTCCCACCTCCCATTGGGTTCCCACAGGCGAGCGGGGATGTCATTGACTGCTCGGCTAGGGCACAAATTGCGGGTGAGGCAGGCAGTGTTCACAGCTTCTGCCCAGAATTCCTTGGGTGCACCTGATTGAAACATGAGGCACCTGGACATATCCATTAACGTCCGATTGACTCTCTCTGCACGGCCGTTCTGCTGTGGGCATCGAGGGCTGGATTTTAGGTGCTTGATGCCATTCTTTGCCAGGTACTCCTCAAACTCTTTGCTACAAAATTCTAACCCGTTATCAGTCATCAAACTCTTGAGTTTACTCTGCCCAGAATTTTCTGCAACAGCTCGAAATTTTTGAAATTCTCCCAAGGCCTCACTTTTCTGTTTGAGGAAACGCACATCAACATACCTCGAGTGATCGTCTAAGAATGTCAGAACATATCTGGCCCCTCCCTTGGATGGTGGGTTAATGGGACCCATGATGTCACTATGTAACAGACTAAGAGGCTCGGTGGCCCTGCTTAAACTCCTCTTGGGGAACTTCTTCTTACACATTTTCCCTTTCATACAGATGTCACATATCTCCTCCTGCTTCGGCAACTCTTGAATTACAGGCAATGGTATTTTAGATAGGCTGTCCGTGTTCAGGTGGCCTAATCTCCGATGCCATAGATCCTTCGTGGCGACGGCCCTGAACGCTTGGGCTCCACCTGGTTGAGACATCTCCCTGCTAGTGGACCCTAGGCAATTAAGAACATAAGCTCCTCCCTTCCTGTTAGCCTGAAATAGCACCTCCCCATTGTGGTGCAATCCAGTCGCTCCCAGTTCATCAAATTTAACGTCCACATTCTTTTCGGTCAGCCTCGACACAGATATCAAATTACAATTCAAGTCGGGCACGAACAGGACATTGGATAGTCTTAGAGTGTAGCCCCCACATTCCTCCGTTAGTTTTACGGGAACAATTCCTCTACCCTTGATTGGAACAACTTCACCATTGCCCACTTCCACGGTTGTAAAATCGCTCACAAAGTCAACAATCTCCTCAAATAACGTGGCATCATTGCACATGTGGTCTGTGGCTGCAGAGTCTAAGAACCATGCGTCTTTCCGGTCGCTGCTCTTGATGGTGCACAGGCAAACGACTTTGTTACCGGGCGTTGATGTGGTTCCGATCACCGTTCTTGCTATTGGTTTGAAATCTTCCCTCGTACTGGCATCCCTCGCCTTGGATACCTCAGGGCAGTCTCTTGCAATATGTCCCATGGCGCCGCATGCATAGCACTTGTACCATCTTTCACGCCTTTCTCCGGTTGGTGGTCCGTTCCGCTGTTGGTGAACGCTTGGGCGCTGCTCCCGGTGCTGCTGGAATTGATGATGGTCCTCCCGCTTCTTATCCAATGGTCCTCGATAGGGACGCGGTCCGCTGGCCTGACCACCATATCGTGGCTTCTGGCGTTCCTTGCTGAAATGCGCAAGGGCGCGAACATCCTCTTCCTTCTGCTTGTTTTTCCGGTTTCTCTGCATACGTTTCTCCTCCTGCTGCAATTGAGACTTCACATAATTCATGGTGAGGGTCTCCTCCTCCCCTTCCATCGACCGTATGAATGCCTCGTACTCCGGAAGAGGCAATCCGCGAAGCAGAAGGTAACAGCAGGCTTTGTCCGGAAAAGCAAGCCCTCCTTTGGCGACCTTCCGTATGAGTTGCTGCACCTTCGATACATACGCTTGCATGGGGAGATCATTGACCTTGGCACATGTGACTAGGTCCTCGAGGTTTAGAACAGTATCCAATAACGTATACGTGCCGTACAATTCTTCTAGAAGTGTCCATGCCTCCTTGGCCCTAGTGCATTCTCCTATATCCTCCAGCAAAGCATCGTGAACATGTTTAAATAATAACGCGCGAGCCTTACGATTAATACGAGACTGCTCGATCGTTATATCCTTCTCCTCTATCTCCTCGTATCCGGGATATATAGCAGCCCATACATTCTTATCGGTGAGCACCGACTCCATACGCTTGGACCAAGCATAATAATTTTCTCCTCCCGGCGAAAGCATAAAAGTAGACGAGTCCTCCACGACGTCGGCCATCTTGGAGCTGCGTTGACGCCAACTTTCTCCTCCGTTATACTACGAAATTATTTCCGCTCTAACTCTCTTACACTCAACCTGTATCTGGGCCCATAACCTGAAGTCGACAGGGAAATGCAGTTTACTCCTTCGTTTGGTTGAGAGAGAAGGCGGAAATGGTTTTCGAGTAACTTTAATTGACGCTACATTCTACAGTAATATATCAACAACAACTCAACTAGAGACACTAGAGAAGGCGCGCAGGCCAAAAACAAATGAATGGAGAAAAGCACTGCCCTCTGCCGTGGGTTGGACTTACTACGTAGCCACGGAGGGAAAAAATACACAATATGAAAGTTATGTCCCACTATGATTGGGTCACAGAGAATTAAAACAACTTACTACAGATAGTGATGTAAGAAGGAGGACCATGAGAAGAAGGTTAAAGACCCAAGACATCTTGCTGAAGAAATAATCTTGCGGCAGTTCTTGAAATGATAAATCAGCGACTGCAAAACCTGAAAATTGATGTCATACGTTAGATATGCGGATTAGAGACCAAGCTCCTTATGTATCCACCACATAAATTCAATGGATCATTTCCGAAAATACATTACAGACGTATGTTAGAGCCACGGGATTTGCACTTAAAATTAAAAAAAAAAAAGAAATAGTAGTAACAATGGGTTGATAAAAAGCATTTTGAGGCCCGGTATAAGTGGGAAGAATTATTTTGTGACTTATTTTCAGCACATGAAAAATCAAAGATTTCTTGGCCTTTCTGTAGCACGCAAATGATTTGCGATGAGCAATGATAAAATAATATAAACGGAATTGAAGTGATACTTATTCTAGACATACCTTCAGATTCCCTCTACTTTGTGCGGATGAACAGCAATTTGTGTCGTCTGCAATGGTGTTCTGCGGGACTCTTTGAAATAAGACTCACAAAATCAGATTTTATAAGTAACACTGGTATCGCTTCCAGTAGCAGATGCGAAATGGCGCTCTCCACTGATGGAGGGAGTTGATCGGCGTCTTATTTATGTCTGTCGGAGCAATAGTGACGTAATGTAACAGCGATATCATATTGAAGACCAGCGTCGCATGAGGAAAGATTTTTTCAATTTTAGAGGACGGTTGTTGAGTACAGAGATATTTTCTAGTCGGCCTAAATTCATTCACTTCTCCGAAACAAATTCTGGCATGCACTACGTGGAATATACAATTTTTGCTCTCAAGAAATTTATTTACTATTGAGTACTTTATTGGGCGAATTTGGAACTTAAAAGCCGTATATTCAAAATTACTCTTTCTCTGGTACCTATGTACTTGTTTTTACAGTGATTTATATTTGCTAGAATATTAATTTCCCAGCTAACTTACATTTACAAATTTACAATATCAGTATGTAAACAAAAAAGGAAAACATTCTTCACTCACTAGACAGATTAGAAACCTTGAAAACTCTACCTGCAATATCACTGATTTTGAGTCAATATTTTCTTTCTCGATGTAAAACTACATTATCAAATTTTAAAGTAAATAATAATTATGGACCTATTTTAAAGAATTGAAAGTTTTGGTTAAAAATTGCTCAAATTCCTTAAGACTTAACTTGGAGGATCATTAGTATAACGTTTCAATTCATTGGAATTATCATATTTTGAAGGTGGGTACCTTCCGGAGGTGCCACTTTTCTTTCAATTGGTCATAATGAATTCTAAAATTTGAAAGTATTTAACGCATAATGAGGTCTTTTTCCTACGCTACGTCGAAAAACTAAGCCAAAAATTGATTTAGAGATATAAATACAAGTCAGAATACAAGGCGACGAAACTCATAGATTCTAGCGGAGGTGCCTTATTCATGGCTCCACTTGTATGACGCGTGCTCTCTATTCCGGCTAAATCACGAAAACCACTTCGCGGATCTAATTAATATTAAACGAAAATCACAGTTAATGTTTAAAAAAATATAGATTAAAAAACCGAAACGGTTAAAAAATGGTATGAATCCCTAATTACCTATGATGACCGAAAAAAGCCAAAAATATTGAATAATATAAACTTCAACTGCTATTTGGCACGTTTTTCCATTATCCGATTTAAATAATATTTTACACAATGTATTTGATAGATAAATGGATAAAATTAAGGGGATGTTCCAAAAGAATTGAAAATCGAATATCCACACCTAATCTATTCTATAAGCTTCTCTAATAGACTGCGAAAAGAACGACCTGAAGTAATTATCCTAATATGCTACCATTTCCTGTAAATGTATTCCGATACCTCTCGGAGATCGCATTTTGTTATTTACTGTAGTTCTAATTTCATGTTTTTCGAGTAAGAACTAGGAAACGGTGAATTTTTCGAAAGCTTTCGTCGGTCATTGGATCTCAGTAGTAACAGTACAGTTGTGCTTCGACAGCTTTGTTCATTTCGAACATTCCTTACCGTGAATCGAACCAGGGACACATTTCATAAATGCCGAGCTCGCTGAAGTCTTTCCTAGAGCAACCCAAATTGCGCGAAAATGCTTACAAAAAATTGGAACGAAAAATAACGCGAAAACATAGATGGAAATTGATACAAAAAATATATTACAAGTTGCATTAATGAATGCCTACTTATTAGTCCCGTCCAATGATAAATCGTTGTCCCTCTGCGTCCAAATAAGACTCCTAGGGACAACTCTTGAGAGGATAACATTGTTGATGACAAATAATTATTCATTAAAAGTAATGGTGATACTAGCACGCTAACATCTCTGCCACCGAATCCGGCTGATAGTAATATTATACAGAACTTTATAGAATTTATAATAACAATAACAATAATAAAACCATTTTATATTCGCTAGGATAATTCCCTGAGGGTCTCTCTTACGCTTAAACTTTGAAGATGTTTTATGGTATATAAAATAGAGTGAATGCATTAAAAAATACAAATTTTCTTTATTTATAAAAAATAAACACAGAAAAGCTAAATGAAGAAATGGGGTCGTGGGGAAAATATCCGCCGCTGAGGTATTTTCTAGAAAAACCAAATTTGAGCGAAAATGCTCACACTAAAAGGGGTGTGAAAAATAACATGAAAGTATAGATGAAAATTGATACAAACAAGTATATTACTAGTTGCGTCATGGAATGCCTAATTATTTATTAGTCCCGTCCAATAATATGACGTTGTCCCTATAAGTCCAAATTTTTAGAGAACAGCATTGTTGATGACAAATAAATATAAATCATTCCAAAAACGAAAAAAAAAAACGTTATTTTTTTAACACGCCTTGTGTGATACGAATACTATATCACCCGTTTATCTTCGGATGTTAATAGTTTAAAGCATGAGTTTTCTATTTTGAATTACTTCTATAAAAATGCCAACGGTATCTGATTACTATTGCGTCATTTGCAGACGAAGGAAGCCAACGATCTCCAACGGGAAAACTGCCAAATTCCAAAAAACAGTACAATTGAAATTATGCTTCTAAATGCGAAGAAAGGAATTTGCATCATCATACGCCTTGACCCCAAGTGATCCATCCTTCTGCGTGTCAGAGGGTATCTTTGAAGACATAGGGAAGAGGGGCAATGGAGTTTTATTTTCTCCTAGTGGGAAAAGAGGGACGCGAGAGAAATATTGTCACCATGCTATCTCCTCTCTCTCCTCCAACGAAGATTACGAGAAATTTTCCCTCATTATTATAGTGGGAGAATCCAATTGCTCTTTCTGTGAATGTAGCTACGAAGGGAATGAAATTAACTAACACTACTTAGAACTTGGAAACCTTCGATTTAAGCCTATGACCTCAACGCCATTCGTATTTAGAAACTTTATTATTCCTAGAAAAGTTCTATGAATCTCTTGATCATCGCTTAATGCTGCCTCTTTATCATGCAGTATCCCTTCATATTTGAAACCAGTTGGAAATTTTTTTTGGAACATATTGTTTTATAATGATCTCTTTTTGGCTCTTATTGTCTCCTAGAGGTACTTATCTGCATCTTCATTGGTAATGAAGTATCAAATATCTTCTTGGTTTCCTCTTATTGTTCATTTAGGTTTCTGAAGGTTTTTACCAATTAAATTTTTTATACTCAAGTACTTTAACATCAATCAGAGTTTAAAGCAATATCTTTCAAACGGCTAATATTTAAGATAGTTCCATTTAGGACGTCAGAGGTTTATTGCTGTCGTTTTGTAGATTGATATTTACATTGAATAGAGGTGTAGCCGACGATTAATGTAGTCGACGACTTAGACATATAACAAAACAACTGTCGCAATCAAATATGAATTTCTGAAACTTTCGAGTGAGAAGACCTCGACTTCGTGTAACAGATTTGAAGACTATCAAAATACGAGTTTTAAGATCGTCTTTATTCTCTCAGTTCCAAGTTAACAGTGCTTGTTATTTGTAACTAAAATAACAAGCAACAATACAGAGATAACGCGGTGGCGATACGCGGAGTATCGCCACAGAGGAAACCGGAATACAGATTGAGTATAACTTTAAACATACATTCTAATGCGTGTAAACCGGTTTCTTCTAGCAGTTCTTTTTCTTAAACAATTATCGATTTCTAAACATTCTTCCAAATTTCAGTCCAAAATTTGTGTAATCTTAAATGTCCTGAATGTTATTTACAGATAACTTTACACAACTTTACAGATTGCGAAGTACAATCTAAATAAAAAAGAAAATGGAATTAATGTAAGTAAATTTGAAACTTCGATTACTTTATCTATGAATGCGTTCTTCTATCCAGTGACGCGACAACTCAGAGTGTGACAACTCATCACTGCGACATTACATGGCTGCGATAACTCATCGAACACGACAACTCACAGTTGACAATTGACTGCGCGATTCCTCATCGCGCCGACAACAAATCGCTACGACAATTGAAATAATATCAAATTTTGAATTGTAAAACAATTGATCTGGAGTCTTAATACTGATAATTGATTCAAATAATTAATAATTTATCAATTCTACATTACTATGTATATAAAACAATGCAATTATGCTATCGATGTAATTATTTTAATTATTATCGTAAAAGCGTCAAAAAATAGGCACCTCCTGAAAAGCAAGTCATTGGCTTAGCGGACCTGAGTATATCCAGTACGGATACCGCTTCAAATACACTTCAGTTTAAAACCATTCCTGATTTTATGAATTAAGATTTTAGCATTTCATCTTTTATAGCTATGTGTTTTCTAATAACGTCTATGGAATGGAAATTAGAGGTATATTTTTTAATGTTTAAGATGTTGTAAAGTTAAGTAAATAGTGCACAAACCAACACAACCCAACATAAACCCAACCTAACCGTGCCCGAATTCTATATCTTACGCTAATCACAAGTTACATATTATTCACTAATAACACTGTCCTGCGATGGTTTCATTGCCGCCATCATGTATTGCTTTTTAGGGTGACTTTTGCGTCCTGAATCCGACGTTAATTTTCCCATATCATATCACATCACATTTTATTTGAAATCTCATATGACGTTTTTTCAACACGCACTAATACACTTCTTACAATGGGAGACTCTCCCTTTTGTCCGGGGATTTTGATGAAAACTTTTATGGTGATGCAGGAAGTAGTGTAATGAAAAACTGTATTGTCATTCGTCTAAATGGGCCTTAATTTTGTTGCAATAATTAATTTAAAATTGACAATCTGAGTATAGACCCCGCCCCAACCCCGACAGCGCGTTTGCCTTTGGTGAAAGCGGTCCCGGGTTCAATTCCCGGTGGGAGCCAAAATGCAAAAGCACTTTTTCATTAAGTAAGTTACAGAAATTGAAAAAGTTGAATTTGAAGCCAAGGGGCTGGAAATTCAATAACGCCCAAAAATTAAGAGGGCATACAGTCTGCTGTTTTATTTTTTGTAAGGAATAACCCGCAGTTTTCGAGTAATTCTCAAATCTTATTTTTATTTCTTTTGATATATATATTTTCCCTGTTACTCACTGATAGGCATAAGGCAATATTTCCATGATTTCACCCGATATCCGATAGAATAACCTTATTTCAACCAAATGAACTTCGATGACGGAGAGCCTCGCTAAAAGTATGATGAGTGATGGTTCGTAAACATACTTCCTCGAATCATTCCGTATTCGTTGGTAATGGTTTATAATTTTAGCAATTATTAAGTGTTTTATAGTTGTTTCAGACCAATAAACAATTAACTGTGATGATGTTGTGTAAGTTTAAGTACCAGGAACACAAGTGGCAAGTGTCTGGTGATTTTAAAGTGTATTTTATTAGGTTTAAACAGGTTACACAAAGCACCCCTGCTTTCTGTGTGAGTGGAACGGTTGAGCAAGGTTACATCACTGGGCCCAAAAAGAATGACCACGTAGACAGTGGATTGTAAGCTCGAACAACATAAAATAAAAAACTTTTGTTGACACCTAAACATACTTTACCTCCGTTTCATATCAAACTTGGGCTTATGAAGCAATTCGTTAAGGCTCTTAACAATGAAGGTAAATCCTTTCATTACCTGTATCATCGATTCCCAGTTATCAGTAATTCAACAATCAAAGAGGGTATCTTCATAGGTCCTGATATAAGAAAACTTCTTTCTGATGCTAATTTTGAAGAAACTAGAAACCCTGCAGAACGATCGGCATGGAAAACATTCCGGGATGTGGTCAAACACTTTCTTGGTAACACAAAAGATTCAGACTACAAACAAATCGTGGATAGAATGCTTGATTCTTTCCAAGATTTAGGCTGCAGAATGAGCATAAAAGTGCACATACATTCACATTTGGACTATTTCCCTGAGAACCTTGGAAAGCTGAGCGAAGAGCAAGGAGAAAGATTCCACCAAGATCTAAAGGAAATGGAGGAAAAGGAAAACATGCTGGCAGATTACTGCTGGTTACTGAAGAGAGAAGATCCAACTACACCTAACACGCGAAAAATAAGGCAAAAATGTTTGCCAAACTAAGTCAAAATATTATAAAATTGAAACCGTGGACTCACCATTCTCAATATGTTATGAGGCTTAATGTTTGATACATTTTGGTTCATTTGACTCTGTTTTTATTAAAATCTGTTAGCATAATACATTACATATTGTATCGAATTTTCCTTTGTACATAGTGCTGTCTCATCCAAATGTTCATTTTTTTATGCCTGTACTTTTTTCATTGTAATATACTTAAGCTCGAATATTTGATTAGGATTAGCGTATGTATGTGTTTTTTGTGTTACTTATTTGATTCAATTCTCTTTGCTCAATGTTGTTTTGTCGAGAATTAAATATTTGTATTTGAATAGTGTGATAGTATTGACTGTGTTGTGTTCGAGCGGAAAGTCGCCGCAGATAACCGTATATTCAAATAGGTTATTGAAGGAACATCAACGCCGGCCACGAGTTACAGGTGAGGGTGTGTGTTCCCATAGGAAGGTTTTTCGTGCGGGATCACCTTGCTCACCTCTTTTAGAAGCGTGCCATCCATAATTTTGGTTTTCTTTAGCAAAAAAGAGCTTATTAATTTCTTTTATGAGCGTTATCACCCCCTGAGTACAAACATCGGAAGAGATGTTTGATACGACCGGGATGAGGGGGGGAGGGGAGGGGTTCTCGATACGTAATAATATAATTATACGATATTATGTTCATAATTTTAACAGTATAACATAGGATTGTTCAAATGAGTGAAAAAAATGAAAAAGAAGTATTCCTTACATGTGAAAATAGTAATCTTACATGTGCGCTCATATTTTTCATACTTTCATTTTGATTTTGTAAAAAAACCTGATGTGATAGAGAATATCTGATTACAGTTTCGTAAACAGCATACCAGATATATAATAGATCACTATTTAAACACTATGCAATAATCGGAAAGTTTAAATTCTCAAGTCTGTGTGATTTAAGGAACAACGAAGTTGTTTTTGGTCATAACCGTGGCTCGCACCGAAGTGACCCGCGCCGAAATGGGCCTGCGCCGAAGTGGCCAGCATCAAAATTTCCCATTCTCCTCTGAGATTGCTCTCAAAAAGTGCGGTGTCCGGTTTTGTTTCCTCGGAATACCGGAGAATGAGAAGAGGAACGGTGACAAAACGGCTATCGGAGATTTAAAACTTCTAATGCAATCTTTTATCTCCCCACCAAAGAATATTTCAGGCAATCGACTTTTTCCTCGTTATTATCTTGAGAAAAGCTCGTCGCTCTCGAGCTGTTCGTAGTTATGAAAAAATAAATCATCATTCAAGCATCAAGTCTTTCGATTCAATAATGGTTATGCTGAGTAGAAAACATTTCTTACTTTAGCTTTGATAATTATTCTGAATTTTACCGGAGAATTATGTTGGCTCTTCTGAGGGAGAGAAGAGATATTGCCAATATTTTATTCCTTAGGAATCTTCTTACCGGTTTCATTGATTGACCTTATGATAGATTACTGCTATACGAGTATTGAACTTTGCATGTAAGATAAAACGAAGGGAATGACGTATATTTTCAATATCACATTATGAGTAACAAAACTTATACGACATTTTCTGTAAAGTACTCAATGAAGGACATTCGGTACAAGGATTCAAATATAAATGCTATGTAAATTAGACGAATGAAGATTATTACATTTTTAATCCTTCATTTGTCTAAGTCGTGTACGAAATTAACTCCGCGCCAAGATCATACTGTACACTTTTTTTGGGCCAAACTAGAGGAGTGTTTTGTTTAAACAATTCCGAAAGAGATTAATATGAATGTTGTTCAAATCAATTTTGTTGACATTGAATACTAATAATAATTGATTAAACAAAAAAGAGGAAAATCCAAAATGAATGATACAAAGAAGGTAATTATTTTTTTAATGACTTGATTACGTTAATCAATTTCCACATAATTCTAGTATTTTGTTCAAGTATTTTATTGTTTTATTTTTTACTCGAAAAATATCGTCGTTATACTCTAGTGTCTTGGGACAACTAAAATAGTTTTACCGAACGAAGCTCAGTCATTACGCAAATTTTTATTTCATCCTAATCTTCCAAAGAAATGAGTTCAAATGGTGTTATAAGGATATTTTGAAAGCACTGGGGTTACAAACTGTTCGAAATAGATTTAGTCGTTAGACATTTTCCAAATAATATCAAAACGGATATTGCGTGGAAGGATTACAAAAAAAACGGTATTTAAGTTACTTAAGGGAGTTACTTGTAAATTTGAGAAGAAGATGTCAGGAGATTACTTACAATGGTAATGCGTGTGTATAGATGGGCTGCTTAACTCAATTTTTTAGTTGCTAAATTTTCATAAGGAAAGGCGCATTTAGTTAAACCGTCGGACAAGTGTCCATTATTTTTAAGCATAGAACGTGCCCTGAAAGTTTCATGCGAATTACCGCAAACCTGGTGCTCTCCTTGTTAGTAAAGGACTCAAAAGAATTTTGATTGTATGAGCACGTCCCATGATTTAGCTCAGAGCTAAATAGCGGGACCTAAGTATAAATAAACCAGTGGCATTACCATGAGTTTGTAGCATACACGAAATTCGTCTTCCTAATCGTATTTACTATACATTAGGAAAATCACCTTCAGAGAAGATGGTATCTCAACAATTATTAGTATAATTTATGCTAGTTTTAACTTATTTTTAATCACTTTCATGTAAAAATAAATCAACTAGGATACGAATATTTGTAAGATGTTTCGGCAAAGGAAAGGGCAATTTCTTTTATTTTTATTCTTTTCAGCAATGCGTCCTCTTAAATTGCGGTGCCAGATCAGAGGGAAAACCTGCGTACAGAAAAGTTTTTGCGAGAAATTGAAAACTTCACACTCCCATTCCTCCCTCTACCTCAACCACTCCCTTCCCAACCTCAAACCCCACCCAACTGCATCCCTTCCTCAACCCCAACCACTCCCATTCCACCCTTTACCCAACTTACTCCTTCCCCACCCTCTACCTCACCCACCCTATCCCTCCCTCTAACCTAACCATTTCTGCATTTCTCTCCCAATGCTCCACTTAGACCCTTACCACCCACTCCCAACCCCCTGTCATACCGAATATCTTCCCTTCCTTTATAACATCCAACACTCACTCCATTCCACCCCTTTCCCCATCAATCGCTTCCTTCTCTTCCTCTCCCATAGCCTTCTTCCGTCTACTACCTTCACTCATACTTCCCAATTGTCCTTAGGAAAGATACGGGCAATCCATTGAAAAGGTACAGAATATAAACATTATACATAGCCCCTTACACATCATAATAAATCTATACATTATACAATAGTTAGCTCGGCTTAGGGCGCAAAGTTTTTTTATATACAATTCAAGTCATGGTACACTATACAAGTTCCAGCCTCATAAATTTTAATACTATACATAATTAAAAATATATTTTGGCGCGGAAGAAAAAGAATGTATTTCACTTCTTATTCATCTTCCAGGGGAGAGTGATGCTTTATAGTATCGCCCTTGGGTTCTCCATCTGCTTCGCAACCTGGGGTAGTTGTCTGGTAGTGTAGTACCCTGGTGATGTGCCCAATGTAGAAGTCCTAAATCATCCTACCTTGAAACGCACGGAATTTTTTGGGTAGGACTGCAGGGGGCCATTTAGACCTTGCCGTAGATGCCAAATGCAAGAACTTCAGCTCCTCCTGCACCCGGAGGTGCTGCGCCACTTCTTCCCTCTTCCTAAGTATTACATATTGTTTTCAAAATCCTGGGACTATGCAATGAGGTTATCTTTTACTTTTGTGAGTGGGGAAAGTAATCACAACAATCTATATTCATCCATCGGTAATCAGATCTACACGTTTGCAATTATGTCCGAAAATTTTATCTTCAGGGTAGATTTGGCTGAATTAGTATCCTAGTTCAATCTTTGAAAATATTCTTAAAACAAAAAATTCAGATTAAACCTGCTCCTGCTTTGATAGAAAGCCAAAATTACTTAATAGAATTTAATTTTCTGGCAATGTTTTGGTACCTATGGTACAATATTTTGAACTGATTAGAGTGCCTCACGAAAGAAGACATTTATGGTTAGAGACGGAATTACTTATTGAAGGTGGCTATACGAAAGCGATTCGAAGTTGTGCGTCGGGAGATTGAAATATTCATAACGTAAAAAGCAAAATCCCTAAAATATTTATAATTCTAACTTCAATCGTATTCGTATTTTTTTATTGCGAAAGAGGATGTGAAAGGCCATTCTTTCCAGTAGAAACCAAAATATACCTTTTGCTAATGTGTGAGTAGGTTGTAGCTTTGAGTCATGAAGCACCAAATACAACTTTAATATAAGAACAGATATCAAACCAATCTATGATCTTACTGCATTTTATCGCCTGTATATGGCAGTGAAGAAACAGGAAAATTATTTTAAAGCTCTTTGTTTGATTAGGAAAGTAAAGGACCCCCTTGAACTGTTAAAGCATGAGCAAAATATTAATGGTCGCTGGAACCCTTACGAAATCCCTCACGAAGTCTTACAGATATATTCCGGGTACTACTTAATCTTGAGGAAAACACTATAGAGAAAAAAAACCCAAAGGAAAGCAAATTATCGATTGGCATAGCATTAATATGCATATGAATTTAATTTTTGTTTCTTTTAAGATAAGATGGGAAAGTGATTGCGTATGTTTGTGGAAAAAAAATCAAGCAAAAATGCTAAAAGAATAGGAACGAAAAGAAAAAAACTGATTTAACTATGACTTCGGAATCGTTAAGTCAAACCAAAGGTAAAGGCATCCAATGTATGTAGGACAATAGTGTTTTAAAGAAAGAACATAATTTGTAAGGTGAAATTGGAATTAAAGGAAGTGGCATTTCTAAAACGTAGATACAATGGCCATATTAAATGCGTCAATATGCCCAATGAATTCCAGCAAAACTAAGATTTCCTCACAAAATATTATTCAAGAAATGAAATAAATACAGAAAAGATCATTGGCGTGCCTGCGAATGGCACCCATCTGCAAGGCAGAGGCAAATGCCCGAAAGATTACTTATGCTCTCAAACTTGGGCAGTCATTTGTGTTCCAAGTGGCTTTCATTCATGAGCCCAAAATTCACAATTGTGAATAAGGAAAAGGTATCAACCGATATAGCATATAATATTGTGATATTATATTTTTATTTCATTGCAATGAAGCAAACAGTAAGAATAGTTTGGAAATTAACTGAGGTTAACGTCAATTTCCATATTTACTGTCTTGTTTGCTAGGCTAGAATATTGATTTCGAAGTGCCAATTGGTTACTCTGGAATGAATCATCTTTAACGGTCATTAGAATCTCCTAATATTAATTCCTTATTTTATCATTATAATGGACGAAAAAAGTGTGAATTTTAAAACCATTCTCCAGTATGTGAGTCTTTATCATCTGACGATTAACGGCGGGTACTCAATATAATTTTTTAATGCTATATTAATAGGAAACTCAATTGAAAGATAAATATCGAACTTTATAAGAAAGCAGTTTGTACGGAGTCTGTTTAGTTTGATTTGAATCGATTATAAGTCAACAATGGTTCATAATGCTACAGTCATTTAACGTGGTGGTAAAGTTGCATTCAAATCGGCATTCACATAGAAACTCCATATTCCCACAATAATAGGGAAACATATAAAACAATCTAAATATAATTTAATAATATAATGCAATAATTTAAAGAGTTCATGAATCAGAACGAGTATCTGAATATGATTATTAAATTTTAATTGATGACAAAATGCTAAGAAGGAAATTAGTAATTTTAATATTAACAGACAACTAAAAACAACCATCGGTCATGTCTTCATCGTGTTTGGAATTTTAGAAGCAAAAACTACAAATTATAATTACTTTAATAAGCAAAAACTATAAATTAATATCATGAAATCACAGTGAGCAAGGGAATGCCAATGCTGTTAATACTGCAATTCTAAGTTAAAAACAACTGCTTGTATAAAACTGAATAATACAAGCTAAACACTCAAACATTTTCAGTTGAGGGATCATTCTACTAAGTGTGTCATTATTGTTTTGTATTAACATGAAATACAATTATAACATCCTCATGTATAAGAATCTAGGTACCCGAAAAACCTAGATCATTTTCTTTTATTTCCCTTACATCATATGGTCTATTTACAGAAAGTCTACGCTGCCACTCAAATATTATTTTAAACACATCTAAAATTCAATTCATCATGCACAGTTCTCCTAGAATATCTCAAATGTGTTCCTTTATTTGAAACATAAAATTTATAATACTTTGAAATGCCGTAAGATGATGAAATTTAAAAATTTGATCTGCAAAATATGAAAGTATAGTCTGTTTACTTTACTTGGAGATCCAGCCTACCGTTGTCCCCCGATCCTCTTCTGTTGACGGTGTTCACTTGCATCTGTGAAGAGTGAGCAAAGATTTATCGAAATTTGGGCAAGTTCGCTTTCTTAAAACTGGAAAGGATAGAATCACCAAAATAATATATCAATTATTAATAAATATGGTAATATCAAGAAAAGAATAATTTAAAAAAGTAAAATTCCCAGTGAAAAACAAAAATATTGCACCTACCGTTAATGCACATCTATGAAGTTATATAACGGTGATCCACTTCGATGTTAAACACACAAACCGTACTCATCAACACTTCTAAACACAGTATTAGAGCATGAAAATTTAAATCGAGGGCACAAGGAATAGAAATGAGGATGGTTTCATATAAGAGGAAAATGAAATTAGTGCAGATTGTATGGAGAATATGACAGTACGCAATGATGACAGTTTAAATATCTGAATAATTGATAGCAAATAATATTAGAAATACCTAACGAAAAAGGTTCAGCTTTACTTACTTAGACCTTAGGAGACAAAGTCATGTTACTGGTGACATTTAGCTACATATTTCAATTAATTTGAAACGAGATATTCTAAAATAGCTACCCCCAGATATCCTTCATAATTTTCTTAATAAAAATAACAAGATGATAAGTGTTAATTGATTTTATGTTGCTGATGAATTCATGGAAATAAATTTCAGCTTACGCAGCAAGGACTCAAACCCCGAAATCTCAGATTCAACGAATGCTCATGCTGGTCAGATAGACCGACCACCTACCAACTAGGAGATAATGGTTCGATCCCCGTCTATTTCAGACATTTTCTTCTGCGTTTATTTATAATACTTTCAGAATACAGGACCTGCTTTCCCATTTGAGAAGCCTCAATTAAATTGTTTTGGATTCCTGTATTACAGTCACTTAGGATGCAGACACAGCTGGGACTGGCTATGTTGCCATCTCTGTAAGCTTTGAACAAATATGCTGCAATCTGACTGGTCGATTTCGAATTCTCCCTCTCCCATGCCCACCTCACAATTTGAGCACTTTGATTAATTATATTGAAGAATGAATTTTTTTATTTGAGGAGCAGGGCTCTTTCCAAGCTATATACTTGGACACCCGCTAAATCTCTTCAACGGGCACTGGACAAATCTGTCGAGTACTCTCTTTTGATTGAAAGATTTTAAAGCCTTTGATATAGTTTTGCAAAATGGATGAATGATTTTCGATGTTATGAACTGTGGTGCGTCGTTTGTCATTACCGTGCGATAGCTGGTTGAGTACATACTTATATATATGTATACTAGGTATGTTGTCTCTGTAGGGCATTAATTAATTTATTTTTTATAGAATAAATATAATTATTAGAATAAATATATTTATTCTTTCTTCTAAGAATGATTACTTTTGTGCTTTAACATTAAACCTTGTAAGAAAGATTATCGAGGAGTCACAGCTGAAGTTATTTATTTATTTTATTTTATTTATTTAACGAGCAAGCTGCCCATTTTAGAATATAAAATGTAAGACAAATAAAATACAAAAATACAATATAAAAATCTGATGTGGCCAGCACATGACTTTCTCCATACATAAGATGTAAATATTTATCTACGACAGTAATTTCGAACTCTATATTCCATCTAAACTTTGAAGATGAGTGATTAATTTATATATTATCATCTTTTACGTCACAAACATTATAAATAATGTTTTTTAGGACATGTTCGATGAAAAACGATGAAATGGCCTTTCGCCCCAGCGCCCAGAGCGCCCACAACGTACATAATCTGCAACTTCCGGTTTATCAGTATTTCACAAATAACTCCTACACAATCAGTGATACAAAAATATGTTTCATACAAAAGTCATAGTAAATTACATTTTCTAAAACTTTTATTAATAATAGTATATACCTAAATATCATATTTATGAAGATATTTTGAAAACCGGAAATGAGCTTTGAAGAATGAAGCTCGACTTCCGGTTAACCGATTTCCTCCAAAATCTAATCAACTCTAAAAACACAAACCAAAATATTATAAATGAAATTTGGTGTTGATCCGACAAATACTTTTTATGTTAGAGCGCCCACAAAGTATATAATCAGCTACTTCCGGTTGATCAGTATTTCACGAATAACTCCTAATCAACCGGTGATACAAAAATATGTTAAATACAAAAGTTATAGTTAAACTCATTATCTAAAACTTTTATTGGGTATACAACATACCTATATATCATATTTATGGAGATATTTTGAAAACCGGAAATGGGCTTTGATGAATGAAGCTCGACTTCCGGTAAACGGATTTACTCCAAAAACTAATCAACTCTGACAGCACACACTACAGTACTATGTATGAATTTTGGTATTGATAGGACTAATAGTTTTCACGTTAGAGCGCCCACTGTCACACACACACACACACACACACACACACACATACACACAGACATCATTCCGAAAATAGTCAAAACGTGTTCTAGGGACCCCAAAACATGTATTTCCGTTGAAATCTCGAAGTCGATTTTTTTCATGAAAACAATACTTTCTCTATACTTCGTATATGGAGAAAGTAAAAAGTAATATCACAAGATAGCCATAAAAATCAGCAGTGATTCAATATTAAAACAAAAATTAAGTATCATAGAATATTTACATTTATTTTCAAATAATAATTAAATTGTTACAATAACAATAAAAAGATATCTATTGAATATGGGAGGTTATTAGCTCTTCTCGTCATTCTTGCAATAAGACCACTAAAAAGGTAATTATTATGGTAAAAGTTAACATTAAATAAATTTGTTTTTTCTGGTTTTACAAGATGGAACATTGAAATTAACAGTTTGCAAAATATAAGGACAATCTATTACAGAATGGATTAATCTATAAAGAAATAATAATTCATTAAGGTTTCTATGTTGCTGAAGGGTTGGAAGCCCTAATTCATACATAATCTTGGAATATGGAATATTATCAGTTGGGTAGTGTAGTTTAATTGCAATCAAACGGATGAACCGTCTTTGAGTAATTTAAATTTCTTGAAGAAGGTTCATCAAGCTAAATTATAATTATAATTTAGCTTGATAAGTTGCCTGATGGGGGGACCTTCATGGGGACATGAAGCATATTCTAAGGTGGGATGAACAAGCAAACAATACAAATGCTTTAGAGCATGTATGTTTTGGAAGTCATTGGTGCTTCTATGTAGAAAACCTAACATTTAAAAGCCCTACGTATAACAAAATCAATATGCGAGGAGAAATTCAGTTTATAATCAAAATAGACACCAAGATCTTTTGTCTCAGACACTCTTTCAATTTTTTTATAATCAATGAAGTAATCAACATGTATAGGTTTATGCATCCTACTAAACGATATGACATAACATTTGCCGATATTTAAATCCATCAGATTATTGATACACCAATCATTAAGTTTATTAAGCTGAGATTGGAGAAAGTGACAATCCTCAATAGTGTCAATTGTATGAAATAATTTAAAGTCATCTGCGAATAGAAGGAAGTTATTACGTTTGATAACATCAGCAATATCATTTATAAAAATCTGATGTGGCCAGCACATGACTTTCTCCATATATATAAGATGTAAATAATTATCTACCGCAATAATTTCGAACTCTATATTCCATCTAAACTTGGAATTTGAGTTATTAATATTATATATTATCTTTGATGCCAAAAACATGATAAATAATTTTTACGGGACATGATCGATGAAAAACGATGAAATTGGCCTTTCGCCCATAGAGCCCAGAGCGCCCACAAAGTACATAATCAGCAACTTCCGGTTTATCAGTATTTCATGGATAACTCCTAAACAATCAGTGATGCAAAAATATGTTTCATACAAAAGTTATAGTAAAATAAATTTTCTACAACATTTATAAATAATAGTATATACCTAAATATCATATTAATGGAGATATTTTGAAAACCGGAAATGAGCTTTGAAGAATGAAGCTCGACTTCCGGTCAGCCGATTTACTCCAAAAACTAATCAACTCTAACGACTGTAATAAAAGTACTATGTATGAAATTTGGTGTTGATCCGACAAATAGTTTTCATGTTAGAGCGCCCACAAAGTACATAATCATCTTCTTCCGGTTTATCAGTATTTCACGAATAACTCCTAATGAACCGGTGATACAAAAATATGTTAAATACAAAAGTTATAGTAAATTATACTATCTAAAACTTTTATAAGTAATACAATAGACGTATATATCATATTTATGGAGATATTTTGAAAACCGGAAATGAGCTTTAATGAATAAAGCTCGACTTCCGGTAAACGGATTTACTCCAAAAACTAATCAACTCTGACAGCACACACAACAGTACTATATATGAAGTTTGGTATTGATACGACTTTTAGTTTTCGAGTTAGAACGCCCATTATCACACACACACATACACACACACACACTCACACACACACACACACACACACACACACACACATACACACAGACATCATTCAGAAAATGGTCAAAACGTGTTCTAGGGACCCCAAAACGTGTATTTCCGTTGAAATCTCGAAGTCGAATTTTTTCATGAAAACAATACTTTCTCTATACTTCGTATATGGAACGTCTTATCACACGTGAGTATGATTCTCGTGAACAATTTTAAAAGGTTAAACTGTGTAAACTGACGAGTAAGAATAATATGCATTAAAGAGTTGTTTTGCCTGTATTACGTGTACTCCGTTTAAATTTTACAGTATACATGGTGTACGTAAACGTGTTTTTTTCATCGACGGTGCTCATTTTCAGTATATCCTTTTAAGATGATGGTCAATCTCGATTGATTTCATTTATTATCATAAGCGGTTTTCATATCTACATACCGTTTTATTGCATATCTATTCGTCGGTTTTACATTTCGCGAACTTGTCTATGTGATTTGGATCGAGAGCGAAACTGAAAGCTTGAAAGCAACAAACATCTCAAAAGGTAAACAAAGCAGTGAGGACCACCCGGAAGAAAGCTAAATTGGCGAACTCGTCCCTCGTGACGTCAGAGTTAGTACTCGCTATTTGATAGAGATAGTGGTACTGGCGGTAGGGGCGGTAGAGTTTTCCTGAATTAAAAAAATGCTATAACAAAGATAAGATAATAAATAACTGGTTAAACATTTTCTCCATCATTATAAATGTCAGAAAACTGTAATAATATTTTTAGTTTTCAATAAATGCTGTGAAACGAAATCACAACTTAAATGCATAACGCCCTGCGGCGAAGATGACGCAATTATCTGTTGTTGCGAGTAATGGCGAGTAAGAAGAGTTCGGCGAAAAAATGTTCAGTGAGGATATGCAGCAATAATTCGATTGAAAACCCAAAATTAAAAATTCATAGATTTCCGAGAACGAATGAAAGGTATTTATAATATTTCGAGAGTGTTGTTGTATTGATGTCGTCTTCCTGAAGCTAGATTTTCGATGTATGGAAACGTTTGAAAACATATTTTTTGTTTACAAAACTTCATGGATGGAAAATTAAAATTGATGGTATGACTTTGTTTTCTATTAAACTATTAGGTCTTTATCTTGGAGGAAATTATGTGGAAATCCATCTTTCTCTGCCTTGCCCGCTGAAAAGCTTGGATTTAGTTGGCTCTTTGTTTGTTTGGGCACTTGCGCAAAAATGACAACACCAATACTAATGAAACTTTCGATGTCTCCTTGCTGACTATTGATAATGGCGTCATTGAGGTTAGTGTTCATCTCACATGTTTCTAATTCATTTCTCCCCTTTTATTACCAACAAATATATAAATGAGAATTTTTCGTTCAGGTTGTTGATAGGTTCAGAAATGGTGATACTCTTAGGCGGTGAGAACTTTGATCAGACAATGATGGATTACCTCATCAAGTTGTACAAACATAAATGATGATGTAAACAATGATTGTTAAACAGGATGAAAAAAAGGATGTTGATGAGATCTTTTTTGTTGGAGGTTAGACTCAAATCCCTAAGGTTCAGCAATTGGTTCATTAGCTTTTTGGAGGAAAGGAACCATCTCGTTGAGTCAATCAAAATGAGGTGCAGCTGTCAAGGTTAGCATTTGATTAGACTAATCCCTTTGTGCATGTATCTCATATTTTATACGTGATGCTCACTCAAGTTACTTTAACAGGCTAGTGTACTCTCTGGTTAACAAGGCACAGATGCAATTGTTCTCCTTAATATAAATCAATTAACTTTGGGTATTGAAACTGTTGATGGAGTTATGACTAAATTCATCCCACGCTACACTGTCATCCCAACGAAGCAGTCTCTGGTTTTCTCCACTGATATGACTACCAACATACCCTTACTATCCAGGTAAATTCATTGTATTTAATGGATAAATACCCTACAGTTAAGCTGCATTATATTGTAACCCCAACCTGTTTGAATCTGTTGTAAATAAGTAATGATTTTGATATTTTTTATTTCATCATACCTTTGCTTTCCATAAAACAGCTGTAATTTTAAAGGCATATGGATACTTATTAGCTATTTTGGGATGGATCTCTTCTCTTTAATTTCGAATAATTTGAAACGGGTAGGTTTATGGGAAATAATTCGGTATAGCTTTGAATGATTATCGAAAAGAAGTTAACTGACAACCTAAGAAGCATTTTCCTGAATAATATGCTTAATAGTTATACTTCATTCATACTAGGTCTTCGAAGATGATTATCCCATGACTGATGATATTGAAAGAATGATAAGAGATGCAGAGGAATTTGCTGATGAAGATAGGAAATTGAAGTACTGCATGGAGGTAAGGAATGAAGGTGAATCTAATGCAAAATCTCTCAATCGACAGCTTGGTGACTAAGACAAACTTGGTGCTCCTGGAAAAGCGAGAATAACTATTTGGTTTTGATCAAGCTTTTATGTTTTGGCTATGATTTAGATTAGAAAGCTGATTTTATTTAATTGCGTCTCTAAAATGTTCTACATCAAAATAGTCGACCTTTTCATATCTACCGCCAACTTTTATATCTCCGAGAGTAGTGAAATTTCCTAACAGCCCATTGGTTCCATAGTAATGGTGATTTATAAAGTAGAGAAGTCACTTTACTTTAAAAATTTATGAAGCAGAGTTACAGCAAGTTAAAGCATGTAATAATAATTATTACCAAATACTTTTGCTAAGTTTAGCAGAAAATATCTTGTGATGAGGAAAGTCCCAATTCCACAAGAAATGTTTATTAAAAAACTTTGGCAATCCCTTTCAACTAAGGTCTAGTCATCATTTGGTAACATACAAGAAGTAAATATGATGAAGCAAAATAAATATTCTTAAAAAGATGAATTATTAAACGATGAACCTGAGAAGATTACACTTTTTGTTTGGTTTTAATTTTGGTTTTGGCCTGTAAATTCCAGATGCAGATAATGCAGTAATGGAGGAGGTGATAGATGCTGTCATAAATTGACTGGACGAAAATCAATATGCAGATATAGAAGAATATGTATGAGTGGCAATGAAGGAACTGTGCACACAAGTAAGAAGGGTTCAAGGAGGGCTTTCAAAGGAAGAATTAACATTTTTGCAATAGCGATATACAAATGTCTGACTCAAGAACAGAGGCATTTTCCGTTTCACTTCCTCCCTATGAGTTTCACAGTTTATTAAAGAAAAATCTACAGACTGTAGGATAGCACATTTTAGTTACTGAAATACCTTTTCCTTATGTGCTACACTGGGCATTATACAATATTAGTAGCATGGGCTATAGCAGCAACCATTTCCACTGATGGTAATGGGAAATGACCTCACTCATCAGGACCATCATTGAAGGATGTTAGAATACAGCAGTTGGAGAAAGCAAGAAAGTAATGCCTCACATTTATGATACCCAAAGTACTGTATATTCCAGCGTATAAGTCGACCTTTAAAAGCCTAAAAAAAACTCATAAACCAGGGGTCAACTTATACGCTGAACATAAAATTTAACCCTTTACAACTGAGGGGTAAATAAGTGAAACTGCCTCCTTAACAATTGTTGCACACACACTCTTTCAACTCACCACAATTATTTCCTACTGAAACTATTTTTTGACAAGTCTAATTAACATAGCTAGTATATAAAACAAATTTCATCACGAAATACAATTGTGGTCGAAAGTATGTTATGTTATGACATGTTTTCGTAATAAAATAGTTAAATTAATAAACCAATTTCATATCTCTAGAATAAATTTGACGCATATTTATTCTTCACAAATTATAATAATTTCTTCACAAGTATTTTTATGCAAAAATTTAACATGTATTTTAATGTTTTCTTTTAACAAAAAATATCAATAAGCGCACCATTTTTTTGTTTATATAACTATTATGATCTGACTTAGCATTGGGAGTTAATGGAAGTTGTTTTAGCTATGTCGTGATTTGATATTACCATGCTATATTACCATTATTTCTATAATAAATTTTTAAAACTATTGTGTTTGTTTCATAATCCATTTTTATTTGTGTAGCCTGAGTGATACCAATGAAAGAAACTTGTGTAATAGTTAAGTAAAGGCAAGAAGTGAACATGGTAGCTGAAAGAAACAATTCTAGCATCTTAAAATTTGTGGTAAATAAACCTTAAGCTATCATATATTTATGGATGCCGTAGTTTTTCTTCCTATAAAATAAAGCTGGGGAAGAGGTGTTGCCTTATTTTTTTGGGTCAACATATATGCTGAACATAGGCTAAAACCTGAAATTCACCTCAAAATGTTAGGGGTAGACTTATACGCCAGCATATACGGTACTTGTTGAAGGTGATACCTCCGTCCATAGGGGTTCACAAGATACATGAGTCGTGTCTTACGACCTTTGAGGATGGAGGCATTGCCTTTGAAAATTACATTTGGTATCATAAATTTGAAGCATTAGTTTCTTGCTTTCTCCGTCTAACTGGAAGCAAGAGGAGGAATGCCGACAAAGATGGCTATTGGAGATTTTAAACCTTTAATTCATTAATATCCATGTTCCAAAATTTCTTTCTTTATATCTCCACTCATAATTATCTCCGATATGAAGACATTTGGTAATTTGGTTGTGTTCTGTAAATTTATTTATTGTGCTCTTGAAAATTTTCTCGTCATTTAATGTTCTGTTGTATAGATTGTGTGATACTATGAGATCTTATTTTGCATAAAAAAATAAATAGTGAAAATATTCATTTTTTGTTTCTTTTTATTTACATGCTATTTATTTAAAGATCCAGAAAGTCCTCACGGATGATTTATATTGTGGTTAAAAGCAAGAGGAATTTTCCTCTGATCACCAATGTAAAAGGTGTTTCATACAATGTTTTTTAATGTAGATTAATGTATTTGTGCTTTCAAATGTTAACATTTTTACTTATCAAGTATTTAAACAATGCACAGTTAACTTTTCAGTCGTAATGGTTATAAATACTGAGTAATAATATTTTATGCATTTTTGTGTAGATTAAAGTACTCAAGCTATTAAATGTTAACATTTTTCCTTATCATGTACTTAAACAGTGAAATATTTAACTTTTTCAGCTGTAAATGTGATAAAAACTATTGTAGAACTATAAAATATAGCGTAGTGAGGGAATGAACGTGGAGGGCCCGCTAGGCTACCGCCCGTGAAATTTAGTACGTCAAATTGGCAAGTGGTGGCGACACGGTGCGACTAAATCCCAGTCTCAATACCGTTAAGTTGCATTCCCGTGGTGAGGACAGCAGAAGACAGTGTCCCTGCCCTACCTCAATTCTTCCCTATTGGCGTTTTCTAGGCGGAAGTCGACAGTGGCCAATGGGAATGCTCGATACATAAGTCATGATTTCTACTTATTCAACAAGTTCTCCGTGCTGATGCCAAGGTGGCAGGATAGTCAAATATTTCCAGTTATGGCGGACTGGAAATCTGTAGAAAATAGAACATGTTCTATTTTCGACCAATCAGGAAAGAGTGTCGGCCATAACTGGAAATATTTCCCCGTGTATGGCGGCCTTTATAAAGATGACTTGCCTATGCATTTGATTAATAGGTCATTGCACTTGTACTATTATTTATGCCAAATATCTAACTGCATAATAAATGATGAAAGGTGAAGATGATTGACTGCCTCATCCATGAGCAACATAGCGGCAATTATATCCCATTTTTATAATACTGAGCGAGTTCAATCAAAACCAACCAAAAGAAATTTTTCGATCATCTCTTTGAAGCTTTTGCTTATTTTGAGGAATATTTGAATTAATTTTACTTGTCGACTCACTATCGAACTTTCAATAGGCGTTCTAAAGATTAAATTTTAAATTAACATTGTAATCGTGAACTGAATATGTATATTTAATGATCAACATGATACTTGGGAATTACGTACTCTTTTGACACATTCACGTGTAGTTACTCTATAAAAATGTATTGGTTGTTAATAATAGTTGTTTTTCATAAAGTAATTTGCTATTAATTTGTATGGAACTATTATTTTTTTGCAGTGTGTCCCCTCGGATAAAGAAGCTGCAACTCTTCCGATTGTTGTCTTCCCATTTCGTTTTCCTTTCGGAGACAGAGGATCATGCATCGTAATGTCCATTTTTCTAAGTTTTCGCCCGTCTCCCGTTTCCTCATCCAACTTAGCATCAATAGAAATGGTATTGTTGGGTCCAAGGAAACATATTCTAAGGGCTTTAAGGGTGGTTAGCTTTCGGAATATCCTGCATCGGTAATATACTAAAGTAAGATAACCTAGTGATGTGGCGAATGAGCTGTGTTGGAAACAATATATGTTGGCGATGCCGGAGGCCCAGTTTGCATCGTACTGACAAGTCCTTCGAAAAACCCAATCTGTGAGTAAATCATTCTGGGAAGAAATTGTTCTTCTTTTTATTTTATTTTCATGTAATGCAATCTTGCTTTAAATTTTTGTGCAATGAATAGTGCAAGTAATACCTTCCTCACAATCAGTTTTCTTTGCAGAATTATGCTAGGAAAAATCAGTTTCTCCTTTCCTCTTGCATCTTTGCTTTACTGCATATATTCCCATTGTTTCTTAAAACCGTTCTATTTAAAAAAATACACAAGGCAAGTGCGGTCCTTTGGCATCATTTCTTATAAATTTAGTGGTTTATTTAGTCATCCTCATTATTCAAGATTTAATGAGTTATGTTGTTGATGCTTTCATAATGAGTAGCCACATATATTTCTAGCCTGTCTCTTACATTTCAAAAGGAAGGCAGATTTTCTACTTGCTAATTCAGTTGGTCTTATTATGCTTGCTTAATTCTAATAATTAATTTATTTGGTTGATTCTTATAATCTATTCATGAATTGTTATGTAATTCTTTCTTTATTAGTGGGATTAGTTCTCTGTTGTCCTAGCTTATTGGAAAATTACTGTAATTTCAGTGCTTCAAAATCTGATTCAAGGTTAATTTTAATTTATTTTTCTTTTCCTCTGAACGATCAAGATACAATCACTTGTTATATTAATACACACCTGTTGATATATTGTTTTTACATAGATATCATGTTTTAATTATGGTGCCTCACATATCGCTATTCACTTGTTTCTGTATTTAGTGTGTTTTGTTTTTCTTTTGTTTTCCATGCTTTCAGTTAATGTTCTTCCTATGTCTAAACATGGCGGTAACGTATTAAAGTGATTCCCTTCTGAAATCGTTGTCCATCATATTTATTTGATGAATGTTCCATGGATTTGTGAATCCAACAGGTTATGGGCCCAGAGCGCTAGCTGATTCATTTAATATTATGGTTGGACGTAAATATTCCGGATTATAATAGTGGAATGCAGACCGCATGGCGATGCCGGTGATAAATAAGTTTTCTTGTTAATATGTGCTTCATAAGGTCTTAATAATTTGTGTTGAGTGAAGAAGGATTATCCGACACATTTTCCGAGAAGTATTTCGCAGCGGAAATTGTAGTGCGTCGATAATGGAGACTGTACAGACAGCCTCGCAGTCATCAATGCAAGGAGTGGGAATGATGCCTACTATTAAGAAGTTGATCGGGAGAAGCAACTATAGTAATTGGAAGTTTGGAATGGAGATGTTCCTGATCGCAGAAGACCTATGGACCATCGTAGAAGGTACGGAGACGGACGCACGGAAGGACGCAAAAGCAAGGTCAAAGATTTGCTTGATGGTTGACGAATCTTTGTATCCCATGGTGAAAGGTGGTCGTACGGCAAAGGAAGTGTGGGAAAAACTTCAAAATACGTACGAAGATAAGGGACTTACCAGAAGGCTTAGTTTACTTAGAAAACTGTTCAGAATGAAGTTAAGTGATTACTGCTCGATGGAAGAATATTTGAATGAAGTTTTATCACTTACTCAAAAACTGGATGCTATCGATGCAGGAATGGAGGATGAGTTCATCGGAGTAATAATGCTTAATGGTCTAAGCGACGACTACGATCCCATGATAATGGCGATGGAAAGCTCGGGCGCTAAGATCAGTAGTGATTATGTGAGGACGATGCTGCTTCAACAAGATGCAAAGCAAAAGGGATCCGGTGATGTGGCGAAGGAAACTGCATTCATGATGAAGTCGAGGGGTAAGAAATTCCCTCCTAAGCATATTGTTTGCTATAAATGCAATAGGGAAGGACATAAGTCCTTTCAGTGTCCAAAAGGGGACATTAAAGACAATGTGAATGTGCATAAGACGTGTGATAAGCAAGTTAGAACAGAGCATCGAGCAAAGAAGGCTTCAGTTCTTCTTGCTGCCTTATCAACATCGACAACAAACAACGGTGATTGGGTCATTGACTCCGGATCCACGTCACACATGACGATGAGGAAGGATTGGATCGAAGAAGAACGCCCAAGTGTCCTTGAAGTGACTGTCGCCAGCAATAATAAAATCTATACGGAGAGCACAGGTACTGTTCCAGTTAGAGTGAATATTAGTGGAAGTTCCGAAAATGCAGAGATTAAAGACGTGTTGTATGTTCCTGACCTTAGCACAAATCTACTATCTGTCAGTAGAATGGTGGAAAAAGGACTGGTTGTTACTTTCGATACTGATGGTTGCAAAATATACGACAGAGAGAGTTGTTTTATTGAAGGTGAAGTGCAATTTACTGGAAGTAATGCAGGTGGCATCTACAAGTTGGATGTATTTCCTGAAGAAAAGGTGAATGTCGTGTCTACACCATCTGGAAACAGAAGATTGTGGCATAGGAGATTGGGACACATGTGCCGAAAGTCCATGGAACTTTTAGCTAAGGGTCTTGCAGTTGGAGTGGAATTCACAGGGAAGGACGACGAGCCTTGCATTTCATGCATAGAAGGAAGGCATTCACGAGTGAGATTCCATGAAAGTGAGACCAGGACATCCCAAAAGCTGCAACTGGTTCATTCAGATGTTTGTGGTCCAATGAGTGAGGAAAGTTGGGGTGGAGCAAGGTATATGCTAACCTTTACTGATGACTTCACTAGGAAGTCCTTTGTTTACCTTTTAAAGCAAAAAAGTGAAGTTACTGCCAAATTTAAAGAGTTTAAAGCACTGGCAGAAAAGCAAAGTGGGGAAAAATTAAAGGCATTGAGATCTGATAATGGGCGGGAATATGTGAACAGAGAAATGGAAAGATTTCTCAAGGACTGTGGTATTGTTCACCAAAAGACTGTTCCTTACACGCCACAACAAAATGGCGTAGCTGAAAGGGTGAACAGGACTGTAGTTGAGAAAGCACGGTGCATGCTTCAGGATGCAGGCCTAAGCAAGAAATACTGGGCTGAGGCAGTGAATACAGCAGTGTATTTGAAAAATCGCTCGCCAACCAAAGCAGTAAGAGATATGACACCAGAAGAGGCCTGGAGTGGGAAGAAAGCTGATGTAGCTCATTTAAGGGTTTTTGGTTGCAGAAGTTTTGTCCATATTCCTGATGAGAAAAGAACAAAGTGGGACGTGAAGAGTAAGGAATATATTTTCACTGGCTATTGTGAAACTACGAAGAATTACAGGCTAGTAAATCCCCAAAACCCAAAGAATATAGTGATTGCCCGAGACGTTGTTTTTCTTGAAGGCATGACAGCTCAATTACAAGAGGAAGCTGTTGAGAGTAGGGATTTAGAAGTCCCTATCCATGCATTGTCAGATGGTGAAGTAGATTGCAATGTCATCCCAGGGGAGGATCGAGGAAATGACACAAGCATCAGTGAGCAAACCATAGAAGAAGTAATGCCTCGACGTTCACTCAGAGAGAGAGTTCCAAGGAAATGGCCTGATGATGTTATCCTATACCAAGCAACATTAGATGGTGTTAATGCCCCAACAACAGTGCAGGAGGCGTTAGAGGGGACTGAAAGGAAGCTGTGGACAGAAGCAATGGAGAAGGAATATCAGTCTCTCCATGAAAATGAAACATGGGTGTTAGTAGATAGACCTCGGGGTAAAACAGTGGTGAAGAACAAATGGGTGTTTAAAGTGAAACCCAGTGTTAATGGAAAAGCTAGCAGATATAGGGCAAGACTAGTTGCCAAGGGGTTTACACAGAAGCATGGGGTGGACTATGAAGAGACGTTTGCTCCTGTAGTAAGAGGCTCCTCAATCAGACTACTATTTTCATTAAAAGTAGAAAAGGATTTAGATATCGACCACTTGGACGTGACAGCAGCCTTTCTCCATGGTGACTTGGCAGAAGAAGTCTACATGGAGCAACCAGAAGGGTATGTGCAGAAGGGAGAGGAAAATAAGGTGTGCTTACTTAAAAAGGCCATCTATGGACTAAAGCAAGCTTCGAGAAGCTGGAACAAGAGATTACATGCATCTCTTCTGGAAGAAGGGCTAGTTCAGTCCAAGAGGGAGCCATGTATCTACCACAGAGTTCAAAATGATAGTATTATGATTGTTGCCATCTATGTGGATGACTTCCTTTTGTTTTCCAACAACAAGCAAGAGGCACAGCAGCTGAAGACTAATCTTCTAAAGAAATTTAAAATGAGGGATCTTGGGGAGGCAAGCAGCTGTCTTGGGCTGCACATCCAGAGAGATCGGGCGAAGCAGACAATCACTATCGACCAGCAGCCGCATGTGGAGGAGATGTTGAAGAGGTTTGGCATGGAGGATGCCAAACCTGTATCGACGCCGATGGACCCGAGCCAAAAGCTGAGGAAAGCTGAGCCAGGAGGAGATAGTATGCAGCGATACCCATATCAGCAGCTGATAGGCTCGCTGATGTACATTGCAGTGAACTCCAGACCTGACATTGCTCATGCCTGTAGTCAACTGAGCCAGTTTAACAACTGTTATGATGAGAGCCATTGGAGAGCAGCAAAGCGTGTCCTCAGATATTTGAAGGGCTCGAAAGATTTGTGCTTGACATACAAGAAAACTGGTAAGAGTGTTGTGGGGTATGTTGACTCTGACTGGGGAAATAGTGAAGATGATCGAAGGTCCTACACGGGCTTTGCTTTCATGCTGAGTGGTGGGGCAGTGTCATGGGAATCAAGAAAACAAAGGACTGTAGCCCTTTCAAGCACAGAAGCTGAGTACATGGCCTTATCGGAAGGATGCAAGGAGGCCATATATTTGCAGGGTTTAATTGAGGAACTTTTTTGTGTGAAGGAAAGTGTAACTCTGTGCAATGACAATCAGGGGGCAGAGAGACTTACAGTTAATCCTATGGTTAATAGAAGATCTAAGCATATAGACATTAGATACCATTTTATCCGTGATAAAGTTGAAAGTGGTGATATTTCTATTAAGTATGTGCCAACTAATGACATGATTGCGGACATTTTGACCAAAGGACTATATGGACCAAAGTTTAACAGATTTGTGGGTGAACTAGGTTTGAAGACACCAAATTAAGGAGGAGTGTTGATATATTGTTTTTACATAGATATCATGTTTTAATTATGGTGCCTCGCATATCGCTATTCACTTGTTTCTGTATTTAGTGTGTTTTGTTTTTCTTTTGTTTTCCATGCTTTCAGTTAGTGTTCTTCCTATGTCTAAACATGGCGGTAACGTATTAAAGTGATTCCCTTCTGAAATCGTTGTCCATCATATTTATTTGATGAATGTTCCATGGATTTGTGAATCCAACAACACCACCCCTCAAATGTTGATGGTTGTAGTTCATTTTCCTTCTCTTCTTTTGCTATCAAACTTAACTGTTTAATAAGATTCAAGGTAAACAAGTTGTTGCACTTATATGGAAGATAGAATTTAATTACAACTGAACGTATCTTGTTTTGTTAGCAGTTTCATTTGTCAGTCTTCTTTTAAAATCCATTAATTACCTGTGAATTGTACTTATGAACAATCTGCCTCAGGATAGCTATCTCACAATGTTAACTTAGCTTCTACTTCATAAAGACCTAATGATGGCATAGTTTGCCAAAACCAGTCATATTTTCTTCCAGACTCAGTTGAATTTGTATAACTATTATTATTTTATTGTGTTTTCACCAATAAATTCTCATATATTCTACTTAATTACTCCAATTTCCTCTTATTTGATTATTTTTTTCTTGTCTTCATTGAAATTCTCTCATGCATATTCAATTTTCAATTACTCTTTGAACATTTGCTCTAAAATTTGTGAGATTGAAAGCCATCATTAGACAAGTATGATATTCTAGAGAAATCTTTTTATTTCCCTTATATTTCAATTATATTCTGAATATCATAAAAACTCCTACATTAAAGGTGTGCTTTATATAATTATGAAATTCGTGCATAATGAAAGTAAACTTCTCGAAAAGTGATGAGGAAATCTATTAAAGCAAATCACCTTGAAAACTCTGAATATGTTTTTCTTTTAGATTATAATGCACATTCAATAGTTTCTTCTTTTTCTGCTATATTTTATCCAATTAAATATTTCTTTCAATGCTTTTAATGGAATTCTTAAACTTTCATAAGGTTTCTTGGAAATTGATTTTCATTATTTTGAGATTTCTAACAATTTTCCACTGCTGTTCAGAGGAATGAAGGTTACAGGTTCCAGATCATCAAGTATATTCCATTCTTTTCTGCTTATTTCATAGAATTCAACACTTCCTTTCATATTCTTCAGAGTTGAGTTCAAATTTTTCATCTTTGTTTGCTCTAAATGTATTCCATTGTCATGCATTTTCCATAGTATCATTTCACAATTTTTAGGGCACTATCTACTACTTATTATTCTTTCATAATTTTAAATAAATCAGTTATTTATTTTGTCATCTGCAGTTGCAAATTGCTGTGACTACATGTGATTTTTTGAAACATTGAATAGCTACATTAATTATTAGGTTAACTTCATTTCAAAATTGTATTTCTCTGTTAGATTTGTATAATTAATTCTGAAGTTTATAATTTTCTCTCTTTTTGTCAGTTTATTCAATCTTTGGACAGTTATCTTGGCACCTTTCCTTAGCCACAGTTTTTTTATTTCTTATGTCACATTTGTCTTCAGCATCATTATCCTGTTCATATTGGCTTTTCAATTTCCTGGTATCAATACTTTATATACAATTTAAATTTTAATTTGATCAATAGTAAATATAGAGCATGGCAATTTATTTCATTGTTTAAAAAGATCATCATTTACAATTAAATATTATCAACTGACTTTTGTTGAAGTAGATGGCCTGTTGATCTTGATGCATTACCAACAAATTCGTCACTATATACTGTTGTATGTCTGTTTTCATTTTCAACAGATGTTTCTTAAGTTTTTTCAATCTCGGCTTACTCAAATTTTATTTTAATATTCTATTAATGTGACTTGCCTTTCACATTCAACGCAAAGAGCTTTTAGTAAAGTCTTTCAAGAAATTGAAGAAGAAAGATAGCCCTTCATTTGTAAGCGTCAGCATTTTGGAATGTCATGTTTTTACTTTTCTAAAGTTAACTTGATTCTTGCTAAAATTTCTTCATTACAATTATTTGTGAACATTCTTTGAATTCCTTTCCGTAGGACAACTGTTTGAAGAAAATAGTTTCATATGATTTAAAGAACTTCTGATGGATTGAAATTTAGGTAACTGTAATAATTTGATTTCTGAAAACTTTTCATTATTGTATGTAGGTTTTATGTAACTATTTGACGTAGTAGCATTGATGTTGGAATACAAAATTTTCGATAAGTGAAAGTGATTGAGTTATCAATTAAATTTTGGGACTTAGGCTCCACCAAATTGACCTTGGGAACTTAAAAAATTTTTGAGGTTCAGGAATTCAGGATTTGGAATTTTCTTCTCTACTTGTTATATTTTGCTCATTTAAATATTTCTTTCTTATATTCTATGGGATACTTAAACCTTTTCATGTATTTTTTAAGGACTCAATTAACATTGTCTAGAATTTTTGCACACTTATTTATTCTTGCTCAGTATCTTGGAGCTTTCAGGAAAATTTTTGATCATATCTATGCCCTTTGTTATTTTTATTTCATTGCTTTCTTTATCATTGAGTTTCCCTTTAAATTACAGAGTTTTGGAGACTTTATATTTTTAAATACATTTATGGATATAAAAAATGTATTCCTTCACAATGAATTTATTTTGCTCTTACAAAAAGATTAGTTGGAGAGTTCACTTTGTTATGTTTGACTGTAGCTATTTGTACATCGCAAGCATTACTTTTGAGTTGTACGCATTTTATAAACTCTTTGAGGTAGTATTGCAATATTTTCTTTGAGTTGAAGTGATTTGCTAGGGACTTAGAGACTTACTCCAAAGAAGCAAATGAACTTGAGAATAGTGAACATTTTGAGATTTTAGATAATATTACCTATTCCATATATTCTGCTATACTTTTTACATTTTGCCAAAGAAAATACCGTATTTCCTGGTAGATAACCTGCATGTTATCTATACAAAAAATATAGAAAAATGATAAAAATAATAGTGCGTGATATATTACGGAAAATCTAGTTTAATTGAATATTGAACTCGGAAACAAATGACTAAACAATACTCACTTACAAGGGCAATTTTATTATAACCAACATACAGAAGTACCTCTTACTACGAGTGTTCCTTAGTACGAGTGTTCCATACTACTAACTGGCACTTGGCCGAAATATTGAATCTTAAGATGAGCGAAATTTCTTACTACGAGCGTGCAGGTATAATCATATCCTGCTTGTTGGCGCTGTCTAATGAGTTCGCGGACGAGCTACCAGGGCTATCAAGGACCCGATGGTAAGCTCGAAACAAAATCCATTTTATAAATTGCTTACGTTGGACAATTTGGTAAACGAGCCAAAAGAAGCGGGATGTGGAGTTCAATGCTGATAAGACCAAATCAAATTCTCCTTGGATCACCCTGCCGTCGCTCACTCAGATCGTGTTTTGAAATCGTAGGAAAAGCATTTTATGAATTGTGTTATGGCAAATATTTGTGTTTTTTTGTATTGTATTCTGTAATTTCTACATTAGCCATGGGACCTAAGAATCGTAGCGTACAGGAAAGTAGTGATAAGAAGAAAAAGCTAATCACGATCTATATCAAGAAGGAAATTATCGAAAAATATGAAAAAGGAGTGCGTGTTGGGGATTTGGCACGCCAATACAAATGGAGTACGTCGATGATGTGCACTATTTCGAAGAAAAAGAAGGAGATAAAGGTCTTGTCGTCATCGAAGGGTGTCGCAAGGCTGTGGAAGAAGCGGACAGTTGTGAACATGAGATGGAAAAATTGCTTCCGAATTGGTGAACTAGAAGGAACTCGCAGGTTAAACTGTCACTGAGGACATCATCTGCAAGAAGGCACGATTATTATACGACGATCTTTACAAGAAGTCTCCTGGAACGCCATCGGAAGAGCCTGCGGATACTGTGGAACTTTTCAAGGCCAGTCGAGGCTGATTTGAAAAATTCAAGTGGAGAGCGTACTACGACATGGTGAGGCAGCCAGTTCGGACACCAATGCGGCTGAACAATTCGTGAAAGACATCGCCGAACTAATTGCATCGCAGGGCTTCGGAAAATCCGAAGGTCTAACAAGATAATTATGGAGAAGCTACCAGTGATGTGGATGGCTAACGTGAAGGCCTGGGTCACCAGGCAATTTACCATCTAGTGAGTAAACACCGCCTTTGGCCCGGCTGTGAAGACATTCCTACTTGAACAAAGCCTACCTCTCAAGGCCCTCCTTGTGCTTGACAATGCCCCGGGACACCCTCCGAACCTTCAGGATTAAATTTAAGATGAGTACAACTTCATCAAGATCTTCATCACCTTCCGCCGAATGCCACCCCTATCTTGCAGCCCATGGATCAGCAGGTGATTTCCAATTTTAAGAAACTGTACACCAAGCATTTCTTTCGTCAGTGCTTTGATATCACGGAGAACACAAAACTCACTCTGCGCTAAATCTGGAAAGATCATTTTAATATCATTAACTGCATCAAAATCATCGATCTGGCGTGGCAGGGAGTCACCAGAAGAACTCTTAATTCGGCTTGGAGGAAGCTGTGGCCCAAAGCTGTTTCCGAACGAGACTCCATGGGACTCGAACCAGGAATGCTTGATTTGGAAGGAATCGTATCTCTTGGTAAATCCATAGGGCTGGGGGTGGATGATAAAATACTCGAGGGCCATGGAGAAGAACTGACAATGGAAGAACTTCTGCTGCTTCAGGAGCAAAATCAGTCAGATGCAGTGGAGGAAACTGTATTGGAGGATAAAGCAGGAACATCTGAGAATGCGCTGCCATCCGAAAAATTAAGAGAAATATTATCTAAGTGGCAAGAACTGTCCGATTTTGTCGAAAAATATCACCCAGATAAATTAAATTCGGGGTGTGCGGCTGCTTTGTTTAACGATTATGGTATGGAACACTTTAGAAAAATTTTAAAAAGTCGTATGAAACTAATTTCGCTTGAGATCTCCTGAAAAGACAAACTGCAGAAGACGAACAACGTTCACCAGGCAAATTGCCTACATTAGATGCGACAGTGCGAGAGAAAACGCAAAAAAATGTGCCTGACTTTTTATTGAAAGGAGATTCTCCCCCAAAACAGTAGTCTTCCGCTCTCCCACCCAGATTGTCATAGTTAAAAGGTAACTGACGTATTAAAACCTTTCTATTTCATTGCTTTATCTTTTGTAATGATTTATAATTGTTATGTCATTAATTACTGTACTACATCGTGTTAATTAACAATAATTTTATAAATTGAGGTGGGGTGGGTGGGGGCTGGAACGGATTAATTGCAATTCAATGAAGTTAAATGGGGAAAATTGTTTCTTAAAACGAGCATTTCTTAATGCGAGCTCGCTTTTGGAACGGATTAAACTCGTAGTAAGAGGTACCACTGTATTGTAAATGTTAATGTAATTATATAATTAATTTCAAAAAAAGAGTAATTATTGCAAAACATTACAGTTGTGGTAAAACATTGTCTGCATAACACAAAGGAGGAAAGCATAAAAAAGGAAACTTAAGTAATTAGTACAAGAATTACATTAAAACTTGCAAACATAAATCTTAGTCAAAACCATAAAATTCATCTCCCGAGTCACACTGGAACGAATCCATAGTTTGCAGTATTTCCACCAGAAGATCAGCAACTTCGCTTTCATCAGTAGCTTCATGGTTTTCAGAGTCTGTTGCTTCTGTAACCTGCAAATCCCCAAATGATTTATGAAAACCTCTTTGGACGCAAATTACTGTCACTGAATTCCAGCTTTCTGATATCCATTTGCATATTTCCTCATAAGATGATGGTCGCTTCATCTTCCCAGAGTTTGTATATTCATGGATACCTGCAATCATCCATTCCTCCCACTTAGCTGGAAGTTTTGATTTGAAGGATTTATTCACCATTAAATCAAGGGGTTGAAGTTACTTCGCCATTCCACCTGGTATAATTGCTACCTTGGAGTATGTGTTGACCAATTTCTTTACTTCGGGCACTAAATGGGCTCAACATGCATCCATAATTAAAACAGATTTGGGGCCAAAGAAAGCATGTTTACGTTTTTTCCAAACATTATCCAACCAGGTCTTCATCATTCCTTTATTTATCCATCCTTTTTCATTTGTGGTAACAATAAGGTCTTTCGAAAAATGCCCCTTTGAAATGGTTTTCCTCTTAAATATCACCATAGGAGATAGCTTGCAACCATCTGACGTTATGCACAATACAATTGTAAAATTTGACTTTTTGTGTCCTGTCATAGTAATGGACACTTACTTTGCACCTTTAAGATCCACAGTCCTTGCAGTTGGAAGGTCAAAACTTACTGGGACCTCATCCATATTACCCACATGCATTTCTTCTACTTCGAAAATGCACTCTTTCACAAACTGTCTAACATAAATTTTATCACCTTGGCCTCCCAATCTACAGGTAGTTTCTGACCAATGCTTGTCGAGGCACGAACACTTAAATTATTTCTCATCATGAACCGGAATCCCCAAAAGGGATATGCTTTGAAGTCAATTATGTTTTTCTCTCATGCAATTTGCTTTGCTTGAAGTAAAATTCTAGTTTTTGAGAGTCTTATTCCTCTTGATCGTTCACGAATAATCCAGTCGTAAAGTTCTTTTTCGAGTGTTGGCCAGAAACACTTTCTGTAGCGCATGACTCGTTTTCCACGATGCAGTTTCTTAAAAACCTCCTCATTCTTTCGCCACTCTCTCACACTAGCTTCATTTACATTGAATTTTCTCGCTGCTGCACGATTTCCATTAACTTTTGCAAACTGAATAACTTCCAGCTTAAACTGAGCCGTGTACGATTTGCGTGTTTTTGCTTTTCTTTCTTCCATGGCCTTGCAATTATAAATATAATTAGGTACTATTGAAATTTCTAGATACCACTTTCAAAATCGTTTATTTCCTAGTTCATTTGTCCATAGAAAGGTAGTTATAATGATTTTGCTGCGGCTTCAACAGCAACATAACGATCACAGCAACGAACGATTAAAGCGCTTTATGAAAAATAGTACAAATTTGTAATGCGCGTTATCAATACATATATCACACAGAAGAAATTTTTAAAATGCGTGTTATCTATACATTTCTCATAGTGAAGAGATTTTTAAAATGCGTGTTATCTAGAAAGTGCGAGTTATTTACCAGAAAATACGGTATTTCTTTTCATATGTTTCATGGAATTCTTAAACTTTTTCATACTGTTTTCTTCAATTAAATTAACACTGTTTTCAAATGTCAAGGAATTAATGTTTCTTTGTTCGTTCTTTGAGTGTCAAGTTGTGTTGTAGCTTTATTAATGCTATTGAATTCATCTCACTTCAAACAATATCTTCATTACATCTTGCAAACTGATGAATATCTTTATATATTTTTTTAAATTTAGTAGTTGCTTTTTAACTGAATATGCTCAGATTTTATTTTAATGTCCATTAAAATTTGGGAAGTCTTCTAAAAACACTAGGTCTATTTAGAAGCAAAAGATATTGTTTTTAATTTTATAAAGGATTTTCTCAGTCTCGTAATTGGAAATGGCATACTCTTTTAAAATTCATGAGTCTACATGTAGAAATATCATTTTATTTTGTAAGGCTTGGAAGTAATTCATTTAATGTTCACTTTATTGCAGGTAAAACAGTTCCTAACAGCATTAATTTGAGAGATTAGTTTGAGCTCTTTTTACATATGACAGGTCTTTGAGAGTAAGGGTTTCTTTCTTACGGATTGAATTTTGTGTGACTGTGATGATCTGCATTTCTACGATTGAGTCTTAAATTGTTGTTCATTTTGCAAACAATTTAAAGTGCTCATAGTGCCAAATGTTTTGTGAGTGTGGTTCATTTAGTAGTTATCTTTTGGGGACTTATACTCCAAAGAAGTGAGTGATCTTGAACACCTAACTCAAACGAGGAAAGTAACCCTAAGGATTTTGTTAAGTTTGATTAGTATGTCTTGATGCATGTTCTGCAATATATTTGTTAAATATTACACTCTGTTATTTATCTGTTTGTTTTTACAAGTCTTTAATAGTGTCTTTTCAACATAGTTTTGATCATCTTGGAAATTGTCTCAGTTTGCCAGTCACATTAAATGTAATGGAGTTTTATAAAGGTGTTTGAACAAGTTCTAGGCTCATTGAATTCCTGATGGAAGAGGTTGTTATCTGTGCTGAAAATTCTCATTTCATCTGTCTCTCAACTCTTTTCTGTATTTAATTTGAAACTTTTGGCTCTTCATTCTTCAAGTGTCAGCATTTTAAATCTCAGGTGTTAGTTATCTGAATTTAACATCCTTCTGGGTTTAACATTTCTTGGATACATTTACATTTAGGAAAAAGAACTTGCAATTTCTAAAACCTATGACGTCTGCTTGAGAGAAAGTGTTTCATTGTATTTTGAAGAGCCTCTTATAGAATGACTACCTGCTTTATTATAATTTGGATTTCTGAATCATTGTATTGTGTATTTTGGGAACTAATTGAAGTCCTCCAAGTGCCGTGTTCAGTGGTTGCAAGTGATTCTTTAAGTCATTGTCTCTTGGGAAGTTAGGCTCCAAATAAGTAGATGACCTTGAGGACTTCAAATAGTTTTGCTTTTAGATAGCTATGTGTACTTTCCTTCAATTGAGTGCTCATATCCTGGAGTTCTTAAACTGTTTTCTGCAGAACTTCATTTATTATTTGAAAGTTTTCACAATTTCATGTGCTATTTAAAGCTCAAGAAAGAATTTGAACACTATCTATCACACAGTGATTTATTTCTGTTTTTCCGTTTTTGTTAAGTTTATTTTGTAACATCAACATTTAAGGCACTTTATTTTCATGTCCTAGGGTCTGCATGCATATATTACTTTGGATTGCTATTTATTTACTTATATTCAGGTATTTGGTTGCTTTCATCAGATTAGTTGACTTTATTCATTTCTTCAAAAAATGTTTGTCTTAATGTGTGAAAGATAAATTATGGAACTTTTTATGATGAAACAATTTTTAAGTATTTTAACATCAGTAATTTCAATAGTAGATATATCTTATTTGACAATTGAGCTCTTGAAGAGTGATTTTTAATTAGTCTCAATAACTATTTAAGCAACTTGATTCACACTAACAAAGAGGAAGTAAATTAAATTGTGAAAATTAGATAGTTATTGCTTGGAAATCATATTACTCGTTCCATTCCTTCTCTTTTTATTGTTCTATTTAGTTGAATTTAATTTTTCTTTCCAAATACTTATGCAGTTCAATATTTTAAAATTATTCAGAGGATTACCACGTGAGAGAGTTGCTGGTTATGGTATACAGTTCTTGTGCGTGACTTTCACTTATCATGTCTGTGAATTGCACTTCTTAATATTTTGCCTTTGGAGAGCTGTCTTTACACGTTTTCTTAGTTTCTTCTTCAGTGCTTCAATATCATGTTATAAATTTCCTCTTCATTTGACTGGATTTTGTTTGGTTTTCTTGAATTTCCCATTATATGGCTTCACAGTTTAAGTGCATTATCATTATCATTAGGGGCATTAGGTACTTTTTACTCTTTAATGTTTCTCAGATTCTTATGTTGTTACTCAGATTGTTCTCTGAGTGTCAAGTTGTCTAGATTTATTAATATCTTGGAACTCATCTCATTCCAAGCAATATCTTCACCACATCTAATAAACTGCTGAATATCTTCATATAATTGTTCAAAATCTTCTGTAGTTACTTTATAACTAAATATTCTGAATTTTAATTTTCCTTATTACTAAAAATTTTCATTACATTCTATTATATATTCTTTAGTTTTTGGGAAAGTATTTCGACAAAAAATAGGTTTATTGTGATCCAAAAGAAAAAACTTTTGATTTATATTGCATACTCTCATTTTGGCATCAGTCTAATAGCTACTATTTGCTTTTTATTTTACAATTCAAGGTCCTTTATTTATAAGTGTCAGTATTTTGCAATGTTAGGTGTTAATTCCTTTAAAGTTCACTTTATTGGGTGTACAAAAATATTTAACAGAATTTATTTATGAATTAGTTTGAATTCCTTTTACATGGGATAACTGTTTGGGAGAAAAGGTTTTTCAAGATTTTAATTATTAATTGATGACTTTTGCATGAATTTACGTTTAGAAATGCAAATTCTTACAATGTTTAATTATTGAGCATACAGGGAAATATTTGAGAGGGTTCAGATGATTCATTAAGTAGTTTTCTTCTGAGAATTTTATCTCCAAAGATGCAAATTACCTTTAGAACATTGAATATTTTTTGCTTTTAGATAATGATGCATACCCCTTGTTTTCTTCTGTTCTTGTTATTTAGAAAATTTTGATTTTGAATTGGCTGGGGTGATTATTTTTAGATATGTAAACATCAGCAGTGTTAAAGGATAAGTAGTTCTTATTGACGTTTTCATAAGTGGGTTGAAACTACTCTTTATTGCACTCTACGGTAGAATAGAGTAGTTGGTTTGTCAGTTGCATTCTTGATCTTCAAATGAAGCTTTATTGAATACTTGTCGTTATCATTCCTATTTCCAATGGTGGCCCGAGTTGAATTATATGAGGTGTTCCCTTCATGTTCATTAACATAAAGCTTTATTTACTGAATATTTAAGCATAGCAGTTAACTTAATAACATTGTATTGTAGCTTGTATTGTAATGAAAACTATATAGAATTTCAAGGAAAAATGGACTTTAAAAAAGTCTGACCAGTCCGGGGATTGAACCTATCTTTTCTCTATAAAGGGATTTTCCTCTATCCAGGAGGCTGCCTTAACCACTAGGCTACTGAGACAGAACATTTAAACTAGCCGTTTTGGGAACTTTGTGTGCAAGGGCAAGTGTGGTTTTGTCCAACTATGCGGCATTGTCCACAGCCAAGACCTCATCGAGGCTGTCCCCCAGGCATTGACCCTTCCTTGTGATATAGAATTTGACATTTCCTCATAAAATAAGTCAATTTATAAAGATTTTGATCTTAATTAATAATGTTTGGTAGTATTATTGATTATTTTGACTTTTTTCTAAGCCAGTAGATGATTTTCATGATTAGTTTACCATAGATGCATTTTAGTTAAAAAAAACTTTGAATGCTTTTCAGTCTTTCTCTTACTTTAAGTTGAAGATTGAATTTTTCATTATTTACTTAATGGTAAAAAAAAGGTTATAGGAATGCTACTTTGAATTTGAATCATTGAGTGCTATATTTTTAGATTTGTGTGCATTTTTCGCTTAATTTTGCATGAACTAGATTCTTCTGAGATATTTTAATCAGTGAGTTATCCTGGCTCAACATAATTGGCTACAGTAAATACTTAAGTTGATCGATTTAATTAAAAGTTTTAGTTAGATTTCAGCAGTTATAAATTGAATTTTTTTAAACTTTAAACGTTATAAATGTAATTTTTCTCTTCATAAAAATTTTTTATTTTAAAGTCAATTGAAAGTCTGGATGAAAGTTTTTATTGAAATTGAATTTGTTTACTGTAGTTAAAATAAAATATTCTTCTACATAATTATTATTTATACTCTATTTTGTTGTTAATTGGTTTCACTTAGATTGGCCTCATATGATTTCAGTCTAAATGTTATAAAAATAGACATTTATTCATAAAATCAGTCAGTTAGCAAAGATTTTTTAAATTTATTGATTAATATTTGGTTTTGATATATATATATATATTCCTTTGGTATTTGCTGAATTGTGTTGGTTGTCATGAGCTTATTGTGGTTTCAAGTTAGTAGAATGGAACTGCAATTATTAAATATATTTTAAAGCATTCACAGATTAAAATTCGGAGTATTTACTTAATAATAAATAAGTATTAAGGGGTTGATGCTACTTTGAATTTGAATCATTGAGAGTCGTTTTGTTTAAGATTTTAAGCATTTTTCATAATTGTCAGAAAGAAATAGACTTTGCTAAGAAATTTTCATAACAGGGTCTTCATTGTGTGACATAATGATAAAATAAATAGTTGATTATTCCCATTATTTTGTTCTGTATCTTGAGAAATTAATAGTTTTAATTAGTCAGGCTATATATAACAATGTCCTGAGGATAGCTAGGGCTCTTTTAAGCTTGTATCGATGCAAAATGATTTTTGTTAGTGACTTGTTATCTGTATGCTTTGAATCCATAGAGTAAGGATTGAGAAAACAACATCTCACTTATGATGTTGCCATTACCAGAAAAAGAAATTTGTTATGCAAATGATCAAAAATATTATATGTAATCAGCTTTGAAAATATATAATATATTGCATGGAGTCATCCTACCGAAGTTTGGCATCAAAGCTATTATATTTACATTGGCCTCATTTGGTTGGATAATTCTACTCAAAGTAAAAAGTTGCAGCAAACAATCTCAGAAATAAGTTTTAATTGTTTCATTAATTTCATCACAGTTTAGAAATAAACTTGCACTTTGGAAGTTTTTGTATGTAATTTCACATGTTGTATTTTCTTATGCATGGGAGTTGTGAAAATCATGTGCTATATCAGCAAATATATGTTACAAGTCCAATTTCCCCAATGTAATTTTTGTTCCAATCTAGTATAATTTACTATGACAGTCATTTCATGAAGTTTTATTCACTAATTGTGTTTATGTTTGCATGCTATTTATTTTAAAAACACATTTTGTTTAAGTAAATTAGGTTTTATTTGCAGTTTTAAAATTATTTAAATCTAACATGGAAAGTTCAAATTGAATTTTAAAAGTAAATTAAAATATTAGTTTAATTGAAGATATCACAATTTTAAATCAATCATTTGTTAAAAAAGTCTTGAGTTAAAAAAATGAAATGAAATTTTTTTCATGAAATATTCTATTTGATGAATGTTTCTATTTAAGGTAAAGTTTATTGTAAATAAATTGAAATGTTCAATAAAATGCTCAAAGTTGTATGTATCTAATTTTTCTTCATTGCAGGTGGAAACATTCAAAGCCCAGAGCTGTGGAATATTTTCAAAGTACAAATTGGAAACAGTTTGTCACATGCAAAATGCAAGTGTTTCTCGACTTTGATTATTTTCCAATACTTACAATTTGGACTTTGAAAATGTTCCACAGCTCTGGACTCTGAATAGTTCCACTGAAGTTGCCAACACCTGTACCTAGTTGGAAAATTTCTAAGTCCTGAAAAATATGACATTGAAATATTTTCTGTCAGCAAATCTCTGGAGATTCTGCTGACTTTTTGAGAGGATAACATTGTTGATGACAAATAAATATAATTCATTCCAAAAATGAAATATCCCTGTTATTTTTTGAACATGCCTAGTGAGTTAGGAATACTATTTCAGCCATTTTTCTTCATATGTTAATGGTTTAAAGCATGAATGTTCCATTTTGATGTACAACTATAAAATATCCAATGGAATTTAATTAATATTGCATCATTTGAAGACAAGGGAAGCCAGCGATTTTCAACGGGAAAACTGCCAAATTCCAAAAAACAGTACAAATGAAATTATGTTTCTAAATACAAGGAAATGAATCTGCATCATCATACACCTTTCTTATTCTCATTTAATCGATCCTTTTTTCGATCATATCTTGGAAAAATCACGAAAAGTAAGGCAAAATATACGAAAAAAGATTAAAATTTTGTTGAAATTATAAGTTTTCGATGCTTACTTTTGTTAACATCTCGATAACATGCCAAAAATTAAGGCAAAATAGAGGAAAAAATTGAAACTTCGGTGAAATTATCCGTTTTCGATGCTTTTTTCGATCATATCTTGGCAAAATCACGAAAACTAAGGCAAAATAGAGGAAAAAATTGAAATCTCGGTGAACTTATCCATTATCGAAGCTTTTTTTGATCATAGCATGGGAAAATCACGAAAAGTAAGGCAAATAAGAGGAAAAAAATTGAAATTTCGGATAAAGTATCCGTTTTCGATACTTTTTCGATCATATTTTGGCAAAATCACGAAAAGTTTGGAAAAATAGACAAAAAAAGATTGAAATTTCGTTGAAATCATCCGTTTTCAATGCTTTTTTCGTACAAATATTTGCAAAATAATCTTATCAATCAATAATATTTGCAAAATAATCAGTCTCTCTCCGACCGCCGTAGTGTTCGGATGTACTAATCGCTTTCTCTTTCAGAGCTAACCCATTCACCCCCAACAGGTAACCCAACCCGGAGGATGGCCAAGGCAAGGGCACGCAAGGTGGACGATGAGGCCGCATCCATCGTCTCGAAAGTAGAAGAGTTGCTCTCCCCGAAGATATCACTTGCAATCAAAGAGCAACTGAAGAAAACGGAGAGCCCGAAAGACAACCAAAACCCTGACGATGTCCTGGAGAAGGTGATGGCCTCCATCAAAGAAGACGTAAAGACGGCCGTGATGGAGATACGAAGGCTCCGCTAGCAAGTGGAGGAGCAGGAGAAGTGGTTGGATGCCTTAGAGCAGTATAGCCGCAGAAACTGCCTTCTTATTCATGGGCTCCCGGAGCACGAAGGAGAAGTATCAATTAATAATGTTATTGGTTTTTTTGACGCGAAAATTGGAATTGAAATTCCTGTGCAATCCATCGACAGGGCTCATCGAGTTGGGCAAAGGAATCGCGGCCACAATCGACACAGGCCCACCATCGTGAAATTTGTTTCATATGCCGATCGGGACCTGGTGTGGAAAAATAAGAAGCGGCTGCGGAACACCGGATTCCTCATCACGGAGAGCCTCACCAACTACCGGAAAAGAGTGCTCGATGAAGCAAAAGAATCCTTTGGCCGAGAAAATGTGTGGACATCGGACGGGAGAATAATTGTTCTTGGGTCCAACGGAATCAAGCACACGGCCACAACACTAGAGGACATCAGAAAAATCTTCGCAGCCACATACCCGTCAACGGCAACCCCCAAACAGCTCCCGGCAATAGCCACTCCGGCAAAAAGTTAAGTAAAAAGCTCTGAGGGCTTTTTTTTTCCCGAGGACTTTTTTTTTCCCGAGGACTTTTCTCTCTCTCTTTTATCATTTTCTCTCTTTCTCTTATTCCCATAATCATCGCTACCTTCTCTCTACCCTTTTCCCTTAAATTGTCAATAGTACTTTCTACATTCCTCTCACCTCTTTCCCTTCTTTTTTATATACTTTTGTATTCCTTATTTTATTTTTATTTTCCATATATTTATTATTATTATATCTATTTAATATACCTTGTTTACTGCATAGTAAAGTTCATCCTTGACGTATTCTCCTGAGTATATTTTACATACGCTCCTTTTTTAGATTAATGCTTCTTGTTCTTTGAACCAGTGGTTTTTCGTTTCGTTTCTCATTTATTTTCGACTTAGTTATTCTTTCTTGGCGTAATCATGCTCCCTCACAATTCTCAGAATTCCCTTTGTCATGCTTTGAAATGCTCAAAACAACTCGTTTCACCCCCCATCGCTTCTTACCTGAGTCCTCTTGCCACTCAGTTTTTCCCAGCAAACTACAATGACTCATTGAATCCCAATGCATGTGCATTCTTCCCAAACTCTTCTACCCTCACTTTCTCTTCTGAAATACTTCCTTCTTATCGCAACTTCAATCAGTACTCAGCACCCGAAAGTCTCCACCGTTTAGCTTCTTTCCACAGAAGATCTCTCATGGCAGTGCATATCAACGTGCAAAGCATACCCGCACACTTAGATGAAATTAAACTTATAGGCACTGTGGACGGTATTGATTTAATAGGTGTTAGTGAGTCATGGTTAAAACCCAATATTTCTTCTTCAATTGTTAACATCCCTAACTTCAACCTAATCAGAAACGATAGGATTGGTAAAAGAGGTGGCGGTGTATGTGTATATATAAGAGAGGGCCTTCAATATAAATTAATCTCTCACTCTCAACCTAACTATTGCGGTCGTCCCGAATATATCATGCTTGAAATTAGATTAAAAAAGAAAAAAACTGCTCTACTGCATAATCTATAAGCCTCCAAAAATAGGATTTTTATCTGACATAGAAGATGCTTTGTCTGAACTCTTACACCTTTACGATGATGTTATAATTATGGGAGACCTCAACACAAACCTCTGTGTTGATAGTCCCGAATCGAATCAATTGAGATCTGTATTCAATTCCTTGAACTTTGATATTCTCCCTCTGAATCCAACGTTCTTCACTAACCACTCTGCCACATTATTGAATCTGATCCTCGTAAGCAATCGGAGTAAAGTCTTAAATCATGGGCAATTATCAGCACCCGGTATTTCGGCGCACGATCTCTTGTATATCAACTACGCAATACGCTCTGAAAGGACATCGCCAAAACTAATAACTTACCGTAACTTAAATAATATAGACTTAAGAGCTTTATATCATTCGATTTTGCAACTCCCGCTTGATAATATTTTCCTTATTAACGATTTAGACGGAAAGGTTGAAATGCTTAATACTTTTTTCAGTGAATTAATTAACGAGCATGCTCCTCTTAAAACCAGACGCGTAAAAAATCAACCTACTCCGTGGATAAGTGAGTCAATTCTGTCTTTAATGCGACATAGAGACAAACTTCTAAATCAATATAAACGATCCAAACTAATTACGGATTATGAGAGATTCAAATATTTTCGAAATAAAGTAAAAAGTTCAATTAAAAAAGCCAAAGCTAAATTTGCAGATAAACTCCTTAAGCATTCCTCTGGCAAGTCCTTATGGAAAGGATTATCGAAGCTAGGTGTAGGTAAATCTAAATACTTGTTCCCGCATAACTTAAGCTCTGATAGTATGAACAAACATTTTGTTGACAACTACACAAAATTAACACCCGATGAATTCCGATAGTCGCTGTTGTCCATAACTACTCAAACACCTCTAACTAAATCTGAATTCAAATTTAAGCCAGTGTCCTCCAGTGAAGTTAAAAAATCTCTCTTGGCCATCAAATCCTCAGCTACAGGCATGGATGGTATTCCGATCCAGTTCATCCATAAAATTCTCTATGCCTTTCACCCCCTCATAACACATATTTTTAATTTCTCCCTTTCTCACGGAATCTTTCCTTCACAATGGAAAACGTCTGTCATACATCCTATTCCTAAAAAGAGTACTCCATCTGATTTGAACGACTTCCGCCCAATAAGTATTCTTCCATCATTATCCAAGAGTCTCGAACGCCTAGTACATATCCAATTTTCAAGGTTTTTGACCGAGAATAATCTCTTCGATCCTTACCAGTCTGGTTTTAGACGCCACCACAGTACTTCTACGGCACTTACTAAAGTCACTGATGACATAAGGATCGCAATGGACAAAAAGAAAATCACTTTTCTTGCCCTAATTGACCTCAGCAAAGCTTTTGACTCAGTATAGATTGATTTACTCCTTGCCAAACTAAGGATATTTAACCTCTCTCCCTCCACCTTATCATGGTTTTCTTCATATCTTACAAATAGATCCCAAACGTGCTTCGCTAACAATATTCTTCAATAACAATACTCTTCAGTAATAATAAACAATCACGGCGTTCCGCAGGGCTCTATTCTCGGGCCTTTGTTATTTTCTCTTTACCTCCAAAATCTATCCTCTCACTTGAAACACGTTTCTTACCACCTATACGCCGATGATCTACAAATATATCTATCGTCGGAACGGCAAAACTCTATTGAAGCCATCAGCCTAATTAATAATGATATCACCCTCTTACACTCATGGCTTAACTCATTGGCGCTTAAAATCAACCCAAGTAAATCTCAGAGTATAATATTTGGTTATCCAAAGATACTGAGAAACATCAACACTCTTACACTACCCAAAGTAAAAATTGACAACATTGAAATGGATTTCAGCTCATCTGTAAAGAATCTAGGAATACTTATATATCAATCCTTTACTTGGGTTCCTCAAGTAGCGGAAGTCTGCAGGAAATCATATTCAACTCTTCAAAATATGAAACGATTGCAGTATATTTTACCATTTAAGCTGAAAAAATTACTTGTTCAAGCATTAATTTTTCCTATCTTTGATTATTGTGACACACTAATGAATGAAGCAAACAAAACGGTCACCATTAAATTAAACACAGCTTTTAATCATGCGGTCAAATTTATCTTCAATGCTAAAAAATTTGATCATGTTTCCCCACTTTTAAAAGAATTAAAGTGGCTTCGTCCCCAGTCAAGAAGAAAACTTCACACTCTTAATCTCGTGTATAAAGTTCTCAATGAATGTTGCCCCAGGTACCTCGATAATTACTTTACTATACTGAACAACTCGCAAGGACTAGGAGCTCGTCCCACTGGCAAACTCATGATACCAATTCATAGAACCGAAATTTGCAGTAAATCTCTCCTTGTCATCGGAGCAAAATACTGGAATGAAGTTGCTCAACCAAAATTAATACAATCATCTTTCTTTTCATTTAAACGTGAGATCTTTGAAAAACTCTATCGGTCAGAACAACAAATACCTACTTAGCTCTTTCCATCATTCCTTCAAATCGTCGTTACACCCAATCAATACTCTTCCTTTGTGTTTTTTTTTCAAATCTGAATAGCTATGTATGCATCTCATCTACCCTTTCTTTCTCTCTTCATTTTCAGGTTCCTCTCACCCTCTTTCTGCTGAGATAAATTTGAAAAAGTTGACGGATGCCGCTGGCTGACCTTCATTTATTTATTATTTTTTTCTTTGACAAATACTAATTAGTAGGAAACTAATAATATTTTTATTTTTTTTTCTTTCTTCTGTAAATTCATTGTTTTATGTATATTCTGTATGTAATTTTATTATTGTCTGTATTTAATTGTTATTTTTACTGTGTTTTCGCGGGTTTTTTTCACCCCCCTTCTCTGTGGGTGTTTTCCCGCAACGTGGGTTTTTCTTTAGCAACCTTCAGTTGCAAAGATTTTTTCCCCACACTCTGCTCTGTCTTTTTGCATTAATTTAATTTGTAATTATTCATCTTCTGACGACATACGAGGTTAGGTGGAAGAGAGGCCCACTAGGGCCTAACCTCGCCAATAAAGGGTCAAATAAATAAATAAATAAATAAATTATTTCTTAATTTTTCTCATTTTATCGAGATATTTAAAAAAAAAAACAACAAAAACGAATAATTTTATCGAAATTTCAATTTTTTCCCCTTTTTTACCTTATTTTTCCTCATTTTATCGAGATATGACCGTAAAAAGCAACAAAAACAGTTCATTTTTGCGAAATTACAATTTTTTTCCCTTAATTTTCTTCATTTTATCGAGATATTATCGAATAAAGCAACAAAAACGAATAATTTAAGCGAAATTTCAATTTTATTCCTCTTTTCTTTCTTAATTTTCCTCATTTTATCGAGATATTTTCGAAAAAAGCAACAAAAACGAATAATTTTACCGAAACTACGATTTTTTTTCCTCTTTTTTCTTCTAAATTTTCCTCATTTTATCGAGATATTATCGAAGAAAGCAACAAAAACGAATAATTTTATTGAAAAATACATTCTTTTCCTCTTATATCTCCTTAATTTTTCTCATTTTATCGAGATATTATCGAAAAAAGGAACAAACACAAATAATGTTAGCGAATTTTCAATTTTTTTCCTCTTTTATTCCTTCATTTTCCTCATTTTATCGAGATATTATCGAAAAAAGAAACAGAAACGAATAATTTTAGCGAAATTTCAATTTCTTTCCTCTTTTTTTCCTTAATATTCCTTATTATATCGAGATATTATCGAATAAAAGCAACAAAAACGAATAGTTTTAGCACAATTTCATTTTTTTTCCTTAATTTTCCTCATTCTATCTAGATATTTTCGAAACAAGTAACAAAAACAAATTTTAGCGAAATTTCAATTTCATTCCTATTTTTTTTCTTAATTTTCCTCATTTTACCGAGATATTATCGAAAAAAGCAATCGAAGCGAATAATTTTAGCGAAATTTTAATTTTTTTCTCATTTAATTTTCATTAATTTTCCTATTTTTATCGAGATGTGACCGAAAAAAGCAACAAAAACGAATAATTTTAGCGAAATTTCAATTTTTTTCCTATTTTTTTCCTCGATTTTCCTCATTTTATCGAAAATGCGAACAAAAACAAATAATTTTAGCGAAATTTCTATTATTTCCTCTTTTTTTCCTTAATTTTCCTCATTTTATCGAGGTATTATCGAATAAAGCAACAAAAACGAATAATTTAAGCGAAATTTCAAATTTATTCCTCTTTTTTTTCTAATTTACCTCATTTTATCGAGATATTTTTGAAAAAAGCAACAAAAACGTATAATTTTAGCAAAATTTCATTTTTTTCCTCTTTTTTTCCATAATTTTCCTCATATTTTCGATATATGACCGAAAAAGGCAGCAACGAAAGTTCATTTCTGAAAAATTTCAATTTCAAATTTCAATCCTTAATTTTCCTCAATATTTCGAGATGTGACCGTAAAAAGCTACAAAAACGAATAATTTTAGCAAAATTTCAACTTCATTCCTCTTGTTATTTCTTAATTTTCCTAATTTTATCGAGATATGACCGAAAAAAGCAACAAAAACGAATAATTTTAGCGAAATTTCAATTACATTTTTTTTTCTTCATTTCCCTCAATTTACCGAGATATTGTCGAAAAAAGCAAGAGAAGCGAATAATTTTAGCGAAATTTTAATATTTTCCCCTTTTTTTCATTAAATTTCCTAATTTTATCGAGATGTGACCGAAAAAAGCAACAAAAACGAATACTTTTAGCGAAATTTCAAATTTTTTTCCTCTTTCTTTTCCTTAATTTTCCTCATTTTATCTAGATATTATCGAAAAAAGGAACAAAAACAAATAATCGTAGCGAAATTTCAACCTCATTCCTCTTTTTCTTCTTAATTTTCCTCATTTCATCGAGATATTATCGAAAAAAAAACAAAAACGAATAATTTTAGCGAAATTTCAATTTTATTCCTATTTTTTCTCCTTAATTTTCATCATTTTATCGAGTTATTATCGAAAAAAGGAACAAAAAAAATAATTTTACCGAAATTACGATTTTTTTTCCTCTTTTTTCTTCTAAATTTTCCTCATTTTATCGAGATATTATCGAAGAAAGCAACAAAAACGAATAATTTTATTGAAAAATCCATTCTTTTCCTCTTATATCTCCTTAATTTTTCTCATTTTATCGAGATATTATCGAAAAAAGGAACAAACACAAATAATGTTAGCGAATTTTCAATTTTTTTCCTCTTTTATTCCTTCATTTTCCTCATTTTATCGAGATATTATCGAAAAAAGAAACAGAAACGAATAATTTTAGCGAAATTTCAATTTCTTTCCTCTTTTTTTCCTTAATATTCCTTATTATATCGAGATATTATCGAATAAAAGCAACAAAAACGAATAGTTTTAGCACAATTTCATTTTTTTTCCTTAATTTTCCTCATTCTATCTAGATATTTTCGAAACAAGTAACAAAAACAAATTTTAGCGAAATTTCAATTTCATTCCTATTTTTTTTCTTAATTTTCCTCATTTTACTGAGATATTATCGAAAAAAGCAATCGAAGCGAATAATTTTAGCGAAATTTTAATTTTTTTCTCCTTTAATTTTCATTAATTTTCCTAATTTTATCGAGATGTGACCGAAAAAAGCAACAAAAACGAATAATTTGAGCGAAATTTCAATTTTTTTCCTATTTTTTTCCTTGATTTTCCTCATTTTATCGAGATATTTTTTAAAAAAGCAACAAAAACGTATAATTTTAGCGAAATTTCAACTTCATTCCTCTTGTTTTTTCTTAATTTTCCTAATTTTATCGAGATATGACCGAAAAAAGCAACAAAAACGAATAATTTTAGCGAAATTTCAATTACATTTTTTTTTCTTCATTTCCCTCAATTTACCGAGATATTGTCGAAAAAAGCAATAGAAGCGAATAATTTTAGCGAAATTTTAATTTTTTCCCCTTTTTTTCATTAAATTTCCTAATTTTATCGAGATGTGACCGAAAAAAGCAACAAAAACGAATACTTTTAGCGAAATTTCAAATTTTTTTCCTCTTTCTTTTCCTTAATTTTCCTCATTTCATCGAGATATTATCATAAAAAAAAACAAAAACGAATAATTTTGGCGAAATTTCAATTTTATTCCTATTTTTTCTCCTTAATTTACCTCGTTTTATCTAGATATTATCGAAAAAAGGAACAAAAACAAATAATCGTAGCGAAATTTCAACCTCATTCCTCTTTTTCTTCTTAATTTTCCTCATTTCATCGAGATATTATCGAAAAAAAAACAAAAACGAATAATTTTAGCGAAATTTCAATTTTATTCCTATTTTTTCTCCTTAATTTTCATCATTTTATCGAGTTATTATCGAAAAAAGGAACGAAAACAAATAATTTTAGCGAAATTTCAACTTAAATCCTCTTTTTGGATCTTAATTTTCCTCATTTTATCGAGATATTATCGAAAAAAGGAACAAAAAAAAAATAATTTTAGCGAAATTTCAATTATATCCTCTTTTTTCTTTTAATTTTTCTCATATTACTGAGATATGACCGAAAAAAGCAACAAAAACTGATAATTTTTGCGAAATTTTAATTTTTTTCTCCTTTTTTTTCATTAATTTTCCTCATTTTATCGAGATGTTATCGAATAAAGCAACAAAAACGAATAATTTAAGCAAAATTTCAAATTTATTCCTCTTCTTTTTCTAATTTTCCTCATTTTATCGAGATATTTTCGAAAAAAACAACAAAAACATATAATTTTAGCAAAATTTCATTTTTTCCTCTTTTTTTTCATAATTTTCCTCATTTTATCGAGATATAATCGAAAAAGGAACAAAAAAAATAATTTTAGCGAAATTTCAACTTCAATTCTCTTGTTTTTTCTTAATTTTCCTCATTTTATCGAGATATGGCCGAAAAAAGCAACAAAAACGAATAATTTTAGCGAAATTTCAATTACATTCCTCTTTTTTTTTCTTGATTTTCCTCAATTTACCGAGATATTGTCGAAAAAAGCAATAGAAGCGAATAATTTTAGTGAAATTTTAATTTTTCTCCCTTTTTTTTCCTTAATGTTCTCATATTACTGAGATATGACCGAAAAAAGCAAAAAAAACAGATAATTTTTGCGAATTTTTAATTTTTTTGTCCTTTTTTTTCATAAATTTTCCTAATTTTATCGGGATGTGACCGAAAAAAGCAACAAAAACGAATAAGTTTAGCGAAATGTCAATTTTTTTCCGATTTTTTTCCCTTAATTTTCCGCATTTTATCGAGATATTATCGAATAAAGCAACAAAAACGAATAATTTAAGCGAAATTTCAAATTTATTCCTCTTTTTTTTTCTTAATTTCCTTATTTTATCGAGATATTTTCGAAAGAAGTATCAAAAACGTATAATTTGAGCAAAATTTCATATTTTGCCTCTTTTTTTCCATAATTTTCCTCATATTTTCAAGATATGACCAAAAAAGGCAACAAAAACAGATCATTTCTGATAAATTTCAATTTGTTTCCTCATTTTTTTCCTTAATTTTCCTCAATATTTCGAGATGTGACTGTAAAAAGCTACAAAAATGAATAATTTTAGCGAAATTTCAACTTTATTCCTCTTTTTGTTTCTTAATTTTCCTCATTTTATCGAGATATGACCGAAAAAAGCAAGAAATACGAAAAATTTTAGCGAAATTTCAATTTCATTCCACTTTTTTTTCTTAATTTTTCTCATTTTATCGAGATATTTTCGAAAAAAGTAACAAAAACGTATAATTTGAGCAAAATTTCATATAATTCCATAATTTTCCTCATATTTTCAAGATATGACCAAAAAAGGCAACAAAAACAGATCATTTCTTATAAATTTTAATTTGTTTCCCCTTTTTTTTCCTTAATTTTCCTCAATATTTCGAGATATGACCGAAAAAAGCAAAAAAAACAGATAATTTTCGCGAAATTTTAATTTTTTTCTCCTTTTTTATTCATTAATTTTCCTAATTTTATCGAGATGTGACCGAAAAAAGCAACAAAAACGAATAATTTTAGCGATATTTCAATTTATTTCCCATTTTTTTCCTTAATATTCCTCATTTTATCGAGTTGTTATCGAATAAAGCAACAAAAACGAATAATTTAAGCAAAATTTCAAATTTATTCCTCTTCTTTCTCTAATTTTCCTCATTTTAACGAGATATTTACGAAAAAAACAACAAAAACCTATAATTTTAGCAAAATTTTATTTTTTTCCTTTTTTTCATAATTTTCCTCATTTTATCGAGATATAATGGAAAAAAGGAACAAAAAAGATAATTTTAGCGAAATTTCAACTTCATTCCTCTTGTTTTTTCTTAAGTTTCCTCATTTTATCGAGATATTGTCGAAAAAAGGAACAAAAAAAATAATTTTAGCGAAATTTCAACTTCATTCCTCTTATTTTTTCTTAATTTTCGTTATTTTATCGAGATATGACCGAAAAACGCAACAAAAACGAATAATTTTAGAGAAATTTCATTTATATTCCCCTTTTTTTTCTTAATTTTCCTCATATTACTGAGATATGACCGAAAAAAGCAACAAAAACAGATAATTTTTGCGAAATTTTAATTTTTTTCTCCTTTCTTTTCATTAATTTTCCTAATTTTATCGAGATGTAACCAAGAAGAGTAACAAAAAAAAAATAATTTTAGCGAAATTCCAATTTTTATCCTTTTTTTTCCTGAATTTTCCTCATTTTAACGATATATTATCGAATAAAGCAACAAAAACGAAAAATTATGTTGAAAAATCAATTTTTTTCCTCTTCTTTTTCCTTAATTTTCCTCATTTTATCGAGATATTTTCGAAAAAAGCAAAAAAAACGTATAATTTTAGCAAAATTTCATTTTTTTCCTCTTTTTTTTCCAAAATATTCCTCATTTTATCAAGATATGACCCAAAAAAGCAACAAAAACGAATAATTGTAGAGAAAGTTCTATTTTATTCCTTAATTTTCCTCATTTTATCGAGATATTACCGAAAAATGCAAACAAAACAAATAATTTTAAGGTATTTCAATTTTTTTCCTGTTTTTTTCCTTAATATTTCTCATTTTATCGAGATATGACTGAAAAAAGAAAAAAACGAATAATTTTATCGAATTTTCAATATTTTTCCTTCTTTTTTTTCTTAATTTTCCTTATTCTATCGAGATATTATCGAAAAAAGTAACAAAAACGAATTATTTAAGCGAAATTTCAAATTTATTCCTCTTTTTTTTCTAATTTTCCTCATTTTATCGAGATATTATCGAAAAGAACAACAAAAACGTATAATTTTAGCAAAATTTAATTTTTTTCCTCTTTTGTTTCCCTAATTTTCATCATTTTATCGAGATATGACCGAAAAAAGCAACATAAACGAAAAATTTTAGAGAATTATCAATTTTCTTCCGCTTTTTTTTACCTTACTTTTTCTCATTTTATCGAGATATGACCGAAAAAAACAACAAAAACGAATAATTTTAGAGAATGTTTTATTTTTTTCTTCTCTTTTTTCTTAATTTTCCTTGTTCTATCGAGATATTATCGAAAAAAGTAACAAAAACGTGTAATTTTAGCAAAATTTCTAATTTTTCCCCTTTTTTACCTTATTTTTCCTTATTTTATCGAGATAGGACCGTAAAAAGCAACAGAAACAGTTCATTTTTGCGATTTTACAATTTTTTGCCTTTAATTTTACTCAATTTATCGAGATATGTCAGAAAAAAGCAACAAAAACAGATCATTTTAGTGAAATTTCAATTTTTTCCTCTTTTTTCCCTAAATTCTCCTCATTTTATCAAGATAATATCGAAAAAAGTAACGAAAACTAAAAGTTTTAGCGAAAGTTCAATTTGTTTCCTCTTTTTTTCTTTAAGTTTCCTCATTTTTCGATATGTGAACGAAAAAAGCAACGAAAACCAATAATTTTTGCGAACTTTCAATTTTTTTCCTTTTTTTCCATAATTTTCCTCATTTTATCGAGGTATAATCGAAAAAAGAAACAAAAACGAATTATTTTAGCGAAATTTCAATTTATTTACACTTTTTTCTCCTTAATTTTCATCATTATATCGAGAAATGACCGAAAAAAGCGACAAAAACGAAAAATTTTAGCGAAATTTCAATTATATTCCACTTTTTTTTTCTTAATTTTTCTCATATTACTGAGATATGACCGAAAAAAGCAACAAAAACAGATAATTTTTGCGAAATTTTTATTTTTTTCTCCTTTTTTTTCATGAATTTTCCTAATTTTATTGAGATGCGACCGAAAAAGCAACAAAACGAATAATTTTAACGAAATTTCAATTTTTTTACTATTTTTTTCCCTTAATTTTCCTCATTTTATCGAGATGTTATCGAATAAAGCAACAAAAACGAATAATTTAAGCGAAATTTCAAATACGTTCCTCTTTTTTTTCTTAATTTTCCTCATTTTATCGAGATATTATAGAAAAAAGGAACAAAAACAAATAATCTTAGCGAAATTTCAATTTCATTCCTCTTCTCCTTCTTAATTTTCCTCATTTAATCGAGATATTATCGAAAAAAGTTACAAAAACGAAATATTTTAGCGCAATTATTAATTAATTTCCCTTTTTTTTTCCTTGATTATCATCATTTTATCGAGATGTTATCGAATAAAGCAATAAACACGAATTATTTAAGCGAAATTTCAAATTTATTCCTCTTTTATATCTAATTTTCCTCATTTTATCGAGATATTTTCGAAAATAGCAACAAGAATGTATAATTTTTGCAAAATTTCATTTTTTTCCTCTTTTTTCCATAATTTTCCTCATTTTATCGAGATATTATCGAAAAAAGGAACAAAAAAATAATTTTAGCAAAATTTCAACTTCATTCCTCTTTTTTTTTCTTAATTTTCCTCAATTTACCGAGATATTGTTGAAAAAAGCAATAGAAGCGAATAATTTTAGCGAAATTTTAATTTTTCTCCCTTTTTTTTCCTTAATTTTCTCATATTACTGAGATATGACCGAAAAAAGCAACAAAAACAGATAATTTTATCGAAATTTCAATTTTTTCTCCTTTTTTTCATGAATGTTCCTCATTTTATCGATATTTTATCGAAAATTGCTACAAAAACAAATAATTTTGGCGAAATTTCTATTTTTTCCTCTTTTTTTTCCTAAATTTTCCTCATTTTATCAAGATATTATCGAATAAAGCAACACAAACGAATAATTTAAGCGAAATTTCAAATTTATTCCTCTTTTTTTCCATAATTTTCCTCATATTTTCGAGATATGACCGAAAAAGGCATCAAAAAAAGATCATTTCTGATAAATTTCAATTTTTTTCCTCTTATTTTCCTTACTTTTCCTCAATATTTCGAGATGTGACTGTAAAAAGCTACAAAAACGAATAATTTTGGCGAAATTTCAATATTTTTCCTCTTTCTTTTCCTTAAATTTCCTCATTTCATTGAGATATTATAAAAAAAACTAAAACGAATAATTTTAGCGAAATTTCATTTTATTCCTATTTTTTCTCCTTAATTTTCCTCATTATATCTAGATATTATCGAAAAAAGGAACAAAAACCAATAATCATAGCGAAATTTCAATTTCATTCCATTTTTTTCTTCTTAATTTCCCTCATTTGATCGAGATATTATCGAAAAAAGTAACAAAAACGAATTATTTTAGCGAAATTTTAATTTAATTCCTCTTTCTTCTTCTTAATTTTCATCATTTTATCGAGTTATTATCGAAAAAAGGAACGAAAACAAATAATTTTATCGAAATTTCAACTTCATTCTTCTTTTATTTTCTTAATTTTCCTCATTTTATCGAGATATGACCGAAAAAAACAACAAAAATGAAAAATTTTAGTGAAATTTCATTTCCATTCCACGTTTTTTTCTTAATTGTCCTCATTTTATCGAGATATTGTCGAAAAAAGAAAAAAAACGAATAATTTTATCGAATTTTCAATATTTTTCCTTCTTTTTTTTCTTAATTTTCCTTATTCTATCGAGATATGACCGAAAAAAGTAACAAAAACGAATAATTTAAGCGAAATTTCAAATTTATTCCTCTTTTTTTCTAATTTTCCTCATTTTATCGAGATATTTTCGAAAAAAACAACAAAAACTTATAATTTTAGCAAAATTTCATTTTTTTCCTCTTTTTTTCCATAATTTTCATCATTTTATCGAGCTATGACCGAAAAAAGCAACATAAACGAAAAATTTTAGCGAATTATCAATTTTCTTCCGCTTTTTTTTACCTTAATTTTTCTCATTTTATCGAGATATGACCAAAAGAAACAACAAAAACGAATAATTTTAGAGAATGTTCTATTTTTTTCTTCTTTTCTTTCTTAATTTTCCTTGTTCTATCGAGATATTATCGAAAAAAGTAACAAAAACGTGTAATTTTAGCAAAATTTCTAATTTTTTCCTAAATTTTCCCCTTTTTATCAAGATATTTTCGAAAAAACAACAAAACCGAATTAATTTTATCATAATTTCAATTTTTTCCCCTTTTTTACCTTATTTTTCCTTATTTTATCGAGATAGGACCGTAAAAAGCAACAGAAACAGTTCATTTTTGCGATTTTACAATTTTTTTCCTTTAATTTTACTCTATTTATCGAGATATGTCAGAAAAAAGAAACAAAAACAGATCATTTTAGTGAAATTTCTATTTTTTCCTCTTTTTTCCCTAAATTCTCCTCATTTATCGAGATAATATCGAAAAAAGTAACGAAAACTAAAAGTTTTAGCGAAAGTTCAATTTGTTTCCTCTTTTTTTCCTTAAGTTTCCTCATTTTTCGATATGTGACCGAAAAAAGCAACGAAAACCAATAATTTTTGCGAACTTTCAATTTTTTTCCTTTTTTTCCATAATTTTCCTCATTTTATCGAGGTATAATCGAAAAAAGAAACAAAAACGAATTATTTTAGCGAAATTTCAATTTATTTCTACTTTTTTCGCCTTAATTTTCATCATTATATCGAGATATGACCGAAAAAAGCGACAAAAACGAAATATTTTAGCGAAATATCAATTTCATTTTACTTTTTTTCTTAATTTTCCTCATTTTATCGAGAGTTTATCGAAAAAATCAACAAAAGCGAATAAGTTTTATCGAAATTTCAATTTTTTCCCCTTTATTTTCCTTAATTTTCCTCATATTATTGAGATATGACCGAAAAAAGCAGCAAAAACAGATCATTTATGAAAAATTTCAATTTGTTTCCTCTTTTTTTTCCTTAATTTACCTCAATTTTTCGAGATGTGACCGTAAAAAGCGACAATAACAAATAATTTTAGCCAAAATTGAATTTTTTTCCACTTTCTTTTACTTAATATTCCTCATTTCATCGAGATATTATCGAAAAAAAAACAAAAACGAATAATTTTAGCTAAATTTCAATTTGTTTCCTCTTTTTTTCCTTAAGTTTCCTCATTTTATTGAGATATTATCCAAAAAAGAAACAAAACGAATAATTTGAGCAAAATTTAAAATATTTTCCTCTTTTTTCTCCTTAATTTTCATCATTTTATCGAGTTATGATCGAAAAAAGGAACGAAAACAAATAATTTTAGCTAAATTTCAATTTCATTCCATTTTTTTTTTCTTAATTTTCCTCATTTTATCGAGATATTATCGAAAAAAGGAACAAAAAAAATAATTTGAGCGAAATTTCACCTTCATTCCTCTTTTTTTTCTTAATTTTCCTCATTTTATCGAGATATTACCGAAAAAAGAAACAAAAAAGAATAATTTTAGCGAAATTTCAATTAGATTCCACTTTTTTTTTCTTAATTTTTCTCATATTACTGAGATATGACCGAAAAAAGCAACAAAAACAGATAATATTTGCGAAATTTTAATTTTTTTCTCCTTTTTTTTCATAAATTTTCCAAATTTTATTGAGATGTGACTGAAAAAAGAAACAAAAACGAATAATTTTAGCGAAATTTCAATTTTTTTCCTATTTTTTTTCCTTAATTTTCCTCATTTTATCGAGATGTTATCGAATAAAGCAACAAAAACGAATAATTCAAGCGATATTTCAAATTTATTACTCTTTTATATCTAATTTTCCTCATTTTATCGAGATATTTTCGAAAATAGCAACAAGAATGTATAATTTTAGCAAAATTTCATTTTTTTCCTCTTTTTTCCATAATTTTCCTCATTATATCGAGATATTATCGAAAAAAGGAACAAAAAAATAATTTAGGCGAAATTTCAACTTCATTGCTCTTGTTTTTTCTTAATTTTCCTCATTTTATCGAGATATGACCGAAAAAAGCAATAAAAACGAATAATTTTAGCAAAATTTCAATTACATTCCTCTTTTTTTTCTTAATTTTCTTCAATTTACCGAGATATTGTCGAAAAAAGTAACGAAAACTGAAAGTTTTAGCGAAAGTTCAATTTGTTTCCTCTTTTTTTCCTTAAGTTTCCTCATTTTTCGATATGTGACCGAAAAAAGCAACGAAAACCAATAATTTTTGCGAACTTTCAATTTTTTCCTTTTTTTCCATAGTTTTCCTCATTTTTTCGAGGTAAAATCTAAAAAAGAAACAAAAACGAATTATTTAGCGAAATTTCAATTTATTTCCTCTTTTTTCTCTTTAATTTTCATCATTATATCGAGAAATGACCGAAAAAAGCGACAAAAACGAAAAATGTTAACGAAATTTCAATTTCATTCCACTTTTTCTTCTTAATTTTCCTCATAATATTGAGATATGACCGAAAAAAACAACAAAAACAGATCATTTATGAAAAATTTCAATTTGTTTCCTCTTTTTTTTCCTTAATTTACCTCAATTTTTCGAGATGTGACCGTAAAAAGCTACAATAACGAATAATTTTAGCGAAAATTGAATTTTCTTCCTCATTCTTTTATTTAAGTTTCCTCATTTTATTGAGATATTATCCAAAATAGAAACAAAACGAATAATTTGAGCAAAATTTAAAATATTTTCCTCTTTTTTCTCCTTAATTTTCATCATTTTATCGAGTTATTATCGAAAAAAGGAACGAAAACAAATAATTTTAGCGAAATTTCAACTTCATTCCTCTTTTATTTTCTTAATTTTCCTCATTTTATCGAGATATGACCGAAAAAAAACAACAAAAATGAAAAATTTTAGTGAAATTTCTATTCATTCCAGTTTTTTTCTTAATTTTTTCATATTACTGAGATATGACCGAAAAAAGCAACAAAAACAGATAATTTTTGCGAAATTTTAATTTTTTTTCATTAATTTTCCTAATTTTATTGAGATGTGACCGTGAAAAGCAACAAAAAAAAATAATTTTAGCGAAATTCCAATTTTTTTCCTTTTTTTTCCAAAATATTCCTCATTTTATCGAGATATGACCGAAAAAAGCAACAAAAACGAATAATTTTATTGAAAAATCAATTTTTTCCTCTTCTTTTTCCTTCACTTTCGTCAATTTATCGAGTTATTACCGAAAAAAGCAAACAAAACAAATAATTTTAAGTTATTTCAATTTTTTTCCTGTTTTTTTCCTTAATTTTTCTCATTTTATCGAGATATGACTGAAAAAAGAAAAAAAACGAATAATTTTATCGAATTTTCAATATTTTTCCTTCTTTTTTTTCTTAATTTTCCTTATTCTATCGAGATATTATCGAAAAAAGTAACAAAAACGAATAATTTAAGCGAAATTTCAAATTTATTCCTCTTTTTTTCTAATTTTCCTCATTTTATCGAGATATTTTCGAAATAAACAACAAAAACGTATAATTTTAGCAAAATTTCATTTTTTTCCTCTTCTTTTTCCATAATTTTCATCATTTTATCGAGATATGACCGAAAAAAGCAACATAAACGAAAATTTTAGCGAATTATCAATTTTCTTCCGCTTTTTTTTACCTTACTTTATCTCATTTAATCGAGATATGACCGAAAAAAACAACAAAAACGAATAATTTTAGAGAATGTTTTATTTTTTTCTTCTTTTATTTCTTTATTTTCCTTGTTCTATCGAGATATTATCGAAAAAAGTAACAAAAACGTGTAATTTTAGCAAAATTTCTAATTTTTTTCCTAAATTTTCCCCTTTTTATCAAGATATTTTCGAAAAAACAACAAAACCGAATTAATTTTATCATAATTTCAATTTTTTCCCCTTTTTTACCTTATTTTTCCTTATTTTATCGAGATAGGACCGTAAAAAGCAACAGAAACAGTTCATTTTTGCGATTTTACAATTTTTTTCCTTTAATTTTACTCTATTTATCGAGATATGTCAGAAAAAAGCAACAAAAACAGATCATTTTAGTGAAATTTCTATTTTTTCTTCTTTTTTCCCTAAATTCTCCTCATTTATCGAGATAATATCGAAAAAAGTAACGAAAACAAAAAGTTTTAGCGAAAGTTCAATTTGTTTCCTTTTTTTTCCTTAAGTTTCCTCATTTTTCTGATATGTGACCGAAAAAAGCAACGAAAACCAATAATTTTTGCGAACTTTCAATTTTTTTCCTTTTTTTCCATAATTTTCCTCATTTTATCGAGGTATAATCGAAAAAAGAAACAAAAACGAATTATTTTAGCGAAATTTCAATTTATTTCCACTTTTTTCTCCTTAATTTTCATCATTATATCGAGATATGACCGAAAAAAGCGACAAAAAAGAAATATTTTAGCGAAATATCAATTTCATTCCACTTTTTCTTTTTAATTTTCCTCATTTTATCGAGAGTTTATCGAAAAAATCAACAAAAGCGAATAAGTTTTATCGAAATTTCAATTTTTTCCCCTTTATTTTCCTTAATTTTCCTCATATTATTGAGATATGACCGAAAAAAGCAACAAAAACAGATCATTTATGAAAAATTTCAATTTATTTCCTCTTTTTTTTCCTTAATTTACCTCAATTTTTCGAGATATTTTCGAAAGAAGCAACAAAAACATATAATTTTAGCAATATTTCGTTTTTTTCCTCTTTTTTTCCATAATTTTCCTCATATTTTCGAGATATGACCGGAAAAGGCATCAAAAACAGATCATTTCTGATAAATTTTAATTTGTTTCCTCTTATTTTCCTTAATTTTCCTCAATATTTCGAGATTTGACTGTAAAAAGCTACAAAAACGAAAAATTTTAGCGAAATTTCAATTCTTTTCCTATTTTTTCTCCTTAATTTTCCTCATTATATCTAGATATTATCGAAAAAAGGAACAAAAACAAATAATCATAGCGAAATTTCAACCTCATTCCTCTTTTTCTTCTTAATTTTCCTCATTTAATCGAGATATTATCGAAAAAAGTAACAAAAACGAATAATTATAGCGAAATCTTAATTTAATTCCTCTTTTTTCTCCTTAATTTTCATCATTTAATCGAGATATTATCGAAAAAAGTAACAAAAACGAATTATTTTAGCGAAATTTTAATTTAATTCCTCTTTTTTCTCCTTAATTTTCATCATTTTATCGAGTTATTATCGAAAAAAGGAACGAAAACAAAAAATTTTAGCGAAATTTCAACTTCATTCCTCTTTTATTTTCTTAATTTTCCTCATTTTATCGAGATATGACAAAAAAAACAAAAAATGAAAAATTTTAGTGAAATTTCTTTTCATTCCAGTTTTTTTTTAAATTTTCCTCATATTACTGAGATATGACCGAAAAAAGCAACAAAAACAGATAATTTTTGCGAAATTTTAATTTTTTTCTCCTTTTTTTTCATTAATTTTCCTAATTTTATTGAGATGTGACCGTGAAAAGCAACAAAAAAAAATAATTTTAGCGAAATTCCAATTTTTTTCCTTTTTTTTCCAAAATATTCCTCATTTTATCAAGATATGACCGAAAAAAGGAACAAAAACGAATAATTTTATTGAAAAATCAATTTTTTTCCTCTTCTTTTTCCTTCACTTTCGTCAATTTATCGAGTTATTACCGAAAAAAGCAAACAAAACAAATAATTTTAAGGTATTTCAATTTTTTTCCTGTTTTTTTTCTTAATTTCCTCATATTATCGAGATATTTTCGAAAGAAGCAACAAAAACATATAATTTTAGCAAAATTTCGTTTTTTTCCTCTTTTTTTCCATAATTTTCCTCATATTTTCGAGATGTGACCGAAAAAGGCATCAAAAACAGATCATTTCTGATAAATTTTAATTTGTTTCCTCTTATTTTCCTTAATTTTCCTCAATATTTCGAGATTTGACTGTAAAAAGCTACAAAAACGAAAAATTTTAGCGAAATTTCAATTTTTTTCCTATTTTTTCTCCTTAATTTTCCTCATTATATCTAGATATTATCGAAAAAAGGAACAAAAACAAATAATCATAGCGAAATTTCAACCTCATTCCTCTTTTTCTTCTTAATTTTCCTCATTTAATCGAGATATTATCGAAAAAAGTAACAAAAACGAATAATTTTAGCGAAATCTTAATTTAATTCCTCTTTTTTCTCCTTAATTTTCATCATTTTATCGAGTTATTATCGAAAAAAAGAACGAAAACAAATAGTTTTAGCTAAATTTCAATTTCATTCCATTTTTTTTTCTTAATTTTCCTCATTTTATCGAGATATTATCGAAAAAAGGAACAAAAAAAATAATTTGAGCGAAATTTCACCTTCATTCCTCTTTTTTTTCTTAATTTTCCTCATTTTATCGAGATATGACCGAAAAAAGAAACAAAAAAGAATAATTTTAGCGAAATTTCAATTAGATTCCACTTTTTTTTTCTTTATTTTTCTCATATCACTGAGATATGACCGAAAAAAGCAACAAAAACAGATAATATTTGCGAAATTTTAATTTTTTTCTCCTTTTTTTTCATTAATTTTCCTAATTTTATTTAGATGTGACCGTGAAAAGCAACAAAAAAAAATAATTTTAGCGAAATTCCAATTTTTTTCCTTTTTTTTCCAAAATATTCCTCATTTTATCAAGATATGACCGAAAATAGGAACAAAAACGAATAATTTTATTGAAAAATCAATTTTTTTCCTCTTCTTTTTCCTTCACTTTCGTCAATTTATCGAGTTATTACCGAAAAAAGCAAACAAAACAAATAATTTTAAGGTATTTCAATTTTTTTCCTGTTTTTTTTCTTAATTTCCTCATATTATCGAGATATTTTCGAAAGAAGCAACAAAAACATATAATTTTAGCAAAATTTCATTTTTTTCCTCTTTTTTTCCATAATTTTCCTCATATTTTCGAGATGTGACCGAAAAAGGCATCAAAAACAGATCATTTCTGATAAATTTTAATTTGTTTCCTCTTATTTTCCTTAATTTTCCTCAATATTTAGAGATTTGACTGTAAAAAGCTACAAAAACGAAAAATTTTAGCGAAATTTCAATTTTTTTCCTATTTTTTCTCCTTAATTTTCCTCATTATATCTAGATATTATCGAAAAAAGGAACAAAAACAAATAATCATAGCGAAATTTCAACCTCATTCCTCTTTTTCTTCTTAATTTTCCTCATTTAATCGAGATATTATCGAAAAAAGTAACAAAAACGAATAATTTTAGCGAAATCTTAATTTAATTCCTCTTTTTTCTCCTTAATTTTCATCATTTTATCGAGTTATTATCGAAAAAAAGAACGAAAACAAATAGTTTTAGCTAAATTTCAATTTCATTCCATTTTTTTTTCTTAATTTTCCTCATTTTATCGAGATATTATCGAAAAAAGGAACAAAAAAAATAATTTGAGCGAAATTTCACCTTCATTCATCTTTTTTTTCTTAATTTTCCTCATTTTATCGAGATATGACCGAAAAAAGAAACAAAAAAGAATAATTTTAGCGAAATTTCAATTAGATTCCACTTTTTTTTTCTTTATTTTTCTCATATCACTGAGATATGACCGAAAAAAGCAACAAAAACAGATAATATTTGCGAAATTTTAATTTTTTTCTCCTTTTTTTTCATTAATTTTCCTAATTTTATTGAGATGTGAATGAAAAAAGAAACAAAAACGAATAATTTTAGCGAAATTTCAATTTTTTTCCTATTATTTTTCCTTAATTTTCCTCATTTTATCGAGATGTTATCGAATAAAGCAACAAAAACGAATAATTCAAGCGAAATTTCAAATTTATTACTCTTTTATATCTAATTTTCCTCATTTTATCGAGATAATTTCGAAAATAGCAACAAGAATGTATAATTTTAGCAAAATTTCATTTTTTTCCTCTTTTTTTCCATAATTTTCCTCATTATATCGAGATATTATCGAAAAAAGGAACAAAAAAATAATTTAGGCGAAATTTCAACTTCATTGCTCTTGTTTTTTCTTAATTTTCCTCATTTTATCGAGATATGACCGAAAAAAGCAATAAAAACGAATAATTTTAGCAAAATTTCAATTACATTCCTCTTTTTTTTTCTTAATTTTCTTCAATTTACCGAGATATTGTCGAAAAAAGAAACGAAAACTAAAAGTTTTAGCGAAAGTTCAATTTGTTTCCTATTTTTTTCCTTAAGCTTCCTCATTTTTCGATATGTGACCGAAAAAAGCAACGAAAACCAATAATTTTTGCGAACTTTCAATTTTTTTCCATTTTTTCCATAGTTTTCCTCATTTTATCGAGGTAAAATCTAAATAAGAAACAAAAACGAATTATTTAGTGAAATTTCAATTTATTTCCACTTTTTTCTCCTTAATTTTCATCATTATATCGAGAAATGACCGAAAAAAGCGACAATAACGAAAAATGTTAGCGAAATTTCAATTTCGTTCCACTTTTTCTTCTTAATTTTCCTCATATTATTGAGATATGACCGAAAAAAACAACAAAAACAGATCATTTATGAAAAATTACAATTTGTTTCCTCTTTTTTTTCCTTAATTTACCTCAATTTTTCGAGATGTGACCGTAAAAAGCTACAATAACGAATAATTTTAGCGAAAATTGAATTTTCTTCCTCATTCTTTTACTTAATTTTCCTCATTTCATCGAGATATTATCGAAAAAAAAAACAAAAACGAATGATTTGAGCAAAATTTAAAATATTTTCCTCTTTTTTCTCCTTAATTTTCCTCATTTTATCGAGATATTATCGAAAAAAAGAACAAAAAAAATAATTTTAGCGAAATTTCAAATTTAATCCTCTTTTTTTTCTTTATTTCCTCATTTTATCGAGATATTATCGAAAGAAGCAACAAAAACGTATAATTTTAGCATAATTTCATTTTTTTCCTTAATTTTTGTCATTTTATCGTGATATTATCGAAAAAAGAAACTAAAACGAATAATTTTATTGAAAAATCAATTTTTTTCCTCTTCTTTTCCCTTAATTTTCCTCATTTTATCGAGATATTACCGAAAAAAGCAAACAAAACAAATAATTTTAAGGTATTTCAATTTTTTTCCTCTTCTTTTTCCTTAATTTTTCTCATTTTATCGAGATATGACTGAAAAAAGAAAAAAAAAAAATAATTTTATCGAATTTTCAATATTTTTCCTTCTTTTTTTTCTTAATTTTCCTTGTTCTATCGAGATATTATCGAAAAAAGTAACAAAAACGTGTAATTTTAGCAAAATTTCTAATTTTTTCCTCTTTTTTTTCCTAAATTTTCCCCTTTTTATCAAGATATATTTTCGAAAAAACAACAAAACCCCGAATTAATTTTATCATAATTTCAATTTTTTCCCTTTTTTACCTTATTTTTCATTTTTTTATCGAGATATGACCGTAAAAAGCAACAGAAACAGTTCATTTTTGCGATTTTACAATTTTTTCCTTTAATTTTACTCAATTTATCGAGATATGTCAGAAAAAAGCAACAAAAACAGATCATTTTAGTGAAATTTCTATTTTTTCCTCTTTTTTCCCTAAATTCTCCTCATTTATCGAGATAATATCGAAAAAAGTAACGAAAACTAAAAGTTTTAGCGAAAGTTTAATTTGTTTCCTCTTTTTTTCCTTAAGTTTCCTCATTTTTCGATATGTGACAGAAAAAAGCAACGAAAACCAATAATTTTTGCGAACTTTCAATTTTTTCCTTTTTTTCAATAATTTTCCTCATTTTATCGAGGTATAATCGAAAAAAGAAACAAAAACGAATTATTTTAGCGAAATTTCAATTTATTTCCACTTTTTTCTCCTTAATTTTCATCATTATATCGAGATATGACCGAAAAAAGCGACAAAAACGAAAAATTTTAGCGAAATTTCAATTTCATTCCACTTTTTCTTCTTAATTTTCCTCATTTAATCGAGATTTTATCGAAAAAATCAACAGAAGCGAATAAGTTTGGCGAAATTTGAATTTTTTCCCCTTTTTTTTCCTTAATTTTCCTCATATTATTGAGACATGACCAAAATAAGCAACAAAAAAAGATCATTTATGAAAAATTTCAATTTGTTTCCTCTTTTTTTTCCTTAATTTACCTCAATTTTTCGAGATGTGACCGTAAAAAGCTACAATAACGAATAATTTTAGCGAAAATTGAATTTTTTTCCTCTTTCTTTCCTTAAGTTTCCTCATTTTATCGAGATGTTATCGAATAAAGCAACAAAAACGAATAATTTAAGCGAAATTTCAAATATATTCCTCTTTTATATCTAATTTTCCTCTTTTTATCGAGATATTTTCGAAAATAGCAACAAAAACAAATAATTTTGGTGAAATTTCTATTTTTCTTCTTTTTTTTCCTAAATTTTCCTCATTTTATCAAGATATTATCGAATAAAGCAACACAAACGAATAATTTAAGCGAAATTTCAAATTTATTCCTCTTTTTTTTCTTAATTTCCTCATTTTATCGAGATATTTTCGAAAGAAGCAACAAAAACATATAATTTTAGCAAAATTTCATTTTTTTCCTCTTTTTTTCCATAATTTTCCTCATATTTTCGAGATGTGACCGAAAAGGGCATCAAAAACAGATCATTTCTGATAAATTTTAATTTGTTTCCTCTTATTTTCCTTAATTTTCCTCAATATTTCGAGATTTGACTGTAAAAAGCTACAAAAACGAAAAATTTTAGCGAAATTTCAATTTTTTTCCTATTTTTTCTCCTTAATTTTCCTCATTATATCTAGATATTATCGAAAAAAGGAACAAAAACAAATAATCATAGCGAAATTTCAACCTCATTCCTATTTTTCTTCTTAATTTTCATCATTTAATCGAGATATTATCGAAAAAAGTAACAAAAACGAATTATTTTATCGAAATTTTAATTTAATTCCTCTTTTTTCTCCTTAATTTTCATCATTTTATCGAGTTATTATCGAAAAAAGGAACGAAAACAAATAATTTTAGCGAAATTTCAACTTCATTCCTCTTTTATTTTCTTAATTTTCCTCATTTTATCGAGATATGACAAAAAAAACAAAAAATGAAAAATTTTAGTGAAATTTCTTTTCATTCCAGTTTTTTTTTAAATTTTCCTCATATTACTGAGATATGACCGAAAAAAGCAACAAAAACAGATAATTTTTGCGAAATTTTAATTTTTTTCTCCTTTTTTTTCATTAATTTTCCTAATTTTATTGAGATGTGACCGTGAAAAGCAACAAAAAAAAATAATTTTAGCGAAATTCCAATTTTTTTCCTTTTTTTTCCAAAATATTCCTCATTTTATCGAGATATGACCGAAAAAAGGAACAAAAACGAATAATTTTATTGAAAAATCAATTTTTTTCCTCTTCTTTTTCCTTCACTTTCGTCAATTTATCGAGTTATTACCGAAAAAAGCAAACAAAACAAATAATTTTAAGGTATTTCAATTTTTTTCCTGTTTTTTTTCTTAATTTCCTCATTTTATCGAGATATTTTCGAAAGAAGCAACAAAAACATATAATTTTAGCAAAATTTCATTTTTTTCCTCTTTTTTTCCATAATTTTCCTCATATTTTCGAGATGTGACCGAAAAAGGCATCAAAAACAGATCATTTCTGATAAATTTTAATTTGTTTCCTCTTATTTTCCTTAATTTTCCTCAATATTTCGAGATTTGACTGTAAAAAGCTACAAAAACGAAAAATTTTAGCGAAATTTCAATTTTTTTCCTATTTTTTCTCCTTAATTTTCCTCATTATATCTAGATATTATCGAAAAAAGGAACAAAAACAAATAATCATAGCGAAATTTCAACCTCATTCCTCTTTTTCTTCTTAATTTTCATCATTTAATCGAGATATTATCGAAAAAAGTAACAGAAACGAATTATTTTAGGGAAATTTTAATTTAATTCCTCTTTTTTCTCCTTAATTTTCATAATTTTATCGAGTTATTATCGAAAAAAGGAACGAAAACAAATAATTTTAGCGAAATTTCAACTTCATTCCTCTTTTATTTTCTTAATTTTCCTCATTTTATCGAGATATGACAAAAAAAACAAAAAATGAAAAATTTTAGTGAAATTTCTTTTCATTCCAGTTTTTTTTTAAAATTTCCTCATATTACTGAGATATGACCGAAAAAAGCAACAAAAACAGATCATTTATGAAAAATTTCAATTTGTTTCCTCTTTTTTTTCCTTAATTTACCTCAATTTTTCGAGATGTGACCGTAAAAAGCTACAATAACAAATAATTTTAGCCAAAATTGAATTTTTTTCCAATTTCTTTTACTTAATATTCCTCATTTCATCGAGATATTATCGAAAAAAAAAACAAAAACGAATAATTTTAGCTAAATTTCAATTTGTTTCCTCTTTTTTTCCTTAGGTTTCCTCATTTTATTGAGATATTATCCAAAAAAGAAACAAAACGAATAATTTGAGCAAAATTTAAAATATTTTCCTCTTTTTTCTGCTTAATTATCATCATTTTATCGAGTTATGATCGAAAAAAGGAACGAAAACAAATAATTTTAGCTAAATTTCAATTTCATTCCATTTTTTTTTCTTAATTTTCCTCATTTTATCGAGATATTATCGAAAAAAGGAACAAAAAAAATAATTTGAGCGAAATTTCACCTTCATTCCTCTTTTTTTTCTTAATTTTCCTCATTTTATCGAGATATGACCGAAAAAAGAAACAAAAAAGAATAATTTTAGCGAAATTTCAATTAGATTCCACTTTTTTTTTCTTAATTTTTCTCATATTACTGAGATATGACCGAAAAAAGCAACAAAAACAGATAATATTTGCGAAATTTTAATTTTTTTCTCCTTTTTTTTTCATTAATTTTCCTAATTTTATTGAGATGTGACTGAAAAAAGAAACAAAAACGAATAATTTTAGCGAAATTTCAATTTTTTTCCTATTTTGTTTCCTTAATTTTCCTCATTTTATCGAGATGTTATCGAATAAAGCAACAAAAACGAATAATTGAAGCGAAATTTCAAATTTATTACTCTTTTATATCTAATTTTCCTCATTTTATCGAGATATTTTCGAAAATAGCAACAAGAATGTATAATTTTAGCAAAATTTCATTTTTTTCCTCTTTTTTTCCATAATTTTCCTCATTATATCGAGATATTATCGAAAAAAGGAACAAAAAAATAATTTAGGCGAAATTTCAACTTCATTGCTCTTGTTTTTTCTTAATTTTCCTCATTTTATCGAGATATGACCGAAAAAAGCAATAAAAACGAATAATTTTAGCAAAATTTCAATTACATTCCTCTTTTTTTTTCTTAATTTTCTTCAATTTACCGAGATATTGTCGAAAAAAGTAACGAAAACTAAAAGTTTTAGCGAAAGTTCAATTCGTTTCCTATTTTTTTTCTTAAGCTTCCTCATTTTTCGATATGTGACCGAAAAAAGCAACGAAAATTAATAATTTTTGCCAACTTTCAATTTTTTTCCTTTTTTTCCATATTTTTCCTCATTTTATCGAGGTAAAATCTAAAAAAGAAACAAAAACGAATTATTTAGTGAAATTTCAATTTATTTACACTTTTTCTTCTTAATTTTCCTCATATTATTGAGATATGACCGAAAAAAACAACAAAAACTGATCATTTATGAAAAATTACAATTTGTTTCCTCTTTTTTTTCCTTAATTTACCTCAATTTTTCGAGATGTGACCGTAAAAAGCTACAATAACGAATAATTTTAGCGAAAATTGAATTTTCTTCCTCATTCTTTTACTTAATTTTCCTCATTTCATCGAGATATTATCGAAAAAAAAAACAAAAACGAATAATTTTAGCGAAATTTCTATTTGTTTCCTCTTTTTTTCCTTAAGCTTCCTCATTTTATTGAGATATTATCCATAAAAGAAACAAAACGAATAATTTGAGCAAAATTTAAAATATTTTCCTCTTTTTTCTCCTTAATTTCATCATTTTATCGAGATATTATCGAAAAAAAGAACAAAAAAAATAATTTTAGCGAAATTTCAAATTTAATCCTCTTCTTTTTCTTAATTTCCTCATTTTATCGAGATATTATCGAAAGAAGCAACAAAAACGTATAATTTTAGCATAATTTCATTTTTTCCTTAATTTTTATCATTTTATCGTGATATTATCGAAAAAAGAAACTAAAACGAATAATTTTATTGAAAAATCAATTTTTTTCCTCTTCTTTTCCCTTAATTTTCCTCATTTCATTGAGATATTACCGAAAAAAGCAAACAAAACAAATAATTTTAAGGTATTTCAATTTTTTTCCTCTTCTTTTTCCTTAATTTTTCTCATTTTATCGAGATATGACTGAAAAAAGAAAAAAAACGAATAATTTTATCGAATTTTCAATATTTTTCCTTCTTTTTTTTCTTAATTTTCCTTGTTCTATCGAGATATTATCGAAAAAAGTAACAAAAACGTGTAATTTTAGCAAAATTTCTAATTTTTTCCTCTTTTTTTTCCTAAATTTTCCCCTTTTTATCAAGATATTTTAGAAAAAACAACAAAACCCGAATTAATTTTATCATAATTTCAATTTTTTCCCCTTTCTTACCTTATTTTTCCTTTTTTTATCGAGATATGACCGTAAAAAGCAATAGAAACAGTTCATTTTTGCGATTTTACAATTTTTTCCTTTAATTTTACTCATTTTATCGAGATATTATCGAATAAAGCAACACAAACGAATAATTTAATCGAAATTTCAAATTTATTCCCCTTTTTTTTCTTAATTTCCTCATTTTATCGAGATATTTTCGAAAAAAGCAACAAAAACATATAATTTTAGCAAAATTTCATTTTTTTCCTCTTTTTTTCCATAATTTTCCTCATATTTTCGAGATATGACCGAAAAAGGCATCAAAAACAGATCATTTCTGATAAATTTCAATTTGTTTCCTCTTATTTTCCTTAATTTTCCTCAATATTTCGAGATTTGACCGTAAAAAGCTACAAAAACGAATAATTTTAGCGAAATTTCAATTTTTTTCCTATTTTTTCTCCTTAATTTTCCTCATTATATCTAGATATTATCGAAAAAAGGAACAAAAACAAATAATCATAGCGAAATTTCAACCTCATTCCTCTTTTTCTTCTTAATTTTCCTCATTTAATCGAGATATTATCGAAAAAAGTAACAAAAACGAATTATTTTAGCGAAATTTTAATTTAATTCCTCTTTTTTCTCCTTAATTTTCATCATTTTATCGAGTTATTATCGAAAAAATGAACGAAAACAAATAATTTTAGCGAAATTTCAACTTCATTCCTCTTTTATTTTCTTAATTTTCCTCATTTTATCGAGATATGACCGAAAAAAAAAACAAAAATGAAAAAATTTAGTGAAATTTCTTTTCATTCCAATTTTTTTTCTTAATTTTCCTCATATTACTGAGATATGACCGAAAAAAGCAACAAAAACAGATAATTTTTGCGAAATTTTAATTTTTTTCTCCTTTTTTTTCATTAATTTTCCTAATTTTATCGAGATGTGACCGTATAAAGCAACAAAAAAAAATAATTTTAGCGAAATTCCAATTTTTTTTCCTGTTTTTTTCCAAAATATTCCTCATTTTATCGAGATATGACCGAAAAAAGCAACAAAAACGAATAATTTTATTGAAAAATCAATTTTTTTCCTCTTCTTTTTCCTTCACTTTCCTCATTTTATCGAGATATTACCGAAAAAAGCAAACTAAACAAATAATTTTAAGGTATTTCAATTTTTTTCCTGTTTTTTTACTTAATTTTTCTAATTTTATCGAGATATGTCTGAAAAAAGAAAAAAAAACGAATAATTTTATCGAATTTTCAATATTTTTCCTTCTTTTTTTTCTTAATTTTCCTTATTCTATCGAGATATTATCGAAAAAAGTAACAAAAACGAATAATTTAAGCGAAATTTCAAATTTATTCCTCTTTTTTTCTAAATTTTCTACTTTTTATCAAGATATTTTCGAAAAAACAACAAAACCGAATTAATTTTATCATAATTTCAATTTTTTCCCCTTTTTTTACCTTATTTTTCCTTATTTTATCGAGATATGACCGTAAAAAGCAACAGAAACAGTTCATTTTTGCGATTTTACAATTTTTTCCTTTAATTTTACTCTATTTATCGAGATATGTCAGAAAAAAGCAACAAAAACAGATCATTTTAGTGAAATTTCTATTTTTTCCTCTTTTTTCCCTAAATTCTCCTCATTTATCGAGATAATATCGAAAAAAGTAACGAAAACTAAAAGTTTTAGCGAAAGTTCAATTTGTTTCCTCTTTTTTTCCTTAAGTTTCCTCATTTTTCGATATGTGACCGAAAAAAGCAACGAAAATTTTTGCGAACTTTCAATTTTTTTCCTTTTTTTCCATAATTTTCCTCATTTTATCGAGGTATAATCGAAAAAAGAAACAAAAACTAATTATTTTAGCGAAATTTCAATTTATTTCCACTTTTTTCTCCTTAATTTTCATCATTATATCGAGATATGACCGAAAAAAGCGACAAAAACGAAATATTTTAGCGAAATATCAATTTCATTCCACTTTTTCTTTTTAATTTTCCTCATTTTATCGAGAGTTTATCGAAAAAATCAACAAAAGCGAATAAGTTTAGCGAAATTTGAATTTTTTCCCCTTTATTTTCCTTAATTTTCCTCATATTATTGAGATATGACCGAAAAAAGCAACAAAAACAGATCATTTAAGATTTAATAATTAATTAACTTAATTTTCATCATTTTATCGAGTTATGATCGAAAAAAGGAACGAAAACAAATAATTTTAGCGAAATTTCAATTTAATTCCATTTTTTATTTCTTAATTTTCCTCATTTTATCGATATATTATCGAAAAAAGGAACAAAAAAAATAATTTGAGCGAAATTTCACCTTCATTCCTCTTTTTTTTCTTAATTTTCCTCATTTTATCGAAATATGACAGAAAAAATAAACAAAAAAGAATAATTTTAGCGAAATTTCAATTAGATTCCACTTTTTTTTTCTTAATTTTTCTCATATTACTGAGATATGACCAAAAAAAGCAACAAAAACAGATAATATTTGCGAAATTTTAATTTTTTTCTCCTTTTTTTTCCTTAATTTTCCTCATTTTATCGAGATGTTATCGAATAAAGCAACAAAAACGAATAATTCAAGCGAAATTTCAAATTTATTACTCTTTTATATCTAATTTTCCTCATTTTATCGAGTTATTTTCGAAAATAGCAACAAGAATGTATAATTTTAGCAAAATTTCATTTTTTTCCTCTTTTTCCCATAATTTTCCTCATTATATTTAGATATTATCGAAAAAAGGAACAAAAACGAATAATTTTAGCAAAATTTCAATTACATTCCTCTTTTTTTTTCTTAATTTTCTTCAATTTACCGAGATATTGTCGAAAAAAGTAACGAAAACTAATAGTTTTAGCGAAAGTTCAATTTGTTTCCTCTTTTTTTCCTTAAGTTTCCTCATTTTTCGATATGTGACCGAAAAAAGCAACGAAAACCAATAATTTTTGCGAACTTTCAATTTTTTTCCTTTTTTTCTATAGTTTTCCTCATTTTATCGAGGTAAAATCGAAAAAAAAAACAAAAACGAATTATTTAGCGAAATTTCAATTTCATTCCACTTTTTCTTCTTAATTTTCCTCATATTATTGAGATATGACCGAAAAAAGCAACAAAAACAGATCATTTATGAAAAATTTCAATTTGTTTCCTCTTTTTTTTCCTTAATTTACCTAAATTTTTTGAGATGTGACCATAAAAAACTACAATAACGAATAATTTTAGCGAAAATTGAATTTTCTTCCTCTTTCTTTTACTTAATTTTCCTCATTTCATCGAGATATTATCGAAAAAAAAACAAAAACGAATAATTTTAGCGAAATTTCTATTTGTTTCCTCATATTTTCCTTAAGTTTCCTCATTTTATTGAGATATTATCCTAAAAAGAAACAAAACGAATAATTTGAGCAAAATTTAAAATATTTTCCTCTTTTTTCTCCTCAATTTTCATCATTTTATCGAGTTATTATCGAAAAAAGGAACGAAAACAAATAATTTTAGCGAAATTTCAATTTCATTCCATTTTTTTTTCTTAATTTTCCTCAATTTATCGAGATATTATCGAAAAAAGGAAGAAAAAAAATAATTTTAGCGAAATTTCAAATTTAATCCTTTTTTTTTCTTAATTTCCTCATTTTATCGAGATATGACCGAAAAAAGAAACAAAAAAGAATAATTTTAGCGAAATTTCAATTATATTCCACTTTTTTTTTCTTAATTTTTCTCATATTACTGAGATATGACCGAAAAAAGCAACAAAAAACAAATAACTTTTGCGAAATTTTAATTTTTTTCTCTTTTTTTTCATAAATTTTCTAAATTTTATTGAGATGTGAACGAAAAAAGCAACAAAACGAATAATTTTAGCGAAATTTCAATTTTTTTCCAATTTTTTTCCTTAATTTTCCTCATTTTATCGAGATGTTATCGAATAAAACAACAAAAACGAATAATTTAAGCGAAATTTCAAATATATTCCTCTTTTATATCTAATTTTCCTCATTTTATCGAGATATTATCCAAAATAGAAACAAAATGAATAATTTGAGCAAAATTTAAAATATTTTCCTCTTTTTTCTCCTTAATTCTCATCATTTTATAGAGTTATTATCGAAAAAAGGAACGAAAACAAATAATTTTAGCGAAATTTCAACTTCATTCCTCTTTTTTTTCTTAATTTTCCTCATTTTATCGAGATATGACCGAAAAAAGAAACAAAAAAAAATAATTTTAGCGAAATTTCAATTATATTCCACTTTTTTTTTCTTAATTTTTCTCATATTACTGAGATATGACCGAAAAAAGCAACCAAAAACAGATAACTTTGGCGAAATTTTAATTTTTTTCTCTTTTTTTTCATTAATTTTCCTAATTTTATTGAGATGTGACCGAAAAAAGCAACAAAACGAATAATTTTAGCGAAATTTCAATTTTTTTCCTATTTTTTTTCCTTAATTTTCCTCATTTTATCGAGATGTTATCGAATAAAGCAACAAAAACGAATAATTTAAGCGAAATTTCAAATATATTCCTCTTTTATATCTAATTTTCCTCATTTTATCGAGATATATTCGAAAATAGCAACAAGAATGTATAATTTTAGCAATATTTCATTTTTTTCCTCTTTTTTTTCCTAAATTTTCCCCTTTTTATCAAGATATTTTCGAAAAAACAACAAAACCGAATTAATTTTATCATACTTTCAATTTTTTCCCCTTTTTTACCTTATTTTTCCTTATTTTATCGAGATATGACCGTAAAAAGCAACAGAAACAGTTCATTTTTGCGATTTTTAATTTTTTCCTTTAATTTTACTCAATTTATCGAGATATGTCAGAAAAAAGCAACAAAAACAGATCATTTTAGTGAAATTTCTATTTTTTCCTCTTTTTTCCCTAAATTCTCCTCATTTATCGAGATAATATCGAAAAAAGTAACGAAAACTAAAAGTTTTAGCGAAAGTTCAATTTGTTTCCTCTTTTTTTCCTTAAGTTTCCTCATTTTTCGATATGTGACCGAAAAAAGCAACGAAAACCAATAATTTTTGCGAACTTTCAAATATATTCCTCTTTTATATCTAATTTTCCTCATTTTATCGAGATATTATCCAAAATAGATACAAAACGAATTATTTTAGCGAAATTTCAATTTATTTCCACTTTTTTCTCCTTAATTTTCATCATTTTATCGAGTTATTATCGAAAAAAGGAACGAAAAAAAATAATTTTAGCGAAATTTCAATTTCATTCCATTTTTTTTTCTTAATTTTCCTCATTTTATCGAGATTTTATCGAAAAAAGGAACAAAAAAAATAATTTTAGCGAAATTTCAACTTCATTCCTCTTATTTTTCTTAATTTTCTTCATTTTATCGAGATATGACCGAAAAAAGAAACAAAAAAGAATAATTTTAGCGAAATTTCAATTATATTCCACTTTTTTTTTCTTAATTTTTCTCATATTACTGAGATATGACCGAAAAAGCAACCAAAAACAGATAACTTTTGCGAAATTTTAATTTTTTTCTCTTTTTTTTATTAATTTTCCTAATTTTATTGAGATGTGACCGAAAAAAGCAACAAAACGAATAATTTTAGCGAAATTTCAATTTTTTTCCTATTTTTTTCCTTAATTTTCCTCATTTTATCGAGATGTTATCGAATAAAGCAACAAAAACGAATAATTTAAGCGAAATTTCAAATATATTCCTCTTTTATATCAAATTTTCCTCATTTTATCGAGATATTTTCGAAAATAGCAACAAGAATGTATAATTTTAGCAATATTTCATTATTTTACTCTTTTTTTCCATAATTTTCCTCATTTTATCAAGATATTATCGAAAAAAGTAACAAAAAAATAATTTAGGCGAAATTTCAACTTCATTGCTCTTGTTTTTTCTTAATTTTCCTCATTTTATCGAGATATGACCGAAAAAAGCAACAAAAACGAATAATTTTTGCGAAATTTCAATTACATTCCTCTTTTTTTTCTTAATTTTCCTCAATTTACCGAGATATTGTCGAAAAAAGCAATAGAAGCGAATAATTTTAGTGAAATTTTAATTTTTCTCCCTTTTTTTTCCTTAATGTTCTCATATTACTGAGATATGACCGAAAAAAGCAACAAAAACAGATAATTTTTGCGAATTTTTAATTTTTTTGCCCTTTTTTTTCATAAATTTTCCTAATTTTATCGGGATGTGACCGAAAAAAGCAACAAAAACAAAATAAGTTTAGCGAAATGTCAATTTTTTTCCGATTTTTTTTCCTTAATTTTCCTCATTTTATCAAGATATTATCGAATAAAGCAACAAAAACGAATAATTTAAGCGAAATTTCAAATTTATTCCTCTTTTTTTTCTTAATTTCCTCATTTTATCGAGATATTTTCGAAAGAAGTAACAAAAACGTATAATTTGAGCAAAATTTCATATTTTTCCTCTTTTTTCCATAATTTTCCTCATATTTTCAAGATATGACCAAAAAAGTCAACAAAAACAGACCATTTCTGATATATTTCAATTTGTTTCCCCTTGTTTTTCTTAATTTTCCTCATATTACTGAGATATGACCGAAAAAAGCAACAAAAAAAAATAATTTTAGTGAAATTCCAATTTTTTTCCTTTTATTTTTCCTGAATTTTCCTCATTTTAACGATATATTATCGAATAAAGCAACAAAAACGAAAAATTATGTTTAAAAATCAATTTTTTTCCTCTTCTTTTTCCTTAAATTTCCTCATTTTATCGAGATATTTTCGAAAAAAGGAACAAAAACGTATAATTTTAGCAAAATTTCATTTTTTTCCTCTAAAAAATAATTTTAAGGTATTTCAATTTTTTACCTGTTTTTTTCCTTAATTTTTCTCATTTTATCGAGATATGACTGAAAAAAGAAAAAAAACGAATAATTTTATCGAATTTTCAATATTTTTCCTTCTTTTTTTCTTAATTTTCCTTATTCTATCGAGATATTATCGAAAAAAGTAACAAAAACGAATATTTTAAGCGAAATTTCAAATTTATTCCTCGTTTTTTCTAATTTTCCTTATTTTATCGAGATATTTTCGAAAAAAACAACAAAAACGTATAATTTTAGCAAAATTTAATTTTTTTCCTCTTTTTTTCCATAATTTTCATCATTTTATCGAGATATGACCGGAAAAAGCAACATAAACGAAAAATTTTAGAGAATTATCAATTTTCTTCCGCTTTTTTTACCTTACTTTTTCTCATTTTATCGAGATATGACCGAAAAAAACAACAAAAACGAATAATTTTAGAGAATGTTTTATTTTTTTCTTCTTTTTTTTCTTAATTTTCCTTGTTCTATCGAGATATTATCGAAAAAAGTAACAAAAACGTGTAATTTTAGCAAAATTTCTAATTTTTTCCTCTTTTTTTTCCTAAATTTTCCCCTTTTTATCACGATATTTTCGAAAAAACAACAAAACCGAATTAATTTTATCATAATTTCAATTTTTTCCCCTTTTTTACCTTATTTTTCCTTTTTTTATCGAGATATGACCGTAAAAAGCAACAGAAACAGTTCATTTTTGCGATTTTACAATTTTTTCCTTTAATTTTACTCAATTTATCGAGATATGTCAGAAAAAAGCAACAAAAACAGATCATTTTAGTGAAATTTCTATTTTTTCCTCTTTTTTCCCTAAATTCTCCTTTTTTATCGAGATAATATCGAAAAAAGTAACGAAAACTAAAAGTTTTAGCGAAAGTTCAATTTGTTTCCTCTTTTTTTCCTTAAGTTTCCTCATTTTTCGATATGTGACCGAAAAAAGCAACGAAAACCAATAATTTTTGCGAACTTTCAATTTTTTTCCTTTTTTTCCATAATTGTCCTCATTTTATCGAGGTAAATTCGAAAAAAGAAACAAAAACGAATTATTTTAGCGAAATTTCAATTTATTTCCACTTTTTTCTCCTTAATTTTCATCATTATATCGAGATATGACCGAAAAAAGCGACAAAAACGAAAAATTTTAGCGAAATTTCAATTTCATTCCACTTTTTCTTCTTAATTTTCCTCATTTAATCGAGATTTTATCGAAAAAATCAACAGAAGCGAATAAGTTTAGCGAAATTTGAAATTTTTCCCCTTTATTTTCCTTAATTTTCCTCATATTATTGTGACATGACCAAAATAAGCAACAAAAACAGATCATTTATGAAAAATTTACAATTTGTTTCCTCTTTTTTTTCCTTAATTTACCTCAATTTTTCGAGATGTGACCGTAAAAAGCTACAATAACGAATAATTTTAGCGAAAATTGAATTTTTTTCCTCTTTCTTTCCTTAAGTTTCCTCATTTTATTGAGATATTATCCAAAAAAGAAACAAAACGAATAATTTGAGCAAAATTTAAAATATTTTTCTCTTTTTTCTCCTTAATTTTCATCATTTTATCGAGTTATTATCGAAAAAAGGAACGAAAACAAATAATTTTAGCGAAATTTCAATTTCATTCCATTTTTTTCTTAATTTTTCTCATTTTTTCGAGATTTTATCGAAAAAAGGAACAAAAAAATAATTTTAGCGAAATTTCAACTTCATTCCTCTTTTTTTTCTTAATTTTCCTCATTTTATCGAGATATGACCGAAAAAAGAAACAAAAAAGAATAATTTTAGCGAAATTTCAATTATATTCTACTTTTTTTTTCTTAATTTTTCTCATATTACTGAGATATGACCGAAAAAAGCAACCAAAAACAGATAACTTTTGCGAAATTTTGATTTTTTTCTCTTTTTTTTCATTAATTTTCCTAATTTTATTGAGATGTGACCGAAAAAAGCAACAAAACGAATAATTTTAGCGAAATTTCAATTTTTCCCCTTTTTTACCTTATTTTTCCTTTTTTTATCGAGATATGACCGTAAAAAGCAACAGAAACAGTTCATTTTTGCGATTTTACAATTTTTTCCTTTAATTTTACTAAATTTATCGAGATATGTCAGAAAAAAGCAACAAAAACAGATCATTTTAGTGAAATTTCTATTTTTTCCTCTTTTTTCCCTAAATTCTCCTTTTTTATCGAGATAATATCGAAAAAAGTAACGAAAACTAAAAGTTTTAGCGAAAGTTCAATTTGTTTCCTCTTTTTTTCCTTAAGTTTCCTCATTTTTGGATATGTGACCGAAAAAAGCAACGAAAACCAATAATTTTTGCGAACTTTCAATTTTTTTCCTTTTTTTCCATAATTTTCCTCATTTTATCGAGGTATAATCGAAAAAAGAAACAAAAACGAATTATTTTAGCGAAATTTCAATTTATTTCCACTTTTTTCTCCTTAATTTTCATCATTATATCGAGATATGACCGAAAAAAGCGACAAAAACGAAAAATTTTAGCGAAATTTCAATTTCATTCTACTTTTTCTTCTTAATTTTCCTCATTTAATCGAGATTTTATCGAAAAAATCAACAGAAGCGAATAAGTTTAGCGAAATTTGAAATTTTTCCCCTTTATTTTCCTTAATTTTCCTCATATTATTGTGACATGACCAAAATAAGCAACAAAAACAGATCATTTATGAAAAATTTACAATTTGTTTCCTCTTTTTTTTCCTTAATTTACCTCAATTTTTCGAGATGTGACCGTAAAAAGCTACAATAACGAATAATTTTAGCGAAAATTGAATTTTTTTCCTCTTTCTTTCCTTAAGTTTCCTCATTTTATTGAGATATTATCCAAAAAAGAAACAAAACGAATAATTTGAGCAAAATTTAAAATATTTTTCTCTTTTTTCTCCTTAATTTTCATCATTTTATCGAGTTATTATCGAAAAAAGGAACGAAAACAAATAATTTTAGCGAAATTTCAATTTCATTCCATTTTTTTCTTAATTTTTCTCATTTTTTCGAGATTTTATCGAAAAAAGGAACAAAAAAATAATTTTAGCGAAATTTCAACTTCATTCCTCTTTTTTTTCTTAATTTTCCTCATTTTATCGAGATATGACCGAAAAAAGAAACAAAAAAGAATAATTTTAGCGAAATTTCAATTATATTCTACTTTTTTTTTCTTAATTTTTCTCATATTACTGAGATATGACCGAAAAAAGCAACCAAAAACAGATAACTTTTGCGAAATTTTGATTTTTTTCTCTTTTTTTTCATTAATTTTCCTAATTTTATTGAGATGTGACCGAAAAAAGCAACAAAACGAATAATTTTAGCGAAATTTCAATTTTTCCCCTTTTTTACCTTATTTTTCCTTTTTTTATCGAGATATGACCGTAAAAAGCAACAGAAACAGTTCATTTTTGCGATTTTACAATTTTTTCCTTTAATTTTACTAAATTTATCGAGATATGTCAGAAAAAAGCAACAAAAACAGATCATTTTAGTGAAATTTCTATTTTTTCCTCTTTTTTCCCTAAATTCTCCTTTTTTATCGAGATAATATCGAAAAAAGTAACGAAAACTAAAAGTTTTAGCGAAAGTTCAATTTGTTTCCTCTTTTTTTCCTTAAGTTTCCTCATTTTTGGATATGTGACCGAAAAAAGCAACGAAAACCAATAATTTTTGCGAACTTTCAATTTTTTTCCTTTTTTTCCATAATTTTCCTCATTTTATCGAGGTATAATCGAAAAAAGAAACAAAAACGAATTATTTTAGCGAAATTTCAATTTATTTCCACTTTTTTCTCCTTAATTTTCATCATTATATCGAGATATGACCGAAAAAAGCGACAAAAACGAAAAATTTTAGCGAAATTTCAATTTCATTCTACTTTTTCTTCTTAATTTTCCTCATTTAATCGAGATTTTATCGAAAAAATCAACAGAAGCGAATAAGTTTAGCGAAATTTGAATTTTTTCCCCTTTATTTTCCTTAATTTTCCTCATATTATTGAGACATGACAAAAATAAGCAACAGAAACAGATCATTTATGAAAAATTTACAATTTGTTTCCTCTTTTTTTTCCTTAATTTACCTCAATTTTTCGAGATGTGACCGTAAAAAGCTACAATAACGAATAATTTTAGCGAAAATTGAATTTTTTTCCTCTTTCTTTCCTTAAGTTTCCTCATTTTATTGAGATATTATCCAAAAAAGAAACAAAACGACTAATTTGAGCAAAATTTAAAATATTTTTCTCTTTTTTCTCCTTAATTTTCATCATTTTATCGAGTTATTATCGAAAAAAGGAACGAAAACAAATAATTTTAGCGAAATTTCAATTTCATTCCATTTTTTTTCTAAATTTTCCTCATTTTATCGAGATTTGATCGAAAAAAGGAACAAAAAAAATAATTTTAGCGAAATTTCAACTTCATTCCTCTTTTTTTTCTTAATTTTCCTCATTTTATCGAGATATGACCAAAAAAAGAAACAAAAAAGAATAATTTTAGCGAAATTTCAATTAAATTCCACTTTTTTTTTCTTAATTTTTCTCATATTACTGAAATATGACCGAAAAAAGCAACCAAAAACAGATAACTTTTGCGAAATTTTAATTTTTTTCTCTTTTTTTTCATTAATTTTCCTAATTTTATTGAGATGTGACCGAAAAAAGCAACAAAACGAATAATTTTAGCGAAATTTCAATTTTTTCCCCTTTTTTACCTTATTTGTCCTTTTTTATCGAGATATGACCGTAAAAAGCAACAGAAACAGTTCATTTTTGCGATTTTAGAATTTTTTCCTTTAATTTTACTCAATTTATCGAGATATGTCAGAAAAAAGCAACAAAAACAGATCATTTTAGTGAAATTTCTATTTTTTCCTCTTTTTTCCCTAAATTCTCCTCATTTATCGAGATAATATCGAAAAAAGTAACGAAAACTAAAAGTTTTAGCGAAAGTTCAATTTGTTTCCTCTTTTTTTCCTTAAGTTTCCTCATTTTTCGATATGTGACCGAAAAAAGCAACGAAAACCAATAATTTTTGCGAACTTTCAATTTTTTTCCTTTTTTTCCATAATTTTCCTCAATTTATCGAGGTATAATCGAAAAAAGAAACAAAAACGAATTATTTTAGCGAAATTTCAATTTATTTCCACTTTTTTCTCCTTAATTTTCATCATTATATCGAGATATGACCGAAAAAAGCGACAAAAACGAAAAATTTTAGCGAAATTTCAATTTCATTCCACTTTTTCTTCTTAATTTTCCTCATTTAATCGAGATTTTATCGAAAAAATCAACAGAAGCGAATAAGTTTAGCGAAATTTGAATTTTTTCCCCTTTATTTTCCTTAATTTTCCTCATATTATTGAGACATGACCAAAATAAGCAACAAAAACAGATCATTTATGAAAAATTTCAATTTGTATCCTCTTTTTTTTCCTTAATTTACCTCAATTTTTCGAGATGTGACCGTAAAAAGCTACAATAACGAATAATTTTAGCGAAAATTGAATTTCTTTCCTCTTTCTTTCCTTAAGTTTCCTCATTTTATTGAGATATTATCCAAAAAAGAAACAAAACGAATAATTTGAGCAAAATTTAAAATATTTTCCTCTTTTTTCTCCTTAATTTTCATCATTTTATCGAGTTATTATCGAAAAAAGGAACGAAAACAAATAATTTTAGCGAAATTTCAATTTCATTCCATTTTTTTTCTTAATTTTCCTCATTTTATCGAGATTTGATCGAAAAAAGGAACAAAAAAAATAATATTAGCGAAATTTCAACTTCATTCCTCTTTTTTTTCTTAATTTTCCTCATTTTATCGAGATATGACCGAAAAAAGATACAAAAAAGAATAATTTTAGCGAAATTTCAATTATATTCCACTTTTTTTTTCTTAATTATTCTTATATTACTGAGATATGACCGAAAAAAGCAACCAAAAACAGATAACTTTTGCGAAATTTTAATTTTTTTCTCTTTTTTTTTCATTAATTTTCCTAATTTTATTGAGATGTGACCGAAAAAAGCAACAAAACGAATAATTTTAGCGAAATTTCAATTTTTTCCCCTTTTTTACCTTATTTTTCCTTTTTTTATCGAGATATGACCGTAAAAAGCAACAGAAACAGTTCATTTTTGCGATTTTACAATTTTTTCCTTTAAATTTACTCAATTTATCGAGATATGTCAGAAAAAAGCAACAAAAACAGATCATTTTAGTGAAATTTCTATTTTTTCCTCTTTTTTCCCTAAATTCTCCTCATTTATCGAGATAATATCGAAAAAAGTAACGAAAACTAAAAGTTTTAGCGAAAGTTCAATTTGTTTCCTCTTTCTTTCCTTAAGTTTCCTCATTTTTCGATATGTGACCGAAAAAAGCAACGAAAACCAATAATTTTTGCGAACTTTCAATTTTTTTCCTTATTTCCATAATTTTCCTCATTTTATCGAGGAATAATCGAAAAAAGAAACAAAAACGAATTATTTTAGCGAAATTTCAATTTGTTTCCTCTTTTTTTTCCTTAATTTACCTCAATTTTTCGAGATGTGACCGTAAAAAGCTACAATAACGAATAATTTTAGCGAAAATTGAATTTTTTTCCTCTTTCTTTCCTTAAGTTTCCTCATTTTATTGAGATATTATCCAAAAAAGAAACAAAACGAATAATTTGAGCAAAATTTAAAATATTTTCCTCTTTTTTCTCCTTAATTTTCATCATTTTATCGAGTTATTATCGAAAAAAGGAACGAAAACCAATAATTTTTGCGAACTTTCAATTTTTTTCCTTTTTTTCCATAATTTTCCTCATTTTATCGAGGTATAATCGAAAAAAGAAACAAAAACGAATTATTTTAGCGAAATTTCAATTTATTTCCACTTTTTTCTCTTAATTTTCATCATTATATCGAGATATGACCGAAAAAAGCGACAAAAACGAAAAATTTTAGCGAAATTTCAATTTCATTCCACTTTTTCTTCTTAATTTTCCTCATTTAATCGAGATTTTATCGAAAAAATCAACAGAAGCGAATAAGTTTAGCGAAATTTGAATTTTTTCCCCTTTATTTTCCTTAATTTTCCTCATATTATTGAGACATGACCAAAATAAGCGACAAAAACAGATCATTTATGAAAAATTTCAATTTGTTTCCTCTTTTTTTTCCTTAATTTACCTCAATTTTTCGAGATGTGACCGTAAAAAGCTACAATATCGAATAATTTTAGCGAAAATTGAATTTTTTTCCTCTTGCTTTCCTTAAGTTTCCTCATTTTATTGAGATATTATCCAAAAAAGAAACAAAACGAATAATTTGAGCAAAATTTAAAATATTTTCCTCTTTTTTCTCCTTAATTTTCATCATTTTATCGAGTTATTATCGAAAAAAGGAACGAAAACAAATAATTTTAGCGAAATTTCAATTTTATTCCATTTTTTTTCTTAATTTTCCTCATTTTATCGAGATTTTATAGAAAAAAGGAACAAAAAATAATTTTAGCGAAATTTTAACTTCATTCCTCTTTTTTTTCTTAATTTTCCAGATTTTACCGAGATATGACCGAAAAAAGAAACAAAAAAGAATAATTTTAGCGAAATTTCAATTATATTCCACTTTTTTTTCTTAATTTTTCTCATATTACTGAGATATGACTGAAAAAAGCAACCAAAAACAGATAACTTTTGCGAAATTTTAATTTTTTTCTCTTTTTTTTCATTAATTTTCCTAATTTTATTGAGATGTGACCGAAAAAAGCAACAAAACGAATAATTTTAGCGAAATTTCAATTTTTTTCCTATTTTTTTTCCATAATTTTCCTCATTTTATCGAGATGTTATCGAATAAAGCAACAAAAACGAATAATTTAAGCATAATTTCAAATATATTCCTCTTTTATATCTAATTTTCCTCATTTTATCGAGATATTTTCTAAAATAGCAACAAAAACAAATAATTGTGGCGAAATTTCTATTTTTTCTTCTTTTTTTTCCTAAATTTTCCTCATTTTATCAAGATATTATGGAATAAAGCAACACAAACGAATAATTTAAGCGAAATTTCAAATTTATTCCTCTTTTTTTTCTTAATTTCCTCATTTTATCGAGATATTTTCGAATGAAGCAACAAAAACATATAATTTTAGCAAAATTTCATTTTTTTCCTCTTTTTTTCCGTAATTATCCTCATATTTTCGAGATATGACCGAAAAAGGCATCAAAAACAGATCATTTCTGATAAATTTCAATTTGTTTCCTCTTATTCTCCTTAATTTTCCCCAATATTTCGAGATTTGACTGTAAAAAGCTACAAAAACGAATAATTTTAGCGAAATTTCAATTTTTTTCCTATTTTTTCTCCTTAATTTTCCTCATTATATCTAGATATTATCGAAAAAAGGAACAAAAACAAATAATCATATCGAAATTTCAACCTCATTCCTCTTTTTCTTCTTAATTTTCCTCATTTAATCGAGATATTATCGAAAAAAGTAACAAAAACGAATTATTTTAGCGAAATTTTCATTTAATTCCTCTTTTTTCTCCTTAATTTTCATCATTTTATCGAGTCATTATCGAAAAAAGGAACGAAAACAAATAATTTTAGCGAAATTTCAACTTCATTCCTCTTTTCTTTTCTTAATTTTCCTCATTTTATCGAGATATGACCGAAAAAAACAACAAAAATGAAAAAATTTAGTGAAATTTCTTTTCATTCCAATTTTTTTTCTTAATTTTCCTCATATTACTGAGATATGACCGAAAAAAGCAACAAAAACAGATCATTTTTGCGAAATTTTAATTTTTTTCTCCTTTTTTTTCATTAATTTTCCTAATTTTATCGAGATGTGACCGTGAAAAGCAACAAAAAAAAATAATTTCAGCAAAATTCAAATTTTTTTTCCAAAATATTCCTCATTTTATCGAGATATGACCGAAAAAAGCAACAAAAACGAATAATTTTATTGAAAAATCAATTTTTTTCCTCTTATTTTTCCTTCACATTCCTCATTTTATCGAGATATTACCGAAAAAAGCAAACAAAACAAATAATTATAAGGTATTTCAATTTTTTTCCTGTTTTTTTCCTTAATTTTTCTCATTTTATCGAGATATGACTGAAAAAAGAAAAAAAACGAATAATTTTATCGAATTTTCAATATTTTTCCTTCTTTATTTTCTTAATTTTCCTTATTCTATCGAGATATTATCGAAAAAAGTAACAAAAACGAATAATTTAAGCAAAATTTCAAATTTATTCCTCTTTTTTTCTAATTTTCCTCATTTTATCGAGATATTTTCGAAATAAACAACAAAAACGTATAATTTTAGCAAAATTTCATTTTTTTCCTCTTTTTTTTCCATAATTTTCATCATTTTATTGAGATATGACCGAAAAAAGCAACATAAACGAAAATTTTAGCGAATTATCAATTTTCTTCCGCTTTTTTTTACCTTACTTTATCTCATTTAATCGAGATATGACCGAAAAAAACAACAAAAACGAATAATTTTAGAGAATGTTTTATTTTTTTCTTCTTTTTTTTCCTTAATTTTCATCATTATATCGAGATATGACCGAAAAAAGCGACAAAAACGAAAAATTTTAGCGAAATTTCAATTTCATTCCACTTTTTCTTCTTAATTTTCCTAATTTAATCGAGATTTTATCGAAAAAATCAACAGAAGCGAATAAGTTTAGCGAAATTTGAATTTTTTCCCCTTTATTTTCCTTAATATTCCTCATATTATTGAGACATGACCAAAATAAGCAACAAAAACAGATCATTTATGAAAAATTTCAATTTGTTTCCTCTTTTTTTTCCTTAATTTAGCTCAATTTTTCGAGATGTGACCGTAAAAAGCTACAATAACGAATAATTTTAGCGAAAATTGAATTTTTTTCCTCTTTCTTTCCTTAAGTTTCCTCATTTTATCGAGATATGACCGAAAAAAGCAACCAAAAACAGATAACTTTTGCGAAATTTTAATTTTTTTCTCTTTTTTTTTCATTAATTTTCCTAATTTTATTGAGATGTGACCGAAAAAAGCAACAAAACGAATAATTTTAGCGAAATTTCAATTTTTTTCCTATTTTTTTTCCTTAATTTTCCTCATTTTATCGAGATGTTATCGAAAATAGCAACAAAAACAAATAATTGTGGCGAAATTTCTATTTTTTCTTCTTTTTTTTCCTAAATTTTCCTCATTTTATCAAGATATTATCGAATAAAGCAACACAAACGAATAATTTAAGCGAAATTTCAAATTTATTCCTCTTTTTTTTCTTAATTTCTTCATTTTATCGAGATATTTTCGAAAGAAGCAACAAAAACATATAATTTTAGCAAAATTTCATTTTTTTCCTCTTTTTTTCCATAATTTTCCTCATATTTTGAGATATGACCGAAAAGGCATCAAAAACAGATCATTTCTGATAAATTTCAATTTGTTTCCTCTTATTTTCCTTAATTTTCATCAATATTTCGAGATTTTACTGTAAAAAGCTACAAAAACGAATAATTTTAGCAAAATTTCAATTTTTTTCCTATTTTTTCTCCATAATTTTCCTCATTATATCTAGACATTATCGAAAAAAAGGAACAAAAACAAAGAATCATAGCGAAATTTCAACCTCATTCCTCTTTTTCTTCTTAATTTTCCTCATTTAATCGAGATATTATCGAAAAAAGTAACAAAAACGAATTATTTTAGCGAAATTTTCATTTAATTCCTCTTTTTGCTCCTTAATTTTCATCATTTTATCGAGTTATTATCGAAAAAAGGAACGAAAACAAATAATTTTAGCGAAATTTCAACTTCATTCCTCTTTTATTTTCTTAATTTTCCTCATTTTATCGAGATATGACCGAAAAAAACAACAAAAATGAAAAAATTTAGTGAAATTTCTTTTCATTCCAATTTTTTTTCTTAATTTTCCTCATATTACTGAGATATGACCGAAAAAAGCAACAAAAACAGATAATTTTTGCGAAATTTTAATTTATTTCTCCTTTTTTTTCATTAATTTTCCTAATTTTATCGAGATGTGACCGTGAAAAGCAACAAAAACGAATAATTTTATTAAAAAATCAATTTTTTTCCTCTTCTTTTTCCTTCACTTTCCTCATTTTATCGAGATATTACCGAAAAAAGCAAACAAAACAAATAATTTTAAGGTATTTCAATTTTTTTCCTGTTTTTTTCCTTAATTTTTCTCAATTTATCGAGATATGACTGAAAAAAGAAAAAAAAACGAATAATTTTATCGAATTTTCAATATTTTTCCTTCTTTTTTTTTCTTAATTTTCCTTATTCTATCGAGATATTATCGAAAAAAGTAACAAAAACGAATAATTTAAGCGAAATTTCAAATTTATTCCTCTTTTTTTCTAATTTTCCTCATTTTATCGAGATATTTTCGAAATAAACAACAAAAATGTATAATTTTAGCAAAATTTCATTTTTTTCCTCTTTTTTTTCCATAATTTTCATCATTTTATCGAGATATGACCGAAAAAAGCAACATAAACGAAAATATTAGCGAATTATCAATTTTCTTCCGCTTTTTTTTAACCTCACTTTATCTCATTTAATCGAGATATGACCGAAAAAAACAACAAAAACGAATAATTTTAGAGAATGTTTTATTTTTTTCTTCTTTTTTTCCTTAATTTTCATCATTATATCGAGATATGACCGAAAAAAGCGACAAAAACGAAAAATTTTAGCGAAATTTCAATTTCATTCCACTTTTTCTTCTTAATTTTCCTCATTTAATCGAGATTTTATCGAAAAAATCAACAGAAGCGAATAAGTTTAGCGAAATTTGAATATTTTCCCCTTTATTTTCCTTAATTTTCCTCATATTATTGAGACATGACCAAAATAAGCAACAAAAACAGATCATTTATGAAAAATTTCAATTTGTTTCCTCTTTTTTTTCCTTAATTTAGCTCAATTTTTCGAGATGTGACCGTAAAAAGCTACAATAACGAATAATTTTAGCGAAAATTGAATTTTTTTCCTCTTTCTTTCCTTAAGTTTCCTCATTTTATTGAGATATTATCCAAAAAAGAAACAAAACGAATAATTTGAGCAAAATTTAAAATATTTTCCTCTTTTTTCTCCTTAATTTTCATCATTTTATCGAGTTATTATCGAAAAAAGTAACGAAAACAAATAATTTTAGCGAAATTTCAATTTCATTCCATTTTTTTTTTCTTAATTTTCCTCATTTTATCGAGATTTTATCGAAAAAAGGAACAAAAAAAATAATTTTAGCGAAATTTCAACTTCATTCCTCTTTTTTTTCTTAATTTTCCTCATTTTATCGAGATATGACCGAAAAAAGATACAAAAAAGAATAATTTTAGCGAAATTTCAATTATATTCCAATTTTTTTTTCTTAATTTTTCTCATATTACTGAGATATGACCGAAAAAAGCAACCAAAAACAGATAACTTTTGCGAAATTTTAACTTTTTTCTTTTTTTTTTCATTAATTTTCCTAATTTTATTGAGATGTGACCGAAAAAAGCAACAAAACGAATAATTTTAGCGAAATTTCAATTTTTTTCCTATTTTTTTTCCTTAATTTTCCTCATTTTATCGAGATGTTATCGAATAAAGCAACAAAAACGAATAATTTAAGCGAAATTTCAAATATATTCCTCTTTTATATCTAATTTTCCTCATTTTATCGAGTTATTGTCGAAAATAGCAACAAGAATGTATAATTTTAGCAAAATTTAATTTTTTTCCTCTTTTTTTCCATAATTTTCCTCATTTTATCAAGATATTATCGAAAAAAGTAACAAAAAAATAATTTAGGCGAAATCTCAACTTCATTGCTCTTTTTTTTCTTAATTTTCTTCAATTTACCGAGATATTGTCGAAAAAAGTAACGAAAACTAAAAGTTTTAGCGAAAGTTATTGCGAAAAGCAATAGAAGCGAATAATGTTAGTGAAATTTTAATTATTCTCCCTTTTTTTTCCTTAATGTTCTCATATTACTGAGATATGACCGAAAAAAGCAACAAAAACAGATAATTTTTGCGAATTTTTAATTTTTTTGTCCTTTTTTTCATAAATTTTCCTAATTTTATCGGGATGTGACCGAAAAAAGCAACAAAAACGAATAATTTTAGCGAAATGCCAATTTTTTTCCGATATTTTTTCCTTAATTCTCCTCATTTTATCGAGATATTATCGAATATAGCACCAAAAACGAATAATTTAAGCGAAATTTCAAATTTATTCCTCTTTTTTTTTCTTAATTTCCTCATTTTATCGAGATATTTTCGAAAGAAGTAACAAAAACGTATAAATTGAGCAAAATTTCATATATTTCCATAATTTTCCTCATATTTTCAAGATATGACCAAAAAAGGCAACAAAAACAGATCATTTCTGATAAATTTTAATTTGTTTCCCCTTTTTTTTCCTTAATTTTCCTCAATATTTCGAGATATGACCGAAAAAAGCAACAAAAACAGATAATTTTTGCGAAATTTTAATTTTTTTCTCCTTTTTTTTCATTAATTTTCCTAATTTTATCGAGATGTGACCGAAAAAAGCAACAAAAACGAATAAGTTTAGCGAAATGTCAATTTTTTCCGATTTTTTTTCCTTAATTTTCCTCATTTTATCGAGATGTTATCGAATAAAGCAACAAAAACGAATAATTAAAGCAAAATTTCATATTTATTCCTCTTCTTTTTCTAATTTTCCTCATTTTATCGAGATATTTACGAAAAAAACAACAAAAACATATAATTTTAGCAAAATTTTATTTTTTTCCTTTTTTTTCATAATTTTCCTCATTTTATCGAGATATAATCGAAAAAAAGGAACAAAAAAAATAATTTTAGCGAAATTTCAACTTCATTCCTCTTGTTTTTTCTTAATATTCCTCATTTTATCGAGATATTGTCGAAAACAGGAACAAAAAAAATAATTTTACCAAAATTTCAACTTCATTCCTCTTATTTTTTCTAAATTTTCGTTATTTTATCGAGATATGACCGAAAAAAGCAACAAAAACGAATAATTTTAGAGAAATTTCATTTATATTCCCCTTTTTTTTCTTAATTTTCCTCATATTACTGAGATATGAACGAAAAAAGCAACAAAAACAGATAATTTTTGTGAAATTTTAATTTTTTTCTCCTTTCTTTTCATTAACTTTCCTAATTTTATCGAGATGTGACCGAGAAAAGCAACAAAAAAAATAATTTTAGCGAAATTCCAATTTTTTTCCTTTTTTTCCTGAATTTTACTCATTTTAACGATATATTATCGAATAAAGCAACAAAAACGAATAATTATGTTGAAAAATCAATTTTTTTTCCTCTTTCTTTTCCTTAATTTTCCTCATTTCATCGAGATATTATCGAATATAGCACCAAAAACGAATAATTTAAGCGAAATTTCAAATTTATTCCTCTTTTTTTTTCTTAATTTCCTCATTTTATCGAGATATTTTCGAAAGAAGTAACAAAAACGTATAAATTGAGCAAAATTTCATATATTTCCATAATTTTCCTCATATTTTCAAGATATGAGCAAAAAAGGCAACAAAAACAGATCATTTCTGATAAATTTTAATTTGTTTCCCCTTTTTTTTCCTTAATTTTCCTCAATATTTCGAGATATGACCGAAAAAAGCAACAAAAACAGATAATTTTTGCGAAATTTTAATTTTTTTCTCCTTTTTTTTCATTAATTTTCCTAATTTTATCGAGATGTGACCGAAAAAAGCAACAAAAACGAATAAGTTTAGCGAAATGTCAATTTTTTCCGATTTTTTTTCCTTAATTTTCCTCATTTTATCGAGATGTTATCGAATAAAGCAACAAAAACGAATAATTAAAGCAAAATTTCATATTTATTCCTCTTCTTTTTCTAATTTTCCTCATTTTATCGAGATATTTACGAAAAAAACAACAAAAATATATAATTTTAGCAAAATTTTATTTTTTTCCTTTTTTTTCATAATTTTCCTCATTTTATCGAGATATAATCGAAAAAAGGAACAGAAAAAATAATTTTAGCGAAATTTCAACTTCATTCCTCTTGTTTTTTCTTAATATTCCTCATTTTATCGAGATATTGTCGAAAACAGGAACAAAAAAAATAATTTTACCAAAATTTCAACTTCATTCCTCTTATTTTTTCTAAATTTTCGTTATTTTATCGAGATATGACCGAAAAAAGCAACAAAAACGAATAATTTTAGAGAAATTTCATTTATATTCCCCTTTTTTTTCTTAATTTTCCTCATATTACTGAGATATGAACGAAAAAAGCAACAAAAACAGATAATTTTTGTGAAATTTTAATTTTTTTCTCCTTTCTTTTCATTAACTTTCCTAATTTTATCGAGATGTGACCGAGAAAAGCAACAAAAAAAATAATTTTAGCGAAATTCCAATTTTTTTCCTTTTTTTCCTGAATTTTACTCATTTTAACGATATATTATCGAATAAAGCAACAAAAACGAATAATTATGTTGAAAAATCAATTTTTTTTCCTCTTTCTTTTCCTTAATTTTCCTCATTTCATCGAGATATTATCGAATATAGCACCAAAAACGAATAATTTAAGCGAAATTTCAAATTTATTCCTCTTTTTTTTTCTTAATTTCCTCATTTTATCGAGATATTTTCGAAAGAAGTAACAAAAACGTATAAATTGAGCAAAATTTCATATATTTCCATAATTTTCCTCATATTTTCAAGATATGACCAAAAAAGGCAACAAAAACAGATCATTTCTGATAAATTTTAATTTGTTTCCCCTTTTTTTTCCTTAATTTTCCTCAATATTTCGAGATATGACCGAAAAAAGCAACAAAAACAGATAATTTTTGCGAAATTTTAATTTTTTTCTCCTTTTTTTTCATTAATTTTCCTAATTTTATCGAGATGTGACCGAAAAAAGCAACAAAAACGAATAAGTTTAGCGAAATGTCAATTTTTTCCGATTTTTTTTCCTTAATTTTCCTCATTTTATCGAGATGTTATCGAATAAAGCAACAAAAACGAATAATTAAAGCAAAATTTCATATTTATTCCACTTCTTTTTCTAATTTTCCTCATTTTATCGAGATATTTACGAAAAAAACAACAAAAACATATAATTTTAGCAAAATTTTATTTTTTTCCTTTTTTTTCATAATTTTCCTCATTTTATCGAGATATAATCGAAAAAAGGAACAAAAAAAATAATTTTAGCGAAATTTCAACTTCATTCCTCTTGTTTTTTCTTAATATTCCTCATTTTATCGAGATATTGTCGAAAACAGGAACAAAAAAAATAATTTTACCAAAATTTCAACTTCATTCCTCTTATTTTTTCTAAATTTTCGTTATTTTATCGAGATATGACCGAAAAAAGCAACAAAAACGAATAATTTTAGAGAAATTTCATTTATATTCCCCTTTTTTTTCTTAATTTTCCTCATATTACTGAGATATGAACGAAAAAAGCAACAAAAACAGATAATTTTTGTGAAATTTTAATTTTTTTCTCCTTTCTTTTCATTAACTTTCCTAATTTTATCGAGATGTGACCGAGAAAAGCAACAAAAAAAATAATTTTAGCGAAATTCCAATTTTTTTCCTTTTTTTCCTGAATTTTCCTCATTTTAACGATATATTATCGAATAAAGCAACAAAAACGAATAATTATGTTGAAAAATCAATTTTTTTTCCTCTTTCTTTTCCTTAATTTTCCTCATTTCATCGAGATGTTATCGAATAAAGCAACAAAAAGGAATAATTTAAGCAAAATTTCAAATTTATTCTTCTTCTTTTTCTAATTTTCCTCATTTTATCGAGATATTTTCGAATAAAACAACAAAAACATATAATTTTAGCAAAATTTCATTTTTTCCTCTTTTTTCAAAATTTTCCTCATTTTATCGAGATATAATCGATAAAAGGAACAAAAAAATAATTTTAGCAAAATTTCAATTACATTCCTCTTTTTTTTTCTTAATTTTCCTCAATTTACCGAGATATTGTCGAAAAAAGCAATAGAAGCGAATAAATTTAGTGAAATTTTAATTTTTCTCCCTTTTTTCCCTTAATGTTCTCATATTACTGAGATATGACCGAAAAAAGCAACAAAAACAGATAATTTTTGCGAAATTTTAATTTTTTTGTCCTTTTTTTCATAAATTATCCTAATTTTATCGGGATGTGACCGAAAAAAGCAACAAAATCGAATAAGTTTAGCGAAATGTCAATTTTTTTTCCGATTTTTTTTCCTTAATTTTCCTCATTTTATCGAAATATTATCGAATAAATCAACTAAAACGAATAATTTAAGCGAAATTTTAAATTTTTTCCTCTTTTTATTTCTTAATTTCCTCATTTTATCGAGATATTTTCGAAAGAAGTAACAAAAACGTATAATTTGAGCAAAATTTCATATTTTTCCTCTTTTTTTCCATAATTTTCCTCATATTTTCAAGATATGACCAAAAAAGGCAACAAAAACAGATCATTTCTGTTAATTTCAATTTGTTTCCCCTTTTTTTTCCTTAATTTTCCTCAATATTTCGAGATGTGACTGTAAAAAGCTACAAAAAAAATAATTTTAGCGAAATTTCAACTTCATTCCTCTTTTTGTTTCTTAATTTTCCTCATTTTATCGAGATATGACCGAAAAAAGCAACAAAAACGAATAAGTTTAGCGAAATGTCAATTTTTTTCTGATTTTTTTTCCTTAATTTTCCTCATTTTATCGAGGTATTATCGAATAAAGCAACAAAAACGAATAATTTAAGCAAAATTTCAAATTTATTCCTCTTCTTTTTCTAATTTTCCTCATTTTATCGAGATATTTACGAAAAAAACAACAAAAACATATAATTTTAGCAAAATTTTATTTTTTTCCTTTTTTTTCATAATTTTCTTCATTTTATCGAGATATAATCGAAAAAAGGAACAAAAAAAATAATTTTAGCGAAATTTCAACTTCATTCCTCTTGTTTTTTCTTAATATTCCTCATTTTATCGAGATATTGTCGAAAACAGGAACAAAAAAAATAATTTTAGCAAAATTTCAACTTCATTCCTCTTATTTTTTCTAAATTTTCGTTATTTTATCGAGATATGACCGAAAAAAGCAACAAAAACGAATAATTTTAGAGAAATTTCATTTATATTCCCCTTTTTACTTTCTCCATATACGAAGTATAGAGAAAGTATTGTTTTCATGAAAAAATTCGACTTCGAGATTTCAACGGAAATACATGTTTTGGGGTCCCTAGAACACGTTTTGACCATTTTCGGAATGATGTCTGTGTGTTTGTGTGTGTGTGTGTGTGTGTGTGTGTGTGTGTGTGTGTGATAGTGGACGCTCTAACGTGAAAACTATTGGTCGTATCAACACCAAACTTCATATATAGTACTGTGGTGTGTGCTGTGAGAGTTGATTAGTTTTTGGAGTAAATCGGTCAACCGGAAGTCGAGCTTTATTCATTAAGGCTCATTTCCGGTTTTCAAAATATCTCCATAAATATGATATATACGTATGTTGTATTACTTATACAAGTTTTAGATAATGTATTTTACTATAACTTTTGTATTTAACATTTTTTTGTATCACCGGTTGATTAGGAGTTATTCGTGAAACACTGATAAACCGGAAGAAGATGATTATGTACTTTGTGGGCGCTCTAACATGAAAAGTATTTGGCGGATCAACACCAAATTTCATATGTAGTACTTCTATTATAGTCTTTAGAGTTGATTAGTTTTTGGAGTAAATCGGTTAACCGGAAGTTGAGCTTCATTCTTCAAAGCTCATTTCCGGTTTTCAAAATATCTCCATAAATATGATATTTAGGTATATACTATTATATATAAATGTTTTAGAAAATAAAATTTACTATAACTTTTGTATGAAACATATTTTCGTATCACTGATTGTTTAGGAGTTATTCCTAAAATACTGAAAAACCGGAAGTTGCTGATTATGTACTTTGTGGGCGCTCTGGGCTCTATGGGCGAAAGGCCAGTTTCATTTTTTTTATCCAGCATGTCCCGAACAACATTATTTATAATGTTTAGAGTTCGAAATTACTGTCGTAGATAAGTATTTACATCTTATATATGGAGAAAGTCATGTGCTGCCCACATCAGATTTTTTTTCTTAATTTTCCTCATATTACTGAGATATGAACGAAAAAAGCAACAAAAACAGATAATTTTTGTGAAATTTTAATTTTTTTCTCCTTTCTTTTCATTAACTTTCCTAATTTTATCGAGATGTGACCGAGAAAAGCAACAAAAAAAATAATATTAGCGAAATTCCAATTTTTTTCCTTTTTTTCCTGAATTTTCCTCATTTTAACGATATATTATCGAATAAAGCAACAAAAACGAATAATTATGTTGAAAAATCAATTTTTTTCCTCTTCTTTTTCCTTAATTTTCCTCATTTTATCGAGATATTTTCGAAAAAAGCAACAAAAACGTATAATTTTAGCAAAATTTCATTTTTTTCCTCTTTTTTTCCAAAATATTCCTCATTTTATCGAGATATGACCGAGAAAAGCAACAAAAACGAATAATTTTAGAGAAAGTTCTATTTTATTCCTTAATTTTTATCATTTTATCGAGATATTATCGAAAAAAGAAACTAAAACGAATTATTATATTAAAAAATCAATTTTTTTCCTCTTCTTTTTCCTTAATTTTTCTCATTTTATCGAGATATGACTGAAAAAAGAAAAAAAACGAATAATTTTATCGAATTTTCAATATTTTTCCTTCTTTTTTTTCTTAATTTTCCTTATTCTATCGAGATATTATCGAAAAAAGTAACAAAAACGAATAATTTAAGCGAAATTTCAAATTTATTCCTCTTTTTTTCTAATTTTCCTCATTTTATCGAGATATTTTCGAAAAAAACAACATAAACGGATAATTTTAGCAAAATTTCATTTTTTTCCTCTTTTTTTTCCATAATTTTCATCATTTTATCGAGATATGACCGAAAAAAGCAACATGAACGAAAATTTTAGCGAATTCCCAATTTTCTACCGCTTTTTTTTACCTTACTTTATCTCATTTAATCGAGATATGACCGAAAAAAAACTTTTTTTTCCTAAATTTTCCCCTTTTTATCAAGATATTTTCGAAAAAACAACAAAACCGAATGAATTTTATCATAATTTCAATTTTTTTCCCCTTTTTTACCTTATTTTTCCTTTTTTTATCGAGATATGACCGTAAAAAGCAACAGAAACAGTTCATTTTTGCGATTTTACAATTTTTTCCTTTAATTTTACTCAATTTATCGAGATATGTCAGAAAAAAGCAACAAAAACAGATAATTTTAGTGAAATTTCAATTTTTTCCTCTTTTTTCCCTAAATTCTCCTCATTTATCGAGATAATATCGAAAAAAGTAACGAAAACTAAAAGTTTTAGCGAAAGTTCAATTTGTTTCCTCTTTTTTCCTTAAGTTTCCTCATTTTTTCTATATCTGACCGAAAAAAGCAACGAAAACCAATAATTTTTGCGAACTTTCAGTTTTTTTCCTTTTTTTCCATAATTTTCCTCATTTTATCGAGGTATAATCGAAAAAAGAAACGAAAACGAATTATTTTAGCGAAATTTCAATTTATTTCCACTTTTCTCTCCTTAATTTTCATCATTATATCGAGATATGACCGAAAAAAGCGACAAAAACGAAAAATTTTAGCGAAATTTCAATTTCATTCCACTTTTTCTTCTTAATTTTCCTCATTTAATCGAGATTATATCGAAAAAATCAACAAAAGCGAATAAGTTTAGCGAAATTTGAATTTTTTCCCCTTTATTTTCCTTAATTTTTCTCATATTATTGAGACATGACCAAAATAAGCAACAAAAACAGATCATTTATGAAAAATTTCAATTTGTTTCCTCTTTTTTTTCCTTAATTTACCTCAATTTTTCGAGATGTGACCGTAAAAAGCTACAATAACGAATAATTTTAGCGAAAATTGAATTTTTTTCCTCTTTCTTTCCTTAAGTTTCCTCATTTTATTGAGATATTATCCAAAAAAGAAACAAAACGAATAATTTGAGCAAAATTTAAAATATTTTCCTCTTTTTTCTCCTTAATTTTCATCATTTTATCGAGTTATTATTGAAAAAAGGAACGAAAACAAATAATTTTAGCGAAATTTCAATTTCATTCCATTTTTTTTTCTTAATTTTCCTCATTTTATCGAGATTTTATCGAAAAAAGGAACAAAAAAAATAATTTTAGCGAAATTTCAACTTCATTCCTCTTTTTTTTCTTAATTTTCCTCATTTTATCGAGATATGACCGAAAAAAGAAACAAAAAAGAATAATTTTAGCGAAATTTCAATTATATTCCACTTTTTTTTTCTTAATTTTTCTCATATTACTGAGATATGACCGAAAAAAGCAACCAAAAACAGATAACTTTTGCGAAATTTTAATTTTTTTCTCTTTTATTTTCCTTAATTTTCCTCATTTTATCGAGATGTTATCGAATAAAGCAACAAAAACGAATAATTTAAGCGAAATTTCAAATATATTCATCTTTTATATCTAATTTTCCTCATTTTATCGATATATTTTCGAAAATAGCAACAAGAATGTATAATTTTAGCAAAATTTCATTTTTTTCCTCTTTTTTTCCATAATTTTCCTCATTTTATCAAGATATTATCGAATAAAGCAACAAAAACGAATAATTTAAGCGAAATTTCAAATTTATTCCTCTTTTTTTTCTTAATTTCCTCATTTTATCGAGATATTTTCGAAAGAAGTAACAAAAACGTATAATTTGAGCAAAATTTCATATTTTTCCTCTTTTTTTCCATAATTTTCCTCATATTTCAAAATATGACCAAAAAAGGCAACAAAAACAGATCATTTCTGATAAATTTTAATTTGTTAGCGAAAATTGAATTTTTTTCCTCTTTCTTTCCTTAAGTTTCCTAATTTTATTGAGATATTATCCAAAAAAGAAACAAAACGAATAATTTGAGCAAAATTTAAAATATTTTCCTCTTTTTTCTCCTTAATTTTCATCATTTTATCGAGTTTTTATCGAAAAAAGGAACGAAAACAAATAATTTTAGCGAAATTTCAATTTCATTCCATTTTTTTTTCTTAATTTTCCTCATTTTATCGAGATGTGACCGAAAAAAGCTACAAAAAAAATAATTTTAGCGAAATTTCAACTTCATTCCTCTTTTTTTTTTCTTAATTTTCCTCATATTACGAGATGTGACCGAAAACAGCAACAAAAACGAATAATTTTAGAGAAATTTCATTTATATTCCCCTTTTTTTTCTTAATTTTTCTCATTTTATCGAGATATGACTGAAAAAAGAAAAAAAACGAATAATTTTATCGAATTTTCAATATTTTTCCTTCTTTTTTTTCTTAATTTTCCTTATTCTATCGAGATATTATCGAAAAAAGTAACAAAAACGAATAATTTAAGCGAAATTTCAAATTTATTCCTCTTTTTTTCTAATTTTCCTCATTTTATCGAGATATTTTCGAAAAAAACAACATAAACGGATAATTTTAGCAAAATTTCATTTTTTTCCTCTTTTTTTTCCATAATTTTCATCATTTTATCGAGATATGACCGAAAAAAGCAACATGAACGAAAATTTTAGCGAATTCCCAATTTTCTACCGCTTTTTTTTACCTTACTTTATCTCATTTAATCGAGATATGACCGAAAAAAAACTTTTTTTTCCTAAATTTTCCCCTTTTTATCAAGATATTTTCGAAAAAACAACAAAACCGAATGAATTTTATCATAATTTCAATTTTTTTCCCCTTTTTTACCTTATTTTTCCTTTTTTTATCGAGATATGACCGTAAAAAGCAACAGAAACAGTTCATTTTTGCGATTTTACAATTTTTTCCTTTAATTTTACTCAATTTATCGAGATATGTCAGAAAAAAGCAACAAAAACAGATAATTTTAGTGAAATTTCAATTTTTTCCTCTTTTTTCCCTAAATTCTCCTCATTTATCGAGATAATATCGAAAAAAGTAACGAAAACTAAAAGTTTTAGCGAAAGTTCAATTTGTTTCCTCTTTTTTCCTTAAGTTTCCTCATTTTTTCTATATCTGACCGAAAAAAGCAACGAAAACCAATAATTTTTGCGAACTTTCAGTTTTTTTCCTTTTTTTCCATAATTTTCCTCATTTTATCGAGGTATAATCGAAAAAAGAAACGAAAACGAATTATTTTAGCGAAATTTCAATTTATTTCCACTTTTCTCTCCTTAATTTTCATCATTATATCGAGATATGACCGAAAAAAGCGACAAAAACGAAAAATTTTAGCGAAATTTCAATTTCATTCCACTTTTTCTTCTTAATTTTCCTCATTTAATCGAGATTATATCGAAAAAATCAACAAAAGCGAATAAGTTTAGCGAAATTTGAATTTTTTCCCCTTTATTTTCCTTAATTTTTCTCATATTATTGAGACATGACCAAAATAAGCAACAAAAACAGATCATTTATGAAAAATTTCAATTTGTTTCCTCTTTTTTTTCCTTAATTTACCTCAATTTTTCGAGATGTGACCGTAAAAAGCTACAATAACGAATAATTTTAGCGAAAATTGAATTTTTTTCCTCTTTCTTTCCTTAAGTTTCCTCATTTTATTGAGATATTATCCAAAAAAGAAACAAAACGAATAATTTGAGCAAAATTTAAAATATTTTCCTCTTTTTTCTCCTTAATTTTCATCATTTTATCGAGTTATTATTGAAAAAAGGAACGAAAACAAATAATTTTAGCGAAATTTCAATTTCATTCCATTTTTTTTTCTTAATTTTCCTCATTTTATCGAGATTTTATCGAAAAAAGGAACAAAAAAAATAATTTTAGCGAAATTTCAACTTCATTCCTCTTTTTTTTCTTAATTTTCCTCATTTTATCGAGATATGACCGAAAAAAGAAACAAAAAAGAATAATTTTAGCGAAATTTCAATTATATTCCACTTTTTTTTTCTTAATTTTTCTCATATTACTGAGATATGACCGAAAAAAGCAACCAAAAACAGATAACTTTTGCGAAATTTTAATTTTTTTCTCTTTTATTTTCCTTAATTTTCCTCATTTTATCGAGATGTTATCGAATAAAGCAACAAAAACGAATAATTTAAGCGAAATTTCAAATATATTCATCTTTTATATCTAATTTTCCTCATTTTATCGATATATTTTCGAAAATAGCAACAAGAATGTATAATTTTAGCAAAATTTCATTTTTTTCCTCTTTTTTTCCATAATTTTCCTCATTTTATCAAGATATTATCGAATAAAGCAACAAAAACGAATAATTTAAGCGAAATTTCAAATTTATTCCTCTTTTTTTTCTTAATTTCCTCATTTTATCGAGATATTTTCGAAAGAAGTAACAAAAACGTATAATTTGAGCAAAATTTCATATTTTTCCTCTTTTTTTCCATAATTTTCCTCATATTTCAAAATATGACCAAAAAAGGCAACAAAAACAGATCATTTCTGATAAATTTTAATTTGTTAGCGAAAATTGAATTTTTTTCCTCTTTCTTTCCTTAAGTTTCCTAATTTTATTGAGATATTATCCAAAAAAGAAACAAAACGAATAATTTGAGCAAAATTTAAAATATTTTCCTCTTTTTTCTCCTTAATTTTCATCATTTTATCGAGTTTTTATCGAAAAAAGGAACGAAAACAAATAATTTTAGCGAAATTTCAATTTCATTCCATTTTTTTTTCTTAATTTTCCTCATTTTATCGAGATGTGACCGAAAAAAGCTACAAAAAAAATAATTTTAGCGAAATTTCAACTTCATTCCTCTTTTTTTTTTCTTAATTTTCCTCATATTACGAGATGTGACCGAAAACAGCAACAAAAACGAATAATTTTAGAGAAATTTCATTTATATTCCCCTTTTTTTTCTTAATTTTCCTCATATTACTGAGATATGACCGAAAAAAGCAACAAAAACAGATAATTTTTGCGAAATTTTAATTTTTTTGTCCTTTTTTTCATAAATTTTCCTAATTTTATCGGGATGTGACCGAAAAAAGCAAGAAATACTAAAAATTTTAGCGAAATTTCAATTTCATTCCACTTTTTTTTCTTAATTTTTCTCATTTTATCGAGATATTTTCGAAAGAAGTAACAAAAACGTATAATTTGAGCAAAATTTCATATATTTCCATAATTTTCCTCATATTTTCAAGATATGAGCAAAAAAGGCAACAAAAACAGATCATTTCTGATAAATTTTAATTTGTTTCCCCTTTTTTTTCCTTAATTTTCCTCAATATTTGGAGATATGACCGAAAAAAGCAACAAAAACAGATAATTTTTGCGAAATTTTAATTTTTTTCTCCTTTTTTTTCATTAATTTTCCTAATTTTATCGAGATGTGACCGAAAAAAGCAACAAAAACGAATAATTTTAGCGAAATTTCAATTTATTTCCTATTTTTTTCCTTAATATTCCTCATTTTATCGAGATGTTATCGAATAAAGCAACAAAAACGAATAATTAAAGCAAAATTTCATATTTATTCCTCTTCCTTTTCTAATTTTCCTCATTTTATCGAGATATTTACAGTGGAATGAAATTGAAATTTCGCTAAAATATTTCGTATTTCTCGCTGTTTTCGGTCATATCTCGATAAAATGAGGAAAATTAAGAAACAAAAAGAGGAATGAAGTTGAAATTTCGCTAAAATTATTCGTTTTTGTAGCTTTTTACAGTCACATCTCGAAATATTGAGGAAAATTAAGGAAAAAAAAGGGGAAACAAATTGAAATTTATCAGAAATGCTGCCTAAAATTAATTTTCCTAATCTTATCGAGATGTGACCGAAAAAAGCAACAAATACGAAAAAAACAACAAAAACATATAATTTTAGCAAAATCTCATTTTTTCCTTTTTTTCATAATTTTCCCCATTTTATCGAGATATAATCGAATAAAGGAACAAAAAAAATAATTTTTGCGAAATTTCAACTTCATTCCTCTTATTTTTTCTTAATTTTCGTTATTTTATCGAGATATTTTCGAAAAAAGCAACAAAAACGTATAGTTTTAGCAAAATTTCATTTTTTTCCAAAATATTCCTCATTTTATCGAGATATGACCGAAAAAAGCAACAAAAACGAATAATTTTAGAGAAAGTTCTATTTTATTCCTTAATTTTTATCATTTTATCGAGATGTTATCGAAAAAAGAAACTAAAACGAATAATTATATTGAAAAATCAATTTTTTTCCTCTTCTTTTTCCTTAATTTTCCTCATTTTATCGAGATATTACCGACAAATGCAAACAAAACAAATAATTTTAAGGTATTTCAATTTTTTTCCTGTTTTTTTCCTTAATTTTTCTCATTTTATCGAGATATGACTGAAAAAAAAAAACGAATAATTTAAGCGAAATTTCAAATTTATACCTCGTTTTTTCTAATTTTCCTTATTTTATCGAGATAGTTTCGAAAAAAACACCAAAAACGTATAATTTTAGCAAACTTTAATTTTTTTCCTCTTTTTTTCCATAATTTTCATCATTTTATCGAGATATGACCGAAAAAAGCAACATAAACGAAAAATTTTAGAGAATTATCAATTTTCTTCCGCTTTTTTTACCTTACTTTTTCTCATTTTATCGAGATATGACCGAAAAAAACAACAAAATCGAATAATTTTAGAGAATGTTTTATTTTTTTCTTCTTTTTTTTTCTTAATTTTCCTTGTTCTATCGAGATATTATCGAAAAAAGTAACAAAAACGTGTAATTTTAGCAGAATTTCTAATTTTTTCCTCTTTTTTTTCCTAAATTTTTCCCTTTTTATCAAGATATTTTCGAAAAAACAACAAAACCGAATTAATTTTATCATAATTTCAATTTTTTCCCCTTTTTTACCTTATTTTTCCTTATTTTATCGAGATAGGACCGTAAAAAGCAACAGAAACAGTTCATTTTTGCGATTTTACAATTTTTTTCCTTTAATTTTACTCAATTTATCGAGATATGTCAGAAAAAAGCAACAAAAACAGATCATTTTAGTGAAATTTCAATTTTTTCCCTAAATTCTCCTCATTTTATCGAGATAATATCGAAAAAAGTAACGAAAACTAAAAGTTTTAGCGAAAGTTCAATTTGTTTCCTCTTTTTTTCTTTAAGTTTCCTCATTTTTCGATATGTGAACGAAAAAAGCAACGAAAACCAATAATTTTTGCGAACTTTCAATTTTTTTCCTTTTTTTCCATAATTTTCCTCATTTTATCGAGGTATAATCGAAAAAACAAACAAAAACGAAAAATTTTAGCGAAATTTCAATTTATTTACACTTTTTTCTCCTTAATCTTCATCATTATATCGAGATATGACCGAAATAAGAAACAAAACGAATAATTTGAGCAAAATTTAAAATATTTTCCTCTTTTTTCTCCTTAATTTTCATCATTTTATCGAGTTATTATCGAAAAAAGGAACGAAAACAAATAATTTTAGCGAAATTTTTATTTCATTCCATTTTTTTTCTTAATTTCCCTCATTTTATCGAGATTTCATCGAAAAAAGAAACAAAACGAATAATTTTAGCAAAATTTCATTTTTTTCCTCTTTTTTTCCATAATTTTCCTCATATTTTCGATATATGACCGATAAAGGCAGCATTTTATCGAGATATTTACGAAAAAAACAACAAAAACATATAATTTTAGAAAAAATTTATTTTTTCCTTTTTTTTTCATAATTTTCCTCATTTTATCGAGATATAATCGAAAAAAGGAACAAACAAAATAATTTTAGCAAAATTTCAACTTCATTCCTCTTGTTTTTTCTTAATTTTCGTTATTTTATCGAGATATGACCGAAAAAAGCAACAAAAACGAATAATTTTAGAGAAATTTCATTTATATTTTCCTTTTTTTTCTTAATTTTCCTCATATTACTGAGATATGAACGAAAAAAGCAACAAAAACAGATAATTTTTTTCTCCTTTCTTTTCATTAACTTTCCTAATTTTATCGAGATGTGACCGAGAAAAGCATCAAAAAAAATAATTTTAGCGAAATTCCAATTTTTTTCCTTTTTTTTCCTGAATTTTCCTCATTTAAACGATATATTATCGAATAAAGCAACAAAAACGTATAATTTTAGCAAAATTTCATTTTTTTCCTCTTTTTTTCCAAAATTTTCCTCATTTTATCGAGATATGACCGAGAAAAGCAACAAAAACGAATAATTTTAGAGAAAGTTCTATTTTATTCCTTAATTTTTATAATTTTATCGAGATATAATCGAAAAAAGAAACTAAAACGAATAATTATATTGAAAAATCAATTTTTTTCCTCTTCTTTTTCCTTAATTTTCCTCATTTTATCGAGATATTACCGAAAAATGAAACAAAAACGAATTATTTTAGCGAAATTTCAATTAATTTACACTTTTTTCTCCTTAATTTTCATCATTATATCGAGATATGACCGAAAAAAGCGACAAAAACGAAAAATTTTAGCGAAATTTCAATTTCATTCCACTTTTTCTTCTTAATTTTCCTCATTTTATCGAGATTTTATCGAAAAAAGAAACAAAACGAATAATTTGAGCAAAATTTAAAACATTTTCCTCTTTTTTCTCCTTAATTTTCATCATTTTATCGAGTTATTATCGAAAAAAGGAACGAAAACAAAAAATTTTAGCGAAATTTCAATTTCATTCCTTTTTTTTTTCTTAATTTTCCTCATTTTATCGAGATATTATCGAAAAAAGGAGCAAAAAAAATAATCGTAGCGAAATTTCAAGCTCATTACTCTTTTTCTTCTTAATTTTCCTCATATAATCGAGATATTATCGAAAAAAGTAACAAAAACGAATTATTTTAGCAGAATTTTAATTTATTTCCTCTTTTTTCTCCTTAATTTTCATCATTTTATCGAGTTATTATCGAAAAAAGGAACGAAAACAAATAATTTTAGCGAAATTTCAACTTCATTCCTCTTTTATTTTCTTAATTTTCCTCATTTTATAGAGATATTATCGAAAAAATAAACAAAAAAAATAATTTTAGCGAAATTTCAATTTCATTCCTCTTTTTTCTCTTAATTTTTCTCATATTACTGAGATATGACCGAAAAAAGCAACAAAAATAGATAATTTTTGCGAAATTTTAATTTTTTTCTCCTTTTTTTTCATTAATTTTCCTAATCTTATCGAGATGTGACCGAAAAAAGCAACAAAAACGAATAATTTTAGCAAAATTTCAATTTTTTTCCTTAATTTTCCTCATGTTATCGAGATTTTATCGAATAAAGCAACAAAAACGAATAATTTAAGCAAAATTTCAAATTTATTCCTCTTCTTTTTCTAATTTTCCTCATTTAATCGAGATATTTTCGAAAAAAACAACAAAAACATATACTTTTAGCAAAATTTCATTTTTTCCTCTTTTTTTTTCTTAATTTTCCTCATTTTATCGAGATATTTTCGAAAAAAGGAACAAAAAAAATAATTTTAGCGAAATTTCAACTTCATTCCTCTTGTTTTTTCTAATTTTCCTCATTTTATCGAGATATGGCCGAAAAAAGCAACAAAAACGAATAACTTTAGCGAAATTTCAATTACATTCCTCTTTTTTTTTCTTAATTTTCCTCAATTTACCGAGATATTGTCGAAAAAAGCAATAGAAGCGAATAATTTTAGTGAAATTTTAATTTTTCTCCCTTTTTTTTCCTTAATGTTCTCATATTACAGAGATATGACCGAAAAAAGCAACAAAAACAGATAATTTTTGCGAAATGTCAATTTTTTTCCGATTTTTTTCCTTAATTTTCCTCATTTTATCGAGATATTATCGAATAAAGCAACAAAAACGAATAATTTAAGCGAAATTTCAATTTTATTCCACTTTTTTTCTTAATTTTTCTCATTTTATCGAGATATTTTCGAAAGAAGTAACAAAAACGTATAATTTGAGCAAAATTTCATATATTTCCATAATTTTCCTCATATTTTAAAGATATGACCAAAAAAGGCAACAAAAACAGATCATTTCTGATAAATTTTAATTTGTTTCCCCTTTTTTTCCTTAATTTTCCTCAATATTTCGAGATATGACCGAAAAAAGCAACAAAAACAGATAATTCTTGCGAAATTTTAATTTTTTTCACCTTTTTTTTCATTAATTTTCCTAATTTTATCGAGATGTGACCGAAGAAAGCAACAAAAACGAATAATTTTAGCGAAATTTCAATTTATTTCCTATTTTTTTCCTTAATATTCCTCATTTTATCGAGATGTTATCGAATAAAGCAACACAAACGAATAATTAAAGCAAAATTTCAAATTTATTCCTCTTCCTTTTCTAATTTTCCTCATTTTATCGAGATATTTACGAAAAAAACAACAAAAACATATAATTTTAGCAAAATTTCTAATTTTTTCCTCTTTTTTTTCCTAAATTTTTCCCTTTTTATCAAGATATTTTCTAAAAAACAACAAAACCGAATTAATTTAATCATAATTTCAATTTTTTCCCCTTTTTTACCTTATTTTTCCTTATTTTTTCGAGATAGGACCGTAAAAAGCAACAGAAACAGTTCATTTTTGCGATTTTACAATTTTTTTCCTTTAATTTTACTCAATTTATCGAGATATGTCAGAAAAAAGCAACAAAAACAGATCATTTTAGTGAAATTTCAATTTTTTCCTCTTTTTTCCCTAAATTCTCCTCATTTTATCGAGATAATATCGAAAAAAGTAACGAAAACTAAAAGTTTTAGCGAAAGATCAATTGGTTTCCTCTTTTTTCTTTATGTTTCCTCATTTTTCGATATGTGAACGAAAAAAGCAACGAAAACCAATAATTTTTGCGAACTTTCAATTTTTTTCCTTTTTTTCCATATTTTTCCTCATTTTATCGAGGTATAATCGAAAAAAGAAACAAAAACGAATTATTTTAGCGAAATTTCAATTTATTTACACTTTTTTCTCCTTAATTTTCATCATTATATCGAGATATGACCGAAAAAAGCGACAAAAACGAAAACTTTTAGCGGAATTTCAATTTCATTCCATTTTTTTTTTCTTAATTTTCCTCATTTTATCGAGATATTATCGAAAAGGAGCAAAAAAAATAATCGTAGCGAAATTTCAAGCTCATTAATCTTTTTCTTCTTAATTTTCCTCATTTAATCGAGATATTATCGAAAAAAGTAACAAAAACGAATTATTTTAGCAGAATTTTAATTTATTTCCTCTTTTTTCTCCTTAATTTTCATCATTTTATCGAGTTATCATCGAAAAAAGGAACGAAAAAGAATAATTTTAGCGAAATTTCAACTCCATTCCTCTTTTTGTTTCTTAATTTTCCTCATTTTATCGAGATATTATCGAAAAAATAATCAAAAAAAATAATTTTAGCGAAATTTCAATTACATTCCTCTTTTTTCTCTTAATTTTTCTCATATTACTGAGATATGACCGAAAAAAGCAACAAAAATAGATAATTTTTGCGAAATTTTAATTTTTTTCTCCTTTTTTTCATTAATTTTCCTAATTTTATCGAGATGTGACCGAAAAAAGCAACAAAAACGAATAATTTTAGCGAAATTTCAATTTTTTTCCTATTTTTTTCCTTAATTTTCCTCATTTTATCGAGATGTTATCGAATAAAGCAACAAAAACGAATAATTTAAGCAAAATTTCAAATTTATTCCTCTTCTTTTTCTAATTTTCCTCATTTTATCGAGATATTTTCGAAAAAAGGAACAAAAAAAATAATTTTAGCGAAATTTCAACTTCATTCCTCTTGTTTTTTCTTAATTTTCCTCATTTTATCGAGATATTGTCGAAAAAAGGACAATTTTTTTCCTTTAATTTTACTCAATTTATCAAGGTATGTCAGAAAAAAGCAACAAAAACAGATCATTTTACTTAAATTTCATTCTTTTCCTCTTTTTTCCCTAAATTCTCCTCATTTTATCGAGATAATATCGAAAAAAATAACGAAAACTAAAAGTTTTAGCGAAGGTTCAATTTGTTTCTTCTTTTTTTCCTTAAGTTTCCTCATTTTTCGATATGTGACCGAAAAAAGCAACGAAAACCAATTAATTTTGCGAACTTTCAATTTTTTTCCTTTTTTTCCATAATTTTCCTCATTTTATCGAGATTTTATCGAAAAATCAACAAAAGGGAATAAGTTTAGTGAAATTTCAATTTTTTCCCCTTTATTTTCCTTAATTTTCCTCATATTATTGAGATATGACCGAAAAAAGCAACAAAAACAGATCATTTCTGAAAAATTTCAATTTGTTTCCTCTTTTTTTTTCCTTAATTTACCTCAATTTTTCGAGATGTGACCGTAAAAAGCTACAATAAGGAATAATTTTAGCGAAATTTCAATTTGTTTCCTCTTTTTCTCCTTAAGTTTCCTCATTTTATCGAGATATTATCGAAAAAAGGAACAAAAAAAGATAATATTAGCGAAATTTCAACTTCATTCCTCTTTTTTTTCTTAATTTTCCTCATTTTATCGAAATATGACCGAAAAAAGCAACAAAAACGAATAATTTTAGCAAAATTTCAATTTTTTTTCCTTAATTTTCCTCATTTAATCAAGATATTATCGAAAAAAGGAAAAAAACAAATAATCTTAGCGAAATTTCAACCTCATTCCTCTTTTCCTTCTTAATTTTCCTCATTTAATCGAGATATTATCGAAGAAAGTAACAATAACGAATTATTTTAGCAAAATATTAATTTATTTGCTCTTTATTCTCCTTAATTTTCATCATTTTATCGAGATATTTTCGAAAAAAGGAACAAAAAAATAATTTTAGCGAAATTTCAACTTCATTCCTCTTATTTTTTCTTAATTTTCGTTATTTTATCGAGATATGACCGAAAACAGCAACAAAAACGAATAATTTTAGAGAAATTTCATTTATATTCCCCTTTTTTTTCTTAATTTTCCTCATATTACTGAGATATGACCGTAAAAAGCAACAAAAACAGATAATTTTAGCGAAATTTTAATTTTTTTGTCCTTTTTTTTCATAAATTTTCCTAATTTTATCGGGATGTGACCGAAAAAAGCAAGAAATACTAAAAATTTTAGCGAAATTTCAATTTCATTCCACTTTTTTTTCTTAATTTTTCTCATTTTATCGAGATATTTTCGAAAGAAGTAACAAAAACGTATAATTTGAGCAAAATTTCATATATTTCCATAATTTTCCTCATATTTTCAAGATATGACCAAAAAAGGCAACAAAAACAGATCATTTCTGATAAATTTTAATTTGTTTCCCCTTTTTTTTCCTTAATTTTCCTCAATATTTCGAGATATGACCGAAAAAAGCAACAAAAACAGATAATTCTTGCGAAATTTTAATTTTTTTCACCTTTTTTTTCATTAATTTTCCTAATTTTATCGAGATGTGACCGAAGAAATCGACAAAAACGAATAATTTTAGCGAAATTTCAATTTATTTCCTATTTTTTTCCTTAATATTCCTCATTCTATCGAGATGTTATCGAATAAAGCAACAAAAACGAATAATTAAAGCAAAATTTCAAATTTATTCCTCTTCCTTTTCTAATTTTCCTCATTTTATCGAGATATTTACGAAAAAAACAACAAAAACATATAATTTAAGCAAAATTTTATTTTTTTCCTTTTTTTTCATAATTTTCCTCATTTTATCGAGATATTGTCGAAAAAAGGAACAAAAAAAATAATTTTAGCAAAATTTCAACTTCATTCCTCTTGTTTTTTCTTTATTTTCCTCATTTTATCGAGATATGGCCGAAAAAAGCAACAAAAACGTATAATTTGAGCAAAATTTCATATTTTTCCTCTTTTTTTCCATAATTTTCCTCATATTTTCAAGTTATGACCAAAAAAGGCAACAAAAACAGATCATTTCTGTTAAATTTCAATTTGTTTCCCCTTTTTTTCCTTAATTTTCCTCAATATTTCGAGATGTGACTGTAAAAAGCTACAAAAACGAATAATTTTAGCGAAACTTCAACTTCATTCCTCTTTTTGTTTCTTAATTTTCCTCATTTTATCGAGATATGACCGAAAAAGGGAAGGAATACGAAAAATTTTAGCGAAATTTCAATTTCATTCCACTTTTTTTTCTTAATTTTTCTCATTTTATCGAGATATTTTCGAAAGAAGTAACAAAAACGAATAACTTGAGCAAAATTTCATATATTTCCATAATTTTCCTCATATTTTCAAGATATGACCAAAAAAGGCAACAAAAACAGATCATTTCTGATAAATTTTAATTTGTTTCCCCTTTTTTTTCCTTAATTTTCCTAATTTTATCGAGATGTGACCTAAAAAAGCAACAAAAACGAATAAGTTTAGCGAAATTTCAATTTATTTCCTATTTTTTTCCTTAATATTCCTCATTTTATCGAGATGTTATCGAATAAAGCAAAAAAAACAAATAGTTTAAGCAAAATTTCAAATTTATTCCTCTTCTTTTTCTAATTTTCCTCATTTTATCGAGATATTTACGAAAAAAACAACAAAAACATATAATTTTAGCAAAATTTTATTTTTTTCCTCTTTTTTTCCAAAATATTCCTCATTTTATCGAGATATAATCGAAAAAGGAACAAAAAAATAATTTTCGCGAAATTTCAACTTCATTCCTCTTGTTTTTTCTTAATTTTCCTCATTTTATCGAGATATTGTCGAAAAAAGGAACAAAAAAAATAATTTTAGCGAAATTTCAACTTCATTCCTCTTATGTTTTCTTTATTTTCGTTATTTTATCGAGATATGACCGAAAAAAGCAACAAAAACGATTAATTTTAGAGAAATTTCATTTATATTCCCCTTTTTTTTCTTAATTTTCCTCATATTACTGAGATATGACCGAAAAAAGCAACAAAAACAGATAATCTTTGCGAAATTTCAATTTTTTTCTCCTTTCTTTTCATTAATTTTCCTAATTTTATCGAGATGTGACCGAGAAAAGCAACAAAAAAAAATAATTTTAGCGAAATTCCAATTTTTTTCTTTTTTTTCCCCTGAATTTTCGTCATTTTAACGATATATTATCGAATAAAGCAACAAAAACGAATAATTATGTTGAAAAATCAATTTTTTTCCTCTTCTTTTTCCTTAATTTTCCTCATTTTATCGAGATATTTTCGAAAAAAGCAACAAAAACGTAAAATTTTAGCAAAATTTCATTTTTTTCCTCTTTTTTTCCAAAATATTCCTCATTTTATCGAGATATGACCGAAAAAAGCAACAAAAACGAATAATTTTAGAGAAAGTTCTATTTTATTCCTTAATTTTCCTCATTTTATCGAGATATTATCGAATAAAGCAACAAAAACGAATAATTTAAGCGAAATTTCAAATTTATTCCTCTTTTTTTCTTAATTTCCTCATTTTATCGAGATATTTTCCAAAGAAGTAACAAAAACGTATAATTTGAGCAAAATTTCATATTTTTCCTCTTTTTTTCCATAATTTTCCTCATATTTTCAAGATATGACCAAATAAGGCAACAAAGCAGATCATTTCTGTTAAATTTCAATTTGTTTCCCCTTTTTTTCCTTAATTTTCCTCAATATTTCGAGATGTGACTGTAAAAAGCTACAAAAACGAATAATTTTAGCGAAATTTCAACTTCATTCCTCTTTTTGTTTCTTAATTTTCCTCATTTTATCGAGATATGACCGAAAAAAGCAAGAAATACGAAAAGTTTTAGCGAAATTTCAATTTCATTCCACTTTTTTTTCTTAATTATTCTCATTTAATCGAGATATTATCGAAGAAAGTAACAATAACGAATTATTTTAGCAAAATATTAATTTATTTGCTCTTTATTCTCCTTAATTTTCATCATTTTATCGAGATATTTTCGAAAAAAGGAACAAAAAAATAATTTTAGCGAAATTTCAACTTCATTCCTCTTATTTTTTCTTAATTTTCGTTATTTTATCGAGATATGACCGAAAACAGCAACAAAAACGAATAATTTTAGAGAAATTTCATTTATATTCCCCTTTTTTTTCTTAATTTTCTTCATATTACTGAGATATGACCGAAAAAAGCAACAAAAACAGATAATTTTAGCGAAATTTTAATTTTTTTGTCCTTTTTTTTCATAAATTTTCCTAATTTTATCGGGATGTGACCGAAAAAAGCAAGAAATACTAAAAATTTTAGCGAAATTTCAATTTCATTCCACTTTTTTTTCTTAATTTTTCTCATTTTATCGAGATATTTTCGAAAGAAGTAACAAAAACGTATAATTTGAGCAAAATTTCATATATTTCCATAATTTTCCTCATATTTTCAAGATATGACCAAAAAAGGCAACAAAAACAGATCATTTCTGATAAATTTTAATTTGTTTCCCCTTTTTTTTCCTTAATTTTCCTCAATATTTCGAGATATGACCGAAAAAAGCAACAAAAACAGATAATTCTTGCGAAATTTTAATTTTTTTCACCTTTTTTTTCATTAATTTTCCTAATTTTATCGAGATGTGACCGAAGAAATCGACAAAAACGAATAATTTTAGCGAAATTTCAATTTATTTCCTATTTTTTTCCTTAATATTCCTCATTTTATCGAGATGTTATCGAATAAAGCAACAAAAACGAATAATTAAAGCAAAATTTCAAATTTATTCCTCTTCCTTTTCTAATTTTCCTCATTTTATCGAGATATTTACGAAAAAAACAACAAAAACATATAATTTTAGCAAAATTTTATTTTTTTCCTTTTTTTCATAATTTTCCTCATTTTATCGAGATATAATCGAAAAAAGGAACAAAAAAAATAATTTTAGCAAAATTTCAACTTCATTCCTCTTGTTTTTTCTTAATTTTCGTTATTTTATCGAGTTATGACCGAAAAAAGCAACAAAAACGAATAATTTTAGAGAAATTTCATTTATATTCCCCTTTTTTTTCTTAATTTTCCTCATATTACTGAGATATGAACGAAAAAAGCAACAAAAACAGATAATTTTTGCGAAAATTTAATTTTTTTCTCCTTTCTTTTCATTAACTTTCCTAATTTTATCGAGATGTGACCGAAAAAAACAACAAAAACGAATAATTTTAGAGAATGTTTTATTTTTTTCTTCTTTTTTTTCTTAATTTTCCTTGTTCTATCGAGATATTATCGAAAAAAGTAACAAAAACGTGTAATTTTAGCAAAATTTCTAATTTTTTCCTCTTTTTTTCCTGATTTTTTCCCTTTTTATCAAGATATTTTCGAAAAAACAACAAAACCGAATTAATTTTATCTTAATTTCAATTTTTTCCCATTTTTTACCTTATTTTTCCTTATTCTTTCGAGAGAGGACCGTAAAAAGCAACAGAAACAGTTCATTTTTGCGATTTTACAATTTTTTGCCTTTAATTTTACTCAATTTATCGAGATATGTCAGAAAAAAGCAACAAAAACAGATCATTTTAGTGAAATTTCAATTTTTTCCTCTTTTTTCCCTAAATTCTCCTCATTTTATCGAGATAATATCGAAAAAAGTAACGAAAACTAAAAGTTATAGCGAAAGATCAATTTGTTTCCTCTTTTTTCTTTAAGTTTCCTCATTTTTCGATATGTGAACGAGAAAAGCAACGAAAACCAATAATTTTTGCGAACTTTCAATTTTTTTCCTTTTTTTCCATATTTTACCTCATTTTATCGAGGTATAATCGAAAAAAGAAACAAAAACGAATTATTTTAGCGAAATTTCAATTTATTTACACTTTTTTCTCCTTAATTTTCATCATTATATCGAGATATGACCGAAAAAAGCGACAAAAACGAAAACTTTTAGCGGAATTTCAATTTCATTCCATTTTGTTTTTCTTAATTTTCCTCATTTTATCGAGATATTATCGAAAAGGAGCAAAAAAAATAATCGTAGCGAAATTTCAAGCTCATTAATCTTTTTCTTCTTAATTTTCCTCATTTAATCGAGATATTATCGAAAAAAGTAACAAAAACGAATTATTTTAGCAGAATTTTAATTTATTTCCTCTTTTTTCTCCTTAATTTTCATCATTTTATCGAGTTATCATCGAAAAAAGGAACGAAAAAGAATAATTTTAGCGAAATTTCAACTCCATTCCTCTTTTTGTTTCTTAATTTTCCTCATTTTATCGAGATATTATCGAAAAAATAATCAAAAAAAATAATTTTAGCGAAATTTCAATTACATTCCTCTTTTTTCTCTTAATTTTTCTCATATTACTGAGATATGACCGAAAAAAGCAACAAAAATAGATAATTTTTGCGAAATTTTAATTTTTTTCTCCTTTTTTTCATTAATTTTCCTAATTTTATCGAGATGTGACCGAAAAAAGCAACAAAAACGAATAATTTTAGCGAAATTTCAATTTTTTTCCTATTTTTTTCCTTAATTTTCCTCATTTTATCGAGATGTTATCGAATAAAGCAACAAAAACGAATAATTTAAGCAAAATTTCAAATTTATTCCTCTTCTTTTTCTAATTTTCCTCATTTTATCGAGATATTTTCGAAAAAAGGAACAAAAAAAATAATTTTAGCGAAATTTCAACTTCATTCCTCTTGTTTTTTCTTAATTTTCCTCATTTTATCGAGATATGGCCGAAAAAAGCAACAAAAACGTATAATTTGAGCAAAATTTCATATTTTTCCTCTTTTTTTCCATAATTTTCCTCATATTTTCAAGATAGTACCAAATAAGGCAACAAAAACAGATCATTTCTGTTTAATTTCAATTTGTTTCCCCTTTTTTTCCTTAATTTTCCTCAATATTTCGAGATGTGACTGTAAAAAGCTACAAAAACGAATAATTTTAGCGAAACTTCAACTTCATTCCTCTTTTTGTTTCTTAATTTTCCTCATTTTATCGAGATATGACCGAAAAAAGGAAGGAATACGAAAAATTTTAGCGAAATTTCAATTTCATTCCACTTTTTTTTCTTACTTTTTCTCATTTTATCGAGATATTTTCGAAAGAAGTAACAAAAACGAATAACTTGAGCAAAATTTCATATATTTCCATAATTTTCCTCATATTTTCAAGATATGACCAAAAAAGGCAACAAAAACAGATCATTTCTGATAAATTTTAATTTGTTTCCCCTTTTTTTCCTTAATTTTCCTAATTTTATCGAGATGTGACCTAAAAAAGCAACAAAAACGAATAAGTTTAGCGAAATTTCAATTTATTTCCTTTTTTTTTCCTTAATATTCCTCATTTTATCGAGATGTTATCGAATAAAGCAAATAAAACAAATAGTTTAAGCAAAATTTCAAATTTATTCCTCTTCTTTTTCTAATTTTCCTCATTTTATCGAGATATTTACGAAAAAAACAACAAAAACATATAATTTTAGCAAAATTTTATTTTTTTCCTCTTTTTTTCCAAAATATTCCTCATTTTATCGAGATATAATCGAAAAAAGGAACAAAAAAATAATTTTCGCGAAATTTCAACTTCATTCCTCTTGTTTTTTCTTAATTTTCCTCATTTTATCGAGATATTGTCGAAAAAAGGAACAAAAAAAATAATTTTAGCGAAATTTCAACTTCATTCCTCTTATTTTTTCTTTATTTTCGTTATTTTATCGAGATATGACCGAAAAAAGCCACAAAAACGAATAATTTTAGAGAAATTTCATTTATATTCCCCTTTTTTTTCTTAATTTTCCTCATATTACTGAGATATGACCGAAAAAAGCAACAAAAACAGATAATCTTTGCGAAATTTCAATTTTTTTCTCCTTTCTTTTCATTAATTTTCCTAATTTTATCGAGATGTGACCGAGAAAAGCAACAAAAAAAAATAATTTTAGCGAAATTCCAATTTTTTTCTTTTTTTTCCCCTGAATTTTCGTCATTTTAACGATATATTATCGAATAAAGCAACAAAAACGAATAATTATGTTGAAAAATCAATTTTTTTCCTCTTCTTTTTCCTTAATTTTCCTCATTTTATCGAGATATTTTCGAAAAAAGCAACAAAAACGTAAAATTTTAGCAAAATTTCATTTTTTTCCTCTTTTTTTCCAAAATATTCCTCATTTTATCGAGATATGACCGAAAAAAGCAACAAAAACGAATAATTTTAGAGAAAGTTCTATTTTATTCCTTAATTTTCCTCATTTTATCGAGATATTATCGAATAAAGCAACAAAAACGAATAATTTAAGCGAAATTTCAAATTTATTCCTCTTTTTTTCTTAATTTCCTCATTTTATCGAGATATTTTCCAAAGAAGTAACAAAAACGTATAATTTGAGCAAAATTTCATATTTTTCCTCTTTTTTTCCATAATTTTCCTCATATTTTCAAGATATGACCAAAAAAGGCAACAAAAACAGATCATTTCTGTTAAATTTCAATTTGTTTCCCCTTTTTTTCCTTAATTTTCCTCAATATTTCGAGATGTGACTGTAAAAAGCTACAAAAACGAATAATTTTAGCGAAATTTCAACTTCATTCCTCTTTTTGTTTCTTAATTTTCCTCATTTTATCGAGATATGACCGAAAAAAGCAAGAAATACGAAAAGTTTTAGCGAAATTTCAATTTCATTCCACTTTTTTTTCTTAATTATTCTCATTTTATCGAGATATTTTCGAAAGAAGTAACAAAAACGTATAACTTGAGCAAAATTTCATATATTTCCATAATTTTCCTCATGTTTTCAAGATATTACCAAAAAAGGCAACAAAAACAGACCATTTCTGATAAATTTTAATTTGTTTCCCCTTTTTTTTCCTTAATTTTCCTAATTTTATCGAGATGTGACCGAAAAAAGCAACAAAAACGAATAAGTTTAGCGAAATTTCAATTTATTTCCTATTTTTTTCCTTAATATTCCTCATTTTATCGAGATGTTATCGAATAAAGCAACAAAAACAAATAGTTTAAGCAAAATTTCAAATTTATTCCTCTTCTTTTTCTAATTTTCCTCATTTTATCGACATATTTACGAAAAAAACAACAAAAACATAATTTTAGCAAAATTTTATTTTTTTCCTTTTTTTTCATAGTTTTCCTCATTTCATCGGGATATAATCGAAAAAAGGAACAAAAAAATAATTTTAGCGAAATTTCAACTTCATTCCTCTTATTTTTCTTTATTTTCGTTATTTTATCGAGATATGACCGAAAAAAGCAACAAAAACGAATAATTTTAGAGAAATTTCATTTATATTCCCCTTTTTTTCTTAATTTTCCTCATATTACTGAGATATGACCGAAAAAAGCAACAAAAACAGATAATCTTTGCGAAATTTCAATTTTTTTCTCCTTTCTTTTCATTAATTTTCCTAATTTTATCGAGATGTGACCGAGAAAAGCAACAAAAAAAAATAATTTTAGCGAAATTCCAATTTTTTTCTTTTTTTTCCCTGAATTTTCGTCATTTTAACGATATATTATCGAATAAAGCAACAAAAACGAATAATTATGTTGAAAAATCAATTTTTTTCCTCTTCTTTTTCCTTAATTTTCCTCATTTTATCGAGATATTTTCGAAAAAAGCAACAAAAACGTAAAATTTTAGCAAAATTTCATTTTTTTCCTCTTTTTTTCCAAAATATTCGTCATTTTATCGAGATATGACCGAAAAAAGCAACAAAATCGAATAATTTTAGAGAAAGTTCTATTTTATTCCTTAATTTTTATCATTTTATCGAGATATTATCGAAAAAAGAAACTAAAACGAATAATTATATTGAAAAATCAATTTTTCCTCTTCTTTTTGCTTAATTTTCCTCATTTTATCTAGATATTACCGAAAAATGCAAACAAAACAAATAATTTTAAGGTATTTCAATTTTTTTCCTGTTTTTTTCCTTAATTTTTCTCATTTTATCGAGATTTGACTGAAAAAAGAAAAAAAACGAATAATTTTATCGAATTTTCAATATTTTTCCTTCTTTTTTTTCTTAATTTTCCTTATTCTATCGAGATATTATCGAAAAAAGTAACAAAAACGAATAATTTAAGCGAAATTTCAAATTTATTCCTCTTATTTCTAATTTTCCTCATTTTATCGAGATATTTTCGAAAAAAACAACAAAAACGTATAATTTTAGCAAAATTTCATTTTTTTCCTCTTTTTTTCCATAATTTTCATCATTTTATCGAGATATGACCGAAAAAAGCAACATGAACGAAAATTTTAGCGAATTATCAATTTTCTTCCGCTTTTTTTTACCTTACTTTATCTCATTTAATCGAGATATGACCGAAAAAAACAACAAAAACGAATAATTTTAGAGAATGTTCTATTTTTTTCTTCTTTTTTTTCTTAATTTTCCTTGTTCTATCGAGATATTATCGAAAAAAGTAACAAAAACGTGTAATTTTAGCAAAATTTCTAATTTTTTCCTCTTTTTTTTCCTAAATTTTTCCCTTTTTATCAAGATATTTTCAAAAAAACAACAAAACCGAATTAATTTTATCATAATTTCAATTTTTTCCCCTTTTTTACCTTATATTTCCTTATTTTATCGAGATAGGACCGTAAAAAGCAACAGAAACAGTTCATATTTGCGATTTTACAATTTTTTTCCTTTAATTTTACTCAATTTATCGAGATATGTCAGAAGAAAGCAACAAAAACAGATCATTTTAGTGAAATTTCAATTTTTTCCCTTTTTTTTCCTATATTCTCCTCATTTTATCGAGATAATATCGAAAAAAGTAACGAAAACTAAATGTTTTAGCGAAAGTTCAATTTGTTTCCTCTTTTTTTCTTTAAGTTACCTCATTTTTCGATATGTGAACGAAAAAAGCAACGAAAACCAATAATTTTTGCGAACTTTCAATTTTTTTCCTTTTTTTCCATAATTTTTCTCATTTTACCGAGGTATAATCGAAAAATCGAAAAAAGAAACAAAAACGAATTATTTTAGCGAAATTTCAATTTATTTACACTTTTTTCTCCTTAATTTTCATCATTATATCGAGATATGACCGAAAAAAGCGACAAAAACGAAAAATTTTAGCGAAATTTCAATTTCATTCCACTTTTTCCTCTTAATTTTCCTCATTTTATCGAGATTTTATCGAAAAAAGAAACAAAACGAATAATTTGAGCAAAATTTAAAATATATTCCTCTTTTTTCTCCTTAATTTTCATCATTTTATCGAGTTATTATCGAAAAAAGGAACGAAAACAAATAATTTTAGCGAAATTTCAATTTCATTCCATTTTTTTTTTTCTTAATTTTCCTCATTTTATCGAGATATTATCGAAAAAAGGAGTAAAAAAATAATTTTAGCGAAATTTCAACTTCATTCCTCTTATTTTTTCTTTATTTTCGTTATTTTATCGAGATATGACCGAAAAAAGCAACAAAAACGAATAATTTTAGAGAAATTTCATTTATATTCCCCTTTTTTTTCTTAATTTTCCTCATATTACTGAGATATGACCGAAAAAAGCAACAAAAACAGATAATCTTTGCGAAATTTCAATTTTTTTCCCCTTTCTTTTCATTGATTTTCCTAATTTTATCGAGATGTGACCGAGAAAAGCAACAAAAAAAAATAATTTTAGCGAAATTCCAATTTTTTTCTTTTTTTTCCCCTGAATTTTCGTCATTTTAACGATAAATTATCGAATAAAGCAACAAAAACGAATAATTATGTTGAAAAATCAATTTTTTTCCTCTTCTTTTTCCTTAATTTTCCTCATTTTATCGAGATATTTTCGAAAAAAGCAACAAAAACGTAAAATTTTAGCAAAATTTCATTTTTTTCCTCTTTTTTTCCAAAATATTCCTCATTTTATCGAGATATGACCGAAAAAAGCAACAAAAACGAATAATTTTAGAGAAAGTTCTATTTTATTCCTTAATTTTCCTCATTTTATCGAGATATTATCGAATAAAGCAACAAAAAAGAATAATTTAAGCGAAATTTCAAATTTATTCCTCTTTTTTTCTTAATTTCCTCATTTTATCGAGATATTTTCGAAAGAAGTAACAAAAACGTATAATTTGAGCAAAATTTCATATTTTTCCTCTTTTTTTCCATAATTTTCCTCATATTTTCAAGATATGACCAAAAAAGGCAACAAATACGGATCATTTCTGTTAAATTTCAATTTGTTTCCCCTTTTTTTCCTTAATTTTCCTCAATATTTCGAGATGTGACTGTAAAAAGCTACAAAAACGAATAATTTTAGCGAAATTTCAACTTCATTCCTCTTTTTGTTTCTTAATTTTCCTCATTTTATCGAGATATGACCGAAAAAAGCAAGAAATACGAAAAGTTTTAGCGAAATTTCAATTTCATTCCACTTTTTTTTCTTAATTATTCTCATTTTATCGAGATATTTTCGAAAGAAGTAACAAAAACGTATAACTTGAGCAAAATTTCATATATTTCCATAATTTTCCTCATATTTTCAAGATATGACCAAAAAAGGCAACAAAAACAGATCATTTCTGATAAATTTTAATTTGTTTCCCCTTTTTTTTCCTTAATTTTCCTCATTTTATCGAGATGTTATCGAATAAAGCAACAAAAACAAATAGTTTAAGCAAAATTTCAAATTTATTCCTCTTCTTTTTCTAATTTTCCTCATTTTATCGAGATATTTACGAAAAAAACAACAAAAACATAATTTTAGCAAAATTTTATTTTTTTTCCTTTTTTTTCATAGTTTTCCTCATTTTATCGAGATATAATCGAAAAAAGGAACAAAAAAATAATTTTCGCGAAATTTCAACTTCATTCCTCTTGTTTTTTCTTAATTTTCCTCATTTTATCGAGATATTGTCGAAAAAAGGAACAAAAAAAATAATTTTAGCGAAATTTCAACTTCATTCCTCTTATTTTTTCTTTATTTTCGTTATTTTATCGAGATATGACCGAAAAAAGCAACAAAAACGAATAATTTTAGAGAAATTTCATTTATATTCCCCTTTTTTTCTTAATTTTCCTCATATTACTGAGATATGACCGAAAAAAGCAACAAAAACAGATAATTTTTGCGAAATTTTAATTTTTTTCTCTTTTCTTTTCATTAATATTCCTAATATTATCGAGATGTGACCGAGAACAGCAACAAAAAAAAATAATTTTAGCGAAATTCCAATTTTTTTTTTTTTTTTCCCTGAATTTTCGTCATTTTAACGATATATTATCGAATAAAGCAACAAAAACGAATAATTATGTTGAAAAATCAATTTTTTTCCTCTTCTTTTTCCTTACTTTTCCTCATTTTATCGAGATATTTTCGAAAAAAGCAACAAAAACGTAAAATTTTAGCAAAATTTCATTTTTTTCCTCTTTTTTTCCAAAATATTCCTCATTTTATCGAGATATGACCGAAAAAAGCAACAAAAACGAATAATTTTAGAGAAAGTTCTATTTTATTCCTTAATTTTTATCATTTTATCGAGATATTATCGAAAAAAGAAACTAAAACGAATAATTATATTGAAAAATCAATTTTTTTCCTCTTCTTTTTCCTTAATTTTCCTCATTTTATCTAGATATTACCGAAAAATGCAAACAAAACAAATAATTTTAAGGTATTTCAATTTTTTTCCTGTTTTTTTCCTTAATTTTTCTCATTTTATCGAGATTTGACTGAATAAAGAAAAAAACGAATAATTTTATCGAATTTTCAATATTTTTCCTTCTTTTTTTTCTTAATTTTCCTTATTCTATCGAGATATTATCGAAAAAAGTAACAAAACGAATAATTTAAGCGAAATTTCAAATTTATTCCTCTTATTTCTAATTTTCCTCATTTTATCGAGATATTTTCGAAAAAAACAACAAAAACGTATAATTTTAGCAAAATTTCATTTTTTTCCTCTTTTTTTCCATAATTTTCATCATTTTATCGAGATATGACCGAAAAAAGCAACATGAACGAAAATTTTAGCGAATTATCAATTTTCTTCTGCTTTTTTTTTACCTTACTTTATCTCATTTAATCGAGATATGACCGAAAAAAACAACAAAAACGAATAATTTTAGAGAATGTTCTATTTTTTTCTTCTTTTTTTTCTAAATTTTCCTTGTTCTATCGAGATATTATCGAAAAAAGTAACAAAAACGTGTAATTTTAGCAAAATTTCTAATTTTTTCCTCTTTTTTTTCCTAAATTTTTCCCTTTTTATCAAGATATTTTCAAAAAAACAACAAAACCGAATTAATTTTATCATAAATTCAATTTTTTCCCCTTTTTTACCTTATATTTCCTTATTTTATCGAGATAGGACCGTAAAAAGCAACAGAAACAGTTAATATTTGCGATTTTACAATTTTTTCCTTTAATTTTACTCAATTTATCGAGATATGTCAGAAAAAAGCAACAAAAACAGATCATTTTAGTGAAATTTCAATTTTTTCCCTTTTTTTTCCTAAATTCTCCTCATTTTATCGAGATAATATCGAAAAAAGTAACGAAAACTAAATGTTTTAGCGAAAGTTCAATTTGTTTCCTCTTTTTTTCTTTAAGTTTCCTCATTTTTCGATATGTGAACGAAAAAAGCAACGAAAACCAATAATTTTTGCGAACTTTCAATTTTTTTCCTTTTTTTCCATAATTTTCCTCATTTTACCGAGGTATATTCGAAAAAAGAAACAAAAAACGAATTATTTTAGCGAAATTTCAATTTATTTACACTTTTTTCTCCTTTATTTTCATCATTATATCGAGATATGACCGAAAAAAGCGACAAAAACGAAAAATTTTAGCGAAATTTCAATTTCATTCCACTTTTTCTTCTTAATTTTCCTCGTTTTATCGAGATTTTATCGAAAAAAGAAACAAAACGAATAATTTGAGCAAAATTTAAAATATATTCCTCTTTTTTCTCCTTAATTTTCATCATTTTATCGAGTTATTATCGAAAAAAGGAACGAAAACAAATAATTTTAGCGAAATTTCAATTTCATTCCATTTTTTTTTCTTAATTTTCCTCATTTTATCGAGATATTATCGAAAAAAGGAGCAAAAAAAATAATTTTAGCGAAATTTCAACTTCATTCCTCTTTTTTTTCTTAATTTTCCTCATTTTATCGAGATATGACCGAAAAAAGAAACAAAAAAGAATAATTTTAGCGAAATTTCAATTATATTCCCCTTTTTTTTCTTAATTTTTCTCATATTACTGAGATATGACCGAAAAAAGCAACAAAAACAGATAATTTTTGCGAAATTTTATTTTTTTTCTCCTTTTTTTTCATTAATTTTCCTAATTTTATTGAGATGCGACCGAAAAAGCAACAAAACGAATAATTTTAGCGAAATTTCGATTTTTTTCCTATTTTTTTTTCTTAATTTTCCTCATTTTATCGTGATATTATAGAAAAAAGGAACAAAAACAAATAATCTTAGCGAAATTTCAATTTCATTCCTCTTCTCCTTCTTAATTTTCCTCATTTAATCGAGATATTATCGAAAAAAGTAACAAAAACGAAATATTTTAGCGAAATATTAATTAATTTCCCTTTTTTACTCCTTGATTATCATCATTTTATCGAGATGTTATCGAATAAAGCAACAAAAACGAATAATTTAAGCGAAATTTCAAATTTATTCCTCTTTTATATCTAATTTAGCTCATTTTATCGAGATATTTTCGAAAATAGCAACAATAATGTATAATTTTAGCAAAATTTCATTTTTTTCCTCTTTTTTTCCATAATTTTCCTCATTTTATCGAGATATTATCGAAAAAAGGAACAAAAAAAAATAATTTAAGCAAAATTTCAACTTCATTCCTCTTGTTTTTTCTTAATTTTCCTCATTTTATCAAGATATAACCGAAAAAAGCAACAAAAACGAATAATTTTAGCGAAATTTCATTTACATTCCTCTTTTTTTTTCTTAATTTTCCTCAATTTCCCGAGATACTGTCGAAAAAAGCAATAGAAGCGAATAATTTTAGCGAAATTTTAATTTTTCTCCCTTTTTTTCATTAATTTTCTCATATTACTGAGATATGACCGAAAAAAGCAACAAAAACAGATAATTTTATCGAAATTTCAATTTTTTTCTCCTTTTTTTCATGAATATTCCTAATTTTATCGAGATGTGACAGAAAAAAGCAACAAAAACGAATATTTTAGCGAAATTTAATTTTTTTTCCTATTTTTTCTCCTTAATGTTCCTCATTTTATTGATATATTATCGAAAATTGCAACAAAAACAAATAATTTTGGCGAAATTTCTATTTTTTCCTCTTTTTTTTCCTAAATTTTCCTCATTTTATCAAGATATTATCGAATAAAGCATCACAAACGAATAATTTAAGCGAAATTTCAAATTTATTCCTCTTTTTTTCCATAATTTTCCTCATATTTTCGAGATATTTTCGAAAAAAGGAACAAAAAAATAATTTTAGCGAAATTTCAACTTCATTCCTCTTGTTTTTTCTTAATTTTCCTCATTTTATCGAGATATTGTCGAAAAAAGGACAATTTTTTTCCTTTAATTTTACTCAATTTATCAAGATATGTCAGAAAAAAGCAACAAAAACAGATCATTTTACTGAAATTTCATTCTTTTCCTCTTTTTTCCCTAAATTCTCCTCATTTTATCGAGATAATATCGAAAAAAATAACGAAAACTAAAAGTTTTAGCGAAGGTTCAATTTGTTTCTTCTTTTTTTCCTTAAGTTTCCTCATTTTTCGATATGTGACCGAAAAAAGCAACGAAAACCAATTAATTTTGCGAACTTTCAATTTTTTTCCTTTTTTTCCATAATTTTCCTCATTTTATCGAGATTTTATCGAAAAAATCAACAAAAGGGAATAAGTTTAGTGAAATTTCAATTTTTTCCCCTTTATTTTCCTTAATTTTCCTCATATTATTGAGATATGACCGAAAAAAGCAACAAAAACAGATCATTTCTGAAAAATTTCAATTTGTTTCCTCTTTTTTTTTCCTTAATTTACCTCAATTTTTCGAGATGTGACCGTAAAAAGCTACAATAAGGAATAATTTTAGCGAAATTTCAATTTGTTTCCTCTTTTTCTCCTTAAGTTTCCTCATTTTATTGAGATATTATCCAAAAAAGAAACAAAACGAATAATTTGAGCAAAATTTTAAATATTTTCCTCTTTTTTTCTTTTTAATATTCATCATTTTATCGAGTTATTATCGAAAAAAGGAACAAACACTAATAATTTTAGCGAAATTTCAACTTCATTCCTCTTTTTGTTTTTTAATTTTCCTCATTTTATCGAGATATGACCGAAAAAAGCAACAAAAACGAAAAATTTTAGCGAAATTTCAATTTCATTCCACTTTTATCTCTTAATTTTCCTCATTTTATCGAGATATTATCGAAAAAAGGAACAAAAAAAGATAATATTAGCGAAATTTCAACTTCATTCCTCTTTTTTTTCTTAATTTTCCTCATTTTATCGAAATATGACCGAAAAAAGCAACAAAAACGAATAATTTTAGCAAAATTTCAATTTTTTTTCCTTAATTTTCCTCATTTAATCAAAATATTATCGAAAAAAGGAAAAAAACAAATAATCTTAGCGAAATTTCAACCTCATTCCTCTTTTCCTTCTTAATTTTCCTCATTTAATCGAGATATTATCGAAGAAAGTAACAATAACGAATTATTTTAGCAAAATATTAATTTATTTGCTCTTTATTCTCCTTAATTTTCATCATTTTATCGAGATATTTTCGAAAAAAGGAACAAAAAAATAATTTTAGCGAAATTTCAACTTCATTCCTCTTATTTTTTCTTAATTTTCGTTATTTTATCGAGATATGACCGAAAACAGCAACAAAAACGAATAATTTTAGAGAAATTTCATTTATATTCCCCTTTTTTTTCTTAATTTTCCTCATATTACTGAGATATGACCGAAAAAAGCAACAAAAACAGATAATTTTTGCGAAATTTTAATTTTTTTGTCCTTTTTTTTCATAAATTTTCCTAATTTTATCGGGATGTGACCGAAAAAAGCAAGAAATACTAAAAATTTTAGCGAAATTTCAATTTCATTCCACTTTTTTTTCTTAATTTTTCTCATTTTATCGAGATATTTTCGAAAGAAGTAACAAAAACGTATAATTTGAGCAAAATTTCATATATTTCCATAATTTTCCTCATATTTTCAAGATATGACCAAAAAAGGCAACAAAAACAGATCATTTCTGATAAATTTTAATTTGTTTCCCCTTTTTTTTCCTTAATTTTCCTCAATATTTCGAGATATGACCGAAAAAAGCAACAAAAACAGATAATTCTTGCGAAATTTTAATTTTTTTCACCTTTTTTTTCATTAATTTTCCTAATTTTATCGAGATGTGACCGAAGAAATCGACAAAAACGAATAATTTTAGCGAAATTTCAATTTATTTCCTATTTTTTTCCTTAATATTCCTCATTCTATCGAGATGTTATCGAATAAAGCAACAAAAACGAATAATTAAAGCAAAATTTCAAATTTATTCCTCTTCCTTTTCTAATTTTCCTCATTTTATCGAGATATTTACGAAAAAAACAACAAAAACATATAATTTAAGCAAAATTTTATTTTTTTCCTTTTTTTTCATAATTTTCCTCATTTTATCGAGATATTGTCGAAAAAAGGAACAAAAAAAATAATTTTAGCAAAATTTCAACTTCATTCCTCTTGTTTTTTCTTTATTTTCCTCATTTTATCGAGATATGGCCGAAAAAAGCAACAAAAACGTATAATTTGAGCAAAATTTCATATTTTTCCTCTTTTTTTCCATAATTTTCCTCATATTTTCAAGATATGACCAAAAAAGGCAACAAAAACAGATCATTTCTGTTAAATTTCAATTTGTTTCCCCTTTTTTTCCTTAATTTTCCTCAATATTTCGAGATGTGACTGTAAAAAGCTACAAAAACGAATAATTTTAGCGAAACTTCAACTTCATTCCTCTTTTTGTTTCTTAATTTTCCTCATTTTATCGAGATATGACCGAAAAAGGGAAGGAATACGAAAAATTTTAGCGAAATTTCAATTTCATTCCACTTTTTTTTCTTAATTTTTCTCATTTTATCGAGATATTTTCGAAAGAAGTAACAAAAACGAATAACTTGAGCAAAATTTCATATATTTCCATAATTTTCCTCATATTTTCAAGATATGACCAAAAAAGGCAACAAAAACAGATCATTTCTGATAAATTTTAATTTGTTTCCCCTTTTTTTTCCTTAATTTTCCTAATTTTATCGAGATGTGACCTAAAAAAGCAACAAAAACGAATAAGTTTAGCGAAATTTCAATTTATTTCCTATTTTTTTCCTTAATATTCCTCATTTTATCGAGATGTTATCGAATAAAGCAAAAAAAACAAATAGTTTAAGCAAAATTTCAAATTTATTCCTCTTCTTTTTCTAATTTTCCTCATTTTATCGAGATATTTACGAAAAAAACAACAAAAACATATAATTTTAGCAAAATTTTATTTTTTTCCTCTTTTTTTCCAAAATATTCCTCATTTTATCGAGATATAATCGAAAAAGGAACAAAAAAATAATTTTCGCGAAATTTCAACTTCATTCCTCTTGTTTTTTCTTAATTTTCCTCATTTTATCGAGATATTGTCGAAAAAAGGAACAAAAAAAATAATTTTAGCGAAATTTCAACTTCATTCCTCTTATTTTTTCTTTATTTTCGTTATTTTATCGAGATATGACCGAAAAAAGCAACAAAAACGATTAATTTTAGAGAAATTTCATTTATATTCCCCTTTTTTTTCTTAATTTTCCTCATATTACTGAGATATGACCGAAAAAAGCAACAAAAACAGATAATCTTTGCGAAATTTCAATTTTTTTCTCCTTTCTTTTCATTAATTTTCCTAATTTTATCGAGATGTGACCGAGAAAAGCAACAAAAAAAAATAATTTTAGCGAAATTCCAATTTTTTTCTTTTTTTTCCCCTGAATTTTCGTCATTTTAACGATATATTATCGAATAAAGCAACAAAAACGAATAATTATGTTGAAAAATCAATTTTTTTCCTCTTCTTTTTCCTTAATTTTCCTCATTTTATCGAGATATTTTCGAAAAAAGCAACAAAAACGTAAAATTTTAGCAAAATTTCATTTTTTTCCTCTTTTTTTCCAAAATATTCCTCATTTTATCGAGATATGACCGAAAAAAGCAACAAAAACGAATAATTTTAGAGAAAGTTCTATTTTATTCCTTAATTTTCCTCATTTTATCGAGATATTATCGAATAAAGCAACAAAAACGAATAATTTAAGCGAAATTTCAAATTTATTCCTCTTTTTTTCTTAATTTCCTCATTTTATCGAGATATTTTCCAAAGAAGTAACAAAAACGTATAATTTGAGCAAAATTTCATATTTTTCCTCTTTTTTTCCATAATTTTCCTCATATTTTCAAGATATGACCAAAAAAGGCAACAAAGCAGATCATTTCTGTTAAATTTCAATTTGTTTCCCCTTTTTTTCCTTAATTTTCCTCAATATTTCGAGATGTGACTGTAAAAAGCTACAAAAACGAATAATTTTAGCGAAATTTCAACTTCATTCCTCTTTTTGTTTCTTAATTTTCCTCATTTTATCGAGATATGACCGAAAAAAGCAAGAAATACGAAAAGTTTTAGCGAAATTTCAATTTCATTCCACTTTTTTTTCTTAATTATTCTCATTTAATCGAGATATTATCGAAGAAAGTAACAATAACGAATTATTTTAGCAAAATATTAATTTATTTGCTCTTTATTCTCCTTAATTTTCATCATTTTATCGAGATATTTTCGAAAAAAGGAACAAAAAAATAATTTTAGCGAAATTTCAACTTCATTCCTCTTATTTTTTCTTAATTTTCGTTATTTTATCGAGATATGACCGAAAACAGCAACAAAAACGAATAATTTTAGAGAAATTTCATTTATATTCCCCTTTTTTTTCTTAATTTTCTTCATATTACTGAGATATGACCGAAAAAAGCAACAAAAACAGATAATTTTAGCGAAATTTTAATTTTTTTGTCCTTTTTTTTCATAAATTTTCCTAATTTTATCGGGATGTGACCGAAAAAAGCAAGAAATACTAAAAATTTTAGCGAAATTTCAATTTCATTCCACTTTTTTTTCTTAATTTTTCTCATTTTATCGAGATATTTTCGAAAGAAGTAACAAAAACGTTTAATTTGAGCAAAATTTCATATATTTCCATAATTTTCCTCATATTTTCAAGATATGACCAAAAAAGGCAACAAAAACAGATCATTTCTGATAAATTTTAATTTGTTTCCCCTTTTTTTTCCTTAATTTTCCTCAATATTTCGAGATATGACCGAAAAAAGCAACAAAAACAGATAATTCTTGCGAAATTTTAATTTTTTTCACCTTTTTTTTCATTAATTTTCCTAATTTTATCGAGATGTGACCGAAGAAATCGACAAAAACGAATAATTTTAGCGAAATTTCAATTTATTTCCTATTTTTTTCCTTAATATTCCTCATTTTATCGAGATGTTATCGAATAAAGCAACAAAAACGAATAATTAAAGCAAAATTTCAAATTTATTCCTCTTCCTTTTCTAATTTTCCTCATTTTATCGAGATATTTACGAAAAAAACAACAAAAACATATAATTTTAGCAAAATTTTATTTTTTTCCTTTTTTTCATAATTTTCCTCATTTTATCGAGATATAATCGAAAAAAGGAACAAAAAAAATAATTTTAGCAAAATTTCAACTTCATTCCTCTTGTTTTTTCTTAATTTTCGTTATTTTATCGAGTTATGACCGAAAAAAGCAACAAAAACGAATAATTTTAGAGAAATTTCATTTATATTCCCCTTTTTTTTCTTAATTTTCCTCATATTACTGAGATATGAACGAAAAAAGCAACAAAAACAGATAATTTTTGCGAAAATTTAATTTTTTTCTCCTTTCTTTTCATTAACTTTCCTAATTTTATCGAGATGTGACCGAAAAAAACAACAAAAACGAATAATTTTAGAGAATGTTTTATTTTTTTCTTCTTTTTTTTCTTAATTTTCCTTGTTCTATCGAGATATTATCGAAAAAAGTAACAAAAACGTGTAATTTTAGCAAAATTTCTAATTTTTTCCTCTTTTTTTCCTGATTTTTTCCCTTTTTATCAAGATATTTTCGAAAAAACAACAAAACCGAATTAATTTTATCTTAATTTCAATTTTTTCCCATTTTTTACCTTATTTTTCCTTATTTTTTCGAGAGAGGACCGTAAAAAGCAACAGAAACAGTTCATTTTTGCGATTTTACAATTTTTTGCCTTTAATTTTACTCAATTTATCGAGATATGTCAGAAAAAAGCAACAAAAACAGATCATTTTAGTGAAATTTCAATTTTTTCCTCTTTTTTCCCTAAATTCTCCTCATTTTATCGAGATAATATCGAAAAAAGTAACGAAAACTAAAAGTTATAGCGAAAGATCAATTTGTTTCCTCTTTTTTCTTTAAGTTTCCTCATTTTTCGATATGTGAACGAGAAAAGCAACGAAAACCAATAATTTTTGCGAACTTTCAATTTTTTTCCTTTTTTTCCATATTTTACCTCATTTTATCGAGGTATAATCGAAAAAAGAAACAAAAACGAATTATTTTAGCGAAATTTCAATTTATTTACACTTTTTTCTCCTTAATTTTCATCATTATATCGAGATATGACCGAAAAAAGCGACAAAAACGAAAACTTTTAGCGGAATTTCAATTTCATTCCATTTTGTTTTTCTTAATTTTCCTCATTTTATCGAGATATTATCGAAAAGGAGCAAAAAAAATAATCGTAGCGAAATTTCAAGCTCATTAATCTTTTTCTTCTTAATTTTCCTCATTTAATCGAGATATTATCGAAAAAAGTAACAAAAACGAATTATTTTAGCAGAATTTTAATTTATTTCCTCTTTTTTCTCCTTAATTTTCATCATTTTATCGAGTTATCATCGAAAAAAGGAACGAAAAAGAATAATTTTAGCGAAATTTCAACTCCATTCCTCTTTTTGTTTCTTAATTTTCCTCATTTTATCGAGATATTATCGAAAAAATAATCAAAAAAAATAATTTTAGCGAAATTTCAATTACATTCCTCTTTTTTCTCTTAATTTTTCTCATATTACTGAGATATGACCGAAAAAAGCAACAAAAATAGATAATTTTTGCGAAATTTTAATTTTTTTCTCCTTTTTTTCATTAATTTTCCTAATTTTATCGAGATGTGACCGAAAAAAGCAACAAAAACGAATAATTTTAGCGAAATTTCAATTTTTTTCCTATTTTTTTCCTTAATTTTCCTCATTTTATCGAGATGTTATCGAATAAAGCAACAAAAACGAATAATTTAAGCAAAATTTCAAATTTATTCCTCTTCTTTTTCTAATTTTCCTCATTTTATCGAGATATTTTCGAAAAAAGGAACAAAAAAAATAATTTTAGCGAAATTTCAACTTCATTCCTCTTGTTTTTTCTTAATTTTCCTCATTTTATCGAGATATGGCCGAAAAAAGCAACAAAAACGTATAATTTGAGCAAAATTTCATATTTTTCCTCTTTTTTTCCATAATTTTCCTCATATTTTCAAGATAGTACCAAATAAGGCAACAAAAACAGATCATTTCTGTTTAATTTCAATTTGTTTCCCCTTTTTTTCCTTAATTTTCCTCAATATTTCGAGATGTGACTGTAAAAAGCTACAAAAACGAATAATTTTAGCGAAACTTCAACTTCATTCCTCTTTTTGTTTCTTAATTTTCCTCATTTTATCGAGATATGACCGAAAAAAGGAAGGAATACGAAAAATTTTAGCGAAATTTCAATTTCATTCCACTTTTTTTTCTTACTTTTTCTCATTTTATCGAGATATTTTCGAAAGAAGTAACAAAAACGAATAACTTGAGCAAAATTTCATATATTTCCATAATTTTCCTCATATTTTCAAGATATGACCAAAAAAGGCAACAAAAACAGATCATTTCTGATAAATTTTAATTTGTTTCCCCTTTTTTTCCTTAATTTTCCTAATTTTATCGAGATGTGACCTAAAAAAGCAACAAAAACGAATAAGTTTAGCGAAATTTCAATTTATTTCCTATTTTTTTCCTTAATATTCCTCATTTTATCGAGATGTTATCGAATAAAGCAAATAAAACAAATAGTTTAAGCAAAATTTCAAATTTATTCCTCTTCTTTTTCTAATTTTCCTCATTTTATCGAGATATTTACGAAAAAAACAACAAAAACATATAATTTTAGCAAAATTTTATTTTTTTCCTCTTTTTTTCCAAAATATTCCTCATTTTATCGAGATATAATCGAAAAAAGGAACAAAAAAATAATTTTCGCGAAATTTCAACTTCATTCCTCTTATTTTTCTTTATTTTCGTTATTTTATCGAGATATGACCGAAAAAAGCAACAAAAACGAATAATTTTAGAGAAATTTCATTTATATTCCCCTTTTTTTTCTTAATTTTCCTCATATTACTGAGATATGACCGAAAAAAGCAACAAAAACAGATAATCTTTGCGAAATTTCAATTTTTTTCTCCTTTCTTTTCATTAATTTTCCTAATTTTATCGAGATGTGACCGAGAAAAGCAACAAAAAAAAATAATTTTAGCGAAATTCCAATTTTTTTCTTTTTTTTCCCTGAATTTTCGTCATTTTAACGATATATTATCGAATAAAGCAACAAAAACGAATAATTATGTTGAAAAATCAATTTTTTTCCTCTTCTTTTTCCTTAATTTTCCTCATTTTATCGAGATATTTTCGAAAAAAGCAACAAAAACGTAAAATTTTAGCAAAATTTCATTTTTTTCCTCTTTTTTTCCAAAATATTCGTCATTTTATCGAGATATGACCGAAAAAAGCAACAAAATCGAATAATTTTAGAGAAAGTTCTATTTTATTCCTTAATTTTTATCATTTTATCGAGATATTATCGAAAAAAGAAACTAAAACGAATAATTATATTGAAAAATCAATTTTTCCTCTTCTTTTTGCTTAATTTTCCTCATTTTATCTAGATATTACCGAAAAATGCAAACAAAACAAATAATTTTAAGGTATTTCAATTTTTTTCCTGTTTTTTTCCTTAATTTTTCTCATTTTATCGAGATTTGACTGAAAAAAGAAAAAAAACGAATAATTTTATCGAATTTTCAGTATTTTTCCTTCTTTTTTTTCTTAATTTTCCTTATTCTATCGAGATATTATCGAAAAAAGTAACAAAAACGAATAATTTAAGCGAAATTTCAAATTTATTCCTCTTATTTCTAATTTTCCTCATTTTATCGAGATATTTTCGAAAAAAACAACAAAAACGTATAATTTTAGCAAAATTTCATTTTTTTCTTCTTTTTTTCCATAATTTTCATCATTTTATCGAGATATGACCGAAAAAAGCAACATGAACGAAAATTTTAGCGAATTATCAATTTTCTTCCGCTTTTTTTTACCTTACTTTATCTCATTTAATCGAGATATGACCGAAAAAAACAACAAAAACGAATAATTTTAGAGAATGTTCTATTTTTTTCTTCTTTTTTTTCTTAATTTTCCTTGTTCTATCGAGATATTATCGAAAAAAGTAACAAAAACGTGTAATTTTAGCAAAATTTCTAATTTTTTCCTCTTTTTTTTCCTAAATTTTTCCCTTTTTATCAAGATATTTTCAAAAAAACAACAAAACCGAATTAATTTTATCATAATTTCAATTTTTTCCCCTTTTTTACCTTATATTTCCTTATTTTATCGAGATAGGACCGTAAAAAGCAACAGAAACAGTTCATATTTGCGATTTTACAATTTTTTTCCTTTAATTTTACTCAATTTATCGAGATATGTCAGAAAAAAGCAACAAAAACAGATCATTTTAGTGAAATTTCAATTTTTTCCCTTTTTTTTCCTATATTCTCCTCATTTTATCGAGATAATATCGAAAAAAGTAACGAAAACTAAATGTTTTAGCGAAAGTTCAATTTGTTTCCTCTTTTTTTCTTTAAGTTACCTCATTTTTCGATATGTGAACGAAAAAAGCAACGAAAACCAATAATTTTTGCGAACTTTCAATTTTTTTCCTTTTTTTCCATAATTTTTCTCATTTTACCGAGGTATAATCGAAAAATCGAAAAAAGAAACAAAAACGAATTATTTTAGCGAAATTTCAATTTATTTACACTTTTTTCTCCTTAATTTTCATCATTATATCGAGATATGACCGAAAAAAGCGACAAAAACGAAAAATTTTAGCGAAATTTCGATTTCATTCCACTTTTTCCTCTTAATTTTCCTCATTTTATCGAGATTTTATCGAAAAAAGAAACAAAACGAATAATTTGAGCAAAATTTAAAATATATTCCTCTTTTTTCTCCTTAATTTTCATCATTTTATCGAGTTATTATCGAAAAAAGGAACGAAAACAAATAATTTTAGCGAAATTTCAATTTCATTCCATTTTTTTTTTTCTTAATTTTCCTCATTTTATCGAGATATTATCGAAAAAAGGAGTAAAAAAATAATTTTAGCGAAATTTCAACTTCATTCCTCTTATTTTTTCTTTATTTTCGTTATTTTATCGAGATATGACCGAAAAAAGCAACAAAAACGAATAATTTTAGAGAAATTTCATTTATATTCCCCTTTTTTTTCTTAATTTTCCTCATATTACTGAGATATGACCGAAAAAAGCAACAAAAACAGATAATCTTTGCGAAATTTCAATTTTTTTCCCCTTTCTTTTCATTGATTTTCCTAATTTTATCGAGATGTGACCGAGAAAAGCAACAAAAAAAAATAATTTTAGCGAAATTCCAATTTTTTTCTTTTTTTTCCCCTGAATTTTCGTCATTTTAACGATATATTATCGAATAAAGCAACAAAAACGAATAATTATGTTGAAAAATCAATTTTTTTCCTCTTCTTTTTCCTTAATTTTCCTCATTTTATCGAGATATTTTCGAAAAAAGCAACAAAAACGTAAAATTTTAGCAAAATTTCATTTTTTTCCTCTTTTTTTCCAAAATATTCCTCATTTTATCGAGATATGACCGAAAAAAGCAACAAAAACGAATAATTTTAGAGAAAGTTCTATTTTATTCCTTAATTTTCCTCATTTTATCGAGATATTATCGAATAAAGCAACAAAAAAGAATAATTTAAGCGAAATTTCAAATTTATTCCTCTTTTTTTCTTAATTTCCTCATTTTATCGAGATATTTTCGAAAGAAGTAACAAAAACGTATAATTTGAGCAAAATTTCATATTTTTCCTCTTTTTTTCCATAATTTTCCTCATATTTTCAAGATATGACCAAAAAAGGCAACAAATACAGATCATTTCTGTTAAATTTCAATTTGTTTCCACTTTTTTTCCTTAATTTTCCTCAATATTTCGAGATGTGACTGTAAAAAGCTACAAAAACGAATAATTTTAGCGAAATTTCAACTTCATTCCTCTTTTTGTTTCTTAATTTTCCTCATTTTATCGAGATATGACCGAAAAAAGCAAGAAATACGAAAAGTTTTAGCGAAATTTCAATTTCATTCCACTTTTTTTTCTTAATTATTCTCATTTTATCGAGATATTTTCGAAAGAAGTAACAAAAACGTATAACTTGAGCAAAATTTCATATATTTCCATAATTTTCCTCATATTTTCAAGATATGACCAAAAAAGGCAACAAAAACAGATCATTTCTGATAAATTTTAATTTGTTTCCCCTTTTTTTTCCTTAATTTTCCTCATTTTATCGAGATGTTATCGAATAAAGCAACAAAAACAAATAGTTTAAGCAAAATTTCAAATTTATTCCTCTTCTTTTTCTAATTTTCCTCATTTTATCGAGATATTTACGAAAAAAACAACAAAAACATAATTTTAGCAAAATTTTATTTTTTTTCCTTTTTTTCATAGTTTTCCTCATTTTATCGAGATATAATCGAAAAAAGGAACAAAAAAATAATTTTCGCGAAATTTCAACTTCATTCCTCTTGTTTTTTCTTAATTTTCCTCATTTTATCGAGATATTGTCGAAAAAAGGAACAAAAAAAATAATTTTAGCGAAATTTCAACTTCATTCCTCTTATTTTTTCTTTATTTTCGTTATTTTATCGAGATATGACCGAAAAAAGCAACAAAAACGAATAATTTTAGAGAAATTTCATTTATATTCCCCTTTTTTTCTTAATTTTCCTCATATTACTGAGATATGACCGAAAAAAGCAACAAAAACAGATAATTTTTGCGAAATTTTAATTTTTTTCTCTTTTCTTTTCATTAATATTCCTAATATTATCGAGATGTGACCGAGAACAGCAACAAAAAAAAATAATTTTAGCGAAATTCCAATTTTTTTCTTTTTTTTTCCCTGAATTTTCGTCATTTTAACGATATATTATCGAATAAAGCAACAAAAACGAATAATTATGTTGAAAAATCAATTTTTTTCCTCTTCTTTTTCCTTAATTTTCCTCATTTTATCGAGATATTTTCGAAAAAAGCAACAAAAACGTAAAATTTTAGCAAAATTTCATTTTTTTCCTCTTTTTTTCCAAAATATTCCTCATTTTATCGAGATATGACCGAAAAAAGCAACAAAAACGAATAATTTTAGAGAAAGTTCTATTTTATTCCTTAATTTTTATCATTTTATCGAGATATTATCGAAAAAAGAAACTAAAACGAATAATTATATTGAAAAATCAATTTTTTTCCTCTTCTTTTTCCTTAATTTTCCTCATTTTATCTAGATATTACCGAAAAATGCAAACAAAACAAATAATTTTAAGGTATTTCAATTTTTTTCCTGTTTTTTTCCTTAATTTTTCTCATTTTATCGAGATTTGACTGAATAAAAAAAAAACGAATAATTTTATCGAATTTTCAATATTTTTCCTTCTTTTTTTTCTTAATTTTCCTTATTCTATCGAGATATTATCGAAAAAAGTAACAAAACGAATAATTTAAGCGAAATTTCAAATTTATTCCTCTTATTTCTAATTTTCCTCATTTTATCGAGATATTTTCGAAAAAAACAACAAAAACGTATAATTTTAGCAAAATTTCATTTTTTTCCTCTTTTTTTCCATAATTTTCATCATTTTATCGAGATATGACCGAAAAAAGCAACATGAACGAAAATTTTAGCGAATTATCAATTTTCTTCTGCTTTTTTTTACCTTACTTTATCTCATTTAATCGAGATATGACCGAAAAAAACAACAAAAACGAATAATTTTAGAGAATGTTCTATTTTTTTCTTCTTTTTTTTCTAAATTTTCCTTGTTCTATCGAGATATTATCGAAAAAAGTAACAAAAACGTGTAATTTTAGCAAAATTTCTAATTTTTTCCTCTTTTTTTTCCTAAATTTTTCCCTTTTTATCAAGATATTTTCAAAAAAACAACAAAACCGAATTAATTTTATCATAAATTCAATTTTTTCCCCTTTTTTACCTTATATTTCCTTATTTTATCGAGATAGGACCGTAAAAAGCAACAGAAACAGTTAATATTTGCGATTTTACAATTTTTTCCTTTAATTTTACTCAATTTATCGAGATATGTCAGAAAAAAGCAACAAAAACAGATCATTTTAGTGAAATTTCAATTTTTTCCCTTTTTTTTCCTAAATTCTCCTCATTTTATCGAGATAATATCGAAAAAAGTAACGAAAACTAAATGTTTTAGCGAAAGTTCAATTTGTTTCCTCTTTTTTTCTTTAAGTTTCCTCATTTTTCGATATGTGAACGAAAAAAGCAACGAAAACCAATAATTTTTGCGAACTTTCAATTTTTTTCCTTTTTTTCCATAATTTTCCTCATTTTACCGAGGTATATTCGAAAAAAGAAACAAAAAACGAATTATTTTAGCGAAATTTCAATTTATTTACACTTTTTTCTCCTTTATTTTCATCATTATATCGAGATATGACCGAAAAAAGCGACAAAAACGAAAAATTTTAGCGAAATTTCAATTTCATTCCACTTTTTCTTCTTAATTTTCCTCGTTTTATCGAGATTTTATCGAAAAAAGAAACAAAACGAATAATTTGAGCAAAATTTAAAATATATTCCTCTTTTTTCTCCTTAATTTTCATCATTTTATCGAGTTATTATCGAAAAAAGGAACGAAAACAAATAATTTTAGCGAAATTTCAATTTCATTCCATTTTTTTTTCTTAATTTTCCTCATTTTATCGAGATATTATCGAAAAAAGGAGCAAAAAAAATAATTTTAGCGAAATTTCAACTTCATTCCTCTTTTTTTTCTTAATTTTCCTCATTTTATCGAGATATGACCGAAAAAAGAAACAAAAAAGAATAATTTTAGCGAAATTTCAATTATATTCCCCTTTTTTTTCTTAATTTTTCTCATATTACTGAGATATGACCGAAAAAAGCAACAAAAACAGATAATTTTTGCGAAATTTTATTTTTTTTCTCCTTTTTTTTCATTAATTTTCCTAATTTTATTGAGATGCGACCGAAAAAGCAACAAAACGAATAATTTTAGCGAAATTTCGATTTTTTTCCTATTTTTTTTTCTTAATTTTCCTCATTTTATCGTGATATTATAGAAAAAAGGAACAAAAACAAATAATCTTAGCGAAATTTCAATTTCATTCCTCTTCTCCTTCTTAATTTTCCTCATTTAATCGAGATATTATCGAAAAAAGTAACAAAAACGAAATATTTTAGCGAAATATTAATTAATTTCCCTTTTTTACTCCTTGATTATCATCATTTTATCGAGATGTTATCGAATAAAGCAACAAAAACGAATAATTTAAGCGAAATTTCAAATTTATTCCTCTTTTATATCTAATTTAGCTCATTTTATCGAGATATTTTCGAAAATAGCAACAATAATGTATAATTTTAGCAAAATTTCATTTTTTTCCTCTTTTTTTCCATAATTTTCCTCATTTTATCGAGATATTATCGAAAAAAGGAACAAAAAAAAATAATTTAAGCAAAATTTCAACTTCATTCCTCTTGTTTTTTCTTAATTTTCCTCATTTTATCAAGATATAACCGAAAAAAGCAACAAAAACGAATAATTTTAGCGAAATTTCATTTACATTCCTCTTTTTTTTTCTTAATTTTCCTCAATTTCCCGAGATACTGTCGAAAAAAGCAATAGAAGCGAATAATTTTAGCGAAATTTTAATTTTTCTCCCTTTTTTTCATTAATTTTCTCATATTACTGAGATATGACCGAAAAAAGCAACAAAAACAGATAATTTTATCGAAATTTCAATTTTTTTCTCCTTTTTTTCATGAATATTCCTAATTTTATCGAGATGTGACAGAAAAAAGCAACAAAAACGAATATTTTAGCGAAATTTAATTTTTTTTCCTATTTTTTCTCCTTAATGTTCCTCATTTTATTGATATATTATCGAAAATTGCAACAAAAACAAATAATTTTGGCGAAATTTCTATTTTTTCCTCTTTTTTTTCCTAAATTTTCCTCATTTTATCAAGATATTATCGAATAAAGCATCACAAACGAATAATTTAAGCGAAATTTCAAATTTATTCCTCTTTTTTTCCATAATTTTCCTCATATTTTCGAGATATTTTCGAAAAAAGGAACAAAAAAATAATTTTAGCGAAATTTCAACTTCATTCCTCTTGTTTTTTCTTAATTTTCCTCATTTTATCGAGATATTGTCGAAAAAAGGACAATTTTTTTCCTTTAATTTTACTCAATTTATCAAGATATGTCAGAAAAAAGCAACAAAAACAGATCATTTTACTGAAATTTCATTCTTTTCCTCTTTTTTCCCTAAATTCTCCTCATTTTATCGAGATAATATCGAAAAAAATAACGAAAACTAAAAGTTTTAGCGAAGGTTCAATTTGTTTCTTCTTTTTTTCCTTAAGTTTCCTCATTTTTCGATATGTGACCGAAAAAAGCAACGAAAACCAATTAATTTTGCGAACTTTCAATTTTTTTCCTTTTTTTCCATAATTTTCCTCATTTTATCGAGATTTTATCGAAAAAATCAACAAAAGGGAATAAGTTTAGTGAAATTTCAATTTTTTCCCCTTTATTTTCCTTAATTTTCCTCATATTATTGAGATATGACCGAAAAAAGCAACAAAAACAGATCATTTCTGAAAAATTTCAATTTGTTTCCTCTTTTTTTTTCCTTAATTTACCTCAATTTTTCGAGATGTGACCGTAAAAAGCTACAATAAGGAATAATTTTAGCGAAATTTCAATTTGTTTCCTCTTTTTCTCCTTAAGTTTCCTCATTTTATTGAGATATTATCCAAAAAAGAAACAAAACGAATAATTTGAGCAAAATTTTAAATATTTTCCTCTTTTTTTCTTTTTAATATTCATCATTTTATCGAGTTATTATCGAAAAAAGGAACAAACACTAATAATTTTAGCGAAATTTCAACTTCATTCCTCTTTTTGTTTTTTAATTTTCCTCATTTTATCGAGATATGACCGAAAAAAGCAACAAAAACGAAAAATTTTAGCGAAATTTCAATTTCATTCCACTTTTATCTCTTAATTTTCCTCATTTTATCGAGATATTATCGAAAAAAGGAACAAAAAAAGATAATATTAGCGAAATTTCAACTTCATTCCTCTTTTTTTTCTTAATTTTCCTCATTTTATCGAAATATGACCGAAAAAAGCAACAAAAACGAATAATTTTAGCAAAATTTCAATTTTTTTTCCTTAATTTTCCTCATTTAATCAAAATATTATCGAAAAAAGGAAAAAAACAAATAATCTTAGCGAAATTTCAACCTCATTCCTCTTTTCCTTCTTAATGTTCCTCATTTAATCGAGATATTATCGAAGAAAGTAACAATAACGAATTATTTTAGCAAAATATTAATTTATTTGCTCTTTATTCTCCTTAATTTTCATCATTTTATCGAGATATTTTCGAAAAAAGGAACAAAAAAATAATTTTAGCGAAATTTCAACTTCATTCCTCTTATTTTTTCTTAATTTTCGTTATTTTATCGAGATATGACCGAAAACAGCAACAAAAACGAATAATTTTAGAGAAATTTCATTTATATTCCCCTTTTTTTTCTTAATTTTCCTCATATTACTGAGATATGACCGAAAAAAGCAACAAAAACAGATAATTTTTGCGAAATTTTAATTTTTTTGTCCTTTTTTTTCATAAATTTTCCTAATTTTATCGGGATGTGACCGAAAAAAGCAAGAAATACTAAAAATTTTAGCGAAATTTCAATTTCATTCCACTTTTTTTTCTTAATTTTTCTCATTTTATCGAGATATTTTCGAAAGAAGTAACAAAAACGTATAATTTGAGCAAAATTTCGTATATTTCCATAATTTTCCTCATATTTTCAAGATATGACCAAAAAAGGCAACAAAAACAGATCATTTCTGATAAATTTTAATTTGTTTCCCCTTTTTTTTCCTTAATTTTCCTCAATATTTCGAGATATGACCGAAAAAAGCAACAAAAACAGATAATTCTTGCGAAATTTTAATTTTTTTCACCTTTTTTTTCATTAATTTTCCTAATGTTATCGAGATGTTATCGAATAAAGCAACAAAAACGAATAATTAATGCAAAATTTCAAATTTATTCCTCTTCCTTTTCTAATTTTCCTCATTTTATCGAGATATTTACGAAAAAAACAACAAAAACATATAATTTTAGCAAAATTTTATTTTTTTCCTTTTTTTTCATAATTTTCCTCATTTTATCGAGATATAATCGAAAAAAGGAACAAAAAAAATAATTTTAGCGAAATTTCAACTTCATTCCTCTTGCTTTTTCTTAATTTTCCTCATTTTATCGAGATATTGTCGAAAAAAGGAACAAAAAAAATAATTTTAGCAAAATTTCAACTTCATTCCTCTTGTTTTTTCTTAATTTTCGTTATTTTATCGAGTTATGACCGAAAAAAGCAACAAAAACGAATAATTTTAGAGAAATTTCATTTATATTCCCCTTTTTTTTCTTAATTTTCCTCATATTACTGAGATATGAACGAAAAAAGCAACAAAAACAGATAATTTTTGCGAAAATTTAATTTTTTTCTCCTTTCTTTTCATTAACTTTCCAAATTTTATCGAGATGTGACCGAAAAAAACAACAAAAACGAATAATTTTAGAGAATGTCTTATTTTTTTCTTCTTTTTTTTCTTAATTTTCCTTGTTCTATCGAGATATTATCGAAAAAAGTAACAAAAACGTGTAATTTTAGCAAAATTTCTAATTTTTTCCTCTTTTTTTCCTGAATTTTTCCCTTTTTATCAAGATATTTTCGAAAAAACAACAAAACCGAATTAATTTTATCTTAATTTCAATTTTTTCCCATTTTTTACCTTATTTTTCCTTATTTTTTCGAGAGAGGACCGTAAAAAGCAACAGAAACAGTTCATTTTTGCGATTTTACAATTTTTTGCCTTTAATTTTACTCAATTTATCGAGATATGTCAGAAAAAAGCAACAAAAACAGATCATTTTAGTGAAATTTCAATTTTTTCCTCTTTTTTCCCTAAATTCTCCTCATTTTATCGAGATAATATCGAAAAAAGTAACGAAAACTAAAAGTTTTAGCGAAAGATCAATTTGTTTCCTCTTTTTTCTTTAAGTTTCCTCATTTTTCGATATGTGAACGAGAAAAGCAACGAAAACCAATAATTTTTGCGAACTTTCAATTTTTTTCCTTTTTTTCCATATTTTACCTCATTTTATCGAGGTATAATCGAAAAAAGAAACAAAAACGAATTATTTTAGCGAAATTTCAATTTATTTACACTTTTTTCTCCTTAATTTTCATCATTATATCGAGATATGACCGAAAAAAGCGACAAAAACGAAAAATTTTAGCGGAATTTCAATTTCATTCCATTTTTTTTCCTTAATTTTCCTCATTTAATCAAGATATTATCGAAAAAAGGAAAAAAACAAATAATCTTAGCGAAATTTCAACCTCATTCCTCTTTTCCTTCTTAATTTTCCTCATTTAATCGAGATATTATCGAAGAAAGTAACAATAACGAATTATTTTAGCAAAATATTAATTTATTTGCTCTTTATTCTCCTTAATTTTCATCATTTTATCGAGATATTTTCGAAAAAAGGAACAAAAAAATAATTTTAGCGAAATTTCAACTTCATTCCTCTTATTTTTTCTTAATTTTCGTTATTTTATCGAGATATGACCGAAAACAGCAACAAAAACGAATAATTTTAGAGAAATTTCATTTATATTCCCCTTTTTTTTCTTAATTTTCCTCATATTACTGAGATATGACCGAAAAAAGCAACAAAAACAGATAATTTTTGCGAAATTTTAATTTTTTTGTCCTTTTTTTTTCATAAATTTTCCCAATTTTATCGAGATATGACCGAAAACAGCAACAAAAACGAATAATTTTAGAGAAATTTCATTTATATTCCCCTTTTTTTTCTTAATTTTCCTCATATTACTGAGATATGACCGAAAAAAGCAACAAAAACAGATAATTTTTGCGAAATTTTAATTTTTTTGTCCTTTTTTTTCATAAATTTTCCTAATTTTATCGGGATGTGACCGAAAAAAGCAAGAAATACTAAAAATTTTAGCGAAATTTCAATTTCATTCCACTTTTTTTTCTTAATTTTTCTCATTTTATCGAGATATTTTCGAAAGAAGTAACAAAAACGTATAATTTGAGCAAAATTTCGTATATTTCCATAATTTTCCTCATATTTTCAAGATATGACCAAAAAAGGCAACAAAAACAGATCATTTCTGATAAATTTTAATTTGTTTCCCCTTTTTTTTCCTTAATTTTCCTCAATATTTCGAGATATGACCGAAAAAAGCAACAAAAACAGATAATTCTTGCGAAATTTTAATTTTTTTCACCTTTTTTTTCATTAATTTTCCTAATGTTATCGAGATGTTATCGAATAAAGCAACAAAAACGAATAATTAATGCAAAATTTCAAATTTATTCCTCTTCCTTTTCTAATTTTCCTCATTTTATCGAGATATTTACGAAAAAAACAACAAAAACATATAATTTTAGCAAAATTTTATTTTTTTCCTTTTTTTTCATAATTTTCCTCATTTTATCGAGATATAATCGAAAAAAGGAACAAAAAAAATAATTTTAGCGAAATTTCAACTTCATTCCTCTTGCTTTTTCTTAATTTTCCTCATTTTATCGAGATATTGTCGAAAAAAGGAACAAAAAAAATAATTTTAGCAAAATTTCAACTTCATTCCTCTTGTTTTTTCTTAATTTTCGTTATTTTATCGAGTTATGACCGAAAAAAGCAACAAAAACGAATAATTTTAGAGAAATTTCATTTATATTCCCCTTTTTTTTCTTAATTTTCCTCATATTACTGAGATATGAACGAAAAAAGCAACAAAAACAGATAATTTTTGCGAAAATTTAATTTTTTTCTCCTTTCTTTTCATTAACTTTCCAAATTTTATCGAGATGTGACCGAAAAAAACAACAAAAACGAATAATTTTAGAGAATGTCTTATTTTTTTCTTCTTTTTTTTCTTAATTTTCCTTGTTCTATCGAGATATTATCGAAAAAAGTAACAAAAACGTGTAATTTTAGCAAAATTTCTAATTTTTTCCTCTTTTTTTCCTGAATTTTTCCCTTTTTATCAAGATATTTTCGAAAAAACAACAAAACCGAATTAATTTTATCTTAATTTCAATTTTTTCCCATTTTTTACCTTATTTTTCCTTATTTTTTCGAGAGAGGACCGTAAAAAGCAACAGAAACAGTTCATTTTTGCGATTTTACAATTTTTTGCCTTTAATTTTACTCAATTTATCGAGATATGTCAGAAAAAAGCAACAAAAACAGATCATTTTAGTGAAATTTCAATTTTTTCCTCTTTTTTCCCTAAATTCTCCTCATTTTATCGAGATAATATCGAAAAAAGTAACGAAAACTAAAAGTTTTAGCGAAAGATCAATTTGTTTCCTCTTTTTTCTTTAAGTTTCCTCATTTTTCGATATGTGAACGAGAAAAGCAACGAAAACCAATAATTTTTGCGAACTTTCAATTTTTTTCCTTTTTTTCCATATTTTACCTCATTTTATCGAGGTATAATCGAAAAAAGAAACAAAAACGAATTATTTTAGCGAAATTTCAATTTATTTACACTTTTTTCTCCTTAATTTTCATCATTATATCGAGATATGACCGAAAAAAGCGACAAAAACGAAAAATTTTAGCGGAATTTCAATTTCATTCCATTTTTTTTCCTTAATTTTCCTCATTTAATCAAGATATTATCGAAAAAAGGAAAAAAACAAATAATCTTAGCGAAATTTCAACCTCATTCCTCTTTTCCTTCTTAATTTTCCTCATTTAATCGAGATATTATCGAAGAAAGTAACAATAACGAATTATTTTAGCAAAATATTAATTTATTTGCTCTTTATTCTCCTTAATTTTCATCATTTTATCGAGATATTTTCGAAAAAAGGAACAAAAAAATAATTTTAGCGAAATTTCAACTTCATTCCTCTTATTTTTTCTTAATTTTCGTTATTTTATCGAGATATGACCGAAAACAGCAACAAAAACGAATAATTTTAGAGAAATTTCATTTATATTCCCCTTTTTTTTCTTAATTTTCCTCATATTACTGAGATATGACCGAAAAAAGCAACAAAAACAGATAATTTTTGCGAAATTTTAATTTTTTTGTCCTTTTTTTTTCATAAATTTTCCCAATTTTATCGAGATATGACCGAAAACAGCAACAAAAACGAATAATTTTAGAGAAATTTCATTTATATTCCCCTTTTTTTTCTTAATTTTCCTCATATTACTGAGATATGACCGAAAAAAGCAACAAAAACAGATAATTTTTGCGAAATTTTAATTTTTTTGTCCTTTTTTTTCATAAATTTTCCTAATTTTATCGGGATGTGACCGAAAAAAGCAAGAAATACTAAAAATTTTGCGAAATTTCAATTTCATTCCACTTTTTTTTCTTAATTTTTCTCATTTTATCGAGATATTTTCGAAAGAAGTAACAAAAACGTATAATTTGAGCAAAATTTCATATATTTCCATAATTTTCCTCATATTTTCAAGATATGACCAAAAAAGGCAACAAAAACAGATCATTTCTGATAAATTTTAATTTGTTTCCCCTTTTTTTTCCTTAATTTTCCTCAATATTTCGAGATATGACCGAAAAAAGCAACAAAAACAGATAATTCTTGCGAAATTTTAATTTTTTTCACCTTTTTTTTCATTAATTTTCCTAATGTTATCGAGATGTTATCGAATAAAGCAACAAAAACGAATAATTAATGCAAAATTTCAAATTTATTCCTCTTCCTTTTCTAATTTTCCTCATTTTATCGAGATATTTACGAAAAAAACAACAAAAACATATAATTTTAGCAAAATTTTATTTTTTTCCTTTTTTTTCATAATTTTCCTCATTTTATCGAGATATAATCGAAAAAAGGAACAAAAAAAATAATTTTAGCGAAATTTCAACTTCATTCCTCTTGCTTTTTCTTAATTTTCCTCATTTTATCGAGATATTGTCGAAAAAAGGAACAAAAAAAATAATTTTAGCAAAATTTCAACTTCATTCCTCTTGTTTTTTCTTAATTTTCGTTATTTTATCGAGTTATGACCGAAAAAAGCAACAAAAACGAATAATTTTAGAGAAATTTCATTTATATTCCCCTTTTTTTTCTTAATTTTCCTCATATTACTGAGATATGAACGAAAAGAGCAACAAAAACAGATAATTTTGCGAAAATTTAATTTTTTTCTCCTTTCTTTTCATTAACTTTCCAAATTTTATCGAGATGTGACCGAAAAAAACAACAAAAACGAATAATTTTAGAGAATGTCTTATTTTTTTCTTCTTTTTTTTCTTAATTTTCCTTGTTCTATCGAGATATTATCGAAAAAAGTAACAAAAACGTGTAATTTTAGCAAAATTTCTAATTTTTTCCTCTTTTTTTCCTGAATTTTTCCCTTTTTATCAAGATATTTTCGAAAAAACAACAAAACCGAATTAATTTTATCTTAATTTCAATTTTTTCCCATTTTTTACCTTATTTTTCCTTATTTTTTCGAGAGAGGACCGTAAAAAGCAACAGAAACAGTTCATTTTTGCGATTTTACAATTTTTTGCCTTTAATTTTACTCAATTTATCGAGATATGTCAGAAAAAAGCAACAAAAACAGATCATTTTAGTGAAATTTCAATTTTTTCCTCTTTTTTCCCTAAATTCTCCTCATTTTATTGAGATAATATCGAAAAAAGTAACGAAAACTAAAAGTTTTAGCGAAAGATCAATTTGTTTCCTCTTTTTTCTTTAAGTTTCCTCATTTTTCGATATGTGAACGAGAAAAGCAACGAAAACCAATAATTTTTGCGAACTTTCAATTTTTTTCCTTTTTTTCCATATTTTACCTCATTTTATCGAGGTATAATCGAAAAAAGAAACAAAAACGAATTATTTTAGCGAAATTTCAATTTATTTACACTTTTTTCTCCTTAATTTTCATCATTATATCGAGATATGACCGAAAAAAGCGACAAAAACGAAAAATTTTAGCGGAATTTCAATTTCATTCCATTTTTTTTTTCTTAATTTTCCTCATTTTATCGAGATATTATCGAAAAGGAGCAAGAAAAATAATCGTAGCGAAATTTCAAGCTCATTACTCTTTTTCTTCTTAATTTTCCTCATTTAATCGAGATATTATCGAAAAAAGGAACGAAAAAGAATAATTTTAGCGAAATTTCAACTCCATTCCTCTTTTTGTTTCTTACTTTTCCTCATTTTATCGAGATATTATCGAAAAAATAAACAAAAAAAATTATTTTAAGCGAAATTTCATTTACATTCCTCTTTTTTCTCTTAATTTTTCTCATATTACTGAGATTGACCGAAAAAAGCAACAAAAATAGATAATTTTTGCGAAATTTTAATTTTTTTCTCCTTTTTTTCATTAATTTTCCTAATTTTATCGAGATGTGACCGAAAAAAGCAACAAAAACGAATAATTTTAGCGAAATTTCAATTTTTTTCCTATTTTTTTCCTTAATTTTCCTCATTTTATCGAGATGTTATCGAATAAAGCAACAAAAACGAATAATTTAAGCAAAATTTCAAATTTATTCCTCTTCTTTTTCTAATTTTCCTCATTTTATCGAGATATTTTCGAAAAAAACAACAAAAACATAATTTTAGCAAAATTTCATTTTTTCCTCTTTTTTTTCATAATTTTCCTCATTTTATCGAGATATAATCGAAAAAAGGAACAAAAAAAATAATTTTAGCGAAATTTCAACTTCATTCCTCTTGTTTTTTCTTAATTTTCCTCATTTTATCGAGATATGGCCGAGAAAAGCAACAAAAACGAATAAGTTTAGCGAAATGTCAATTTTTTTCCGATTTTTTTCCTTAATTTTCCTCATTTTATCGAGATATTATCGAATAAAAAAACAAAAACGAATAATTTAAGCAAAATCTCAAATTTATTCCTCTTTTTTTTTCTTAATTTCCTCATTTTATCGAGATATTTTCGAAAGAAGTAACAAAAACGTATAATTTGAGCAAAATTTCATATTTTTCCTCTTTTTTTCCATAATTTTCCTCATATTTTCAAGATATGACCAAAAAAGGCAACAAAAACAGATCATTTCTGTTAAATTTCAATTTGTTTCCCCTTTTTTTCCTTAATTTTCCTCAATATTTCGAGATGTGACTGTAAAAAGCTACAAAAACGAATAATTTTAGCGAAATTTCAACTTCATTCCTCTTTTTGTTTCTTAATTTTCCTCATTTTATCGAGATATGACCGAAAAAAGCAAGAAATACGAAAAATTTTAGCGAAATTTCAATTTCATTCCACTTTTTTTTCTTAATTTTTCTCATTTTATCGAGATATTTTCGAAAGAAGTAACAAAAACGTATAACTTGAGCAAAATTTCATATATTTCCATAATTTTCCTCATATTTTCAAGATATGACCAAAAAAGGCAACAAAAACAGATCATTTCTGATAAATTTTAATTTGTTTCCCCTTTTTTTTCCTTAATTTTCCTAATTTTATCGAGATGTGACCTAAAAAAGCAACAAAAACGAATAAGTTTAGCGAAATTTCAATTTATTTCCTATTTTTTTCCTTAATATTCCTCATTTTATCGAGATGTTATCGAATAAAGCAACAAAAACAAATAGTTTAAGCAAAATTTCAAATTTATTCCTCTTCTTTTTCTAATTTTCCTCATTTTATCGAGATATTTACGAAAAAAACAACAAAAATATATAATTTTAGCAAAATTTTATTTTTTTCTTTCTTTTCATAGTTTTCCACATTTTATCGAGATATAATCGAAAAAAGGAACAAAAAAATAATTTTCGCGAAATTTCAACTTCATTCCTCTTGTTTTTTCTTAATTTTCCTCATTTTATCGAGATATTGTCGAAAAAAGGAACAAAAAAAATAATTTTAGCGAAATTTCAACTTCATTCCTCTTATTTTTTCTTTATTTTCGTTATTTTATCGAGATATGACCGAAAAAAGCAACAAAAACGAATAATTTTAGAGAAATTTCATTTATATTCCCCTTTTTTTCTTAATTTTCCTCATATTACTAAGATATGACCGAAAAAAGCAACAAAAACAGATAATTTTTGCGAAATTTCAATTTTTTTCTCCTTTCTTTTCATTAATTTTCCTAATTTTATCGAGATGTGACCGAGAAAAGCAACAAAAAAAAATAATTTTAGCGAAATTCCAATTTTTTTCTTTTTTTTCCCCTGAATTTTCGTCATTTTAACGATATATTATCGAATAAAGCAACAAAAACGAATAATTATGTTGAAAAATCAATTTTTTTCCTCTTCTTTTTCCTTAATTTTCCTCATTTTATCGAGATATTTTCGAAAAAAGCAACAAAAACGTAAAATTTTAGCAAAATTTCATTTTTTTCCTCTTTTTTTCCAAAATATTCCTCATTTTATCGAGATATGACCGAAAAAAGCAACAAAAACGAATAATTTTAGAGAAAGTTCTATTTTATTCCTTAATTTTCCTCATTTTATCGAGATATTATCGAATAAAGCAACAAAAACGAATAATTTAAGCGAAATTTCAAATTTATTCCTCTTTTTTTCTTAATTTCCTCTTTTTATCGAGATATTTTCGAAAGAAGTAACAAAAACGTATAATTTGAGCAAAATTTCATATTTTTCCTCTTTTTTTCCATAATTTTCCTCATATTTTCAAGATATGACCAAAAAAGGCAACAAAAACAGATCATTTCTGTTAAATTTCAATTTGTTTCCCCTTTTTTTCCTTAATTTTCCTCAATATTTCGAGATGTGACTGTAAAAAGCTACAAAAACGAATAATTTTAGCGAAATTTCAACTTCATTCCTCTTTTTGTTTCTTAATTTTCCTCATTTTATCGAGATATGACCGAAAAAAGGAAGGAATACGAAAAATTTTAGCGAAATTTCAATTTCATTCCACTTTTTTTTCTTAATTTTTCTCATTTTATCGAGATATTTTCGAAAGAAGTAACAAAAACGAATAACTTGAGCAAAATTTCATATATTTCCATAATTTTCCTCGTATTTTCAAGATATGACCAAAAAAGGCAACAAAAACAGATCATTTCTGATAAATTTTAATTTGTTTCCCCTTTTTTTTCCTTAATTTTCCTAATTTTATCGAGATGTGACCTAAAAAAGCAACAAAAACGAATAAGTTTAGCGAAATTTCAATTTATTTCCTATTTTTTTCCTTAATATTCCTCATTTTATCGAGATGTTATCGAATAAAGCAAAAAAAAGAAATAGTTTAAGCAAAATTTCAAATTTATTCCTCTTCTTTTTCTAATTTTCCTCATTTTATCGAGATATTTACGAAAAAAACAACAAAAACATATAATTTTAGCAAAATTTTATTTTTTTCCTCTTTTTTTCCAAAATATTCCTCATTTTATCGAGATATAATCGAAAAAGGAACAAAAAAATAATTTTCGCGAAATTTCAACTTCATTCCTCTTGTTTTTTCTTAATTTTCCTCATTTTATCGAGATATTGTCGAAAAAAGGAACAAAAAAAATAATTTTAGCGAAATTTCAACTTCATTCCTCTTATTTTTTCTTTATTTTCGTTATTTTATCGAGATATGACCGAAAAAAGCAACAAAAACGAATAATTTTAGAGAAATTTCATTTATATTCCCCTTTTTTTTCTTAATTTTCCTCATATTACTGAGATATGACCGAAAAAAGCAACAAAAACAGATAATCTTTGCGAAATTTCAATTTTTTTCTCCTTTCTTTTCATTAATTTTCCTAATTTTATCGAGATGTGACCGAGAAAAGCAACAAAAAAAAATAATTTTAGCGAAATTCCAATTTTTTTCTTTTTTTTCCCCTGAATTTTCGTCATTTTAACGATATATTATCGAATAAAGCAACAAAAACGAATAATTATGTTGAAAAATCAATTTTTTTCCTCTTCTTTTTCCTTAATTTTCCTCATTTTATCGAGATATTTTCGAAAAAAGCAACAAAAACGTAGAATTTTAGCAAAATTTCATTTTTTTCCTCTTTTTTTCCAAAATATTCCTCATTTTATCGAGATATGACCGAAAAAAGCAACAAAAACAGATCATTTCTGTTAAATTTCAATTTGTTTCCCCTTTTTTTCCATAATTTTCCTCAATATTTCGAGATGTGACTGTAAAAAGCTACAAAAACGAATAATTTTAGCGAAATTTCAACTTCATTCCTCTTTTTGTTTCTTAATTTTCCTCATTTTATCGAGATATGACCGAAAAAAGCAAGAAATACGAAAAGTTATAGCGAAATTTCAATTTCATTCCACTTTTTTTTCTAAATTATTCTCATTTTATCGAGATATTTTCGAAAGAAGTAACAAAAACGTATAACTTGAGCAAAATTTCATATATTTCCATAATTTTCCTCATATTTTCAAGATATGACCAAAAAAGGCAACAAAAACAGACCATTTCTGATAAATTTTAATTTGTTTCCCCTTTTTTTTCCTTAATTTTCCTAATTTTATCGAGATATGACCGAAAAAAGCAACAAAAACGAATAAGTTTAGCGAAATTTCAATTTATTTCCTATTTTTTCCTTAATATTCCTCATTTTATCGAGATGTTATCGAATAAAGCAACAAAAACAAATAGTTTAAGCAAAATTTCAAATTTATTCCTCTTCTTTTTCTAATTTTCCTCATTTTATCGAGATATTTACGAAAAAAACAACAAAAACATAATTTTAGCAAAATTTTATTTTTTTCCTTTTTTTTCATAGTTTTCCTCATTTCATCGAGATATAATCGAAAAAAGGAACAAAAAAATAATTTTCGCGAAATTACAACTTCATTCCTCTTGTTTTTTCTTAATTTTCCTCATTTTATCGAGATATTGTCGAAAAAAGGAACAAAAAAAATAATTTTAGCGAAATTTCAACTTCATTCCTCTTATTTTTTCTTTATTTTCGTTATTTTATCGAGATATGACCGAAAAAAGCAACAAAAACGAATAATTTTAGAGAAATTTCATTTATATTCCCCTTTTTTTTCTTAATTTTCCTCATATTACTGAGATATGACCGAAAAAAGCAACAAAAACAGATAATCTTTGCGAAATTTCAATTTTTTTCTCCTTTCTTTTCATTAGTTTTCCTAATTTTATCGAGATGTGACCGAGAAAAGCAACAAAAAAAAATAATTTTAGCGAAATTCCAATTTTTTTCTTTTTTTTTCCCTGAATTTTCGTCATTTTAACGATATATTATCGAATAAAGCAACAAAAACGAATAATTATGTTGAAAAATCAATTTTTTTCCTCTTCTTTTTCCTTAATTTTCCTCATTTTATCGAGATATTTTCGAAAAAAGCAACAAAAACGTAAAATTGTAGCAAAATTTCATTTTTTTCCTCTTTTTTTCCAAAATATTCGTCATTTTATCGAGATATGACCGAAAAAAGCAACAAAAACGAATAATTTTAGAGAAAGTTCTATTTTATTCCTTAATTTTTATCATTTTATCGAGATATTATCGAAAAAAGAAACTAAAACGAATAATTATATTGAAAAATCAATTTTTTTCCTCTTCTTTTTCCTTAATTTTCCTCATTTTATCGAGATATTACCGAAAAATGCAAACAAAACAAATAATTTTAAGGTATTTCAATTTTTTTCCTGTTTTTTTCCTTAATTTTTCTCATTTTATCGAGATTTGACTGAAAAAAGAAAAAAAAAACGAATAATTTTATCGAATTTTCAATATTTTTCCTTCTTTTTTTTCTTAATTTTCCTTATTCTATCGAGATATTATCGAAAAAAGTAACAAAAACGAATAATTTAAGCGAAATTTCAAATTTATTCCTCTTATTTCTAATTTTCCTCATTTTATCGAGATATTTTCGAAAAAAACAACAAAAACGTATAATTTTAGCAAAATTTCATTTTTTTCCTCTTTTTTTTCCATAATTTTCATCATTTTATCGAGATATGACCGAAAAAAGCAACATGAACGAAAATTTTAGCGAATTATCAATTTTCTTCCGCTTTTTTTTACCTTACTTTATCTCATTTAATCGAGATATGACCGAAAAAAACAACAAAAGCGAATAATTTTAGAGAATGTTCTATTTTTTTTTCTTTTTTTTCTTAATTTTCCTTGTTCTATCGAGATATTATCGAAAAAAGTAACAAAAACGTGTAATTTTAGCAAAATTTCTAATTTTTTCCTCTTTTTTTTCCTAAATTTTTCCCTTTTTATCAAGATATTTTCAAAAAAACAACAAAACCGAATTAATTTTATCATAATTTCAATTTTTTCCCCTTTTTTACCTTATATTTCCTTATTTTATCGAGATAGGACCGTAAAAAGCAACAGAAACAGTTAATATTTGCGATTTTACAATTTTTTTCCTTTAATTTTACTCAATTTATCGAGATATGTCAGAAAAAAGCAACAAAAACCGATCATTTTAGTGAAATTTCAATTTTTTCCCTTTTTTTTCCTAAATTCTCCTCATTTTATCGAGATAATATCGAAAAAAGTAACGAAAACTAAATGTTTTAGCGAAAGTTCAATTTGTTTCCTCTTTTTTTCTTTAAGTTTCCTCATTTTTCGATATGTGAACGAAAAAAGCAACGAAAACCAATAATTTTTGCGAACTTTCAATTTTTTTCCTTTTTTTCCATAATTTTCCTCATTATATCGAGATATGACCGAGAAAAGCAACAAAAACGAAAAAGTTTAGCGAAATTTCAATTTCATTCCACTTTTTCCTCTTAATTTTCCTCATTTTATCGAGATTTTATCGAAAAAAGAAACAAAACGAATAATTTGAGCAAAATTTAAAATATATTCCTCTTTTTTCTCCTTAAATTTCATCATTTTATCGAGTTATTATCGAAAAAAGGAACGAAAACAAATAATTTTAGCGAAATTTCAATTTCATTCCATTTTTTTTTTCTTAATTTTCCTCATTTTATCGAGATATTATCGAAAAAAGGAGCAAAAAAATAATTTTAGCGAAATTTCAACTTCATTCCTCTTATTTTTTCTTTATTTTCGTTATTTTATCGAGATATGACCGAAAAAAGCAACAAAAACGAATAATTTTAGAGAAATTTCATTTATATTCCCCTTTTTTTTCTTAATTTTCCTCATATTACTGAGATATGACCGAAAAAAGCAACAAAAACAGATAATCTTTGCGAAATTTCAATTTTTTTCTCCTTTCCTTTCATTAATTTTCCTAATTTTATCGAGATGTGACCGAGAAAAGCAACAAAAAAAATAATTTTAGCGAAATTCCAATTTTTCTCTTTTTTTTCCCCTGAATTTTCGTCATTTTAACGATATATTATCGAATAAAGCAACAAAAACGAATAATTATGTTGAAAAATCAATTTTTTTCCTCTTCTTTTTCCTTAATTTTCCTCATTTTATCGAGATATTTTCGAAAAAAGCAACAAAAACGTAAAATTTTAGCAAAATTTCATTTTTTTCCTCTTTTTTTCCAAAATATTCCTCATTTTATCGAGATATGACCGAAAAAAGCAACAAAAACGAATAATTTTAGAGAAATTTCTATTTTATTCCTTAATTTTCCTCATTTTATCGAGATATTATCGAATAAAGCAACAAAAACGAATAATTTAAGCGAAATTTCAAATTTATTCCTCTTTTTTTCTTAATTTCCTCATTTTATCGAGATATTTTCGAAAGAAGTAACAAAAACGTATAATTTGAGCAAAATTTCATATTTTTCCTCTTTTTTTCCATAATTTTCCTCATATTTTCAAGATATGACCAAAAAAGGCAACAAATACGGATCATTTCTGTTAAATTTCAATTTGTTTCCCCTTTTTTTCCTTAATTTTCCTCAATATTTCGAGATGTGACTGTAAAAAGCTACAAAAACGAATAATTTTAGCGAAATTTCAACTTCATTCCTCTTTTTGTTTCTTAATTTTCCTCATTTTATCGAGATATGACCGAAAAAAGCAAGAAATACGAAAAGTTTTAGCGAAATTTCAATTTCATTCCACTTTTTTTTCTTAATTATTCTCATTTTATCGAGATATTTTCGAAAGAAGTAACAAAAACGTATAACTTGAGCAAAATTTCATATATTTCCATAATTTTCCTCATATTTTCAAGATATGACCAAAAAAGGCAACAAAAACAGATCATTTCTGATAAATTTTAATTTGTTTCCCCTTTTTTTTCCTTAATTTTCCTAATTTTATCGAGATGTGACCGAAAAAAGCAACAAAAACGAATAAGTTTAGCGAAATTTCAATTTATTTCCTATTTTTTTCCTTAATATTCCTGATTTTATCGAGATGTTATCGAATAAAGCAACAAAAACAAATAGTTTAAGCAAAATTTCAAATTTATTCCTCTTCTTTTTCTAATTTTCCTCATTTTATCGAGATATTTACGAAAAAAACAACAAAAACATAATTTTAGCAAAATTTTATTTTTTTCCTTTTTTTTCATAGTTTTCCTCATTTTATCGAGATATAATCGAAAAAAGGAACAAAAAAAATAATTTTAGCGAAATTTCAACTTCATTCCTCTTATTTTTTCTTTATTTTCGTTATTTTATCGAGATATGACCGAAAAAAGCAACAAAAACAGATCATTTCTGTTAAATTTCAATTTGTTTCCCCTTTTTTTCCATAATTTTCCTCAATATTTCGAGATGTGACTGTAAAAAGCTACAAAAACGAATAATTTTAGCGAAATTTCAACTTCATTCCTCTTTTTGTTTCTTAATTTTCCTCATTTTATCGAGATATGACCGAAAAAAGCAAGAAATACGAAAAGTTATAGCGAAATTTCAATTTCATTCCACTTTTTTTTCTAAATTATTCTCATTTTATCGAGATATTTTCGAAAGAAGTAACAAAAACGTATAACTTGAGCAAAATTTCATATATTTCCATAATTTTCCTCATATTTTCAAGATATGACCAAAAAAGGCAACAAAAACAGACCATTTCTGATAAATTTTAATTTGTTTCCCCTTTTTTTTCCTTAATTTTCCTAATTTTATCGAGATATGACCGAAAAAAGCAACAAAAACGAATAAGTTTAGCGAAATTTCAATTTATTTCCTATTTTTTCCTTAATATTCCTCATTTTATCGAGATGTTATCGAATAAAGCAACAAAAACAAATAGTTTAAGCAAAATTTCAAATTTATTCCTCTTCTTTTTCTAATTTTCCTCATTTTATCGAGATATTTACGAAAAAAACAACAAAAACATAATTTTAGCAAAATTTTATTTTTTTCCTTTTTTTTCATAGTTTTCCTCATTTCATCGAGATATAATCGAAAAAAGGAACAAAAAAATAATTTTCGCGAAATTACAACTTCATTCCTCTTGTTTTTTCTTAATTTTCCTCATTTTATCGAGATATTGTCGAAAAAAGGAACAAAAAAAATAATTTTAGCGAAATTTCAACTTCATTCCTCTTATTTTTTCTTTATTTTCGTTATTTTATCGAGATATGACCGAAAAAAGCAACAAAAACGAATAATTTTAGAGAAATTTCATTTATATTCCCCTTTTTTTTCTTAATTTTCCTCATATTACTGAGATATGACCGAAAAAAGCAACAAAAACAGATAATCTTTGCGAAATTTCAATTTTTTTCTCCTTTCTTTTCATTAGTTTTCCTAATTTTATCGAGATGTGACCGAGAAAAGCAACAAAAAAAAATAATTTTAGCGAAATTCCAATTTTTTTCTTTTTTTTTCCCTGAATTTTCGTCATTTTAACGATATATTATCGAATAAAGCAACAAAAACGAATAATTATGTTGAAAAATCAATTTTTTTCCTCTTCTTTTTCCTTAATTTTCCTCATTTTATCGAGATATTTTCGAAAAAAGCAACAAAAACGTAAAATTGTAGCAAAATTTCATTTTTTTCCTCTTTTTTTCCAAAATATTCGTCATTTTATCGAGATATGACCGAAAAAAGCAACAAAAACGAATAATTTTAGAGAAAGTTCTATTTTATTCCTTAATTTTTATCATTTTATCGAGATATTATCGAAAAAAGAAACTAAAACGAATAATTATATTGAAAAATCAATTTTTTTCCTCTTCTTTTTCCTTAATTTTCCTCATTTTATCGAGATATTACCGAAAAATGCAAACAAAACAAATAATTTTAAGGTATTTCAATTTTTTTCCTGTTTTTTTCCTTAATTTTTCTCATTTTATCGAGATTTGACTGAAAAAAGAAAAAAAAACGAATAATTTTATCGAATTTTCAATATTTTTCCTTCTTTTTTTTCTTAATTTTCCTTATTCTATCGAGATATTATCGAAAAAAGTAACAAAAACGAATAATTTAAGCGAAATTTCAAATTTATTCCTCTTATTTCTAATTTTCCTCATTTTATCGAGATATTTTCGAAAAAAACAACAAAAACGTATAATTTTAGCAAAATTTCATTTTTTTCCTCTTTTTTTTCCATAATTTTCATCATTTTATCGAGATATGACCGAAAAAAGCAACATGAACGAAAATTTTAGCGAATTATCAATTTTCTTCCGCTTTTTTTTACCTTACTTTATCTCATTTAATCGAGATATGACCGAAAAAAACAACAAAAGCGAATAATTTTAGAGAATGTTCTATTTTTTTTTCTTTTTTTTCTTAATTTTCCTTGTTCTATCGAGATATTATCGAAAAAAGTAACAAAAACGTGTAATTTTAGCAAAATTTCTAATTTTTTCCTCTTTTTTTTCCTAAATTTTTCCCTTTTTATCAAGATATTTTCAAAAAAACAACAAAACCGAATTAATTTTATCATAATTTCAATTTTTTCCCCTTTTTTACCTTATATTTCCTTATTTTATCGAGATAGGACCGTAAAAAGCAACAGAAACAGTTAATATTTGCGATTTTACAATTTTTTTCCTTTAATTTTACTCAATTTATCGAGATATGTCAGAAAAAAGCAACAAAAACCGATCATTTTAGTGAAATTTCAATTTTTTCCCTTTTTTTTCCTAAATTCTCCTCATTTTATCGAGATAATATCGAAAAAAGTAACGAAAACTAAATGTTTTAGCGAAAGTTCAATTTGTTTCCTCTTTTTTTCTTTAAGTTTCCTCATTTTTCGATATGTGAACGAAAAAAGCAACGAAAACCAATAATTTTTGCGAACTTTCAATTTTTTTCCTTTTTTTCCATAATTTTCCTCATTTTACCGAGGTATAATCGAAAAAAGAAACAAAATGAATTATTTTAGCGAAATTTCAATTTATTTACACTTTTTTCTCCTTAATTTTCATCATTATATCGAGATATGACCGAGAAAAGCAACAAAAACGAAAAAGTTTAGCGAAATTTCAATTTCATTCCACTTTTTCCTCTTAATTTTCCTCATTTTATCGAGATTTTATCGAAAAAAGAAACAAAACGAATAATTTGAGCAAAATTTAAAATATATTCCTCTTTTTTCTCCTTAAATTTCATCATTTTATCGAGTTATTATCGAAAAAAGGAACGAAAACAAATAATTTTAGCGAAATTTCAATTTCATTCCATTTTTTTTTTCTTAATTTTCCTCATTTTATCGAGATATTATCGAAAAAAGGAGCAAAAAAATAATTTTAGCGAAATTTCAACTTCATTTCTCTTATTTTTTCTTTATTTTCGTTATTTTATCGAGATATGACCGAAAAAAGCAACAAAAACGAATAATTTTAGAGAAATTTCATTTATATTCCCCTTTTTTTTCTTAATTTTCCTCATATTACTGAGATATGACCGAAAAAAGCAACAAAAACAGATAATCTCTGCGAAATTTCAATTTTTTTCTCCTTTCCTTTCATTAATTTTCCTAATTTTATCGAGATGTGACCGAGAAAAGCAACAAAAAAAATAATTTTAGCGAAATTCCAATTTTTCTCTTTTTTTTCCCCTGAATTTTCGTCATTTTAACGATATATTATCGAATAAAGCAACAAAAACGAATAATTATGTTGAAAAATCAATTTTTTTCCTCTTCTTTTTCCTTAATTTTCCTCATTTTATCGAGATATTTTCGAAAAAAGCAACAAAAACGTAAAATTTTAGCAAAATTTCATTTTTTTCCTCTTTTTTTCCCAAATATTCCTCATTTTATCGAGATATGACCGAAAAAAGCAACAAAAACGAATAATTTTAGAGAAATTTCTATTTTATTCCTTAATTTTCCTCATTTTATCGAGATATTATCGAATAAAGCAACAAAAACGAATAATTTAAGCGAAATTTCAAATTTATTCCTCTTTTTTTCTTAATTTCCTCATTTTATCGAGATATTTTCGAAAGAAGTAACAAAAACGTATAATTTGAGCAAAATTTCATATTTTTCCTCTTTTTTTCCATAATTTTCCTCATATTTTCAAGATATGACCAAAAAAGGCAACAAATACGGATCATTTCTGTTAAATTTCAATTTGTTTCCCCTTTTTTTCCTTAATTTTCCTCAATATTTCGAGATGTGACTGTAAAAAGCTACAAAAACGAATAATTTTAGCGAAATTTCAACTTCATTCCTCTTTTTGTTTCTTAATTTTCCTCATTTTATCGAGATATGACCGAAAAAAGCAAGAAATACGAAAAGTTTTAGCGAAATTTCAATTTCATTCCACTTTTTTTTCTTAATTATTCTCATTTTATCGAGATATTTTCGAAAGAAGTAACAAAAACGTATAACTTGAGCAAAATTTCATATATTTCCATAATTTTCCTCATATTTTCAAGATATGACCAAAAAAGGCAACAAAAACAGATCATTTCTGATAAATTTTAATTTGTTTCCCCTTTTTTTTCCTTAATTTTCCTAATTTTATCGAGATGTGACCGAAAAAAGCAACAAAAACGAAGTTTAGCGAAATTTCAATTTATTTCCTATTTTTTTCCTTAATATTCCTCATTTTATCGAGATGTTATCGAATAAAGCAACAAAAACAAATAGTTTAAGCAAAATTTCAAATTTATTCCTCTTCTTTTTCTAATTTTCCTCATTTTATCGAGATATTTACGAAAAAAACAACAAAAACATAATTTTAGCAAAATTTTATTTTTTTCCTTTTTTTTCATAGTTTTCCTCATTTTATCGAGATATAATCGAAAAAAGGAACAAAAAAAATAATTTTAGCGAAATTTCAACTTCATTCCTCTTATTTTTTCTTTATTTTCGTTATTTTATCGAGATATGACCGAAAAAAGCAACAAAAACGAATAATTTTAGAGAAATTTCATTTATATTCCCCTTTTTTTTCTTAATTTTCCTCATATTACTGAGATATGACCGAAAAAAGCAACAAAAACAGATAATTTTTGCGAAATTTTAATTTTTTTCTCCTTTCTTTTCATTAATATTCCTAATTTTATCGAGATGTGACCGAGAAAAGCAACAAAAAAAAATAATTTAGCGAAATTCCAATTTTTTTCTTTTTTTTTCCCTGAATTTTCGTCATTTTAACGATATATTATCGAATAAAGCAACAAAAACGAATAATTATGTTGAAAAATCAATTTTTTTCCTCTTCTTTTTCCTTAATTTTCCTCATTTTATCGAGATATTTTCGAAAAAAGCAACAAAAACGTAAAATTTTAGCAAAATTTCATTTTTTTCCTCTTTTTTTCCAAAATATTCCTCATTTTATCGAGATATGACCGAAAAAAGCAACAAAAACGAATAATTTTAGAGAAAGTTCTATTTTATTCCTTAATTTTTATCATTTTATCGAGATATTATCGAAAAAAGAAACTAAAACGAATAATTATATTGAAAAATCAATTTTTTTCCTCTTCTTTTTCCTTAATTTTCCTCATTTTATCTAGATATTACCGAAAAATGCAAACAAAACAAATAATTTTAAGGTATTTCAATTTTTTTCCTGTTTTTTTCCTTAATTTTTCTCATTTTATCGAGATTTGACTGAAAAAAGAAAAAAACGAATAATTTTATCGAATTTTCAATATTTTTCCTTCTTTTTTTTCTTAATTTTCCTTATTCAATCGAGATATTATCGAAAAAAGTAACAAAACGAATAATTTAAGCGAAATTTCAAATTTATTCCTCTTATTTCTAATTTTCCTCATTTTATCGAGATATTTTCGAAAAAAACAACAAAAACGTATAATTTTAGCAAAATTTCATTTTTTTCCTCTTTTTTTCCATAATTTTCATCATTTTATCGAGATATGACCGAAAAAAGCAACATGAACGAAAATTTTAGCGAATTATCAATTTTCTTCCGCTTTTTTTTACCTTACTTTATCTCATTTAATCGAGATATGACCGAAAAAAACAACAAAAGCGAATAATTTTAGAGAATGTTCTATTTTTTTTTTCTTTTTTTTCTTAATTTTCCTTGTTCTATCGAGATATTATCGAAAAAAGTAACAAAAACGTGTAATTTTAGCAAAATTTCTAATTTTTTCCTCTTTTTTTTCCTAAATTTTTCCCTTTTTATCAAGATATTTTCAAAAAAACAACAAAACCGAATTAATTTTTTCCCCTTTTTTACCTTATATTTCCTTATTTTATCGAGATAGGACCGTAAAAAGCAACAGAAACAGTTAATATTTGCGATTTTACAATTTTTTTCCTTTAATTTTACTCAATTTATCGAGATATGTCAGAAAAAAGCAACAAAAACAGATCATTTTAGTGAAATTTCAATTTTTTTCCTAAATTCTCCTCATTTTATCGAGATAATATCGAAAAAAGTAACGAAAACTAAATGTTTTAGCGAAAGTTCAATTTGTTTCCTCTTTTTTTCTTTAGGTTTCCTCACTTTTTCGATATGTGAACGAAAAAAGCAACGAAAACCAATAATTTTTGCGAACTTTCAATTTTTTTCCTTTTTTTCCATAATTTTCCTCATTTTACCGAGGTATAATCGAAAAAAGAAACAAAATGAATTATTTTAGCGAAATTTCAATTTATTTACACTTTTTTCTCCTTAATTTTCATCATTATATCGAGATATGACCGAGAAAAGCAACAAAAACGAAAAAGTTTAGCGAAATTTCAATTTCATTCCACTTTTTCCTCTTAATTTTCCTCATTTTATCGAGATTTTATCGAAAAAAGAAACAAAACGAATAATTTGAGCAAAATTTAAAATATATTCCTCTTTTTTCTCCTTAAATTTCATCATTTTATCGAGTTATTATCGAAAAAAGGAACGAAAACAAATAATTTTAGCGAAATTTCAATTTCATTCCATTTTTTTTTTCTTAATTTTCCTCATTTTATCGAGATATTATCGAAAAAAGGAGCAAAAAAATAATTTTAGCGAAATTTCAACTTCATTCCTCTTATTTTTTCTTTATTTTCGTTATTTTATCGAGATATGACCGAAAAAAGCAACAAAAACGAATAATTTTAGAGAAATTTCATTTATATTCCCCTTTTTTTTCTTAATTTTCCTCATATTACTGAGATATGACCGAAAAAAGCAACAAAAACAGATAATCTTTGCGAAATTTCAATTTTTTTCTCCTTTCCTTTCATTAATTTTCCTAATTTTATCGAGATGTGACCGAGAAAAGCAACAAAAAAAATAATTTTAGCGAAATTCCAATTTTTCTCTTTTTTTTCCCCTGAATTTTCGTCATTTTAACGATATATTATCGAATAAAGCAACAAAAACGAATAATTATGTTGAAAAATCAATTTTTTTCCTCTTCTTTTTCCTTAATTTTCCTCATTTTATCGAGATATTTTCGAAAAAAGCAACAAAAACGTAAAATTTTAGCAAAATTTCATTTTTTTCCTCTTTTTTTCCAAAATATTCCTCATTTTATCGAGATATGACCGAAAAAAGCAACAAAAACGAATAATTTTAGAGAAATTTCTATTTTATTCCTTAATTTTCCTCATTTTATCGAGATATTATCGAATAAAGCAACAAAAACGAATAATTTAAGCGAAATTTCAAATTTATTCCTCTTTTTTTCTTAATTTCCTCATTTTATCGAGATATTTTCGAAAGAAGTAACAAAAACGTATAATTTGAGCAAAATTTCATATTTTTCCTCTTTTTTTCCATAATTTTCCTCATATTTTCAAGATATGACCAAAAAAGGCAACAAATACGGATCATTTCTGTTAAATTTCAATTTGTTTCCCCTTTTTTTCCTTAATTTTCCTCAATATTTCGAGATGTGACTGTAAAAAGCTACAAAAACGAATAATTTTAGCGAAATTTCAACTTCATTCCTCTTTTTGTTTCTTAATTTTCCTCATTTTATCGAGATATGACCGAAAAAAAGCAAGAAATACGAAAAGTTTTAGCGAAATTTCAATTTCATTCCACTTTTTTTTCTTAATTATTCTCATTTTATCGAGATATTTTCGAAAGAAGTAACAAAAACGTATAACTTGAGCAAAATTTCATATATTTCCATAATTTTCCTCATATTTTCAAGATATGACCAAAAAAGGCAACAAAAACAGATCATTTCTGATAAATTTTAATTTGTTTCCCCTTTTTTTTCCTTAATTTTCCTAATTTTATCGAGATGTGACCGAAAAAAGCAACAAAAACGAATAAGTTTAGCGAAATTTCAATTTATTTCCTATTTTTTTCCTTAATATTCCTGATTTTATCGAGATGTTATCGAATAAAGCAACAAAAACAAATAGTTTAAGCAAAATTTCAAATTTATTCCTCTTCTTTTTCTAATTTTCCTCATTTTATCGAGATATTTACGAAAAAAACAACAAAAACATAATTTTAGCAAAATTTTATTTTTTTCCTTTTTTTTCATAGTTTTCCTCATTTTATCGAGATATAATCGAAAAAAGGAACAAAAAAAATAATTTTAGCGAAATTTCAACTTCATTCCTCTTATTTTTTCTTTATTTTCGTTATTTTATCGAGATATGACCGAAAAAAGCAACAAAAACGAATAATTTTAGAGAAATTTCATTTATATTCCCCTTTTTTTTCTTAATTTTCCTCATATTACTGAGATATGACCGAAAAAAGCAACAAAAACAGATAATTTTTGCGAAATTTTAATTTTTTTCTCCTTTCTTTTCATTAATATTCCTAATTTTATCGAGATGTGACCGAGAAAAGCAACAAAAAAAAATAATTTAGCGAAATTCCAATTTTTTTCTTTTTTTTTCCCTGAATTTTCGTCATTTTAACGATATATTATCGAATAAAGCAACAAAAACGAATAATTATGTTGAAAAATCAATTTTTTTCCTCTTCTTTTTCCTTAATTTTCCTCATTTTATCGAGATATTTTCGAAAAAAGCAACAAAAACGTAAAATTTTAGCAAAATTTCATTTTTTTCCTCTTTTTTTCCAAAATATTCCTCATTTTATCGAGATATGACCGAAAAAAGCAACAAAAACGAATAATTTTAGAGAAAGTTCTATTTTATTCCTTAATTTTTATCATTTTATCGAGATATTATCGAAAAAAGAAACTAAAACGAATAATTATATTGAAAAATCAATTTTTTTCCTCTTCTTTTTCCTTAATTTTCCTCATTTTATCTAGATATTACCGAAAAATGCAAACAAAACAAATAATTTTAAGGTATTTCAATTTTTTTCCTGTTTTTTTCCTTAATTTTTCTCATTTTATCGAGATTTGACTGAAAAAAGAAAAAAACGAATAATTTTATCGAATTTTCAATATTTTTCCTTCTTTTTTTTCTTAATTTTCCTTATTCAATCGAGATATTATCGAAAAAAGTAACAAAACGAATAATTTAAGCGAAATTTCAAATTTATTCCTCTTATTTCTAATTTTCCTCATTTTATCGAGATATTTTCGAAAAAAACAACAAAAACGTATAATTTTAGCAAAATTTCATTTTTTTCCTCTTTTTTTCCATAATTTTCATCATTTTATCGAGATATGACCGAAAAAAGCAACATGAACGAAAATTTTAGCGAATTATCAATTTTCTTCCGCTTTTTTTTACCTTACTTTATCTCATTTAATCGAGATATGACCGAAAAAAACAACAAAAGCGAATAATTTTAGAGAATGTTCTATTTTTTTTTTCTTTTTTTTCTTAATTTTCCTTGTTCTATCGAGATATTATCGAAAAAAGTAACAAAAACGTGTAATTTTAGCAAAATTTCTAATTTTTTCCTCTTTTTTTTCCTAAATTTTTCCCTTTTTATCAAGATATTTTCAAAAAAACAACAAAACCGAATTAATTTTTTCCCCTTTTTTACCTTATATTTCCTTATTTTATCGAGATAGGACCGTAAAAAGCAACAGAAACAGTTAATATTTGCGATTTTACAATTTTTTTCCTTTAATTTTACTCAATTTATCGAGATATGTCAGAAAAAAGCAACAAAAACAGATCATTTTAGTGAAATTTCAATTTTTTTCCTAAATTCTCCTCATTTTATCGAGATAATATCGAAAAAAGTAACGAAAACTAAATGTTTTAGCGAAAGTTCAATTTGTTTCCTCTTTTTTTCTTTAAGTTTCCTCATTTTTCGATATGTGAACGAAAAAAGCAACGAAAACCAATAATTTTTGCGAACATTCAATTTTTTTCCTTTTTTTCCATAATTTTCCTCATTTTACCGAGGTATAATCGAAAAAAGAAACAAAAAACGAATTATTTTAGCGAAATTTCAATTTATTTACACTTTTTTCTCCTTAATTTTCATCATTATATCGAGATATGACCGAAAAAAGCGACAAAAACGAAAAATTTTAGCGAAATTTCAATTTCATTCCACTTTTTCCTCTTAATTTTCCTCATTTTATCGAGATTTTATCGAAAAAAGAAACAAAACGAATAATTTGAGCAAAATTTAAAATATATTCCTCTTTTTTCTCCTTAATTTTCATCATTTTATCGAGTTATTATCGAAAAAAGGAACGAAAACAAATAATTTTAGCGAAATTTCAATTTCATTCCATTTTTTTTTCTTAATTTTCCTCATTTTATCGAGATATTATCGAAAAAAGGAGCAAAAAAAATAATTTTAGCGAAATTTCAACTTCATTCCTCTTTTTTTTCTTAATTTTCCTCATTTTATCGAGATATGACCGAAAAAAGAAACAAAAAAGAATAATTTTAGCGAAATTTCAATTATATTCCCCTTTTTTTTCTTAATTTTTCTCATATTACTGAGATATGATCGAAAAAAGCAACAAAAACAGATAATTTTTGCGAAATTTTATTTTTTTTCTCCTTTTTTTTTCATTAATTTTCCTAATTTTATTGAGATGCGACCGAAAAAGCAACAAAACGAATAATTTTAGCGAAATTTCGATTTTTTTCCTATTTTTTTTTCTTAATTTTCCTCATTTTATCGAGATATTATAGAAAAAAGGAACAAAAACAAATAATCTTAGCGAAATTTCAATTTCATTCCTCTTCTCCTTCTTAATTTTCCTCATTTAATCGAGATATTATCGAAAAAAGTAACAAAAACGAAATATTTTAGCGAAATATTAATTAATTTCCCTTTTTTTCTCCTTGATTATCATCATTTTATCGAGATGTTATCGAATAAAGCAACAAAAACGAATAATTTAAGCGAAATTTCAAATTTATTCCTCTTTTATATCTAATTTAGCTCATTTTATCGAGATATTTTCGAAAATAGCAACAATAATGTATAATTTTAGCAAAATTTCATTTTTTTCCTCTTTTTTCCATAATTTTCCTCATTTTATCAAGATATAACCGAAAAAAGCGACAAAAACGAATAATTTTAGCGAAATTTCATTTACATTCCTCTTTTTTTTTCTTAATTTTCCTCAATTTACCGAGATACTGTCGAAAAATGCAATAGAAGCGAATAATTTTAGCGAAATTTTAATATTTCTCCCTTTTTTTTCCTTAATTTTCTCATATTACTGAGATATGACCGAAAAAAGCAACAAAAACAGATACTTTTATCGAAATTTCAATTTTTTTCTCCTTTTTTTCATGAATATTCCTAATTTTATCGAGATGTGACAGAAAAAAGCAACAAAAACGAATATTTTAGCGAAATTTAATTTTTTTTCCTATTTTTTTTCCTTAATGTTCCTCATTTTATCGATATATTATCGAAAATTGCAACAAAAACAAATAATTTTGGCGAAATTTCTATTTTTTCCTCTTTTTTTTCATAAATTTTCCTCATTTTATCAAGATATTATCGAATAAAGCAACACAAACGAATAATTTAAGCGAAATTTCAAATTTATTCCTCTTTTTTTCCATAATTTTCCTCATATTTTCGAGATATGACCGAAAAAGGCATCAAAAAAAGATCATTTCTGATAAATTTCAATTTTTTTCCTCTTATTTTCCTTACTTTTCCTCAATATTTCGAGATGTGACTGTAAAAAGCTACAAAAACGAATAATTTTAGCGAAATTTCAGTATTTTTCCTCTTTCTTTTCCTTAAATTTCCTCATTTCATCGAGATATTATAAAAAAAACTAAAACGAATAATTTTAGCGAAATTTATATTTTTTTCCTATTTTTTCTCCTTAATTTTCTTCATTATATCTAGATATTATCGAAAAAAGGAACAAATACCAATAATCATAGCGAAATTTCAATTTCATTCCATTTTTTTCTTCTTAATTTTCCTCATTTGATCGAGATATTATCGAAAAAAGTAACAAAAACGAATTATTTTAGCGAAATTTTAATTTAATTCCTCTTTTTTCTTCTTAATTTTCATCATTTTATCGAGTTATTATCGAAAAAAGGAACAAAAAAATAATTTAGGCGAAATTTCAACTTCATTCCTCTTGTTTTTTCTTAATTTTCCTCATTTTATCGAGATATGACCGAAAAAAGCAACAAAAACGAATAATTTTAGCGAAATTTCAATTACATTCCTCTTTTTTTTCTTAATTTTCCTCAATTTACCGAGATATTGTCGAAAAAAGCAATAGAAGCGAATAATTTTAGCGAAATTTTAATTTTTCTTCCTTTTTTTCCTTAATTTTCTCATATTACTGAGATATGACCGAAAGAATCAACAAAAACAGATAATTTTATCGAAATTTTAATTTTTTTCTCCATTTTTTTCATAAATTTTCCTAATTTTATCGAGATGTCACCGAAAAATGCAACAAAAACGAATAATTTTAGCAAAATTTCAATATTTTTCCTATTTTTTTTCCTTAATGTTCCTCATTTTATCGATATATTATAGAAAATTGCAACAAAAAAAAATAATTTTGGCGAAATTTCTAATTTTCCTCTTTTTTTTCCTAAATTTTCCTCATTTTATCAAGATATTATCGAATAAAGCAACACAAACGAATAATTTAAGCGAAATTTCAAATTTATTCCTCTTTTTTTTCTTAATTTCCTCATTTTATCGAGATATTTTCGAAAGAAGCAACAAAATAGTATAATTTTAGCAAAATTTCATTTTTTTCCTCTTTTTTTCCATAGTTCTCCTCATATTTTCGAGATATGACCGAAAAAGGCATCAAAAACAGATCATTTTTGATAAATTTCAATTTGTTTCCTCTTATTTTCCTCAATTTTCCTCAATATTTCGAGATGTGACGGTAAAAAGCTACATAAACGAATAATTTTAGCGAAATTTCAATATTTTTTCTCTTTCTTTTCCTTAAATTTCCTCATTTCATCGAGATATTATAAAAAAAAACAAAAACGAATAATTTAAGCGAAATTTCAATTTTTTTTCTATTTTTTCTCCTTAATTTTCCTCATTATATCTAGATATTATCGAAAAAAGGAACAAAAACAAATAATCATAGCGAAATTTCAACCTCATTCCTCTTTTTCTTCTTAATTTTCCTCATTTAATCGAAATATTATCAAAATAAGTAACAAAAACGAATTATTTTAGCGAAATTTTAATTTAATTCCTCTTTTTTCTCCTTAATTTTCATCATTCTATCGAGTTATTATCGAAAAAAGGAACGAAAAAAAATAATTTTAACGAAATTCCAATTTTTTTCCTTTTTTTTCCTGAATTTTCCTCATTTTAACGATATATTATCGAATAAAGCAACAAAAACGAATAATTATGTTGAAAAATCAATTTTTTTCCTCTCCTTTTTCCTTAATTTTCCTCATTTTATCGAGATATTTTCGAAAAAAGCAACAAAAACGTATAATTTTAGCAAAATTTCATTTTTTTCCTCTTTTTTTTCCAAAATATTCGTCATTTTATCGAGATATGACCGAAAAAAGCAACAAAACGAATAATTTTAGAGAAAGTTCTATTTTATTCCTTAATTTTTATCATTTTATCGAGATATTATCGAAAAATAAAACTTAAACGAATAATTATATTGAAAAATCTATTTTTTTCATCTTCTTTTTCCTTAATTTTCCTCATTTTATCGAAGTATATCCGAAAAAAGCAAACAAAACAAATAATTTTAAGGTATTTCAATTTTTTTCCTGTTTTTTCCTAAATTTTTCTCATTTTATCGAGATATGACTGAAAAAAGAAAAAAAACGAATAATTTTATCGAATTTTCAATATTTTTCCTTCTTTTTTTTCTTAATTTTCCTTATTCTATCGAGATATTATCGAAAAAAGTAACAAAAACGAATAATTTAAGCGAAATTTCAAATTTATTCCTCTTTTTTTCTAATTTTCCTCATTTTATCGAGATATTTTCGAAAAAAACAACAAAAACGTATTATTTTTATCAAAATTTCATTTTTTTCCTTTTTTTACTTTCTCTATACTTCGTATTGTTTTCATGAAAAAATTCGACTTCGAGATTTCAACGGAAATACATGTTTTGGGGTCCCTAGAACACGTTTTGACTATTTTCGGAATAATGTCTGTGTGTATGTGTGTGTGTGTGTGTGTGTGTGTGTGTGTGTGTGTGTGTGTGTGTGTGTGTGTGTGTGTGTGTGTGTGTCTGTATGTGTGTGTGTGTTTGTGGGCGCTCTAACGTGAAAACTATTGGTCGTATCAATACCAAACTTCGTATATAGTACTGTGGTGTGTGCTGTCAGAGTTGATTAGTTTTTGGAGTAAATCAGTTGACCGGAAGTCAAGCTTCATTCATTAAAGCTCATTTCCGGTTTTCAAAATATCTCCATAAATATGATTTATACGTGTGTTTTATTACTAATAAAAGTTTTAGATTATAAAATTTACTATAACTTTTGTATTTAACATATTTTTGTATCACCGGTTGATTAGGAGTTATTCGTGAAATACCGATAAACCGGAAGTAGCTGTTATGTACTTTGTGGGCGCTCTAACTTAAAAACTATTCATTGTATCAACATGAAATTTAATATATAGTACTTTGATTTGATTTTTTAGAGTTGATAAATTTTTGGAGTAAATCGGTTTCCCGGAAGTTGAGCTTCATTCTTCAAAGCTCATTTCCGGTTTTCAAAATATCTCCATAAATATGATATTTAGTTATATACTATTATTTGTAAACGTTTTAGAAAATAAAATTTACTATAACTTTTGGTTGAAACATATTTTTGTATCACTGATTGTGTAGGAGTTATTCACGAAATACTGATAAACCGGAAGTTGCTGATTATTTACTTTGTGGGCGCTCTGGGCTCTATGGGCGAAAGGCCAATTTCATCGTTTTTCATCGATCATGTCCCGTAAAACATTATTTATCATGTTTTTGGCGTCAAAGATAATATATAATATTAATAACTCATATTCCAAGTTTAGATGGAATATAGAGTTCGAAATTACTGTGGTAGATAAATATTTACATCTTATATATATGGAGAAAGTCATGTGCTGGCCACATCAGATTTTTACTTTCTCCATATACGAAGTATAGAGAAAGTATTGTTTTCATGAAAAAATTCGACTTCGAGATTTCAACGGAAATACACGTTTTGGGGTCCCTAGAACACGTTTTGACCATTTTCGGAATGATGTCTGTGTGTATGTGTGTGTGTGTGTGTGTGTGTGTGTGTGTGTGTGTGTGTGTGTGTGTGTGTGTGTGTGTGTGTATGTGTGTGTGTGATAGTGGGCGCTCTAACGTGAAAACTATAAGTCGTATCAATACCAAACTTCATATATAGTACTGTGGTGTGTGCTGTCAGAGTTGATTAGTTTTTGGAGTAAATCGATCAACCGGAAGTCGAGCTTTATTCATTAAAGCTCATTTCCGGTTTTCAAAATATCTCCATAAATATGATATATAGGTATATTGTGTTCCTGATAAAAGTTTTAGATAATCTGTTTTACTATAACTTTTGTATTTAACATATTTTTGTATCACCGGTTGATTAGGAGTTATTCGTGAAATACTGATAAACCGGAAGAAGATGATTATGTACTTTGTGGGCGCTCTAACATGAAAACTATTTGTCAGATCAACACCAAATTTCATATATAGTACTTTTATTACAGTCGTTAGAGTTGATTAGTTTTTGGAGTGAATCGGTTAACCGGAAGTTGAGCTTCATTCTTCAAAGCTCATTTCCGGTTTTCAAATTATCTCCATAAATATGAGATTTAGGTATATACTATTATTTATTAACCTTTTAGAAAACATAATTTACTATAACTTTGGTATGAAAAATATTTTTGTATCATTGATTGTTTAAGAGTTATTCATGAAATACTGATAAACCGGAAGTTGCCGATTATTTACTTTGTGGGCGCCCTGGGCTCAATAGGCGAAAGGCAAATTTCATCGTTTTTCATCGATCATGTCCCGAAAAACATTATTTATAATGTTTGTGACGTCAAAGATAATAATATATAAATTAATCACTCATCTTCCAAGTTTAGATGGAATATAGAGTTCGAAATTACTGTCGTAGATAAATATTTACATCTTATGTATGGAGAAAGTCATGTGCTGGCCACATCAGATTTTTTTACTACAGAATTACTCTTATTACCATAATATTGGCTTATTTCTTTTTCTTTATTCTTTTTTGTATTATTACTTTCTCCCTATACGTAGTATAGAGAAAGTATTGTATTCGCAAAAAAATTCGACCTCCAGATTTCGATGGAAATAGATGTTTTGGGTCCCATAGAGCTCGATTTCGCTATTTTCCCGAACATGTCTGTCTGTGTGTGTGTGTGTGGTAAAAACGTTTGTGTTCGCTCTATCTTAAAAAATAATTATCCGATTATTTCCAAACTTCATATTTAGCATTTTCCTAACAATGCCAAAAGTTGATTAGTTTTTGATGAATATCGCTTTACCGGAAGTTCCGGTTTAACCGGAACAAACTTTTGTTTCTTTAATATCTCTGTCAGAATGCAATGTAGGTATATACAATTACATACAAAAGTTATGGAAACTGTACTTTACTACAACTTTTGTATGAAACATTTCTTTGTAACACTGATTGTGTAGGAGTTATTTTTGAATAATGGTTAACTGGAAGTTGTTGTTTATCCAGAAATGGAAGTTTTTTATACATATCTCTGTCAGAATGCAATGTACGTATATACAATTTTGTACCAAAGTTATAGATAATGTATTTTACTACAACTTTTGTATGAAACATTGTCCTGTAACACTCATTGTTTTGGAATTATTTATATATTACCGGCATAGGCTTCTGTTTTCAACAAATATGGAGAAAGTCATGTGTTGGCCACATCAGATTTTTTTCCATAATTTTCATCATTTTATCGAGATATGACCGAAAAAAGCAACATAAACGACAAATTTTAGCGAATTATCAATTTTCTTCCGCTTTTTTTTACCTTACTTTATCTCCTTTAATCGAGATAAGACCGAAAAAAACAACAAAAACGAATAATTTTAGAGAATGTTCTATTTTTTTCTTCTTTTTTTACTTAATTTTCCTTGTTCTATCGAGATATTATCGAAAAAAGTAACAAAAACGTGTAATTTTAGCAAAATTTCTAATTTTTTCCTCTTTTTTTCTAATTTTCCTCATTTTATCAAGATATTTTCGAAAAAACAACAAAACCGAATTAATTTTATCATATTTTCAATTTTTTCCCCTTTTTTACCTTATTTTTCCTTATTTTATCGAGATATGACCGTAACAAGCAACAGAAACAGTTCATTTTTGCGATTTTACAATTTTTTTCCTTTAATTTTACTCAATTTATCAAGATATGTCAGAAAAAAGCAACAAAAACAGATCATTTTACTGAAATTTCATTCTTTTCCTCTTTTTTCCCTAAATTCTCCTCATTTTATCGAGATAATATCGAAAAAATAACGAAAACTAAAAGTTTTAGCGAAGGTTCAATTTGTTTCTTCTTTTTTTCCTTAAGTTTCCTCATTTTTCGATATGTGACCGAAAAAAGCAACGAAAACCAATTAATTTTGCGAACTTTCAATTTTTTTCCTTTTTTTCCATAATTTTCCTCATTTTATCGAGATTTTATCGAAAAAATCAACAAAAGGGAATAAGTTTAGTGAAATTTCAATTTTTTCCCCTTTATTTTCCTTAATTTTCCTCATATTATTGAGATATGACCGAAAAAAGCAACAAAAACAGATCATTTCTGAAAAATTTCAATTTGTTTCCTCTTTTTTTTCCTTAATTTACCTCAATTTTTCGAGATGTGACCGTAAAAAGCTACAATAAGGAATATTTTTAGCGAAAATTGAATTTTTTTCCTCTTTCTTTTACTTAATTTTCCTCATTTCATCGAGATATTATCGAAAAAAAAACAAAAACGGATAATTTTAGCGAAATTTCAATTTGTTTCCTCTTTTTCTCCTTAAGTTTCCTCATTTTATTGAGATATTATCCAAAAAAGAAACAAAACGAATAATTAAAGCAAAATTTTAAATATTTTCCTCTTTTTTCTTTTTAATATTCATCATTTTATCGAGTTATTATCGAAAAAAGGAACAAACACTAATAATTTTAGCGAAATTTCAACTTCATTCCTCTTTTTGTTTCTTAATTTTCCTCATTTTATCGAGAAATGACCGAAAAAAGCAACAAAAACGAAAAATTTTAGCGAAATTTCAATTTCATTCCACTTTTATCTCTTAATTTTCCTCATTTTATCGAGATATTATCGAAAAAAGGAACAAAAAAAGATAATATTAGCGAAATTTCAACTTCATTCCTCTTTTTTTTCTTAATTTTCCTCATTTTATCGAAATATGACCGAAAAAAGCAACAAAAACGAATAATTTTAGCAAAATTTCAATTTTTTTTCCTTAATTTTCCTCATTTAATCTAGATATTATCGAAAAAAGGAAAAAAACAAATAATCTTAGCGAAATTTCAACCTCATTCCTCTTTTCCTTCTTAATTTTCCTCATTTAATCGAGATATTATCGAAGAAAGTAACAATAACGAATTATTTTAGCGAAATATTAATTTATTTGCTCTTTATTCTCCTTAATTTTCATCATTTTATCGAGTCGTTATCGATAAAAGGAACGAAAACAAATAATTTTAGCGAAATTTCAACTTCATTCCTCTTTTTTTTTCTTAATTTTCGTCATTTTATCGAGATATGACCGAAAAAAGCAACAAAAACGACTAATTTTAGAGAAATTTCAATTATATTCCCCTTTTTTTTCTTAATTTTCCTCATATTACTAAGATATTATCTAATAAAGCAACACAAACGAATAATTTAAGCGAAATTTCAAATTTATTCCTCTTTTTTTCCTTAATTTTCCTCATATTTTCGAGATATGACCGAAAAAGGTATCAAAAAAGATCATTTCTGATAAATTTCAATTTTTTTCCTCTTATTTTCCTTACTTTTCCTCAATATTTCGAGATGTGACTGTAAAAAGCTACAAAAACGAATAATTTTAGCGAAATTTCAGTATTTTTCCTCTTTCTTTTCCTTAAATTTCCTCATTTCATCGAGATATTATAAAAAAAACTAAAACGAATAATTTTAGCGAAATTTCAATTTTTTTCCTATTTTTTCTCCTTAATTTTCCTCATTATATCTAGATATTATCGAAAAAAGGAACAAAAACCATTAATCATAGCGAAATTTCAATTTCATTCCATTTTTTTCTTCTTAATTTTCCTCATTTGATCGAGATATTATCGAAAAAAGTAACAAAAACGAATTATTTTAGCGAAATTTTAATTTAATTCCTCTTTTTTCTTCTTAATTTTCATCATTTTATCGAGATATTGTCGAAAAAAGGAACAAAAACAAATAATTTTAGCGAAATTTCAACTTCATTCCTCTTTTTTTCTTAATTTTCGTCATTTTATCGAGATATGACCGAAAAAAGCAACAAAAACGACTAATTTTAGAGAAATTTCAATTATATTCCCCTTTTTTTCTTAATTTTCCTCATATTACTGAGATATGACCGAAAAAAGTAACAAAAACAGATAATTTTTGAGAAATTTTAATTTTTTTCTCCTTTTTTTTCATTAATTTTCCTAATTTTATCGAGATGTGACCGAGAAAAGCAACAAAAAAATTAATTTTAGCGAAATTACAATTTTTTTCCTATTTTTTTTCCTGAATTTTCCTCATTTTATCGAGATATTTTCGAAAAAAGCAACAAAAACCTATAATTTTAGCAAAATTTCATTTTTTTCCTCTTTTTTTCCATAATTTTCCTCATTTTATCGAGATATTACCGAAAAAAGCAAACAAAACATTCGAAAATATCTTATAAAATGAGGAAAATTTAGGAAAAAAAAGAGGAAAATTAGAAATTTCGCCAAAATTATTTGTTTTTGTTGCAATTTTCGATAATATATAGATAAAATGAGGAACATTAAGGAAAAAAATAGGAAAAATATTGAAAATTCGGTAAAAGTATTCGTTTTGTTTCTTTTTTCAGTTATAACTCGATAAAATGAGAAAAATTAAGGAAAAAACAGGAAAAAAATTGAAATACCTTAAAATTATTCGTTTTTTTCTTTTTTCGGTCATATCTCGATAAAATGAGGAATATTTTGGAAAAAAAAAGAGGAAAAAAATGAAATTTTGCTAAAATTATACGTTTTTGTTGCTTTTTTCGAAAATATCTCGATAAAATGAGGAAAATTAAGGAAAAAGAAGAGGAAAAAAATTGATTTTTCAACATTATTATTCGTTTTTGTTGCTTTATTCGATAATATATCGTTAAAATGAGGAAAATTCTGGAAAAAAAGGAAAAAAATTGGAATTTCGTTAAAATTATTTTTTTTTGTAGCTTTTCTCGGTCACATCTCGATAAAATTAGGAAAATTAATGAAAAAAAAGGAGAAAAAAATTAAAATTTCGCAAAAATTATCTGTTTTTGTTGCGTTTTTCGGTCATATCTCAGTAATATGAGGAAAATTAAGAAAAAAAAGGGGAATATAATTGAAATTTCTCTAAAATTAGTCGTTTTTGTTGCTTTTTTCGGTCATATCTCGATAAAATGACGAAAATTAAGAAAAAAAAAAAGAGGAATGAAGTTGAAATTTCGCTAAAATTATTTTTTTTGTTCCTTTTTTCGACAATATCTCGATAAAATAAGGAAAATAAAGAAAAAAAAGTGGAATGAAAATGAAAATTCAATGCAAAATAGAGGATAAAGATTGAAATTTCGTTGAAAATTTCCGTTTTCGTTGCTTTTTTCGATCATATCTTGGAAAACCTCATAAATTAAGGTAAGATAGAGGAAAAAGATTGAAATTTTGTTTTAATTATTTGTTTCGGATGCATTTTTCGATCATATCTTGCAGAAATGACGATAACTAATTCAAAATACAGGAAATGATTGGAATTTCGGTAAAATTATCCGTTTTCAATACTTCTTTCGATCATATCTTGGCAAAATTACGATAACTAAGGCAAAATAGAGGAAAAAGATTGAAATTTTGTTGAAATTATCCGTTTTTGATGTTTTTTTTCTTACATCTCGTTAACATGCCGAATATTAAGTTAAAATAGAGGAAAAGCTTTTTTCAATCATATCTTGGCAAAATCACAAAAAGTAAGGCAAAATAGAGGAAAAAATTGAAATTTCGATGAAATTATCCGTTTTCGAAGCATTTTTCGATTACATTTTTTTTAAATCACGAAAACTATGGTAAAATAGTGCAAAAAATTGAAATTTCGTTTAAATTATCTGTTGGCGAGGCTTTTTTCGATCTTATCTTGGCAAAATCACGAAAAATAAGGCAAAATAGAGGAAAAAATTGACATTTGTGTGAAATAATCTTTTTCTGACGCTTTTATCGATCATATCTTGGCAAAATCACGGAAAGTAAGGATAAAACAAGAAAAAAATTAAAATTTCGGTTAAAATATCTGTATTCGATGCTTTTTTCGTTCCTATCTTGGCGAAACCACGAAAACTAAGGCTAAAAAGAGGTAAAAAATTGAAATTTCGGTGAAATTATCCGTTTTCAATGCTTTTTCTGAGAACATCTCGATAGCGTGCAGATAATTAAGGCATAATTGAGGAAGAAGATTGAAATATCGGTGAAATTATCCGTTTTCAATCCTTTTTCGATCATATCTTGGCAAAATCACAAAAAGTAAGGCAAAATAGACGAAAAAAATTGAAATTTCTGTTAAATTATTCGTTTTTTGATGCTATTTTTGATAACATCTCGATAACATTCCGAAAATTAAGGCAAAATAGAGGGAAAAAATTGATATTTCGGTGAAATTAGCCGTTTTCGATGCTTTTTCGATCATATATTGGCGAAATCACGAAAACAAAGGCATAATAGACCAAAAAATTGAAATTTAGGTGAAATCATCCGTTTTCGATGCTTTTTTCGATCATTACTTAGCAAAATCACGAAAAGTAAGGCAAAATAGACGAAAAGAATATTGAAAGATTGGTGAAATTATCCGTTTTCGATGTTTTATTCGATCATATCTTGGCATAATTACGAAAAGTAATGCAAAATAAAGGATAAAGATTGAAATTTCGTTGAACATTTCCGTTTTCGTTGCTTTTTTCGATCATATCTTGGAAAACCTCATAAATTAAGGTAAGATAGAGGAAAAAGATTGAAATTTTGTTTTAATTATTTGTTTCGGATGCATTTTTCGATCATATCTTGCAGAAATGACGATAACTAATTCAAAATACAGGAAATGATTGTAATTTCGGTAAAATTATCCGTTTTCAATACTTTTTCGATCATATCTTGGCAAAATTACGATAACTAAGGCAAAATAGAGGAAATAGATTGAAATTTTGTTGAAATTATCTGTTTTTGATGTTTTTTTTCTTACATCTCGTTAACATGCCGAATATTAAGTTAAAATAGAGGAAAAAGATTTAAATTTCGTTGAAATTATGCGTTTTCGATGCTTTTTTCGTAAAAATATTTGAAAAATCATGAAGAGTAAGGCTAAATAAACAAAAAAATTGAAATTTCGTTGAAAATTTCCGTTTTCGTTGCTTTTTTCGATCATATCTTGGAAAACCTCATAAATTAAGGTAAGATAGAGGAAAAAGATTGAAATTTTGTTTTAATTATTTGTTTCGGATGCATTTTTCGATCATATCTTGCAGAAATGACGATAACTAATTCAAAATACAGGAAATGATTGGAATTTCGGTAAAATTATCCGTTTTCAATACTTCTTTCGATCATATCTTGGCAAAATTACGATAACTAAGGCAAAATAGAGGAAATAGATTGAAATTTTGTTGAAATTATCCGTTTTTGATGTTTTTTTTCTTACATCTCGTTAACATGCCGAATATTAAGTTAAAATAGAGGAAAAGCTTTTTTCAATCATATCTTGGCAAAATAACGAAAACTTAGGCAAAATAGAGGAACAAATAGGCATTTGTGTGAAAATAATCGTATTCGAAGCATTTTTCGATAATATCTTGGTAAAATCATGAAAACTATGGGCAAAAAGGAGGAAGAAATTGTAATTTCGGTGAATTATTCCGTATCCGATACTTTTTTCGATCATATCTTGGCAAAATCACGAAAAGTAATGCAAAATAGTGGAAAAAGATTGAAATTTCGGTAAAAGTATCCGTTTTCGATTCTTTTTTCGATCATTACTTGGCATAATCACGAAATGTTAGGCAAAAAACAGGAAAAAAAATTAAAATTTCGGTTAAAATATCTGTATTCGATGCTTTTTTCGTTCCTATCTTGGCGAAACCACGAAAACTAAGGCTAAAAAGAGGTAAAAAATTGAAATTTCGGTGAAATTATCCGTTTTCAATGCTTTTTCTGAGAACATCTCGATAGCGTGCAGATAATTAAGGCATAATTGAGGAAGAAGATTGAAATATCGGTGAAATTATCCGTTTTCAATCCTTTTTCGATCATATCTTGGCAAAATCACAAAAAGTAAGGCAAAATAGACGAAAAAAATTGAAATTTCTGTTAAATTATTCGTTTTTTGATGCTATTTTTGATAACATCTCGATAACATTCCGAAAATTAAGGCAAAATAGAGGGAAAAAATTGATATTTCGGTGAAATTAGCCGTTTTCGATGCTTTTTCGATCATATATTGGCGAAATCACGAAAACAAAGGCATAATAGACCAAAAAATTGAAATTTAGGTGAAATCATCCGTTTTCGATGCTTTTTTCGATCATTACTTAGCAAAATCACGAAAAGTAAGGCAAAATAGACGAAAAGAATATTGAAAGATTGGTGAAATTATCCGTTTTCGATGTTTTATTCGATCATATCTTGGCATAATTACGAAAAGTAATGCAAAATAAAGGATAAAGATTGAAATTTCGTTGAACATTTCCGTTTTCGTTGCTTTTTTCGATCATATCTTGGAAAACCTCATAAATTAAGGTAAGATAGAGGAAAAAGATTGAAATTTTGTTTTAATTATTTGTTTCGGATGCATTTTTCGATCATATCTTGCAGAAATGACGATAACTAATTCAAAATACAGGAAATGATTGGAATTTCGGTAAAATTATCCGTTTTCAATACTTCTTTCGATCATATCTTGGCAAAATTACGATAACTAAGGCAAAATAGAGGAAATAGATTGAAATTTTGTTGAAATTATCCGTTTTTGATGTTTTTTTTTCTTACATCTCGTTAACATGCCGAATATTAAGTTAAAATAGAGGAAAAGCTTTTTTCAATCATATCTTGGCAAAATCACAAAAAGTAAGGCAAAATAGAGGAAAAAATTGAAATTTCGATGAAATTATCCGTTTTCGAAGCATTTTTCGATTATATTTTTTTTAAATCACGAAAACTATGGTAAAATAGTGCAAAAAATTGAAATTTCGTTTAAATTATCTGTTGGCGAGGCTTTTTTCGATCTTATCTTGGCAAAATCACGAAAAATAAGGCAAAATAGAGGAAAAAATTGACATTTGTGTGAAATAATCTTTTTCTGACGCTTTTATCGATCATATCTTGGCAAAATCACGGAAAGTAAGGATAAAACAAGAAAAAAATTAAAATTTCGGTTAAAATATCTGTATTCGATGCTTTTTTCGTTCCTATCTTGGCGAAACCACGAAAACTAAGGCTAAAAAGAGGTAAAAAATTGAAATTTCGGTGAAATTATCCGTTTTCAATGCTTTTTCTGAGAACATCTCGATAGCGTGCAGATAATTAAGGCATAATTGAGGAAGAAGATTGAAATATCGGTGAAATTATCCGTTTTCAATCCTTTTTCGATCATATCTTGGCAAAATCACAAAAAGTAAGGCAAAATAGACGAAAAAAATTGAAATTTCTGTTAAATTATTCGTTTTTTGATGCTATTTTTGATAACATCTCGATAACATTCCGAAAATTAAGGCAAAATAGAGGGAAAAAATTGATATTTCGGTGAAATTAGCCGTTTTCGATGCTTTTTCGATCATATCTTGGCAAAATCACGAAAATTAAGGCAAATTAGAGGAAGATTGAAATTTCGTTGAAATTATCCTTTTTTGATGCTTTTCTCGATCATATCAAGGATAAAACACTTTTTAACAGAATTTTTAGAAAAAGACATAACTTACATATTGTGAAGATTTCCGGTGAAATTGCATCTGCGGACCACAAAGTTGCGAAAGAGTTTCCCAATTTGTTTATGTAGTTTATTAAAGAGAAGTGTTTAATGGCAATGAAACTGGACCCTTCTGGGAGTGAATGCCTTGCCTGACTTTTATCTCCAAGTTTACAATGAGAGAAATACTGGGATTTAAGGTTAGCAAAGACCGCGTCACGCTTCTTTTATGCTCCAATCGCTCCAATGCAGCAGGCGATTTCAAAGTGAAGCCACTGCTAATTTACTGCTGGCAGAACCCGCGAGCTCTGTCAGGGAAAATTAAAAATAATCTTTCAGTGTTTTGGAGGTCCAACCGAAAGGCTTGGGTGAGTCGAAATATCTTCATGGACTTGTTTAACAAATGTTTTTTCCCGAAGTTAAGAAATATATATCATCAAAATAAATGCCTTCTCGTTTTGGATAAAGGCCTCAGGCCATCCTCAGGAACTTAAATCAGATCACTCAACCTCCCACTTCCTCCCACCTAACACCACATCACTCCTCCAGCCTCTAGATCAGGGTAACATTGCTACCTTCAAGAGTTATTATATTCGGCGTACCTTCTATTTCTTGTTAGAAATGATAGAGAAAAACAACTCTCTAGTTGTAACTGATTCTTGGAAAAAATGCAATATTGCCGACAGCATATATATAATTAATGAATCACTAGACGAGATTAAACCATCGACACTGAATTCATGTTGGCGGAAACTCTGGCCGTAGGCAGTTATTGATTTTAAAGAATTCCTTGAACTTGTCGATGAACTAAATTTTATCGGATCAAGTGGAAGGCGACTGAAAGGGGAAGGGCTAGAAGACATGCAGCTAAAAGATGTTGAATAACTTTTAAATTCAAGCAATGAAGAGTTGAGTGAGGAGGATCTGGAGCAGCTCATCGACAAGCAGGGCGAGGCTGAGGAAGAGGACGAAGATGAGCAACAGAAATTACTTTGGCCAATGTCAACAAAATCGGTGATATGGCCACAAATTTGTCAGATTTTGTGATTGACGTGGACCAAAAATGGACCGTACCTTGATTTTCAAATGAGGATTGGAGGAGTTACTGCAACCTTACAAAGAACTGAGGAAGAATCTAAAGAAAAAACTGAGCCAGCCAATTATCATATCATTCTTCAGTAAAATAGGAGATGCCGAATCAAAAAGTTCTGTAAGAGAGTGATTCGAGTACCGTAACTGACATAACAGACATAGATCATTGATTATTCAAGGCAGTCCAAGTAAGTGAAACGATATTTCCAATAAATTATTCTTTATTGATAAATGTCGACTATTTGAATTTTATCTGTTAATAATTCAGGGCATTAACGTATTTAAGCTGGCAAATTACTTCGTAAATGTATGTTGCAGACTAGTGCGATTCTGTTAGAGCAAAAATTTCCGATACAGAGGGAGCTGATAATTTTTATCGAAAGTTATCGGCGCGTTTGGGATAGAAATGCGGCCAAAATTAAAGAGGAATAATGTCTTAGAAATATTTACAAGTAATTAACAGGGAAAATTAATTTGAGCTAATTTCTTCTCCCTACATTGTTGCTCGAAAAAAACCTAACCCTTGATTTCCCATATACGTAATGCTTCGCCAACCGCGGTTTTGCCAACCACGGGCTCTTCCGATTCCCTAACCCCCGCGGTTGGCGAGGGATACCTGTATACACATATATATATAATGTATATACTGTCGTTGGTACCGTTGGTACATCCTATCCATCCTATCCCCTCGTCTCTTGTTACTTTCTCCATATACGAAGTATAGAGAAAGTATTGTTTTCATGAAAAAATTCGACTTCGACATTTCAACGGAAATACATGTTTTGGGGTCCCTAGAACACGTTTTGACTATTTTCGGAATGATGTCTGTGTGTGTGTGTGTGTGTCTGTATGTGTGTGTGTGCTTGTGGGCGCTCTAACGTAAAAACTATTAATCGTATCAATACCCAACATCATATATAGTACTGTGGTGTGTGCTGTCAGAGTTGATTAGTTTTTGGAGTAAATCGGTAAACCGGAAGTCGAGCTATATTCAACAAAGCTCATTTCCGGTTTTCAATATATCTCCATATATATGATATATAGGTATATTGTATACCAAATAAAAGTTTTAGATAATGTGTTTTACTATAACTTTTGTATTTAACATATTTTTGTATCACCGTGAAATACCGATAAACCCGAAGTAGCTGTTATGTACTTTGTGGGCGCTCTAATATTGAAACCATTCATTGTATCAACACCAAATTTCATATATAGTTCTTTGGTTGGTGTCGTTAGAGTTGATTAGTTTTTGGAGTAAATCGGTTAACCGGAAGTCGAGCTTCATTCTTCAAAGCTCATTTCCGGTTTTCAAAATATCTCCATAAATATGATATTTAAGTATATATTATTATTTATAAACGTTTTAGAAAATAAATTTTACTATAACTTTTGTATGAAACATATTTTTGTATCACTGATTGTTTAGGAGTTATTCATGAAATACTGAAAAACCCGAAGTTGCTGATTATATACTTTGTTGGCTCTATGGGCGAAAGGCCAATTTCGTCGTTTTTCATCGAGCATGTCCCGAAAAACACTATTTATAATGTTTGTAACGTAAAAGATAATAATATGTAAATTAATCACTCATCTTCCAAGTTTAGATGGAATATAGAGTTCGAAATTACTGTCGTAGGTAAATATTTACATCTAAAATATGGAGAAAGTCATGTGCTGGCCACATCGGATTTTTTTTTCGGCAAGGATCCCTTTAGTTAGCGCCGGAATTTTTAATTGAGTTCCCATCATATTGGCATCCACCAATATGATTTTGTTCATACAAAACTTGGTATCGTTATACAAAGATATGTTTCATACAAAAGTTATATTAAATTACATTTTCCTAAAACTTTTTAAAATAATAGTATATACCTTAATATCAGATTAATGGAGATATTTTGCAAAAACGGAAACGAGCTTCGAAAAGTAAAGCTCGACTTCCGGTTGACGGATTTACTCCAAAATCTAATCAACTCTAACGACACCAACTAAAGGACTATATATGAAATTTGGTGTTGATACGACAAATAACTTTTATGCTAGAGCGCCCACAAAGTACATAATCAGCTACTTCCGGTTTATCAGTATTTCATGAATAACTCCTAAACAATCAATTATAAAAAATGTTAAATGCAAAAGTTATAGTATATTATATTTTCTAAAACTTTTATAAATAATAGTATATACCTAAATATCATGTTAATGGAGATATTTTGCAGAAACGGAAATCTGCTTCGTAGAATAAAGCTAGACTTCCGGTTAATCGATTTGCTCCAAAAACTAATCGACTCTGACAGCGCGCACCACAGTGCTACATTTGAAGTTTGGTATTGATACGACTAATAGTTTTTACGTTAGAGCGCCCACAAGCACACACACACATACACTCAGACATCATTCCGAAAATAGTCAAAACATGTTCTAGGGACCCCAAAACATGTATTTCCGTTGAAATGTCGAAGTCGATTTTTTTCATGAAAACAATACTTTCTGTATACTTCGTATACGGAGAAAGTAAAAAACTTAATTTAAGTGTTTGTAGCAACAAAAGTGCATAGTAAGAATTAACTAATTTTAATATGATGATCACAGATATGATCAGTATTCACCTGCAAATACGGTTAATATCAAGATAATAATTTTTTAATAAATAAAAGAAATTTAATTTCTCATAACATCCAATTTGCTTATCAGTGAAAAAAATTTTGCTCAACTTTGAAAGTCTGTTACATTTCTTCCTAGCACAAAAAAGGCAAAAATCTAGAAAAGCACCAACAGAAACTGAGCGAGTATTCAAAGATTGCTCATTGAATAATGTTTGTTTCAAAATTAAGCTCTGGTAATAAAAATGAACATTTTTATTTGAAAAGTCCACTTTCAACTAAGGAGGTTTTCTTGTAACACACAAAATACAGCAGCTAAAGAGTACCTCATGCTACCTTGATAGGGTTTGCTAAACATAAGTGCAGCTATCTTCCTTTTCTCTACTTTTTTAATTAAATTAACCTCAAATTCTTAGTTGAGATCAACTTCCTCAATCAACTGAAGATCAAACATCCAGATCATACTAATTTTTCCATATTTCAGTGGATTCATTTAACAACTGAATGGGAGGGTGTATCCCAAACAAAACAAGGGTTAGAATGACTTTTCTAAATACTTCTAAATAATGTTTAATACATGACATGCTTTCTGAATGATAGAAAAAATTCTACCAATTATTATTTTTAATACCAGGGATTTTTTCCAATGAGTAAATTTAGCCACAAATTTTTAGGTTAAGGAAAAACATCAGCTTCACAAAGTATTTCAAAATTTAAATCAACAAGAAAAAAATCTAAAACTAATTTCCATCAAAATAACTTTAATGACATGAACACTATCTGATTTATCAGAATACCACTTACAGCAAAAGGGATCTTGCCTGGTTTATATAATGTAGTATAAACAAAGACAATCTGTCACAAAATTCAAGCAGAAAATTATTGTTTTGAATTTAAAAGAAAATATGATACAAAACTTCAGTTCCATTTTTTCTACTTTATCACAGCTAATTGAAAATTACTTAAGATATTGCATAGCTTTTAACTGACCGAGGTTAACTTCAGAGTAAGTGGACATGGTTAATCAACTTCAAACCCAACAACTTCTCAATATACAAAGTAAAGAAATCCAATTTTCAATTTCAAAGTCTTCTAATAAGACCCTCTTATCCATTTCTTTAAACATGTTATTTTTAGAGGATACTTTTCAAGCAAAATACTTACAGCAGACATTACACAGTACCTAGCAGGCATTTCTTGAAATTGGAATGATTCATTTGATATACCTATACTTAGTTAATCTGAATAAAACGAGTGATATCAAATTCCTTCCAACAACAAACGTTATCATTTTACCAGACAATTTATTTTATGTAAGATGGTATGGCCAACTGCCTTTCTGAGAACATGGAGTTGGAAAAGTCCTCCTAAATAAACTCCTAAACATCAACTCCAATATCATAAATCCATGTGCTAAAACTACTATGTAGTGGTCTACTATTACTTCATTGAATATCAAGAGAACGAAAAATTGCATAGGGAATTTTTCTCCTGAAAGCTATTCACTTTCCTATTCTTTATCAACTGTCAACAGAAGCTGTCACTCACAAGGCACAGAGCTTGAAGCAGAGAAGTAGATGTTGCTTTCCTGATCACTTCGTCACCAGGTAAGTCAATCCTCAGCAACTGAACCGCAAAATTCTAGAGATGGAAATCAAATTTCAAATGAATGCACTGACAATTGATGTTATACCACCCAATAATAGGGCCACATCACTAACCCAACAGTTACTTAAAGTATTTTATGAAGAATATATTCTTCATAAAATACTAGTAAAGGATTGATAAAACTGTAACGGAGATTATATTCCATAGATCGTGGTTTATATACTTTTGATGGATGAATTTGGAACTATGAAAAAGCAGCATTTTTAAGCATTTATACACTCTATGATGAGTATCTGTGACATCATTTTTTGACGAGAGACATTCTTAAAGATACTTCTCAATTTATGAATAAACTCCATCACGTTTCATGACATCTAATCATTGATTACACATACTTTTCACACATTTAATTAAATTTAAGTTACTTCTGTACCAGTGGCGTAGCGTGCCTTGGTGGGGCCCCGTATAAAAATTTGTTTGGGGGCCCTTAGGAAGGGTAAAGATTTCTCACAAAAGAAAAAAAAATGTTTGAATAAAATTAAAAGAAATATTCATTCATCATAATTATCTATCTGTTACTTTTTCCAAAATTTATACAAACAATTCAAATTAAATATACTCTCCTTGCCTTTTTTTCGGCAAACTGATTTATTAAATCATTTATAGCTGATGATGACTTTAGTTTTTCTAAAGTTTCTGCCTCTATAGACAAATTTGGGAAGTTTTTATTAATTTTTGCTTACGCACGTTGGGGGCCCCCATGGCCAGGGGGTCCCGTATAATTGATACGGCAGATACAGCTGTAGCTACGCCCCTGACACAATCGGATTATGCCCTGAGGCAGTGATTTTCAGTCAAAATTTTAAATTTTTATGACTAATGTCAAATTTTTGCAATTTTTCCTGATGCTTACTCAATGTTTCGAAAGTGCATCTGTATGGGACAGAGATGTCTCCTATTGGACCAGAACAGGAGGCAAATTCGTTAAAATAAAGTTGTTTTGTAACTCCTGTAAAAAATGTTTTTTTCAATCCACCCTAATGAGCATGTTTGAGCAATGTATTCAGATGCTTATTACTTAAATTTTACAACCCAATAGCAGCCTGGATAAGTTCATACTAACTACAACTGCTAATACTACTAACAAGCATTCGATGCCATTGCCATAGTTCCCAAACATTTTACCCCACGTACCCCATGCATTTAAGAATTTTCCATGGCCTCCCCAGCGTGCCTAAAATTGAACTTTTATTTACAATCATCCCTTTATTGAAAACAAAATTTAAGTAAACATTTTTATTTGGAACAAACAGAACCCAGTAAAATTCTTTAATTAAATGAAGAAACAAATAAATTTTTTTAATGAGAGGCATGAACCTGATGCTCTGATAGTAATTACTCTATATTTGGTTTTAATTCAATGTAGTATAGTTGTAAATATTAAAGCTCAGTGATTTGCAAGAGATATTTTTTGAGAGGAGAATGGTAATCATGCTGACACCTCTTTCCATATGGTATGAAAATTGGAAAGCTAAGAAAAACTTTCTTACGATAGCCCTTATCAGGATATGCAACAGGAATTGACTCCAGCTTTCATTTTGATTAGAAATGGAACACATACTATAATTAATTGGTTCTCTAAAGTAAATTAATGTTAGGACCAACATTTATGCAATCCCAAGCTATTTCCTACCTGTAGTGATAAAAGAACAGCTGAGAAAATTTGATATACAGCTTCTCCAGGTGCTTTCGGCTTTGGCCTGAATGGTATTAGGACATGCTCAATGCCAAAGAGGGGGATAAGAATAAGAGTTGCTCTAACAGCTTTCTTCATTCCTATTGGTGCAGGATTTGCTGATCGTGAATGCAGTTTTGTCAGAAGGACTCTAACTATACATTCACCAAGAAGATAAAACTGGCAGTCAATGACAGAAAGACAGGATTTACCAGTCTTACCAATTTAATTGTTACCAATATTTCAGCACCAAAATATTAATATTTATTCAATTTCCATTCATTTGGTGGTTGTCTCGACTTCCAATTTAATTCTTAGAAAGAAATAAAGCCTGCAACCGGTAAATGTGAGGTTTACATGCATTCCTTATAGAAACTTATCTGAGCCATCTCTGTTCAAAATTGTTGAATAAAAATGCAACAGTACTTCATTCCTGATATCAGAGAAGAGGTATTCAATGTTTGACACAAAACGGGTAAACAGTGTGTACTCCAATCCATGACATATACACATACAAACCCCCAAACAGGCAAACTCACAGAATTTCTACTTTAGATGAATATATATAGATGGCTTACGGTTTGGGTCAAATCCAGTGATGAAATGAGGACATGGTATGTGAGCTATTTCTCCAGCTTTTGTTTGATTCCAGCAGGACCAACCATCAAAAGTAATAGGGCAGTATAAAGAACCTTTATGAAACAAGATACCAATTACTGATGTATATAAAGACAAAGGTTGGTAAATTTTATGAATGGTAGGTGAAAAATAGTGACTTGGCTGGTACTCAAAGCCAGGTCTCCCTGGTTAGAATGCCTGCCCAGAAAAAGGGAGACTTGGGTTCTTGGGTTAAGTTGCACATTTTCATGAACAAGTAAAAAGTTATCTTCTATCACTATTAATAATATTATGACAGGTTATTATTATTATTATTCAGTGCTGATTTTTTGTGATTTTAGTTCATTGACTGAGAATAAATTTTAGTACCAATAATTTTTCCATAATGCATAAAATATATAGAAATTATTTCTGAATCTCAGAATCATTAAAATGTTGATGGTATTTGGAAAGAATAAGCAACGGTGTTCATGGGGGTATGGGATTAGACAAATTTCAACATTCTTATTATTGCTTTTATCTCATCAGCATTTGTTATGAGTATATATTTATGTTATAAGTGTAATATGTATTTGGTTGATGTAAATTCATTTATTTATATTTATCTATATAATTGTGAAACTAAGCATTTGGGTGAAACAATTCTTAGAAATAGCCAGTGTGCCTCCTAATATTATTGTAAAACAATCACATACTCCGTAAGATTTGTAACAAACCATTTATATTGATTATTTACTCCAAAACATTTTATTATAATTCTATAATATCAGAGAGAATACTTCTCTCCATTTCATAATTTTCTATAAAGGTGCTTTTTAATACTTTCAGTGATTTGAATTAATTAGTAAATATGGTTTCTACAACATGTGGGAATAGTCTATTTTTGGAGCTATAAAATATATGAGTTTCCTCTCCCTAGTTATTATTCAATAATTCATATGTATGTACTCACCATCTGCAGGATCCTGCTCTTTCTTTCCATGCATTCAGAAAGTCTTCTGATGAAAAATCAAGTGGAAGAGTTTTCTTTTTCCTTGTCTGTGTTTCCATTACTTTCACACAACACCTTTCCTTCGATTTCATCCATTCCCCTAACATATTCATCTTCCCTAAGGACTCACTTTTCCTACATCTTTCCTCTCGCCAATTGCAAGCACAGAAGTCTCTCCTTTACTCTCTTGTCCTGGCATTATTATTTCTGATATACTTCTAAACCAATTCCTTCTGTAAAGATGTCTAAGAGCCTAGCAAAATTAAAGAATACTTCATTAATAAAAGCTAATGACTATATGTGATGATAGTTAACCAAAGAATTTAAAGATTAATATTATGAATCTATAAGGATATTATCGAATGATAAATAAAAATTTGTATCCAATAACAAATTACATTTCATTGGTTTAACCATACAGTGTTTCCAAATTTCTCAATCGTTACGTGATTATTTACAATTTATGTATACATTTATCAGAGAACTAAAATCGAAGTGAATTACATATATACTCACTTATAAGATGCATTTTCTCTGCAAAACTATTAGCAGCTTTTATCTTATAAAAGATATATAGATGCTTCTCCGGATTCATTCATGCATATACCTATATAGATAGATAGATAGATAGATAGGATACTAATTCACAGCCTAAACCACAAGCATGATTGACTTGAAATTTTTACGACGTATTGGCCATAACGTGTAACCACCAGAAAAAATGTGATTTTGAACCTCAGTGTCATAGGTTCGATTCCAGAGGGCCCCAAAGTCCCGATTTTTCCCGTTTAAATGCATTGCTTTGATTTTCAAGAATTAAAAAAAAATACTTCCCGGATAGGTAATGAATCAATACTCAAGGAGCCTATATGGTCATGATCTATCAAAAACATAAATGACTTTTACGAAAAATATCCTGGGTTCGATGCTAGGTCGATGCATAAATCGGCCATTTGAAATACATTGAGGTAGATTTTCATTATTTTTTTTCATGCATTTATCGAAATGATATGAAGTTCTCGCTTATATAGAAGATGTATATTAAGCATAGTTTTTTGAAAAAAATTAACATAAGACCGTACTGTTCCTGAGTTCGATCCCAGAACACATTAAATTTTCTCTCATAAGGAATATATGGGAAAAGTAGGACGTCGTTTGAAGCAGTTGCAGCAAATATTTCTGCCTGAATTTTCATACATAGTTAGAGATGGTGACACTCTGCTGTGCTGCATAGGAAGTATTACCAGAAAGACCCGGGTTCGATGCCAGGTGGTAAATATATCTGCCATATAAAACACATTGGGATAGGATTTCATTATTTCTTTCATGCACTTATCGAAATACTAGGGAGTTCTTGCTTAGATAGTAGATGTGCATTAAGACTCGGTTTAAGAAAAAAAATTAGATAAGACCATGCTGTTCTTGGGTTCGATGCCAGAGCGTATTAAAATTTCTCTCATAAGGAATATATAGGAAAAGTAGGACGTCGTTTGAGGCAGTGGAAGCCAATATTTCTGCCTGAATTTTCACACATAGTAAGAGACGGTGATCTCCTGTTGTGATGCATAGAAAGTATTACCATGAAGTATTACCCGGGTTCGATGCCAGACGATTAAAATGCAGCGAATTTTAAGAATATTTTCAATTTTTTTTTCTTTTGAGGACCGTCCCGAAATGATGCCGATATGAAATTAGTGGTGTCGATCTGCTTGCAGTATGCAAGCTACATTTTACTCGTAAAAGATACAGTTACTGTATGTGGATATCTTAAAAATTTTAGAAAACAGCCCCAAAAACAAAAGTATTTACTGATCTTAAAAAATCGGCAATCCTAGCCCACCTGTTGTCTTCAAATATCAGTGAAGGAGGTGAGGATTGCCAACAAAGATAGCTATTGAAGATTTTAAACCTCTAATAAAGCACATCAATCAAAGAAAAAATACTATGTATGTGTAATTAAAAACTTTCTTACTACTATTATCGTATATCATCAAGGTTAAAATAATATTTGATATGTTTAACAATCTGCTCATGTTTGAACAAATTATCACATAAATTTTCTATTGCAATTTTTTTCTATATTTCTAAGGGTGCATGCTGATCACTGAATATTCTATTCTCTTCTATTACTAATATAACCATTCCAATTATATCCATACACATATTTTAGATTACTAATACTTAAAAACTTTTATAAAAAAATGGATTTAAAGGAGTTTAATTCATGCCACTACAAAATATACCTCTTTAGTAACAGTTCCATCATAGAAACTGAGTGGTAATGTATCTTGGTAAAAGTGTGAGCTTATCTTCATATATTTTTCCAGTCTGCTTTTATATTTCCCATAAACAATTCAAGCAATCTTAACTTATTCTAATATTTAGCTGTTGAGATTCTTCTTTGCTTACTGTGGTAAATAATCAGATTCACTTCTAATATTCAGCAGATTTGGAGGAATTTCTGCGTTTTGAGTGGTAGAATTATTGTAAATGAGGTTTTTGGGTTTTCAAATCAATTTTCTAAATAAGATTTAATCAGAATTCCATAGTTTAAATATACTGAAATACCAAGGACCTGGGTATCAAGTAGTGGTAATGGAAAGACAATACATGAACTAATAATTCACCTTCAGCGTTAAAATAAATGAGAGCATGGAGATAATATGTATCCTTAAGAATTTGTTAGTTAACTTCTTTTAAAATAAAGTATAATCAGTTACACTGATCAGTGACCAGAGGCCTGATCTCTGGCGCCAGAAGTCGTGGGTGCTTCATCACCGCAACCCACCTGCCCACAGATCACTTTTTGTCACCCAGTTTCTGACCAAACATGGGGAGTACTTCAAGGGAAATACTCCTTAAGTTCCCTAGTAAATTGTCTTGTTGCTCACATATAAAATCAGTTTGGGAACTTTTTGAATGTGGCTCACATACACTGCTACATATACATGGGTGGTCTGAAAAGTTTCCGACATTTCAACATTTCTCGACATGTTTTATGAAAATTTCTGAAAGTTTTCTGAAGATTTCTAAAAAATGGGTGGTCGGAAACTTTCCAGGTATACTCCCATCTGAAATCTGGGTTTGTTTTAGTATGAATATCATATATATTTTTTTACTGAATGAGCACACACAACCATACCCGATCAGCCAGGATTTTAACCCAAGACCTTGGGGTCCCAGGGAATAGTTTTTATCTTCTGAAATCCCCAATTCTCTTCAAGTACCCACTGTCATTCCTTAACTAAAAAAAAGAGATTGCTTTTATTTTTCTTTTGTTCCTTTTATCCTCCCTTGTCATTCTGTAGTAGATGTCCTTTTCCATAGGTTATATTATTGCCTTTATATTTTTTTAATGCATCATCCAGTGCTTTTTCTTGCTGTATTTCTATTCTCATTTTTCAAGATTGTTGTCAATTTTATTTCTAATAGATCATCAATGATCTGATTTACGTTGTATGAGAAGTGAAAACTTGGCTGGGACTTGAACCCAGGTCTCCCACTTTCCAGGCATACATTCTAACCCCTGAACTACCGAGCCACCACGAAGGGTTATTAAGAGAAAATCCTCTTTAGAAAATATACCAATGATGGAAGGTAGCTTAAAATTTACACAAGAAAGTGTTAAGCCACACAATTTCTTGTGTAAAGTTTAAGCTACTCTCCATCATTGATCTGAAATTCATTCAGGATTTCAATGTTACTGACAAGGTCTATGTTAGTGCAAAAATCACTCTGAGTAATAAAATTTCATTTCATTATGTAACGTTTGTGGAAATAAGGCATTTCAGAAAATTAAAACTTTGCATTGGTTTGGAGAAAGAGAAAAAATAAGAATAAAATATTGATTTGTTAGCTAATTTCAAGACACCAGATAGGTAAGGAAAGATGTTTTTCTCTCTAGTTTTTATCCTCTGGCTCACCTATATTTATACTTGTGCTTATAAATTTACTGCAGCATATGGTTTTTACTGCTTTGTTGAATGAACTAAAACCCCTACTTCCATTTTTCTTCTTGAAGAATTTTTCAAAAGAAATATTTCCAAAATGTGGTTATATATCACCTAAAATGATGACACATACTCTACCATTGTAAAGTGCACAGGTTTAGAGTAAGGTGAACATTTTTCTTAGATTGTGCAAAAATCATATTAAAAAGTTATAAATTATGTTGAATGTTTGAAATTTAAACTTCAAGCCACTTGTCTAATTCTTAATTTTAAATTACCATAGATTTTTCCTGGTCCAAACCACAGTTCACATAATTGGTAGAATCACTGCTTTCCCATAAGCCATCTTTCCTGCAGTATCAGCTAACTGGAACATATAACCATATATATGGCATTAAAAATCAAAATATGCCATTACTGACTTGAAATTAATTAAAATTAAAATTACTACATGAAATCTGGTGGAATTTCATTTAAAAATAGAAGAAGAAATAAAATGTTTACTTTCCACAGAATTTTATTTGAGCAACCATGGTTTCAGTGCAAGCTTACACCATCATCAAGCATCAAGGCTTGGATGCAATAAATAAACTGCTATCCATTTCATATTCACGCTACTTACTGACTCAATCCCTCTAAAATGGCACAAAATATGTAATACAGTGTGATGCAAAGTCTTGTTATGGTTTTGGAAAATTAGAACTACATATTTCATTTTTACGGTACACGCTTGCACAGTAGGAGAATTCACCCCAGATGTAGCACAGCACAGATCTAGTACTTCAGCACTGACCTCCCCATTCCACAGAGTCAACAGCGATTTCTTTTTTGTGGTAGTTTGTTAAGGATGCAGTTTATGTCCCTCCCTTACCTACTGATAATCAATAATTAAAATAATGCATCACAACTGCACTGAAAACGGTTACTTGGGACATGCTACACAACACCTTGGATGAATTCTCCAATCATACAATGTGTGTCGTGCTTCAAATGGAGATCACATTGAACATTTTTAGTGATAACAAATAAAACTTGGTGTATTTAGTAACATTTTTATCTTTGTTTCATGTATCTATGTTGAAAAATAAAAAAAGTTCTGATGTTTCTTAATCATAGCAAGACTTTGGAACCACCCTGTATATTCCCTAAGAATGATTTCTACCTAGCACACCACTGCAGCAAAACACTTAGGTTTGTACTATGTACCAGTAAAGATAAAACTAACCCTATTTTTAAGCCTGGAATTTATAGAATCAATTGTAATAAATGTGAAATTAGTTATATTTGCCCGGGTATTACTAATCTTTTTACCAGATGCAATGAACACCATAGAACTTTCCTTACTAATGCTTCTCATATATCTCATTTTGCTGAACAACTTTTGGTTGAAAATCACCAGATCGATTTTTCACTGGCCAACCACCATACCTGCCCTAATACAAAAAAATTATATGTGACACAATACACGACAAAAACCGAATAAAAAAGTAGTTTAGATCAACTGGTGTTTACTCCCTCTTCCACATGCTGAAAAGCAGCTTGCAGTATATGTAGATGTGGGTGTAGAATTAGATTAACTAGAAAAATTGCAAATACTCCACCACCTGCACCATTCCTTTTCCCTTGCCGATGAACTCCTTTTCACCGATAATCCTTCTACATAGCTTACCAGCCTTTTCAATTCATTACCTCCTCCACTTGAAGACTAATGTGAATAGTAAATTGGTTCCTTTACTTTATGTCTCATCTTTCCCTTCCCCCCTCTCTGGTTAGTATTTCAGCAGTTGCATTGAAGCCTCAGTGCTGGTGGTGTAAACTCACACCAAAACCATGGTTCCTCAAACAAAATTCTGTGGATAGTAAACATTTTATTTCTTCTTCGATTTTTTAAAATAATTACTTAGATTGGTCCAAAATGACAAACATGAGAAATCAATGCCGGGTCAAATGATACAGCATTTTTAAAAAAGATTATGGAATGGTGAAAGTAATACTGCAAAGCAAATGCATATTGTGTTATGTTAATGTATTATTTGATATACTTTCAGAAATTGGTTTAATGGAAGAGTTGTCACTAGTTTAAACTATAAGGAATGTCATTGTAATAATGGCATTCTAAAAAGTTATGCATCAGATTCAAGATATGAAACAATTCTCTATAGCTACTATTTAAAAGAAAATAAACTTTTTAAAAATGAATCGGAGATAAGGATCGGTAACAAATATTTATTGCCAGAAAGAAACACATCTCAGTGCTCAAAGTTATGTGAAATATTCAAACATAACATGCAAGGTAAAATTTAGTCAGGAATATCTATTCTGAAAACAATTTCAACCACTAAATTATTCTTGGAATTCAGGATTATTTATATGAATAAATAAAGACATATTTTCAAAATTTGAATTGGAATTAAATTTTTGTAATCCTATTTAATGTTTTTGTTAAATATGTTACTATTGTTCTTAATATCAATGCTAATTTAAAAATATAAAGAGTTTGTGAACTTTTCCACAGGTAAACATGTGCTTTCAGCTTTCTCAACTTATTTAGATTCTTCAGAACATGCTTGAATAAATCATTAGTGGAAATTAGTTTGGTCAATTACGTAATGAGTGGATATCTCCTATGTTATTGCATCAATTAGTTACTGTCAACAAGGCCTTTTTTCTTTCTAATTAAGAAACAAGATGTCTTCCAACAAAAAAAATTAGATATTATTCAAGAGAGAATTCAATAAAAATAGGATTTGGACAAATTATTTCACACATGCATATTTGTATCGATCTTCCTGCTTTCAATTAAGGTATATATTGTCTGAATTTCAGACACAGAATACTAAACTGAAAGAGATGATAAATTATCCCAAAACCTATTGATAACAAGTTATGTACTTGAGTTTAAAAGCATAATTTGGCTGAAATATTATAATTCTGAAATAGTCATTAACTTACATTAACTAACTAAGATATTCTTTGGAATCATCAATATGAAATCCTTGTTAAGTGTGCTACTTCCAGTCATAGAAAATAGTACTACGGGAAATAATATGTATTATGTTGGTCATATGAATATCGTCCTAATCCTGCTAACAAATATGAATGCAACTATTCACTATTTCATTCAAAAATTTTGTCATGAGGAAAAGAAAAACTTGCATGCACTGATAAATTCTCAGCAATATGGGATATAAGTGAAAACTTAATGTTTATTACATCTTTAATTGTTCAATCTTATTAGTATTTATGTCATTATGAAAATGGGGTATTTCCATTACTTTAATTTATTTAAAAAACATATCTGATCTGGCATAGATGAATGTAGATAACTAATACTCAAAGTTTTGGCAGATTATACCATTCTACTTTACTTACCTATAGAGAAATTTATTTGCCATCAATTCTAATGCATTTTGAAATTGTAATTTTCATACAAATGATATTTCTGAGGATTTTTGAACAGTAATCAAGTATTTTCAACCATGATTCAGATGAATAAAATCAATGGAGGTGGCAGAAAAAGTAAAAATCTGTTTTCTATTGTGATTCAGTGAAAAAGTCCCCTGATTCCACAGTAACGCTAGATCCTCACTAATGGTTTTCATAAGACCATGGTTCTCTATTAGTGCAGTTTATTTAAGTCATGGGTCTACAAAAAATATTGAATGAGTTGTAACTTGACTGATTTCTACAGAGGCAGTTTTCCTGCAGAAACAATTAGTGCTTTATATGGATCATGAAGTAAAGAAAACTCTAGTTTTAGAGTAAAGATTCTTATTAGTTGGAAAGAACTTGGTAAAAAAAAGTAGCTTATACATATAGATAGCCAAATTAATAATTTCACCTTTAGTGAAAGTTGTCTCCCATTGTGAACCCATATGATTATGACCTCAGCTGTCTAAGTACATTCACAAAATATAAGTTGTTTGCTTGTTAGTATTAAATGTTTGTAAATGAAAATAGTTGGCTTGATACAAACAGAAAAATTTGATATGATACCCTGATTATTTGCCTAATATTTTTTGCATCCTCCAACGCATTATAAACATTCTGAATATTTTTATTATTTTTCCTCACAAACAAAAATATCCCTCTTAAAATATATATAAAGATATAAGACCATATATTTAAAGATTGCTGAATTGCCCATTGCCCTACAAAAGGATGGATAGCTAAAATCTAAAATATTCACTGACTCATATTTTGACAAATTTCTCATGAAATCTGACCCCAAAAAATATTTGGGAATGATATCTCTCAGACTTTGTCTTGACTTTTTGAACTTACTTCCTCTACTTCAACTAAAATAAGAAACAGAGCATGCAAATATAAGAGTAGATTTTGCATTAATTTTTTAAAGCTTTGATATATCTTTGTTGAAAGCTGTAGGATAGAGACCAAGTACTTGGTCTCTGTAAGACGTCTTACATGAAAAAGCCAATTATAAGAGCATGGGAGTCATTTAGTGACCTTAAAGCCAAAGAATAGCTTGGCTATTTTAGTGCCAAGCCATTTTGTTTACAAATTATTCAAAATTACTTCAATTAATCCAATGGAATAACTGAATTTAATGAAAGCTTCCTTTATGTTCTAAACTCTGCAAGGAAAGGTATACTTGGCCATCTGAATGGTCTAAGATTGGATGGAGATCAGTTGTATATATACTAGTGAATTCCCTCATCAAAATTGACAGAATTAAATTAAACGTATTCATGTACTATGATAATTAAATGTTACTTACTTCCTCAATTTATATATACTTTACATAAAAATGTTGTAACTATCTATTGGTCCTTTCTAGCATTAACATGTATTCTCTATCGACATAAAGAGTGCTTGTTAACTTTCATAATATAGTATTTGTTTATTTGGTTACTAGAACAATATTGCCTTTCGATCTTGATTTTTTCATGTTTTTAAGTCCAAAAAAAATAATAATTTGAAATTTTATTGGTAAAGCCAAATTTTAAACCTATATTATAGAATTATTGACATTATTTGGAAAAATGTAAAGCTGAGTTTCAATTTCCAAATTTTACTAATTGTTTTATTGCCATAAAATTTTAGTTCTTCTTCCCTATAGATTTCTAAAGATCCTGTCTTTCACATATGAGAGTTGAGTTCAACAATCATCTTTGTTGTTATGGAACTGTTTATGCCAACAATATTACAGAAATCGTTCATCATTTTTGTCTCTGAATTCTCTCAGTTTCAACTGGAATACGAAGTTCTACGACCAATATAAGAATCACTCTTCAATTTCCCTTATTTTAGTATTCATCTCGATTTTATACGACCATTATTTCTTATTTTGCAAAAGAAAAAATGTCTGCAATCGATCAAAATGAACTTAAGGTGCATTTCTTATGAGGGATGATTCGGGTCATCCAGAGTCAAACCAAGGATAATTTGGATGAACAAATATCAATATATAATACTACATTTAACTATACTATAGATACTACTATACTACCTTTAACAACTTCCAAAAATTTGTAATCTTATCACATCGGGGAGTGCAGGAAATTTATGTTTGAAAATTTCTCCCATGTATTTCTTAGATAAAATAATATATTCACAGCGGTGATTACTATATAAGATGTTTTAAATCATTTGTATTCTGTTACAACATAATAATTTTTGAGATGCAAGTTATCTACCAGAATATGCAGTACTTTGAAAGCATGACCAAAGGCTATGACTGAAGCCCTAATTAAATAGAGCCATTAATTATTATATGATGTTAAATAACATTCAAGTATATAGAGTTTTATAATATTATTTAATAAAGTAAATTAATAACACATATTAAATAAGGAAGTTTTCTCCGGTTTCCAACCGGAAAATTTCATCTGATATAAATGATTTTTTGTTTCTTAGAAGAGGATAATTTTAAGAGCAATGGATGAAGTCATTCCTAAGAAAGCTGCTGATGATGTAGTCTAATAACAAAAGATGTTCAAATAAGGATGGGTGCACCAATGTGGTGATTTATTCAAAAACAAAAGTTCCAATTTTCCTCAAGAGATGGTATTAGTGGCGAAGTTTATAAACAAAAGTTCCAATTTTCCTCAAGAGATGGCATTAGTGGCGAAGTTTATAAACAGAAGTTCCAATTTTCCTCAAGAGATGGCATTAATGGCGAAGTTTATAAACAAAAGTTTCAATTTCCCTCAAGAGATGGCATTAGTGTCGAAGTTTATAAACAAAAGTTTCAATTTTCCTCAAGAGATGGCATTAGTGGTGAAATATATAAACAAAAGCTCCAATTTTCCTCGTAAGTTTCAAAATATAGCGTTAATGTAAATGTTTAATTTAAAAAGTTCGATCAGTAAATAGACCTTTGCCATTTTCGATGTATTCATGGGAATCGAATCTTTTTCGAGACGTTTACTTCTAAAATATATCAATAATTAATACAATATCAATAAACAATATAACAATTAATTGATAAAAGTAAATAATTTAATACAAATAACTTTTTTATTTAAAAAAAGGAAACGTCTGAATTATGTCGATGTTATCAAATGCGTACTTCAGCGATGGAGCACTATATTAATTTTTTTCTTCGTAACTTTGCTACGTAGAAACATGGTTTTAAACACAGTTTGTAGTCAATTTTATTCACTAACTTCCTATTTATTTATTTCTTCCAAGTCTTTTCAATTGCACTTGCAGCGATGCAAAACGAAAATTCCCTAGTAGCACAGAAGATGCTGAGCATGTGCTCAGGGAATTTTAGTCATTTTAGCTAAAATGTTTCAGAATCACAACGTGAGCATGTGCTAAAAATGTTTTAAGGTGATTTTAGAGCGCACGTTTTTCTGAACATGTTACAAGCATGTTTGTGCAAAATTTCATTCCACTTCCTTCTATAACTAATAATTATAAAAATTTTTGATTGAATGTAGCTTTTCTTTCCTTTTGACAACTAAAATTAGAAAGTGGTCGTTTGTAATAGAGATAAGGGCGTAAAGAAAGGAAATTAAATAAAAATTCTTATTCAGAAATAGGCACTTTTTAAAATTCATCGATGGAATCGTAAATCCATCAATCCGTTTTTAAAGTCATCGATGGATCCATCAACCGTTTCTTTATTCACCGATGGATTTACGATGCTTTCCACCGATGTCCATCGCTTTCATGGAGATAATTAATTCGCGATGAAGAATCAATATATAATATATGGCTCTGATGACAGTAGCGGATCATTCAAATGTTAATATAATAATAACCTCATAAAAGCCAGTAAATATCAACTTACAATGGGAAATATAACGTATTTATAATGCAACAATCAATGAACAAAAACGATGCAATGATTTACGTTTCGACAGATCTGCTGAATTCAACTCGAGGTTAAAGAATTATGGAGATGGAGCAAGTTTTAAATGCAACAGTAGCCGTGCTGTCAAACAGCAGAAAAACCAGCGGACTATTCTTAAACTCATCAAGAAATGATAATCTATCGAAGTCATCAGACAAAGATCATCGATGCAGACCATAAATCATCAGATGGGTGTATTCAAAACCGTGCCTAACGCAAGCAGCTAGCTATAACAGTTGAAGAACGAATTGTGGTGGCGTGTTTCCTTGGCAGCTGATGTCGTTAGCCAAGCTTGGCTTCACTTATTTAGTGTATACCCGTAATTTCCTCAGTGGAAGTGAGAATTTTCATATCAATTAGGATTAAGATATAGATGTCAATGTTTGAAAATCGAATTTATGTAAAAATCGTGTGGTTTAACAATTTAAGTGCTGTTTGGCGGTTTGTGTGAATAGTGGGAACGTTAGGCGATTCCATGTGTGTATTCGTGTTAAACTATAAAATAGCATGTATATAATTTTAAAATTTTCTGAATGTAGTTGTTTTCGTGACGTTTGACTCCCGTGATTTGTGACAATTTTTGTTGAATATGTTTTTGTTTTAATAAACAAAAAATACCATAGCTTAATCTCCTGTTTTTACTTTGTTTTCCTGCTGAAGAGAGTGATGGAATGTGATGTGTGTGAAATGTTTGATCGAGTCTTATTAATAATATAGTCATTCAGCTGATAAGTGATTTAGAATGTTTCCTTTTATTAATATTCATCGTGTTTTCAAATACCTTTGAGGTGTCACCAAGACATCTTGTTAGACATTCGAGATATTTCTGAGATGTGATTCTGCTATGTGGGTAGCTGTTTAATTAAAAGTAAGGGACTATGAAAAGGTTTGTTTGTTTGTCCGTAGGGAAATTTGATGTGTGATCGAAAAGTATTATTGTTAATAATGCATCATTCAGCTGAAAAGAGAATTCATAGTCACCTAGTTTAATTAAAAGGAAGGGCTAATGAAGACTTGATAAATTTCCAATGTAACCTGGTATTTTGCAAATTAATCAACGAAAACTGGAGGTATATTATACATATATGTTAAATAAATTTCAAATTATACTTCATTAACATGCAATTATTACGTAGCCATTGATTTCTTTTACTAATGAGAACCTTATTTTGTTTGAAACCTTGTATAATATCCTGTGTTTTCGTTGATTATTTTGTGAAGAACTCAGTATTATCTGGAATATAACGAGCGCTCGAAAGATTTACATTAAAATGTGTATAGAACATTTTCGACCTATTCTAACCGAAATGTTGACGGCACATTTCTGGCGCATTTTTACCCAGCAAAAATTTCATACCCAAAATGTGCTAGGCACATTTTAAAAATTTCTAAAATGTTTCACTGAAATGCTTCAAGCATGTTGTGATCACAAATTGTGCTACTAGGGTTGAGTACGCAACCAGCAGAATGGTGACGTCACATTGTATTTAATCATCTAATTTCTACAATACATTGCAACTTGTGGCAATAATATTTACATCAAATTGTATCATAATCTACCCTTTATACATGAGTAATTTTTTCCAGCAATGCGCAATTTTTTTGATTATCATTTTTATATTTAATGTATCGGCTTTATTATCCGGAAGTGGTGTGTAAAAAAGAACACACCGACATCCCTCATTCCTGTTATCGTCTCTGATGCTCCCACTAAGTCATACGCCATTGCCAGACAAGAAGCGATTATTAATATATTAGAATTATTATATCTCCTCTTTTTATCGAAGGAATCTTCGTATATTTTTTCTCTATTTTCAAATCTCAAATAAAGTCAAATTGTCACGATCTCCGTGTATTGTCGATACCGAGATCAATAGCCATAATTGAATTTACATTCGATACATTAAATGTACTATATAATACAATTCGACACTAATGCCATCTCTTGAGGAAAATTGGAAGTTTTGTTTATAAACTTCGCCACTAATGCCATCTCTTGAGGAAAATTGAAACTTTTGTGTTTACAATCTTTGCCGCTAATGCCATCTCTCGAGGAAAATTGGTACTTTCGTTATTAAACATTGACATTAATGCTGCATCTCCAGAAAAATGTGAACCTTTTTTAACTGAAAAATAAAAATATCCCTAAGTAAACTGTAACATTACCATAAGTTGAGATATAATTCAGTATCATACTTATACTATATTTAACAAAAGTCTACTTTTCCTAGGAAGGCGGGTTAAAAAAATAAGCGTTAACGTTTTTAAGCAAATATCTTTTTATATTTATAATAATTAAAGAAATGTATAAACATTCATGTTCCAATATTGCATTAACTTTGATATGTTTCCTATTTATTAGTAACCTAACAGTTTCAAACTTTTGGAGAATGTAAAAAGGGTTTATTAGATTGATTTTTAATAACGAAGTCACTCTATGTTTCAAATGCCGTAGGAAAATAATGAAAAGTAATTTCATTCCTTTCGAAAAAAGTCAAAATATAGCGCATAAATAATTTTTCGATTTTTTTATGAAACTTCCAGTTTAGCAGTTTTCGACTATGACATACGATTAGTAATATTTGCATTCTTGTAAAATTAATCCTTATCACTGTCACCAAAATGTAAAAGAGTTATTTAAAATTATGTCTTTGAATCGTGTTAAAAAATATAAAAATTTGCTTTTAATCAGTAAAATGCATCAGGACAATGATTTCTGATTCAGAAAAAGAAACCGGATACAGTTTTGTTTTACAACTACAACAGGTAGGAGTAGATATAATGGATATCATGTGCCAGAAATATTCAACTCATTCGGCTGCAAGGAGATGGCCAGTGCATGTATTTTTTAACATATCGGACCTGGCCTCAATAAATAGCTGAGTTCTATTCAAAGAAACCACTGGACATAATCTCAGCCGGAATGAGTAAATTCAAAGACTTGTATTAGAAATTATTGGAACCTTATTATAGATAGAGCTTTACTTTACAGGTTAGATGGTAGAGGAGACTTTTTAGTCTCAATCCTCAATCTCGCCTAATAAAGACATTCGGATGGAATAGATGGAGGGAAGGAAATGGATGTGGTAGAGGGAGGGAAGGGTGGAATAGAGGGAGGGAAGGTAATGGGTATGGTAGAGATGTGGGACATAACTATATTTTTTTAGTATTAGATTAGTAATATTTGCATTAATGTAAAATTAATCCTTATCACTGTCACCAACCTGTAAAAGTATAATTTAAAATTGTTTTTGAATCGTGTTAAACTTGGGTCCTACAAATGATATTATAACTTTTTGCTATTAATAAACCATTCTTAACCTACATCCAGCCTAACAACTTCACGAAGCAGGGTTACTAAATTCAAAAAGAAAATTATTCAAATATATTTATTGAGCTGCTCTTTGTTACGATATTAAAATATGCAAACACAGATTTGATTTACAACAGATTATCGGATGAGCATGTGTCTGAGAAAGACTACAAACATGCAAAAAATGTGTGGGAATCTTTTGTAGAAATTTCCCTTCTCCGGAAGTGATGTTTCCTCAAGTTTCTCGATTGAGTTTGTGTAATCTAATGGGTAGACCCCCTTACGTGTGACTAGGTTCGTTTTCTCACCGAATACCACGCTAGTATATTTAAATGTTTTTAAATTTGTTACCAGTGAAGCTAATGACGCAGGCATGAATCAACATGTGTCGAGAAATCTAATGGTGAAATTATTTTAGATTGACTTTGCGAATGAAATATACTTTTCCTCGGTGTTCGGAATCACATTAATTTTTTTTATCATCATAGTCTAACTCCCGAACCAAGAAATGACCGTCACACGATGAAAGATTATGAATAAACACAGGTAGAAAATTTGGCATTTTGTACTGCAGGTTGCAAAAAGAATGTGCGGGCCCTCGATACTTACCTGTCAAGTGATCGTGCTCTCTAATGGCATCTGACTTCAACTCTTTACCACAAATATGACAAGACAATGCATTCTTAAAATTTGCCTCTTCTTCCGGGCTAAGCGATTCCATTGGCACAACGTTTTTATACAACTTGAATACTCTCTCTGCTTCCTCTTTCATTTTCTGCATAAAGACCTGTGCGGTATTGGGACCTGGGTAAAGCTGTGGTATCTCACATCCATTGGGCGTTATGAGAACATAGCAAAAGCTGAATGGTTCGTGTTTCTGAATAGCGTGCGTTTAGGATGCGTTAGGTAAAGATTCACAAGTGCTGATACCTTGGAGAATACATTCAAAGTCTTCATATATTACATATGGAACCGGAAATGAATGCCCGAGTTTGGTAAATTTTAATATCTTATCTCCCTCGATAGGAAGCTCAATTCTCGCGGGTTTTTTACTATTACAGTTCGCTGTATCCGTCTCAAATTTTTTTCGTCATGATAATTTACATTTGCAAATAATTTGCAAATGTAGATTCTACGACATTTTTTTTATCTGAAGATGGATTAGACTCTCAAAGTTTTTAATCCAGCAATAATGAGCCGTGTTGTCATTTGTAATATATAATAGGTCACGATGATCTGCGAGCTCGGTATTTACAATTTCTATTGGATAGACATTGTTTTTTTCGTCTAACCCGAAAACGTTAATAGAAATTTTACTTATTCGCTCGAATTTAGGAATATCGGATAGTTTGACTGGGTATTCAATACAATCTCAATCGTACCCATTGTCGAATTCATCCGTATTATATTTGTGGACTCGTTGAGGGTCTTTATGTATGTTCTTTCCCCAAACTGCGTATTTAAAACAAAACTGATCGTCATTCCTAACATTTACAACGGATTTTCTGCTTGCGATCTTGGGTGGTAACTCAATAAAGGTTGATCCGCGTAACGGAGTGTAACGATTAATTCGGAGTTCTAAACCCAAGATATTACTCAGTGCCCACCCTGATCCCTTCACCTGCATCTCGGATTTTTCCTTAAGTAATTTTCCAAATAAACTTTCTAAAATTTGCCCAACGTCATCAGCTAGCAAAACCCTAACGTTTCTCATTTTAAATGCTCGTTCTATTGTCTCCTCACCCCTCTCAAAGTTTGCCTTAACCACAATATTAATTTTAAGGGCAGAATTACTTAGCTCGTCCCTTATCCTCAGAATTAAAAGATCGGAAGTATAATTTAGAAATGATATAAGGTCTTTATGCTATTTTATGCGCTTCACTCACCATCCAGTAGGTTTTCAGTCAACCCTTTGTAGCCCTGTCAATCTCAACGATCGAATGGTCACCGCCTACTTGAGGGTTCAACTGACTGTACTCCATCCTAAAAGTTTTGAAAAAATTGTTAAAAAATAATACTAGGGAATAACTCAAAAGTATATAAACTGATACTTACTCAGATTTCTGTTTAAACTGTTAATACTTTACTTACTGTATTTCTTCTTAGAGGAAATAATTCCAAACAGGAAGAATAATTCCAAAACCTTGAAACGGAAGAATGAAGCAAAGTCACACCAAGTCTTCAATGACGAAGCGTAGGAGTAAATGAGAAAGTTCCCCTCATTTAGATCTATTTAAATTATTTACCCCTACTACCGCTTCATTACAAACGTTTCTTCCTATTCAAGCATAATTTCAACGCGTTAGGGGGAGTATAAACGCTACCCCTAGTTTCCTTACTCTAACTCATCCCCTAGGTAAATTTTCTCACCAACTCATTATAAGGTATTCTTTTACATCATTTTCATGAGATTTTGTTTCAAGGAGAGCATTTGATATCCTCTTTGGTCAGCAGAAGTTACAAGTACTGCATAATCAGCGGATTCTAGGAGTGCGTGCGTGTTGAAAGATTATTTCAAAAGAGAATCCCTTATTCCACTTAATCATTTCTATCGGTGAATAAGTTTATCTATAAGAGCCCGAGATCCATCATCTTTCCACTAGTGTGAATTTTTAAAAATGAGTTAAATGATTCGGAAGAACTGTTCACAAATTATCAACATAAAATGAGCATACTATCTCTAGTAATTCAGAATATTCGACCTGGCCTCAATAAATAGCTGGGTTCTATTCAAAGAAACAACTGGGCGTAAACTCAGCCGGAAGGAGTATATTCAAAGACTTGTATTAGAAATTATTGGAATCTTATTATAGATAGAGCTTTACTTTACAGGTTAGATGGAAGAGGAGACTTTTTAGTCTCAATCCTCAATCTCGCCTAATAAAGACCCCTAATAATAATAATAATAATAATAGAGCCACCTCCCTCATGTTCATTTGCAATGTCGGGAAATTCATCAGGGGAAGCAAGTGCGCCAATAAGACCGCAGAAAAGAAGAAAGTGTCAGATCTAACCTGGATGTTATAACAAATCCAGTAATTTGTGCCTAAAATGTAGGAAAACATTAAGTGGAATATGCTCTGTAAAAGTGGCAATGTGCAGAATCTGCGGTAAAAAATTATGTACTCTTGGATACATAGAGTGATATTCTCTCTTATCATATATCTTAAAAATGTTAATCCATTACTTAATAAGGAATAAATATTAATTTGTAAGAGCAATAGCGAAGCTTTATTATGATTTCAAACCTTACATTGTGAAGATGATGAGGTGTTACTACAATGACTTGGATTTATTGTAAACTAGCGAATGATGGAAGGAAATAACATTTTAAGAATGATGTAAGTATTAAGGTAAGTCTAAAATAAAAATCAACGTAATAAAACTAGCACCAGAGTGGATAAGCACAGAATGAGATATGAGTAAGAAAAGGCCATTCTCGATAAATGCATGATTAATTGCTAGGTTTTCCATAAAGGTCTGATCGCTGCCTTCACTTTAGAGCCGAAAATGTTAGTAACCCTGCTTATTTATAGTTTATAAACTTATTCGGGATCCCCAAGAGTTTCGACAAATCACATGAAACAAATCTGGGCTCAAAATATCCCTTTAGTTATTTATTCTGCGAACGCATAACTCTCTGTTTAGAGATCCGTTCTTACGATTGGTAGCCCTGATTTATAAAGTTAGTGAACTTGACATTAATTCTAATTGTTCAAGAAAGGTGATTGAATGTGAACTTGAGATATCAGTTTGAAATTTACCTGAGAAAAACATTGGAAGAACATTTTATAATGATTAAATTAATATGTTGGCAACCCTGCTAAAAATTTTTTATGAATTTTTAAATGCTATAGAACGATTTTGTATTGACGAAAACCACAGATTGGAAATTTTCACGACGAAATTCGAAAACTTCTTCCGCCATCGTATTTGATGGAGGTTTTTTCCGAGGCACGAACGAGTGGTTTTATATGGTTTCCGTCAGATGGCATAACAATCTTGGCGTGACGTGACTGACTTTAATCAACAATTCGGACTTTTTTCCACTTATTCCGAAAATATGAGTTTCATTGGTCCAGTATGAATGGATAAAATATTCTAGAATATGAAATTCTGCAGATTTAGGACATCGGTCAACATTTTGTTTAATTAATTAAAATTTAAACAGAATAAGAGGTAAAACACCTTATCAGCATTTGTGTAATGGTCAAACTTAGAAGTTATGCAATATTCAGGTCCTTGAAAATCATAAAAGTATTTAATTACGAATTTTAAAAGTAGGTGGTCAAATGACCACCTCCCGTCCTTCTAGGTAGGCCGAAACTGACATCCTCCTAGTGTTAATGAGTTTGCCATGGAAGCGTTCAACTCCTCTAGTTTTCAATACATATAGTTTTTAAAAGATTTGACATATTTGTAGTAAGAAGCGGGCATGAATAAACTAGCACCTGTAAGTTAGGCATTTTTCATTTTAACAGGCAGCTTGCCCCCCCCTAGCCCAGTGGCTGGCGACGCCCTTGCCGGAGTGTTATGACTCCCATTGGTTTCATCAGTCGGCAAGGGTGAAGGGAATTAAAGGGTCGAATAATATTGGTTGAACAGTTAAAATTGGTGAAAAGCAGATGGAAGAATAAGCGTGCTGAGATATGAGAAGCCACACTTCCGAACGTTCAGCGCGCGAGCCGGACGGCGCGGAGCCGCGGCGAGCGTCACGCCTATACTCAAATATTTTTTTCTTTCTTAAATGAAATATTACCCTCGCCAAATTTTTTTAAATTGTAGAGGACGGTATATGTACAACATATAAAAAAATGAGAACAATCGAAGGCATAGCTACACCGTCAAAAATCGATTTGAAAATTTTAAATTGTTATAAACTTTATTAAATTGTTTAAATTTTATAAAACATTCCTATTTTTATCTTTACTAACACAAGACCTTTGAATTAAGCGATGTTGTGTCTTTTTAGCTTCCTTATTACCGGAGATATTGCCTCGAATGCAAAGGCACTTTTGTAAAATTTCAATTTTTAAACATTGCAATATTTCGTAAACAATTGCGTTAATTACAAAACGGTTTGGGGGTTTTCATTTTGTTATCAAATCAAAGCGATCTGCCAAATTTGGTCAAAATCGGTTCCCTCAAGGGTCAATTTTGCCAATTTCCTTGTCGAATTGGCGTGGAATGACCCATATATATAAATTTATTTTTTTGTAATTTACCTTACCTTAATTAATTTTATCTCTATGAAAGCATCAGGATTTGAGGCTGTTATTCTATTTTAATCCTTTTGTTCTCAAAAGAACTCAATACAAAATCACTGATGATATACACACAAATTTTGCATCCATTTAAGTCATCCAAACCAGCCCATATAATACAACTGATACTATTACTCGTACTTATCACACACAAAAGACAGTATCGCTGTTTCCGAAATTCCATCATGGTTGTTGTTGTTGGATTTAATGTTCCAAATTTCAATAATAATGCATATCAGAAAAAGTTTTCCAATTAATCAGATTAATTTTAAATTAGCAACATGTATTTTCAAGTTTTATTTTCATGATAAAAACCATTAAAATTCAAATGCTGAATTTAAAACATTAATAAATAGAATTGTGTAGATTTTTCAATCTTGGGTGAATTAAAGAACTATGATAATGATATAATTATAAGTTTAGAGTGAAAAGAGAAATAGTTAGAAATATTAATTAGGTCTCATGCAAACAAATATGATTCATCATTGTTAGGACAATATTTACTTTTAAAACTCACTATTAGCCCTCTACTAAAATTTAAAAAAACTACCAGAAATGAATCAACTACAGTAAGTAATAATTGCTTCCATTTATTAGATGCCGTTATCTCAAAATTAAAGTTTAGAAACTACCACAATTCATTCAGTTATGTTACAATGCCACCCTTTGAACACCTTCAAAGATTAAATCTCTCTGTGGTAAATGAAAACATCAAATAATCATCGTACATAAGGTTGAAAATAGTATTAACAATTTGGAGTTGGTAATATATTTCCACAAAACGTGATTCATGAGTATACAGCCTTTTGCACATGGAAATCGGGACAAATCGTAGCAACACCAGGAAAATAAGATACTGAAATCAATTTCAAAAAATCAGTGCACAATTTCTCTGGAATGTCATAAATAATTAGTTACAAAAATAAAAACATTCGTGTTAAAAAAGAATGCTGTTTTTGGGATTTCTACCAATTATTTTGATTACAACGAACTTCAGCATGCACGTTCAAATAAATATCCAGCACCCATTCGATATACCTATGTATAAATACTCATACAAAAACCTTTTATTTTCCACTCCATACAATCAAAGGACTACTTTGGCAGAAGTACAAACAAAGGATAGTTTTCAGAAATGCATCCAGTCGACAGTGAAAAGCTTCCATTTGTCTCAAAAGAGAGGTCATGACGTAAGAGAGTGGAAAAATGTATGAAACTGTAGACTATTTTGGCATGAAGGCAGGGCTCAGGGAAAAGGTCATCCTTCTTTTTGGGTACAGTTTCAACTCCCTAAATACACTTGCGTTCCCTTGTGTGGCAATGCAAGGGTACAAATCGGTACAAATGCAGAAGGTGTAAATTTATAAAATGCTTACACGCCAAAGGCACAAAAAATTAATGTCCCTCACAGTTCTCGGCTAGTTTCCTTTCTTAAGTTTTCACTCGGCAATGAAGATTGTGCACACTGACAATAGAGAAAGAGAGAGAGATACAGTTAAGAAAGAGGAGACGTCTCTCCAATGAGCAATCACCACAGCGCACTTCCACACCCTTTTTGCAACACAGTTGTAAATCACGGGGCTTCTCTTATTGTGCGACCAGACAGTCTGTCAAAACTCAAACTGGAGAGTTTTACAGATATAGTAAAGCTGAGGAAGAAATTGTCAAGGGGAGTTGTAGTTTAGTTCTTTTTTAACAACCTACATCACATGACACATTTAATTAGGCTTTTAGAGAACTACAGAAGGACTGTCTTTGGAAGGAAATAAAACGTCCCGCAAAGACTCCTTTTTGTTCTTCCAAATTGTCTTAATGGTTTGATTTGGCCAACTTGCACCATTAGGGCAGTGTTCAGCTGCTCTAAACGAGTTTGTGAAAAATTATACAGTACAAAAGTTTCTAGAGGCATGACTGAAGCATTTAATGGGATGTTAACACCAATGTCTATGCGATGAGGCCTAAGCGATGCATTTTCGCTGAAAGGAAGTTGTGGAGGGCAAAAACTAAGGGTTTAGGGCATGCTTCCAAATCCAGCTCCTGAAAAGGAATCAAAAGAATTAATAAGAAAGATTTTCCAGCTTATTTGGCAATGAATACATGAAAACTTTATAAATAACTTTAATAGGTGTAACTGAGTGCTGAATTTGATATTACGAGGAGCAAGGTTTAGGTTAAATTTTCAACATCCTAAGCACAGTGTAATATCTCCTCTTTATTGGCAGTGAGTGGCTGATGGTTAGAGCAACATAAACTATGAATCTGAAATATGCAGACACCCAACTGGTATTTAAATTAAAGAAAAAGGATGAGCCATCCTCCACTGGTAACAAAAGGAGTCAATATCCAGCTGGCCATGATTCAAATTGATATTCAGAAATGCTCTCATTTTATCTATAACTCAACTAGCTGTTGACATAGCATTAGATCCAGAGTTGCCACCCACTCCTCAACTCTATTCCTGACTAAGAACCAAGAATATTGGTGCCAAGGGTGCCAAGTTTTGCATGATAACAAATCCCATAGGTGAATGCCAACATGATGGAAACTGAATTAAAAATTCCAGAGCTCAAACTGGAGGGGTTGACACTGAAAAGCAACGAGACAAGGGGATAAGATGTTTGGAGGGACAGAGGGGAGAGTGAAACTCACGAGAAGTTTCTAATCAAAGCTCTGTGAAACATTTTTGCCAAGGAAGGCTAGTTGTGGGAAACAAATGCATGAATTAGGAGATTAGCTGGCTAGAGGGCTTGTCGCAAAAAGAAACAAGAGATGAGGGGGAAAATGTACATATGTAGAAAGGGGAGAGTGAAACTTGCGAGAAGTCTCTAATTAAAGCTCTCTGAGGAATGTTTGTGGAGTGTGGGAATTGAGTTCTGGGAATCATATGCGTGAATTAGGTGGATCGTCAATGGATGATTCTGAGGTATGCTTACTGCAAGGCAAATATAGAAATGCATTATATATAATAACCACTCGTTATCTATTATATATAGATGCTTCTCCGGATTCATTCATGTATATACCCAGATACCCAGATAGGATACTAATTCACAGGCTAAACTACTGGCGTCATTGACTCGAAATTTTTACCATGTATTGGCCATAACGTACAACCGCCAGAAAAATTGCGATTTTGAACCTGTGTCATGGGTTCGATTCCAGAGGGCCCCAAAGTCCCGATTTCTCCCGTTTAAATGCATTGCTTTGATTTTCGGGAATTTTTAAAAAATACTTTCGGGATAGGTAGAGAATCAAAGCTCAAGGAGCCTATATATATGGTCATGATCTATCAAAACCAGAAATGAGTTTTACGGAAAATATCCTGGGTTTGATGCTAGGTCGAGGCAAAAATCGGCCGTTTAAAATGCATTGTGGCGATTTTTAAGATTTTTTTTGGACCCGTTCCCGATGGCATGGAAACTTGATATTCGGCATGAAGTTTAGTATCATAAATATATTTCATAACCAATTTTTACATATTCGCTGATGGTCCTTGGTTCGATCCCAGAGGGCCATTTACATTCCTCAATGCGTTTCTTATGGAGATAACGGAAGGAAAGTTTAGGTACTTCCCGGTATGATATCGACTTCAAAATTTGTATGAAATAAAATGAAGTCCTAATAAGTTATACTATGCATTCACAGCTACCTATATTTCCCAGGTTCGACACCAGGCGTCTCTACAATCAGTTAATTATCCGATATTTAAGAATTAATTTAAACCCCTACCCAATAATATTAAAACGTGAAATTAGGCATATAGATAGAGAACATAGATACATTTCAAGAACATGTTTTAGATTTCCTAGATCGTCCTTGGTTCGAATCCAGAGAACCATTTACATTATTGAAAAGTAAAACGTAGTTTGAGGCAGTTGTAGCCAATATTTTTGGTTGAATTTTCACACATAGTTAGAGATAGTGATATTCTATTGTGCTGCATAGTAAGTTCTCCAGTAAGGCATGGGTTCGATGCCAGACGATTAAATTGCACCAAATTTTAAGAATATTTTCAATCCTTTTTTTTTTCTTTTGAGGACCGTCCCGATATGATGCCGATATAAAATTAGTATTGCCGATCTGCTTGCAATATGCAAGCTGCATTTTACTCGTAATGGATATAACTCCCAAACCTTTTGCTCCGAGATGGACAACGGCAAAATAAATCACTCCCAATAATGCAACTCTTATAATATGCCGTACTCGTTATAACGGACTTCAACTGGGCATTGTAAACAGAATGCCAGCAGTAGTCTATACTAAGAGTCCTACATAAGTGGACACGTTAATCAATTCAAAATCAGTCATTTAAAAAGTTTGATGGGCAAGCCAATTTCCTTTCAATTAAATACTATTGGTCAACAGTTTAAGCATGCTTCTTCAGGGGTAAAAACGTCGATTGCATATTCGCCAAATATTCTAAGAGTTACATAAAGCGAAGGTAAGCTGAGAATGCAGTCAGCCCTGCTCTACGGGACAAGTGTACGAGTAGGATTGCGTTTGGATCTAGTAAGCTGTCAATTTCTGAGCTGAAAAGACCCATAAGGATCCACATATGGTAATTAAAAGCATACTTCTAACCACTAATATATAAGGGAAAATCACAAAAATATCTCTTTCTGGTATATAAGTTGTGCTTTTCTAAAAAGTCTGCTTTTTCTGAGGAAGTGCAGAACTCTATAGATTGAGCCATAATCATCTCCCAGTATAGTGGCTTTTTCCCCATTGATGTTCAGTAAGATGCAACTCAAATTTTATTTGTCACAGTCGAGCAATAAGTGTCAAATATTTTAGTGGGCTGTTGCATTCGGCACAATTTGGTGGAAATTTCTCTTCTGAAAAGACTTAAGAATAACAGGACTCCCTAATTGCCAAGTGGGCAGCACTTTCAGCTTCGGTGAAAGCAGTTGATTCCCAGTTGGAGCAAAATGACCTAAGTTGTCGAAGCTACCAATACCACTACTACTAGGGTTAAAAATGAGTCAAGGCAGTAACATGGATCCTACAGCATGTGACTTCAGCCTACTAGTAGAAGTATTAAAAATCTGATGTGGCCAGCACATGACTTTCTCCATATATAAGATGTAAATATTTATCTACGACAGTATTTTCGAACTCTGTATTCCATCTAAACTTTGAAGATGAGTGATTAATTTATATCATATTATATATTACGTCACAAACATTATAAACAATGCTTTTCGGGACATGCTCGATGAAAAAAGATGAAATGGCTATTAGCCCACAGCGCCCAGAGCGCTCATGAAGTACATAATCGGCAACTTCCGGTTTATCAGTATTTCATGAATATCTCCTAAAAAATCAGTTTTACAAAAATATATTTCAAACAAAAGTTATAGCAAATTTTATTTTCTAAAACTATTATAAATAATAGTATATACCTAAATATCATATTTATGGAGATATTTTGAAAACCGGAAATGAGCTTTGAAGAATGAAGCTCGACTTCCGGTGAACTGATTTGCTCCAAAAACTAATCAACTCTAACGACACCAACCAAAATACTATATATGAAATTTAATGTTGATCCGACAATTAGTTTTCATGTTAGAGCGCCCACAAAGTACATATCAGCTACTTCCGGTTTATCAGTATTTCACGAATAACTCCTAATCAACCGCTGATACAAAAATATGTTAAATACAAAAGTTATAGTAAAACACATTATCTAAAACTTTTATAAGGTACACAATATACCTATACATCATATTTATGGAGATATTTTGAAAACCGGAAATGAGCTTTGATGAAGAAAGCTCGACTTCCGGTCAACTGATTTACTCTAAAAACTAATCAACTCTGACAGCACACACTACAGTGCTATGTACGAAGTTTGGTATTGATACGACTAATAGTTTTTACGTTAGAGCGCCCACAATCACAGACACACATACATACACACACACACACACACACAGACATCATTCCTAAAATGGTCAAAACGTGTTCTAGGGACCCCAAAACATGTATTTCCGTTGAAATCTCGAAGTCGAATTTTTTCATGAAAACAATACTTTCTCTATACTTCGTATATGGAGAAAGTAAAAATATTACATCAACAGCAAAGGTCATTAACACCCCTTACAGTATTAATTAGCTTTCTTGGCTCTCAAAGAGAAAGGAGACACCAACGAACGTACCATTTCAGCAGCTCCTTCACCAATGAACTCCAGCCAGAGCAGACGTGACGCATCGTCAGCAGACGAGCGCAATTGCTCAAATGGAAACGTCCAAAGTGTGCGTCCGACTACTCCAGAGGCTGTTCCCATCTCAGTCAACGTGAATCCATTCTCGTAATGTAAGACCAGATTTGCGATATGCCCTTTCCAAACACAGCCTTAGAAAATACATACAAGAGTGAGATTCATCGATGAAAACATTAAATTAATCGACATTTAAGTAAATACAGAGAGTTATTCATCTAAATTTTCTACTTCTGACATATTTAAGCATCTTTTAACAGAGACTTGCATCTGTTTTACCTCCTATAATTCTCATAGGGTGTTAATTCATTAAGCACAACATAACTGTTATGGAAAAAAACATTTTACAGTCTGCAAGGAAACCAATTCCACAGAATTCTTTGCATTACACAAAATTGTATTTATGGTGGGATTTCAATAAAAGTGAACATTATTGTTTTGTGTATTTTTAGTTGTGTTTAAAATTTCTGTCCATAAAATCTACCATAATATTATGAAGAGTTGAATTATGTGACTGAACATTTTGAATTAATTGGTTAAAAATTATCCATTTAACCCTTAATTAGTTGAATCAAAAAATTCATGTAATTAGTCATGTGGGGTCAATATAACCCCAATATTCTCTGAATTATTAAAACCCCGTGGAATGGTAAATGAATTACTTCAATTTAATATAGTTCATAAATCATCCTTTAAAAACAAATAGAGATTTTTTAATAAATTACCTTTTTTATTAATTAAATAAAATGCTGTACCAAAATTGCAGTCACTTCTAAAATAGATATTTTTCCGAGTAAAAAATTACCTCAGAGTTTAAAACTTTCAGAATATGTAGAAAAAGATTTCTTATAGCAAATGAAAATATTTTTTAAACGCCATCCATCAGAAAATAATAAAAATTACTATCACTCCTTTTGGAAAAAGGTCAAAATATGTGGTGAAAATAAAGTTTCTAACTTTTTTTATGAATCTTTCAGAGTTTAGTGGCCTCAACCAGGGCAAATTGATTAGTTACATTTTTAAAATTGTGAACATAATCCTTATCTCTGTTACCAATCAAGGAAATTTTAACTTTTTAAGAATTTTTTATCCAAATACATTTGGAGAGAATAAATTACGTTTTAAGCTACTTGATATCAATTAACATTTCTAACCTATTTCAAGCCTACCAACTTCACGAGGCAGGGGTACCAACTGTTAATTACAAATAATTTAAAAGTTTTTATTGCATAGCTCTTTGTTATTATATTGGAATAATACAAATACAGATTTGTACATTAAGAATCAAAATCAATAAGGTATTTTATCACTCCTAAGAGAATTTATAGATTTAATGTAGCCAACATCACCAATTTTAAACAGCAGAATGAGTTATTTTTCAGGCATAATAATTTAACTTGAATTTCCTGAATAAGAGGTCTGATTTATATTTTTAATAATGAAAAATGGCTATAAATGCTGCTACTAATCATTAAATTATTTCATATCGTTTTTACGAGAAATTTTTCAGAATAAATAATTCAGCCCTTTTACAAATTATCTGATGACTAAACAATTCATAGAAAATGCAGGAAATGAATATAAAATAAAAAATATCCTCAATTAGAGTTTGTTTTAAAATTTTCTTTAAATTTTAATTAATTTTTAATAAAATTAAATACATTAGTAAATGTAAAAAATATTTTAAATTCCTTCTTAATCAAAAACTCTAAAAAATAAACATTAAATTGTCAATTTCTCCCTGGAAATAAATGATACACACAAGTTATAAACATTTTTGCAACCTTTCTAAATTTTTCATGTTAAAAAAGAGCAAACTGATTGGTGAGGTTGGCCTCATCTTGTCTTTTTGAATGGATATGATAATTTGTAATAACATTAAAATTGATATTAATTGTTGGCCATTGCTCTCATTTAATATGTAACTATTAATTCCACCTGTTTCCAACAATGTTATCCAGTTAAATTTCATGTTTGATTGGAAAGCAGAGAGGAGATATGAAAAGGTTTAAATAATAAATTAAAACGGAAAATAATTTAATCCTGAATACGATAATGTAATGAACCTTGTGAGGGTTTTATTCCTGTATAACTAACAGTTTTTGCAAAATGCATTCTGAAATATTTGATAAAAATCTTTTTCGTACAAAAAAGTACTTTTTTGTAATTGTGGTAGCCCTGCATAGAAAATTGATAAAATGATGCTTGTTTTTATTTATTTGAGAATTGAAGTTTTTGAATGTTTAAACCATGCAGAATAGTTACACTTCGAAAATATTTGTCAAAATTTTTAAAATATCCACTAAAACTTGTTAGAAATTATTTTATTTTTGTTGGTTGTAATATTATACTCCCGTATAATATTATCATTACTAACTCAAGTAATATTTATACTATTTCCTAAATATTACTTCGTATTCCGATCATTTCAATACCGAGAAATAGATTAGACGTCCAAGAATAAATCCATTTATTTATCACACAACAATCATAACTAATAAACAACTTTAAAACATGACAACGCCAATATCCTACATTGGTAAACATGATATAGTTTTTATTCTTCACCAGTTACTTAATATTGATTTACTTTATTTAGAGATTCTTAAAAATAATTAATATATTAATCAGTTAATTGTTAAAATTTATTTTTGTAAATTTGGTAACACTGCAAAAATTACATACTTTTTACTAATCAATATAAGCGAAATTCTCAGATTATTACTATAAAACAAGTATCTTTACAAAATGAAAATTTGTTGAAATATCTTCAATATGTTTTGTTTTATCGAGGGAAATACATCGGGTCATATTGACCCCTCGCCACTAATTAAGGGTTGACAAATATTAACTTATGTTTTTTTATATAAAAGACAAAAATTACTCCTATCTATGAAGCTCAAAGTGACATGATGCATCGTCAAGAAATTCAGGTGGCATGTAATTCAAATAATGCCAAGCATAGAGTTTTGTCCCCATCATTCAATTTTAATCAATTTCCGCTGCACATGCATTAAATATAGGATATACTTACGCGTTGTAAGGGTCTTTTGTAGCTGAACAACATTATGAGCACCATTGAGGAGGGCTCTAGCCCAGTCAGCCAAATCACGATGCGTTTCAGCACGGAATCTATGCATAGAAACCCCCTCAGCCGTTCCAACACGAACACTAAACGTGATTGTCTCTGTACCAGAAGTTATGGTTCCACCACCAATTGAACTTCCTCTATGGCTGGAGCTGAGAAGCCTAGAGAAATCATCAAAGCTGATTCAATAAAAACTAATAAAATCTAGTAAGGAATTAGCATAAAAAAGTTATGAAGTTGCTATAAAGAGTTTTAATGAACTAAAACATATCTGATACTCTATTTACCAGGTGTCGTAGTATAAAACCTGAATTATTTTGTAAAATTTACGTCTGTAATTTGAAAATTATAAAAAATATTTTATTCAAAATAATCTCCATTGGAATTTATACATTTTTCCTAGCTCTCCGGCAGGTTATGATTACCATGCCAAAAAACAGTTCTCACGTAAAAATCACCACCTTGTTTCTCACGTCAAAATCACCACTTTTATATTTTTTAAACCACTCGAAGCACTGAGTTTTGCCAAGAGCATGTTCACCGTATGCTTCGACATTCAATGTGATTCTGCAGCATTCTTCAAATGATAGCAGAAAACCAATGCTGTCTGCAAATCATAGTACATATTCACAAAACTCAACAAGTTAGAGGCTATAGAAAAATATACCGGCGTATGAAACTTAGGTTATTGCGTGTTGACAAACTTCGTCAGCTGTTAGAGGGAGAAGATGGTGCTGCAGAAGCAGTCTTACAGTCTTTAAACTGCTAAAGAGCACCAATCTATAGGGAAATTCCGGTTTCATACTTTTACACCTGGTAAACAGCCATATGAAGAATATAAAAATCAATAAATTGAAAGGATGTCATTAGTGTGATTTTTTTATTTTGTAAACCTTTTCTGCTGTGTATCAAAACATTGCTAGAATATTATTGGTTGGTGCCAACCAACAACTTACACAACGAAACTTCATCTGACTGAGTCTCAATTAGGTTTTGTTTTTCCCGATGAGAAAACAAAGCTCACAAATTGATGAGATGACACTGAGAAGAAGGAAGGTTTGTTTACTACTAAGAAAGATACGCTGGAATTTTAGAGAGGGAATAAAAAACTGACACCTTGAAAATAGAATTATTGATTTAATGGTTGAGAACTCAGTCCCTGCATGTGTCTGTTATCACAGTGAGAAAAGGCATGGGAGAAATGCTTTTGTGAAAGCCACTGTGATCACACTGTGGAAGAGAATAGTCCGGATTTTTAAAAGTCGACATTCGAAATTTTATGGCGAATTTTAGTTCCCAATAGAGTCCTAATTGACAGAAACATACACAAGCTGATGATTTATACCAGAAAACACTATTAATGTGAGGAAATTTCATTATATTTGGGTAAAATTTAGAATAAAAAATGTAACTTGCAACAGTAAAAAAATGTAATAATTTGGCCACTTGTTACTGCAACGCAGCAAAGTTATCACTAAATATAGGACCTATTTTGTAATATTTTGATTTTTTTGATTTTAGTAATAACGCCAAAATGCAGAAGACTACCACATTAAATTATTTCTCATTCTGCAATCGGCCAAGCTTTGTAAAAAATTGGGTACCAAAAAATCAGTATTACACAAGTAGCTGCTTCGAGCAACTCATGAGTTGCTCGAAGCAGCTCAGATGAGATAGGTTGTCTCTTATTGGCTGTTTTGTATCGTTTAGAGGGATGTCCACTGGCTAGAATGGTCATGTGACATCAATGCTATCCAGAGGTTAATATGCAAAGATGGCTTCCTATGCAGCAAATGACAACATTCAACTGGTTGTTTTAAATCATCGTTCTTATGAGCAGTTTACCCTTTCCTTTGGAGTTATTTGTCATTGCTAAATCTTGTTTTCGTTACATATATCTTAAAAATGTTAGTATTGGTTCATATTGCAACTATTGCTTCATTCTATATTTTCAGACATCAGTTCTCAACTGTTCTGTTGTGACAGCCTTCGAGAGATTATCGGTTGAGTTAGAGCTGCTATGTTTCTCAAAGATCTCTCTTGCGAATCTTCCTCACTGACGAGTAAATCGACCAAGAGTATTTCAAGAAAGATGATAGTAGTAGTAGTAGTATTGTTAAAAGTGCTTCGACAGCTTAGGTCATTTCGCACATTGGCTCCCAGCGGGATTCGAACCCGGGTCCGCTTTCACCAAAGGCAAACGCGCTGTCCGCACGAATATCCGGGAGCAAGAAAGATGATGTTATTTTCTTTACAATGTACGCTTTATATTGTTCCTGCTATCATACTCTGACGAATGGAATATTTTCATTTGTTATGTGGTGCAGGATAGAGAAAAATATATCTTTCATTTTCTTTTGTCACAGTCTTGATCATGGCTGTAATGAATTGTAAGCTACCGAGGTAGGAGTGGATAGTTGCGCTGATCCTCCGTATTGTGTGGACATGTTCCACTTATAGTATTCTGGCTCAGCAAGGAAAGCAATGACTAACTACCTCACTCCTCACCCAGCCTAGCGAACCATATTCCTCTCTGCAAGCTCTTAGTAGCTTATGCCAGAGGGGATGAGGTACCAACTGGCCTTCAGGCTTAATACTTCACAGACAGACAGCTTTATATTATCATTTATTTGCATTTCTGTGATAAATTAGAGTGGGAGAGATGCATTTTTTTGTAGGATTTCAGGCGATATCTGTTTGAAATTGACTCGGATGGGTAATTTTTGAACCGCTACAATCAAAGCTGAACGAAAAACATTCTCGGCACTTATAAAACAAATTGAAGAGAAGTTATGTTCGTATTGCAATTGGGCATTGCATACCAGAATAAACATTTTTAGATGAGTGGAAAATGAAATTATTTATGCATTAATGGTTAAGATGAAATTGGAACCATTCTAAAGGATCAATTCAAAATCGTTTGGAATTAGGTTAGAAGAATTGATATTGAAGTATATTGATACGGATTTGCCCATCTCTATTGTAGACCATGGTTGATGAGGGTAGACCACATGGTTGAGAAGACTTGATCTTAAAAAAGAAATAGGGTTGGCAAAACCATGGAGGATACAAGTAGTGGAAAAGTTATCTTATGCTTACCAATGTAAGAAAACCTCTTCCTGAGGCTAAATACGGAAAAATCTTACTTTTATTTGGGTAAATGTGTTATCTTTTATAAAAAAATTCATATAATATAATCAAAAAATTAAATAGTTCAAATAATAGTTCAAAATAATTCAAATATTTTGCACTGGGATATTTCATACTTGAGGAAAATTTAAGAAGCTCGACTTCAATTAGTTATTGATTTAAAGGTGCGACAAACAACTCACCTGGTCGACAGAAGTGGACAAGTCAAAATTGGCGATGACCATGCTTCCAGGCTCCAAGGAGCTGAGCCATAGAGCCTGAGCTCCTTTTGCGTGACGGCAGCAAAGATTCCTTGCCAGCGTGAGTTATTGCCATTCCCTGACCTTTCTCCAGACCCTGAAGATGACAAGCCATCTTCTGGAAATGTGTCTGTGCCGCTCCCTGTGTTCCCATCCTTTTAAACAGAAAGATTTTGATTTGAGTTAGAATACTATTTATAAGAGATTTATACCTTAAAAGTTGCTGCAGATAATTCTCTCACAATATTCTTTAGACAAAAGCATCTTCTTTTGAGAAATCAGAAGATTGAATTTCTTTAATTCTTTCAACGAAAGAGAAAAAAAGAGGTTTAAGAGATATCACAAGATATTGCCCAAAAATTTATAATGCAAAATAAAATTTAAGAATCACTTTAAATATGAAGAAATTTTGATTGCATGCTTCGACTAAATGCTCAATTTTATCTGAAATATCAATGGGGTTTTTGCATAAAGAAAAAAGGTATGGTGTTTATTTGCGGCAGTAACAGAGGCTCTTAAAACCATAGTAAAATACTGTATTTATTCTAAAAACAATGAGCCATCGAATGTAATCCTGAGCCCAAAAGTCAAGCATTGGAAATAGAAAAATGATGCAATTTGCACACAAATCTGAAGCACACATTATGACATGCAGACAAGCCATTTGCAACACTGTATATATTTTTACTATGAATGTATTTGGCGCTATATATACATACTAGCTGAGGCTCCATTAATTATCAACGGGGAGAGTAGGAGTAAATACAGTAGTACTTTTATATAGAAGATCGTCTAACATCTCTCATTTAGCTTCATTCAATGGGTTTGTAAAAAAAACTTTCCCATGAAAATCCCAATATTTTACCCTGTCATAATTAGTTGGTGAAATCTTTTCATTTGGTCATATGAATATTAATTTTCATACAATACTTATCTCAGGTTAATACAATGATTCTTCTTAATTATATTTTGCAATTGAAATAGAGCCTGCAAACAGTAACTTACATGCACTTCTTAAGGGAATCATTTAACTAGCCTGGGATAGTAACAGAGGCAAATATCTATTATATATAGATGCTTCTCTGGATTCGTTCATATATATATATAGATAGATAGCTATATAGATAGGATACAACCTCACAGGCTAAACCACAAGCGTCATTGACTTCAAATTTTTACCACGTATTGGCCATAACATGTAACTGCCAGAAATATTGCGATTCTGATCCTCAGTGTCATGGGTTCGATTCCAGAGGGCCCCAAAGTCCCGATTTTTCCCGTTTAAATGCATTGCTTTGATTTTCGGGAATTTTAAAAAAATACTTCCCATATAGGTAGAGAATCGAAACTCAAGGAGCCTATATCTATGATCATGATATATCGAAAAAATAAATTACTTTTATGGAAAATATCCTGGGTTCGATGCTAGGACGATGCAAAAATCAGCCGTTTAAAATACATTGAGGAAGATTTTCATTATTTTTTTATGCACTTATAGGAATGATAAGAAGTTCTTGCTTATATGGAAGATATATATTAAGAATATGTTTTTGAAAAAAATTTAGATAAGACCGTACTGTTTCTGGGTTCGATTCCGGGGCACATTAAAATTTTTCTCATAAGGAATATATGGGAAAAATAGGACGTCGTTTGAGGCAGTTGAAGCCAATATTTCCTCCTGAATTTTCACACATAGTTAGAGGTGGTGATCTTCTGTTGTGCTGCATAAGAAGTATTACCAGAAAGACCCGGGTTCGATGCCGGGTGGTAAATATATCTGCCATATAAAACACATTGGGAAGTTTTTTAATTATTTCTTTCATGCACTTATTGAAATAATAGGGAGTTCTTGCTTAGATGGAAGATGTATATTAAGACTCGGTTCAAGAAAAAATTTAAGATAAGACCGTACTGTTCCTGGGTTCGATTCCGGGGCACATTGAAATTTCTCTCATAAGGAATATATGGGAAAAGTAGGACGTCATCTGAGGGAGTTGCAGCCAACATATCTGCCTTAATTTTTATACATAGTTAGAGATGGTGATGTTCCGTTGTGTTGCATAGAAAGTATGACCTGAAAGTCACGGGTTCGATGCCAGACGATTTAGTTGCAGCGAATTTTAAGAATATTTTTAATCCTTTTTTTTCTTATGAGGACCGTCCTAATATGATGCCGATATGAAATTAGTGTTGTCGATCTGCTTGCAGTATGCAAGCTACATTTTACTCGTATACTTAGAAGGTATCAAGTCCTATCATTAAAGATGTGAGTGCACATTTGAATCGATGGCACACTAGATTCGGACACAATACTAGTGTTTACACGTCCAGTAGCACACGGCCGGTTGGATCCTCCTCTCACCCTGATTTCATGCAACTCGTCAAATGTTTCACCCATGCTCTAAGTATGTTTTGCCTGTTAGAGCCTCCTCATACTCCATACTAAACAGTTGGCTGATAACTTAATTGACAGGGAATCTGCTAGCTCTACATTTTTTTATTGGCCAATTTTAAATTGGTTAATGCGCACATGTAAATAATATTGATGGTATAATATAATGATTAATGTGATTGATTAATGTAATGCACTGATGTAAATCTATATATTAACCCTTTTGCTACGGTGAGCGTGCCGGCACGCTCTCTGGTTCCTTACCAAGGAAGGGAGAGCGTGCCGGGACACTTCAGCCCATCAGTTTTAAACGAGTGAGGGAATGCTCCCGATACTTGGAAAGGTTATCCTTAAGTCTGCCATTAACCACGAATGAATACATTCTCATTCTCATACATATGGGCTGTATCATTATAAATACATAAAGATCGCCAATATGGCTGCTGTAGTGAATGGGTTAATATGTAAAGAGAAAAATTTGAACCCCTTTTCAAGCATATTGCATGCACAGAGGAGTGGCGAAAGATAATGTCTTCGTCCAAAGTATATTTGGTTTGATTCTGGATGACTTCAATCGTCTCTTATAAGAAATGCACGTAAAGTTCATTTTGATTGATTGCAGACATTCTTACTTATGCAGAATTTAATCAGAAATAATGGTCATACGAAATCGAGATAAATGCCAAAAGAAAGGAAATTAAATACACATTCTTATTTTGGTCGTAGCATTCCGTAGTCAAAATTATGAGAAATATGGCAAAATGAACAAAAATGTTGTGAAATTTCTTCGTAGCATTTCCCCCTGGCAACCAAGCGATTGTTGAATTCAAGCTTATGCGTTTTCTCAATAGAGTACATGGGGATATTATCTACATATCAAACTAACGGTAGGAACTTAAGTCAGAATTTATGAAAAGTGGGCAATTTACTTAGATGTTAACATACGCAAACAATGGTACATAAGTAGCAGAAATAAAATAATGGCCATTTTACAATTCTTTCGAAAAGATTTTTATACAACCTCCCGGTAGGATAAAGAATTCAAAATCACAAAGATCCCAGAAGATGGACTCTTCAATAATAATAATCATGGAAATGTCACCAAATGTGTACCACATTCTATAATTTAGGTTTAAAATTTGGCTTGGTGAATAAAATTTCCGATGATTAATGTTTTCATTCTCAAAACATGGAAAATTTTGCCATCAAAATCAATCAAAAGGCAGCAATGTATACAAACGGGATATTGTTCAAGCAACCAAGTAAACAAATATTCATTTAAAAACAATTATCTATTATAAAAGTTAATAAGCACTATTTTGTGTCAACAGAAAACATGCTTTAATGTTAAAAGATCAATAGATAGCTAATGCATATTTTTTCTTTTAATTCCGTAATTTTTGACAGGGGAATTCATTAGCTTATATATAATATGTGTTACAAATACATTAAATTACATAAAATATATTGCATCAAACCATTGATTGTTTAGGTTTATAATGCCAATATATTTTTATGATATTGACACTGCTGTCAATTATAGGTTATGTGAACACTCTAATCAAACATGCAATAACAACACAATGTGAAAAATCTCTCTTGAGTTGGAAGGCATTAATACTTTTGTTTGGTCATTCATTGCAATCAAGGATCATTGTCAGAGAGTTGAAAATCAAAATTTTAAAAATTGTATGCTCATTAAACGTAATTGTGAGTTAGATCGACGCCGTAATAATGATGTAGTTCAAACAGATTTCACAGTAATAATTAGTACAGTTGATGGTGAGCCACATTTTGAACAAAATATGATTTAATTTTCAAAAGTTAATGTTACCTTTAAAATATCTCTGTTTTGGATTTATCATTGGACCCTAGCATATCAATATTATCTACTCATAACTTACCAACTGCATCAAATTCAAGAGCACCCAGAAATAAATTAACCATGCTTCATTAAGCAATTGTATAAGATTTTAGCATGATGAACCAGTCACAAAAATTATTTTTCAGTGGATAGTTGATATGTATGTAAGAATAGAAGGCACAAGGTTGCATTTAATTTGACAAAATCTAAACAATCTTGAATCTGAACCTGTCTTAGAAAATTATGTAGCAAATATTATTGCAAATAGTAGCTATAGATGTTACATAAATTCCTTATCATCGATAATTATTGATGAAATTTCCATGTGCCCACTGTAAGAGTTGAAGATTAAAGATACAGTATTGCAGGATCTATGCAATGAAAATGATAAACATAAACCATTTATAGCAGGGATGTCCAACCTTTTGGACATTACAAAATTTCTCAGGCAAGCGGGCCAGAAAGGACCTCTTGATTTAAGCAACCCTTATATTAACAAGAATAAGAAAAAACCTTTTGTACTTCTACAGTTTAAAAGAATATATAATACAATATTTATTTAAAATATAACCCAAATACTAATGAGCATAGAAAAATGTTTACTTTTCAAACTAAGGACACAACATTTTTAATGTGGACTCTGAGTCTGTTTTTCGATACCAATACCGTTATCCCACATGGATCATGGGCAACTTTAACTGAACATTGAGTCACGAGTTAACATAATTTTGCATATTTTCATAATGTTACATTGAATCAAAATATGAGAGCCTTACCAAGTGAAATAGAATGCCAAATTTAAAAAAAAGGGAAATGGTAAGCCCAACAATACCCTCTGTTAGGCAAAAATATTATTGAAATACCTCAGCAACCAGGGACGGATCCAGGGGGGTGGTCCTGGGGGTCCGGACCCCCCCCCGAAATATCACTTGTGCCTATTTTTCGAAAATGAAACTCAAATAACGCAAATAAACACACAATTTAATAAGCAATCACTAGTGAAAATATTCGAATTTGTCTAACACAATTCTAACGTCACGTTTTGTGAAAGCCGAAATGTCTTTTATTTTTAAATTTTTTGATCGGACCCCCCCCAAAATTTTTTTCTAGATCCGTTCCTGTCAGAAACTAAAGGGAGGTGAAAATAATATTATTAAAGAGGTTTATGGAAATATTTCTGAAAACGTACTCTCAGATGACATATTGAAGTCAGTTATTTTAGTACCTGAAAATGATGATTGTATTTTTACTACTGATTTACTTAATCGAATACCAGGTAAACAGAGAACATATTATAGTTATGATAAAATAATTTGTGATGATGTTTGCCGCCACCTAAGTTAGTATTGAAAGTTAATGCATTGTTTTATTGATCAGAAATTTAAATATAAAGGAAGCATTAGTCAATGCGCCTGAAGTGTATGCATCGTAATGTGTTAAGCTTTATGGAATGAGATATCAAAATATTAATAAATGTATACAATAATAAAAAATTAAATACACCAATTTATAATTCAGATAAATCTATACACTAGAAAAAATAGCCTTAAAGAATATTTGATGTTATCACTTTTAATCATTAATTTTATAGGGTAAAAGCTACTGCACCTTAAAACTAACTATCAATGGAAACTGAATTCATTGCACATAAATTAGTTTAATAATTTTTAAGCACTGTATGAAGCCTTAGATAACTTAATAATACAAATAAATTGTGTCTAACCCCTGAAGATGGTGTTCTTCTCGCCAGCCAACCAATTCGCTGCAACTCCACATCAGTATTTCCCAGTGCTAATGCTCTGTTAGCTTCTGACATGGCCTGTAACATAAATAAAATGAATATTGTCACATTTCCAATTAAAATCTTTGGTTTGAAAAATACTTCTGCATTGAAAATTATACTAAAGAATCAAAATTGCAACTTTTTACAATACCTACAATGTGCAGACATTTCCGTAGTACAGTAAATGTTCAAATATATCCCCTGTGCAAATATAAGCATAAAAAATCTGATGTACCCAGCACGTGACTTTCTCCATATATAAGATGTAGATATTTATCTACAACAGTATTGTAGAAGTCTATATTCAATGCATAAGTGAATACAATTAAGTGCATAACGTTCTAACCTACACAATTACAGCTATACACTGGAATTGTTTTATCAGGAATTCCAAATATCCATCACTTGCTCCTTTCTAAATGTTCGTCTTAAAGATGATGGGAGTAAAAGAACAAAGAAGAAAACCTTTTAATTATTATCAATCAGCCAGAGCTCAATCTATAGCAAGAGTGTGAGCAAAAGATGCTTTGCATTACATTGTTTGCCATGTGAACAAACCCATAGTTATGAACTTTATTGTTATTATGAAGAGTAATCAATAATGGCACAAAACAATTATAATTGAATAATTATTTTGAAATAAATATGCATGTTTCAAATTCCAAATCAACTTCCAAATAAAAGTTTGAAGAAATATAGTAATCATGTTGTATATAGCATTATTATGAAATAATATAAATGAAAACGACATTTAAACGTAAATATGTCGCAATAACCATAAAATTGGTTAATTATGATACGACCCCTAAACAGTTGTTGATATTGAAAATTATTTTAAATAAAACTTATAGAAAATTAAATTTTTTGTAACTTTTGTAGATCATTGTATATACCTAAATATCAGATTAATGGATAATTTTGCGAAAACGGAAATGAGCTTTCAAAAATAAAGCTTGATTGCCGGCAAACCGATTTACTCCAAAAACTAATCATCTCTAACAGCACCTACCTAAGTGCTATGTAGCAAATTTGGTGTTTATACATCAAATGGTTTTCATGTTAGAGAGCCCACAAAGTAAATAATCAGTATTTCACTAATAACTCCTAAACAATCAGTGATACAAAAAACTGTTTCAAACAAAAGTTGTAGTATATTACATTTTCTGAAACTTATATACATAATGGAATATATCTAAATATCATATTTATGGAGATATTTTGCAAAAACAGAAATGAGCTTCAAAAAATAAAGCTTGATTTCCGGTTAACTGATTTAGTCCAAAAACTAATCAACTAAACTCTAACGGCACCTACCATAGTGCTATCATTCTCTCCCAAGCGCTCCGTTTACCGTCCCTTCTTATGATTCCCAGCATACAGCGCTCCATGCTCCCTTGCGTTGTCTGAAGTCAATGGGTTATTGCAGCATTTAACACCCAAGTTTCACTACCATAGGTCAGGACAGGTAGAATGCATTGGTTAAAGACCTTCTTCAAAACCATTGGCATTCTTGACTTCATAATGTGCGAGTTCCTACCAAATGCGCACCAGCCAACTTTCATTCTTCTGTTTACTTCATTAATCCTGTTTTTCTCTCCTGTTGTTACAATTTGTCCCAGGTATGTGTATTCCAAGCAAACATCCAGAGGTTTTCCTTGAAGTTTGACTGGTTCTCTCAATGCAATATAAATGAACATTACCTTTGTTTTTGTTAGGTTTATCCTGAGTCCTATCTTCTGTCCCGCTGCATTTAGTTCTTCTGCGTCGGCTGCAAAGAGAAGTATATCATCTGCAAAACGGAGGTGACTGATGTACTCCCCATTTATTCTTAAGCCCTTCTTCTGAACAAGATGGGAGATAGACCATCACCATATCGAACTCCCTTTTCAATCTTGAATTCATCAGTCTCTTCATGCTGTATTACAGAAGCTGTGGCATTCTCGCAGATACTGCGCAAGAGACAGATGTACTCAGAATCTATCCCTAGATTCTTCAGAGCTTTCAGAGTGGAGGAGGTACTTACCAAGTCAAAGGCCTGTTCGTAATCCTCAAAGCAGAGGATGAGTGGCATCTCGTACTCATTCGCTCAGTTAATAATTTCTTGTAGTGTGTGGAAGTGGTCCATAGTGCTGAAGCCTTTCCGGAATCCTGTTTATTCTCTAGGCTGGGCGGAAGATAGGGCCATCTTAAGACGCTCAGCTATTATCCTCACGAATGTCTTATAGACAACTGGAAGAAGGCTAATGGGGCAATAGTTCAAATCTTCGTTGCTTCCTTTCTTGTGCAGAAGGACAATCCTTGCATGGTTCCATTCCTTGTTTTAGACAATTACTGAATAATTATGCTAAAAACATTAGCAATATCTGTTCCACCAGCTTTCAGATACTTCACCAACACCCCATCTGCTCCTCCTGCTTTTTCATTCTTCATCTGCTTAATCTCCGCCATTACCCCTTCTGGGAGAATTGAGAGGGGATTTTGTGAGTTTTTGCTTTCCTCTTGGTTTTCCTCTTCGTCATTTCCCATCTTCTTGTATAGGTTGTCAAAGTATTCTGCTACAGTCCTCAATATTGCTGATCTGTTGTATGTTGTTGTGCCATCTCCCTTCTGTAAGGCTAAAATCTGTTTCTTGCCAATTGCTAGGCGTCCTCTAGCCCTCTTTATGCTCTTGTTATTTTCTATGGCCTCTAGCACAATCTTTTCATTAAAATTCCTCACAAATTCCTTGACTGCTACTCTGATGGCTTTGCAAAGCTCAGCATATTCAATTTTATCTCTTGGAGTGTCTGAATTCTTCAGTTCCTTTCGTCGTTTCATCATTTGCTGGGTTCTATCACTAAACTTCTTATCCTTAGGTTTTCTTGGCATGCTTGCTACTTTTTCTGCCGCTTTCTTCACAACTTCCATGACTTTGGTCTTGAGTTCTTCCTCCTGAAGTGCTGAGTATCTATTTCTTAGTTCCAGCTGAAATTGTTTCTTGTAATATGATAGTTTACCGACATTTATCTCATCCTTCCTGCAAGAAACCAACTTCTTTTGTTCCATATGGGGCTTAATATTAATTCTGCATCCAACAATTCTGTGGTCACTTCCAGTGTTGAAGTTATTCAAAACTTTACAGTTAGTTACAGTGTAGAGAGTCTGTGTACCAATATGTAGTCTATTTCATTTTTTGTTCTATTGGGACCTCTCCACATCCATTTCCTTGTATCATATTTCTTAAAGTATGTATTTGTTATATACATATTGGTGCATTCTGCAAACTCTACTAAGCGGTGACCTTGCTCATTTCTCTGGCCCAGTCTGTATTGTCCTGCAACAGTGTCATTAGCTTCCCCCTGAAGTACTCGAGTATTAAAATCTCCCATAATGATTTAATAGTAGTGGGCATCCTTGTCATGTTCAGTGCCGAGCGCTTGGTAAAGTTTTCAATTTCCTCTTCGCTGCTTGCTGCTGTTTATGTGTAGACTTGGATGACCTGTACTGAGCAACACTCATTTGTCTTTGGTGTGAGTTTACAAATTCTGCCAGATGAGCCTTCGATTTTTACCACATTATCCATATTGTACCATAATATTATTAATTATTATGTAAAAAAATATATTATGTTAAAATTTAAAAAATTATGGTAGATAAAAATGAAGGCATGTACTTGAAACAAATTAGCAAAAACTAAATCAAAGAGATACAGAAGAAGTACATCATAACGAGAGCTGACAAAAATTGTGCGAGGAAAAAAAAAGAGAGCAAGTGCGGTAGATGGAACTGAAGAGATTTTAATCCTTACACAAACTTTAGAAAGTTTAAAAGAATTTGTTTTCATCAAAAATATTATATCATTAATTCATAAACCGTAACCAAAGTCCATCCCTAATATAAAATAAGGAATATTATTTTTCAATCTATCGTTGAAGAGTAATCATTCATCACTAGGTAATGCTAATTCTCATATTAAATTGCTTTCTCAAGATATTTTAAATTTGCGCGCTTCATAGGCAATGACTGTGTCTCGAGGGATAGGTTACCCTTGGAATCCGAATCAGCATTGCTTTTATCTCCTATATTCCTACCCATCCTGGACCAGATGTTTTGGTGCCAATTTTTACTTTCTCCATATACGAAGTATAGAGAAAGTATTGTTTTCATGAAAAAAATCGACTTCGAGATTTCAACGGAAATACATGTTTTGGGGTCCCTAGAGCACATTTTGACCATTTTCAGAATGATGTCTGTGTGTATGTGTGTGTGAGTGTGTATGTGTGTGTGTGATAGTGGGCGCTCTAACATGAAAACTATTAGTCGTATCAATACCAAACTTCATATTTAGTACTTTGGTGTGTGCTGTCAGATTTGATTAGTTTTTGGAGTAAATCGGTCAACCGGAAGTCGAGCTTTATTCATTAAAGCTCGTTTCCGGTTTTCAAAATATCTCCATAAATATGATATATACGTGTATTGTATTACTTATAAAAGTTTTAGATAATGTAATTTACTATAACTTTTGTATTTAACATATTTTTGTATCACCGGTTGATTAGGAGTTATTCGTGAAATACCGATAAACCGGAAGAAGATGATTATGTACTTTGTGGGCGCTCTAACATGAAAACTATTTGTCGGATCAACACCAAATTTCATATATAGTACTTCTATTACACTCGTTAGAGTTGATTAGTTTTTCGAGTAAATCGGTCAACCGGAAGTTGAGCTTCATTCTTCAAAGCTCATTTCCGGTTTTCAAAATATCTCCATAAATATGCTATTTAGGTATATACTATTATTTATAAAAGTTTTAGAAAATGTAAACTACTATAACTTTTGTATGAAACATATTTTTTTATCACTGATTGTTTAGGAGTTATTCATGAAATACTGATAAACCGGAAGTTGCTGAATATGTACTTTGTGGGTGCTCTGGGCTCTATGGGCGAAAGTCCAAATTCATCGTTTTTTATCGAGCATGTCCCGAAAAACATTATTTATAATGTTTGTGACGTAAAAGATAATAATATATAAATAAATCACTCATCTTCTAAGTTTAGATGGAATATAGAGTTCGAAATTACTGTCGTAGATAAATATTTACATCTTATACATGGAGAAAGTCATGTGCTGGCCACATCAGATTTTTGTATGAAAAAATCCCACGGGTGGATGTCAATATGATGGGAAATAAAAATTCCGGCGCTGAGTAGAGGGGTCCTTGCCAAAAAGAGACAAGAGAAGAGGGGATAGGGTGGACAATGGGGAAAGGGAAACTCGAGAGAAGTCTCTTATCAAAGTTCCCAGAATCATTTTCCCCAACTTCCCCGAGGAAGGGTGAGGAGAGTTGTGAGAAACAAACGCATAGATTAGGTGACGATAATTTTTGAAACTAATTATTTTCTGTTCTTTGAAGAGATAACGTGCCTCAGATTACCAGTCTTCGTCTCTCACGTCAACTGACGATTCTTAGATAGGCCTACTGCCAGGCAAACATAGAAACGTGGCACTTTTAATACTTCAGAAATAACCACTTGTTATAATTTCCTATCCTTTTTGCTGTGAAACAGACAACGGCCAAGAAATCACTCACTATAACACAATTCTCATTATATGCCATACTTGTTACAACAGGTTTCTGTGGTACTTATATAATTTGTTTTAAGTTTAAAATTATTCACAAGAATATTGATGCAAACATTCTTTTGAGAATGTGTCATGCAACAATTTGAGAGGATGAATGGAGAAAGTTAAAAGAGATGAGCAATGGATAAATTGATTTTTAACTCTTCTGTTATTTATAACAACAAAAATTTAAGTATGTCTCCTAAATCTAATCGATTTGGTGATTTACCTGGTAAATATTACACTAGTAAGCAATCTGTACTACTTTTCTAAATTATGTAGTAAATTTATCAAATACATAAAACTAAAAATCTTCCATTCATATTATTGTTGCTAGTTTCATCACATATTTAGAAAAAAATTACCTAATTTCTTTTAAAATTCCTTCAAGATGTTTCCAGAATCCATTTACATTAAGTTAAAAAACAATGAGAAGTTTGATAAGAGTAGCAGAGAGAGAATTAACTAAACAGAATACAAGTTCATTGCAAGAATGTTAAATTAAGAATGCTACGTAGCAATCACAAATATTAGATTGTGTGAGAAAAATAACTGTTGAATTACATTATTAAGGTCTAAATTGAAATTCGACCTCATTGCTCACATTGCTGCAACTGATTTGATTCAAAGAATAATTTGCATTACATATTTTTCCTCCCTTCTCTTTATTAATTACCTTAGATGTTAATGAACCAATGGCTGAATGAAGAGCATTGAACCAAGAAGATGCCTCTGAACTGTCAGCTGCCCTTAGCACACAACAATGGATACCATCAGGTGAATGCAGCTCAATCGTGCGAAGCTCTGGACCATAGCAACAGGATAGACAACATTTGTTAATCGACAAAGGGGCCGATAATATTTCATATATCATGAACATTTCAGCAAGAAGTAAGGAAAAGATTTTAGCAGAGGAAATCATTGATAATACTACTAGACTGCATTAGCTGAAAGCATAACATACAGCTGCTTAAACAATCAAAGTTTGCTACTAGCTTACTTTTGCATTACTTCTATAAAAAATTGATTCCAGGTTAAAATTGACTCAGAAACAAGAAGATGGAGTTTTCATTTGATAAAAAAGTTTATCTTTTGGTTATCCTTGCCTATTTTCCTCCTGGATAATTGTTGACACTAAATGGGAGCAACATGCAAACATATTTCAAAAGCCCTCCTCTTTAATTAACTAATAATCAATTTTTCTGATGCTATCAGAATTTGTTTACAGTTTTACCATGAAGTGTTTATGCAATGAAAAACTGTTCATTGATATATCTCATGTATGAGCAGAATCTAATGTTCCTTGTAATTATTAATTCCTTAAAAAAATACTGTTTGTAAATATTTTACTTTCAAGTTCTCTTTTTCACATGCATCACTTCAGTCTAGGTTTTTCCATAATATTAAATATTTTTTATGAATTAACATTGATTTGTGGATAGCACTGATTATAACTTTTTTTAATTATTTTCTAATGCATATTTTCCAGCTATAAGAAAAACTTGCAATAAGATTTAACATATTTAACAAATATAATTGAAAAATTTAGGTGATTATACTTTAGAAATAGTTGAGACATTTACAATTTTCTGACAAATGTTGTGCTTTAAATACTATAAGTATGTTTTCTGTTTTTGGATTTAATTTTTATTTCAAACTACTTCTTATATCTTCTCAGTAGTTTCATTAAAACCTTGCTGTTTTATGTGTCTCAAAACACCCAAAACTAATTTTCAAGGAATATCTTCAGAGAAAAAACAAAATACTTAGTAACTAACATGACTCTAATAGGATACTGATAGCAGATCAATATGGGGAAGAATGGTTACCAGTGAGTCTTTGGATGGAGCGGAGAGTCTGCAATCATCAGTGGGTGAAACAGTATAGCTAAGAGCACAATATATACCGAGGACATTAATTTTTATTAGTCAATATCTCTGCTTACCATACTACCAGGTATACACAATTTTCTTCTTTTTTTATGAAAATCTCTATGTAAGTAAGTTAAAACAGGCATGTATGGGTTATAAAACAGCAGAGCGCAAGCTTTTTGGAAACATTATAGCATTATGACAGGTTCCTGGCAAAGGTAAACACCTCACCTGGGTCTGGTACCCTGAAGTTCCTGACGAGGTAACACAGCTGAAGAGGTATGTATCTTGCATCTGTGCGATGATTTTCTCCATTGAGTGTCGATGGACTGCTAAGTGACGTAGGATGGAGAGAATGGGAGGGAGGCTGTGGAGGTTCTGCCGATAAGAAGCCCCTCTGGAGCTCCCATCCAACTTCGCTGATTATGCTGGCCTTTCGAAAGTATGGGGTAACTTCTCGGAGGTATTTGACTGAAAGGTAAAATGATGTCACTACTGCAAGCATATTAAATAAAACAATATTTATGGGGAGATATATTAAATGAAGGGTTTCAGAGACATAACCCAGAAGACAGCAAGTAAAATGACAAAATGCATATCGAAAGAAGTGAAGCAAGGAACCAGAAAAGTTGATCAACACATGATATCATGTATCGTAGAACATTTAGCATTGGCACCCAAGATTCCATAAGAAATGAATTCCATATAGAAAATAAAGAGACAAAACATTTAAAAGACCAGTAGTCAGATCATAAAGTAGAAAAAGGTTTTTGCACCCAAAAATAAATGAAAAGAGAATAATTATATTTACGGGAGGATGAAATAAATGAGATATAGATTAAGATAGTAAGGATAGATTTTCAATAAATATTACGAGGAATGCATAATGAGAAGAAAGCATAGAATTAAGAGTTAAAAAATGTAATAGATGCCAACATGGGTACAGAAACAAGGAAAAAATCCACAAATAACGGACAATTTGAGAGTAAAGAGCATACATGATTTAAGAGATTTAATAGCATCATATTGTTAAAGATACAACCCCCAATAGCAGCATGAACATGATATTTGATACCACCATTCAGCAATAAAGATTGCACCAGCATGACAGCAGATTCCAAAGGCACCATCCGGAGTGATGTGGTTGTATCCAGAATGGTTTATGCAAGACGACGTTGGCCATTGGATGTTTGGGATTGGACAGCAGAAGGGAATCACGAAAGGTGTTGCACATGGACAGAGAGAAGGAAGGGATGTGAAGGCAACACAAGGGCATGCAAAGAAAAAGAAAAATTAACAATCTAAAGCACTAAAACAGTACAATAAGATATTAGCAAATAATAAACTGAAACGTCAAAATTGTATTCTAGCAAAAGGTGCATGCTTAACTCTTACATAGGCATATCTCCGTTAACAGAAAACTTGGATAGGACTGTTTTTATAATTAGCACATCGAAGTACCTAGTTGGAAATTAGAATGAATGCCCCAATTAATAATTTAAAAAAATTGATAGTGCCAATAGAAACAAAAGACCATCTCTATAGAAAGGAAGAACATATTCTTTATCCATTTTGATGCAGATGAAGCTTTCAGCAATAGACAGAAAAAATTGGCAATCAAATTTTGTCAACAGCCTTTGGAAAAGCTAATTATTAATTAACTTAAGGGACCTGTATAAAACAAAAAACTTTCGTCATGTGTGCTTTTGCATCTTAGTTCCAAGATTTGCCAGTCTATTTCCCTTACTATGGTGGACCGGGTAGTTGAGATGAAGTAAACAAAAGAAGGCCCAACGTGGTAATAAATGGCAAGACCCCAAGTCCAAATCAATTTGTAAAATGCTCTCATAAGAAGTGTATTAGTAGTTTTGGACAGCTCAGACAATTTCAGCATTGTGGATTGTCAAATTCAACAATATTTTTTTAGTTTTTACTTTCTCCCTTTACGTAGTATAAAGAAAAAAAATTCGACCTCCAGATTTTGACGGAAATAGATGTTTTGGGACCCATAGAGCTAATTTTTGCTATTTTCTCGAACATGTCTGTGGTAAAAAGGTTTGTGTGCGTTCTATCTATAAAAGTAATTATCCGATCATTTCCAAACTTCATACTTAGCATTTTCCTAACAATGCCAAAAGTTGCTTAGTTTTTGGTGAATATCGCTAAACCAGAAGTTCCGGTTAAACCGGAACAAAAGTTGGTTTCTTTAATATCTCCGTCAGAATGCAATGTAGGTATATACAATTACAAACAAAAGTTATAGATAATGTACTTTACTACAACTTTTTTACTAAACATTTTTTCATAACACTGATTGTTTAGGAGTTATTCTTCAATAATGGTTAACGGAAGTTGTTGTTTATCCAGAAATGGAAGTTTTTCATACATATCTCTGTCAGAATGCAATGTACGTATATACAATTACATACAAAAGTTATAGATAATGTATTTTACTACAACTTTTGTATGAAACACTTTCCTGTAACACTCATTGTTTTGGAATTATTTATATATTACCGAGATAGGCTTCTGTTTTCAATAAATATGGAGAAAGTCATGTGTTGGCCACATCAGATTTTTTCAATTGGAAAGAATTTTCAGCACTATTTTGTTAAGAATGATTGTTTAAATAACAACTAAAGTTGTTCCTCAGATGCTAATTTAATTCTACTTTCTCATCATTTTTTCATTTTATGACGTTTCTGATTTTCTATAACAATCATGGATCAGTCGTTTAACACTACATGACTGTAAAGAGACCCTCAACTACCAATGCGATTGCTGAACAAGAGCACATACGTCTTCCAATCCGCGCACAGTAGAAATTTAAAGTTATTAGAAATAATTGTTGCAATTAATGATAGGTAGTATGAAGATAAGTCAACATTTTATGAATTTATTATTCTTAGTTCCAGTTAAGAAAACACAGGATCAAACTTCTGGCCATGTAGAAGGGTTAATTCTCGATTAATGATCTGAGAAACAAAATACTTATCATTGCAAGGTAGGAAAATATAACTTTAGGGAGAGTTTTAGCAAAAATTAGGGGCACAAAAAATATTTTGTTTTATGTGCAGCTCTTGGATTACTGTGGGGATGCATGTATTATTTTTCAGTCTTTATTTTGCTAATTTTTGTGTCTTTGTTTTCTATTTTCACTTTTAACCCTCTGATTATATGTTACATCTTTACTCCTAAGTGTACTGTCAATATTATTTCAAAATAACAAACTGGATAAATTTACTTTTGTTTCTGTGTTTCATCATTTACATTCACTACTGCTTTGCTGAGGTGTGAATATCTATTTTTCCTTCAGTTCAGTAAGTCAAAATTTGTATAGTATTTATCAGTTTTTCGATTCCCTGCTAAGCAAATATGGATAGTTCGGCTATTCTGTACAATAATTTCAAACGCAGGATTTTACATTTGCCTAAAACTCAAGAAACGGTATGAGCAATACTCGCAAACATAGTGTAGCATATTATTGTAATTCGATGCCTAGTAGTTGATTTATTAGCATGATTATGTTAGTCTTCAGTTTGATTCCCAGCAAGTTAAAGCATTTCCATGAGAAATACATGTAAAGTTAATTTAAATCTTCCTAAAGCTGTTGCAAGATTAAACTAAATTGAAAAATTTGCAATAGATTGAGAATTTTTGTAAGAAGTAATTCATTAAAGATTGATATTGTTTTCATAAATTTCAGATTTCTCTAACAAATCACAGAAAATTCATAATATTAAAATTTTTTTTTTCGATGTTCCACTGAACTCATTGATAGGAAAGATATGTTTTACATATTTTATAAACAACTACATTTAATCTGACTTCAACTATGTGGAAAATGATAAGGCACTTCAACTATCTCCTCTTAATTATCACACAGCTAGTGAGTTCCAAACACAGATTGACTAATATATTTATAATATTTGTTCACATCTGTAAGGATAAGAATCACTTCAATCACTTTACACAATAATAAGGGAAGAAGGTAAAATTCCTTTATTGAATATTCCTATATATCTATCATATATTGTGTTAACGAGAGAGATTAGCACATATATTATCATAAAATAATTCATTTAAAGTATCTATCTTCATTTAATCATTATATATCATCGTGTGCTAAAAACAACCTGTAGCCTGAATAATCATGAAAAACACAGCTTCCATGCTCTTCAAATTACTTTTATTTTCTAGAAAATGCAGGAAAATCATTAAATCACCCTGTTCTAGATGTGAGTTTTGCTGAAGCTAAAATGAATTTTGTTTTTATGCCATGATTGAAGAGACTCTAACAGTGTTCATCCAATAAATTCCGCCAATCCGGTCATAGATTATTCAGTAAATGGGAATCCGAGAACTCTTATATGTTTCATCTTTATGGCATACAGTTAACTCTTATCAAAAGCAAGTAGAATATCTCAATCTACGTTTAAAGGAAAGATTTTAAGTTTTCCATAGTGAATTATGATATATTTTTTAAACTTTGCATGCTCTTAAAGGCTGCTTGAAGTTCTAATGTGTTAAAAAGTATACTTCTCACCTACATACATAGTGTTATCATTGAACTCTTACATGTACTCCCTTGATTCATTTGTTGTTGACATTTTCATGCTTTATAATACATCTTCAGTGTTCTATTGAAATTTCAGAATTTAAAAGCATGTTTTATCATAGAAATGTTTTGGAAAGCCAGATTCTACGGTAAAAAAATTAGATGCCCAATGTTTCTTCTTCTAAGAAGTTATGTCCTTATAAGAATGGTATTAAGTCCATCTGCAGGTGGGCCAACACAACACACAACTTGTTATCAGCTCTATTTTGAATCACTTCATCATACTTTAAAAGAATCATTTATAACTAAAGGAATGAGTTTGTATCACCTCATGATATAAAGAAAATGATAAGGGAGATGCGAGATAATGATGAGATATGACTCATTACTATATAAGACAATATTTTATTGTCTAATACACTGTAAATAAAAATATAAGGGTGGAGTAAATTAGATGACCTAGGTAATGGAAATCCAGCAGAATGAGTTTTTCCTATTTAGGGCCAGGCTGTGTGCTGCATCAATAATTCTCAGACCAGGAAAGATTAGAAGGAGGTGACATATTCAAATCTATATTTGGAACTTGGAATCCCCCGATTTTTCCCTTAAGAGGTTAGCATTGTTTTCGCATTTTCTCAAAAAAGGTAAACATACACAAAATGTTTATTTTGCATATACCTATATGCAATATATAAGTGATATGAAATGTCACACACTTCTATAGAGTGAGATACAAAGAAGTACGAGTACAAACTTTTCCAACAGAGTATACAGGTATGTTATATATCCTTTATAACGAGTTCCTGAAAACAAAGTGGATAACAGGAAAGCATCTATTGAGCTAACGGAGATATGCCTGATCTACTAAAACAAAATAATATTACTTAAAAAATATAAACTACTATCTAAATTATGAAACTATTTGTTAAAAAGCAAACAAACCACCTGTCACATATAAAACATATAAAAGCAACACAGTCCTACATGAAATTGCATGCTCTGATATTAAAAATTAAGAGGAAATGATAAAGAATTAACTACGATTGTGCTTCAGAGAATAGAATACGTATTAATGGCAGATTATCTCCCTGAACCATAACCCAGTAATGTATTATCTCTTACAATTCCAAACATTTTTAACACATTGGACACTTGAAAAATAGCTACAAGTGAATGAAGCTACAGATATAAGCTACCAAAGTGAAACAAAAGTAAAAATAAATGAATTATCTCATGCTTTCCCAGTAAATTTCAACAATGAATGCTTCAAAGGTTTAAATCCATGTTGTATCTTTGCTTTGCAAAATTTCTATTTCACTTCATCCTGAAGATAAGGATAATATATCTGCAGAGATAGGAATAGAAATATTAAATTTCATGAAAGATACAACGGGGTTGGAAACCTTCATTGATGAAATATAAATGAGGTTTGAAATTAGGCACAGACCCAAACCACACATTTTATTATAGAACAAACAAGTACCTTGAGGACTATAACATGAAGCAAAATCACTAAGGTAAGCAGAATGTTTTGATCTATAGCATGATTCTCACTACCCAAAATGTTGACATAAATAAGCAGATCTTTTTACAAACACTAAACTCAATGACGCAGTATAAATGACTTCTATTAATAAAATGAATACTTTAAAAATACCAGTAATATAAGAAGTAAAAACATTTACCCGTGCAATTAGTACCAAAATGGTATAAAAACTTTTTATTGTTTTATGATATACAATTTCATAACTTCAAGTAACACTCTAAAAATGTAAACTCAAACTGAACAAAAATTAAGAAAAATATCATAGTTTAAAAAAGTGCTTTAAAATGGCCAGTATCTTCAAAATACCAACAGAGATGGATTATCATGGATGGATACAATCAGAGATGGATCAAAACTAAGCTAACTTGTGAGGTAAATATTTTTTTTCCTCTTTTATGAAATGATTATAGGTGCATACATATTTTTTTAAACCTATAGATACTTTCGACCTCTTAAACTAATAAAAATTTTTTACTATGTCGCAAAGTAATTAGGTAAAGGATTTAAAATGTGCTAAGAACACCAGAAAGATAGATAATTTTTATCTGAAAGGAATTACTAGCTTCGAGTCAATTTCACCAAATATTTTCACACATGAAAAAAATCTTGATATTAAAGCATATTGACAATAAATGTCACTCAAAAGTACCAAATATATGCATATCATGTTTTTAAAGTGAAAATTTATTAGTGATACTAAAGAAAAACAAATTTAAATAACCAAAATAACTAATTAGGAGATGCATAATCACAACCAATTAAATGCATTAAAAAGAAACTTGGCAGAAAAAACTGCAATGATAAAATATGATTTTTTTACAAAGTAGACCAAGTTAATTAACTGCATGCAGAATATAATATTGAAATCTAACAAAAAAATTACTAGGAACAATAACTAAATTTTAGTATAGAATAAAAAACTAACAGAAAGTGTTCTATCACTCAAATCTGCAATCAATGTTTGAAGAATGATGATGATTGGGTAATAATTGCATTTTTACTGCGAATGAAAGAGAAGGGTTGGTGAGTTTTCAAGGACAAAAAAAATGAAAAGAAAGATAAGATATGGCCATGAGATAGGTCTTCAAGGATTCTTGAGGAAACTGATGCACAAAGAACACCACAGATAAAACCTTGGGACATGAAACCAGCCAGAAACACATCTCACCCAAAATATTCCTCAAAAATATCACCATATTTACTCAAGAATAGGTCAACCTCTGAATTTTAATCACATTTTCCATTTTGTAAATTAGCCATTTCATTACAAATTACAGTAGCAATCAAAATTAAATAACATAAATAAAATATAACAAACATTCTAAAGCTAAACAGGGAGTGAAAAAAGCAACATGACTGGGGCTCGAACCTGGGTCTTCCACTTTCAGGGAGACTATTCTAATTAATTAATTTAACGACTTTAAAAGGCCATAAACTGTGTTTAGCCTTTTGTCAACATCCGCCACTCGCACAAATGCAGTTTGGCCTCTGAAGAGGCTATCTGCACTGAATGGGTTAACTACCACCCCACCCCTTTAACTTTAGGTGCAAGCTGCCTCATGCAAAGTTAAATTTAATTTCAAATATATATTTTATATCAATTTCAAAGATTTCTGCCTTTATTATTCACAAAAGAGATTTTGTAGAATTTTAACTCAAATCTCTTCTGCTCATTATATGAATAGAAATACCTCTTTCATGATTCAAATTTACAATTTTTCATTACAATTGTGTAGTTAAAGGTTATCTTTCATACAAGTAGATATGGCTTATGTTAAAAGACAATTAATATTCTGTTACAAACAACTTTGGATAGAGACAATTGTATATTACAATTCAGAAACATTTCCGTTTTATAAGATATAAGAAAATTAATTTCAAATAAGATAACTTGTTATCAGCTCTATTTTGAATCACTTCATCATACTTAAAAAGAATCATTTATGACTAAAGGAAAGAGTTTGTATCACCTCATGATATAGATAAAGAAAATGATAAGGGAGATGTGAGATAATGATGAGATATGACTCATTACTATATAAGACACTATTTTATCGTCTAATACACTGTAAATAAAAATAGAAGGATGGAGTAAATTAGATGACCTAGGTAATGGAAATCCAGCAGAATGAGTTTTTCCTATTTAGGGCCAGGCTGTGTGCTGCATCAATAATTCTCAGACCAGGAAAGATTAGAAGAATGTGACATATTCAAATCTATATTTGGAATCCCCCAATTTTTCCCTTAATCTTTATTATCTTGGCTATTGGTCACATGTGATTTTCAAAAATCAAGATGTTTCTTCAATCATATCTGTTGGATTTTGAATAGCAAAAACTAATTCTATTTCATTCTTAATATTTCTTGTCATCCATGTGACAGATAATTGAAAAAACACTCCATTGTCAGCTGTCAGAAGTTCTGTAGCAAAAATGTTCCCATACACACTTGTTTGTTCGTTGAGCTTTTGGATGGGTTGAACTTTCAAATTTTCAATTGAAATTTATTATTCATTTTATATATTTATCATCAACATCTTCAAATTGAAAGATGCCAGACTTCAAACCCAGTTACACAGAATATCAAATATTTCTTCTTAAAGGAGCTACTCACATACGAAACACACAGCTAAAAAAACTACCACAGAGAATAGAATTTTAATCTCTAATGTATTTAAGGTAGTATAAATTACAAAATTTATTCCCATGAAGAACTGTTACATACTTATCAAATTCATGAAGCCATAGAGGCAACAGATAATTGAAAGGCAAGGCAAATTAAATGAATTGAACATTACCAAACTAATTAACTTAAATTAGTAATGCTTTGAAATTTTGGACAGCAGCTCATGCCATTAACATTTACTTATACGCCTAAAACATATCGCTGAATGCCTTACATTGCCATTAGCCAATTTGGCCCTTGTGGAAATCAGAAACTGTCAAATCAGATAGCTGGTTCAATTCCAACTGAGGAACTATTTCATAATCACCATGTGAAGCTAAGTTCAACTTAAAATCAAACTAAAATTAAATTCATACAGGAAATATAAGGTAACCTTTAATGTTACAACAGTATGAATATGTAGATTAATAAAATTTTACATCTTCCCGAGAGAAATAAAAAAAGTTCGTTAACTGGAAAAAATTATGGAACTGTAAATATTTGTCATGCCAATGTTCTGGAGGACAAGTAACTTTCAAGGGAGAGGAGAGATTATTAATATAAATTCAAAATTTTTACACAAATGAAATTCAACCAGTTGGCTGGCTCCACTTTTATTGAAAGTCGCCACGTTATCGCAAAATTATATATAAGCAAAACCTTTAGCAACAACAAAACTCAAAGCATAAATGATGGAATATGGCACAGGAAAGCGTGGAATTTAACCCAAGGTTATAAAAGAAGAGAAAAATAGTTACTTGGCTGGGACTCGAACCCAGGTCTACCTTGACCATAAAAGAGCTAAATTACAGAATGGAAAATTACGTGGCTCGGTAGTTTAGTTGGTAAGAACACCTGCCGGGGAAAAAAGGAGACCTGGGTTCAAGTCCCAGATAAGTCACTATTTTTCTCTTCTTGTATAATAATAGGAGCATAAAACTTTATAAAATAAAATTTATAGCAATCAAAAATATTTGAGAAAACTCTTGCGATTTTGCTTCTAACAATTATAAAGCATGCTTGTGAGAATTCCTCGCATCCAAAACATCTACCAAATGGTTATTAGACCTTGCTGCTACCGCCTTTAGAATCCGAATCTTGAGTTACACAGAGGTTCGGTCACCATTTCCTCAAAGGCTATTTCTGGTCTTAATTATTCTACAACATTCCTCCTCAGACTTATGAGCAATATTGGGATGATGTTACGATCCTGGGCTATACATCTTTACACAGATTCTTCAGTCAACGAGGGCACCTTACCTTCCAACTGCACAACCCTTCCCGCCCTCTTCAGCGCTCTCACGGCTTCGTCGTGCGTTGCGTCCCGGAGGTCTTCACCGTTGACCGAAAGAATGGCATCGCCAACGTAAAGGGCCTCCGTCTGATCAGCTGCCATGCCTTTGAAGATCTTGGATATGAGGATTGGCATCCTATTCTCCCTTCCTCCTTTAATGGAGATCCCTAGGCCATTGCTGTCCGATTTTACCACTCTTACAGTGCGCTTTTGGTTTGCCACGGATTCGGGGACCTCTTCGGGAACCTCCTCACCATTACCGTTGACCACGCCTCCGCCCACTTCCACACAACTCTCGTCGAGGCTGATGCAGAGATGGTCGTCGTCCAGAGACACGAGAACTCGCTGCCATTGCCCCCTGACCTGAGTTTCGAGGACCCCTTGACGGGCGACCCCGCACACTCCGCCCACGGACACCATCTTCGTCGTGGGACTAGTTCCAAATGAGTCGACAGCTCTGTCCTACACCGCTTATTCTGACGATACACGCCCACGAAGACTTGTGTCCTTCAGAGCTCGGTAATAATTGAGTGCTCAATGACTTAAAGCAACATACAACGGTAACATTGATAACTGCATATGCACGAAGCGCAGTCAACTACGGATATGAGGTAAACTTTAATTGAACTGGTGAAGGGAATTGTCTGATAGTCATTGCTAAAAACCGGAAACCTCTCCCGTTTCCCTATTAAGTGAATTTTTTCGTAAAAAATGTTCTGCCATCCTTCGGCAAAGAATCATTCGAGATGAATACATAAGATACCTTTAAAAACATTATTGCCGAGAATGATTTGATGTTTACCGCCACGTTCACTCGCACTTTTTTGCTTAGCTGCCCACTATTTCTTATCTACGACATTCACAAGTCAATGGTGCTTCCAGAAGCATTTACTTGAAGCACTTCTATTTTTAAAATTCTTAGCTATTTTAAATATCTACCTTTGACTGTACAGCCAATCACAAACGAATCAGAAAACTGAGCGTTTCTCAATTGTAACGTGAATTGCGGTTCACAATGTCGGAGCACGAAAACTTACAGCCGTACTAGGCCACGTATGTTGTATAGATCACTTGATAATCAAAATAGCTGTACAGCTATTCGAGCGTAGAATCACAAAGGCGTATTTCTCAATTTCGTCCCCTTCTTCACAATTGCCATGTCATTCCAACTCGAAGCTTCTTTGTCTCACATTCAGTTCCCTTCGCACAAACTACTGCGAATAAAATCGGAGCAGATTTGTGAATGTGTCACTCCACATAACAGCGTGTATTAATCCTCAATAGAGTACTACAATATTGGACGTTCAGAACTGCTGGAAGGGCAGCCGGACGGTGATCGTACAACCCTGGTGGCCGCGTTAAGAATTACAATGATAAATGAGACACGCTATTCAGTTGTCGGTGAATTAAAAGTACTGAAATGCAACTTGTATGATACAAATCCCGATATTGAATCCGATGATGGATCATAGTACTCCACAAAAGAAAATCAAAGTTCCGCCTGGATATATATTTATTCACACTAAGTGGCAAGGAAGTTCTTTAATCCAGGGACTTAATCGTAAGATGTATATACCTTCGAACTAGGGTCATTGTGTACTAAGACTTTATGCTTCATTGACGAGGAATTATTTACAGGAAAATGTAGAGGCTGTTGTTACGAGGATTTGGGATTGGTAGACTTCTTCGCTTCCAGTGATTATCCCATTGTTTTTATTACCGAAGCAGACATGTTGTTACCCAGCTTGTATAAAGAAAAGCTTAAAAAATTCAGCAAGGTTTGAACAATCAACAAAAAATTATAATCAGTTAATACGAGCGTTATCATACTTTTATAATTTTCTTATTGTACCTTGATCTTTGAAAAATTTTCACTGGAGCCGCTAGTACGTAACATAAATAGTAACAATTATTCATGAATAGTTACTTCGCACCTTACGTGTGCATCACTTCTGCTTTTACAGTCCAAACTGCATAATCAGCAGTTAATGTTTTAGCGAATAGTTTCATTGATTTATCAACGTTCCTGTTGTTTTAGTTTAATATTTTCTCCATAAATTGCTCTTTGTCTGTAGGACTACCACGGGAACGGCGCTGTCATTACTTGCCGAAACGCATCCTCAATGGATTACTTTTCTGACCTACAAAAAATCGCCGTAATAGAATATTCTTTAACAATTATTCCGATTCCTTCTACATCACATTTGGAGGATACTATATCACAGATGGTAATTACTGTCATTATAGAAAGCTTCCCATTCTTTAAGATTGTAATTTAAGGGGAAATATCTATATTAATTTATTGAAATTTGTTTTCGAGTTCGCATTTCAAGTGTCTATGTTACGAACTGCGATGTATCAAAGGAATGTTTCTATTGATGTTTTTAAAATTCCAGATCAAATGTGAAAACAGATCTCCACTCAATCCGTTCAAATTTAGGAAGAATAAGGAAGAAATTCAAAATGAGCAAGCGCAACAGATAGCCATTTTAAGCACAATACCAGGGGTGAGAGAAGCTAAGGCTCTACGACTTCTTAAAGCTTTTGGTACGATTACTGCTTTATCTAATGCCTCATTTAAGGAGCTTTCAGATGTTGTAGGAAATGCAGTTGCTCATTCAATTGTTGATTTCATCCACAAATAATGAAGATGAAAATCATTATTTATCAATAGATGCTGAATAAGTGCTTCGTGGGTGATATTTTATTTTTTCAGTATTATACTATATTTTGAAACATCAATGTCTTGTTATTGAATTAAAATTTGTAAAAAGATATCTACATATTTTTTTATGGAATAAATTACTTTTATTTGTTAATTATTGGTTTCCTTAAAATCAAATAGTGTAAGGTGGAAGAAAAAATTTGAATGAAAAAATGTTAATGACACATCTGCCCACACGCAAGAGAATTTTTTTAGTGCATGGAACTCTCAATACTACCTATATTATAAACACTTCACTTAAAAAATGAAGCACCACAAGTAATGAATGTGGATTCTGGTCATTAGTAAAGATATTTAATGATTATTAAAGCCAATTACAAGATCTTAATCCTGTTGACATAATAATATATTAATCTCATTTTATGGTTCTGTACCGCATTGGCACGCAAGTCCTTTACTTTCATAAAATATGACACTCTTGCTGCAAAAGGTTCCTGGCCTGCAACAAAAATATGCTCAACCAAATTCTGTGACAAATTTATCTTAAACAGTGATGTAACACAGTGATTATAAATAATATTTACATCTATCGTTGGCTCTTTATTCTTCATCATTATTATCAACCTGCTATTTCTTTAAATAGTTCCTATAAATTCGCAAGTCAAATTCATGCTCATTGAGATTCAAAAAATTGCAAAATAACTGCTGATTAGCTTGAATGGGTAAAAAGAGAAAATTCCTGAGTTAATGATCATCCAGAGGATGCATTTCATTGGCAATTGTTGGAAATAAATAAGCTGAGTTACGATTACTACTCATAAAATAGCTTTTGTCTCAATGGGTTTGGATGTAATATTTAAGAAAAGAATGAATTCATTCTATTTATTTTGTACAAAAATGTTGTCAACATTATTATTTTAATTGCATCTTACAAGTATAGGGCATATTGGAAAGTATACTATGTCACTGGAAATAATTTACTTTTTAATCTTATTTACTGAAAGTAAATCAACGCTGAAAATCCCTGGTCAAACTCAGAAGGTAGCAGAGTGATAACCACCAGCAATATGATTACTTCTTCCTATTCAGACACTATGAAAGAATAAATCACTCTTTGGTATTTTCATAGATGTAAACTATTTGAGCAGGAAAGGCAATGTAAGTTTTCCTTGTAAACTACATCTTTTTCATTTAAGTTTCTTCTCTTCTTAAACTTTAAATTGAATGATAATTAAAATATAACTGATTACTTACTATGGCAATGACAAGTAATCCGGGATATTTCCCAATATTACATGGAATTCTATGGGTTCATCACATTTAAGAAAAACAAAATGGTAAATAAAACATATGGTCTTGTATACTGTTTCTTAAATGGATTATTGAAGAAGCGGGCTCATAAAATATATAAACTTTGCTTATTTAACAAAAAAATGTCTTTTTAATTATTCAAGACATAAATTACAATGTTTACTTCACTTTTTAAACACACTTCAATCGCAACATCAGATTTCATATTCTGCCACAAGTCACACATAACTCTTATTCTCAATTATCACATTTTTTATCCCAGAATCTATAAAGTTTGCTGATTCAATGATTTGAATTATTTTCACAAAATATGAGTCTTATGATTACAAACCTGGAAATTCATAAAAATCCTAACAATTTTCCAAAAACTTTTCAGTAATGGGTTCACTAGAACCCAAGTCTGGAATTACCCAAAGATTAAAATGAAATGAACATAAATATGAATAAAACAGCAATATAAATCAATAAAATAGGCATAATACAATAATTTTGATGCAATCAAAACTCAATAAAAAGCTGGACATTTTCTCCATTACTTTATAATTTGCTTAATAATTCTAATGAGTAATGGGAATACATCTTTCAAATTGGATGGTTCCTCATTCACACCATTAGAAAAAATCACAGTTTACCACTGATTTTTATAATCAGCCTATGAACAATAAATGATAGGAATGCATCATCTTTATAAAAATATATACCGGAAAATTGTTTCACACGACGGTTGAATACTGGATATCACATAAGAGAAAAACAAACAAGGAGTATGAAAATAACTCTAAGACCCTGTAAAATTGGACCCCTAAGAAAATCTAATTATTTACAAAGATTCAAGAAAATTTTCTCAATATATTGACCTATCACTCAAGTAAAAATCTTCCAAAAAATATATTTATTTATTTATCCCCAATCTCACTGTTTTTATCTTCCATTTAGTAGCTAAAAGATGGAGCTAAATCATCAATCCTTTCCGCCAATATGCGCAACCATGTGAGAGACAAACTCTTGCAGCACACTCTGCCTCTCCTTAGCTGTTTGCATCACTTCTTCGTGGTTTGCTTCTTCCTCTGTGTCATAGTCTGTTATGCACTTGTTGGTGATCAGGCTGAAGGCGAACACTGTCATGCCACAGTGCACTGCAGTTATCACTTCGTGCACTGTGCTCATGCCTGCAATTGAAGTTGAATTAAACTTTGTGTGGTCCACGTCTTTCCTCATTGAAACAGGTTTAATGGCTTAGCACAGAGGCTCCCAAAGTGTGGTCTGCGGAACCCTGGGGGTCCGCGACAATATTTTTGGGGGTCTGTAGATTCTTTAACAAAAAGTAGAGGATATCCAAATTTATATTATATATTAAAATTATATAATAATTTTGCTAATGAAATTCATTTTTCTGTATGACTGTCTTAAACTAATATTTTTTCCTTTGAATTAAAAGAAAACAATAAATATACAAGTTTGGAATATTATTGTTTGGTTCATGCCAAAACTGAGAAGGGGTCTCTTTCCTCTTTCAAGGAGTCCACAGACTGGAAAGTTTGGGAGCCACTGGCTTAGCATGTATTGTTTATGAAAAAAGTAAAAATATGAAGGATGAATAGAAATTAATTCAATACTCTACTTAAAGATTAGTTTATATTAATTTAAGAAAATTTTTATTGATAAAAACATTTGAACTAACAAAATTCTTGAGTAACGCTTTCAAAAAGTTATTTGTATAATTTGTTTGAATCAGCATTTAGTATTGTTTACTGCTTCTACAGTAAAGCTTTGATATACCCTTTGCAGTTTTATTTATGTGAGAGAAGAAAGTACTTATGAGGCTTATTTTTATCAAATAACAATTAATGGAAGTGACATTGTAGCTTTTTAAAATGTTGAGTACTCTGGAATTGAATCAATTCCTGTGAGATGTATTTATTCTCATAAAGAATATAACACAGCTGACCAATTTAAAGCCCTAGGTTCAAATTGAATGATGATTATAATATGTTTAACATTAACTAAACCTACAGTGTAGAATTTCAGTCTCTTGACTGGACTATTTTTAGTAAAACTATTCATTATGAAATAGATTTCCTTGGATATGAAAATGTTATATTTAATTAATTTAATTAATTTTAATACGTGAGAGATATATTTATAGAGAATATTTCGCTTCATTGAAGACCAATTTTTCTATTAAAATTTTATTAGAAATAATGGTCTCCAGTTTCGGTTGCCATAAGAGAGAAAATTAAATGGGAATTTTTATTGTTAAAAATGTGGCATTATGAACACATAAAGAGAGATGGTAATTGATATAGAAAGGTTGCTTGGTGATATTCATTTGTCATTTTTGTACGGCAGTCGCCATATTGAAATGAATAAAGAAGTCAGTTCGCATGATTCCTTTAAACGGTTCGGTTGTGTGTTTTATCCTTTTCCATCCACGTGTATATACAGGGCGAAGTATATACCTCGATTGATTTCTAACAGATGACACACATCGATTTTTCGTGAAATAACGTAGTATTGTATTTAGTGCATGTTTACGTTCTTATCAATAAATTTTTGGTTGCTAAAACAGTTTCCGACATTAAATATAATTTTGGTAAATACGGCTGTGTGTGTAGAAAATATCAACTATTTTTTTAAAACTGAAATTCCAAAACTTCCATATTTCCTGTTTAATCTTTCAATAAAAAGTCAATTATTAATAAAAGAGCAAATATTTGATGAGTTCCACAAATTGTTCACTTACCAACGGCATCACAGCCTAATTTTTCGAGTAGCCTCAGTTCGGCAATTGTTTCAAAGTTTGGTCCGCCCATGATGGCATACACCCCTTCTCTTAGATAGGGAGTTGCTCCTATTTTTTTCGCGGCAACTTTTGCATAAGCTCGTAACTTGGCGTTGTATGCTCTGCTAACTGCTGGGAATCTGGGTCCAAACCTGTAAATAATAAATCAACATTATTTACATCGTTCATCCAATAAAATCCAAAACTCGACCCCTTGTTTCCCGAATCCTTGCTTATGTCTTAGTGCAATAAAGTAATCATACTAAAATAGACACGTTAAGCTAATTGCATACTTCATCATTAATTTATAATGAATTTGTTCAGAGTTAATAACACTGGCGTTTCGCCGGGAGAGACTCCCAATGTTTGAATCGGCGTCATCTTTATTGCTTGGGGGCAACGGCCAATTGTTGTTATTATTGACGTTGTTAACGAAGAAAATAGTGGAATTAAAGAGGCCGCCATTTTGAACGCTCAAAATATACCGTAATAAATACAGTAAAAAGAATAAAAGTACTGCATTGCCTACAACACCAACTACCCGTCAGATATAAGTAAAATTATTACAGGCAATGCGCACTTTCCAAATTTTGAAGGATCAGATAGATACATAATAGATGGATATTTATAAAAGCTAAATCAAGCTCCGACATGATGGGCGGGGATGTTTACTCGCAAAATAATAAAAGCTATGGTTAAAAAAAGACTGTTTCTTCAGTTTAACAATTTTTCATTACCTCAACAGTAAATAAATTGCATGAAATTAGAAGAAGCCTTAGCGATTAGAAGTCGTGGTACTGTTTTTTGTAAAAAATGAAATTTGCGGTAAAAGTCCAATTCTTTCTTAGATTCTTTCCCATAAAGTTTTCACTGAAAGTAAATATTCATTCGTAGTTGGTGCAAAAATTACACAGTATGTACTAGCGATACATTAGTTTTAAATAGGGCAGGATGCCTTAGGCATCGCTGATTCTTCGATGGCGAAGCGTAAAGCGCTTATCGCAGTGCCTTTGATAAGAAATTTTTAGTGTAGTAACTCCAAGAAAGCGCACCAAAACAGCGGGTCACCACGCGGTTGCATAAGATCCAGGATAAGTTGTATCTGTGCAATTATCTGGGTAACTACCGACAGTTTATATTAACTCACGAGGCGTTTGTATTTGCCATAGTACTAAAACTCGTTCATGATATTTATTTATAATCAGACATTATCTGGTTTGATTTATTTTTATTTTAATTAAAGGAAAGGATGAAGTGAATAAATTTCATCATAAATATAAGTCATGTAATTCAAAAGATGATTGCATAGTTAAATTAAGGCAACACAAAAATAATAGCTTGTATAAACTGGGAGTAAATACAGCAGAGGTTTCCCGAAAAGCCAATGATCAAGTTGAATATACATGATTAATCAAAAACATCGATCAAAATCCACTTTTTATCACCCACATCTTAATTTTGAGTCCACCTTTTGGCGAGATTATTTTATTATTCCCTCTCAAATGTACATAATAGTATAAAATATAATTCCGTTGGAGCATAGGGGTCGTACACAAATCACGTGACGAAAATTTCTCCTATTTTCGATCCCCCCATGTAACAGGACCGTAACGCCAAGCAGGGCCCCTCCCCCCTCCACTCCGTTACGTAGCGAGTGCTTTGTGAAAAGTTTTGGGCTTATATTCAGGAAAGAAAGATTTTTAGTTCCCAATAATAATTCACTTTTTAATAAACAATTTCAATTTTAAAGGCCTTTCATACATTTCACCTAGAGTCGATGTCTTGACCTGTTGTTAATTAGCATCGCACAAATCACAGACACCCTTCCACACTCCACTCGCACTCCGACTACTTCCGTTCGACACTCACTCGGATCAGAGCTGCCAAGTCTCCCCGGTAAATTGCACGAGAGTTTTAAATTCAAACTTTAAACATGCAGAAATATTGCTGCTATTTGCAGTTCTAAAACTATGACGTAACGTGAACCATGACCCCCCTCCCCCCACGTACCAGGACCGTAACGCCTGGCCGGACCCCCCCCTCCCCTAAATTGCGTTACCTAATTTGTGTATGGCCCCATACTTGAAAAAAAGTGAACTGAAAGCACAAACGAATTGTTGTAGCAACGAGTAAATATCGATTGTTGAAGGAATCTATGGGCAGATATTTTCAACGTTAAAAACGTACGCATTTCTACGCTTACAATTAAGGCTTATGTTGCACGCAGTTCGTAATTAGAGCCAGTAATAAGTGTTTTGGCTGAGATTTGCGGCGTTAACAAAGAAAGCTATATAATTCAGCATACATTCTTGCAGTTCAAGTTTCATGTATTCATTCAAATGCAAGAAACAGTAATACTTTATTCGATGATCCATCTACGGGATAGTTTCGAAATTAAATTACTCACACACCACTGATTTCCGTGCGCTGAGGTGGTTGCTTCCTTTGATCTCAATCAAAAGCTGGCCTGCTCCTTATGATCATTTATATAGTAATTTCTTTAAAACTATATCTCTAAATAGTTGCGTAAAACACATGTCATGTTTTCTTCTCCTTTCGAAACAATCTGATTTCGCCATGCGATATGTCGTCACGGAGCAGTTTAATTATAACTCGGATGTGAATTAGGAAATCACACTCCGTCTTAAATAATCCAACGACAAACTTCATGCTATTCGTCACAAACTAGCATGACCTCAAGTGATCTCACTTCAATGCTTACGGAATGACATTTTCTGACTACTTAAGAGCTCCGATGTATCAAACTGTCCCTATTTATTTATCTACTAATTATATCCATATTGTTGTCGCCCTCTACAGTTTGTACTTAAGCGATAATGCTACTGGAAATCGCTAACCAATAAGAATCAAGTTACAACAATAGACCAAACAAGGACCACATTTTTATTGATCCATTCGATTACTCTGAAATAAATTAATTTCCTAATCTATTTAGTTTATATATTTATGTAACCTTTTTGTTAATAAAAACCTTAAATATTAGTTATGCTATACAAATGACAAACAATCTATAAAATATTATGGTAATTTAAGGAAGTGGAAAATACAGTAATTACATAAATACGTAAAATCAGTTCCTACAGTTGCTCCTAATGTGCTGCCTTAACAGAAAAGAACACTAGCAATGAATGAGTAGATCCATCAAATATCAGCACAATAAAGAGTAGGAATAAAAATCAATTAACGATATTACCTTAAATAATATAAAGATTCACAGCTGCCATTAAAAATATAGTAAAGAACATTCTTGTGCGTTACATCTTATCATTATTTGTACTAATGGAAAGGAAAGAGTGCATGTCACTTCATTCAGCATTCCGATACGCGGCGTGAGTAAATCACGGCACGTCACGTTGCACGTATCTTCACTATTAATAAACGCCATGAAGAAAATAACTAAAACGGTCAAACATCACACGCAAAGACAAGGGGCATCTGACTCTCATGTCTCCGGTGGCTGTATATCATTATCATCGTTACAAAGATGCAGTAGAGCTCAACAAATAGATTGGTCGATACATCTATGGATGAACTTTGAAAGCCACCTTCCGGCGAGTGGCAGGGGGTGCTCTGTGTCTCTACTTTGTAAATCGATCACTTTTTGAAATAATGAATGCTTGGAGCGTGACCTATCAACAGAGAAAAACATTCAAAGATAAATACACTACCAATAAGTACTTACATAGATTGAATATAGAGTTCGAAAATACTGTAGTAGATAAATATTTATATCTTATATATATATGGAGAAAGTCATGTGCTGGCCACATCAGATTTTTTAAATGTGATCTGATTCTTATTTATGTATCGCATGTAAGTACTTATTGGTAGTGTATTTATTTATTTTTAAATGTTTTTCTTTTTCCTTATCTTTTAGCTATTACTATCGGTATGTTTGCGCAGGTTTTTCACACCCCCCTTCCTCGTGGGTGTTTTCCTGCAGTGGATTCTTTTTCCCTAAGAATCCCTTAGGTTTTTTACCTCCACAATTCTTCTAATTTTTTCTACTTCTAATTTTATAATTAATGACGATGGGTTAGATGGAAGAAGAGACTTTTAAGCCTCAGTCTCGCCCAAATAAAGACGATTTATTATTATTATTATGAATATACCCCCTATCTGTGGGGATTTCCATACACTGCCACCAACATGGCCTTCGCATTAGACACTGGAAAATCCCCGCTGAGTACATCGCAAGCACTTCTCCCTCCGCCGCTGACGTAAAATTCCCCAACAATCATAAGTAGATTGAATTATTTCAGGCAGCGGTCTAGACAATGATCCAGAAAAATACTCAATACCGAGAAGTGTTTATCGAGGAAATCACTTTGAAACAAGTCTTTATTGGCTGAATAATAATAATAAATTATGCGATTATCGAGATATTTTACGTTGATTTTATTTTATCTTATCAAAATATAATAGTTTTTGCGTTTATTTTTATATGGGAAATAATTCACTGATTCGTCGATTCTACTGGTTCAGTTTTTTGATTTGTTTGATTTTTTTATATTTTTTGATTTTTGTCTTTGAGTTTTGTTTGTTTTGTTGAGTCTGATTTTTCTTCCAGCATCCGACCTGTTTACATGGCAAATGCATAGTTTCTTCTACCTCTTCCGAGAGCATTCTCACTGATTGTTTTGAGTTTTGATCATTTGCACCAACATTTATTTCCTCGTGTTTAACGCCACCTGATTTAAGGGATGAACAAAACGCGATGCTTTCACTTTGACTTTGTTTTAAGCATAAACATGCGGTTGATTTCTTTCGAAGCTCGAACATCTCGCATTAAAAAGATCGATACCTACGGAGAAACCATTTGCCTCAACGTAGAACCTTAGAGGTCCACTCGATTGCTATTGTAGCATAATTGTTGCTTTTGTTGTCTGGTGGTATTGTTATATGAGAACAAATGAGTTGAGCAAAACATTGTTGCTGTTGAGTTATTCATGTGATTAAACTTTGTGACGCATCTTTTTATTTCAATTCTTACTTAATCTAACATATTATTATTTCACAACTTTTTTAATTAAACAATAAGCTTAGCTTATTAGCTCAGCTTATTTCTATAAGCAATCAATCGTCCGAATAAAGTTACGCGATGTGGCCATATTCTCTTCCTTTCACTCAAATCTATCAGTTGATTTTATTTTTCATGTGTTTTTCGTGCCCAAAGAGAAATATATGATAATAAAATTCACAAAATCGGGCGAGATATGGTGGAAATCCATCATGCAAAATGAAGGAGATAATTGGTACTTTTTCCAAAAATTAATATTTTTTTTTTTTAATAAAAAAATTTTGTGGAAAAAGCACCAATTATCTCCTTCATTTTGCAGAAATATGTGAGCTATTTATGCAATTCGTAATACCTTCTGACCAGTATAATTCGCTCAGGATCAACTTAAAAGTCATTTTATAATGTATGTACTTCGAGCAGAAAGGTTTTTCACGATGATTTACATCAAAGAGTTAAAATATATTATTTAAACTACGAAGAAATTGACCCAACAATATTGGTCAGCAATTATGCAACTAGTGGTATACCTGCTTGTATTTATTTCCATCTGTGTTTTAGCGGGTTTTTTTCGCTCCCCTTCTTGTGTGAGCGTTTTCCCGCACAGTGGGTTTTTCTCCGAAAGCCTTCAGCCGAGGAGTTTTTCCCCACACCCCAATTCTATTATTCTTTTTACCTCTTCTTTTTACTTTCTTTATATATATATATATATATATTTATTTATTTGTATTGTTTTTCCACCTTTTTTTGTATTTAACATTAATTATCCTTAATGGTTAGGTGTAAGAGAGGCCCTAATGGGCCTAACCTCGCCAAATAAAGAGTTTTTATTATTATTATTATCTTCCTAGGTAACGGTCGAGGCGCCTATTGACACCGTTATCTTTCCAGAGTATATCACGAGAGAGATGTAATTCCCATTGAAGGCTCACCTTTCGTCGTTCTTCCCTTGTAGGGGGTTCACCCCAGCGAATCCCAGCAGGTTGACGTGGTCCTTCATGATCATTATGTCTCCAACCCTGAAGTCGGGGTTGATCCCTCCAGCGGCGTTCGTCGCCAACAGATGAGTGGCGCCCATCAACTTCATCACCCTCACCGGCATTGAGCACTGCAAGGAAATCCTTCTCATTTACGAATGCATTGGTTTGTCACTTTTTCATGTTTGTCAAACGAAACATTTTAAATGCTTTATTTTAATCTTAGGAAAGATGATGATAGAAAGTTGGTACAGCCATGAGTTTACATTTACATTTAAACCCTGCAATCCGCCAGTGGCGCTTGGCAGGGGGTGTTAGACACCGAAATACCTACCTAATCCGGAGAGCTTCTCTAATACTTCGCGGGAAAAATGACCAAAAGTAGCTATCTGTCCTGGCAACTACTTCCCTGTATCGCTTTTTAAATCGATAAGGTCTTGATAGGTAACATTTAAAGAGAAAATATCAAAATAAAAAGCCACGTGAACATCTGACTAAAACTCTACTAGTTCAAAAGTTTTTTTAACCTCATTCTTTTAATTTAATGCTATATTTGTATTAATCTGGTCAAAATTTTTAATCTGAGTGTATTAGATAAAGTTCACACGATAAATAAATAGAATAAATTACTTTATATTTGATTAAACACACTCATCGCAACAAATAAGTAATCATATGCTATTTATTTTCGTTATTAGTTGCCATTGGCGTCGAGAATGACCGCAAATATTCCTAGAAAATCGTGTAGATTGCCCATCTTTCTTTATCCTTAATGGTTTAGTTTTATGATTTTTAAATCTCTTGAAAGCAGCAGAGATATAGTCATATTGCACAGAATTAAGAGAATACTACACGGTAAACTAATGAGAGTTTCAACTTTTAAAAACAGTAATTACAGCATTATGCACATGCCTTGTTTTGATTTCCAATCTTCACATTTTACAATTTTACATCATCATCATCTTCGAAGAATTAATTGATATAAACTGAAATTATCAGCATTTTATAAGATATATTTTATAAGAGGGCCACATCAGGGTTAAGTTAAGGGTAAACACAACTAACCTCGTTCTAATAAAAGGAAAAGATTTGAAACGACAATGGAAAAATCAATTACGTTGTTTACATCGTCAACAATGAGTCTAAAACGCTGAACGTAAATTTTAAACACCTCCAACAATGAATTTGAAGAATTGAATGGCTGGAGCTAAAAAAATAATATTTTTCCGGAAATTACCATCCACACAGGATATCCCTCGTAGGGATGGAACCTCCCTTGCAGACAAACCACTGGGACACCTCTCAGATGACCGAACACCAATCGTCCAGCGTGCCCAGTAACGGTAGACACAGGGAAATGGGGGATGTTTTCATATGGAATGGAAATCTTGCCTTCGATCAATTCTGCTAGGGAGCCTGTTGAAAAAATAAAGTGATTGTTGCGTAATAAAGAAATAACCAAAAGAGAGATATCTAAAATGTACATACAACATTGTTGATCATTGTCAATCAAGGACTTATTCACCAATATAATTTATTTAGGCCTGAATTCCCCTTGCATTCATACGGAAAAATGACAGCTTAAAAACTCGCCTTGGACGTCAAGGGAACGGGTTGTTTATAGCCACAATATTTTACAAAATTTTCGTTAATTTCATCAAAATTCTACTTTTCCCTCTAATCCTCTAGTATCGTTTCAAATAAAACAAAATGTTCAGCTCACCCAATCCGCTGCCGCATATAATTCCGATTTGAGGCCGAATTTTCGCTTTCTCGAACAAAAAGGCTGCGATATCCTGAAGCAGTTCGTATGTGTACCTGTGGAAATTACAGGAATCATTGTAAACTAAACTGTTTCAATTCCTATAAAATAGAAGGGAATACAAAAAGTTCAAGCATTTCCACGTCTTCGATTGTTGAAAAATAAAGCCGAGCGATATTCTTGCGCGCAATTGTTGCAATTATACAACAATGATGAGTCTTAACCAGCACTCGATAATGAAACAGTAGTTGACAGTGCAACAATAAGTTTCAACAATAATTTTCAAAAATAAAGCCGAGCGATATTCTTGCGCACAATTGTCGCAATTATACAACAATGATGAGTCTTAACCAGCACTCGATAATGAAACAGTAGTTGACAGTGCAACAATAAGTTTCAACAATAATTTTCAACAATAGTTAGTTGTGAACGACAATGAGACCTTATTGAAACTAATTGAATCCCAAGAAATGGTGAATACAGTATACAACAATTATACATAGGACATCATACGTGTATACGACAATTATAGAATTCAAGTAATTATTTATAAATGATAGAAGGTAACTTAAACTTTGCACAAGAAAGTTTACGGCTTAAACCCAAGTTGTACGAGAAGTGAAAAAAAGTCTCAGCCAAGTCACTATTTTTCACTCCTCGTAGAACATGGATTACCAAGCCGAATGGTTGTATACATAGCTAACAGATTTTAGATTAAATCCAATCTAAATATAAAGTATTCATGCCGAGGGAAGGTTGGAACCTCAATCCCTCCACCATTACGCATCAAAAGCAGTAGAGGTGGAATGGGGCTTACTACACTAGATGAGGAGTTGGGTCGTATTTCTCTTTTTCCGGTTTCTTAGCAAAAATACTTTAAGTGGAAAAAGCACCCGCATTCCATAATCGGGACTAATTGAATCATTTTTTGCACTAAATGAGCAGCAATAGAATGGATGCCAATGTTTAGCATCGTTTGCTATTAATCTTCTCGTGCTCATAATCTTCATATTAATATGAACAATGGCATGAAAAAATGAAAGTTGAATTTTTATAAATACTCCAACATAAAAACACAAAATAAGCTCTTCTATATATCAGGAAATGGTATCATGAAACGTGTGTCTAGAGAACGATATATAATCAAATTAATTGGATTTGCCTTCATTTTCGGATGGCAGAGTCCTTAGCATAATGGTAATGAAAATTATATATTTTTGAAAAGGATTACTGAAACTAATTCCGGGTGTCCCATTAGCGAAATCGAATTCTAGCGAAACCATGAGAAAAAAGATAAATCTTAATTAATGAATATTTGGCCTATAATCTGAGGAGAAGCAGGCAGTGAGGTTAGCCAATGTTCCCAGATGATAAGCGCGGTGCGACGTCGGTTGTGCAAGGGAGATCTTTGCTCTGCGGAGGGTGGGTAGCTCAAGAGAAATATCGACGATGCAGAAACGATGATCGCTGAGGCAGACTGAAATTGATGGCTTTAATGCCCTCCAATGAGGAATATGATCAGGCGTTAGCATTGACGTATGTTCTCTAAAAGATCTTAGCTATTGAAGTCGCAAATTAATGGACTGCAACTCCATTTCACAACGATCCATTTCCGATATGACACTACTTCTATCTCTACAGCAACTACAACGCAACTACTTTTCTATTCTAATCAACTACGACTCCATTCTACAAGTAGGCTTCATTACCACTTCCGATAATCACATTTATTCCTCAGGATAAATGAGAGAACGGTTACAAGACGAATATGTGGGTTTCTTTGATTAATATTTCCTTATTAAATGAATGCAGAAATATAGTTCCGTTACTTGTTATCACAGTCAGTTACAAGAATGAGATGTCTTTAAAGGCGTGGGCGGTGAATTTGTCCGGGGGGAATTCGTACGCTGAGAATTCGTACGCGGGGAATTCGTACGTGGGGAATTCGTACGCGGGGAATTGATCTTCCAACAGATTGGTACGCGGGGAATTGATCCCCCGCGCTGATGTTGTACTACTGTTATTCAGTCTTATGTTAATCTACACGCCCTGATTATTGGTTAATTTTATAAATAAATTACCCGGGGGGGTTGGGTAGGGTTGGGTGGGGTTGGGTTAGGTTGGTAGTACAACATCAGCGCGGGGGATCAATTCCCCGCGTACCAATATGTCGGGAGATCAATTCCACGCGTGCGAATTCCCCGCGTACGAATTCCCCACTTTCGAATTCCCCGAGTACGAATTCCCCCGGACCAATTCCCCCCGAACCAATTCACCGGGCGCCCTTTAAAGGAATGGTTAATTTTCCTCGAACCTGTACCAAAACATAAATGAAAAATATAATCTCAATTGAAATGTGGTCGCGGGCAGCCTGGTGAACGCAACGAGTGGTACTGATACATACATACACTCCCATGCATTTACATAAACAAAGCAAGAGCTCAATGCATACAGCAAGACACAAACACTACGCACATACGAAAAGTGATTTTAGTTTCGGTGAACGCATTGCATGTACGTAAATGCTAATAAACACGTAAAAATTGAAAAAAACGGGCTTTTGTCCATGATTGTGATCAGTATCTGAGAACCAGTCAACCGAAAAATAATGTTTTCACATTAAAACTCAAATTTTTTATAATTAAACTCAATAAATGTTCAACGTAAACGGCGTTTTCACTTTAAACCTAAGATTTCGCGCAGTTTTAAAATAAATAAAAGCTAACGGACCGAGAAGTAAAACCGGATAAGCAACCATCCGATGAAATCCTGGTAAACCGTTTTCGATCATAACCGTATCGGATACTCACTCCCACTTCATTAACTCCGCACAAAACGTAAGATATTAACATCGAGGAGGAAAGTTCCCTCAATTTAGCTGAGTGGACGAGAAAGCGTCCCGAAAAGGTAATTCCTCGATGGCGTGAGTAATGATCTTCCAGGAGCTAATTCGGAGACGGGATGAAAAATTTCCCTCGCTAAGTGAATATCGGGGATGCGCTACGCGGGGGGTCTTCTTTTTTTATTTCGCGTCGTCGTTATATATTCCCCAAATGGCAGCGGCATTCATCACGGATCTGCACGTACGCGAGCCGCCCTTCTTTTTTTTTATGGGTGAGGAGCGATTTCGAATGGGCAAAAATGGGATTCTGTCGACGCCGTTAAAAGAGAAGGCGAAATTGCTGCTTCGCAACTTCATCGATCCATTAATACGGACATATCTCCCTTTATGTATATATTCAAGAACATATTTCCATCTCAATATGTGTGAACGAAAGCGAGTAGTTACGTAAGCGTATATGTATGTATGTATTATTACCATTATGAGTGTATATATTCATAAATACATAAACATACGTACATAAATATACATGCATGCATAAATATAAGCACACATTCCTTTTATTCAAGAATTCTAATTCCTACTAGTTAGTCTAATTAAATGCCTTGGAGTCGTTGGTAAATAATTGGTAAGGTCTCAATTTATTTAATACCTTCATAAATATATAATATATCAATAGAAGCTGCCAATGGAGATTATGATAAAGGAGTGACGATGTTATTGCGAAATTCTTATTCTTCTTTGGGGATCTAGGAATATTTCAAGCCGAAAATTAACAGCTGTTTTCAGGAAGAACGACCTAAAACCTACTTAAATTAATCGAATTACAGTTTTAGTCATCGAATTAAATGACAGTTAACAGTTTTAGTTATCGAATGTGACAATTTAAATGGAAACGGAATTTCTGCGGAATTTATGTAATCCTATGGGTGAAAGAAGAAAGTTTTGCCTTCTGAAATATGGGAAATTGTGCGTTAACTTATGGGAAAATGTCTTCGGCTACGAGATTCGAACCCAGGTCTTTCCGCGCATGCAAATAGTTTTTGTGGAATTCTTAAAGTTGCTAGAAAATGAAACATACAGATAATCTAGTACATTTACTGTATGCCCTTACTATTTACTGTATGTCCTTAACCTTACTATTTACTGTATGTCCTTAACCTTACTATTTACTGTATGTCCTTAACCTTACTATTTACTGTATGTCCTTAACCTTACTATTTTCTGGCCAAAATTAATTATTATGACAATTCAATATTAATAATTGCCTCAATTATTGGTGGAACTATCTCCTAAAATTACAGTTTTCCTGCAAAATTTGTTATAAGAAAATCGCATTTACAATGGAGAAGTGAACATTCCAAAGGATGAAATGATTCTACGGATACCAACGTGCGACACAAACGAAAACGATTTAGAAGAATTACAACGGAAGGCGATACGATTTGTAAAGAATTGCTACGATAAAACAGCGAGTGTCACTCAGATGTTACAGGACGCGGGATGGGAATCATTAGAAGATAGAAGAAAAATTCAAAGAATAAATTTATTAAATAAGTTCAGAGAAATTACGTTTTCAGATGATGTAACCGATATAATACGACCCCCCTGTTATATGGGCTGTTCTGATACTGCCAGAAAGATTAGGGAAATAGATGCTAGAACGAATCATTTCAAAAATTCATTTTTTCCGCGAAGTATACGCGAAAGCAACCGTTTAGGAAAATAGAGTCAAGGTGCTTGCACCCCCTGCCACACGCCTAAAGGCGGCTTGCAGGGTTCTTACATAGACATAGACAAACAGTGCGTATGTGAGACTCGGCCAAGTAATTTATGCTCTACGGATTAACTAATCACATTTTGAATTGAGCACTTTTTACGCCATTGAATCGCACGGTGAGGAAATGATTGAAGCAAAATTCAAAGAAATAAACTTCATAGTTTCATGCCTATGATTCCATCAAGCCATATTTTTTCGTCTATATATATATATATATACAGCTATATTAGTGCTTACGCAATGGAGATGCGTAATAATCGACAGGGAAAATGTGTGCACCAAAATGATTATCCTTCTCACCCTCAAATCTACATTTCAGTGCTGTTAAAATAATTTAACTCCAATCAGAGGCTTGCTACGCATGCGTTACTCGTGAAAATTTGAAATGATTCAAAATGCTGTGGAGGTCAAACTGAAATGGCGACTTAAAATATAATTTCATAAATTTCTACGCGTGACCCAGATATTCATCTTAAAGGGATACATTAACACCACCGGAATAATTTACGGATAAACCTGATAGTGGATGCATATGGGATATTTTAAGCGAAATTGGGGATATTTTGATAACGTGAATGCAACATGATCTCTAGCAATTTGGAGCGTAAGCCTCATCCACCCTCATACCTCATCTACCCACTTATGGTTAGTCAACGTCCAAAGACATCGCCAACAAACACTTAATAGAAATAGGAAAAATGTATCGAAGTTCCAAGCTAGGATATGGCCAAAAAAGTGATGCTTACATTTTATAAAGTCACGGAGATTATGGAGGCGAAATGAAAAGGATCAACAGCTTATCAATTAATCGAGACTAAATGCTCGTATGTTGATAAGAAGTATTAGTAAGTAATCACAAATATTCCAATTACCATCAAAATTGATATCCACCGATGTACACTCCTGGCCAAAATTAACGCAGCACCTCCCTAGCGATCCTTACGGCCGGTGCTGCGTTAATTTTGGCCAGGACTGTACATTTCGTTACCATTGCCAACGGCATCTTCAAGGTGACAAATGAGTATGGCCAAATTGTACGCGGGGCAAGTACAAGAAAAGAAAAACAATTGAAGAGCAAAAGATGTCAGGTGTTATCAATTTAGGAGAATAAAGTTTTATCAAATTCAATGTAATTGTTCATAATATTACTTAGATTTTTATAAATTTTCCCAGGAATCTAATCCAAAATTTTCATTATGCAAGAGTGTTATATTGTTTATAGAAATGTTATGAGCATGATCTGCCATGTGCATCACCACTGCTGAACTCTCGAACCTCCCATATTTGAAATGAGCAATACGCCCTTTAAACCTTGTGATTAACTTTATGGTAGTCTGTCCAACATATTTTTTGTTACAATCAGGGCAAGAGATCATATAGATGCCTGATTTTTCGAGTGTGTCTGTTTTATCTTTGGTTGAGCCTAAAATGTTTCTGAGGTTAAATTGATTGTAGAAGCAGATGTTTAAGAAGTATTACAAGAATATATAAGAAGTATTATTAAATTTCATAAAACCATGGGGACCGCCATATTGAGGCGATAATAAAAGGACAATCAGCTGCAAATAGCTTTAGATGCATGATGAGACTCACTAGGCAACGTAGTTTTTACCGTTGCTTTCATCAGCGATCCAGATTCCTAGAAGAAATCCATGATAGGGCAGAGCTATGATCTAACGAAATACCATTCCTAAATCAGTAAATAAGGATTGACCAAAGTGAATGCTACTACTAGTATGTCAGTAGCTACCATATTTTCTGAGGCTAAAGTAAATGATGAGTACAATATTTCTATCTCCTGCCAGACTGCAACGGAAGACTAACGAAAAAATTCAGTCCTGGAGATGTTTTAGCAGTAACAGGACCTATAACTTCGCTAATGAATCGCAAGAAATAATCCGCCATTTGGATTTACGTTGGCGCTATAAATCTTCAAGCGATGAAAAACGTGTCCCATTTAGAAAACACTCAATCAAAACGTTTTTCTCCGACCTCTTCGAAACTCAAAAGGCAACTTTCTAATTTCTTTCCAGTCTTGGCCGCAGCCTTGACCGCCGATTTTACCGAGTTATATAACCATGTCTTCCACTGGATTCCATATTCCATCTTTTGTTTGAAATCCGCTCCGGTTTTAAGGGCTGGTACCCCAACGCATATGATTTTCGCTCTATTCAGAGACGGACGTAAAAACTCGGATGGATGGATGATGGGATGATTAATTAAATGATTTCGTATAATTTATTCAATCAACCTATATTAACAATTGGCAACAATAGGAAATATGATTGCCATTGTTATAACCTTGGTGAAAGTTCTCAGTAACCTTCGTGATTACCATTGTTGCTACAATTTTTGTTGATGTCATTGTTACTATTGTTACTTTTGTTGCTACTGCACTAGACCGAGAGTAACAAAAGTAGTACGCATTCCTTCCTATAGGTCCTTTACTTGCAAGTATATATAACAATTCTCACTACTCAGGAGTTATCCTTCTGAATTTAGTATGATTTGATATTCTCGTATTTTTGGCCGACCTACTGTTTTATTGTTTATTGTTTGACTGAATAATTTGTCAATTTTACCAAAAGTTCCATTCGAGTAGCCGATGAGAATTTTTTGAGTGAGTATATTTAGAAACTGGGTCGCCGGATAAAGTACAAACTGTAGTATATTTTTATAAATTGTCGTAACTCTGAGGCGGCTGTCCGCGAGCGTTGAGTAATGAAAATGCACGACTCTGTTATTAAATTTGACTGCACTGTGCTTCACAGAGACTGAATGCGTTATTTCGTCGTTTTTAAGTGACAGAGAAAATAGCTTCCAATTAAAATATTGCGAATATTGAGTGCTTATTTCAAAATTCGTAATTATTTCGTAATTCTTAAACTCATACCCAACAGTATTGTTTGCCTTGTTTCAAAGGGTTTAGATCGAATATCTGTATGTGCATAGTTTATAATGTACTATATACTTGTTCACAACATATGTGTATAGCATAAAAAATTAAAATGATTTTGAGGAACAACAATAGGTTTGTTACAAAAATCGTTTATGTATCCAACAATAAGTTTCCATGCCGCTAAATTAGATTCAATTGTTTGTGAGCACTTTCAAAGCAATTACCATTCTTTCGTCAATTGGCAATCGAAGACATCGAATTATGATTATTTTTAATCGATTTAATAAAATAAATTGCATTATTAGAAGAACCGCGAAGAAAAAGTTTGGATAAGCTGAGACGTATACGATTTGAGATAATTACAATTATCGAGAAATTTCAGTGAGAGAGTTAGAGGACTCAATTGCACTCTAAACGAAGTGCCTTTGTAATTTTCAGTGCCAACACTTCGCTACATTTACTCTCACTATGTCGAGGTTTATGGGCATTTTATGAAAACGATCTCGACGACTTTACTGCATGGCCTTTAATTATGTCAACCCAGATCACTCGCATAACAGCATGCGTCGATGCATGGAATCATAAAATCGATTCCTGTGTACACAAGTCTTCGGGATTCCAATGAAACATTTCTATCTTCATGATTTACGTATCTGAATAAATGTAAAAAATGCGAGTGAGTTTCGTTTTCATTGCATTTACAGAGTGTGTATCATCCTCCAAAGTAAATTAGAAATAATGATAATGACAGAAGCATCTTCACCAAGACGACTGATTGAACATTCAAGTTTCTACTAACTTTTCGATAACTTGAAATTATTCATTGTTCGATGAATTAAGTCGATATGTCGTCAATACTTGTTCCTTTCTTACTTTGTCGCCTTAACGACCATTGTTGAAGCCATTGTTTGCCGTTTGAAGACCATTGTTGAAGCCGAATTTATATTCAGTCGATTAATTTTATTCCTAAAACTGAAATAAGAGTGATTTTTGGTGAAATTTCTATCACTGTATTCGATTTGTTGAGAATTACACGATTGATTTACATGAAACAATGACAGCTTTCAAACATCGCAAATAATTAAATTTCCACTAATTACAGGCATACATTACATTCTGGTCTGTGACGTAATTATCTCGAAAGCGTTAGCCATCATGAGGTTTGACTGAGATAGGGGAGTGATGCCTTTACTCAATTGAGCCGCGATCCTATTGGCGGAATCAGAGCACGAGAGTGCAGCACAATGTCCCCATGAATCACGCTTATCGTGACCTGAATGAATGTCACCATTCAGAATCACTCATGCGACCATATAAACACGACCATAAACAATATTGAGGCTAAATTTAATGGAAAATACATATTTCTCCAGCTGGTACCAAAAGTTTAAAGTAAAAAATATGACAGCGGGAACATTTATATAATTTGACAAATAAAAAATTTCCAAATTTGATTGTATGAAATTTTCCGCCATGGAAATATACAAGCAACTTTTTAATATGACCTTTGCGAGTGATATATTTAGGTGTCGGACCAAAACGCTACTGAGAAATAAATTTCAATTCATCGCATAGCATTTCAACCGGTTGTACACCAATAATAGAAGAGCCAAGCAGAAGTGTAAATCCTCTCGCAACGTTGAAATTCAACTCTTTTTCACACTCTCGTGGGGGTAACATGGCGGACAATTTCTCTCTGAAACGCAGAATTTCGCTCTGACATTAACGGTCGAATGGGGCAATGCAGAGATGTTAGCGTAGCGATGAAATGTGTTCGCAGGAGTTAAATGGGGCGCGTGAATCACCCAGGGAGACATTAACGGGTTCATTAGAAGGTCAGTGAGCTCCCCCGTGGAATGCTCGATTGATTGTCAATGATTTTATCCCACTGTGAGTGGATTCGCAGATAAACGAAATGCCGATCGCAAATGAAATGAACGTGATTGGTTAATAGTTTGCCCAAATCTTCTCTAATTGAGCTGTAAACGGAAATGAGTTATTCGGGCGGTCGATGGGGGCTTTATGGAGCTGCAGTACTCCTGGCGATACCAGGAGGGGAAATTGAGTTAATTTGGAAATGAAATTTTGCACGGAAGCCTTTATGTGAAAACGCATTATTCTTAAGGAAGATATCTGCATTGTAATAGTGTTCTTTTGTAACTGGGAAATGATCGGATTGTTAAAGTGTATTGTTGTAGCGTGGAGATAAACTAATTATAATAGTACATTGTTGTAACTGGGAGATAATTAAATTGCGATAGTCTATTGTTGTAGATTGGAGATAATTCCATTATATCTTGCTGTAACTATGAGATGTCAGTATTGTAATTTGTATTTATTGGTGTAGTGTGGTGTAAATTTCTACAATATCGTATTCAGCAGACTGCAACTCCATCTGTTATCAATTAATAGTTATGATAGATATCGAAAGAGTTTGTTTTGTGGAATCCCTTTTAATCGTTAATTTTCCACAATTTAATTCATGAAAATCATCATTTATTATGATAATTCAGAGTGAGCAGCAATAAATCATTGTTTTCTTGGTGTATTTAAAAACCACCGTCGTCTCACACGTTAAGGTCTTGCGTTTACACTTAAAAATTCAGATGGATTTTACATTGAATTAATTCTTTTGTGATGGAATGTTAAGAAAATCACGTAATATTGAGTTAGCAATTGGTCAACTTTCCCCGTGTTCCCTCACGACTATTTATTCATTAATATTACGAGGTTTAATATTTCTAAGACGTAGAATTCTAACAAATATTCGTATATTATTTCCATAGTTCCCTCGATTTGAGCCAAAAAAACACGATGAGAGTAAAATTCTTTGCCTAATTCTAATCATGATTTCTGGATCTCCATATTAAATGAACAATTACTAAATTTTCGATAATAAAAAGTTCTGCAAGCCAATTTTTACGGATATTCTTACTGAAAAACTAGCAGGCATCACTTATGCCTTAAGTAAATCTAACTTGACATGACACTTGATTACACCGGTAGATGTCACACTATTCGAAGAAAACCATAGAATCCTAGAATCGATGCAATGAATAGTTTTCATCAGCCATACACCAAAAATTATTTTCTCTTCTACTACATTACGAATTTAGCTTTAACCATAAAAATCTTAATTAAACTCTTCTTTGACAAAAAATTACGAGTATATTCCATATATTCAACGTATTCAATACATTTTCCACGTGCATTCTCATCCAACAGCACCTGCGGTCGTCTTGGTATAGATTTCACAAAGCCGCAACATTTTACCAAAATTAATCTTCATCAAATTCATTCACATAAAATCTTCGTCACATTCAAAATAACAGTTTGATCTCTAACATATTATATTTTTTCAGGGTCTTGGATATTTACGTTAATATATACCTATTAATCCTTTATAAGTAATTCTGTTAGATGAAAAACAGGTTTTAGTGCGCATTCTTATGGAAAAATGGTAAATTGCTTGAACTATTAAGAGATTATTTTTTCCTAAACACCACTCTTAAGAACTAAATGTCCGTGTGGATGAAGATGGCTCTCTAATCACATCTTAAGAAGCACGAGTTCAAAACGTGCATTAACCAGAGCACGTGCACTGTAAAGGTGAGCGTTTGAGAGAATTTTAAACAAGGAATGAGGTGATCCATCACGTGATACAGTTCAATTCCAGTTAGTTAACAGATGGAAAACAATTGCGATACCTGGGCACGATGTTAATAAGTAATTTCACTCATAATAAGCTGACATAATGCATAGCGATAAAAATGAATAAAATTAAGCGTGGCAACATTAATGAACGAGGAAGCAAAATAGCTCACTCCTCATCTTTCCTCGTCACCTCAATCCCTCATCAAACCGTTGATAGCTAATGGTTCGTTGAAGATTGACTGAGCAGGATTCGGGAAAACAACAAACAGATATAAATTGGGAAAATCTTGAGAATATATCGTGTAAATATAATGTTATTACAGAGAAGATACTGCTCAAATATTGAGAAAATGCCGTTTAATAATATTTTAGATATTCAAATCAATATACATTATAAATGCAGTCCTAATACTGTGTAAAATTAGAACAAATTTAGTTCCAATACATTAATATAATGCTGTAAGCATGTATATTAAATGAAATAGTAAAATAGGTAATGTATCCACAGAGGGTACAATATTGATCTTTTCAAAGAGCTCTGTGCAATATGACTTCGATTTACGAGTATGCATAGCTTGTTTAGAGTTATCAGAGACTATTACTACAATATGGCGGAAAGCTATAATACTAGTCCAACAACCATAGACATAAAATGTATTTGTAACGGGAATCGACATAAAAAACACGAAGCTCACAGTCATGTAATCAAAGTCATTGAAACGATAGTCTGCATCACAATGCTATCCATTCTCCAGTCCAAGCATATATCTGCATTTTAACTATGTGCCTATTATGCGAATTAAAAAACGTGCCAAGTTGCTCTTCAGCACACTCAAATGGCATATCAATACGTTTCGACTGTTGTAACTAAAAATAAATGTATCCACGAATTCACAGGCATTGAAGAGTAGCAATAGCGTGCACATGTACAATTTACATGTAATCAGGATTTAATTGGCCTCGTGTGAGCGATATTTTAAATACTAAAATGCATTGAGAAAGCTAAGTGCGATATGTTATTCCCTAATTCGCCTCTGATTTTCCCAACAAGGAAAAGAAATCCAATTAAAACGTGAATTGCTAACGAGATGTCCTTTAATACAGCCGACGGATCTCCAAATAGTGGCGAAACAATTTATTGCGACCGGATAAAGATTCCTAATCCATCTATTTCTCGAATGAAACCTCTATCTGGAGATGCGCCAGCTGTATGAAAAAGAAGGACATCTCGTAAGCAATTCACGTTTTAATTGGATTTCTTTTCCTTGTTGGGCAAATTAGAGGCGAATTAGGGAATAACATACGGCACCCGGTGAATTGGTCGGGAGGGGGAATTCGTACGCGGGGAATTGATGTTGTACCATCAACCCAACCCAACCCCACCCTACTCCCCACCCCCCGGTAAATTTATTTATAACATTAGCCAATAATCAGAGGGCGTGTAGATTAACATAAGACTGAATAACAGTAGTACAACATCAGCGCGGGAGATCGATTCCCCGCGTACCAATCTGTCGGGAGATCAATTCCCCGCGTACGAATTCCCCGCGTATGAATTCTCCGCGTGCGAATTGCCCCCGGATCAATTCACCGGCCACGGTTTTTTCTATTATCATTAAAACAGTTAATATTGACAGAGAGAAGAGTTTACAGTGTTGTTTTTGTAGCCAACCTGGATCAGCCACTTATGCTGTTCAATCGACTGTTTATCGATGCCATTCTACGCATTTATTTTTTGTAATTTCATAAAAAATTCTCACAGCAAATCATTTACACTCCATGTACTGCTGCGTTCTAAACAGATTAAACCTATAGCTTACTGTCTGAAAGTGGCCCTATATTCCATTGCAACTTGTTTTAATTGAATAGGTTATGCATCCATACAGTAATTAATTATGAAAATGACATTGATTAATCAAGCATCGAAGGTCTACAAACCTTAACTAGATTCGATTTTTAAAAAGTTCGTACTCTGCATAATATGCGGGTTATAAGACTTCATGTGCACATGTTCATTTCTACTTCATGTGTACAATATGAACATAAACATGTTGAAAGATAATATTCTACATTTTTCATCAGTAAATTTCTACAGATTTAAATCTTTCATTACCTGTGGAATTAAATCATTACAGCTCAAAAACATAACGTTAAATGGAAACAAGGACAAACATAAACAACAAACAGAGAACCAATGATGTCTAGGTAATGTATTTTTAATAATTGCATTTTAAATCGGAGTAAACAACGCCCCTGCATCATAAAAATCATCTATCGGTGAGCGGGAAGAGGTGTAATTAGCAGCCAATTAACCTAATTCTTTTTATTGGTTAATATGGTTGATGTTAATAGTTGTTTCTATTTATTTCGTATAATCATGTATAATTATTTTAAGTTTGTTATGTTAAAATACGTTCACTGTATAATGGTTTCAGAACTGTAAGTGAATCTTTGGATAATAAATAAATGAATAAATAAATAAATAAATAAATAAATAAATAAATAAATAAATAAATAAATAAATAAATAAATAAATAAATAAATAAATAAATAAATAAATAAATAAATAAATAAATAAATAAATAAATAAATAAATAAATAAATAAATAAATAAATAAATAAATAAATAAATAAATAAATAAATAAATAAATAAATATCGTGGATAGTTGTTGGCAGGGATGCAAAATTATTGCATTTATCCAAAAGAATTAAACTTAAATCAAAAGTTGGCGAACTTGGCAATGTAAGAAATCAGGCCACAACCTTCAAATACCCAACTCCTTTTAGCCCATACAGAAACCCGCAATGACCTTTGTGGGAAGATCTCATAAACTACGACGGTTTAATGGAAGGAAAAAAGAAATGATTTTTTTAAGAACACTAAAGGGTTGTCGGTCCAAGACTTCGAAGGAACCGGTTTGATCCACAATTTAAGATGCTTCTGCTGAAACCAAGAGGTTCTCTTGCCGCAGAAAGACTGGTGAGTGAAAACAGTTGTCTACTTTTCTGCTGATGGAACTTTGAGGAATTCTTAAGGAAAGACAGTTAATAAATTACAGGGCTGAAAAAGCAACGTAGCTATTGAAAAAATGTTACCATCAATCGCAGTGGAACTTTAAAAAATTGCAAGCGCGTTTTAATAATTTCTGCGAGATCGAAGGCAAGAAATTAGGCTAAATTTCAAAAATGTTCTAGGGAAGCAGGAAAGAAACAACGGAAAACGACAAGGTATTTAAAAATTATGAAAATTCCAGGAGAAATAACGGAAAAAGTAATAAGTTCTTAATATCCTGCATAGATTGTGCAAATAAAATAGATTTGAACATATTGAAAAATAGCGCGATAGTGGAAATAATTGATATTTGGAAATTATATGCGAATTTAATTTTGGCAAACTTTGCAATTGCTAAATGAAACCGGATATTTCTTCCTCCGCTAGTTTTTTGTATATTTAGCACTGAAATTATTGTTTCGTAATTAAGCCTTTCCTTGTTAAAATGGATTAAATGAGATGGTTTTGATAGCAGAAATCACAGATTCCAAGTTTATTACGTCATGAAATGCAGGACAGCCGACTTCCGCTTTAGAAAAATAGATGTCGCAACATTTCGTCTCCGATCAGTATCAGCGGTCGTAATTGTGAGGTTAGTTCACAAATGACGTGGTTCAGGGGTTGGATTTCGTTATGTAAGAAACACGTTTCTGATATCATCACCTATCAGGATAACCTTGGTGGAACAAACTTCTTTCACAGCAAGGGATGCATATCAAATCTTGTACCAGCAAAACCTGGATGACCAGATTAAGAATTTGGGTTTGAGGTAAGTTATGCAGATTTTGAGGTACTAATTGTAATGTCGAGTTTTGGGAAGTAAATATTTAGAATGTTTGCTTATCGTTAGTCTAGATATTTATCGCATATTGCTGAATTTTCTAATTTCGCCAATCAGACTGAATCCTCTTCCAGGAAAATTTTACAACCTTATACCATAGTTACTCTATGTTTATACGTATTACGTAAATTCCATTTACGTAATAGGAATTTCTTTTGCATTTCGAAGCTATCACAACCTTGCCTCTAAAATTGTTCCATTAATTATCAATGCCACCGTTCGCGCCTAAAGAACTTTTAGCACAACGAAAAGCCTTGCTTTTATCCTTCACGAATTCATGGTTTTTTTCCTGTGCCCAATCCAGTAAACGAATATCATCTGACTAAGATTCATTTCCATCGCTCGTTTTACTTTTTCTCATCGTATATATCGACATTTTTTTGGATAACCCGTTTCGTGTTGGTTAATTCATCCATGAAATTTACTCCAAAACGTTTAACTGAATGTAAATTTATCGTTTTATTCTAACGCTAATGATTCAATAAGGGTAATTACTTCTTGGATGGAAGAACATGAGAAGCATGATGTTATTTTGTCCTTGTGCATTGAACCTTGTTCTTTTCACCGTATTTTGTTGAATGATGTATTTTTTGTTATTTTTTGCGTAAGATTGAGGGAAATGTAATGAAATTGTAACATTTAAGTTACTCAGACATTCTTTTTTTAAATAATACAATTCATTCTGGACACACCTCATTCAATAATACGAAAACAACAATTAAAAGTCATTGTATTGCATTTGTGTTGACTCAGATAATTCTGACGAAGTGAGGAAAGTTGAGGAAAATGACTTCACTCCTCACTCTGTTCAGTAAGCCTCATTGCATATCCAGATATTTGGTCGGTGGGTGGGATGAGGTTGACATCATCTTACGTTGTGGCAGATAATTTGAAACGCAACTGTTTATTTGAAAATCCTTCAATATGCAGACACGGCTCAATTACAGATTTATTATAAGTATAGATCAGAATCGAACCACTCACCACCTACTCGTCAGAAGAGATATGACATTTTGGGCGAACATCACAGAAGGAGCATAAACGGTGGGAAATAAGATTACACGTAATATGCGATAATTTTTGGCAAATCTCCGTATTCCGTAAGGAGGACGTCATTTAAGCTTAGCCCTGCTTTAGTTAAATCATCTACGAAGGAGAGTACACAAGTATTCGCAAACCAATACTCATGGTAAATCGGTGAATCCTTGTAGATTTAAAAAATAGAAGATCATGAAAATTTCCTGATTTAGGCTAGAGATCTACGAAAAGTATTTGTTTCCGCTTTAATATACATCCAAATCCTTAAAAATATTGAGTTAGAAACAAAATTTTCGCCTTTGTGCTCCTAAGAGAGTGGAGTTCTGCATAAACAATATTCTTCGAGTGGTTAATGTGGGTGAGAAACATATATTCGTTTTATGTAAATTTATTGCAATTTATTTCTGCGACCCAATAAGGACAGATCTAAATGAAGAGGCATCGCTTATTGCAGTATCTGTGACGCTATATCGCGCGAGAGTTATCTTCGACTACTAATAAAAATTCAAGTGTTATCTGAGCATTGCTTCATCCTTTCTAAGTCTATGTACGATCCATTCTTAGTTTCTCAGCACTTTGCAGAGTTTACGCGCCGACATGCTACAAGTGCCGTCAATTCGCCATTTTCCGCTCCTTGGATGGCGGATTTTCTAGTCAATTAACGGCCGATGTTGTCATTCCGCAGTTCGTGCTAAGTCTCGCGTAAATTAGTTAGTGAATGGGTGGGAATAACAGTGCAAAAAGTCCTTTTGTTTAAAAGTTTTTTTATCGCAACCGGTTTCGGACGTTAGTCCATTATCAAATATAGGAGTTATACAGGGGTACACATATACGTATATATAAAAGGAACAAAACCAAGCCACCAATCAGATTAGCTATTAGCGGTGTTAGGGGGGAAGAGGAAGGGGAAGCAGGTTAACAATGGACAGCAGGGGAGAATAATTAGGGAAAAGGTGGATGTTGGTGAGTTTGTAATTGTTTTTCAAGTGGTGTATTATTTCCATTTGTTCGAGATAATTTAGTTTGCGTCCTTTGTAATGACAAAGTACACACACTAAAAAGTGGCATTTACAAATTACACTGCAACGATTGTGGGGCGATTTACTTAGGTCAGACGTCCCGCAATTTACAAATAAGAACAAAAGAACTCTTTAATTCATTCCGTATCAATACACAGGCATCACATTTCACAAAACATCTTTTAGATAACAATCACACCATGCTCTTCTACTCTATTACATTGTAAACACAAAGGACGCAAACTAAATTATTCGATTGGTGGCTTGGTTTTGTACCTCCTACCCATTTACTAGGATGGAGTATCACAAAGTTAAAGCTTCTTTGATTGATTACATTAGTCAGAATACTACGAGTTGAACAAGTTGACCTAAATACAGCACAATGACTCTACGAGCACCACATTTCGCAGCACTCAATAAAGAAAGACCTTAATCAATGCCATTATTATTCAGGATCTTTCATACCTCAGAAGTTCTCAATACTTTTCAGACGAATATCCAGCATGCATGACCCAGTTTTTCTTAATTTCTCGAATTGTTTCTGTACTTAGACAATGAGTTAATGCTTCCGGCTTCGAATTATCACGATGTACATCGGATCAACATGTAAAGCCATCAACTCTCGCCACTAGCAGTTTTACTTCAAATTGTATGATAAATTAATACGAGAAGGATCGCCAAGTGAATGTATTGGGAATTCTCAAACAAATGCGTTGATTTGGCTCCGATAGTAAGATTGATAGACAAAGTGATTGAAACGATCGAATTTGTGTTTAATAGGAAAGGCCAGTTGAAAGGCAGGGAAAAGGCCATAAGCTGCGTGAATGAATGAAACATCTATGAAAATAGAGGGAGGAAAAAAGATAGGAAGGAATTTCCTTGAAAGTATATCATAGAGCTCTTGCAAACCATTAGCTTCGATCTCTTGGAGGTTTCTGGGAAACAATTAGAAGACCGTTTCCGGAAGAAAACAATCCAACGAGGATATCTCATTTCTTTCACCACACATTATCATGTGCATTGTAACTCGTGCGATTTTCATGTATTTTCACCGCACTCGTTGAGGTTATCATGGAGATGGTTGTCATGTTGATTCTAACAATGCAGTTGACATTTTCGAAATGTGTTCGTTATTTTTCCGATAAAATGGAATTTCTGTGTGGATAGGACAATATTCTTTTTTTATTCATTTCATATACCCCACAAACTTCCATTCCATGTACTTTTACAGTTGTAGGTCTTCATGTTTCTTTCCTTTATTCAGAGGATTGTAATTCCTAATCGGTGAAAGTATCCAATATTTTAATCTATTTTATAGAGACGAGAGTTTCGTTTATTCATGAGGATTCATTTAGAAAATATGCGACAAATATGTAGGCTAACGTAAAGCAAACATTATATGTATATCCCCAAAACTATGAGTGCCCCAAAATCTACATAATTTACCTCAAACCCAAATTTTTAATATGGTCATCCAGGTTTTGCTGGTAAAAGATTTGATATTCATCCCTTGCTGTGAAAGAAGAAGTTTGTTCTACCAAGTTTATCCTAATAGCGGACGCAAGGAAGGAGATAGTATCGGAAACGTGTTTCTTATATAACGAAAACCTACCCTTTAAACCCGTGATTTGTGAATAAATCTCACAATTACGAACGCTGATACCGATCACCAATGAAATGCGGTGACATCTAGAAAATTGGCTATCCTACATTTCATGACGTAATAAAGTTGGATTTTCTTTTGCGAGCATGATATCCATGGAAACAAGGACAGACTTCGTGCTCTATTCGAAACATCTCTATGCTCTTCTATGCTCATTGTCGAATTTGCAACTCGTACTGCATTATCCAAATTACGAGCATAGAACAAAAGAAATAGACTTTACACATTTAAATAAGATTCATTCTTTTAGCATAAAATACGCTATTATTTTTACGTAGATAGGTCCCGATTCCGATTGGTTGCCAGTTTGAAAATACATTATTTAGATGGGAAATCATTAATAATCGATGGATTTAATCCTTTTATTATTATTCCTGAATAGATTACAAAATTAGAAAATGAAAAGGCATTTAGAAGGGTGTGTGCGAACACGGTAAAAAATATGTAGATGTTTTTCATACAGGCTCAAAATACTTTTACTTTGTTCAAAGATTTGCTAATGAATGTTTATGATCATATTATGTACATTATGTATTATTTATATTATTCTATGTATATTAGTATATTGAATGTGTATTATATTGTATATATATTATGAACCACTGTAAATATTAGAATTTCATTCTAAGTAAACTTACATTCTATGAGGATTGTAATCGATAAACCATAACCTTTTACTTGCACGAAGAAAATAAAACTAAAAAATTATCTTATTAAATAAAAGAATCGTAAGATCAGCTGCCCACATCTCTTTTCTTATGAATTTCAGTAAATATATATATACTTTACTTTTATGCACAAAGTGGTTTTCTTATCAAATTAAATAATCTAGTTAATGTATAAAGGCAATGATGTGTTATTACCTGGTTTAATTAGTTAAAAACGTGGAAATATTTAATTCACTTAAATGCATACTGATGTATTCATGTATGCATAACTGATATCATCGTATAAAGTAGCTTATACCACAATAAAGAAATAATGTGTTGAAATATTTGTAGTAGTGTATAAAAAACTGGATTATCATATAACTAAAGATGTTATATCAGACAGGACATAAATCCTCTATCATTAATATATCTCTAAAGTTTGCGAATGGCATAAATGTCAATAAATAATTAATATCATTTTAACTGATATCTTCAAATCACTGTTCCCTCTTATTAACAAGCACGTATCTTAATAAATCACCCGTCACGATTAGGCAAATTCGTAGAACCAAAAAAGGCATGGTATTTGACGGTCGGGCGAAAACCGGTTTGAAATTGGCACACTTTTTTCTTCCAAGGGAACGCAAATTTTTGTTCAGCCTGTTGTTAAGCGACGCTTTCTTTTGGTTACCAGGAAACGAATATAATTCATCTGACTTTGAAACCAATCCGGAATCAGCATCGGCGAGATTTATCGGACCCAGTTGACCTACATTTTATTTCGAGCGAATAAATATCTTCTGTTTTGCGTTTCACATGCTTGAATGGTTTGAAAATGACTAATACAACGCTGTATTATACATCCAACTTATATAACGGTCATAATGAGTAAGGTGTTTGAATGCTTGATTCCTTCAGCTGCACTTAATGAGCAGCAAGTTCTCAAAATTAAATGTCCCGCGTGAATGTGAAGTCATCAGCCTAAAACCGCTGCCGCCATATCAGCGCTGCCGCCAGGCCTGATGGCCTAATCGCAGCGTAATTTCAAATAAATAAATAAAAGATGGCTGGACTTCTCCACGAGCTACCTCAAGCTATGAAGAGGTAATGAGGCTTGCTAGATAAGATGAAGAGTGGTCTGCCATTGCTCTTTCCATACAGGAGGATTACTGCAGGTGGAATGAGTCCATCAACATTTACCATTTCGCAAAGAATATATGGCTAAGCGTAAACTTTTAGAAAATAATAAACGGAAAACTTTAAGAAAATATTCCACAAGCGATGCTTCATCCCTTAAGGAAAATACGTTATATTACATATCTATCCTTCAATTGCAATCAATAATTATTGATAATTAAAAAATTTAGTTTAATAGTCTAACAATGATGATAGATATTTATTCAGAAATTTTCTAAAAACTAAAAACTTACAAATTGTAGGCTAAACTAGGATACGCAGTCGACAAAAAAGGAACGGAATAATAAAAAACATAAGTTACACCTCACAAACATCTAATAAATTTACATCTTGATGGATATTTTGCTCCAATTACATTTTTTCGCAGTGTCTACACATACCGTTCTGATTGCCTATTCATTTTCTAAATTATTTAGATTTAATTATATTTCATAAATTAATATTGTTTACAACAGCAGCTGTGAAACAGAAGTTACCATATGATCTACGCATGTATTTGGATTATTTTTTTATGAGAGATATGCTATCACATTCGTGTTTAGATTAACAAAACCATACAAAAAAGCTAGGTTCGATATCTCATTGACAAAAAATTGAAGATTTCATTTCGAAAAACCGAAAATGGAGGGAAAACAACATCCGTTTGTCGGATGTGCGATCTCGGCGAATGCAAAAAAATAGCGAAGGCCTAGATAACGCCACCGGAATGATTGCTGATAACAGTTATCTGTAGCGATTCCTCAACGGTTATCTTAAACAATCCGAAGTAAACCCTTAGGTCGAAAATATTGTATTGATACTTAAAATTTATTCTCCATCACGCTGAACTTACAAAAATCTCAAAATATTGAATTTTGCCGAAAACACCTGCCGTTAACGTGGCACACAGGCAATGAAAATTAAACAAATCATAGCCAATAGGAGTGATTGAATTTCACCGCAGCAACTTTCATCTCATCTCAACCAGGAAGAATTTAGCGACAAAAATAAATGAAAGATGCAATTCCTTGAATCACATTTCATAAAGAAGAGAATATAGTCAGTTACAACGACAAAAGAGTGTGACAATTTTTTCTCATGCGCTTTATATCAATATATCGCATCAATATCATCGCATCTTTCGTAAATCAGGATAAAAAAGAATCCGACTTAACGGAATCGTTTGCGTGTTTGCCGCAATAGTAGATAAAGAAATTTTCAAATATAGGTTTTCCAATAAATGGAAAATGGTTACGGTAACTTAGCGCATAAGAGCGTGAACCCAGGAATGTTAACAAGGAAAAACGGACTTTAAAAAAATCTGACGGGGCCGGGAATCGAACCCAGGATCTTCCTCTATCCGAGAGGCTGCTTTCCAGAAGATCCCGGGATCGATTCCCCTTTTCTAGTCCGTGTTTTCTTGGAAATTTCACAATAAAAATCTTCTAAATGTTCCTAACTTAATCCCTATGATTTGGGAATCTCGGCACATCAGTCACGTGAATCTACATTGTGTTGAAGAGGATTGCTCGTCCATTGGATTCGGGAAGTTCAAGTTTGAGGTCACATCTGAGTCAACGCCGCTTATCAGCTGTGGAGTGGCGAAAATCTCATACGTCACATCCGAAAAATTGATACACAAGTTATGCAACGGTTCCTTCTAAAAATCACATTTGAAAGATACATCAACAAAAACAGATGTCAGAAGTCAGAACATCATGTGAAACACGTTCCTCAATCTTACGCGGGTTTTTTCAATCGCCGATTGTTTTCTTAAGAAATACTGAATCCTCTAGGCAACAATGACGTCTCTTAGAAAACAATGGCATCTCTTAGGCAACAATGTAATTGTGAATTACGCGGATAGGCTGAGGACTGACAAGTTTTTGGTCCAATTGAGTCGATGAGAAATGTTCCCGTTGTTCCAAATTTGATAACATGGACTTACATAAACAGGCGTATATAACAATTAATTGTTTTAGCTATACAACAATGAACTGGCTAATGGAAGCTCTATTAATTTAATAATTATTGATTGATTTAAACAACAACAAAGAGTTAATCGCTTGATGATAACTGCATTTTATAAACGCTCCCAGCTGAGAAATGGATAAAAACACTCGATTGTTGATTGATTCGATTGCGATAACAAATGACAAAAGAGACACGTCCGTTTTCTTATCCATAATTTCTGGGAGTTGAGACAATAGAATATTATCTCCGATCTTTCCTGCCGTCAATGTCGGATTTTAATATCCTCCTTTGTCTTACGACTGATAGAGAACAATTGAAAAGGTAATTTCCCACTTATCAGATGTTTTAACTTATAATAATAAAATAAGGAATAAAGCTATTGCTTACACGGTAATTTACGTTGATATATCAAATAATTCATGCATGTAAGGTAATTTCAGCATCTATGAAATACAAATAATAATGGAAATTATACAATTATAATAATAATATCAAAGGACTTTATTCAGGGCGGGACTGAGACTATCAAGTCTCTTCTTACACCTAACCCTTTATAAGGGAATGAGCTTAAGGTATTGTGTTAAATTGCAAATGAAATGTATTATTGATGAGTATATAAGTACAATAAAATAAATATAACTTAATAATATGATACAAATTCACGCAAAAATTGGAAATAACATTATTACAGTTATAAAGCGACACAAGGGAGGAGTTTTAAAAGACCTTGTATCCAAAAATTACTTATTTATCGCTGAATCTGTAATTATTATACATGTGATTGTCATTGGACTGTTAAATATTACAATTGAAGCTCGGTAATTGATTTAACAATTTTGTTTTTTGATTTGTAAATGTTCCAAAGAATCATTATGCCGGATTTCATAAAATCGTAATCACAGTTACGTCGTAGATTTCTTTCTCGGTTCTTAAATAATCTTTACTTACATTTGGTTAACTTAAAGTTTTTCGGTCTTTTATTTCAAGATGATAGCAAAAATAATGAAGGAAGATTTTCCTTTTATTTATAGCAGCTACCACTTCAGTAAATTCTACTGCTAGAGTAACAGTCATGCAAAAATAAATTTTGCCTTAAAGGATACTAATATAAATAACAATTAATAGAATTATAGATTATTAAATTAAAGATATAGATTTGAGTTTAAGTAAAGTTGAATTTATGCCTTCTCTTACACAATAAACACTATTGTCGTCCATATAAAAATGACAGCTCAATTTATTTACATAAAATTAAAGCTTGAGAAAAAGCTGTGAGAATAAAAATAAACCCAGCAGGGAGATAGAGGTGAAAACGTCCATTGCTGGAACAAAAATAATCAGTCGGTAACCATGACAAACAGAAATTCGACAATATACCGAAGACGAACCACAAAAGAGAGCAATTAGGGAGGAACAAAAACAAATTATAACTCAACAATGTAAACAAAGGTATGGCGAAGAACAGGAAGTACGTACAGAATCGTATGCACTAACAGCAATGACTACCCAGCTACAATGCCGAGCTATCTAATTGAAGAAACAAAGCAGGATGTGGTTCGATAAGGGGATTGTTGCCCAACAGCTGACTCGCCCTTCATTGTCAAGGAATGTATCAATCAATTCACTCCTCAATACCATAGAGTCTTCGCGGACTGAGCCAAAACAAAGCTGAGATCCTCTTCCCTGTTTTATGACGCCGTTTTTCTGTTTTATCGATAGCGGCGACGGTAAGTAACTCATTAAATAACGGTAGACGAATAAACTATATAAATAAACTGCAAGCTGCGTCTCGGCGCGTGGCAGGGCGTGATCACGCTGATCATTCGAAATGTTTTAGTTTGTTTTTATCGCGTATCGTTCGCGGAAAGATTCGCGCAAAATCTGCGGTACAATTTCTGTGGTATTATATTTTGAATAAGGGTACAGTCACCTATGTTATTATTTTTTATCATTGCAGCAAAGGTAAAATTATATATTATTAAATTAAAGATATAAATTTGAGTTTAAATAAAATTGAATGGATAATTAATATAAATGAATAAAATAGTAATGGAGAACTTAAAAGAAATGTTAACTATAAGGTACAAAACCATGGTATATTTGAGCATTGTAGAAATAGTAGAACTAGAATTTAGTAGTATTGTAGAACTAGAATTTATAAAGTCAATGGAATATAACTATGAAGAAGAAAAATTTGTACTTTTTCCACAGTATTTTATTAAAAACATTAAAAGGAGAAACAATAAAATACTGTGGAAAAAGTAAAAATTGTAATTCTTCATCATGAAGTATTTCCACAAGACATCGCCAGAGACCGTGGAATATAATTTATTTAATTAAACAAATAACAATTGGTTTTCCACAAAAAACTGATTAACACTCGCTCTTCAAGAGCTGTTTCTATACGCCCTATCTGTCCACTGAGGGTAATTACATTGAACTTGATATAATATTGTATTATGATAGGCAGAAATAAGTGTTCTACAAATTTTTACTCCTAGCCAATCTACTTCGAGGTGATCAGAAACAACTTTTGTTTAAACCGAAAAAAACTCGCCTCTGCATCAAATAATCTCCTTCCAAAAACATTCAATAAATAATTTGGCTTGCGAATTTTCATGTGTTTCTTTCACGAATTACATAAATCACCAACGATTACATCTCATCCCATTTCTTTATGTCTCTTAAACCAGTTAGATCTTGACGGCGGAGTGTTGGTGCAACTTGCAAATATCCTCATTGATACGAATTGGCCAATTACTAGCAGATGAAAACAGATCGTTTATGACACGCTTCTAGTCGTCATCTGGAGGATAACCTTGAGCACAATGAATCCGCCATTGGCCCTATTTGACCTCCATCTCAAGTTCCGGTTTTCTTCGTTCAGTTTATTTGAATTCGCAGAAGGAAGAGATGGCAAACAATCGTGACGCATTCGCCGTGACTTTCTCCTACACACGAGGAAGGAAGTGTGCATCCGTGAGTTATCACTTCTTTCGCCAGTTCCGCACAAAGAAATGCAGCTCCTCCTTAACACTGAGGGGGTTTGTCAATTTCTGCACAAATGCAAGGAGCCTACGTATGTGCGAATCACCAAAATCGCTGGGGAAGGAATGGGGCTTACAAGGCAAGATTAGGAGTGAGGTGGTTTGTGTTTAATTTTCTCTCTGCTTCAGAAGGATTTATCCCACTTAGGAAGAGCACGAGGACCCTATACAAAACACGATTCATGTCATTCACTATGGAGTTACCATAAAATAGATACTATTCATAACCATTATCAAGTTATATTCATACCTCAGTAGATTTCACACTATTACTCGCTCCATATTCAATCATATTCACATCCTTGAATAGGATTGAATAAGAACAACAACAAAAGCAATTTCTCTACTTTCTGTACATAAATTTATCATTTTCTCGCTCAGTAATTCATTCACCAGGTTATGCTATCTAACCGAATTAAACTTATTCAAGCATTTACTGAACTAACATACGTCGAATTGCTTTCATAATTAATAATAAAATGAATTAACAACAACAAATTAATTGATTGTCAGTAATGAGTAATTAACAATTGATCAATCATAGAAAATTATGACTTGTCGCTATAAACAACGCGTAGTATTGACAATAATGTGGGGTACTATGTAACTATACTCTGCTATTAAGAAAAATGAGGTTGATAAATCTATTACCATACTGTATATCTGTACCTGAAAATGATTTTAATTTGAGTAAACATTGGTCCAAATAAGGTTCAAGTTGTGAATATTTGCAAATCAAACTGGTATGGTAGGTTGACGTAATATATATTATATCCAGTTGTATTTATCAAATTTGTCTTCATATCATCAGATTTTGTTTACGATATGAAATCAAGAAAATTTCCTCAATACGTATATTCAACAACTTTCCGCAACATATTCAACAAAATCTCATGCGAAGATTTTGAATTTAACTTTTAATTAAAATGACTTATAAAATTACACACACGGTTGAGCATTTAAAATCCATTCCGAAGCGGAATTCGTGATGACGCAGGGTTGGCGTAATCATCACGAAGATAGAAAACATGCTGTCTGTCAAAACATGATACGTCGCGTGTGGAAATTCTCTGATAATTTTCTCCGAGATAAATGATTGCAAAGCAATGGCTCTGGTCGCTGAAGAATGATTCAGAATTTCCGTTTGCAAGTGCCGAATTATTTGATTCCCGAAAAATGATCCAACGACGTCACCTCTGATGAAACATTTTAGAGTACCGTATTTCCCGGCCTATAAGACGCACCGTCGCATAAGACGCACCTTGATTTTTCAGGTAAGAATTTACAAAAAAACTCATAATTTGTTGCATAAGGGTGAATGCTGGTAAACTCTATCGCAAGCACGCCCCTGAAGCTCCCCTATGCTGGCTGTACAATCGGCTGACGCCCTTAACGTCCGCAGCCACCAGATGGCAGCACTGAAGCTCGCCCTTTGAAACCATACTCTCATATGGAGTAAATGGAAAAAACAGCACGATTATGACATTTTTTCCCTCTTTTTCTTTTCGGGAGTAGTATATACGAAAGATGGAATTCAGAGTTAGTGATTTATCCATTTATAAGTACTTAAAACAATTGAATAAAATGGGCAAATTAGTAAATCCGAAAAATAAGTGCAGGTTGCCTTCAGGGCACACCACAAGTAACTTCGTCGCTGTGAAAACATTATTCGTAGATCAGCGAAGTGCAATGTATTCTGCTTGGATACACGGAAAATAATTGATCCTTAATAAATTACCAACGTTACATCTACTTTCAACTAGGCCTTTTAAAAACTAGAAACGCAGGATGCACATGGGTGGTCTGAAAAGTTTCCGACATTTCAACATTTCTTGACATGGTTTCTGAAAATGTTCTGAAGATGTCTGAAGAATCTGGGGTTGGTAACTTTTCAGACCACCCTCGTATATACATTTCCTGTACATACCCCATTCGGATAATCAAAAATTCGGATAATTAATTAACTTCTGTATGTACAGTGGCGGAAAAAATTATCGCAACACTTTGCGCGCGCACCAGTGGCTTTCACAGAAACTATTTGGAATTCTGCTTTCTGTGACTGACTGGCAACACCGAGGAAAGCCTCGAAAAGCGGTAATATTTGAGTCGGAGCCTAGAACTTACACAAATTTCCTCTCTTTCGAACTCTTCTTAGAGCCTTCGCGCGATCTCTCCCCGAGTTCGTCATGTTTATTTCGTCGTTTCTCTTTCACATATAGTTATCGTATTTATAGAACGATAGGTTAAATATATATTTATTCTAATTTCAATCTTAAATGCAATAAAATACATGGACAATAATTGAAATTTAATTCTTAAGAATTTGAAGAATGCTATTCGGTTTTAATAATGCATAGCAATAAGGAATAAGTGGGATTGGAGTAGAAATACGCGATGTGGCGATTCTCACCTTTAGAGAACAAGAATTTTGGAGTCTAGAGGAAAATTATGTTTTGCGAGATTATAGCGAGAACAGATGGCCTATAATGGTCTCTTTTTCTGGATAATTTGTGCGCTAATAAGGCGTTATTTTGGCAGTTTGGTTTCTCACTCGAACATATGTCTTACGGCTGCCTGCTCTATATTAATGTAAATGTAATTCTTCAAACGTCCAGTTCAAACATAGAATATTCATTATTTGTGATAAACATTCCGAGGAGGATTTTTGATTACAAGTCTTATGTTTTCAATTCAGCAATTAGTATTCGAGAAGTCGTTAGAGCGATTACTGAGTTACTATGACACATCGTAAAATTTGTATTTTGTCTACGGAATATAATTTTTCGCCAACTTAATCATGCAGACGAAGGAAATTCGTAATATAAATTTATATACACCATTTGTCAACTAGAATACATGAAATCATTGTCCGTCCGGAGTTAAAAGGAAAAATACCAATTCCAAAGTTAAAAAAAACATGATTTCATAAAAACCGAACAATTTCTGCGCATATATTGGACTTGTCTTAAATTTTGTAACAGGGAGCTCAGTGACCTTGGTCATTAGTCAATTGTGTTGCCTTCGCGCGGAGAAATTCACGTAGTAATGCATTAAGGCTTTGATAATTCGCGAGGAAAGTCGTTAACCATAAGTTGATTCCTTTAAAGTATCGCAGGCGCCAATACAAAACAAACGTTGAAATGCATTACCTCGCGCGGAAAATCTTTAACCATATGTCGAGCACTTTCAAAGCAAGTATTGCAGGTGCCTGGTATATATTTCCTTTTCGTGCCTATGTCAGCTAGACTCAGGACCCTCATTTTACAGTCGCCCAGTAGAAACTATCCTCTGGCTAATTCAAAGCTCCTTCCTCACCATGGTGCTAAGGAAATTAGATGTTATTACACTCGTAAAAATATTCCCAAATAATATTATTATATTAGCGTATTTTAGTAAACAAAGACTTCCTAATTAACAACCCAAGTTTTTATCACTGATACTTTTTTTATGAACGTCTGACTTTATAAAGTTAATTAACGAGGATTATGCTGCCATAATAAAGTTATTATTAAGCTGCTAAAATGGACTTATCAGTTTGTTGGGAAGTGTCACAAATATAACTAGTTGCTAATTAAGAGGTGATTTTGCAGCTGTCTGACACATGTTATTCGCATAGGAAGGGCACGAGCTCGAATTCCGCTTAAGTTAAATGAGTTTTTTATCTTAAACTTCTCTTGTTCGGGAAATGAACGAATGTAAGATATGGTTTCCACATATATTTATACGCCCCAGTGATGAATATATATATTTACCAGAGAAATGCAATTCATTATAGAAAAATAACCATTGGACATGAAAGATTCGGAACCGATTCATCACCAATTGTCGGTCAAGAACATGTTTCGTGTGTCAGTGGAAATTCCTCTTCTACCAAGGATTCGAGGTCGTTCGCTGAGAGACAATATCCTTTGACTCATTTTCCACAATAAGAGGTATTTGACAGGGCCTCCTGATTTCTGGAAGCACGATGAACCTTTCGCTTTCAGTGCAGCGGATTTTCGAAAGCCTATGCGTCACTCGCAACAACAAACCGGTCGTAAGGCAAGGAGCTCAGGCTTACTTACTCAGACTTATTGGCGACTATTTCTTCATTTAGGTCTTCACGACGATAGACGGACAACCAGCGGACCGCGCAAGCAAATCTTTTTCATTTTCACGCTTTAAAAAAAAACCTTGAGAACTATTGACATTTTTATGCATATTATTATTCATTGTTCGTCTACAACCAGGACAATTCGCGGGTTCACAATTTACAATTTTCTCGCCGGTAGATCCAAACCAATTATATACATTTAGATTGAGATATATACCCCGTGAGCCGCCAGATGGGTATGGCAGGGGTTGTAATAACACCATCATCACGTAATCTACTCTATCAGCCTCTCTTATTGTCCGGGGAAAAAAGCGACCAAAAGTAAGGCTGAATCATATAGAGGAGAATGAAAATATTATTTATCATTATATATTTTTCTTGATTCCAATGAATTTTCTCGATTATTAATCATAGTGTATATGTGCACACTGTTACCGAGTCTGAGAGAAATACGAATACATATAAATATTTTCCACTTGCTCTAAATTATGTTATCTAGTCTCCTTCTCTTAAAAACTTGAGTAACATTACGGGGATGAAGGTCCATGACGGAGCTGACATTTTTTCATAATCATCCATGTGTAAGAATCTACGGATTCTATCGAATAAGGACATGAATATACAGATGATAATTAATGATTGCTTTGTCGCAGGGGCGCAGCCAGGATTTGTCATTGAGGGAGAGGGTTAGATTTAGATTTAGATTTAGATTTAGATATATACCCCGCGAGCCGCCAGAGGCGTATGGCAGGGGGTGTAATACACCACCATTAAGTATTCCTACCTATTAGCATCTCTAATAGCTTGGGGAAAAAACGACCACAGGTAATTATCCGTCCTTGCAATTACTTCCCTATAACGCTTCGTCGATGCCTCTCGGAGATCGCGTTCGCTCCTTACTAGCACTAACATTTCACTTACTTCGTCTATAAATTCTGAACGATTGAACTTTTCGAAAAGTTTCCGACGATATTCAGATCTTCTCATCTGTAGTGATTTCCAACTGAGGGACTCTATCATTGCCGTAACGCTGCTATCAAACCTGAAATCCCCGCAAACGAATCGGGCTGCTCTACGCTGGACCATCTCTAAATCTGAGACTAAACCTACTTCGTGTGGGTCCCAAACCGCACAGCAGTATTCAAGACTCGGACGAATAAGAGAAAAGTAAGCTATTTCTTTGACTCTCGATGAGCATCCTCTCAACGTTCTACCAGTTAATCTTTGCATTCTATTCGCTTTTCCTATCGCATCTCGAATATGTTCTTTAAAAGATAAGTTACTGCTAAACGTGACTCCTAGGTATTTGTTGTCGTGAACTAACTCTAATGGATGACCTGAGATTTGGTACTGCGCGGGAATTATGTTTGTGGAGCGCGTAAAACTCATGGCAACGCATTTATTTATATTTAAATCCAGCTGCCAATCTTTACACCATCCTGATATTACGTCCAGGTCGTCTTGAAGCACATTACAATCGTTTTCTGTCAAAATCTCTCTGTATATCAGGGTATCATCGGCAAATATCTAACCTTACTCTTTACGTTATCTACATATATACTATCTATATCTACTATATAGACAGTAGAATGAGCGAAAACATTTCTACATTTCAGGGCCGGTATATTCATGCACGCTACATGATAGAAGATATGTTAAATTTAAAAAAAAACTAAAATGCATAGAAAACTAGGATATGTTCACGGTTATGTGGCATAGTGGGCTACATTTCAGGGCCGGTATATTCATGCACGCTACATGATAGAAGATATGTTAAATTAAAAAAAAACTAAAATGCATAGAAAACTAGGATATGTTCACGGTTATGTGGCAAAATTAAAACCTTTTTGAGATTTTACTTTGTAAAATGAATAATTGAATAATAATGATGAATAATAATCCTCAATAATATTTGGATTTCCAGTTTTGATAGGGCCATTTTCTATTACATTGTCATTATTTCTCTAGGTGCAAGGTTTTTGTCATTGTAAATATTAATTTCGAGTGCCTTTGAGAGTTTTTTGAAATCAAAGGAAGGTTAAACTTTCCTTTAACTGTTAGTGAATGTGAGAAGAAATAAATTTGTAGTAGTGATTTAGGAGATGATATTGAAACGTAAGTATTTTGGAGGTAGCACTATAATTTGGACAACCCAGTTACTTTGAAGGAAACCGAAGACCAATCGTAGCGGAGACGGATGAATTTTTCCTCTTAATATCATATGTTGTTTTATAAATTCGATATATTCTGATTATTGAGTTAAAATGTCGACAGCACAAAAACACCATAAAAATATGTCTATGTAAGAACCCTTCAATCCGCCTTTCGGCGTGTGGCAGGGGGTACAGGCACCTTAACTCTATTTTCCTAATCAATTTCTTTCGCGTACCATGAGCGGAAAAAATGAATTCTTGATACGATTCCTTCTAGCATTTATTTCTCTAATCTTCATCGCAGTATCAGAGCGTCCCACATCAACAGGGAGGTTGCATTATATCGATTGCATCATTTGAGAACCTAATTTTTCTGAACTTACTTAGTAAATTTATCCTTTGAATTAGTCTTCTATCTCTTAATGATTACCATTCCGAGTACTGATTCATCTGAGTAACACTCACCGTTTTATCATGGCAATTCTGTACAAATCGTATCGTATACAACCAATCAAACAAATGCCGTACACGAACTGTAATATGAAAGTAATAATCAGTGTAAACGCGAAACAGTATTTTCTCGTTTGGCTAGGTTGAATAAGAGGAATATAAGTTTTTTTTCTTTGAAACACGATGAGCATCCCCTCAACGATCTACTAGTTAATCTTTGCATTCTATTCACTTTTCCTATCGCATCTCTAATATGTTCTTTCAAAGATAAACTACAGCTAAACATGACACTTAGATATTTTGTGTGGCGCACTAACACTGAGGGTTGTCGTGAAATTTGTTGCTGCGTGGAAATAACGTTTTTGGATGATATCTAACATCCTTACGCTTTATATACGTCATTCAAAAAAACTCTAGGTGCGTCTTACAAGATTTACCTTTATGGAATCCGTGTTGGATCCGAATGATTCCTATCTTTACGGTAAGGAACTGAATAATAGAGCTTGTTATAGTATGCTCCATTATTTTGCAGGAATTCGAAATTAACGAAAAATACCCATAATAATCTGATTATTCTTAGGCCCCGGAGTGACGTTTAATTTCTTCCACGACATTTGGACAGTACCCTCATTAATTGATTTCTGATAGAATTTCCTATCAATCTGTTGCAGTGAATTTCCACTCGCATCAACTTATATCTCTATGGAAATCGAATCCGAATCAATGCGCGAGGTAAAATCGTGAACTCGACCATCATCTAATGAGAAACATTTTTGGAAGTACGGGTTAAGTAAGTTAGCTATTTCTGCCGATTTATTTAAGGCAATTCCCTCTTCGCTTATAAAGCTAGGCATAGAAAACTGACCACCACGAGTCTCACGCACTTATGACCAAAATTCTTTCTAATCGCCAACTAGTGATTTTAACAGGGTTCGAGATCTATATTCCTGGTATTCTTTTCGTGATCCTTCCTCAAATAGCTTTTGCACTTCTCTATAGTTTTGATCACCAAGCTCATGGATCTCACCACACGGTTTAAGTTTTCTCAATCGCGAGTGAATGACTCCTATGCAACGATTCAAACCTCTTCCTCGTCTCACCTACTGTTTAGACGGAACATATTTAACTAAATCTACTTTGATTATCCGTAGAAACTCTACCCAACTATCATTTACTGTATTTTCACCCGAAAACCGTCAAAAAATATCCAAGTCTTCGTTCAAATAAAACCTTAAACTCAGAAATAATTGCTTTGCTAATTACATACACTTGCCTCACCGTCTTAAGAGATCTAACCACTACTACTTTCATCCCTGCCATTATGACATCATGGTCTGACTGTACCGTCAACTACAGCGAGGCTAGTTATTATTTGTGGTTGGGAAGTGGCTAGTAAATTTAAATTGATACCTTGCCTCGCACGATTCGTTCGAGTTTTCGTCATAATTACCTGATCTAAAGCATGCAACGAAAAAGTAAGATGTATTTCGTGAATTTTTTCTCTCACTGCTAGTGCTGGAGAATTTTAGATTATCCCATTTAATATGCGGTAGGTAAAAATCTCTTCCTACGGCGATGATTGGATCTTTTATTTTCTCACCATTTTTCTGTAAGGCCTCGGATAAATCAACAATACAACCTATTTTTTCATCGGGAGGACGACACAAAGAACAAACATTAATCTTACTTCCGTTTTGTCTTTGAATCGAGCACCAAATGATTTCACTCCTGCTATTTTCTACGAACTCATCGCGCTCACTAATTAAATGAACCTATACTGCTATAAAAACTTTACCGCTAGATCTACATAGTCATATTTTCGTTATATCATATAATCGGGGGAAATATCTCGCTTTGAGTAATATCTTCGCTTAAGCAACTCTCTTCCTATTATGTTATCCGCGCAAGTTCTCGTCGAAATGTTAAAGAGTAGTAGTAGTAGTATTGTTAAAAGTGCTTCGACAGCTAATGTTAAAAAATTCCGCCTGTTTATTACGTAAGCTCTTGCAATTTACTGTTATTATTTTTAGATCTCTCAGTTCTCACATTAAAACACGGTTTCCTTTTTCGAATAACCTTTATCTCTTTTTTAAGTAAATTTTTCTTTTTCACCATTGCAATTTTTTATTTTTTGGGGCTAAGCTCATGCATACCCTTTTGCCTATTTAAGTGTGTGTTAGTAACTATTTCTACTGCTGAATTAAAGAATAACTTTATCTGCGTATATTCGCTCTATTCTCTAATCTATTCGCATCTAAACCGCAAAACTACGTAGTAAACGGCTTTAAAACTACGGTCTTCATGGAGGGAGAGGGGGGCGGGAGTGTTTCGGAAGAGTCCGTAAAGTGCAGAGAAAGTTTAGTAAAATCAGCGAATAATAGCTGAGTATGGCGCCTAACATATGGATCTAAGTAGCCTTGAGAAGTATTTTAACATACGGAAATCAAGATGATCAAATTGGAAGCGGAAAATTTTATTCATCGCTACAGAGAAAGTAGAGAAGTGAATACCGGCCTCTTGGAAACTTTATTCAAGTTTTGATCATTCTGTAACAAGTATTTTCTTCAGTTTGCTCTGTTCTGCAATGTATAATCTATGGGGCACGTGTATTTCGTCGAAAATGAGTAATTATGATTACACTAGGAGGCGAGTACGGTATATGTAATGATTGATTATCGGACATTCGAATCATCAGTTTTTACTTGTGTTTAAGATTCCAATTGATGGTATATAATGGAACCCAATGTCCATTGCATTCCAGCTCATTAATCAAATAGATTACAGCTCTGGATAAATTAGATTGAAATTAACTGTTGTAGAGTAAATACACTCACTGAAGAGGAAAATCGTATGAGTGGTGTGATGAATGACTGTAACATCAATAGAGATGTGATACCGTTGCAATTTATTATATTTTTTCAGTCAGTATGGTTAAAGTGCATTGATGTCTCATGAGAAACACCATTTGTTATTACAGAAATATTACTCCCTATTACATATTGCCTGATAGAGCTGGAAATTGTTGATTACCGATTCTACTATTTAAAAGCTAATAATAGTGATGAAAATTCCTGTCAAAACGTTAAATGCTAAAAAGCTCTTGGAAAAGTTGAACTCCTTCAACACACGGATTAGAATGGATTCATCGAAGGTATATTTTTAATACCTCAAGCAGTGGAAAACAACACTGCTCGAGAAAAAATAGAAAGGTAAGAATAGGACGCATCTTAGTGGTTTCTGAATTCCAATTTTTAAGTGTTGAATTCTCTTTGCAAGAATTCTATTCCATCACAATTCTAGTATGTAGACCTTTAATTCGCGAAGTAATACCTCAAAATGTTCATTTTAACGTCTAATATTCCGCTATCAAACTCAGTGTATTATATTGAAATTCTACACAACTGTTTTTATCACGACTAACTTTGAATAATAAATGGCAAAAAATGAAGACAATGAGGCAGAGGCACTACTTGAAAATCCCGCGAAGGTGAGTCTTAAATATCTGCATATATATACGATACTAAAAGTCTATTTTCCATTCGTAAGGACTTTGAATATTGCCGGTTTTACTGCCTCTATACAGAGTTGCCGAATTGTCGGAGTTAGAGTGATTTCAGTTAGTTTCCACGTAATCCGCTCTCTGACGCCAACTGGTGTTGCGATAATTGTTTCCCCCACTGTACATTGAAAACGGGAGAAAAAAGCTACACATATAATATTAAAAAAGAGCTATGTATTAATTAATTTAAAAAATGTTAACATTTCGGCATGTTAAGCGTACATTACTTCTAAATACTAATTAAAATACTTTAACCAAATCAAACTAATGTAGTATTTACATTATTAAATATTTTTTTATAAGACATTTTTAATCAGTATACTCAACCCAGCGGCAGGCGCGTGTTTTTTTTTTCGTTTAGGTTTATTCGGTTTCTACCGTTATGCTTACCACGTCAGCGAATTTAGAACTACTATATGATATGGTGTCCTAAAGCGATTCGGATAGTCGAAGTTCTACTGTACATTGAAACGATTTAAAAAATTAATTTCACATATTTTCCGGTGAAGCAGAGATTTAAAAGTCCGGCAAAGTCAAGACAAGTACTGAAAGAGGAAAACTTTGATAAAAATTCTTAATTTAATCGTATATTATTGAATTGAAATCGAGAAGAAATTATTGGTATAATGTATGAAAATCTAAGAAACTTTGGTGTCGTAAACAACCCGTCCCTCCGACAAACAAGAAGATTGATGAATCCAAAATCATACGTTCTTCCATAAGAATACACGAAGTATTTAGAACTGTATAGATAATATGGGAAAAAGATGAAAACACAAAACAGAAGTCTGTAAGAATCTCAGCCCCAATTCCAGTAGGTTACTCCGCCCTCAACCCTCCACTATAAGTTACAAGAAGCCCCAGAGAGGAAGTGAGGAATACAAGGTGAGGAGTGAGGCAGAATTATAGTTATTCGTATTAGAGCAGTCACTTTCTATCTGCATTTATATTCGGAAAGTATGCATGAGAAATATTTTGGTCGTCTAGAAGAGTTGGATCGCTGTTTTACCAGCTGTAAGACTTTATGAACCATTTCTACTCCACCGTTAGCTACTGATTGCAAATAGTTTGACCTTGCTTTCCGCATTGAGCGCTATGAGTAGAACATGGCCTCGTTAGCACTATCATCCCATGAAAAGTACCTCACACACTGTTATAGAGCAAATGAAAGCCATCACTCATACCTCGGAAGCTTTCGATTTAAACACGCCACGAATAATAATAATAATAAATGGCCTTTATTCGGGCGAGATTGAGACTAGAAATTCTTACATCTAACCCATCGTCATATGTGAAACAGAAAGAAAGAGATAGTTTACAAAAGTACACGAAGAAAACTAGTATGTGGATTTTAAAAAACCTAAGCTGAGGGCTCAGGAAAAAATTTCCACTGCAGGAAAACACTCACAAGAGGGGGAGTGTGAAAAACCTGCGAAACCTAAAGATAGAAAATTATATTTTCGATGAAGGAGAAAGAAAAGAGTTGTGATAGACAGGTAGTGAAAATATAAAAATTGTACAAAAAGAAAGGGGGAAAAATATAGGTGACACTACAAACAATCAGATAAAATGAATCAACTTCACTAAACTGACATTAAATATAGATGAATTAAAATAAACTTTGAGTTAGGCTAAAGTATATCATAGTTTTTCTCTAAACTGTATTGAGAGATAAATGATAAATATTTCACTCTCTACAAAATGCTATTAGAGAAACTGGAATTTAAACAGGACATTCAATCCACAGTATTTCCCAAAGATGCTTTCACATAATTAATAAGGAATTAGAGAAATGTGGGGCATTCTGCAGATGTTACTTTCACGTTTCGTAGCATTCAATAAGATTTATTCTTATGTCAATGCCACCAACAGATAGAGATGCTGGATAATGGAATTTGCAGGAACCTGCTTGCCAGCTAGCCATGATTCGTTTTCCACTATGAACCAATTTGTGATATGAAGGAAACCATCTATTAGATTGAATGTTGTTTTTACAAATTTATAGCTTCTATTTTTAAAGCGTGTATGTTAAACTCCTTAGACATATCCCGATCAAACCATTATTTCTCGATGAGCGAAATGTAACTTTGCCGATTCTTCCACTCTCGCATGAAATCTTACACCTCAAACCGAGAAGGAGCATATCAGAAATGACAATCTCGCGGTGACAGCAAATTCCTGTGGCTACGCTCTGTTGAAAAGAGACTTTAAAAAACCCAATTCTCGGTTTCCTCATTTCTGAAAAGAGTTTCGCTCACGGAAACACTTATTTTTCACTCACGACCGAGGAAAAGTCTGAACTCCCGAAAAAAACGGCCTGAGGATATTCAACTTTTAGCGGAAAAAAAATGAGAAACCAAGGTATTTTTTATTCCAAAAATATTTTTTTTTAAAGCCCCTGTTGCCCTTCTTCGATGAAGTCCTCCTAAGCTCTAATGAACTTGTCAGAAGGAGCTACACGGAGGCAACAGTAACTTACGAACACTCACGACCATTCTCAGCCGGGATTCGAACCCGGGACCTTGGGGTAGGTGTGATAGCTTAGATGGCATTCTATCCACCCAACCACCAAGGCCGGTTATTATTAAATGGTGACTTAAGAAATGTAAATTTGCGTTTCCATCAACTTTTTTGCTCTAAATTTCGTGTAAAAACGCATAAAATGTTAATTTTCCAATTAAATTTGATTATTTCAATCGTTAAATTTTAATTATTTTCTCTCTTTATCTTAGTACAGTGTTCTGCCCCGAGTCTAGTTTCACCTCAAACTTTCCACTGTTAGCTATCAAATGCTAGAGACTTATGTCATATCAGGAAATATTAGATGAGAAGTTATGTACTGTTTTACTCTTGCTTTCCTCGCTGAGCCAGATCCATGAATATAATTATAATAAACATGTAAAATGTCGGTGATTTGATTATTATCCAGATGAAGACGTTAAGGGGTTATTTCATGGTATGTTTCTGATACCATATCTTGATGAATGAAATTTCTGTCTATTGGTACAGGATAAAGAAAAAAGTAAATTTCATTTACTTCTGTCACATTCTTTGTCTTGGTTGTGATGAAATGAAATCTACTCAGTTATGAATGAAAAATGGTGCTGATTATTGTTACTAATAGAGACCGTATGCCTTACTTAGGTGGATATTTTCTCCTTTTAAAATTTTGGTTCGGTGTAAAAAGCAAGGGCATACTATCTCACTCCTCATCCTGTCTAGTAAACCTCATTCCTCGGTGCCAGCCATAGGTAGCCAATGTTAGATGAATTGAGGCTTCGCCCGGCCTTCAGGCTGAATGTTTTAGAGACAGATGAAGCGGAATTAATACATAGAAGGCTACTGAATATAAGCAATAAAAAAATCAAGAAGGTCTCTTGAGTACAGCCGAGACCTTATGTGCAATGTGCGTGGAGTAATCGCAGATAAGAAAAGCACATAAGAAATAGAAATAATCCAGCGCTAGGATGAGCGTTTGGTCACACCCGTTACAAGGAAAACGCTGCAAAAAAGGCTGTTGCTTTTGCAGCGGTGCTGAAGCCCCAGGTGGTCCAAGAGTTTTTTCTTAAGCCGTGTTCTTATATACATTTTTCTACGTTTTATATACATATGTGAAATCGAAAAAGCAAGCATTTTTATTTATTCAAGTTCTTGGAGTTAAATTCCATTAATGTTACGGCAAAGTAATTTGAATATGCATAAATATATTCTTATTATATGCCAAAGTTAAATAGCGTTATTTTTAATAGTTTTCAGAGTCACAATTTCATCGATTGATACATAATTAAACAATATATATATATATATAACTCTTAATATTGACCAGAGTTTAGTATTCAAAGTTGGCCAAGAAGGAAATATGGTTATCTTTTTGTAAAATTTCTCTCTGATACTAAATAAATAATTTAAAATGTATACAAAATATACATATGGTAGATCTACAGCATTCAAAAATCTACATTTACCTGTAATTTCAATAGTATGAACCGTAGGTTCAATGAAGCAGGTTTCACAACCAGCAGCAAAGAAGTTTTTTTATTTTAATTAAATCAATGTTCATGCAACTTATGTAATCACGTAAATAGTCAAAATAAATTGCATGTTATGATTAACACACAATTAATAAATAAACCCTTAAAAATGGGTTTTGATAGTAAACAACGTGCCAACAACAAAACGGGATTAGAAGAAACAATGGCAATGAGACCCCTTCGGAAGACGCGTCTAAAATGTCGCAGGCACGAAATCTAAAGAGAAACCGCGACCCCCGCATGGCGAAATCCGCTCTATTTGCGCGGTAAACCGCTCGCAGAAGCTGACGCTATAGTGAAATAAGGAAAGTAGAAACTATGGAGTCGAGATGGAATCTTAAGAGAGTAGGGGGAGCTGTCCTCAATCACTGCCCTTTCTTAACGTCTTGCCGCCCCCAGCCGAGGTCGCCGACAACATCGAGCGAATTGAATGATCCAGCGTGCGACGGCGAAAACAAAAAGCCACGGAAGGAAAGCAAGGAATCTTCACTCGATCTCCGTGGACCCCATAATCTCTGTAATTATACCTCTTCGAGGGAGTGTTTCGTGGAAAACAAAAAAAGAGGAAAAAAGGAAATCACGAATTCCTAAAGAGAGGTCCGTTAACTGTTTATCCCGGATGCTGGAATGAAGCTCATCCCCTTAAAAATTAACTACCTTAAGCTCCATAGGGAGTGAGGCAAGCTGAGGAATGAGGTATTTTATCTTTGTATCTTTGATTTCCTCTCTGAACTAGAATGCTATTGCTGAAAAAAAAAGTTGCGAATTCCTCAAGAAGGGTCCAAGGCCGGAATAAAGCTCCATCCCCCTATGTCAAAAAGCCGTGAAGTGGGAGTGAGGCGGTTTCTGCAAGATGAGGAGTGAGGTATTTTGACTTTGCTTTCTTCACTGAGCCAGAATGATAAGGCCACGTGCTACGCAATAATCCTATGAATTATATGTATCGCAGCCACGAACAAGACTGGCGCAACACCAAATATGGCAATATTTCTATCCTTTGCCAGAAGAAAAATAAAAGTTATGTAATAAGGAAAAGTATCTTTTACTTCATTTAAGATGATCCCAATGTCTAGGGAAAAGAAATCAGTGGAGGAACTTGGTTTCCATTATATAATGACTGACCTCCAGCGGTTCATTATATAATGAGAAACCAGAGTTCAGTGTTTCCGAGATCCTCTCGAAAGCCTTCTGGTCAGCGAGGGAAAATATACTTGATTGTGGCCGCAGCATCCAAATGGACCATCTAAAAAAGGGCGAACTTTTTATCCAATTTGCTTTTACGACTCGGCCCCATAAAAAGAGTAAATTGGGTTCCTTTCGAAGCAAGCCTATATCTGATATTTGACTTCTTTTTGCCTATTTCGAAACGCTCTACCTGAGGGAGAATGACCTGGAATCCGAGAAAAGAAATCATTGCTTGCTTTGAATTGAAGGAAAGAAACCACGGTGATATGCATTTTTACATTTTCGATCCCTTGATACAGCTTTCGCAGAGCCGACCTCGAATTCTGCAAGATATCGACTTTGCAAAAAGTTTTCAAAAACTTCATATTTTTCGCTCGTTAGAGAACTCTAGGCAGTTAATATTATTAATTGCATTACTCAACATTAGAGTTCATTTTAACATGTGTGAAACCACCTCCGACGATTACAAAAACCATAATTAGAAGATGCCTAATGATATCTTTAGAGGATATCTAGTTTATTTAAAGCTTTAAAAATAACGGATTGAGTTAAGAATTACGGAGTAATATCTTCTTCTTTTTGAATTTTACTGAGTATGTACTACATTAATTTCGATTATAGAAAATGGTTATTTATATTCCATTTGTTTTTTCTATTTTCACTTTGGTCTGCTTTCTAAAAGGGTAAATTTGTGTGCTCAATTGTGACAATTCTCATAGTAGCACGCGCCACTGGCGGATTGCAGGGTTTTAAATGTAAATGCAGTACATTTTTCATGGAGGTAAGCCCACATCTAATTGTTAGCATGTTTATTTTTCATGCGATGTTTTATTTTTTTCTCTTCAGCACTTTTGTAATTTTTATAGGTGAGTGAGTGAGTGAGTGGTGAGCTCTTAGCCTAAAATATACTTTAATATTATATTAAGTAATTTTTATTCGTGTTATTTATTTATTCTTAAAAACTACAAATGGGCACCAGACCAGGGGGTAGTCATTATAGAAATCCTGTCGACGCAAGTTCAGTCGGATGGAATGTAATCGTGTAAAAGTGTTGAAGCTAGTAAAAGAAGATTAATATTATTTGTAGGAAATAAGGAATTATTAGCACAATCGTGATTTGGTTTTTCATTGTATTCAGGTTGTGTTTCTTTGTACTTCTGAAAAGGGAAACTTACTCCAAAAAAATTAAATCGATCTAGACTTAAATTGGAAAAAGGTTTAATTTTAGAGTCAGTCGAGTATTATAATTATTGGGGATGGATCGCATTACAGTCTTCAGCATTTAAGTCATTCATGTCGCAACAATATAACAGACAGAATCTAACAATAAACATGTTATAATTTTTGAACAGTTTAAAGTACCCTTCCAAAGCTCCAATCAAATTATGAAAATTCATGGATCGGTCGACCTATGGAAAATTTTTGGATATATTTTTTATACGAGTAAAATGTAGCTTGCATACTGCAAGCAGATCGGCGATACTAATTTCATATCGGCATTATATCGGGACGGTCCTCAAAAGAAAAAAAAAGGATTGAAAATATTCCTAGAATTCGCTGAAATTTCATCGTCTGGCATCGAACCCGGGTCTTACTGGTGAACATACTATGCAGCACAATAGAAGATCTCAATCTCTAACTATGTGTGAAAATTCAAGCAGAAATATTGGCTACAACTGCCTCAAAATACGTTCTAATTTTCACGAATGTAAATGGCTCTCTGGATTCGAACCAAGGACGATCTTGGAAATCTAATATCTGATTTTGAAATGTATCTATGATTTCTATCTACATGCCGAATTTCAAGTTTCTATATTGTTGGGAATGGGTTCAAAATAATTATTAAAAATCAGATAATTTACTGATTGTAGAGACGCCTGGTGTCGAACCCAGGAAATATTGGTAGCTGTGAATGCACAGTATATCTTATTAAAACTTCATCTTGTTTCATAGAAAGTTTGAAGTCGATATCATGCCGGGAAGTGCCTAAAACCTTTTACTGTTTTCTCCTTAAGAAATGCATTTAGGAATGTAAATTGCTCTCTGGGATCGAACCAAGAACCATCAGCGAACATGTAAAATTTGATTATGAAATATATTGATAATATCCAACCACATGCCGAATTTCAAGTTTCCATGCCATCGGGAAGGGGTCCAAAAAAAATCTTAAAAATCGCCACAATGCATTTTAAACGGCCGATTTTTGCCCCGACCTAGCATCGAACCATGGATATTTTCCGTAAAACTCATTTATGTTTTCGATAGATCATGACAATATATAAAGGCTCCTGGAGTTTTGATTCTCTAACTATACGGGAAGTATTTTTTAAAAATTCCCGAAAATCAAAGCAATACATTTAAACGGGAAAAATCGGGACTTTGGGGCCCTCTGGAATCGAACCCATGACACTGAGGATCAAAGTCGCTTTTTTCCTGGGGGTTTCACGTTATGGCCAATATGTCATAAAAATTTCAGATCAATGACGCTTGTAGTTTAGGCTGTGAATTAGTATCCTATCTATCTATCTATCTATCTATATAGGTATATATATGAATGAATCCGGAGAAGCATCTATATCTATTACGAGTAAAATGTAGCTTGCATACTGCAAGCAGATCGGCAATACTAATTTCATATCCGCATCATATTGGGACGGTCCTCAAAAGAGAAAAAAAAGAATTGAAATTTTTCTTAAAATTCTCAGACATTTCACCGTCTGGCATCGAACCCAGGTCTTTACTGTGAACTTACTATGCATCACAATTGAAGATCACCATCTCTAACTATGTGAGAAAATTCAAACAGAAATATTGGCTGAAACTGCCTCAAAAGCCGTTCTAATTTTTACGAATGTAAATGGCTCTCTGGATTCGAACCAAGGACGATCTTAAAAATCTAAAACATGTTTCTGAAAGTTTTTAATGATCTCTATCAAGTTGCCAAATTTCAAGTCTCTATATTATTGTGAAAGTTTTCAAAATAATTCCTAAAAATCTGATCAACTTCTGATTGCAGAGACACCTGGTGTCGAACCCAGGACATATTGATACATGCAAATGCATAGTTTGATTTGTAAAAATTTGTTCTTCTATCTTGCAATGTTTGAAGTCGATAACATGCCGGGAACTACCTAAATTTTGTTTCCGTTATCTCCGTAAGAAATGCATTGAGAAGTGCAAATGGCCCTCTGGGATCGAACCAAGGACCATCAGCGAACATGTAAAATTTAATTATGAAATATATTCAACATATATATCCACGTGCCGAGTTTCAAGTATCCATGTTATCGGGAAAGGATCCAAAAAAAATCTTCAAAATCGCCACAATGCATTTTAAACGGCCGATTTTTGCCCCGACCTAGCATCGAACCATGGACCATATTCGGCGATGTCTTTTTGATTTTCGTTGGATATGCATGGCTTCTAGCGATCCCTCGAATTTCAACTCTCTCCTTTTCCGGGAAGTGCCTCAAAAAAATGTTCGAAAATCCCCACCATGTATTCTTATGGGGAAAATAGCGACTTTGGGGCCCTCTGGAATCAAACCCATGACACTAAGGTTCAAAATCGAAATTTTTCTGGTGGTTATACGTTATGGCCAATGCGTCGTAAAAATTTCAAGTCGATGAAGCTTCTAGTTTAGGCTGTGAATTAGTATCCTATCTATCTATCTATCTATCTATCTATATCCTTGAATGAATCCGGAGAAGCATCTATATTTAATAGATAATATAAAATCTGTCCATTTAGTTGATTTCCCACCCTTAACAAAAAGAACAACAAAGTAAACAAGAAATCAACAATCGATATCCATTTTGATTATTTCTGTATATATCGACCGATTGGATCCTCGAATGATAATTTGTAAAAGGTTTACCACCTCCTCAAACACCATATTTTGACTGACAATGAATACCCCTCTAATATGTATGTGGGTTAACTTTAACTCCGAAATTTTGCATTTTGAAGTTCACCTTTCATACTACAGTATACGGCGTCTAAAATGAGGATCTCGTTTTCTTAAGATTAAGAAGAGAAACGACAAATCCTGTGATGGCAACAAAAGAAAGATAAACCTAGCACTAGGCCGTTACTTCATCTTTTATGTAAGGTAAATTCTCCGTCGGTGTACAACCCGGTTCTCCTAGACGTGAATAGGGCTTCCTTATCCTTTCTCTTTCTTTTGTGTCGCAGCTGATCTTAACTGCACCCAACGGGGATCGATCAAAGGAATAAACAGACGCCGAATTCCTCCATTGACCACCATTCATGGTCAATAGTGCGAAATCAAAAATTTGGCACCATTTCAAATCAATTTATTCAATTCGGGAACAATGATTAAGATATGAAATGAATAGTATATAAATATAATTAAGCATAAGATATAATAGAGAATAGGACATATTTTCATTATGTTTTATCATTCATATGTAACTATGACAATGAGAATAGTAAATTATTATTGATTTCTCTGAACCATTATGTCATACAAAAGAGTGATACATTTCATAGATGCAGAAGACAAAAGTAAAGACGAATAATCCGGAACATCTATATTTGGGTTTGTTTCAGAATATTACAAATACTTTGGAAAGAACCTTTCATTACAATCAGAAAATTAACTCAATTACTGCTATAATCAATCAATCAATGTAAAATTAACTCAATTACTGCCAATCTTTGGCCAAAATTTTGACATTTCGATGCTCAGAACATTTTTCTCATATAGGAGTTGCTATGTAAAATAATTACAACTCGATGATAACAGCGTAAAGGTAATAATATTACACATTTTATTGTAATTAACAGATGATGTTAACGTGCTGATACCAATCCAATGATTACAACAATGCGATAACTATTAAAATAGAAAACTTATAAGAATTCAACAGGTAATGATAATGTACGATAAAAATACACTGGTTTGTATGCTGTAATATATCGATAATAATAGCAATGTACTGTCAATACCATTCCATCGCGACAATTTGAATGCAATGATAATACTAATGCATTGATAATGACATGATGATAAAACTCAATGACGATAACATTTAATTGATTAAAATGATGCAATTTTCTCATACAACAGTCGCATTGAGATGAGATACTACTGAATGGTACTCTATACAGTGTATATTCGAAATAGTGGAAGGTGTATTACAGGTGTCTCAATTTCGCAAGAGGTTCGCTAAAAATGGTTGCATTGCAAATTTCACCCGCTTATTGAGAAAAAACTTAGTGACGAATGCAGTGACAGCACCAAATTATTTGCAAATCGCTAAAGAATGCTTGGAATCTGTGAAGTGCTCAAGTTCTCCAGAGCAAATAGAATAGCTTTCATTCCGTGAATCCTTACAATTACTAGGAATCTATTTTTAAGCGTTTCGTCACAGAAGTTACCTTCGTGACTTCCGACTCCTTAAATACACCACATTTGCCAAATCTCTCAAAATCCAAAAAATAAATCTATCAAAGTATTACAAACATTAATTCAACAATAAATTAATCAAAATATAATAACAATAGCTTAAAATGTTCAAAATCATTAAACCCAAGGAAAAAATCTGATGTGGCCAGCACATGACTTTCTCCATATATATAAGATGTAAATATTTATCTACGACAGTAATTTCGAACTCTATATTCCATCTAAACTTGGAAGATGAGTGATTAATATACATATATATTATTATCTTTGACGTCACAAATATTATAAATAATGTTTTTCGGGACATGATCGATGAAAAACGATGAAATTGGCCTTTTGCCCATAGACCCCAGAGCGCCCACAAAGTACATAATCCGCAACTTCCGGTTTATCAGTATTTCATGAATAACTCCTAAACAATCAGGGATAAAAAAATATGTTTCATACAAAAGTTATAGTAAATTTTATTTTCTAAAATGTTTATAAATAATAGTTTATACCTAAATATCATATTTATGGAGATATTTTGAAAACCGGAAATGAGCTTTGAAGAATGAAGCTCAACTTCCGGTTAACCGATTTACTCCAAAAACTAATCAACTCTAACAGCATCAACCAAAATACTATATATGAAATTTGGTGTTGATACAATGAATGGTTTTCATGTTAGAGCGCCCACAATGTACATAACAGCTACTTCCGGTTTATCGGTATTTCACGTATTCGTGAAATACCGATAAACTAATAATAATAAACTCCTAATCAACCGGTAATACAAAAATATGTTAAATACAAAAGTTATAGTAAATTATATTATCTAAAATTTTTATAAGTAATACAATACACGCATATATCTTATTTATGGAGATATTTTGAAAACCGAAAATGAGCTTCGATGAATGAAGCTCGACTTCCGGTAAACCGATTTACCCAAAAAACTAATCGACTCTGACAGCACACACCACAGTACTATATATGAATTTTGGTATTGATACGACCAATAGTTTTCACGTTAGAGCGCCCACTATCACACACACACACCCACAGACATCATTCCGAAAATGGTTAAAACGTGATCTAGGGACCCCAAAACATGTATTTCCGTTAAAATCTCGAAGTAGATTTTTTTCACGAAAACAACACTTTCTCTATACTTCGTATATGGAGAAAGTAAAAATAAACAACATTGTTTTTAATCATTCAAGGTGTTCATTAGCAACAATTACGGCTACAATCAACGCTGATTGTAATCGTGGTAACTTGTAACTTGGTAATCGTTGCCAAGATACATCAACTAAACTGCACATAATCTCTTGTAATGCCATCAAGTGAGAAATATGCAAAAAATGGTCACAGAATACATATGATCATACCAATAAAGCATCCTCAATATATAATGTGAACCGAATTCACTAATCAATCACGTTTGCTTGCTCAGGACGCATCGGTTAAGTAAAGAAGTTGAGGAACTGTCGGTAAAGAGACAGACCTTCCCTCGTTGCATCATCCGTAAGAATGCATAGCAACGGAATGCACCTCCGCCTGGCGGTCTGATCTTGCGGGAGTTGCTTCCGTCAACAAACATATGCCACGCCTACCAAAAAAAGCTGACATTCATCGCGAAGAAAAAAAACTATAAGACTCGCACTTTCGAATCGTTACGGATAATTGGCATAATCACCTCAGTCACTTAACGTTTCATTCAATTGGCAAGAATGCAGCAATAGAAAATGAATATATGTTTAGTTTTGAACAGTATAATGGTTAGAGATAAACGAAGATGCATTTCAGTAGGGGTATATATAAAACTATTGCAATAATGCAATCCTACGAATGACGTTTGCAATGATCCTGTAACAATGCTATCGAAACGGGGATAAAGTCTATTCTATTTATTGAGCAAATTTTATTTGATTTCATTTGATTGTTAATTATTTTCTTGGTTGCTAGGCAACTTCGATTGACTATATCCATCACGACAATGAAACTACGTCCGATACTCTAAGTTGTCTGTTCGTTAACAAAGCTAAAGGTTTCAATATGCATTCATATTCTTATTGTTTCATACTGGTATCATGCGTGTATGCAGTGTATACCGACTGTTGAATGTATCACGACATTTCATTGAGCAATTCTTCGCCATAAAAGATTAGTAGATGTCGTCATTTGATAGCCGCAACAATGTCAACAAAAAAATTAGCTTATCTAAGAATAATATCTGAGGAAGAAGCGCAGTGAAAATTTTTTGCCATCCACTCCACCTTGTGTTCATAATGAATGAGAGCAGTTTTAAGGCCCCAAAATAAGGCCCAAACGTTTGCTTTCTCCGGAGACGTGGAGACCACGACTATTTAAGCTTCCTGGGATTCCCATTTCTAATAATACTAAGAAATTGAGGTGTATGAAAACCCCATCTTCTATATCAGCTGATTTTGTGACAAAGTAGAGCATCCACTGTTTGAATTTTTAATAGTTATTGGCTCTGAACTCGATGCCACTAGACACTGAAAATAGTCTTCATTTGTTTTGCATCTATTTACTTGCCTCACTGCAGAGTATCGCATTGCATTGTTTATGTTATAATTCATGTACACAGAGATGTCAACAGTTTATCCCCCATTTTTCTGTATTCGAACTGCTTTACTTTCAATCAGGAGTCTACATCAAAGAAATATTGGTATCAATCAAAAAGGAGGAATATCTACGAAATCTAATGACATTTTCATCTGTAACTTCATTTAATTCATAATCCTCATTATCTAAAAACTCAAGAAATAAACCTAGGTAAAGATTAAATTCTAATTATTAACCAATTTTGTCTATACAGTGAAAAATTACGAACAACCAACATTAATAATACTGTAAATCACATTCTAAACATTTATTTCGCATATTCTGATCGTTATTCACTCTCAAAATCAATAAATAGAAGCCATGAGCGAGCCTAAGGTATGAATAAACAAAGGCATGGCAACCAGGGAAGGCTTGTTTACTTCCCTGCACATTACGTGGAAACGGATAAACAAAACTAGCGTCACCACCATATTTATACGGAAAAACTCCACACCGACGTTATTTAAATCACAACAGACCTCCTTCCTTTATAGAGAAGCACTTTCTTAAAGATTAGGGTAATCTGCAATGAGTTCTTTGGGAAAACTCACAAGTTGTTGGTAACGACGGAGCTGAGCGCCATGGCCTCCCCATTCGAATTGTCCCCGTTCTGCGTGGTCATCACTTGTGAAGGTGTTTCAACCGGGATCCAGCAGTTCTGCAGATGGACTGAAGCCCGAACGTTGCGCGCCTTGGTCGCCTCGAGGATTTAACCAATCAGCGGAGGAGAGGGGGGTCACGTGGGGTACCGGCCTCTATCTCTTCCTAAGACGTCGTGACGGAGTTACGATCACGCAACGACGTGGAGTGTGAAGAATTGCACATGGAAAATACAGAAAAATGTCACCGACCTCGTGACGAGGCTGTTTTTTTTCTACGATTCCAACTAATTTAACTCCTTCCATAAGAAGATATAATTTCTTCATTTATTAATCATATCAATCGCCCGGAGTTTCCCGGAAAGAATGCCAAGTTATTTTTTTACGTCGAATTTTGTTCTGACTCTAAAACATACATTCAAGATCTATAAATGTTTGCCGAATTCCTTCCTTTTCCAAGATTTAGTTCCTAGAAACCATAGATCACGAGTAGCGTATGCTTCAAGGACGCTGTCAATGATAATATGCTGGTTTCCATAGCAAATTGAAAGACTGCCAATATCATAATTGATGACGTCTAGAAAATTAAGAAATAGCACACGAAGCTACATTGAAACCATTCTATTATTATCTCTTGTAACAATACTTGCCTCTCATTGCCAGGGCTCATCAATCGGTGGCGACTTTAATAATGGTTGTCAAGGTGATACATTTTCAAAAGCGCAAATTAATTTGACCGAAAAAAAAATAATTTTCCGAAGTTTTTCGATATTTTGCGTTGAAAAATAAACAATAAGTAGTAGGACTTGTCCAAAAATTTCGAGATATCAAGAAAAATCATACTCTATTCAATAATATATTAATAATAATTTATATATTTACTTATTTATTAATAATAATTATTTTACAGACCATTAAAATGAATCAAACAACAGTGAACCTAACTAAAACAATATCAATGTTCGCATTTTAATATAATTATCTCACGCACCTTGAAATCCAAAAATATAATTGAAAAGAAATTAAAAATTGTTTAAAGAATTCCATGCCTCTTCTATTTATTTAATAAAGGAATACAAATTTCCTATATCTATTTTACAATGCAGTTTTATCAAAACCGGAAGAAGGTTCTTCTGTTATTCGCTACATTTATGTTTCGTGCACAATAAGACAAATTATGTATCAGAGTAAAAATGCTTGTAAAATATTGAGTTTAATGTAAGGAAAGAAAATTTGAAACAGGGCTATTAAAGAATTAAATGCTTAAAATCCCCAATATCTGTATTTTACTAGTGAAGGAGGTGAGGAACACGGACAAGGACTGCTATTGGAGATTTTAAACCTCTAATTAAGTTTAATGCACAACATTTCAAAAATATGTAAATTTAAGCAATTAATGGCTGAATATATTCGAGTTTCTAATATAGCTGAAGATGAACTATCAAAAAATGACTGCGACCAACTTCGCAGACCTTAAATACCCTCAATATACAGATTGCAGACTATTTCAATGGTTATTTATTTAACAGGACACAGCAAAGACCCAAGTCACTCCATCAGTTACAGCATTTCACGTATGATCTCGCAATGATCTCTTCATCTGCGTTGTGGCATTTTTGTGAATCGCTGGTCCAAATATGTCTTCGTTCCATTATGCTCTGAAAATGAATCAACTATATATCCAATGTTTACTTTCGGATTGTAAATATTGATATGTTCCGGCTATATTCTGAAGAATGAAATATATTAATTTGTCTTTTGGCACAGGATGGAGAAAAATGTACCTTTCATTTACTTTTGCCCCAGTTTTGATCATGGCTGTGACGAAATGAAAGCTCCTGAGGTATGAGTGGACTGATCAAGTTATCTCCTCATGGACTGACAGTAAAAGTGTTTCTCTTGCGAGGACATGTTGTGCTTATAGAATTGTGCTGGAATTCACTACAGATGAGAAGATCTGAATATCGACGGAAACTTTTCGAAAAGTTCATTCGTTCAGAATTTATAGACGAAGTAAGTGAATAATTAGTGTCAGTAAGAAGCGAACGCGATCTCCGAGAGGCATCGACGAAGCGTTATAGGGAAGTAATCGTAAGGACGGATAGTTACTTTTGGTCGTTTTATCCCCAGGCTATTAGAGATGCTTATTGGGAGGAATTAATAATGGTGGTGTATTTTTCACCGCCTGCCATACGCCTCTGGCGGCTCGCAGGGTATATATCTAAATCTATAGCACACTGACTTGGTGAGGAAAGCAAGGGCAAACTACCTCACTCCTCATTTTGCCAGTTAAACCTCATTCCTCTCCACTAGTTCTTGGTAGCTCATATCAGAGGGAGTGAAGCACCAACTGGCCTTTAGGCTGAATACTTAACAGACGTATACATTGATATCTTACGGATTTTTAAACAGGAGCGACTTTTCGTAGTTGTGAAAAAATACAGTACCTCGCGTGTTCTATGTTACACTTTGCTGCTCTCTGGTGCTTCGCTATAAAGTGCTGATTCTGCAATGTCCGTGTTTACGGAGATAAAATTCTGCTTCCGCACAATTCCAAGAAGCCGCGCCATCAACAGCCGATGCGAAAGGAAGTGACTCATTGCAAATGATTGTGGTTTACGACTTAGACGTAATCATGCTTGGATTCCTGTTCACCAGCAGATAAAGATCAAAAGAGTGACACTGATCAATCTGGAAGTCGCTTACATCTACATATGTACCACGCCGCCAGTGGCGTATGGCAGGTAATGTATCAACATAAACATTCCTACCTAGGCTATGCCGAAAGCTGTTGGATTCTTATCCCTTCCTCCATTACCAACTGAGCAAAGCTTTCAAAATGGAATGAAGCAACCAGGATGAGGAGTGAGGTAGTTTGCCTTTAAATCCCTCACAAATCCAGAACGCAGTGATATGAAAGAATATGAAACATAGCAGCATAATTACTACAGCAAGCACAATACTATTTTTATGACGTTGGCTTTGAGGTAATTTTTTTCTGTGAAATCATTCCCAAGGAAAATGATTAAATGCATTTCTGAAGCCGCTATCGTAAGCTTCTTTACCTCTGATAGTTTTTATTTTCAGTATATGAACGGCAATAGTTTTTGACTTGATAGAGGACATCCATCCATTTCGTCTTATTTTCACTCTTTACCCAGCCGAATATTAATCGAGAAAGGAATGATGCTTAATAATGGCAATAATAAAGTTCTCTCCTTATTGACTGCTTTTAAAAGTTATTCTTAGGATCATAGAACATACGTCGGCATTTTCCGCTGATAACACTTTAGCTCAGTGAGGAAAGGAAGGATGGCATTACGTCACTCCTCATCCTGCCTAGTAAACCTCATTCCTTCTCCAAAGATGGTTACAGCTAATGATGGAACTGATGAGGGTCTAACAATTCTTCGAGATGATGACATTACCGATGATTAAATCGGATCTAATCAAACGTCGCTAGTTATCATAGCTGAAGAGGAATAAAAATGGCCATAGTTTGGAATGAGAGTAAGGAAACTCATATTCGCTTTATCACAATCGCTTTTTAATACACATGTTTATACAGAGAAAATAGTGAAAAAAATAGATAAGGAAGTAAAGGTTGGTGGGGAAGACTTTAAGGTATACAGACGATGAAGCTATTGTGTGGTATTCCGAGTAGGGTTTAAAAATTCTAGTGAATGCATTTAACGATAAAGCAAAGGAGTTGGGTATGAAAATTAATGTAAGTAAAACTAAAGCACTGAGGTTTTCGAAAGGAAATAATGACGAGGTAGTTGGAGAAAAACAATTACGGCCGGAAAAGCGATAGGAAGAGATGATTTAAGGCCTTGATGAAAGAATCACGTAAATATTGGTATAATCCTTGGTTTGGGGTGATTTGCTGCATGGGTGTGTATTGTGCACCTAAAGAAAAGAGGTTATCAGAAGATTGGATTGGCCTTCGGGATGTCGGCGTGACGTAGAATGGAAAAAGTCCATCGGGTTGTTAGGAAAACAATCAAAGAGGTGATTGGTTGAGAAAAGTGCTTGTAATATGTGTGAAAATATCCGTCCCAAATTTAAAGATTACGAATTTAATTTTGTAACATAAAATTATATTAAAAGGAAATCAAAATCCTTCATATTTTTTATGATTTACTTCTGATGAAATACATTTGTCACTCAAATATATTTTTACAGAGGAATGATTCGTAGTATCGCAAAAGGCGTCAATTTGTGGCAAATAAATCGACAGGGTCGCCGCTGGAATTACTCACCTTTCAGGAAAATATTTGAAGTCATAACTGAGGAAAGTTTCCACATGAAGTTATTCATTTAAATTGCTGAATGCAGCTGTCATCAACAGGTGAATAATGTCACAAAAAACAAAAATTGAATTGAGAACGATAAAAAGCATTTAACCACCCGCGAACAGCTAGAAAATTGAGTTCTAAGTAAAGGAGATGGTTTTGGAGGCGGAGAGGAATTGCAGCAGGGGATGGCACGGCCAGGGCAGGACAGATAATTCCAAAGAACCACACATCGCGTGGTCCAGCAGGATTATGGCTAAATAATCGTGATGAAAGAACGAGTTCTCCTGAACATCATTAGCGACCCTTGAGTGCCTGACCATCGGTGAACGACCCACCAGCATCCGGCGAATTTCGTCCCACTGCCCCGTAAAGCTGAGCAGTAGATTACTTGTGGAGAAGTGCTTAGTAGAACCAAGGCTTTCTTTTTTTTCTTTAATATTGTTTTTTTTCAGTTTTAGTAGTGTTATTTTTTATCCCACAGTTTCCGCATATTCAGGTTTAATTTATTTTTAGGCGTGAATTGCTCTTCTTTCCTTGTGACAGGTTTATTTTAGTTTTTATCTGTATTTGTGCCAATTTTTCCTCCTTCTAATTTCCTGAATTGACCTTTTAGGAAGGTCAGCTCAGTATTTATCGTATCTACTCGTACCTGGAGTAGCATTTATTTTCCACTTGATTTAGGACAGTTATATTTTCTACTTTTTAAGCTTAAAGCTCTCTTCGTTAGACTTTTTCCCCTTTCGAGTGCATCTGCATTAGGTAAATGTTTGCGACCCAGGTATAAAACAGCGGGCGGTAGTTTGTTTGCGAGTTGAAGTAAAGGATTAAAGTCATTAGCAATAGGATGCCTTCCTATAGGTCCGCTTTGGGTGATTTTGAGAGTGACTCAGAGACCGCTCTTCTGAGGGCACCGATCTGTGAACCTGAGAGATTGCTCAGGGAACTTCGCTCGTGGCTTTTCGGGAATGGGTTCGCTCCGGTGCGTGGGGGTGGGACGTCCTACTCCGCGGCAGTACAAAGAACGGTTACAAACGTTTTCTTGAAAAAAGCCTTAATCAGTATCACCTTAAAGTTGAATTGATAGTAATAGGGTACATATACCTAAAGATAGCACTGGGGCAACTATCCCGAGAAGAGGCGTCTTTCCTTACAGTACGTGAGAGATGCCCTTACAGCCAGTGAGGCCTACACTTCGTCCAAGATGGCCAGTCACTACTCGTGGATATTAGATGAACCTATAGCTACAAGTTTTCGCCCTTTAATTCAAACTATACAAACATTTAAAAAGATGCCAACCAGAAATATTATACCCTACTTTATAACAGGGCGGAAAAAAGCAGTGCCTACTTGAAATGATGATATAAAACGGCGTAAAAAGAATTAATCGCCGTGAAACTCTTGCAGATAGACGCACACCGTCAGTAGAGCAATCCCGTAGTTTTCCTTAAAATTACTGCGACTGGGGCATCTCTCCCGGTGGGGCATCTCACCCGGAATTACCTTATACTGGATTCCATGCCAAATATAAGTTTTACGACAGATGGTATAATTAAAATCTTACGCAAAATTAAGCCAAATAATTCGCCAGGGCCAGGCATTCCGGCAAGAGGGCTTAGAGAACTGGCAGAAAGCGTCGCCCCTTATCTCAAAATTATGTTTTGTAAAACGATAAATGAAGGTAGGGTCCCATCCGATTGGAAATTAGCTAATATTACTCCTGTTTACAAAAGCGGATTAAAGGAGGACCCAGGAAATTATAGACCTATATCATTAACTTCACTGTCCGGAAAGGTAATGGAACATATCGTCTTAAGCTCACTCATGGGATACTTAGATAGAAATCAATTCCTCGACGCGAAACAGCATGGTTTTCGAAAGTCCCGATCATGCGAAACACAACTTGCTCTATTTGTACACGATATCTTAAAGTCTGCCAAGAGTAAAAAGCAAGTGGACGCTATTTTTCTCGATTTAAAAAAAGCATTCGATAGAGTCCCCCACTACAAACTAATTTACAAACTAAAATTAGCGGGTATTAACAAGGAAGTAGTCGACTGGGTTAAGGATTTTCTCCACGAGAGGGAACAACAAGTTGTACTGGATAGCGTTAGCTCAAATAGAGCCAAGTTACCTCTGGCGTACCTCAAGGCAGTGTAATTGGACCTCTTCTTTTCCTTATTTATATCAATAACTTGAGTGACGAGATAGTTAGCAATGTGAGGATATTCGCGGATGGCTCGGTTATATATAGGGAAATAATATACAAGGAAGACCGAATATCTCTCTCAAACGATTTAGTCCTCATCCAAAGGTGGTGCGAAAAATGGGAATTAGATATTAACGTAGGTAAATGCTCCGTAGTTAATTTCTTCCAAAAGAAAAAATTGCGTCCAAATCACCCGTACAAAATTAATGGAATTAAATATAAAAGTAGTAGATTCAGTTGAATATCTCGGGATCGAAATTACTAATAACTTAAATTGGAGCACGCATATTCGAAAAATCTGCGGCAAAGCAAGTAAAAGGCTTGGCTTTGTAAAGCGTATTGTCGGTAAATGCGATGAAAAGGTGAGAGAGCGATGTTATTTTACCTTGGTCAGACCCCTTCTGGAATATGCGGCAAGTATATGGGATCCGGCGGATGAAACGTGTACTCGCGAACTCGAGAAAGTGCAGCGTAAAGCGGTTCGTTTTGTTAAGAAATGCTACGATAAAAAAGCAAGCGTTGCAAAAATGCTCTCAGATGTAGGGTGGGAATCCTTGAAAGAAAGGAGATTGGAAGCTAGGCTGCGATTGATTAATACATTCAGGGAAACTACATTCTCGAAAGATACAACCGGTATCATGCAACCCCCCTGTTACCTCGGTCGATCCAATAATGACCGTTAGTTAAGAGAAATAGATGCTAGGACGATATTTTTTAATTCACTCTTTCCGCGAACGATACGCGACAATAACCGAATAAGGAAGTAGTTTATATTCAACTAGTGTTTACACCCCCTGCCACACGCCAAAAGGCGGCTTGTAGGGTATTAATGTAGATATAGATGTAGATAATAGGTATTCGAAAGATAGTATCCTAAAAATGAATATTTAAAAATTCTATTACTTGAATAGCATTTTCCATTAATAACGGGTTGAGTAGTAACTTGTGCTCTGTTGAAAAAAATATAAATAATCTTATTTTGCAGCGAACAAGAGAGGTAACAGCTTCAAATACTAAGAAAATTATTACTTCTAAAATACCACGGATGACGAGCCTTTTGTCGGAAGTGTGCGATATCCGAGGAAATTAATAATTGAGCGACTAACCATAGAGTCTGTCATTCATGTTCAATTATGGGCTTAAGATGTTGTAATTGGTTTTCCTCCAATCAAATGAAGGAATTTAAATTTTAGTAATTCGAAGCATAGGTTTACAGCTAATAAGTTCAGGTTTAACCTTGTTGTAATAATAGATACAAAACTTCAAAATGGCACATTACTAGAGCAATAAAAGAAATCTGGCCATATACTAAAGCAATAAACGAGTAATAATTTTATGAAATAAGCCAAATTATTCTTGAGAGATGTGTAGCATATTCCATCGCAAACCTTTATTATTTTTATGAAAATAATGCAGGTCACATCTCTAAAGGGAATATCTAAATAAATCCATTTCTTCGACATATATGGGTCCTTGCATCGACAAACGAGGGCTATTTTGCCGATAACAGTCGTATTTCTGATAAATTGCCTTGCATGGAATCGGATGGAGTGTGAAGAGGGAGCTACACATGCGGTTTCTAATCATTTTTCTAACGGTCTCAGGAAGAACAGAGGAGAAAATTGTAGCTTGAATGTCTTTTATCCAAGAGGCCTTAGAATATTTCCGAAGGCCGACCCCAAACTGTCCAAATTTCAAAAAATTCCATCACGAAAATTTCCCAACCCGTGCATCGGGAATGAAAAACCTTATCCCTCACTGTCACTTTCCCATTCTTCCTCAATTCGACTTTCTTCAACCTCATCCTGAGTTAATCTGAGGTGCCCACATCCGAGACGACGCAAAAGGACGTAGACGAGACGCAGGATGGAAGTTGGGTTGACAGAAAAATAACGTAAAATAGAAATTAAAATACTCGGTACCCATCTAGCGAATTATCGAACCTTTGGCTATGAGGACCCTTGTCCCTTATTACCTAGACGAACCATGGGGAAGACGACCAAGATAACGAATGAGTTAAATTATATATGTATTCACTTTCACACAAACTCAGAATGCTGTAAATGAAAGAAATGTATGTACCTGAAACAAAGCCATTTGTTAAAGTTTTCTGTCAACTACTTTTATCGAGAAAAGTGATTAAATTAATTACTAAGGCGACTACCCCAAATACCTACACCTGTTATGATACTATAGTAATAGTAATAGTAATATCTGTAGTATATGAACGACATTTTTTTTGGTAGGATGGAGGAAATCTAATTTTCATATACCGAAGAGATTTCACTTGCCCTTTACCCAAGAGAACATGAAAGCTACTGAGGAATTAATCATACTAAATAATGACGTTTATTTTCATCAGTCTTACTGAATGCATTGGAAAGTGTTATTAATACGGTCAATTAAGCTATGAGTTTAGCCAAGTGAATTTTCGATTAGAAATATATTTGCGATAATGCAACCCCATCTGTAATATACTAAGTTGTAGGGACCTACTAACTAACTACTACTAAGTTGTAGGGACCTACTAACTAACTACTACTAAGTTGTAGGGACCTTGGAAGACAAGAGTTCATTTTTTTATTATAAAAAGAAACTCAAAGTACAATGTAACTTTAGTTACGAACTGCAACGACAAATTGGTTTCCGTTTACAAGTTACATGACTTTATGAATAAAAATTTCGAGGGAAGAACAATTTTTCTTGAGAAATATATAAGATATTAATATCACCAATCCATTCTCATTTTTGTGAAAATGATAATGGTCTTCTATCCAGGGTCGTGAGCAGGATTTGCTCGTTGGAGGGGTTTTTAGCACGAAAATGTGACTCACCGAGACGAAAGAAGGAGTCCCGACAGACGTTAACATGAAAGTTGAAAGAGGCACTAAATTTTGGAAGAAAAAGTTTACTAAATGAAACATTAAATAAAGTAATTTCATTTTATCCTATCTTCAATTCATCATTCGAGGAACTTGTTGTATGAAGGATCCTCATGGGGGGGGGGGTTCGAATCCCCAAACCCTCCCTCCCCCCCGTGCGCACGGGCCTGCTCCTATCCTAAGATTATGCTTAAACTACCATTTCGTCGACATATGTTGTGCCGACACCAACGGCAGTTTTACCGACAAACAATGGTTATTATTTCGACTCCAAAGACCAACAAAAGAAATGGCCGTATACTAAAGGATCAAGAGGAAGACTTTTTTACGAAGTTAATATCGAATTTGTATCGCGAAGTCAATGAAAGCATGTTCTGGAGGTCGATTTAGATATCTTAGGTCTTCCTAGGGTGATCTTGTACTGAGAGAAAATAAGCGAAATGAATGCCAGGGTTATTCGACTCAAAAATTATTTTCTTAGCGGAATATAAGCGGAGATCAAAGACTAAGATAAGAGTATAATCAATAGTGGAAGCAGTCATTAGTTGAAACTCCATTTCAAGAATGCCAACAAAATAGATTTGTAAATTTTTGCAATTTAATTGGAGCAACAAATTTCAACTCAATGATTCAAGGCAAAGCAAAAATAATAAGCAACAGCCAAATAAGTATGTAAATATATATTTATGCATATTTGTATTCATTTTGTAATATGGAGAAAATAATTGTTGTTTTAATAATGTTGCATTGGCATATGTAATTAGTAATGTATTTTACAACTGTAATGCTGTTGTATCTGACGAGACATCTATTCACTTCAGTGCAATGTCAGAATTTATTGTAAATGTTACATGTCAATTAATAAACTAAACTAATAAAAATGTGGAGAGGAAGGTTGGGATGAAGGAAAAGGGGAAAGAGAGAAATCAAAAATGGGGACTGAGTCGTTCAATAGCTGATAATACCACCGTAATCGCATACATATATACACACATACATACAAAGGACTTTATTTGGCAAAATTGGGACTTTTAAATCCCATCTTCCATTTAACCAAAAACATTTACAATACACATGACATAGTATAATACAAAATTCAAATCATAAAACAAAATAAAATACAAATCTATAAAAAATATTTTAAAAATACAATATACAATACAAATAATCACAATAATAGTAATTATTTGGATTCTTTCATATTGACAGTGTAGCAATGCGTGTTGAAAATCTGCTTGTTCTGGTAAGTGTTGTGAAAAATGTTATGTATGACGTTTGTCGTGAAAATATTTTCATGATCGTGTATTCTGATTTGAAGATATCAAAACAATATAAATATATATTAGATAAGATTTAGACTCAGATTATTGATAAATTTGTTTTTGTTATTATTTAGTTATTTTCTGTAGATTTTGCGTTGGACAAAAGGCTGATTTGATGTTGTACGATATCATAGTTTTAGTAGAACCAATGAAAACAAAAATTCCCTATTTTGGTTCGTTTATAATTTGAAACTAGTCGCTCAAAAAAACGTTAAATTCCTGCCATCCCTATTAGAAAAGAGATTGAACGTTCCATGAACCCTCAGCAACATCAACATATAGATAGCCTGCAGATTGGACCTTTATCTAAACAGACATATAACAAACTTTTTCTGCAATGGAACACTTCGCAAACCTGGGAAGTTTAACGGAACACATAGCTTATATTTAGGTTAGGTAATTTTACTTGTAACATTTTAAAAATCATTTAATTAAAACAAATTATTTATTTAGTATTTGTTTTTAAATATAAAATTACCATATTATAATATTAACATAAAAACATGAATAGATATATTATTAACACCACACCGTTTTCGCTTAACACACCCACTTACACGCACACATACATAAAGGCATGGAATATAAATTATTACTTGAAGCAGACAGTAGAAGATCATAAAATGTATTGCAGTGTATAACACCTTCGAATATTGTCGCGGAACACCTATTCAGGTTCAGCGGAACATAGTTTGGGAATCCCTGAGCTAAAGTAATAACGTTTCACCAAGAATACACTGAAACCGGTCGTATAAAATAAATACCGTATAAACCGGTGTATAAGTCGATTTCTTCTGCACATTTTGTGTGCTGAAAAACCACCCCTCGGCTTATTCTCGAGTTAGGGTCCTGTACTCCGGTGGAAAAAGTCTGTCATAGTAGGAAATCGGATTTTTAATTCCTCACTCGCTCAATCGGCAATTCCTTTTCAATTTTCTCCGCATACCGTCCGTCAGATTGAAAACAAAATCATTTACTCAGATATCCTGATCGGGCGACGTAGGGGGTCTTTGGATTTCTCCGAGTCTATTAGTTTTCCCAGTTTGTGTGATAAATTAGATGTCTCGGCCTATATTCGGCTCGGCTTATACTTCAACCACATATCTATACTGGGAGAGTAGCATAGTCTAATTGAATAAAAAGTCTCGATAATTTAGGATTCCAAATTCCTCCACCACAAATCTGTAAGCATACTGGCAGCTCAGCACGTTTATTCACTGACCACATGGATTCACTCACGCTTATTTATCTACTTTCTACTCTAGGCAAACATTCCACCAAACAGATGTTCTATTATCTTCAAAAACGCTGGTTCAAGAGCCGATAAAGTTCAAATAAACAAAAGACAGAGCACCGGGGATTTCTAAACTCATTAGCATGTTATATAACTGAGCAAATTAAAGGAAATTCACCCAGAACACACCAAAACAGCCTATTTTGGTCTTATGACCACTTACATAATGGACGACTTTCTATGCATCTAATGAACTCCATTTAAGAGGGTAGTGAAATTTCTTAAGTATCGACATGGTATGATTATATATACACACATGTACACACGAAAAATTAGTTTATTATAGATAATTATACCACTGAACAATGAACGTCCAAGTCGACCAAATATATTGTTAAATGGAGCTGGTCAGACTGTTTTTCTTTATTGTTATCATACAAAAAAGTTGCTGCATTTTTTTCCTCACCTAGGAGAAAATGTTTAATTTTTATGATACAATTTAGTGTTATTTATTTATTTATTTCATTTATTTATATTTCATATACCCCACAAACATCCATTTTCTGGACTTTTACAGTAAGGTATTAACATCATCAATCAAACAAGACCATTCCCTAACCGGAAAAATCCGACTAGCCGGGATTCGAACCCGGGGCAGTGATTACCGTGGCTATACCGTGCGAACACGCTTACCACTCGGCCGGTTTAACCATTATTCCCTGCCTTTCCGACCTCTTTATAGATTTCCCTATGATCACTCTAGCAAAAATTCCTTAAATGGTTTCCAATTTATATCAATAAGCATTTCAATTAGAAAACGTATAGAATTACATTAAATATTTGGCCATTGGTTCCTTATTGATTTACCATTGGTTTTCCACTGATATTCCTGTTGTATCACAACCATTTTACACAACATTCATTATCTTGATTTGTACATCTTTGCAATAGATAATGCAGTACGTAGTTGGTTTTCGTCTTTCTGCCAGATATTGAACGGAGGTCAACATTTTTTGTATTTTTTTAATAAGTTAGATTCAAACAATAAGTTTTCATGTATTAAGACGAAAATAATAGACTAAGTATTATTCATTTTATCAGAAATTATGGGAGCTGATTGATGTGATCATAGTAGTGAAAATTAAAAACTTTTTGACTAACACGAAGTTACCAAATTTTGCAATCAAGAGACAATATCCAATACTTAAAAAAAAAAACATTCATTTTAAAACTCGTTTTATAGATGTGTAAACAAATCGCGGTCCATCCATTGATAAAATTTCTAAATGAAATTAGAAAAGCAAATGGAAGACATTTTTAAAAGCCACATATTACCACAAAATTCCCAAGGTTTACCCTACTGTTCGTATATTCCTATATTCTGCTTCTATCCGTCGTTTTTGTTTAAAGTAGAATCAGAAGTCACACAGCATTCAAGCACTACACAGTATGAGGCAATGATAAGCAACATTCTATATTATTCAATTGCTGGATTCAGCCAATCCCTCAAAGTCTCTTGCGTGAAAACAATCTTATTGAAATGACGGCTTTTAACTACGGAGCATCGTCAAAATAGTCCGTCACTTAAAACGCTTGAGTTTGAAAAAATTAAACACACAAGATAATCGAATCCAATAATAAGGCATTTACTTTGCGATACATAAGATCGTGTTAAAACTTAAATGCTTACGTTGCGTCATTGCATACCTACATACTTAGGTGTACTTGGTAATCGACGTTATTCTTTTTGTGCGACGTTGTTTATTTCACCAATTACGTAACGCTATTTACACGCCGTTAGGATATATTACGTGCATGTAAAGTTAACTCAAAACAAATTCACTATCTTTTAACGTGGCGACTACCGTTCAGCCTGAAATTTAATAAGTATGAGGATCAAATATTGTGGATAAATAAAGTTCTGTTTACTTTCAATATAAGTATTGCTTGATATTATCCTATTCCTATCTTGGAATAAAGAAAACACTTTGGTGGCATGAGATTCATGTTACGTCTTGACAGTGAATGATGGGAAGACTTTTTACCGAGAACATCGGAAATGACGTCACAAGGAAGTAAGCGAGAGAGAAATGCACCAGTGATGAAGCTATGAGGAACAGGGTCAGGAAAAACCGACCATAAAAACATGTAAACAAAAAAATTCCTTCGTCGGCATTTTTTATTTTGGAAAATCTAACTAGAAATAAGAGTTCCATCAAATAAGGGTTGGGCACTATAAGATATATAATTTAAACCTCACTCTTAATTTAATCATTGAAGGTTGCTTTCGATCCGAATTCGCGAGTGCTTCAGCAAAATATATGCTTTTTTGTAAGATTTGCGAAGCGAATTCAGTAGAAGTTTACGTTGCTATCAATAAATTTTTCGTTGCTCCAACAGCTTCCCGACCAATAACCCCACCCCAGACTTAATTTACATTAGCAACATTCGCAGCAACCTTATGAAAAGCCAAACAGTAAGAAATATTCGATATATTACATAATAAGCGACGAATTAATGATATTTGAGAACGCCTAATAAGAAATGCATGCATAAGATAAATTGCAATCATTCTTTCATTGAATGAAGCAAGTGCTACAAAAATCCGTGACATTTCACGTATTAAATGAATGAAAGAATTAAGATTTACAATTTTTAAATCGAAAGTAACCCTCTAATGGGGTTCGAACTAAGATCTTCCCAAAGATGAGAACAGCTGTGTCTTCTGCTACGTTCAAATTTTAAAGTAGATTACATCTCAAAACATCTTGCCTTAGTCTGACGTCACAGGCAGATGGTCGTTTAAATAAAGTGTCACGTGATAAATGAGAGCAAACAATTTGTCGCCTCAGACTTGACAATTTACGGTTGCTCATCTTTGTAAACTTTGCGCATAACTTAACAGCAGGAACCTCTGAAGATTATAGACAGCACCTTTCTTTTCGACAACAGGTCGTTCTGAGCACAGGTCAGAAATTTCAAATTAAATGCACGTAAAGTTTGCTTCTATCCACTGTTGAGTCTGTCCTCAATTATAAAAAAGCGCATGCATGAAAAAAAACAAAGAACTTCCAAATGGATATGAGTATTATTAGATAAGGACATTCGTTAAAGATTATATCACTTTAGAGTTAAAACTGGTTTACACGAAGAGGAATGACACAAAATATCGGTTAATACGAATCGCAGCATTATTCCTCTCTGGAGACTCGGAGAGCGTAAGAAATGCCGTTAAGGTCTTATGCTTGGTGAAGAGAAAATCCTGCCGATCACCTTCAAGTGGTAGAGAGGGTTCAACGAACGGCTGACGATCGCAGGGACCATCTCTCGGGATAAAGAGACGCCTCTACCAAGCCCCTACGTCCTCCTCGGATTCAGGGATAGAAATACAAGGGAAGAGGAAAAATATGATTCGATGTGCAGATGATATTGTTGTGACGGGAGAAAGTGAAGGGAATTTGGATACCATACTAAAAATCATGGAAAATACGATATGAAGATTAATAAAGCTTAAAATAAAATAATGTGACAAAGATGGCAGACAAAGAAACGCTAATGCATATCTCTCAAACGATTTAGTCCTCATTCAAAGGTGGTGCGAAAAATGGGAATCAAATATTAATGTAGGTAATAATGCTCCGTAGTTAATTTCTTCCAAAAGAAAAAAAAATACCTCCAAATCACCCGTACAAAATTAATGGAACTAATATCAAAGTAGTAGATTCAGTTGAATATCTTGGGATCAACATTACTAATAACTTAAATTGGAGCACGCATATTCGAAAAATCTGCGGCAAAGCAAGTAAAAGGCTTGGCTTTGTAAAGCGTATTGTCGGTAAATGCGACGAAAAGGTGAGACAGCGATGTTATTTTACCTTGGTCAGACCCCTTCTGGAATATGCGGCAAGTATACGGGATCCGGCGGATGAAACGTGTACTCGCGAACTCGAGAAAGTGCAGCGTAAAGCGGTTCGTTTTGTTAAGAAATGCTTTGATAAAAAAGGAAGCGTTGCAAAAATGCTCTCAGACGTAGGTTGGGAATCCTTGAAAGAAAGGAGATTGTAAGCTAGGCTGCGATTGCTTAGTAAATTCAAGGAAACTACATTTTCGATACAATCGGTATCATGCAACCCCCCTGCTACCTCGGTCGATCCGATAATGACCGTAAGTTAAGAGAAATAGATGCTAGGACGAATCGCTTTAAAAATTCATTCTTTCCGCGAACGATACGCGACTATAACCGAATAAGGAAGTAGTTTGGATTTAATTTGTGTTTATACCCCCTGCCATACCCCGGAAGGCGGCTTGTAGGGTATTAATGTAGATGTAGATGTAATGTTACCATCATACGGAAACACTGGAAGAGGTCGATGAATTGACTTATTTTGGAAGCGTAATAACTAAAGATGGTAGAAGCAAAATGGAGATAAGAAGTATGCAAGCAAGATAGCGTTTAACAAGAAAAACACCAGTTTAATTCAAATAATATCAAGTTATGTACGAGGAAGAGACTATTAAAAGCGTAGGTATGGAGTATTGCCCTGTATGGGTGTGATACATGGACAGTGGGGGGAGGATAGAGAAGGAGTGCTTTGAAAATTGGTGCTACAGGAGGATGCTCAAGACAAGCTGGAAAGATAAAATGACAAATGAAGAATAATGTTATATGAAGAAGTATAAAGAAAAGGAGGACTTGTGGGGCACACTCTGAGGCACGAGATGAGGACGATACTAGAAGGAATGACTGAAGGGAAAAGAATGATCTTGATGGCTTGATCATACGAAGCAGATTTTGGAGAATCTGAGCCATCAACAACTGAAAAGCTGAAAAGAGAGCTGACTGGAGGACTGCTGCAGACCAATCCAAAAAGGATAGAATGCCTTAGAATAAAGTCCTTGTTAATTTACAATATCGTTTTAAATATCACGCTACAAGGTATTTTTTTATCAAATAAAAAAGTTACAGGTCGTATTAAATGAATTAGTCACGTTAGAACTCCTTGAGAAAACATCTGACAGCAGTTATAAGGGCTATTAGGGCTCTCCGAGAGTCTCCAAGAATTTATTGTGTTTACAGAAGTCTCTAAGTCCAGTTTAAAATTTTGCGTTCCAGCAATTCTAAACTTTCTGTTAACTTTTTATAATAAAGTAATGATTTGCATATTTGTTAAACATCGAAACCAACACACCTCACTCACCTTGAAAGGCAACGTTAAGCGATTCGAAGTACGATTTCAGATGAGATAAATAACTTTGTTCTTTCTTAAGATTCTATTCTGTGTATTCTTTTATTAAACAAAATCTATGTCATGCCAAATCTTTTATATAAAAATTCAGCCTGAGTATGTTTGTGGCCGCAAAACTCGAAAAATACTCGGTCGATTGACTTTAAATTTAACACAACGTTGCATTTATATACGAGAGTGTTTCTATAGTAAAAAATGTTGATATTTCGTCCTCAGTTCGATCCCAGACGAGTCAAAGCATTTTCATAAGAAACGCACGCAAAGTTCATTTTTTCGCTGCAAGCTTTATTTCCTTTGCAAAATTAAATTAAAAAGAATAGTCATACAGAATTGAGATAAGCACCAAAATAATGTAAAATAGATAAATAATCTTATTTAGGTCGTATATTATTTTTTAGAATTGAATTATCGAGACTTTTCTCGAAATACACACAATTTTTGTATAATATTGAGGGTGTAAACAACCGGTCCCCTTGACGACAAATGTCATTGTTGAATCCGAGTTCCTGCATTTTAGCCTATTTAAAGTTAAGAAGAAGTTTTTTTGTTGTTTGGTTGATTTCGTTCACGTTGATGTGCGTATTCAATCGTTGTAAGTGATTTAAATGCTCTATTATCGAAAATCGAATTTGAGATAATTTGATACCAAATGTTGTATTTAGTATAATTCATTTGTTTTGGAGACGACTTAATGATCTGTTTTCGATAATCAAAGTGTGAGTTACTTAGTATTTAAACGCATTCGGTTCGATTCATTTCTTTCGTCATTTTCCAGTTGATCGTCGTTTGTTTTTTCGCGGATCACATTTCGCGTTTTACGAGTTGGAAAAGAAGAGAAATTTTGTTGATATCTTTCACATTGATGTGCATAATAATTCGTTGGAAGTGACTATATATGATCTATTTTAGAAAATCGAAATGTGAATTGATTTGATACCGAGTGTTGAATTCAGTTCAATTCATTTGTTTTGTTTTGGAAATGATTTAATAATGTGTTTCAGAAAATTAATGTGTGAGTTGCTTTGTATTTGATTTTTGAATTCAGTTTGATTCATTTCTTTCATTATTTTCCACTCGATCGTCGTCTTTGTTCATCGCTGGTCATAGTAGGCGTTTTACGGGTTGAATCGATCAGAAGAAGAGCAACTCAATTAACAACGCCAAGAACTGTTAGATCTACAGCTAAGACGTATGCAGTTGCAATATCTGAATGATCGATCTTCACATCCTTTAGTTATATTAAGAATCCTAATGCGGCAGCCTTTATTTTCTAAGAAAAATTTCTTTCGTCTTCCTTTCCTTTCATTCCACAACATAACTAAAGCAATGCAAGGCACGGTATTAAATTGAATGATGTGTTTCCTCGCTGAATCTATGTTCGGTAGAATACATTTATTTACAGTCCAATTCATTTCATATATGACTGAGCCACCGAGAACCGTGGCCGGGCTTTCCTAGTACATATAAATTGTTATATAAAATAGGTAATGAAAATGTTACCTCAGTTCCGATTTTGGATTCCGGTTATATTTCATTATTATAATATTATTTTGCATTGTATAGCTTAAAAATATTTTTATTGAAATATAGTTATAATTTTATATTTTTGGTAACAACCACAAGCGACGGTGCAGCTGTTGCAAAAAAATCAGAAAATTGTCACCAACAATGCAACATGCTACAATGATGATCTATTGTAACACAGATACTATTATTGCATCCGTAACAATCTTCTATCATTGTTAAATCAGTTACAGTGGTAGGGATAGCAATGAGGGCAGCGCGTTCTGCTTTGGTGAATGCGGTCCCGGGTTCGATTCCCTGCGTAAGCCCAGGTGCGAAATGATCTAAGATGTCGAAGCACTTTTAACAATTCCACTACTCCTACAATAACACTAATGCGATAATCATGTTGAAACATAAGTGGCATTTAGAAATTGTAGTAAATTCAGATTATGTCACGAAAAAGATGATCACAGTAATTCTGATTGAGACATTATTATGTCCCTATTATTGTCCATTCACCAAATGTTAGAGAGAGAGAGAAAATCGCATTTCTCTCTTTTTGTGGGATCCTATAAGAAAAATGGCAAAGTTACGCCTCCCGAATAAAAATCATACGGTTTAAAGATGCTATGTTGCAATATTAGCATGGAAATATGAAGTTGGTCAAAATCGTTTAAAATTTTTTCAGTATGGAGAGGAAGGAATGATGAACACGACAGTATGATTTATGTAAGGTTAGTTTATTGACATAATCGCAGAAAAATGGAACATTTCAGAAAATTCCTTGATTTTTTTCTGGTTTCGTTTGAAAGTGAGTTTTCAGTTGTCCGATTAAAGAAAAAAGCGATTTTTAACGTCAAATTCCGCTTCGACTCATTCTCTTCACGCTCGTGTTATTAATATGGCAGAAAATGTTTTAATTGATTATAGATTTAATCAATTAATCTTTAAATAGTAATTAGAAATTAATGAAGAAGACGTGAATTTTTGGAACAAAGCGTCTACGAAAGTCGTCGCCAGCCATTTTTCGTCTTATTCGCTCTACGGAAAACTTCCAGCGAGAAATTTTCTAAGAAAACGGTGAATTTATTTTGCATGCAAATGCACACCAAATAAATCCTAAGTTTTTTATGTTTCTCAAAGTTTTATTTGGAAGATGATAAATTAATTGATTAATTCTTATGCATGAATATCATAAATATGATAGATGATCAATTATAACTAAATCATTTTATAATTTTCATAGGATCAATTAAGTTCATTAAGGTTTAATTATGGAAAATTAAGAACAAATAACACAATACGTTTCCAGTGATGGAGTTTCGGTACTTCAAAGGAGATCAATTACAATATCCTGTAAACACAGTCATTTTGCATTTGCTAACCCAAACTTCTCAATCTCCCTTTGCACAGTCTATACTATTTGATGCCAAAATTGACGGATTAATCCGTCGGGGAGCAATTTTTCAGGCGTCTTTTAATAGATTTGATGATGTACTTGACGATTGCCCCAACTTTTCTAATCAACCCCACATATCTTCAAATACGGCTACTTATTGATCTGAATTTCCATGGCGATAAAGACAACTGTCAACAAGGAGATATAAGTCGCGACTTATGGTGACATTTCGGGAAATTTTATGTAAACATAATCACTGAATATTTCAGACCATCTACGATGATATCTGGGGTTGAGTATGGATTTTATACTCATCACTTGAGCTTACTAAGGTCACAGAATACAGAGTATCAATTCATCGATGATGAATGAATGAATGAATGAAAATATTTATTGCTCTAAGTATTGCATATAAAATTAATATAATATAATTTAATTATTTTTATCAGATATTAGAGCTTTAGGTGTCAACTAAGGTTTTCCTGGATTGTTCACACCGATAACACACTGTACGTTTTGTGTTCACATAGAAATACATTAAAGCCCTCATTTATTTTAGAATAGTGACGAGTGTTATTACGATGGCATAATACAAATATAAGAAAAAGGAAGTGAAGTATTAATTCAAAGGACAGGCTATACAACAAAAATTGAGAAAAAATTAAAAGAAGGAAAAGAAAATTGAAAAATCTGATGTGGCTAGCACATGACTTTCTCCATATTTATTGAAAACAGAAGTCTAGGCCGGTAATATATAAATAACTCCAAAAAAATGAGTGTTACAGAAAAATGTTTCATACAAAAGTTGTAGTAAAATACATTATCTACAACTTTGGTACAAATTGTATATACCTACATTGCATTCTGATAGAGATATTTAAGAAACAAAATTTTGTTCCGGATAAACCGCAACTTCAGGTTAAGCGGTATTCGTCAAAAACTAATCAACTATAGGCATAGTTAGGAAAATACTAAATATGAAGTTAAGAAATGATCGGATAATTACTTTTTAAGATAGAGCGCACACAAAGTTTTCTTACCACTGACAGACACACACACACACACACACACACACACACAAAACGCACACACAGACATGTTCAGGAAAATAGCGAAAACGAACTCTATGGGCCCCAAAATATGTATTTCCGTTGAAATCTGGAGGTCGAATTTTTTTGCGAATACAATACTTTCTCTATACTACGTATAGGGAGAAAGTAAAAAGTACCTTAATGAACAAAGAATCTTTTAAAAATGTAAAGAAAATTTAAAATTAAAAAAATTAAATTTAAAGAAAATTTCAAAATATCTGATTATGTGGTTCCGTCCTCTAAAAAGGCACAAAGTTTTATATTTGGATTTCAAACTCACTCATAAACGCCACCGGAACACGGGGACTTATTCATCAATGATTATACCAGTGGCGGCGGGTCCATTGGGTTCACTGAACCCCCTTAGAAAACTACTGCACTATTTTTCTATATACCAATGTTCTTACAATAACCCAAATATCCTTAACACCAATCACAGGGCCTATTTTTGTTTTGTTAAGTCGTGATTCCTGCCGCTATTGGTTCCAACTAGCTTGATTTCGCGCGAGGTTCACTCTCCGAAGTGAGCCCCTTCAGCTGACGCATTATGGGTGAAGAGCGGTGAGGGGAAAGAGACGGCCTTAAACATGGGCCGATCGCTGCGCTTCGTTGCAGCGACAGCCGACGAGAATGTCTTCATAGGATTGTGGGAAATTTTTTTTAGGCACTTCCCGACAAATTAGAGAGTTGAAATTCGAGAGTTCGCTGGAAGCCGTGCATATCCAACGAAAACTACAAACACACCCTCGAAGATTATCCTTGGTTCGACGCTAGTCAAGGGCAAATATTCTCCCATTTCAAATGCATTGCGGCGATTTTCAGTTTTTTTAATGCCTTCCCGATAACATGGAAACTTAAAACCCGGCATGTGAATATATATCATAAATATATTACGTATACGCTGTTTAACTTTTCCTTGATGATCCTTGGTTCGATTCCAGAGCACCATTTACATTCCTCCTTGCATTGCAGAAGAAGATAGTGGAATCTTATTCTAGGATCATCCCGGTATGATATCGACATTAAACTTTAGGTTAAAAGCTATTTAATGGCTACTCATGATACGGTGCAATATTGTGAATTTACGGAGATCGTTCGCATCCAGTCTACATATTCAGATACGTTGTTGTGGTTGCTATTGGCGTATTCAGTACACAAACCTAATGCGTTACGTGTTTGTGAACAGTTTTTCTTGCTCTTCACGATGACTAGTGTCCAATTTCTGAAAGATATTAAATTTTCCTCTCTTTCTGTTGAAGAAAAATGTGCAATAAAAGAAGTAGGTAGGCCTATTCCTTTGCTGAACCTATCTCAGAGTCAGTAACAGATACTGCCGAGTGTTTAAGCAAAAATATATGAGAGAAACAGTTAGATTTGTGGCTGTGACTCTTCCAATAGGCTATACTGTTTCCCCTGTTTGCTCTTTGCGAAGGACAAGGACGCGATCTGGATGAAAATAGGTGTGTTCGATTTAAGGCATCTCAAAAAATTACAAAGCATGATCTTTCAGTTTTGGGTAAAACGGTGGCCAGAAATACTTCAACCTTGAATAATACAATTTAAGGTAAATGATTTGCTTTCTTTTTATTATATTTTATTTTTCAACAAATAAATACAACTTAGTCAAAAGGTATTTTGGTCTTTAAAAATACATACGGAGAAATATGAAGCAAGAATTAAAAAAGCTCAATTTTCGTGAATGTGGGGATTTTGTGCAACAAAGTCATACATTGTATATACTCAAACCGAAATTTTTATTTTCATATTTCTATTGCTTTTATCCGCGGTTGTTGTGAATTATCCTGCGTCCATGAAATCAGAGGCAATATTCCAGTATAAGCCACAATATTCAACCATATTCACAGCCACTTTAAAAAAAAACGGCTTTTAAAGTGAACCCCCTGTTTTTTTAGTCACGCGCCGCCACTGGATTATACATGTTTTATACAGTAAATGATTATATGACATACAATTTATATATAAATCTAATCATTGAGTAATTTAAAAAGGCTTGTTGTCAAAATACTTTCGATATTGACGAATAAATTATTTAAGGCTTTTTCCCTTGAGAAGCCGTCCGTGACCGTGACCAATCTTCCGCGGAGAATCCGCCCTCAGGAGAGCCAACCCAGTGAAGAGTCTTTTTTGGTAGATTTCGAGAGGCCTCCAGAATAACATAATCTAAGCTGAAGTGTCAAAGAGATCCTGAAAAACCTCCATTGGCTTATGATTCTGGAAATATCCAAATACGTGAAAATTTTATTCCTCAAGATTACTTCCCATTCGTTTTGAGTGCAAAATAACCTCCCAATCACTTTTTCTACTCTTTAAACTAAAATTAAAAGCAACAACATCTCTATCTAAACTATTTACCATCTCTAGTATCTAACACTGAAAAGTGGCAACAATTTGAGGCGCTTAACAATTAAATAAAAGATAGCTTGTTGTGAACGATTATCGTATTCTGGGACTTCCTGAACTATAGTTAAATGATTAACAGTTTTCACAATAACTATAGAATATATTTCAACAGGGTTTATTAACATGGTTCCTATCGTTTTAAAAGAAATTTAACCAATAAAGTATTTCATATACAAGTAAAACGGGCTTTGACGACGTTTATTTCTTCACGTAAAATGTGTTATAAAATATGATTAGCTGGATATAATAATTACCGTCGTGTTTATTAATGCAATATTTTATTGATTGCTAATAACGGAAAACGATAACATACCATAGATCAGTTCAGTGTACCAAAATCATTGGTCGACAGTGTTGTTTTGATGATATTGGATATAGATAGCAGCACTAGTGGACGGTAAAGCAGATAGAATAGCACTAAATCATACACACAACATTATTATCAGTTCATTATGGGAATTTTAGCTATAAATAATATATAATTACTAGTAAACCCCCGCCATGCATGACGGGTCTTAATTTCAATTTTTCAATAAATATGCAACATTTAAATATAGATGACATACATAACTTATCAATACCCTAATTTTTTAATAAATACTAATCAGGATGAAATTTTAACCTAAGAATATTAGCGGAATTCCGAAAAATTGCGAAATCGATTCCATTGAACATTCGCAGTTCGTGAGAATCACACAAACGCACTGCTTTAAATTCTCTGCTATAAAATCAAGTTTATGTTAAAATTCCCTCTCACAAATATCTTTCCCTTCCTCGACGTAATATTTCCTCGTCATCTTGATCACCACAAACGAAAGTATAAATGTAATTTTGTAAATCGATCCGATACAGAAAAATCCAAAATGTACGTGGTTTTGTTCCTGCTATTTAAATACCATAGTTTACATTCGCTGAAATCACAGTAAATTGCTTCCATAAATTCTGACTTTAATCCCTACCATTAATTCGGTATGGACTTAAAATCCCCGTGTATTCTTGTGGGAAAATGAATGTATCGGATTCAACAATCGCCTTGGTCGTCAGGGGGACTGGTTGTTTACTACTGCGAAATTTCACAAAATTTTCGTTTATTTGGTCATAGTTCTCGTAATTTCGATTCGAAAAGTGCATTTTACGACAGTAAAAAGATTCTTTATTTAATTTGCCTTCGTTTGGTTCTTTTCTTGTCTTCGTAAGACCATTATTTCCAATTTAAATCTGTCAAAGTAACAAAGCTTTCAAGGTACAAAAACGAACTTTACGTGCATTCCTTATGGAAACGTATTATGGAGTCGCACCCGAGCCATCATAGAGATGAGAATAGTTTCCCTGGGGCTTTCAGCTTATTAGAGATACGATGCAGTTCGTCCCATAGCTCTACGACAAATAATTTCTGAGATAGAGAGGGGACGGACGGACGGATTTTGCTTTTTGTATACATAATATATAAACAGCAACATAAGAGCCGGACACATCCACAAGAAGTCATTTGTATTATTTAAATGAAAATATAAAAAAACATACGAAACAATGCCTTGTAATATTATTTCTATAATTTAGTAAGAGATAAATAAATGCGTACGTTTATAAGTTTGTTTTATACATTTAACTGACTCTTTGTTGAAGCACCCGGTTGTACGCAACTTTTTAGCTACTAGTACATGTTATTTTATAATGTACTTCAAGTTTCCTATATTATACTATTCTATTGTATACTAGCACTCGCTAATTGCTCATGCATAACTTACGATGCGAATTCTTCAGAAATCTGTTCGCAATTTGATGTTTTGTAAACTCAACCGGTCAGCGAGGAAAACCACTGAATAAAGAATCAAAGGAAACCCCAAGGTCTTTCCTCTAACCTCAGGCAATGAACAGTGTCTTCATTCAAATCGGATGACCTCCTGCGATGGACCAACTGATACAGCATCAACGAGGAAACTCTTTGCAACAGAAGGATGGATACTTTCCTCGTTGGGAGTTAACGATCGTCACCCCCTTTGAATTTAAAATGAGTTTTTAACAAAAAAATCGAAGAATTATAAATCCATTTTCATGATATCGCCCGAATCGTTAACTTCTTAACGACTAAAGTTTCGGAACCCCTCTACATAGAAACAGCGCCAACTGATGATTAATAATCCTAGGAAGATCATAATCGATACTTGTGACGTAAGTAAATTTAAGAAATTAATACTTTACCCACTCCTATTTCGTCATCATAGGCTCAAGAAAGCCTCGAAGTTGCATTTACATCGTTTGCACTAACTATCTTGCTCCTGGAACTATTTCTTCAATATTCAATGATTATGATTTTCCTTTAAGTACGAGATATAAAAAATATGACGTTCTTTTAAATGTTTTTCTCTTGTTCATGGTTTTTATTATATGATAGCTGGCGCCCGGTGAATTGATCCGGGGGGAATTCGTACGCGGGGAATTCGTACGCGGGGAATTCGTACGCGGGGAATTCGTACGCGGGGAATTCGTACGCGGGGAATTCGTACGCGGGGAATTCGTACGCGGGGAATTCGTACGCGGGGAATTCGTACGCGGGGAATTCGTCCGCGGGGAATTGATCCCCCGCGCTGATGTTATACTACCAACCCAACCCCACCCAACCCACCCCAACCCCCCGGTTAATTTATTTATAACATTAACCAATAACCAGGACATGCAGATTAACATAAGACTGGATAACAGTAGTTATTGACATAAGACTGAATAACATCTGCGCGAGGGATCAATTTCCCGCGTACCAATCTGTCGGGAGATCAATTCCCCGCGGACGAATACCCCCCGGACCAATTTACCGGCCACGATGATAGCTACTGGGGTATCAGTGTTGTGAAATTACAGTCTATTTTCTCCTTGCTGATGCTATATGTAATGTTACCCATTCCTGTAGTTAATGTGTGTATTTATACAGCTTTGCATCCCAGCATCTGTTATTATAACAACAATATGAAGAATGTCATAATAGGCGATCACAGATCTTCTTACATAGATATCTCAAAGAAACAACAATTTTAGTTCCTGAACTTTCTCCAATGAACTGTTGAAATACCATTTTTAAGTTCAAATTCAATAGATCTGAATTAATAGCAGAAAACTTAGATTTCAGGTTTTGGTTCGCGACACTCGTCTTTGCATCGGAATTCCAATGAATTAATACGATCATTATGCTACGCGTAATTTTGCCACTTTCTCATTTTAGCACATTGTGGTAAGCGAGGACAAATTACCTCATATCTCATTCTTCGTAGCAAGCGTCATTCCCCCTGAAGGGCCTTCGTTGTCCATCGGTGGAGAAGTTGAAGATTCAAACCGGTTTTAGAGTTATTAAATTAACAAGTAGAACACGATAAAGTTTTTCATGGTTTTCCTCGATGAGCACTTGTGAATGGGAACCACCACTTTCCTTGTGTTTACCCCTCAATTGCCTCGCAACGAGTTTAGGTATCACTTCTACCATTTATTCCCCAGGAAATATAAACCGAGTGCATTAGAGCTGACTCTTTCTCTGATGTCGACCAGAGGCATATCGGCCGAAAGCCATCCGATTCCGTCCTCCTTCCACAGAAAGATATTTCAAAGAACCGTTTTTAAAGATTCTTCGATTTATTGAGAACGTTTTGGGCGTTCTTTGAAATAGTCAAAAATGACATTTAGCGAGAGAATATCGCAGATGATGCACTAATCATTATGGCTTGTTATGTGCAATAACTTGTTCCTGCTACCAGACTCTGACGAATGGAATATTTTCATTTGTCATGTGGTACAGGATAGAGAAAAATTTATCTTTCATTTTTTTGTCCCAATCTTGATCATGGCTGTGATGAAATGAATGCTACTGAGGTATGAGTGAATAATTGCACTGATCACGGTCTCTACTTATGGAATGCCAAGAAAAGTGTTACTCATAGAGTCATTGTGCTTCACTTGCGTGGACATGTTCTGCTTATAGCATTCTGGCTCAGTGAGGAAAGCGAGGGCAAACTACCTCACTCCTCATCCTGCCTAGTAAACCTCATTCCTCCCTGCTAGCTCTTAGTAGGGGTGGGTACCAACCGGCCTTCGGGCTGAATACTTTTCAGACAGATATGCACTAACTATAACAACTTATTATGACTTTTGGCTATTGTTGACTTCTTAGCACTGAGGGGGGTGAGGCTACCTTCCCTCTATAGCTTTTGAAAGAAAATGTTAAGCTTATGGTAGTTCCTGTGAGGCTGACCTCTTTTCTAAGGGATCATGGCTAGAGCCCCAATCCAGCATGCCTCATAAGTCGAGGGACATCCACAACGAAGAAAATGTTAAGTGAAGACTCAAAATGTTACTGTTTCTGGAAGACCCCCGTTATTGCTACAAAGCTGCGCGGCGATACTGTTAGTCGTTATTTTTTTAAGTTTTGAAACATTTCCAGATGATATTTCCGGAAACTCATCTGACTCTATCGGTCAGATTTACTAATTGAGATGGAAGATCGAAGTCTCCGTCAGCTGCTGCAACAATCGAAGGAGAAATTCAATACCAGGAGAGATCTCGGAACGAATTCCTCATCTTTGGAGAGCGTATCTAAGGAGATAATTACAGAAAGGAAAATTCTAGAGGTGATGAAATTCCTTTCATGCACATCCAATAATCATTTCATACATTCCCTTATAATCCAATAGCAAGCTAATCTTTAGCACCTCATTCACCCCAATTTATCTCTGCCACTCCTTTAAATACCGCTCTCAAAGAATCCAATCTTTTCCTGTATTAGATTTATCAGATCAAGCATATAACTTATACTTTTAAATATGTATTCAGCGATCGACGCATCGCAATCCGCTTAATACATAGATGGAAGTGTTTACGGTCGATTATATTTAAAAGCATCAAAACTTTTAATTTACTAAAAGAATACAATTTTAGCCTATGTACCAATCCAAATCACGCTGACTTTGCTATTTATAAAAATAACTATCTAATATACTCATTGGTTTTCAACGATGAAATGAAAATTGATAAACATCTGCGTAACAGCGTTGATTGGAAAAATTGGTTTATTATCCTATTCTAGACTCAGCAACTGCTATTCTTCTTTCCAAATTAATAAGCCAAGTGCAATTTCCATAAGTTAATTGGTAAAGCCTTATATAATTAGGTTTTCAGTATAGGATCCAAATTTTCCCGAAATCTGGTCATTGTTGGTCTAAAAAGCGATTTCTACTTTTCATTGTTGAGCGCGTAGTATTGTTGAGGCTTTTCAATATGAGATACTTCCAACAATACCGCGAGACAATATCCCTCGGTTTCATTTTAGTTGGATATTATCCAATACGCGGTTGCTTTATCCCGGAAACTTTTCAATCGCCTTCGTCCATTCAAGAGAGGCTTTTCATTACATTCGGAGCTTTGTGGTGGTTAAGGTGGCCGTTGCCAGGTAACGGGAAACTTCTCTTTTGATTAGAGAAACTCCCCCTGGATTTCTAAGCAGATCCCCGTGGTCTCAACGATGTGACCGATTATATAAAAACGTATCGTCGGTTGAGTTTTTTTTTTAACTGAAGCACATCTCGGGCCCTGTTAGAAGGAAATATGCCCTCTCGAGCAGGACGACAAAACTCGCCATTGACGGGATTTTGTGTGGATGCTGTAATGATTTTCTATTACTAGTAGCATCTTCTGGACCAGTGAAGGATTGTCTAACTGGATATCCATGGAGGATTCCAGGCTATAAACGTTTTATAAGATGGCTGAAACAATTAAATATTACCGGAACTAAATTTAGTTACCAAGAGCTTTGAGAAGAGAATGAGGCTTACTACGCAGAATGAGGAGTGAGGTAGTTTTCCCTTGCTTTCATCGATGAGCTAAAATATTTAAATGTGCATACTTTTGCATATGTGAGTACGGATGCGAAAAACCTGAGAACCGTAAAGTGTACATTTTTTTAAATTTAATGGTTTTAAACAATCTTGTCTTTGGAGATAACAAACAACTTTTTTATTTGCCATACAATCTTCTCCTCAGGCGACGAAAAGCGTACCAATAAGAAATGCATAAAACGTAATCAGTTGCTGGCTTTCCTTATTTTTCAAAATGAAATGAAATGGTAGTAAAAAATAGAAATAAGATCCAAAGGAACTGCAGGTGAATACATATTCTTACTTTCACCAGTAAACATTGTTTTCAATTCCAAATGGCAAGACTTTTAATTAAATAAACTAATTATTTGTAAATATTCGTTGTTTTAAATTCTATTCTGTAAAAATAGAGCTACTATACCCAACCGCTATACTAATATATCCTACTTCTGTTTTCTCCGTTGATAACCAACAGATACATCAGCATTAATATAATTTGGGCATCATAACTTTTCAAATTGGTAAATGATTCACTTTGTAAAATCCTTCATTATTTATTGATGCGACATGTTTAGGAATAATTTCATAATGCTAGTATGATGCTAGTCCGCTAGCGAAACATGTCGCATCAATAAATTATAAAAATAGTTATAACAATAAATGGCCTTTATTCGGGCGAGATTGAGACTATAAAGTCTCTTCTTACACCTAACCCATCGTCATATGCGAAACAGAAAGAAAGAGATAGTTTGCTAATGTACACGAAGAAAACTAGTATGTGATTGAAAAATCTGAGGGCTCAGGTAAAAATTTCCACTGCAGGGAAACACTCACAAGAGGGGGAGTGTGAAAAACCTGCGAAACCTAAAGATAGAAAACTATATTTTTGATGAAGGAGAAAGAAAAGGGTTATGATAGATAGGCAGTGAAAATATAGAAATTGTTCAAAAAGAAAGAGGAAAAAACATAACTGCACTACAAAGAATCAGATAAAATGAATCAACTTCACTAAACTGACATTAATTATAGATGAATTAAAATAAACGTTGAACAATGGGAGATAAATCTCAAAGAAATTAAGAAAATGAAATTAATTTAGAAATACATACAAATGAAAGATTAAAATGTCTAGTACACTGAAAATAATAAAAAACATAGTTTATAGGAAATTGTTAAAAGACAAGAGAAAGTAAACAGAATTATGAAAAACAAAAAATATTAGAAACAAAATTATGTGGGAATGAATAAAGTAATTTTGGTTAATTGAAAAGTAAATAACTTAGCATAAGTATCACTTTTCCATTACGAGAATTCCATTCGTATTATGGCCTTCGACGAAGCAGCGCCTCCGCGTATCGAGTTAATTAAATTAAGAATTGTTCCATTTCTTAGAATCACTCATTTCATATTATCACATTTACGAGGAATTCTGGGAAGAAATTAATAATGTATTTCCACCTACTCCGAAAAAAAAAGAAATAATTCATTCTGAAAGCATGGTGGTGGGGGATTATAAAAAGGGATTCTAATCCGTGAAAACGCTTCTCACAAAGTCATTTCATCTCGCATTCTTAATTAGAATCTGAAGAGAATTGTTATTAGCGAAGTATTTGAGAGGCCGATCAGTAAATCTGCCATAGAAGCGATTAAAATAACGGAACACAAACAAACCTTGTTACTTGTAAACAATTTAATCCGAGTATGATTATTCCAGAGCCGATTGCGAAAGCGTCAATAATTGAGAGGCAGTTCGCGCCACAAATTGTATTGTTGAGAGACAATCATGAATTCCGATATTGTTGAACGGGTAGTTGAGAGGGAAAAGTGCAGCAATCACGATGAGGATAATCTTTGCTCCATGAATAATGACCGTCACAACTTATGAAGCGAATACGCCAAGATCATTGTTGAGAAGGAGAGAATATGAGTCAACAATCAATAAATCGAATTTGCAACAATCGCACCGCTCATAAGCAATAATTTAGTCCAAAAACGTTGAATTGTACGTAAACGGGTAATGACTTTAGTACGACCTTTTCCTTCCGATCTCGTGAATAATCTCGTGATTTCCCGGTATCCAAAGGTGACCTTAAAAACAAAATGCGATTGCAAGAATGAAAAACAGTGATATGGGAGAGATTAGACTACGAATTTGCCAAAAACAAAAGAATTATAAATTATGGAGATAAGATGATCTCGAAAAAGATAATAGTACCCAAATCACCCCTTTCGAGTGACAAAAGCCGAGAATGTCTTTGTTTTTCTCTTGGGAAAGTGCCTTTCTTACGAAAAGATCAATTGCAGGATGCATTTACGCAACAGTATAAAAAGAATCCCTTATCAAATCTCCATCCGATGTCATTCTTTCGCGAGATATCCGTGAAATAATTTTCATTGTAATTCCTAGGAATTGATCCACTTACTGGTTACTATTTTTTATAGATGGCCTCAGGTATCTATTTTACAGGTATTTTATAGAGGCCTATTCTATCCTATACTCTCTATCTCTATGCTCTATCCTATACTCTCTATCTCTATGCTCTATCCTATACTCTCTATTACCCTTTAAATTATTTTGGAAGGAAAGAATGAATTCTTTTTAAATGTCGTCATAATAAATCAGGATGAGGAAAACATTTCCACAATTCTTCCATCAAATCCAACTGAAAAATCTCAATTCTACTCCAGAAAAGCTCACGGAAGGAGGACTTGGAGCTAAACTTAAAAGATACGTCGAAATTAAAAATTCTGAAAAACATTAAAACTATGAGAATTATATATATACAAGTTCATGCGGGAATACATTGACAAAACACAAAATCCTAACATATATAAGTAAGTATACACATATAGATTCCGAAGTTTGTCCTTCTACGTGCAAACTTTCATTTATTAAGCAATCCTATTTTCTATGGATGTCGACAAATTTATTACTTTTACAACGTGAAATAGAAACAAATAATACGAGTTTGGCACAAACGCTAACGCCAGAACGACTTCAGATCGTTCGAGATGAAAAAATAGATAGGTAAAGGTTGTTTTTATTTCCTTAAGTCATTGCTTCTTTCATAAGATGAAAATAAAAAATGATTATATGAAACTATCGAATTGGAAACTACGGCCCTACGAAATCGAAAAGAGTATTAAAAGACGAAAGTTTAAGATCATCTTCTCGGAAAGTGGGAGGCCTGCGATCGAGTCCCAGCAAAGTCACTATTTTTCCCTCATTGTACATAAATATTATTATTTTGATTTGGTAATATCGTTTTGGATTTAAAATTGTACGATTGGACGATTTGGACAATAAAGACGAAAACTCTGTATGATTTTGTGGTTGTAAACAACTAGTTCCTATGACGATTGAGGCGATTTTTCCACTCCCATACAAATGTATAGGAAAGAGAGCCCATAAGAAATACATGGGAACATTTTAAACATTATTATTTATATCTTTGATCGTTCAGAAGGATTTTATTAGTTGAATCCAGTTCCGTCATTTTGAGGGGGGCACTAGACACGCAATAAAATGTGTAATATCGGGTGCTCCCGAAGAGTCCTCCTCCGCTGGAGAGAAAATCAATACGAGACACATTCGCACCTAGCGGACCAGGTGCCCGATCGCCATCCTTGAGATCTTCCGGATTAAAATAATCCGCCAGACAGACCTCCTGGGGGATCTGATTATTCCTGCGCTCTCGGATGCTCTCTCTGCTGATTGCTTTCGAGATGAAAGAAATAGATCAGCGAACCCGCGCTTTTTCATTAACAAGTCCATTAAATCTAAACATGGGATGGCAATCAACAATGAGAGACACGGAGACCAATACGGTGCATTATTATGACAATGTTGCCAACAATAAAGTTATCTTAGCTCCAGACAGCTATGGTACATTGTTATGGCATTGTCGCGCACAATATAATTATATTCCAACTTAGCTCTGGACCGCTACGGTACATTCATTGTTTACAACAATGTTGCCAACAATATAATTATATTTCAACTTAGATCTACACACTACGGTATATACATTGTTAAGACAATGTTGCCAACAATAAAGTTTTATTTCGAGTCACCTCTAGACCGTAACGGTAGATTGTCATGTTACTGTTGCCAATAATAAAGATTTATTTTTATAAGGGCGTAAAAGATAAAATAAGGATCCCAGAGCCAGATGGAAATATTAGACAAGAAGCAATTGTTAAATTGTAAGAAGTAAGAGATAAAATGATCTCTTGAACCACTCTAAAGCACTCGACTCCGATCACATGACTGAAAAAAATAAACATTTCTTGGAACAGTTAACTGCGTTAGCTATCTCAAGAAAACATTCGAAAGGTGAAAGGGCTTGGAAACCAACCAACAATGCTCAATGATGGTCTTAATCGTTAGTCGACTAAACAATGACAAATTGGAGCAATAACGAGTGTACTTCTATTGTTGAAGTCGGTGCTAAGCGAGAAAAGCTACTACAGTCTTCTATGGAAATAAAAAGATTAAATGGGAATAATCCAATGAAGAGTTTGCTTTACAAATAAGTGGGTTTCAAAGAAGAGACTCGTAAATTATTTTTTTGCTGTCGATATCTGTGCACTCTTTAGAAATTTGAAGGTAGGAGAGTGCATATGCGAGTAGGGGAGACCCGGGTAAAGCGGTCCCCTTATAGAGTTTACTGACTATATCTTCTACTAGGTAGAATTTTCTGATCATACACTTTGTCAGTGTAAAGGCTACACCTTAAGGTATTATTTCCAAAATTATGTAAATTTTCAAATAAAATTTCAATCGTTATCATAAAAGTTTCGTAAGTTTGCAAAATGTCCGCTCTACCCCAGTGAAGCGGTTGCTAATATAATTATTTAAATTTATCCATAACATTATTTTCAGTTCGATATTTCTTCATCTAAGACGTAATAAATAAATGGTACATGACTAAATATAATTACCAAAGCGTAATAACATTATTTATCACGAAAATAATAGGATTTCATAAAATGTATATCATTAACATTTGACAACTTTTTATTATTTCAAGAAGTTGCTCAGATATCTACAATTTATTTATTATTTTATGGTGATTTATAAGCAGAAGTCACAGGTAAACTCATTCCAAAAATTACTGTCAACTCCTGCACACTCATGATGAATAGTGGTCCCCTATAAAAAAGTGCAGTGAAGGATACAACGGGTTTACCGGGTGCTGATATCAATAGTGACCATGTCCTAATAAGGATGGAAATCAAGCTGAAATTAAAGAGGGTAGAAAAAGCCAAATGGAACTTGAAAAATATGGAGGAAATGGGTAAAGAAAAGAGAAAAACTGTCTAAAGCAATTACAGAAGATCAAAAATAAGAGGAAGTGAATAAATTTGGGTGAGGGTAAAAAATGCTACAGTAAATGCAGCAGAAAAGGAAATAGGATACTACAAAGGAATTAGAGCAAAGGAGCCGTGGGTAACAGAAGAGATGTGGAAACAGATGGAAGAAAGGAGGAAGTATAAAAACAAGAGAGGTGAACACAAAAGAACAACTTATCGAAAGTTAAATTTAAGAGAGAATGATTAAATGAATTTAAGAGAGAATCTCAAAAGGCAAGAGAGAAGTAGCTGGCGGAAGCATGTGATGACGTAGAGAACATAGAGAAAAAAGGACAGCATGATCTTATTTATGGGAAAGTAAGGCAGTAAAAACTAGTAACTGGAAAAGGAAGAGTAAAATGAGAGAACTTGAGAGTAAAGATGGTAGAATGAGCTTCAGACGGGTCTCCCCTACATATGTAAGTTTGACTAAAACAGAGGTGGGGAACCTGCGGATTTAACAATTTATTCTAAGAAAACAATTCAAGTAGTCAGTTTTACGATAAACATTAATTTCAATTTTAAAATGCTGAATTTGTAAAAATATTCCTATGTGAGGAGTTTGAATCAATTCAATTCCGTAATATAATTCCGTAAACCTTTTTAAATTTCGTTTGCCTTCCATATTTTCACTTAACGTTTTCAATGTCATTGATGCACTGACTGAGTTATCACTTTTATCTGCTCAGTTTCGCGATGTACCCAAGAAGGTAATATTTTCCGGAAAATGGTTCTGAATTGTTACGCAGCATTGTCATCTGATTCCCACATTGTTATACTGATTGATAACTCCACATACCCATTGTTAAAGGAAGAATGTAACAGTTTATCTTAAGGATTAGGGCATTTTTGCAGAACATTGTCAAAATCTTTATAGTTGACCTTGAAGCTGGACCTTTGTTTAACTTGAAGTACCTACATCTACATTAATACTCTAGACGCCACCATTTGGCGTGTGGCAGAGGGTGACAACACCAGCTGATTGAACTATAATTTAGGTTATTATATTATCGTGCGCGAAAATAATGAATTTTTAAAACGACTTGTCCGATACTTCCCTTATTTCAACATCGAATCGGACGAAGTAGCATGGGGTGATGCCAGTTGTGTCTTCTGCACGATTCAAAACAATGAATGATAAACCTCTGCTAATGAAGAAGCAGAAATTGGAAGGAATTGCATCTCGAAGCAACAAAGGAGGAAGTTTCCTTGGAGATAGAGAACGAAGGTCAGGTGCGAACCTTGGGAACGCACTTTCTCGCGAAAGGTGAATTCGTATCTCGTGACATAAATACCAAACGTTTGAAAGATGTTCAGCTGCAAAGAATAAACAAGAGTCAGCTGATTTCCAAGGAATAGCTACACGAAGAAGGATAGCGAGAGAATCGTGTCAATTTTCCTGGTCTGCATTGACGCCTTAGACCACTGTAATGGCGATATGGCATTCTATGGCATCATTAGAGATGCTGAAATGTCAAAAGTGAGCTCTTAAGCCGAAATATCAAAAGTGGAACTTAATAATGCTATAGTTTTAATCCAGTCAATTGAAGCTACTAAGAAGTCGCTTCAATGCATTGCAGAAATGCATAACTTTTCGTCTTTTCCGATCCATAGTGATGCTGTAATTTTTGTTTTAATTTAGTTTGAATACGTAATTTGACATCAAATTTTTTATTGTGTTCTAAAATTATTAATCAAGACATATCGACTTCAGGTAGATTTTAAACAAGGTCACAAAGAATTAGATTGCTTTCGGATTTAAAATTAAATGGACATTGTGAATTTTCTGTAAGCCCTGTATAAAACGCTAATAAATTGAGAATAAGATTCGAATAGAAACAGAAATTACTTGAAACTTAGTAAACTAACAAACGTATAATCATATCAAATTAAAGATCTTCTGCACCCTTTTTGTGCCAGTTTTTCGCCGGCGTAAACTTCTAAATTTAGGATGCAGAAATATTTTAATTAATGTACACCAAATAAGACACTTCTTTGCAACTCGCTAAATTGCGCGATCTAAAACACTCGACTGCAAAGAAACGGAGCAACTCACAAAAACGCCATTTTATCCTGATTTGCACATAATATTTTTCAAAAGTGAGAAGTCTTTCAAAATCCTGATTATATTGCGTTAAATCGGCGTAAAAGTTTAAATGTGCTCAACAACGAAGTTTCAGCTGTAACAGTTTCGTTTCATTGATGCGAATCATCGGTTCGAGAGTATAAAACGCAAAAGGCTGTGGAAGAAGCACATATGTTCAATTTCGCAAGAGCCGCTCACCACACACCACTTTACCACTTTATTTAACGGGGTAAAGGGATATGCTTACTTTAGAGGTCTTCCAGCCCATATCGAAAACAAATTAGGGGTTTAAAGAAAGATGTGTGAATATTTTGTATTGAAATTTTAAAGCGTTTAGTTAATCATACTGCATTTAATTGTAATGTTGTTAAGTATTCAGCCCGAAGGCCGGTTGGTACCTCATCCCCTCTGCCATAAGCTACTAAGAGCTAGCAGAGAGGAATGAGGTTCGCTAGGCAGGATGAGGAGTGAGGTAGTTTGCCCTTGCTTTCCTCAATGAGCCAGAATGCTATATGCGGAACATGTCCACGCAAGTGAAGCACAATGACTCTATGAGTAACACTTTTCTTGGCATTCCATAAGGAGGGACCTTCATCAGTGCAATTATTCACTTATACCTCAGTAGCTTTCATTTCATCACAGCCATAATCAAGACTGGGACAAAAGAAAATGAAAGATACATTTTTCTCTATCCTGTACCACATGACAAATTAAAATATTCCATTTAATTGTAATATTGAAATCATAATTTATTTGATTGTATTATAGATAATTTAAAGTAATGATAAAGGATAATAAGATACTAAGTTCATGAATGGTTTGCTTTGTAATGTTAGTTGGTTATTGATGTAATTTTAACCTTTGACCATGGACCTATCTGTAAATGTATTTTATAAATAATATTTTGGCAGAAGGAGGCAATAAATATAGTAAATACCACTTTTGCTCCAACTTTAAACATGCTGGCTAGATATGAAAGGTATTTGTGTGCAAATATTTTGTATAGTTGTGGAATTTATGTTAAAGGGGTTAAGACCGAGAAATGAACATTGTCCTACTGCAACAAGAGTTATTGATAAGAAAAATGGAGCTCAAAATTACATCTCATGACGTCATCCTCGAGAAAAGAATAAACAGGAAGCAATAGCTTAGGAAGTATTCAATGTCTTTATTAAGCATGGCGATCAACGTCTCTTTCAATGATCAAACGGAATCAAGTCTTGTCATTGTCCTAGTTGCAAATACACATCTGAAAATTGATTCAATTTAGCGGAAGAATTACAATAATTGCCATCTATAGAGTATCAATATACATTTTCATCCCATGCAACCAGCGATGCCATGCTAAGCGAGTCAACTGGTTTCCATGGTGAAAACAAATACAATAGAAATCGATACATTTTGAATTTTTCGCGAACGGCCTTCGTATGATTGATGAATACAATAAGAATCACTTTGCCAAATATCTTTTGTGGGAAGGCAATCACTCAGAGGCGAGCAATGAATTTTCCGAACGAGGGCTGGTTTTATAGGTAACGGTTGAATGATCATAAAAGAATGAATTATTGTTTTTCTCGGAAATTCGTTCAAATTTCGCTTCTAATTACAAATTGGGAATGGTAAAAAGTGTGCAACTAAACGCAAAATTAACTTTATGTGTATTTCTGGAGAAAGTTCATGACATCGGATGAATATATAGATTTATAAATATATAATCGACGTTGATTTTTGTAACAGATGTGTAGAGAGAAAATAAATGAAAGAGTAGTGTGCAAGAAGAAATTTTTTTAGAGGCAGATGCAAGAGAAAGGATGGCTAATGGGAAATGGAGGTTTCATGTATTAGATACAGTGGTTATGAAAAGGTCATACATGAGGAAACCTGATATTAAAGTCAGGTAACCAGAGATTTTATTACATTGACCAAACAAAGAACTCTCCCGGTGGAGGAAATAACCTTTTGAAGTGGAGATAGATAATAAATAATAATAATAATAAATCGTATTTATTTGGGCGAGATTGAGACTTAAAAGTCTCTTCTTCCATCAAACCCATCGTTGTTAATTATAAAATAAGAAGTAGAAATAATTAGAAGTACTGTGGATGTAAAACCCTAAGAGATTCTTAGGAGAAAAAAATCCACTGCAGGAAAACACCCACGAGGAAGGGGGGTGTGAAAAACCTGCGCAAACCTACCGATAGTGATAGCTAAAAGATAAGAGAAGAAAAAACATTCAAAAATAAATACACTACCAATAAGTACTTACATACGGTACATAAATAAGAATCAGTTCACATTTAAAAAAGAGAAATGTACAAAATAGCATTTAAAAAATAGAAAAACAAGGAAAACGTACATGGATTTTCATCCACGAGGAAAAATAAAAGAATATTATTAAAAAAAACAAGATATAGCCATCTCATTTCCTAGAAATGACTTATCAAATACTTGTTAAAACATTCTTCCAACCTTCAAGGAGGTTTATAATTCAACTCTCTATGACTAACAAACGAGTTTCCCATAGAAATGAAGGAGAGGGAATCAATGGTTGCTATGCGTGGCTGCCCAGAGGTAACAATGACTTTTTCTAATAATCGTCCCCTTTTTAGACGTTTTATTCAATAAGAAAGGCTTCGATTGTTGTATAAACGTGCAACAATCGTTTTGAAAATTAATTGTCGTTTTTTTCTTTAAATCATCTCGACTGTGGTATTATTGGCAACAATCATTCCTGGGCCTCGTTAAGCACATTGATTGAGCTCGTTGCCCCATCGATTACAGCGCCCTTTGTCTGCGGACGGCCGGAGTCTTTGAGAGTGGAAATCGGTTTTCTTCGACACGTATTCCAGATGAAAGAGGTGCATTATCTCATTGAAAAAATGAAAATGAAAATTTTCTCCGAGATAGTAGAGCCTGAATGTGTTCGTGAAACCGTGCATGGCAGTGATCACGTGCGTTGAGATACCTTCGTGCTTAAGAATGAATATTTAAATGATTATCTCGAAAGAACTCGTGAACCACTCGGAACCTATGATGAGACCTCAGAAGTATTCGTGATCCACAACACGTCATCATAATTCACTGTAGAAATCGCGACAGCTCAGAAAGCAATCAAACGTTTAAACTGCCTTGTACAACGTTGCAGAAGAGTATTTTAGCTTAAATATGTAAGATGCGGAGTGGAATAGTGGGGAGCATGAGGCCTTTTAGGGAACTCTATGACTTGCAAATTGAAGTAATTTGTTTCGAATCATTCCTCTTTTGACTGGTATCATATCACTACGAATGAAATATTTCAAATAATTAGACAAAGGACAAGGCAAAATTAATGTTCCATTTACTTATGTATCGGTTCTGTTTATGAATGTGATAATATGAAAATTACAAAGATATGAGTTACTATAAATTATGGTCATTCCTTGTTGAATGTCTTGAAATGTAAATCCTTAAGATCATTACCTGCTTTAACGTGGATCTTCTCCAATTCCTTATTCAGGGATAAAAGAAAGGAGAAAAGCCTCATTCCTCATCTTGTAATGTAAGCCTCATTTAGATATAGATAGGATTAATACTTAGATATATACTCCGCGAGCCGCCAATGGAGTATGGCAGAAGATATATTAAAACCTACATTCATATCCACACTGTTAGCTTCTGTCTGAAAGAACGACCAGAAGTATGAACCTAGTAAAGTGACAATTGGAACGATTTGTTCTTGCCATTTATAGATCGTATTTGTTTTATACTGGATCTGCATTGGCATTTACTTCGTCTGAAAGTTCTGATGATTTTCTAAAGCTTCGCGTCGATAAGTAACTCTCAACTGAATTCAACCTGAGGGAATATCATAGCCAGAACTCCATCGTCGATCCTGAAATCTCAACAAACGAAATGAGCTGATATTCGCTGGACCATTTCTAAATATGAGATTAACCCGACTGCCTTTACTTCTAAGAGAAGAAGAGCACTATGAAGGGGAAGACCCTTTTCGCCAGTTAATCTTTGGATTCTATTGTAATCTATATCTATTGGATCTCGAATTTGTTCCTTCAAAAATAAATTACTGTCTTAATTGTGCCACACAACCCGTAAAGGATACCCTGGAATTAGGTGTTTTGCATGAATAACGTTTTATGAGCACGTGAAACATATATCAACGCATTATTTTACATTCGAATCAAGCAAAATCTGCGCTCCAACTAGATATAACGTTCAAATCCTTCTGTAGGGTGTTGCAATCCTCTTCTGGTGGAAAATCTCTGTATATGAAATTTTCATCGGCAAATAATTGAACCTTGCTCTGTACATTATCTATTACGTTAATAATGCAGATGAAAAACAAAATCGGTTCTAGGACACTTCTCTGTGGAACACCTCTGTGGAACACCCATGTGATTCTTACTTCGTCGAATAAAATTTCGACCAATACAATTCGCTGACATCTGTTCTGTCAGCAACAGAAGATTTTATCCGTCCAACAACTTTTTCATCGATCTGGTATGCACTCAGCTTTTGAATTAGAATATCGTGACACACTGTTTCAAAGGCGAATACAGCGAAACTTTGATCTAAGTTATAATAAAAGTTAAAAGCTATAATAAACTAAATAATCTAATATTCTATAGGCTACAATATAGTATAATAATATAGACCTAATAATTTAGTATTAATATTATTAATATTTATTATTATTATTAATTATTAATAGTATAATAATAATAATATAATAATAATAATATAATAATAATAGACCTAATTGATTTAGTTATAATAAAAGTTAAAAGATATACTAAACTAGATAATCTAATATTCTATAAGCTACAATATAGTATAATACAAATTTTATAAAATTTCTTCAGCCGGAGGCATTTGTCAATAGATGTTTTCATGGACTGTCTTGAAGTTCTTGTCATTTTCATTATTGTATTGATGAGATATATATTTAGTCATCTATATTTAAATGTTGCATATTTATCAAAAAACTGAAATTAAGACCCGTCATGCATGGCGGGGAAGTTTACTAGTTTTTAATTAAATCGAATCAAATTTTTCGGCACAATTAGAACCAACAAAAAGTACGTAAGTAACTAATTAACTAACTAATGAGAGGAAAAGAAAGATTTCTCATTGTGTTTCTGATTATTGAAAAACACGGAAATTTTAATGGCAATTGAGACAGATGTATATACTTTTATTCTTTACTTAAGACATAAATAAGGACTTACTCTGAAGTTGTTCATTTTAAAATCAACTATGAAGCAGATAATGTTCATAGCTTTAAGACTAGAAAACTTTGACTGACTATCCAAAAATTTAAACGGAAATTCTCATTATAAACACCGTTGCCTTGACGACCGATGTTTTTGTTGAGTCGAGTTCATCATTATTTCCATTGAGTTCCTTGAATGCCCTCGAGGATCAACAGCTGTGAATGGGTGACTCCCTGTCTGAACTTGCTCTTAAAAAAATTAACGACTGCATTTACTTACGGTGGACGATAACTGGCGAAAACTTTCTCCAATTATAATGAATGCCCTGGATTCACAGATGACATAATGAAAATAGTCAACCGTTTCTTAAGACATCGACTTTTTTTGTTCTAGTCTTGGGGATCGGAACGAAGCTGTACCGAGGGAATACATGAGTGATTTAATACTTCAGCTTTCACTCCAAATGCCCTTATTTTAACAGTAATCGCAACAGAATATTCACCACTTATTCAGTTGGGACAGATTTCACTGTCATGTCGAATAATTTTGAAGACATTTCTCTCTTCATACCAGCCATAATAATGAATGACGCTAATTGTTCCACATAAAAAAACTACTTTTAAACCTAATTTTCGAGCACATGCCCTCGTTGAGACTTGCTGGATATTTGTAACAATGGCATACAACAATATCGCTCGGTTTAATTATAAATATATAAAATGTTACCATGAATGTCAATTAGTATTGTGAAATCAATGTTAATACAAATTATAAATGTATAAATTGTTACCATAACTGTCAATTAGTATTGCGAAATCAATCTTAATACAAATAAGAACCTCGAATTTCCTAGGAGGTTCACATTGTCGTTTGCAAAGTGTTACTATGATACCATATTTTCGCAATGTGTTAGTGTTGCTCATCATTGTGAATTTATCGCGATATCTTTATCAGATACGTCCAACGATGTCACTCAACAACATCCTGTGTTTCTTTCATTGTTTGAAATCAACCCAAACGGTTATTCCAGGAACTTATCGATCCCCGATTCATTTTAATGCTCATTTATAAAAAGCATCAAAGTCTTCCAGAATTACGAAAGTATCCGCAGATATCGAGAGAGGCATTATTAGGAGATTTCTTGGAAGTACTTTATCAGATCTCGAACATCGCGAACTTCAGGGCGAATTCTAATTGTGAGGAGATGCGAGATAAGTCATGGTGAAATCCTTAATTGAAGGCGTTTCGCTGATCGGATTTGAATGACTCCATAATTCGCATGAACCAACATGTATTGTGTATTGCTCACTTGTAGTTTACTCACGAGAATAAATAAATAGTAGTGAGGCATGGGATATGCATGCAATTCTATGACAGTAGAGCCTTAGATGAAAGAACTAAAAATAGGCATAAGGAATGTACCGGTGGAGATGAAAGTAAATAAGACATTTTCGCTTTTTAAGCAGAGGACGGACATTTTATAATATTCCTTTAAGAATCTGTGTAAAGCAAAATGGAAAAATTTAACTTTCAAATTTTCGAACATTTTCCTCCTTCCTGTGATGCCTTATGAACAAAGATAAAGGGATATTGTAAATTGACCGTAATACGATTATTGCATGTTTTAAAGTATACATTGTTGTAATTATATATATACATACATATAAATTAATAATTGCATTGTTGTTTCTATAATTGAATTCCTTTCTGAAGTCTTTCTATTTAACGGATTACAAATTAGTTGACTAATTAATTTAATGGTCGTTCACAATATGCTATTTTTACATGTCATTGTTGCCAACGTGACAGTGTAAAGACTTTGCAATATATAATATTTCGTAACGATTACGCGTAGCAATTTCACTGCCTATTGATGTAGGTTTTGACTATTTTAGAAACGGCAAAGCTCTCTCCAAAGAACATTTTCGGCGACTCAACCGACATTTCGACACTTAGAAATTCTATTAGCTTGAGTATACAGAGTTATCTTACAGTATTCCTAAAAGGAATATCGGAAAATTTTGTAACTTAGTTCTAACCCGAGTATTTTAAGCAAAACAACTGTAGCATTCAGCACATCTTTAGTTGTTCATATTATCGTCTTTTAGTCAAAGATGGAGGAATAGATAAAATCGAAAGAGGTGAAACAAACGAGTAAAATAAAATCTTTGGATCGATTTGTCCCACGCAATACATTAGTGGGTACATTCTATTATGAGATCATTCGATGATGATGATGATGATATAAAATGATATTGAAAAGACAATATCGATGATGATGATATGAGATGATATTGAAAAGACAATAGACCATTGTCTTCGAAAAAAATCATTTAAACATTCCATTCTCCGAGATTTCCATCTCACTGACGTTTCTTTGATATTTCTTTAAACCGCGATAACAGCAGAAGACAAATATCTTCACAAAGAGTCAAATATTGCTTACTATTGGGGCTTACTAGGTAAGATGAGGAGTAACATTCATGCTGCTTCTATGAGGAATACCATTTTTCATGATTTCACGGTATCTTCCGCAATATCGCAATCATGGAAAAGGATGAGACAAAAATAAGTGAATACTTCTCGAAAGTGCACTGACGTACAGCTCCCAGCAAAAAAATCGAACGGCGTACTCTTAGCTGCATAAGATTGAGGGGCTTCGAAATACAGCGCTTGGCAACACCGTATGGCCAAGAGATAAGGTTGGCTCTTATCTGAGATCCTCGGGAATGCTATACAAGCGATTTCTGGAACCTTTTCGTTAAATAGTAAGGTATTACATTTTGAAAAGGACAATGGCTGTCAGTTGGAAACAGATTCCTCTCTATTAGTCCCAACATTTTCCACCTTCACATCATTTCTGGATCCCTTAAGTATTGACGGCTACAAAACATTTATATAATAACATTTATTGTTAAATTGAAGTATAAATTACGTTCAATTGGTCTGAATATAAAAAAGTCACAAAGGTTCATTTAGTAGGAAACGCTCATTTTTTAAATTTCATTCGTCGCAGTTAAAAGATTACATCATATTTTTAAATTAATGAGGATTTTGAATTTGCTCATACCATATTTCCATAAATAAGTTAATGTAATATATTTACGATACGATTATCTGAAGAATATCACAATCACGTAGAGCACATAGATAACTCAGTATTTCTCGCTTTCATCTGTGGTAGTATTTTATAAGTGATTCGACAGCGTAGGTTATTTCGCGCGTAGTGTCCCACCGGGAATCGAGCCCGGGACCGCTTTCATCCAAGTCGAACGCGCGTTCCATTTCCCTTTCCGGAGTCTCTCTCCATATTGGCATTAAAAGCCCTCGAGTGTTCCGATCTACCTGGCCTATCATTACAATTATCATCATGTCGGACATCGCTTAATCGTTTTGGCGAACACCATACTGCCCGGGCTGCGGAGCATATGACCTATGAGGTAAATACCATTATTTTATGTTAGACCTTAGACAGATTATGACACTCCAGGTAGTTTCATTATTCGATTCTTGCGGTTGCAGACAAAATGGTGAGGGAAAAATTAAAATTTAGAGTGTTTGCGGAAAATCGCGAAACGTTACAGCTAGGTAGTTTCAATGTTCAAATCTCGGATTCTCACCGTCATCCCAAGAGCGAAAGTCATAAAGAAATAAAGCTAGTCATAGTAAACTGATGAATTATTTGTAATAAGCAAGCGTAATATTCGACTTAACTAGAAAGACATGTGCCGGCATAATTTTAGGAAATAAAAATTGTATTTACGAAGAAATAGCGACCAGTGAGATTTTTCTCCGAATTTCACAGTGTATCATAAGGACCGAGACAGCCGAATATGAGGCGGAGTATTTGTCGCTGTGAGAAATATTTTAATAATTAATCCAGAAAACCTTAAAAGCCGGGCGAACAGCAAGACTATTTGCTGTTCAGCAGTGACGTAGTGTCCATTGGGTTCACTGGTTCACTGAACCCCCTGAGAAAACTACTGCACTATTTTTCTATATACCAATGTTCTTACAATAACCCAAATATCCTTGACACCAATCACAGGGCCTATTTTTGTTTTGTTGAGTCGCGATTCCTGCCGCTTTTGATTCCAACTAGCTTGACTTCGCGCGAGGTTCACTTTCTTACGTGAGCCCCTTCAGCTGACGCATTATGGGTGAAGAGCGGTGAGGGGAAAGAGGGGCATACGGCCTTTAAACATGAGCCGATCGCTGCACTACGTTGCAGCGACAGCCGACGAGAATGGCTTCATAAAATTTTCGGAAATTTGTTTGAGGCACTTCCCGGCAAATTAGAGAGTTGAAATTCGAGAGTTCGTGGAAGCTGTGCATACCCAACGAAAACTACAAACACACCCTCGAAGATTATCCTTGGTTCGACGCTAGGCAAGGGCAAATATTCTCCTAATTAAAATGCATTGCGGCGATTTTTCAGTTTTTTTAATGCCTTCTATAAATACATTACGTATAAGCTGATTAACTTTTCCCTGATGATCCATGGTTCGATTCCAGAGAACCATTTACATTCTTCTATGCATTGCAAATGGGGATAGTGGAATTTTATTTTAGGATCGTCCCGGTATGATATCGACGTAAAACTTTAGATTAAAAGCTATGTAATGGCTACTCATGATACGGAGCAATATTGTGAATTTACGGATTTCGTTCGCATCCAGTCTACACATTCAGTTACGTTGTTGTGGTTGCTTGTGGCGTATTCAGCACACAAACCTACTGCGTTACGTGTTTGTGAACAGATTTTCTTGCTCTTCACGATGACTAGTGTCCAATTTCTGAAAGACATTAATATTTTCTCTCTTTCTGTCTAAGAAAAGTGTGCAATAAAAGAAGTAGGGAGGCCTATTCCTTTGCTGAAGCTATCTCAGAGTCAGTAACAGATACTGCCGAGTGTTTAAGCAAAAATATATGAGAGAAACAGTTAGATTTGTGGCTGTTACTCTTCCAATAGGCTATACTGTTTCCCCTGTTTGCTCTTTGCGAAAGACAAGGACGCGACCTGGACGAAAATAGGTGTGTTTGATTTAAGGCATCTCAAAAAATTACAAAGCATGATCTTTCGAATCCAGGTAAAAATGCCACGGGCAAAATTGCCACCGAACTCAACCTATCGGCTTTTAGCCAAAGTTATCTTTAAGTGCCAAGTGGAAAACAATGCCGATATGTGATAATAATTATGAAAATTCTGCTATGACATTTTTACCTTCCACAGAATTCCAGTGTGGAATATTTACCGTGGTATTTTTACCTATCAAAATGTTTGGCATTTTTACCTGTGATATTTTTACCGATCACCGATCTTTCAGTTTTGGGTAAAATGGTGATCAAAAATAATTCAACCTTGAATAATACAATTTAAGGTAATTGATTTACTTTCTAATGATTATATTTTATTTTTCAGCAAATAAATACAACTTAGTCAAAAGGTATTTTGGTCTTTAAAAATACATACGAAGAAATATGAAGCAAGAATTAAAAAAAGCTCAATTTTCGTGAATGTGGGGATTTTGTGCAACAAAGTCATATATTGATTCAACCCGAAATTTTTATTTTCATATTTCTACTGCTTTTATCAGCGGTTGTTGTGAATTATCCTGCGTCCATGAAAGCAGAGGCAATATTCCAGTACGCGCCACAATATTCAACCATATTCGCAGCCACTTTAAAAAAATACGGCTTTTGAAGTGAACCCCCTGTTTTTTTAGTTACGCGCCGCCACTGGTGTTCAGTGTCATATAGACACTGTAAGAAAACGTATTTCTCTCTTTCTATCGCCCTTCCGACGGCGGCGACAATTCCCCAGTTGGTCTCTGTGGGACACTGAGAAAATTCTAGGAGAGTAAACTCAGTGCAACTGTATCAGTAGGTGGGGATACTAATCTACCAGATATAAACTGGACAAAAATATCCTTAAGTAGCAATAGTCGAGATAGAACTTCATCGCTGAAATTAATATAATTATTATCTGTATTCGCGCTCGAACCGGTAAAGGCAGAAAGGACTCGAGTAACTCCTCACGAAAAAGATAATATGCTAGATCTCCTTGCCATTAGCCATTCTCACATAGTGAACAGTAACAATGTGATGAAGGCATATCCGATCATAAAATAATAACAGCAGTGCTCAAGATAGATGCTCTCTGAGTTTTAAACCCCTCCCGTCTCTTATGTATCTTTAAAAAGCCAACTTCCCCGCATTTAAGGTGTTTGTTGAAAGTAAAAGTGAAACTCTTATCCGTTTCATTTGCAATAATTCATTAGATAACAGTTGGTCTGCAAATCTCCGCAACCTTCGAGAAGTTATCTCTAAATTTGTTCCGACGAAAAATTTTCGATATCGTCAACAACTGCGATAAGTAAAACATTCCCTCCTAAGGAAACAAAGAGCGTTAAATTCTTATATGAAATCTTTTCCACGCAATAAAAGAAAATGCAAAGAGCGTCGGCATAAATATTTAGATATCAGGAGTGGAGCCAAGATTGAAGTCCACAATGAATTTGATGATTACAGCTCAGTCACGTTACGCGCGCGTATCGCGATACTATCGTGATAGTAAGAAGATAATAAGAAATATCCTCGACCAGAAGGCATAACTACCTTCGTTATATCTACGCTTGCAGATGAGCTTGCCTTCCTCTTCTCTGTTTTATTTAGTAAATCTTTAGATGAACATTTGGTTCCAGTCTAGTGGAGAAAAGCGCGCATTTCTCCAGCACGTACCGGAAAAGGGGCGTAAGACAAAGCCGGACGATTATCAACCGATATCGTTAACATCTATATTTTTTAAGATTCTTGAGCGCATAATATTCAGTTACTTGATGCGTTTTCACGGCGATAATGTTGCAATCACGTGCAGTCAACAAGGTTTCCGCAAAGGCTGCTACTTGGCTATAAGATGAAATAGCGAAATAAAATTTCACTTGTTGCCTAGCTGTATCCTTTAGTTTTGAATAAAGAAACGACTCAGCTACGATATATTCATAAATTATGAGAAATCTTAAACAAGGGTGTATTTCCACAGCTTTTTTTAATACGTATGGAGAAACTCCAGCATCGTTGTCGGTGGCAGTGAGAACGGGCCCCCATTCCACCTTTCCCCTCCATTTCCACCTCCAACCACGAAGCTGAGAAATCAGGGAGATGCGAAAATGTAAGAGGAAACCCAGATAATTGATAGCATTATCTTAAAAGTCAAGCAAGTGACGTATCTGGCAAAAGATGAAGCACAGCTTGGCCATCGGACTTTCCGGAATCTCTTTACATTTAGATCTTCACCTAGCTAGTCGCCATCGGCATATGGCAGAAGCAGCTTTAGAGGGTAACATTGATCGTATACCATGTTTTCCTCTCTGATGCTTCGCGGAGAGAAAGACCAGTTATTTTCGTAACTTGATTGCAATGCAAATGTTTATAAGAGGCTTTCGTAAAATTTCCCCAATTGCGAGACTGCTGTATAATTTAACCGCTTACCTGGCGCGCCCGGTTATATCCGTAATCCGATATCGCTAAAATCGAGACATGCCCGAATATATCCGTTAAAATCTCTCGTTTTCGCTATGGACGAATCATACACATCTTTTTCCGCCCTTTGCTCTTAACGTTAGGTTTTAGTTCTTCGAGGCCACAAACAGACCTTGCGGATGGTATACAAACTTCTTCCAAAGGTTCCATCATTGATTACATGATTTGTGCTCGTTTACAAATTGACTAAATTTGGCGAGTTTATGAAATCTTCATAAGCAGACGGAAGATCATATTTTTCATTATATGGTCCGTTCTTGCGTAAGTATATGACTATAAAAGGAGCACTATTTATTTTTACAGACAATTTAATGCAAATTACAGCAAGCTTATGGGGATAACTATTGCTTTCCCGATAAAACTTTATCAACCGTATTTTAGTAGTAACGCTCTGGTTACTGTATGAAACTTTTATACATTTGGAGATAACATGAAAACTAATAATTTATGTTCATTTTGTTAACATAGTAGTAGTTTTATCCTGAATATCATACATAAGATTATAATATTTTATCACCTAAATTTCTCACGGCATTTTCTCTAGTCTGCGTGATAAAAGTCGCTGACGCGTACGCGATTAAGACCAACATCGGAGGATGGTCTCTGAATTTCCGCTGTCGAATCACTTATAAAATACTATTACACATAAAAACGAGAAATAAAAAACATTGCGTTATCGATATGCCTTGCATGAATGTGATTTTCCTCAAACAATCGTAGGGTAAATATTTTACTACATTAATTTATTTACGTTTAAATGGAACGAACGAAGCTCTAAAAATTATGGTTTCCTAAAACATGAACCTTTATAACTTTTTTAAATTCAGAGTAATTCGAATTGTGAACTCGAGTTTTGAACATTGAAACTACCTCGCTGTAACGTTTCGTGATTTTCCGCAAACACTCATAATATTATTTGTTTCCTCACCATTTTGTCTCCAACCGCAAGAATCGAATAATGAAACTGCCTGGGGTGTCATAATCTGTCTAAGGTCTAAACTAAAATAATGGTATTTACCTCATAGGTCATATGCTCCGCAGCCCGGGCAGTATGGTGTTCGCCAAAACGATTAAGCGATGTCCGACATGATGATAATTGTAATGATAGGCCTGGTAGATCGGAGCACTCGAGGGCTTTTAATGCCAATATGGAGAGAGGCTCCGGATAGGCATTTGGACAGCGCGTTCGACTTGGATGAAAGCGGTCCCGGGCTCGATTCCCGGTGGGACACTACGCGCGAAATAACCTACGCTGTCGAATCACTTATAAAATACTACCACAGATGAAAGCGAGAAATACTGAGTTATCTATGTGCTCTACGTGATTGTGATATTCTTCAGATAATCGTATCGTAAATATATTACATTAACTTATTTATGGAAATATGGTATGAGCAAATTCAAAATCCTCATTAATTTAAAAATATGATGTAATCTTTTAACTGCGACGAATGAAATTTAAAAAATGAGCGTTTCCTACTAAATGAACCTTTGTGACTTTTTTATATTCAGACCAATTGAACGTAATTTATACTTCAATTTAACAATAAATGTTATTATATAAATGTTTTGTAGCCGTCAATACTTAAGGGATCCAGAAATGATGTGAAGGTGGAAAATGTTGGGACTAATAGAGAGGAATCTGTTTCCAACTGACAGCCATTGTCCTTTTCAAAATGTAATACCTTACTATTTAACGAAAAGGTTCCAGAAATCGCTTGTATAGCATTCCCGAGGATCTCAGATAAGAGCCAACCTTATCTCTTGGCCATACGGTGTTGCCAAGCGCTGTATTTCGAAGCCCCTCAATCTTATGCAGCTAAGAGTACGCCGTTCGATTTTTTTGCTGGGAGCTGTACAAATGAAAAACACTGTACAGATAAAGATACAGTTACAGGAATATCGGAAATTCATATTAATTCAAATGAAGGCAAAACCATCTGAAAACAAGTATATTTTATTAAATAGCAATAAAAATCAATTTCTATGGGGAATCCAAAAATGAAAGAATATTTAGACATTTTTTACGCACGAAATGTGTTTAGAAATTCTTTTAAACATACTAAAATCGGTAGTTGCGATTTGAAACTGGCTGAAACTTCAAAAATTAATTCCAACAACTATTTTCTATCCTCTCTTATTGAGTTATAACTTTTCATTCTGCAACTGGTATTTTTAGTGCCTCGACAGCTGAGGCTATTTTAGACATATATAATCCATCTGGAATCGAACCAAGGGTCGTATTAACGAAAGCCGTGCTTGCCGTTCACTAGGCTATCCGCGGATTCATTAAAATACTTCCCTAACAAACAGCAATTTAGGTCCACTCTTTGACTGCTTCCACTCGAAATTTTGACTTACAAATAAAATTTGGCCGCGAAAGAAATAGGGGTTTATTACCACCAGAGGTTGCAGCTAGGACAAAATGGCACTTAACTGTGCTACTCTGTGCCCGTGTTGAGAATGCAATCAATGAAACTTGGCCGTATTTCACGGAGCTCCAGGTAGAATTAAAGTGAAACGATTATTAATTTCCCCGAAGCCTCATATTTCCCTTTAACTGTGGCATTCATTATTGGGTACATTTGCGGTTGCCACAGCTGCGCGTTGTAGCCGAAAATCCGATTGTCGTGGTTGATGTCTCAACTAAACTACAAGACAGTGCGACCGCTCCATTTTTTACAAACATATTGCTCTCCTGGATTTCAATATTTTGAGGTAAATGATTAAATGATTAAAATGATACCTTAGTTTTACAAGTGGCGAGCAGCTTTTTCGGCTGATGAAAATTTTTGTGCTATTTTTCGGTACTTGTTGTTAAATTGTAAATAATTAGTTTTATTATATTGTATCTTATTATTAAAAGTATTTTAATTATTATAGTTAAGAGTTTCCGGGTTAAGAATATACTTCGGGAAAGAATTATCTCAGCTTTGGTATGGGTAAATAATGTGGCCAAAAGACTGGTACAAACCTAAACAAAATCTAAGTAATTTGCAGCCGTATTTTTCAGGATAGCCCTTCCCTATTTTACTTCGCAGCACGCTCAGCGTAAATTGCCAAGGCAAACTTCATAAATCTTCCTGTCTAAATTCTAGCTCATGAAAATCAAAGACTAAGTTTAGAAACATTTTTTGTAGGTATCTTATTTCGCAATACACTACATTGAAAATTATCTCGCATCATAAAACGCTTATGCAACGCGAGTTCCTGTAAAAATAATTGTTGCAGTACTGTTAACACATCAAACTGTTAACTCTTAAATAAAGCGAATATAATAATATTTTAAAATATCTTACGACAACGTTGATAATAAAAAGTATCGTTTTTTGAAGAGGAGCTATTATGAGCTGAAAATGTCATTGATGAAAGTTATATAAAAATATATTCATCCGACTTTGTATCATTCTACTGAAAATGGCATCAAAATGACAACCTAAAATGCACATTATTCCATGATTATCGATAATTTCATGATAAATTTTAGTTCAGTCAAAAAGGTCATATGATAACACGAGATAAAATGTATGTAATTTGTAATCATCGAAAATGTACCGTGAATTTTAAATAGAAAAATGTAAGATATGTCACAAAAGTAGCAAAAAATAAAAAGTGTCAAATATGACAGATCTTACATCTGTTTATAAAAGCACACTACTACAGCGATAATTATGAAACGGCAGACCTAACACGTTATAACGTTGTGTTAAGAGTCCCATTTGACTTTCATAGGCGCCAAAAAACGCCAAGCGAGGGAGAGATTTGGCGCGAAAAACATTCGACCAATTAGAGCAGCCGTTTGCAACATACGGCGTTACGACGGCATAACTCTGCCACCCAGTCGATAGCAAGAGAAACAGGGTCTCGTTTGCATTTTTTTTAATTAAAGAGAGTCGGCGAAGGAGGGAGCATCGCCTTTAAAGGAACCGGTCAATTACCCACTCTCCGCGAGGTTATTACGTGCGTGCAACACCGTAAGCCGATTCAAATGGGGCTGGCGTCATCAATCAAAGCATCCTAATTGCTTTGGAGAGAACGCTCAAGGAAAAGGAAATATCCTGTTTCCTCCTTTTTTATTGCCCGTGCAGCGAAATGTGCCGATCGTTAATTCCAGCGCTTCCAATTCGTAACCACCAGAGGGGGCGAAGAGAGGAGATGAGATTTGCAGGCGAGCGGTTTATTGCCAAATCCGTGCTATTTCAGAATTCGCGTTATTAAGGTATACGGACGATTGGTGTGATAATTATAAATATGGATCAAAAATGTCAACACACAATTATTAAAAGAATTAAATGGATTTAATATAAGAATTTCATAAATATAATTATTTATGCACGTATATGTGTATATGTATTTTTTATGTTTATAAAGCAATCAGACTTTCACTATATGAAACAAATACATATTTGATTATTTTTTAATGTGTTACAATTAGACAAAGGCTAAGTAGCAAAATTTATATCATACTTACAAACTTACATAATAAAATGTTAAATATTGTTATACCATTTTAAACATGTAATTTCTCATTTATCAATATTAGTGTAGCACATTATATCAAAAACATTACGGATACACATGAACGTATTAAATAGAATAAAACGGTTTATAATAATAAATATATAAAGATACTACATCAACTCTCGCACAGTGATCAGCAACTACAATATTCAAAATCCATCTAAAATGCATATTACTACACAAATCAACACATAGTATTACATTATGGCGAATTATAGCGATACCAATTGTAAAATAAGTTTTTAAAATCCAATACGTTGACCAATTATCTGCCTAAATCATACTTTGATGAATTACTTCCAAATGATTTCATCATATTTCTCTTAAAACTATTTTTAATTCCTGGGAAAGCAAGATGGATTTGAAGATAAATGCAATAAATAAATATATTTATAAAGGAGAAATATTGGAAAAAAACTCAGTTACCATCTTATCAAATGCCAATCCTATCAAACCAGTCCTTCTCTGTCGTGTGTCCATAAAGATCGCTGACTTTTGGAATAGCTAATTTATTCACGTGAAAACAGATCTCGTATGCAGATCTAATCCCCAAATATTTTAAAGAAAAGTTCTGGATAAATAAACTCGTTAATTTCTCCAACGATGGCAGTTATCAGGCTGTATTCAATCGGCATTTCTTCCTTTCACTTCACCTTAAATACTCTATAACAACGGAAATAAATTTTTTTAAGGTTTTCCAGTACACTAAGGAGCATTACCCCATTTTAGTTTGCTTCCCTTACCTTTCCTTGATTAATGGAATGTTCATTTACTATATATCCCTTCTAATCACTGCCCATTGAATGTCGAGTAAAAAGATTATCATATGTTTATAGAATTGCATTAACTTGGATGCTGGCATTATATTCTGGTCCAATTAAAAACGACAAATATGCAACGTCACTATTCATCTTCTCTAGTATGCATTTTACCCTAACCAAATATTTGGTAACCGATGGTGGAGATAAACGGAGTTCCAACCTGCCTTAACTGCTTATAATTTAACTGAGATAAGCATTTTCTTCAATCGTTCAAGAGAAGGATAATTTATCTCAAGAAAAGTGCAGTGATGATTTCCATAAAGCGAATAGATTGAACCTTCGAAACCATGGACGTGGATTAGACCAAATCCGGATCTTTCCAATGCGGATAAGTCATCTCAGTCATTAACAAAACAGAGAAAATAGTAAATGTATTTCCTATCCCATATTATCAAAATAAAAATGATACATTCATCAATATTTTGAAGAATATACGAAATAGTTGATGACGATAACCAAAGATTATAACCAAACATTAATGTATTTAAGGATATACAGAACAGCGTGTATCAATTTAGTGACCAAATTTCGCACTTCATTTTCTATACGAGCATAAGGAAGGAATAAGATAATAAGAAGGATATTTTTCGAGGCTGTTTAGATTTTTAAAATTCATTTAAAAAACTCCACATTGCGAAAAAATGCCTGAGTTAGAAAGCGGAAAATAATATCGAAAAGGAAGTGAAAATATAATAAACAAATTGTAAATTAATTAAACATTCGCAAGAAGTAATACTTGAAATTTTAACAGTTTTCCCAACGGATTTTTATACACTATACGATTACATGTAAACTGCAAGTGTAGAATTGCGTAATATATTACAATCACGTAGAAGACATCGATCCACGTCTGAGAGCTCTCCAAATACTAAATCCGTGAGAAGCCCATATTTTAAGGAGAGCTAAAATGGTTGACAACATTTTTCCTCAGAAATACGTTAGACTGCATTTCGCTAATATTTGTTTTCTAAATTTGGTTACGTCTTTAAAAAATAAAACCAATACTTTCGGTATGATTTGGGGTTTTCCCATGATTCAGAAACAATCTGCAATTCCATTAAAAGTTTGGGAATAGGCGATATTAAATGGAGGAATTTTCATTATTCTTAAATTACCTCCGGGATTATAGTACAGCTCGCCACAAAAAAATCGAACGGCGTACCCGTAGCTGCATAAGATTGAGGGGCTTTGAAATACAGGGCTTGGCAACACCGTATGGCCAAGAGATAAGGTTGGCTCTTATCTGAGGTCCCAGGGAATGCTACACCAGCGATTTCTGGAACTTTTTCGTTAAAAGGTAAGGTATTGTATTTTGAAACGGGCAGTGGCTGTAAGGTAGAAACAGATTCCTCTCTATTAGTTACGAGAAGACCCAACATTTTACACCGTCATATAATTACTGGCTCCCTTGAATATTGATGACTACAACACATATATGAATATATATATATATACAATAACATTTATTGTTAAATTGAAGTATTAATTACGTTGAATTTAGTAAGAATTTAAAAAGTTAGAAAGGTTCATTATGTAGGAAACCCTCATTTTTAGAACATCGTTCGTCACTTCAGTTAAAATACTATTATTTAAAAGACTGCATCATATTTAAAAATGCATTTTATTTAAGGAGACGGTTTGATGAGGCATTTGCAAGCTCTTATGACGTCAGGGGTTTCTCTCTTCAATTTTAGAAAAATATTCCGCTGAATTCTTTGGGCCAAAATCATTTAATAAAGTTGCGTCCTTCTGTTTGGAATGGAAATGGAGTGAGGATGTACGTGCGAGCAGAAAAAAGTTTAGAATTTGAGATGAACCAAATATCTCCGACATGAGAGTGCATCGAAAGAGTGCAGAATCGGAGCAAGTGCAACGGATGCATATATTTCCACCAGTGGAGCGAATCGTGGGTTTAAAACGAAGCTTGGAAATTGTGAAGGCGGGAGAGGCCAACTGCATACATAAAAAAGAAGATGAAATAATTGAATCTGCGCTTGCTAACTTTCTTCCGAACCAGAATAACTGAAGGATAACTTATTTTGCTCAAGATTTTGTCTAAAGATGCAAACCACAGTCACGCCTACTTTAATCAGAAAACTTTTACGATTCCAAAACGTTAATAAAAATCCGTTCATTGAGGAGAACAAATCTAAATTTACATGTTTAACTCATAAGCTAATCACTCACAACTAACTTCTAATTCTAAGTTATCCAATGATAATCTTAACAATAACTATAGGTCGACAATCTGCTATTTAATGTGTGTAAAGAGCTCGCAAAGTCCGAATGAAAACCCTTATCCCTTGGCTATATTCCAACGTATACGTCTCCAGAATCCATTAGTACCCTGTTTATTCTCGCAGATAACCCCAAATATTGATTCAAACCCACCGGTTTTTCTGCAAAAGATCTGAATTCAGATTTTTCAACTATTCTGTTATAATAAAGCCTCATCGAGCTATTTTTCACTGGTTTCTTTACGTGCTGCTCTTAAATCATTTAATTTTTGTCATTGAGTTCCTTTTTCGTTTTTAGATATTGTATGTTACCAGAAAAATATTAATATTTGCTAAAACATTTTAATTTGCTGATTTATTTCGTTTACTTGTTATTTATAAATGCATTTATTTAAAGTGAAATACTTTTGGTTTCATAGTAAATTTAGTTAATATAATTCATTTTTTCTTGCAGATAGCTTTTATTTTCTTGACCTTTCATATTTAATCAATATTATACCATCAGTGCGCTTGACTTTTTGGCACGAAATTTTTAGGGCACATTATTTTAATTACGTACTCCAATCTTACTAGAATGCAATTCATATTCTTTTAAAAGATATTCAACTAATAAAGAGAACGCAATATCTTGAAAATAATTAACAACTGAATTAGTTTAATTTCAGGTAATATTTCATCTTGTGATTTATTTAGCATTGTTCTCATTATAAGTCATGAAAACGGCAATTACATATTCATTAGTTCCAGACGATAAGTGACTTCGCGATTTATCCATTCAATCAAAATATCTAATATAATTGACATTGAATATTGGAACTGTCTTGCCTTACTGAAGAATATAATCTTTAAATATTGAAATCAAAATGGAGTTCTAACATTTCTATCTCTGCACAATTCATTCAAACTTGATGCCAATGTCACGGGTCATTTAATACTGCGGACTTGGCAGCGATCATACACAGAAATCATCTTTTCGCATTGCAGCCTTTCTCAGAAAGTATGTTACTTTTCAGATATGCTCAAAGATCAATGACTGTAGAGTATAAATGTACGGAATTCCCACATCAAAACTTCAACACTTAGGATTCGCATTTACGCATAGAAGAGTATGCCAAAAATCAGTAAAGTTTTACAGAAATATTTTATTCTGGCAACTTTCATCATCAGGCGTGCAGCGCGCATCTACTGCAGCAGTCTGAAGATTGCCATACGAAATATGCTTGCGAAATTTTGAGGAGGAAATTTTTACTATGGTTTTGGATATGCAGTTGCACAAAGTAACGGCATCCACCACAGAATGCGTATCGCACATAAATTAGGTTCATTTCGAAAGGATAAACAGAAATTACAATAAAAGTAAAATTTAAGTAGGGACGTAGCTGTTTAAGCGACAAAAGCAAGGAAAAGTAGTTTAGCTGTTAGAATCCCAACCCAGAAAGTGGGAAACCTGGGTTTATATCCCATTCATGTCGCAAATTATCACTTCTGCGTATCCTAGGGTTTTTAAGATGCGCGCCGTATAATTTTAGATGCCTCCTTTGTCCTCATTTGTCCATTTCTCTTGTGAAAATTCGGGTATTGCATATTGAGCTGAACGGAGCAACAAAGGCACGGATCAGATAAGATAAGCATTCCATAGAAATTGCGTGCCAACCGCGTCACACCCGTTCATCAAATCTTCGGCCCATTTCCTAACCGAGAAACAAAATTTGGACATGATATTACTTAGTAGTAGTAGTAGTAGTATTGTTAAAAGTGCTTCAACAGTTTAGGTCATTTCGCACCGGGATTCGAACCCGGGACCGCTTTCACCAAAGGCAAACGCACTGTCCACATGACTATCCGGGAGCCCTATGATGTTACTTATTCTCAGTGTCAATTATTACAGTTTCTGGAATATTTACTTAAAGAAGTATCAAATTTAGGGAAAACTTTATACGATAAATTAATATGTATTTTTCCACTGTCAAGAAAATATATAAAGAACAAAAATGACTAATTAAAAATACAAAGGAAATGTTTATGAGAAATAATGACCGTACCTATGATTTTTATATGATATATATCATTTATCATAAGATCTGAACACTGAGTTATACTTTTTCACAAAAATTTATCGTTGAACTACCGGTTTCGGTGTAAAAACATCGTCAGGTTCAACAAAACAAAATTCTCAAACTGCCGAGACTTACATTGTAGGTTTGGTGATAACAGACAAAAATACAATGTAGATGAGTTGGACAAAGACATATCCAACTCATCTACATTGTATTTTTATTCTTTTATCACCAAACTTACAATGTAAGTCTCGGCAGTTTGAGAATTTTGTTTTGTTGAACCTGACGATGTTTCTACACCGAAACCGGTAGTTCAATGTTATTTTTTTGTGGAAAAGTATAAATTTGTGTTCAGTTATGTCTTTCCACAGCATCTCGACCGAATCGATAGATTATATTATCATAATGTCATAATAAACAAACATAAAATAAAATACTTTGCTGAGTGATACAAATAATTTAGAGGTATTATTTAACAACAAAATTTTAATATTGTAATACTTTTTTTACCAGCCCAAAACTTGCTATAAATTACCTCGAGTTAGCGTCACAGAATTTGAAAAAGATAATTATTGTTATCATACTTAATATCGGAAAGATTTTTATTAGTCCTAGACAATGTGGCAATTCATTGAAAATGCACAAAATTATTGTTTGTGTAAAAATACACTTCCAAAATAACTCTGATATTCTCCGTAAAACTTTCTAATTTCGGAGTATTTATCCTTGAATATGAGTGAACGGAATCGTATTTCAAATAGATGAGGTGACTCTCACGTGTTACAACACGAAAACGCGCTATGACATCGTGGACCGCATGAGAGATGTTGGAGGATCCCATCTGGACCGTGGGCCAATTCACACACCTCTTTATTTCTAAACAATCGAAAAAGGCAGGATAATTTTTAAGATAAGTTTCTCGATTTTTTATTTGTGGTCACGATTTGATTAAAATTCAACCTCAGAGAACAAGTAACTTAGAGCCTGCCTTTATTACCAAAATGTACATCAAAAGTTTTTCAATTTTTACAATTTAATTTATTTTCCACAAATACGTTCAATTAATAACCTAGGTTAAATTATCATTCTTTTTAAAGCATTTATGCTCCTTTATGATATTCGTGCACAGATGTCGTGAAGCAGTTGTCCCACAAACCCTCTGACCCTGGATTTACTCACTTCCTTTAAGAGACGGGATGCGGGAACACTTGAGCATTCTCTCAATTACTGCATGTCCACTGTTTGCCAAGCTGTTATCCCGACTGCACTAATGCCAAAGTGTACCGCTGCCAGATGCAAATCTCGCTAAAAAAGATATCTGCGGGTGGTGAAAATGTTTTGCAAAATAAAATTAGCGCTAGTTTTTTACTTTCGCAGAAAATTGATTTTATCTTAAATAGTGCTACTCATACGATAGTAATGAGCACGAAATTCACATCAGTTTTACTATTCATGCCTAAAACTACGTTATCTTCATTCCAATAGCTGTTTAACTAAGCAACAGCTGTTTAGTAAAAATATATACTTTTAGCTTACAGATAAATTTGTCATAAAGTGAAATTATTTACCTAGGGGATAAAAGGATTGTAATTATTGTATTTTGTTTCAAGATGATAAGTATATGTTCCACAACAGCCATTAACGTTGAAATACTTATAATTAGTTCCGTATATAATTTAGCATCATTTTACAAAATGATTTGGTGCTAATGTATACTAGTAGTTTAATGACGTAAAAACCGGAATGTTAGTCCATCTGTAACATTTAAACCAAATGTATGTATTCTGTCCGTCCATAATCAACTTAAAAAAGTATTATTTTTTTATTGGTAAACCGTTCGATTTTTACTTCAATTATATGGAAACTATTCACATCCTAAGGAAGACCCAGGTTCGATCCCAGGAGCCAATTACATGTTCACGTAAGATTACCGTTTTGGTTAGAGCAAAGCTTCCTTCGTCCGCGCATCAACAAACGTGAAAGGTGAACGTATATGGTTCGCATCTGTATCATTCGATGGCTTAAGCTATAATTTCGATTTACCTTTGTATTTTTGCAGTCGATAAATTCATTTTTCCTTCCACATAATACGAAATTTATCTTAATGGATTGTTTCAGCCTTCACTTTTTGGAACCGTCTAATATTATCCATGGTGAACAAATTGCACGCAATAGAAACCTGAATATATCGTTAAATGTGTTCACCATGAATAAATTTAATTTATTTAATATTTTCCGGCATTTGCCTGAGGGACCGCCATTGATTCCTCCGACTCTACGAATGGTGTAATTTTGGGAAAGAAAATTATTAATGGTGCAGATATATAAGATGAGCGCTACAGTTAATATTGTAGCGACCGATTTATATTGGTAGCATGGTAAATATATTTTGATGAGTTGTCTTTTAAATGCGAAACGGAAGCAAGATAAAAAAACGTGAAATGACATTGATTTATTTGAAATAGAATTTGCTGATTTGTGTGTGTTTTCGACGGAAATGGTGAAGAGTTAACGAATTATTGATTAATTTAAAACAAAAAAGTCCAAATCGTTTCGGTTATGGTGAATAATCAGCTGGTTTCTACGCAAGAAAGTAATTTCTAACGTAAGCCTGTAATTATTAACTATTGCTAATACAAATTTATATTTTTCTGTCAGCACTACACAAAAATAAAGCTAAAACCTATTGGGTTATGAGTTCCATCCGACTTTCCAAAAATATAATTCACGAAGATATTATTCGGGGCTTAGCTAGAGCTTTGTTAGTTCCCTGATTTTTCTTCCTTCAACTAGTAAATTAAATAAATACGTCAGATAATTTGCAAAATCAAAGAATTCATAAAAATACTACGCATAATCTACCTCAAGGAGCTTAACTCGCAAAATTATATTGATACAAGTCGTGAAGTTTTCATGCAATCACTCGCAAAGGCTGAAAATAACGTGATTTCCGAGTATTCACGTCCGTGAATTAGCGATAATTGATAACAATATATCTAGAAGAGTTTTCCAGAGTATTTCATTGTCAACCGTATCAACCGACCGCCCCATCGTGAAGCGATAAGATAACAATTAAATTCATGCGGACTTCCTTGCGATTTTATTCGTGACTTTGGGAAACAATGCTATACCTTCAGCTGTTGTTTTATTCTTATTATTCAGTTTTTGTCTTATTGAATAATAGGTATGTATTGTCTTGGAATATACAATAATTTAATTTTCCAAAGGAAAAGATTACTGAGAAAAACAACACTCCAAAGAGTCATAAACATACAACATCAAACACTTAACACCGTCACTATGGAAAAATAAAACTGCAAAGATCGAACTCAGGACCAGGTGAATGAAATGCGGTCCTTTTTTTACCACGTCACGGTATCCAATGATTTTCAAAGTTTGGCATCTGCGTCAACGACAGTTCTCTAGTTTTAGCCGAACATCGTTCGTGACACATTCAAAACTATCTCTTTATGAGTTCGATTAGCTCGTTGTTTACGATCCAGACTGTCTCAAAATCTCGCCACCGGCGGCGCCGTGGCTCAATAATGAAATCCATTGTTGCGTAAAGAATTCCGAGCCAATTACATAATTGCGCCTGGCGTCGCTCTTCTTAGCATATCATGAAAACTAACGATTTTGGTGGGATTCCAATTTGAGAGGGACTCAGAGGAAGGAATTGTGTCAAGGAATAGTTGAAGGTCGATCGCCGAACAGCGCTTGTTTCGGAGGCTGACCTCAGTCGCGAATCGTCACAGTTTCGCATTCTTCGGATTGCAACGATTTTCAGATTGGCGACTGACGACAGAGCTTTAATTTAAACGCCACATCAAAGAGTGGTGCTGTGGTGACCATAAGAGGCTGGATCAATATGTACCCGAGGACAAGTGGCGTCGCTGAGAGAAGTTGGAAGAACAAAATGTACCAGAAAAGAAAAAAATACAATATTCATCCTTTCCTTTTATTTGTTCATTGTCGCTTGTTGCTCCTTCAAAGATATTTTTCGTCTCTATTGCGTAATTCACGACATACTTGGACATGAAGTACCCACATCCGAAATATATGTGGAAAAGCACTTAAGAAACTCGGCTTCGTTAAAAGAATAGTCGGCAGGAGCGAAGAAAAAGTTCGCGTGCGATGTTGCTTAGCGTTAGTTAGGCCTCATCTTTAGTATTTCAAAAAATTTAAAAATTTGGTATCTTCCACAGAGATTAATTTAATACCAATTTTTATCATTTTTTGAAATGTCTATTCCATTCCGCGAAGTCACGCTTCAGCATATCAATTTTCTCATCTTTAGTATGTAGTGTGTGTGACAAGTGTCATATTCGGGATTTAGAAAAGGTACAACGAAATACGATCTGTAAAGAATTGCTACGATAAAACAGTGAGTGTTACTCAGATGATACAGAACGCGGGATGGGAATCATTAGAAGACAGAAGACTAATTCAAAGAATAAATTTACTAAGTTCAGAAATGAGAGTAAGCTAAGAAATTACATTCTCAGATGATATTACCTATAAAACGCAACCCCCTGTTATATGGGCAGCTCTGATACAGCCAGAAAGATTAGGGAAATGGATGCTGATGATGATGATATAGAACGAATAGTTTCAAGAATTCATTGTTCCGCGAACGATAGTTCGATAACGATATTCAAGGCGCTTGCACCCCCTGCCACACGCCGAAAGGCGGTTTGTAGGGTTCTTACATAGACATAGACAAATAAGACTCATTATTTAAACATAAAATATGCTATTATTTTTATGTAGGCCGCTAGTCGAACGAAGATTAAGTTTTCTGTATTAAAATAGATTTTCTATGTATATTATGGAAAATGTAATTGATTTTTCATAATCGTTTATTACACTATAAAATTATCGTATTATATATAAGTATCCTTTAAAGGAAAGATCATCATCATAAAGGAAAGAATCATCAGATTAGCAAACTTCATCTCTTATCTTATTAATGTTACTAAATATATATCTTACTTTTATACTAGAAGTGGTCTTCGCGTAAAATTAAAAAATCTATAAAGGCAGTAATTAGTCGTAAACTGGCTTAATTTGTTAGAAAACTTTGCAATATTTAATTTACTTTAATACGTACTGTATTATTTATTCATTCATACATTTACTCATTTATGCATGTATAATATAATCATATAAAGTCGTTTAAACAACAATTAGGAGATACTGTGTTGAAATATTTATAGGATATAAAATTGAATTAAAATGCAACTAAAATTGCTATATCAGACATGAAATCATCCTCTATCACATATCTTACTAAAAACTTTGCGAATGGCATAAATGTCAATAAATAATTAATATAATTTTAACTGATATCTTCAAACCACTTCCCCCGGCCCACTTAGTAATCTGCACTCACCTTAATAAATCACTTATCACGATCTGGTGAAGGATAGCAATGTTAAGGACTTAAGAGGTCAACATCTGTACCCTACAAGCCGCCTTTCGGTGTGTGGCAGTGACTGCATGACTCTTCTTCCCTAATCTATTACTGTGGAGTATCATTCGCGAAAAAAATTAATTTTTGATACGACTAGTTCCAGCATCTAATTCCCTGATCTCCCTCGAAGTCTGAACGGCCCATATAACGAGGAGGATGCATGATGTGGGCTGCATCCTCTGAGATCCTGCTTTCTCTCGGCTCATCCAGTAAATTAAGCCTTCGTTTAAATCTCCTAAAGATTCCCATCCTACGAGTTGAAGCATCTAAATAACTCTCACTGCTTTATCATAGCAAAACTTTACATAGCACATTGAAATTTCTCTAATTGCCAATCAGCGTAGAGAGGAATTATAAATTCTTCCATACATACGAGTAGCAACTGTTATTTTATTCCCAGTCACAAGCGTCAAACATGATGACAACATTTTGCTACTTTACATTGGTATTTCGAACCGATTACTCAAAGGTAAGTCTCCAGAAGAATTTACGCTATCTAACATACTCCAAACTGAAAACTCTATTCTTTCAGTCATTAAAATCGTAAAAGAGGATGGATTTTCATCAAACTTGGTGATATCAAGGTGCAAATTTATTAAATAAGCTTTACGAAATATCAATGTAGTACTTCATCGAAAATTTCGTAACATTAAATAAAAAACGAAATTCGATGGCAAAAAAACGAAACTATATTTAAATTTATTTCTTGTGGTACTTCTATCGGTTTCGGATAATCATCTTCTCTAACATAATTTCACAAAAGTAAAGAGATCTGAGAAGAAAAATCTACTTATTTGAAGAAGGTGCTTAAAATGGGAAAATAGGTTGATACACGACGGTGATTATTAGGCTAGATTAGATGCAAATATTATCTACAAAGAAATTAGGTAATACATTTTATTTACCTTTCGAAGTCTTCGTCCCTCCTTTCATAATCGAGAGAACAATTCTCCTGCGGTCATTCAATGTCCATTCGCTGAGGGCTTCATTTCAATCCATCCATTCCTCCGTTGAATCACGCATGAGCTCTTCGCATTTCTTCCATAAGAATGTTCTAAGGAAACATATTCTGGTTTTCTTCGATTTTTTTATTACATTGACAGCCTCTTCACCGATTCACTAATCCTCTACTCTGAATACAATATTCAAAATGAAGCAGTCTGTTGCATAACCTGTTTGAAAAGAAATGGATAGAATATTAGGGGAAAATAATCGCCAAAATATGTAATTAATACTGGTCGTTTTTCCTTGCAATATTAGATACAACTAGATTTAGAAGAGTTACAATTAAATAAAGATGCTAGTGATAATGTATCCCCTGCCATTAGCCTCAAACGGTTTGCTGGGTAGTTAAATAAATTTAAAGATTTAAAGACTGATTAGAACTTCATCCCTCCACATTTTAATACCACAGCCTTTCGAGAGGGAATGAGGCTTATTAAGAAAGATGAGGAATGAGGTATTTTAGCTTAGCTATCCTCACTTAATCAGAACGTCGTAATTGGAAAGAAGGATCGGTACAATGATCACGTGAATAACTCTCTCCATTGCAGCATGAAATTTGGACCGATCAAGATGAACATCATTATCCAACACTACGTTACGATCAAAGCAAATATTTACAATTTCACTACATTTCCAATTATTCATTTTATTAAGTCCATTAGCCTACTCTCCCATCCACCGCACGGCACCTTGTTCACAGTCAACACATAGTCCTACAAAACAAAAACAAAACTGACCCACCTTTGTGGGTGTTTTCCCGCAACGTGGGCTTTTTCTTAGTCAACCTTCAGTTGCAAAGATTTTTTCCCACACCCTACTCTTTTTTTGTATATTTTTAATAAGTTGAGTTTTTAATAAGTTTAAATGTAATCGACATACGAGGTTAGGTGGAAGAGAGGCCCACCTGGGCCTAACCTCGCCAATAAAGGGTCAAACTAACTAACTAACCCCAAGGGGCAAAGGGTATTGATGTGAGATATAGCAACAGTTTCAATGATAGTTTTCACTTGCCATACCCATTATCATTATTAAGCGATAAATTTGCGAAGGCAAAGATAAAAACGAGATCTCACCCACTGGAAAGAGATTTAGCAACAGTTTCCTTGAAATTCTCCATTCAAAATTCTTATTTTCACATTGACAAATTCCCAAAGATAAAGTCGATAATAATTAATGAACTCCACCCGCACAATTTTAATGTTTGCACCATCGAAAAATCCTCGAAGATATAGGTTAAGATAACACTTGACGGTCAGGCAAAATCAATGAATGTTTCCATGAACAGCGATTATAAATCCTCCATTTAGAAAGAATACTACGATTTGAAGAAGGTTTTATCGATAGAGGTGACACGCAGCTGTCTGGGGTGGATTCTGAAAAACGCCTTCGCTATCTATCTCACTTTATCTTTCGCTATTGACGTTTGAATCTCGTTTAAATGGCAGGTGTATAGCAACAACGGGCAGGGCAATAAATTTCGACGAATTAACTGATAGTGCTAAATGTCTGCCGAGTAAGAAGACCTTCTAAAATTAAAATTAAAAACGTCGAGTAGTTCATTGATTTATTAAGAATAATTCATTAGAATTTTTATCTACCTCTATACTGTTAAACAGAAATGCCATAGGGAATATTGACTCGTAAGCCCGTTTATTTCGGCGATATCTAAAAGAATAATTGTACAAGAATTATCACAAATGAGCTAACGTTATTAACTTTTGATGGGAAGAAAAAATAAAATCTAGTTTTATTCGCAAAGTAGAACAGAGATTAACATTAATTGCCCTCTTTACTACTGGATAAGCCTACCGAAGATCTACTGAGATACACAATTGATCCATGGTAATTTCTGCGTAATTTACTTTAAGGCTTACTTGTACATATCGAAAGCATAGCATGAGACGGTTACAATAACCCTTTATAAATCAGTTTTATGGGATAATTGGGTTGGCTTGTTCTGGATTTTCTCCAGTATTTTGAGTTGAATATCGAGTTTGTTTGCGCACTCAATATTAGAAAACCACTAAAACGTACAAATCCAGCCTCATCTGTATTTAAAATAAAATAGAGAAGGGCATTATAATTATTATTAGGGTCTTTATTAGGCGAGATTGAGACTAAAAAGTCTCCTCTTCCATCTAACCTGGCATCGCATCCATTTAAATATACCTGGTGATGAAAAAACTGTAAGAAGTAAAACTCGTAAATGCCGGGTTCTGCACGACCAACGAATATTTCAGTCGAGTTCTCGACTAAACGAACGGTCGAGCTACAGCCAGTCGTGCACAAAGAAGCGAGTCGTACACTCTTCACCAGGGGCCATATTATGTAACTTGTCTGTTTGGAAGCAGTTGGTTCGATTTCAAATCCAACCGACTGGAGAGGAAACCGTGATCTCTCACCGACTCCGCCTCTAAATCCTATTCTGTAGCATCGTCGGGCAGAAAACTGCCAAACCGACTGCCCCCACCCACTTTAAGGGGAAACATCCAAGCATTTCCGAAAGTGACGTTCACGTGCTTCATCTCAACCAATGAGAGGGCAAACGAGTAGACAAATGAAGAATGAAACAAGGCATGTAAAAGCAGATGTAAATATCGATGATATGTATGAAATTTTAGGTAACTAAGATTTGTTGTTGTCCTATGTTGATTTCTTACTAAAGTTTTGAAAGAAATCTTACAGGGAAGATATTTATAATTGCATTAGTTAGTTTATATGGTCTTAAATGGTTCATGTTTGAATTTAACATAAATTGCTTGCAGAAGATTTTCCAGTGCCCAAATTCGAGCACAAGGATACTTATGGTAATAAAATATCGATATCTAATATACTATCAGCCCTACAGTGAATCCCTAAATTTCGTAATTTTATTAACTGGAAGTCGGTGCGTGATTATCAGAACTTAGTATCAGTGAAAGAAGTAGAAAATTAGGAGGTACATAGTACCTTCGATACACTCACAGACTGATTTCTTGGAGGTTAGATTTCCACGAATTCCTTAGGTGCTTCATAAAGTTATTGTTGGAACTGTTGCTGTCTTCAAAACAGTTTACTATTGGTTAGCTAGTAAGACCTCGATTCGTATATAGGTATCTTTTCTTTTTTAATATTTGCTACAAAAGCAAAACCCTCTCGTCTCCTTGTGAACCGAAGTACTGCAACTTTCTACTGTAGCACTTCCTTATACGTAATTAATACTTGTAATTAGTTTCGCCTGGATTAACTATACTCTACAAATGTTATTCAATTATCTTGGCCTTTCATATATTGCTGAAATATATGATTTTAATAGAATCTAATGGTAAAATTGTGGGTAATTTTCTAGTTTCACGGTGTTTGGGAAAAATTCTGTATCTCCTTTACTACTGAAGATACACATACCATTATTACACCATATTATAGAGGAAGAATTGCAGTTTATATATATGATTAGCAATCTCTTCTAAGTGCTGCCATTTTGGAGAAAATTCTATCCAAAAACGACAAAATTTCGACGTTTTTCGTCTGCTACTAGAAAATTACCAAATTGTGTTTTAAAATGAACAAAAATTATACCATCCACGTCAGTTAAAAGTTAATCATTATACGTTTAAAAATTAGAAAATTCGATCGCATGAAATCCTATGACTAGGTTTAATCTATTTCTCTATTATTTTTAGTTTTTCTTCATTATTTATCCATAGTCGAGTCTCGCACGGGGAAACAGTAACATATGTTATGGATGTTAAGCGTTCCCCAACACTTCACCTAATGAATTACTGATGGTTATTTACATTTATTATTAAAAGATTAAAACGTTTATTTTATTCCACGTCCTTGGACAGATGCACGCTCCAAGAAACGTAGTACATATGTGCATCCAAGTTTCATTCTTGACCTGAGTCTCGAAAAGAAAGGACGTGTTTTCTCCGGTGCTCCTGAACGGACCCCCAGAGTGACAAGCCAACGGCCCACCAAGCCCTCATTAACCGGTGTTGTTTTTTCAGTTTTGTCCGTCTTAGCAGAGTAGCAGTTTAGTGTTAAGTACAACTAAAGCCCTTACTGTTTATTTATTTTCTGTTTTTCTAGTCATCCCTCTATCGTTTTAGCTGTTTTTAGAGTTTTTGTTTTGCAAAGGTTAGTTTTTGTATTTTTATCCCCTCGTAAACGTATTGTAGGCATATTTTTTCTTATTGCAAATTTTATTTTCGTTGTTACTTAACCGTCGTATTTCCTTGTTGTTTATTAGTAACCGGTCTTTATCGTTCCCATAAGTGATACATTCGTCCTTTCAGAGTCTTCTCAAACATATTTGGTCAGTTGCGTATTTCGTCTCAGGTCAAACGCAAGTGTTAGTGTCAGCCTAAGTTAACTCGTTTAATTTGTTTGCGTGTTCTTATTGTCGTTTCTCAAGCATTTTTTTGGGTTCTCAGTTTTTAGTCATTTAAAGTCAATTGTATAATTAGGTAGGATGGCCTCTCCTAGGACTCCCGTTTCCTCTTTCTTGGGAACTGCTTGTCTCGCGTCCCTTCGGGCCGAGATAGTGGAACTCAGAAAGATGGTTGCGGATCTCAGCTCCAAGGTGGAAAGGTTGGAGGCTTCCTCCTCACGTGTGGAATCCAAGGGTAGCACCCCGAAAGCTCGCTGCGCCAAGTTGGCGGCTCGGGGTTCCCCGAGTGCGAAAGCCAGCCGAGCGATCGAGGGTGCCCCGAAGGTTTCATCGAGGGCGGGGATGTCGACGGCCAAAAAACCTGACGAGTGGAAGGTAGTCTCCATTCGGGGGGACCGCGGGGTGGTTTTGCGGAGGCAGGGAGTTGCAGAAGCTTCGGCTGATGATCTTCCTGTGAGCAATCGTTTTTCTGTGTTGTCGGAGGACATTGCACCTGCTGCCATCCCCGTAACCCCGGAGGTGGCTGAGCCCGAAGGGGGTCGGGGGGTTTTAGTAATAGGAAGTTCTAATGTCCGGCGGATAATGGATCCATTACGTGCAAGGGCCCGCCGGGAGGGAGTGTGTGAGCGGGTGTTCTCCAGGTGTTTACCGGGAGGTACGGTGCCGAAGGTGACGGAGGAACTAAGAACGTCGGTATCGTCTTCGAACTGCTCCGTGTTGCGAGTGGTGGTGCACGCGGGCACCAACGACGCCTCGAGATTCGGGTCCGAGGAGATTCTAGGTTCTTTTAAGGACCTGATCGCCGAGGCTTCCCGAGTCGAGAGTGAGTCGGGTGTCCGTGTGTCGCTGTCATTTTGCAGCATAGTTCCGCGGTCGGACCGTGGTTCTGAGGTTTGGAGTCGCGTTGTCGGCCTGAACCAAAGACTGCGGGACTTCTGTAGGAGCAACGGGGTCGGGTTCGTCGATTTGAGGCCGGTTCTTGCTTCATGTCGGCTACCTCTTAATCGTTCTGGCGTTCATTATACTGCCCGGGCGGCGGAGCTGGTGGCACGTAGGATTTACGAGGTAAATAGGGTTTTTTTAGTTTAGACTATTATCAGAGTACGCCACCCCAGGTAGTTTTAGAGTCCAATTCTTCCGGTTTAAATGAGAGCGATATAACGCAGATAGAGTTGCGAGGGAAAAATTTAAATCTAAAGGGAAATAATAATATTAAGAAAGTACATTCAGCGGTAGGAATTATAGATAACACCCACGTAAATAGGCAAGTAGAAACGCATGATCTTAGTCCCCGAAATAGAAACAGTAGCATTGACAATAAAGATAAATTCAATTCAAAAATCGTTACGGTTATTCCAAACAGAAATCCAACTTTAAAGCGCGAACTCAAAGATCTAAAAATAATAGTCGTGAATTGCAGAAGCATATGTAATAAGCAGGTGGAATTTCTTAACCTTACAAGGAGCACTGGCGCGGATATCATACTAGGATCTGAGCGTTGGTTAAGCGAAGACATTAATTCAAGCGAGATATTTCCTCCAGATTATGTGATATATCGCAAAGATAGACAGGGTAGAGTAGGCGGTGGAGTTTTTATCGCTGTAAAGAACCATTTGATTAGTCAGCGAGATGAGTTTGTAGAAAATAGCAGGAGCGAAATGATTTGGTGCTCGATTTTAAGACCTAACGGTAGTAAGATTTATGTTTGTTCATTGTATCGTCCTCCCGATGGCGAAATTGATTGTATTGACGATTTATCCGGGACGTTACAGATAATCGGTGAAAAAGTAAAAGATCCCATCATAGTTGTAGGAGGAGATTTTAACCTACCACATATTAATTGGCGGAATTTAACATGCTCCAACTCTAGTAGAGAGAGAAAAGTTTCTCAAAAATTAATCGATACTTTCTCGTCGCATGCGATAGAACAGGTAAACATGACGAAGACTCGAACGACTCGTGCGGGTGAAGGTAACATCCTAGATTTACTAGCCACCACCCACCCACAATTGATAGCTAATCTCGATATAGTTGACGGTATTTCAGACCATGATGTCATAATGGCGGAGATGAAAGCAGTAGCGGTTAAATCTCTTAAGCCACCGAGGCAAGTATATGTAATTCGCAAAGCTAATTTTTCGGAGTTTAGGGTTTATATTAACGAGTGCAAGGATGATTTTTTCCGCTTCTTGAGTGCAAATACAGTAAATGATAGTTGGATAGAGTTTCTCCGGATAATCAAAGAAGGTTTAATTAAATTTGTTCCTACTAAGAGCGTGCGTGAGCGTAAAGAGCCACGGTGGACGAAACCTAAATTACGAGCATTACATAGGAAGCAAAGAGTCATTCACTCGCGATGGAGAAAACTCAAAGCATGCGGAACGAACCATGAGCTCGAAGAACAAAACTATAGAGAAGTGCGAAAGTTAGTTAAGGAAGAAGCGCGAAAAGAATACCAGGAATATAGATCTCGAACCCTATTAGAATCATTAGATGGCGATCAGAAAGAATTTTGGTCATACGTGCGTGAGACCCGTGGAGGTCAGTTTTCTGTGCCTAGCCTCATAAGCGCAGAGGGAATTACCGTAAATAAATCAGAAGATAAAGCTAACTTACTTAACAGGCACTACCAGAAATGCTTCACTGTAGAAAATGGTCAAGTTAAGGATTTTACCTCGCGCATTGATTCAGAGATGTGTCCCATCGAGATATCGGTTGATGGAATTGGAAAATTATTGCGAGATATTGATAGGAAAAAGGCGCCGGGACCCGAAGGTATTCCCGCTGTTGTAATAAAAACTTTAGCCGATGAAATTGCTCCACTTTTACAGATTTTCTATCAGAAATCATTGGATGAGGGAACCGTCCCAATGTCGTGGAAAAAAGCTAATGTCACTCCGGTGCCTAAGAAAGGGCGCGCGTCAAAACCAGATGATTATAGGCCTATTTCATTAACTTCAATTTTTTGCAAAATAATGGAGCATATTATAGCGAGCTCTATCATGCGCTTTCTTTCCGAAAAGGGAGCAATCAGTCAGAGCCAGCACGGATTCCGTAAAGGTAGGTCTTGTGAGACCCAGTTAGCGCTTTTTATGAATGACGTATCTAAAGCAGCAGACGGCGGTGTTAGATCAGACGCAGTTTTCCTAGATTTCAGGAAAGCTTTCGACACAGTTTCTCACGAAAAGCTTATCCAAAAGCTGAGTGCCTACGCGCTCGACGAAAAAGTTATCAGATGGACCAAATCTTTTCTAGAAAACAGATCTCAGCGAGTTGCGTTAGATGGAGTTTTATCCGAAGAAATAAGTATCTCATCAGGAGTTCCACAGGGAAGTGTTCTTGGTCCAATCTTATTTCTAATTTACATTAACGACCTCGTAGATAACGTAAAGAGTAAGGTTAGATTATTTGCCGATGATACCCTGATATACAGAGAGATTTTGACAGAAAACGATTGTAATGTGCTTCAAGGCGACCTGGACGTAATATCAGGATGGTGTAAAGATTGGCAGCTGGATTTAAATATAAATAAATGCGTTGCCATGAGTTTTACGCGCTCCACAAACATAATTCCCACGCAGTACCAAATCTCAGGTCATCCATTAGAGTTAGTTCACGACAACAAATACCTAGGAGTCACGTTTAGCAGTAACTTATCTTTTAAAGAACATATTCGAGATGCGATAGGAAAAGCGAATAGAATGCAAAGATTAACTGGTAGAACGTTGAGAGGATGCTCATCGAGAGTCAAAGAAATAGCTTACTTTTCTCTTATTCGTCCGAGTCTTGAATACTGCTGTGCGGTTTGGGACCCACACGAAGTAGGTTTAGTCTCAGATTTAGAGATGGTCCAGCGTAGAGCAGCCCGATTCGTTTGCGGGGATTTCAGGTTTGATAGCAGCGTTATGGCAATGATAGAGTCCCTCAGTTGGAATTCACTACAGATGAGAAGATCTGAATATCGTCGGAAACTTTTCGAAAAGTTCAATCGTTCAGAATTTATAGACGAAGTAAGTGAAATGTTAGTGCCAGTAAGGAGCGAACGCGATCTCCGAGAGGCATCGACGAAGCGTTATAGGGAAGTAATCGCAAGGACGGATAATTACTTTTGGTCGTTTTTTCCCCAAGCTATTAGAGATGCTAATAGGTAGGAATGAATAATGGTGGTGTATTACACCCCCTGCCATACGCTTCTGGCGGCTCGCGGGGTATATATCTAAATCTAAATCCATATGTGCTATGGCGTACATCATTTTGCATCTAAAAGCGAGAATCGCATTCATTTTATGCGATCGCATGTCTTATTGCGGCTTTATTTTACATTCTGCTAATTACGGGCATTCAATTAACGCATTTGCCTTGATGATATTGTTAAATATGCACACACTTGCCACAGTTCGTCTGCTAACCGACTAACTCCTATCGCTACCGACTCGTTTTCATTATCGGTAGAATTCTCCGGATTCTACCGATAATTCTACCTGCGTCGGTACGACGGCTAGCCATCGTACCGACGCAGGAGCTTACAGAATAGTATCGAGAGCTCGCGGAGTCGGTTTGCGATCCCAACCGACTGCTTGGCTACCGTACCGACGGGAAATGAGATACAGAATATGGCCCCAGGTCAGAGTGTGCACGACCGAGTCAGTCCAGCAGCTTCGGAGTACCATGTGTTTTCCTTTCCTCGACTGAAGATGCCATTGATACAATTTCGTGTGAACGAAACGAGTCGTGCACGACTATGACGTCACTGCAAGTCGTGCACGGAAATCGAATCTGCGCTCGACCCCGTGAAAACATAGCTTAAGAACGAAAAATGCAATATAACTTGGGAAATTGCAACCGAATTCAATCCCAATCAACCTGACCGGTTCTCCGCTAGAGGCCAGGAATGAGTAGAGAGCTACAATTGTGATAAGTTATTTTTATTTCGTCATCTGCCGCAGAATCGCTTAATTTCTTTGTAATGCCCTAAAAATGAGTCAAGCATTATCTCTTTGATAAGAAGGTTTATCATTGACAGAATTATCGAGCTAATTCCACATAACGATAAACAATCCAATCCATGGAAACTCAGAGTAAACAAGTGACAAATCTTTGACGTAAAGGTGGAGATAGTGAATAAAATTATAACAATCCATCCGAAAACTAATCATCAATCGTTCCGCGACAGATAAAGATTCTGTCAGACGGTAAAACCTTTCAATTTCAATGTGTGCCATAAAACTCATTCTGTATCAGTGTGATCCGTTCCTTTCACTTTTTTAAATATCGTAGAATTAGAAACTATAAGCTTTTAAAATCAATAATACTTATGTTCATATTAATAAGGTCTTTTTGATCTATATTAAGGCGAGATAGCGACTGAAAAATCTTTTTTCTATTTAACTTTACGTCAATGATATTAATAGAGAACACAAATGATGCGTAAGTTAATTGAAAGGAAAACTTCAGAAGGAGAGGATGCAAAATAGTAAAAAAAGAATCCAGAATTTCCAGAAAACTGTTTTAAGTTAAAATATTTAAAGGAAAGCTGTGTATAACATAGAAATTCCAAAAGCAGTACTATAACAAATTAGCATGAAATGAAATCAATAGCTTGACACATTGAAATCGTTAACTATGAAATATTTTGAAGTATTACTTTACACTTTGAATGAGAAAAAAAGAAATATTACAATTGTGTGTAATGTATTTTAATATTTGCTTTTCAGAGCGCCGCTCAAAGGTATCACTCATGATATTTATTTCACCTTGCCTTCTCTTAGAAGTAATTGAAAGCATGCAGTGTGCAGTTTTAATGTTAGTTAGGTACTATTTATTATGATTTACAAACTCTCTTTACCTCAGGAACTCACTATCGTCAAATTATTTTCAACTCCTCCCTTTCACGAATTCTTGTTTTAAGAGCAGAAACAATGAAGATTTTCAACAATGAAATCGGGTATGAGCCAACATTTTGAAGAGTGAGAAGTGAGTTCATAATCTTGGCGTGAAGATGCGCTCACGCACGAATAAGAAAAATTCAAAATACGACAAAAATTAAGGTAACTCGTCAGCCAGATTTCTTTTGGCCTCCGTTAGCTTTGGGTGGTTTTTTTCTGGTTTATCGGTCCCAATCCCCCCTTAAGGGAACAAAGGATCCTCTCTGTGGGGGAGAAAGGAAGGATCTCCGAAGAAAAGGGTCAAATACGTCTGATCTTCAATACGTTCGTCGAAAATGTCGGGATGTTGAGGTATATAACGTCAGTTAAAATGGAAATTCCGCATTAGATGTGGAAGAGATTTAAGGATGCCTTCGCCAATGAGGGAACGAGAACAGATTACTTTATTGATTAGGTGATAGCGCGAAACGGAGGGGATGAAAAGTTCTAAATTACAAATTCCATCATAAAAGGAAAAAGAATGGCAGTTCTCTGTAGTTCTAAGGCATACGGAATATCTGCAAAAATTGAAGATGTCGGTTCAGGGGTGGGAGAGATACCGGGATGTAGGATATTTATGAGATTGGGGCACTAAAACCTATCACCATTACCTAAATAGAAAACTCGAAAGGTTGAGAGATATCCATAAAATGTCTGATTTAAATGGTTTATCTGCTGACGGTAAATAAGATCATCTGATCAAAATTCCGCAGATGACAGATAAAGTTCCATATTTGGTCACCTAATGAAAATATATATGCTATCCTATGATTCCTTCGTAATCTTTTTATGACATAAGGTAACTTTATATTCAAAATTATCCAACCTATACATTTATCAAAAGTAGTTTTGAATCCTACTGATTAATCATGTCTCTTTAAGTCTCACCAAGTGCCCATTAAATTTAATAATTTTTCCTATTTTTCGTGATTTCCTGTTCATTCTAGACCCATATACTTCTCGCAATTTATTTTTCTATTTCATATACCCCAAAAACATCCATTTTCTGGACTATTACAGTAGTAGGTATTAACAAAAACAATCACACAAGGCCATTCCCTAATTGGAAAAATCCGACTGGCCGAATTCGAACCCGGGACCGTGGGGTTGGAGCGATACCGTGCGAACACGCTAACCGCTCGGTCACCACGGCCGGTGATAATGACTAGGGCTTCATTCTCCTCAAGGTATACCTCCATTTGATTTTCAATTTCCTCTTTCAGGCCTCCTTCGTCCACTCCTTCAATAGCTTTATTAGGGAATTCCTAAATTACACTTGTCTCTATTTTTCACTTCTTGTACATCCTCTCCTAAATTCTCGACACAGCTTACGTAGACATTTCGCCTGTTCGGAATCTGAACCTTTCAAGCGTTTCTTTAGAGAAGTTGAACGATGAGAGTGAAACTCAGAAAAGAAAAAGTAAAAAAAAAACCGAACAGCAGAATAAGATGCAATGTCAGTGCATTTCTAAGGAACAGCTGTATGTACAAACGTGGCTGTACTTGTAGCATATTTCCAATGTCAGATTGATGATGTATATTCTTCCTATCCCTCAATTACGTTGTTATAAAACCAAATGTCTCCTAATCTAAGATTCAAAAATGATTGCTAAAAGAAAAACACAGGAATCAGGCATCCCAGCTTGCCAATTTCACTCAATCATGTGTAAACCTTTGAGGGAATTTTGATGAAACTGATTACAAAAATGTAGAATCTGGACAGCTAAAACACATCACCTTTTTTTTTGAAATACCCTATTCACAGATTAGTTACTAATAACATGAACAAACTCTATGCTGATACACCAATGGTCATGTGTTTTTAAAAAAGCATCAACAACAGTAAATATTATATTCGTAACAAATTAATTGTAAGTCCACACTTTGGAATGTCATTCATTGACTACATCAGAGCTACTTATTGAGCTTAAAAAGCAAAACAGGATTGTATTAAATTTCATTTGATCTGAGGCAACATTGTTATCCTTCTTCTTTTGTATCAATACTGTGAATGTAAGTTACACTATGAAGAGAGGGGAATGTTGAATCATCTGGGTAATGGGAATAGATTTACATGTATATTTCAATAAAAGAATAATGAAAGAAGTCCAGGGTTTGGTTTAAGTGAGAGCCCATGTGCAAAATGATTTAAGCTGTAATAGCACTTATGCTATTACCTGACTGTCAGAGAAAACTTCTTTATTACAACAATTACAAAATTCAATTCAGGACAGATTATATTAGTATGAAAGAAAATGGAAGCTTAATTCACCTTTTATTTTTTTAGATAATGTGAAAGATATTTTTTTCTCAACTTGAATAACCTTACAGTTTTTGAAGGCATTCATGATTCCCATCATTAAGTGACTACGGTAACCAAATTCACATTTAGTGAAGCTAAGTCCTCGATTTCAATCAGTCTAATGTTTAGCATGTGTTCGTGACCTGCACACCACTGCAATACATTTCTATGCAATGGTCAATACTAATCCTTCATCCACCACATTGACCTTTTTGACATACTAAACATGCTTAAGATATAATATAAATTTTCCTTTATGACTTTCCTTTGTAAACTTTCCTATTCCTTTAATGGGGAATTATGTTATATTCTCTTTAAAGAGATGATCTAAAATATGCATCAATGCTATAGACTGATTCAGGAGATGAATATTTTAGTTTTCTATCGAACAGCTGTTAACTGAGATACTATTATATTGGGGATTGTTGTGTAATGTGGGAGAGAAAACAGTAATCAATACTGCCATGAGTGGCAGACTGGCAGTGTAAATCATCAGCCATAAGGAGGGATAAAAGCCACTTCCTTCCCTTTTCTCTACCAGGACATCCGCGATGCAGAACCTATTATGAGTACCTGCCAGCTTTTAATTGCAGTATCTCTCATAATTTTGCTTGATCCTCTTAACTTTAATTTCTTAATTCTTTATTCAGTCCATATCTATACAGAGATGTAAGATTATTTTTCTAGTAATCATGCATGAATTATTATGAGTGGATTTATCACAGAGATAAATCTGTATATTATATCATGATCATTTACTGGAAAATGTAAATGCTTCAAACTTTGGTCTCAATCATGTAGTATTTGACCTTATATCTTTCTTGACACATATATAATCTGAAATAAATTGAATTTGAGTTGAGATGAGATGAATTCTAAAGCATATTTGATTTAAAACTTAGTTTTAGTAGCAAACTATCTCACTTGACCATTTAAATTTTTCAATGAGGAGTATAATATGTCATAAACTTTCATGTTTAATCTCGGATGATAAAATTCTTGAATTTCATTCAGCTGTTACGTTCCTAGTCTTTGAATATTTGCTACCATTCGAATAACTACATCACAATACTGAAATCTGCATCAGCTTAGAGAAGGTGATAATAATATCACTCAGAAAATTACTTTGCTTAAATACAGACCTCCTAAACTTGAGATATAAACTTTTCTAGCATTTTTTAAGATCTGTTGACTAGGGATATAAATTTTTAATATAATTTATTAAATCTATAGAAGATAATTCCTAGCGACCATAATAAATTGATCTCCTCAAACCTAAAAGAACTTTGCAAAACATCACCAAATCATGTGTACAACATTTTAAGATTTATTGGAAAGAAAATCTGTCATTCATCTACAATACAAAAGATTTAACGCAAATCATTTTTTAACAGGTATTTTCTAAATTTAGGGTACAGTAAACATTATTTTGTGAGATACAATAAAATATGAGATGCCACACACTCTTCTTTGGCCATTCCATTCAAGTTAATAGTTTCACCTTTGATATCTGTGACCGTTTGTTATACAGCAATATAAATGATTTATGTTAGCCAACTCTATAGTTCTGGTTTTTCTTAAAAAAGAAGAAGCTATGAGATATTCCTTGGACATGACCACATAATATATTCCATTAAGTATTAAATTTAAAAGTAAACTAAAAACAGATTCTATCTATACCTCATTCAAGATGGCTTTCATCTTGAAGACTTTGAATTTGGAAAGTAGAAATAGACTTTTATATTTTCAGATTCCCCTTTGAAGAAAAAGATAAGATTGAGTAAGCTCAACTCATTCAATCATCATACTCAGGGTAAAATGCTTTAATTATTTCAATATGATTAAGATTGCCTCAAAAGTCTCAAAAATTTAGATTCCCTTTTAATCCTTTGCTTGGTAAGTTTTGTGCATCAGTGGTACCACATAGCTATTTTTCGGACTTCCAGTTATTGTTTTTCTGATTTATGTATCTTTTTTGCCCTTTTCAATTATATCTGATTCCTTAGGGATTGTGTTCAACTACGATTCAAGGATATGTGACCTAACAGAAATGGAGAAGTAATAGATATTCTGGCCAAAGAGTCTTCTTGTGGAATTAGCCTCATCTCCATTGCTGCTAAAGGAAATACTGACCCCAAAGAACATGGTGTTTTGTAAGAGGTTCTGCTTTAATTGCCAATTCTTTAGAGCCCATTGGTAGTATGGTATTTTTACTCATTATGAGTTGTAATATTCATTCTATTTACAGTATGTTCATTATCTGTAATGGGTATTTCTTGTTCAGAAATAAATAAACTTTCCAATTAATTTGTTTTAAATAATTATAAGGGCCATCCTCTTTAGCATTTTCATCTCCAAAGGTATTCAAATAAATTACCTAGTTCATTACCTAGTTCAAATAAATTACCTAATTCATTTCTTCGACTGGTTTCGTGGTTCTCTCATACAGGATTTGCTGGTTTTTTACTACATTCAGTAAAAAGCAATATCAAACTTCTTCTTCTTAATCAAACCTCTTCTACCCATTAGCTGTTGAAGTATTTTAATGCCAATATTAAGGTTTTATTCCAGGGTTATTACTAATTTCATGTTATGAACCAAAATTGTACAATTAAAAATTTCTCATGTTAGGCTCCTCTATCTTTTCATATGAATGAGTGACATGTATTATCTAATAAGTATGATTTCTTTGAGGAGTTTTCTACTTATAAATGTTTTAATTATACCTAGGCTTTTTTTCTAACTTGGGAAGGTGTTTTTCTCTTGGTTATCTTTCTCTATGTTCCTTTGATGATTCCTTTCCTTAAAACTAAGAGTAGGGGACAGACTAAGTGAAGCCCTCTGGTCCTCCAGGTTAGGGGTTGTGCAACAGGCCAGTAACCTTTCCATGTAAAAAAAGTTTTAAACTCGTAAGCTTCAGATAGAGCCTCGAAACAGGATGGGATTCAACAGATGATAACTAGGTAAAAGTAAAATAATTGTCACAAAGTACCAAAACTATCAAAGAATGAATCAGTCTACTGCACACTTCGCTTCCAATGATGCTTCTATCGGAAGCAAAGGGCGCAAGAGGCCAATTCATTCTTTGATGGTTTTGGTACTTAGTGACAATTATTTCACTTACTTTACCATCAGCGGTATACTTTATATAGGGAAAAGTAAGGACATAAAATACTGGTACAACGGATGTGTTTAATGTAGCCACATGGAATATACAAGGCTTAGGTAATCACTAATTAGAAATTGATGCCCTTGAAAGATGTAAAGTGAATATTGCAGTCATCACTGAAACAAAGAAGATCCTTAAAGGGACTTGGAAGATTATGTGATGATATATACCGGAGTTGATCAAAATGAAGAGCATGTTTTGGAATGAGTGTTTTAAGAGACAAAAAATGGCAAAATAACATCACGACATCATATGCTTTCATTGATGAAAGAATAATAACTATATGATTTAAATTTGATACGTGTTCATTAACAATACTAGGAACATATGCTAATGAAGAGGAGAAAAAGGAAGAGACAAAGATATTTTATGAGAAATTACAGAGAGAAATTGAAAAGCTAATTAACAGAGATTATTTAATAATAGCTGGTGATCTAGATGCTATAATTGGGAAAATGCCAATTCCAAAACTGATAGGCATACATGGAGTAGACCATTTGAACAAGAATGGGATTAATTTAAGGGAATTTATAACTTTTAACAGATCAAAAGTCACAAATACTTTTTTCAAGAAAAGAGATATCAATGAATTTACCTGGTCAATATATATACATGCAGATATTTATCAGGCATTTTTGCTTAATTTATGGCATTTCTTTTCCACTTTACTTCCTTTTAGATATGTTGAATTACTATAAAATCATAGGTGCCATATAATATTATGTTCAGTTATTTTGCATTTGTGAATTTGTTTAGAAGACTATGCCACCAAGATCATTGTTCCTTTGCTTTGGTTTTATGATTCGCTCTCATTAGTTCATTCTATGATTTTCATTTTAGGTTCATTTTATGATTCTCATTTTTTTGGCCTTGTGAATATAACTTATGGTTAAGCCTGTATTTTGGTATCTAAATATTTTTTAGACATATGACTATATAATAATATATATCTGAAATAAAATACTAATATACTAAAATATGTTACTGTATTAAGAGGTATGATGAATGACAATAAACATAAGTTATTATGTTTTGGTACATCCTTTACATCATCTACTTATACTAATATCATTTATTGGTCTTTAATTGCGGTTTTCTTACTTTATAAAATTTCAGGTTTGCTAAGATATTGGAAGTCCAATATATCTTTGCATTTTCTTTCCATATCTTAGATATTGTGCTGGAAAATTAGTTAATATTCAAGTTGTTAATTTCTCATTAATTCCTTTTATAGTTTGGAAAATGGGGAACCTAATTGGTTGTATCTTATAATTGAAACTGAAGCATTTATTCCACCATATTAGGAATTACATTAATATATGAGAAAAGATCTCTGTTTTTCCCGGCGTAATTGCTGAAGGAATAGTTCTCGGGTCTCCAGCCGGGTGCAGGCTTCGGATAAAAGCGACGTTTCGTTCCTGAAGCGACTTCGTTCCTGAAGATGGCCACGAAGGATGTGGCCGAAACGTCGCTTTTATCCGAAGCCTGCACCCGGCTGGAGACCCGAGAACTATTCCTTCTACATTAATATATGATTTTAATTATACTATCTTATCATAGTTGGCTTTATGAAAACATTTGTATGAACAAAGGATTTCATAATACAGCTGGCACATCAGACAAACAGATTGTATACTCAGCCTTATTAATTATTTTAAATACATTGTACCAGTGGCATGCTTTTTAAGGTGTCTGCAGTCTATCATTATGCTTAAACTCTTTAAATTTCTTATGAATGTAAAGTATTTATTGATGAAATTAATGCTGTCCCCTATTCAGTACCCTCTAAAGTAATGCAATAACTGTATTCATAAATTATAATATAAATCATATTCTTATGTTTTGATTTTAAACAAAGATTTTCAATTCCATAACTTTCTGCAATCATTTAAATTTAATTTTCAATGATGCAATGACTGTATTTCACTGAAATGTTAACCTTTTTCAGCCTTCTAAATTTTGGATTTGGCATTTTATTATGTAGAATTATTTAATTATAAATGGGAGAACAAAATTCCTACACCTTTAATTGTAACAAATATGGAGATGTCTTTAAATGTGTAATTGGTGTCAAGTTGTTTAAGTTTGTTGTTTGAAGTTTGTCAATTATGTAATTTTATATCTTGTAATATTATAATCTGATGAGGCAATATGCTATTTCAATTGTTTCGTTATATTGCTTGAATTTGTGGTGACTGCAACCCCAATGCTTTTTGAATGGCCACCAATTTGAACAAGCAACAATGGCGTTGTGTGACCAAGAATAATAAAAATAAGAGGGAGATTAAGTAAACAATAAAGGTATAAAGAAGCCAGGATGTTTTAAAACTCAGGAGGAGTAACATTTCGCTAATCTATTTGCCACAACCTTTATTCTTTTTCTCCTAATGTGTAACCAGCCTCAAGCTGTAAAATTCAGCTCACTCAATTACGTGTTAGTGACTATCTTTTCCATTGCAGATCCAAATTGTCGCCTTTACACTCTTGAATTGGAAGAATATAACCAAAAATGAATTGACATATTTGCTTAATTTGATGTAAGACATTTAGTCACCTGTTGATTACATATCTCAATTTCCCATTAATGCCATATATAATTTTAAAGCTTGGGATCCACTTAATATTTATCTAATGATTATAAATTGAGGAATTAACTCATCCATAATTGGTTCCATTAAAAAATTTGGATGAAAAAAATATTCTGTAATTTGGCTTGCACATCAATAGGTCATGCTGATTGTATGCTGCTACATTTTTAATCAGTTTTATGCTTTCAAACATGGCTTCAGTTTATCATATAGCATGAAATCTGTATATTTCTTAATCTGGCACATTATATTTTCAAGATTTTGTGATTTTTATTCATATCAGACCACCTAAAATGGGCAACTTCGATCTTTATTATCATGAGTTATCAAGGAATCTTATCTGAATCACTTTTTCCCTTTAATTTTTAATATAAGTATTTAACAGCAAATCACATGAAAAAGCATTTCTCCATTAGAATGGGGATTTAAACTAAATATGGTAGAATAACCCTTGCCTAACTCATAATCAAATTACTTACCTAAAATCAATATTGTCCAGAGAGATCTGGTTGAACTTCATGATGAATAAAAGTTTTTAATACAAAACTTGTACAAGTCCACAAATTATAATAATTACATAGTAATTTGTGGACTTGTACATACAAGTTTTGTATTAAAAACTTTTATTTTTACTTAAATAAACACATGGATTTCTGTTCTTACATAATAATAAATTGACTTTATGCTTGAGAGAAAAAAATCCATAATTTAGAACTCATAAATAGGGAAATTCACTACTCACTTTGTATATGACCCCTACAATAATGATTGAATCCAAATATGTAGAGCCTATCAGATATTGTTAAACTAATTTGATGAAGTACCTCCTCCGCCCTTAGCGCCCAAACGGAGGAGGTAATATTACCTCCTTGCTTGCTGAAAATCTGCTACGGTCATAAAATGACGTAGATCTCTAGCCTTTGGGGGTACTTGCCGAAATCTTTAGCACATCTTCAGTATATTTTGAATCTTCCCATCGTGCAGTCCATATCCTTGCAGCTTGTTTTTTACCTATCAACAACCTCATCTTCTTCTATCAAATTCATGTAAGTACAGCTCCCTACAAAAAAATCGAACGACGTAGTCTTAGCTGCATAAGATAGAGCTGATAAGAGCTTTGAAATGCTGGACTTGGCAACACCTGAGGGCAGAGCGAAAGGATGGCTCTTATCATGAGGTGTCAGGGATTGTGATACCAGCAATTTGTGGGACTTTTTCAGTATATAGTAAGTTTTTTTGAAAAGGGCAGTGTCTGTAAGTTGGAAACAGATTCCTCTTTACTCGTTACGAGGAGACCAGACATTTTCCAACTTCTTATAATTTCCGGCTATCTTGAGTATTGACGACCAAAACACATTTATGCACATTTATTTTTAAATTGAAGAATAAATTACATTATTAGTCAGAATTTAAAAAAGTTATAAAGGTTCATTAAGTAGGAAACCATCATTTCTAAACCGTCGTTTGTAGCAGTTAAAAGACTAACAAGGAGAGGTCGCCAGAATGAAGTTCTGGATTTTGATGAGACCTATTTCATATTGAAGTAGACATAGCGAAAGAAAAAAGTGTGAGAGGTTTCGTCCACATAGGCCTTGGTTCCTGAGAAAATTGACAATAAAAATATCGTTTTTGTTGATTATCCTACGTAGGTATGCTTCCCTGCATAGCAGCAGATGCTCCCTATGTCGGCTGTGAATCGCATGGACCTGCTATCGAATTCGTTGTTGGATGTGTTTTTTCTTACTTTTCTAACTTTCATTTTCTATAACTAAATTTTTGAAATAATAGCAATCACTACAATTGATTATTTCCTCCTTTTAACATTTTTACGAGAATTACTAAATACATTCCTAAGATAATCTGCTTGTGATCTCATATGTGGTACTGCCACCAATTTTTTCATCGAGAATATGGTTTTATGGACTAATTTACAAGTATACTTATTTTACTTTGAAAATGATCGAATTAAGTAAGTACTATTCCATTTAGGAATATAAACAAAAGGTTCAGTAGCTTTTCACCTTCATAACTTCAACAATCATATACAGGGTGCACTGATTCTTGATACCTGGCTGTTTAATATGCTTACTGCTGATTAAAAAAATGAATGTTTTTGTTATTATGGAAATTACTGTAATTGATCCCTTTTATGTATTTAGTTGGGCAGGGATTCGTCGACACATTCGTAAAATTATGTTTCACTGACCCTGGATATGGTCTGTCATGAATTAATTCTAATAGAATGAAATATCTTATTGCTATGGTTTTTCATTAAAGCTAATTTCATGCACGACCTTTTGATTAATACAATGAATCACTGATTTGATATATTCTAAATCAATTCCTATGATCTCAAAGAAATTTACCAGAATGTTCATTCTGAAATAATTGAGATAATGAATTCTAGTGGTAAATAACTTGGTTTATCATACCGTTGTAAATATAGCAGTAATTGACCGCAAAGTATATATTAATTCGAGCATTTTATTCATTAGATTTTTTCTGAACATATATTAGGATGATAACAATCAAAAAACAAGAGAAGCACAGAAAGGAGAAGCACCATGAACATCTTATAAAGCTAATTTTTGAGCACTTGCACTTATGTTTTTGGACATCTTTAGGAAAACAAACCTCTCGTAAATTCCGAAAAACACTTCTGTTATCTACCAGTTTTGATGCACACCATGAATATTCTAACATGTCTTTGAATGAAATCAAGATGTTCAGGCGTTACTTTGTGGAAAGCCATTTAAGATAATGTATAAAACACTGTAATTTTCCACACTATCACACACACCATGTCTTTGAATGCTGGAGAGGATAACTGATTGTGGATTAAAGAGTGGATTCTAATGTTATCCTCACGGAAGGAAATTTCCCTTTTCTCCTGAAGCAAAAATGTACAATTCTGGAGGCGCGCAATAAATTGATTGACCTGTCTGTAGAAGTAAACATCACAAGGTTGGCATACGGATGTACACTTCGGTGGAATAATTTTCACACAACACGTCGGTGCAACATCATCGTTAGTGAATAGTTCATCATAAATTGCATTATTTGTTTGCCCTCCACAAGAGTCTATTATTAACAAAAACTTCCGATTATCTGAATTGGGCCTCATCACAGTTTTAAGGAATGTAATAAATAAGTTAGTTGTGAGTTTACCTGATTTAGATGAAACAACAGAAACTTTCTAAAATTCTCTCTCTAGTTTTTTTACATTTTCACAAACACGCGGACCAAATTCACCTCCAGATTCCTGCATACACAAAAGAACATTTGGAAGTAGCTTTCCTGAAGCAGTGAATGCATACTGCGCTGTATAAGAATGTGTAATTTTTTTCAAACTCCCAAGAGCCACTTGCACAGTCTTCTCTCCTTTTTCTGTAAGTGTTCTCTTTATTTCCCCCCTATATGCACACCCAGTTTGGTCTGTATTAAAGACCAAATCAAGATTATACTCAGGAATTAGCATTCTTGCCTGATTTTGAAAAAGTTCGGCGGATTTCACTATCTCCTCTAATGACGTTCGCTCGCTGGTTGAGGCATATCGGGTAACTTTCCGTTGCAGTATTCGGTGCCTCTTCTTGAAGGATTTTATCCAAGTCGCACTCGCAGAGAATTCAAACTCCGGCGAGATGTGCTGAAACGCCGCCGCAATGGACCACTCCTGCAAGGTTCTCGTAAACACAGGTTCATTTCTTTGCCTTGCTTCAACAAAACGATCATGTACCCATCTGTCTATCATTTCCAGTTTATCGTATTTTGTTCCTCCACTTCTGATATCCTTTTCCCACACTGGAAGCAATCCTTTGTTCAATAAGAGCACTGAACCTTGATTACGGAGGGTTGAAAGGCTCCATTTTGGGTGCTCTTTTGCCAAATTTGCCAGCTTAATTTTAGTCACCAGTGAAATGTGATGATAGCTGGACTTCTTCGGACTAGGTTCGTTGGAGGATTCACTCTTGTCTGTTGGCGATGAAGTTGAACTCTCTGCTTCCACGGCTTGCGTATCCTCGTCCAGGAGACTGGCACAATCCTCCTTCATTCCCATCTCTGCAAAAGGTTCGTCCTCTTCTTCAAACTTAAAATTATCCAAAACTTCCAGAAATCGTCGAAACATTTCTTCTCCGATTAATTTCGAACGAAGGGAGACAACAGCGTATTTTGGAACATCGATAACCTTCATCTCGCGTAAGGTTTCTGTTTTATTAAAATATATATATATGTATGTATGTATGAGTAAATTGTCATTAGATTTCATGTTCACGACGTTAACAGATAAATATATGTATTAAATAAACTTACCTTCAAAATTAAGGGACAGCACCCGTTACATCATCTTTGCTAAAATTTGGTTTCGACTCCGAAAAACTGTCTGCTGAACCAAATCCACTTGATGGACCAGGAACCAGAACCTCAGCGTCCATCATTGCACGATATCTACGAAAATAAATTCCTGGTGTACGCAATTCACAAGTCCGAATGCTTTTAGAAACGTTTCTTTTTCGCAGTGGTCGTCTCAAAGGTTGGTCTTCAACTAGTATAAAAGCCTAGAGAAAGTCTGCTAGCTGCTGTCAACCAATATACCGTTATTCGATATAGTTATCCGATTTCCAAAGGGTTGAAGGAAGCTGAGGTAGGGTCCTATCCTTTAAGTTTCCTCACAGAAAGTATACTAAATATCCTTCGCTTTCACAGCCTTTCTTGGGGTTTCCATTTGGAATCAAATTTCAAGTCCACTACTCCATTCTATTGGAGTAGTTTCATGGCAGCAACATATCCAGGGTCAGTTAAATATAATTTAATGAAGGTGCCGCATAATAAGCATAGTAATTGCTATTATTCATAAAATTAAGTTATAGAAAATGAAGGTTAGAAAAGTAAGAAAAAACACATCCAACAACGAATTCGATAGCAGGTCCAAGCGATTCACAGCCGACATAGGGAGCATCTGCTGCTATGCAGGGAAGCATACCTACGTAGGATAATCAACAAAAACGATATTTTTATTGTCAATTTTCTCAGGAACCAAGGCCTATGTGGACGAAACCTCTCACACTTTTTACTTTCGCTATGTCTACTTCAATATGAAATAGGTCTCATCAAAATCCAGAACTTCATTCTGGCGACCTCTCCTTGTAAGTCATATTTTGAAATGCATTATGGTTGCAATATATTTGCTCAAACGATATTTCCATGAATAAAGTAATGCACTAAGATATTTATGCTACCATTAGCTGAAGAAAATTACAATCACGCAAGGCGTAACAAGTCAACGTTCAGTAATGCTTGCTTTTTTCTGTAGTATATAGTAAAGAATAGTAAAAACAAAAGTTCCAATTTTGCTCAAGAGATGGGACTAGTGGCGAAGTTTATAAACCAAAGTTCCAATTTTCCTCAAGAGATGGGACTAGACTAGGAATTACCTATATAATGACAAGGACTTCAAGACAGTCCATGTAAACATCTATTGACAAATGCCTCCGGCTGAAGAAATTTTATAAAATTTTCATATTGTATACTGTAGCTGATAAAATAGAAATTTTATAAAATTTTATTATACTATATTGTAGCTTATAGAATATTAGATTATTTAGTTTATTATAACTAAATCAATTAGGTCTTCTATACATTTTGTTAAATTTACTTTCTTAAAAAATTGTTCATATCTAATCTTTTTCACTTTTCATATATCTATGTTTGTATATTATTGTATTTATTGCTATTACTGTGATTTTGCGGGTTTTTTTCACCCCCCTTCTTTGTGGGTGTTTTCCCGCAACGTGGGTTTTATCTTAGTCAACCTTCAGTTGCAAAGATTTTTTCCCACGCCCTACTCTTTTTTCTTTGTATTTTTTTAATAAGTTGAATTTTTAATAAGTTTAAATTTAATCGACATACGAGGCTAGGTGGAAGAGAGGCCCACCTGGGCTTAACCTCGCCAATAAAGGGTCAAACTAACTAAGTAGTGGCGAAGTTTTTAAACAAAAGTTCCTATTTCCCTCAAGAGATGGTGTTAGTGTCGAGGCTTATAAACAAAAGTTCCAATTTTCCTCGAAAGTTTTAAAATATAGCGTTAATGTAAAAGTTTAATTTAAAAAGTTCGATCAGTAAATAGATCTACGCCATTTTCGATGAATTCATGGGAATCGAATCTTTTTCGAGATGTTTACTTCTAAAATATATCAATAATTAATACAATATCAATAAACAAGATAACAATGAATTGATAAAAGTAAATAATTTAATACAAATAACTTTTTTTATTTAAAAAAAGGAAACGTCTGAATTAAGTCGATGTTATCAAAGGCGTACTTCAGCGATGGAGAACTATATTAATTTTTTTCTTCGTAACTTAGCTACGTAGAAACATGGTTTTAACGCAGTTTGTAGTCTATTTTATGCACTAACTTCCTATTTATTTATTTCTTCCAAGTATTTTCAATTGCACTTGCAGCGATGCAAAACGAAGATTGAGTACGCAACCAGCAGAATGGTGACGTCACATGGAATTTAATCATCTAATACCTCCAATACATTGCAACTTGTGGCAATGATATTTACATCATTTGTATCATAATCTACCCTTTATACATGAGTAATTTTTTCCAGCAATGCGCAATTTTTGGATGATCATTTTTACATTTAATGCATCGGCTTTATAATCCGGAAGTGGTGTGTAAAACAGAATGCACCGACATCCCTCATTCCTGTTACCGTCTCTGATGTTTCCACTAATAAATCATACGCCATTGCCAGACAAGAAGCGATTATTAATATATTAGAATTATTATATCTCCTCTTTCTATCGAAGGAATCTTTATATCTCTTTTCTCTCTTGTCAAATCTCAAATAAAGTCAAATTGTCACAATCTCCGTGTATTGTCCATACCGATATCGATAGCCATAATTGAATTGACATTCGATACATTAAATGTACTATATAATAAACTTCGACACTAATGCCATCTCCTAAGAAAAATTGGAACTTTTGTTTATAAGCTTCGACACTAATGCCATCTTTTGAGGGAAATAGGAACTTTTGGTTGTAAACTTCGCCAGTAATGCCATCTATTGAGGGAAATTGGAACTTTTGTTATTAAACATTGACATTAATGCTGCATCTCCAGAAAAATGTGAACTTTTTTTAACTGAAAAATAAAAATATCCCTAACTAAACTGCAACATTACCATAAGTTGAGATATAATTCAGTATCATACTTATACTATATTTAGCAAAAGTCTACTTTACCTAGGAAGGCGGGTTAAAAAATGAAGGTTAACTTTTTTAACCAAATATCTTTTTCTATTTATAATAATTAAAAAAATGTTTAAATATTTATGTACCAATATTGCATTTACTTCGATATTTTTTCTATTTATAAGTAACCTAACAGTTTCAAACTTTTGGAGTATGTGAAAAGGGTTTATTATATTGATTTTTAATAACGAAATCACTCTATGTTTCAAATGCCGTAGGAAAATGATGAAAATTAATTTCATTCCTTTCGAAAAAAGTCAAAATATAGCGCGTAAATAATTTTTCGATTTTTTTATGAAACTTCCATTTTTGCAGTTTTCGACTATGACATACGATTAGTAATAGTATATTTAAATGGTTGAAGCTAACGACGCTGGCATGAAGCGACATGTGTCGAGAAATCTAATGGTGAAATTATTTTCGATTGACTTTGCGAATGAAATATACTTTTCCTCGGTGTTCGGAATCACATTAATTTTTTTTATCATCATAGTCTAACAATTACTTCTCTTCAATCAGCCTCGCTGAAAAACTAAAAAAAAACAAAATATCATTGGTTGGAGCAATAAAAAAAATAGAAGAGAATTACCTCTTTCGGTTCATCATAGCGATGAAATATACTCAACTAGAGTTTATAAAAATAGACTAGGCCATAGCTTGACAAATTTCCAAGCAATAAATATAAAAATTTGCTTTTAATCAGTACAATGCATCAGGACGTGATGATTTCTGACTCAGAAAAAGAAACCGGATACAGTTTTGTTTTACAACTACAACAAAGTAGGAGTAGATATAATGGATAGCATGTTCCGGAAATATGTAACTAATTCGGCTGCAAGGAGATGGCCAATGCATGTATTTTTTAACATATTGGACCTGGCCTCAATAAATAGCTGGGTTCTATTCAAAGAAACCACTGGGCGTAAACTCAGCCGGAAGGAGTAAATTCAAAGACTTCTATTAGAAATTGTTGGAACCTCATTATAGATAGAGCTTTATTTTACAGGTTAGATGGAAGAGGAGACTTTTTAGTCTCAATCCTCAATCTTGCCTAATAAAGACCCCTAATAATAATAATAATAATAATAGAGCCACCTCCCTCATGTTCCTTTGCAATGTCGGGAACTTCATCAGGGGAAGCAAGTGCTCCAATAAGACCGCAGAAAAGAAGAAAGTGTCAGATCTCACCTGGATGTTATAACAAATCCAGTTATTTGTGCCTAAAATGTAGGAAAATATACAGTGGAATATGCTCTGGAAAAGTGTCAATGTGCAGAATCTGCGGTAAAAAAATACGTAAAAATGTTAATCCATTACTTAATAAGGAATAAATATTAATTTGTAAGAACAATAGCGAAGCTTTATTATGATTTCAAACCTTACATTGTGTAGATGATGAAGTGTTACTATAATCACTTGGATTTATTGTAAACTAGCGAATGATGGAAGGAAATAACATTTTAAGAATGATGTAAGTATTAAGGTAAGTCTAAATCAAAAATCAAAATAAAAATTCATATAAGAAAGTAAGAGATAACTGCTTATTATAATCATTTATCTACAGATGACTGTAGCATTAAGAACAATTTTTGATTTATAATCGATTCAAATCAAATTAAACAGACTCCGTACAAACAACTTTCTTATAAAATTCGATATTTATCTTTCAATTGAGTTTCCTATTAATATAGTAATAAAAACGTGTATTGAGTAACCGCCGTTAATCGTCATATGAAAATGACGTATCTCGCATACTGGAGGATTGATTTAAAATTCACACTATTTTGCCTCCATTCCTTTTGATTCCGAAGTCGTAGTTGAATCAGTTTTTTTTTTCGTTCCTCATCATTTAACTTGTTTGCTTGATTTGTATTCCACAAACTTACGCAATTGCTTCCGCATCATATCTTAAAAGAAGTTAAAAGTATATTCATGCATACAGCCAGATATCTGCAATGCCAACCGCTAATTTTCTTCCTTACTACTACTACGGTCCTTTTATCGACAAACTGTGCCGGATCATCACCACATGAAATCGAGTCACTTCTAAAAATCAATTCATGATGGATGAATACATTTTGATTACTTTCCCTACTCAGAAAAAGTTGTTAACCTCGTTGCAGAGTCTCCGGATTTTGAAAATAAAATGTGATAATTCCCAGAATCAGGCGGGGTGTTGTGGGTTAATTCTTAGGAAAGTATATTTTTCCCACAAATGAAATTTCTGTCTACTAGTAACAAAAACACGATCAGATGATGACAATCATTCGTCGAAACCGGTCGTGTTTTAGATGCTGCTAGGCAAAAAGGGAACTTGTGGAATAGGTACAATTTCCTGAGATTCTTAGAAATTTCTGTTTGTAAGTTGCATTTGAACACTCTTAAGTACTGGAATTAAGATGAAATTGGATATTCCATATGACATGTTAGTTTAATGGAAAGTTATATAGTTCTTGCTAAATACTTCCGTTTCTATAATCTAGGTATCAATAATACTGTTTTCATTGGATGTATGCTTATATTTTCATCCACATTCATACTTAAGAATTAGATAGGATCTAACATTTTAAGATTCATTTCCTCGATCTTCCTTCCATATCAAGGACTTCATGGTGCCCTTCGAAAACAAGGAGAAAGCCTTCGACGGCCAAGCGAAAGAATAAAGCCTCCGGGTGCGGGAAGGAGCTGAGGTCCCTGAATTCGGCGTTTGCGACACGGTCTAAATAGCCCTCCTCCTCTAGGGTCTCCGTAGTCCTGCCGGAAAAATCAGGGCACTCCAAAGTAGGACTTTTAACTTGAGCACATCACTAGGGTACCTCACTACCAGACCCCGAGGGCGAACCCCTAAAGCATCACTGAAACCCGGAAGATGAATATGATGTGAAATACATTCTTTTTCTCCCGAGCCAAAATATATTTTCATTGATGTATACTATAAAAAATGTAAGGCCGGAATTTGTATAGAGAACCATGACTTGAAATGTACATAATTTGGACTTAAAAAACTTTGCGCCCTCAGCCAAACTAACTATTGCAGAATGTATAGATTTATTATGAAGTGTAAGGTGGGACTATGTATAATATATATATATATATATATATATATTCTGCATTCATTCTGTAACTTTTCATTGAATTGCTCGTATATTTCCTTATATCTCACTGGAAAGAAGGAGTGATGGTAATGGATGGGAGATAATCATTGTATATATATGTATACTATAAAAAATGTAAGGCCGGAATTTGTATCCTCTACCATGGCTTGAAATGTATATAATATGAATATAAAAACTTTGCGCCCTCAGCCAAATTAAATATTGCAGAATGGATAGATTTATTATGATGTGTAAGGCGGGGCTATGTATAATTTATATATTCTGTACCTTTTCATTGGATCGCTCGTATATTCCCTAATGTCTCATTGGTAAGAATGATTGATATTAATGGATGGGATATTGTTATTGGAGAAGAAAAGAGACAAGTGATTGATTGGTAGAGGGGTGGAATAAAGTGATGGTAGAGTGTTGAGAGGGGGGTGAAGGTATTTTGTAGGACGGAGGGTTTGGAGAGGATGGTAGGGGGTGGGGCTTTAGGTGGTGATGGAGGTGATGGGAATGGGTGGGTCACAGGGAGGGATGCTGGTTGGTTGGGTGGAAGGAGGGATTGGAGTGGGCTGGGTTGAGGGAGGGATATGAGTGGGAGGGGGTGAGGGAGGGATGGGTAGGTATGGGTAGAGGGAGTAATGGTTGTGGGGGAACAGAGGGTGGGAAAGTAGTGGGTGAGTGAGAGGGAGGGATGGGAGTGGGAGGGATATAGGTTGGGAAGGGAGAGGGCGGGGTAGAGGGAGGGAAAGGAGTGGGAGGGGTTATGGGATGGATGGGATAGGTATGTGTAGAGGGAGTAATGGTTGTGGGGGAACAGAGGGTGGGAAAGTAGTGGGTGAGTGAGAGGAAGGGATGGGAGTGGGCGGTGCAGAGTGTGAGAAGGGAGATGGCGTGGTAGAGGTGGGATGGGACTGGGTGGGGTAGAGTGTGGGGAGGGAGTGGGTGGGGTAGAGGGTGGTGCGGGAGTGGGTTAGGCAGAGGTTGGGATTAGGGATCAGCAGAAGCATAGTTTTGACCCACGTGGCCGTGAAATCCACAAAACGGGTTTTTTAAGGACGGGTTGGAGGATGAGTCGCCTCAACGAACGCGAGTAGAACCGATTCATTCAATTTTGACTCACTCTGACCCGTTTCGTCAGCAGCACTTACGCGCGGAATTTGAAAGTGAAGATTCGGGTATATGTCATATGAAATGATGTTTATAGGGATTATATATTATTACTATTTATTATTGAAATCACTTTCTCAAATCATTAAATCGCTAAATTAGGTCCTCTATTGTATTTCAGTCATGAGAAGCATGAATATCATGTTTGCAGATCATGATTTATGAAAATAGAGCCTTGGCGGTGGGTAAAACGACTAAGTATAAGTCTTTAGTGCCTTTTCTATTGAGTACCAAATATTCCGTTAATATATATTTATGTATAACATCTCTTTTATTATATTGCTAGCTGAATTTCCCGTTGATTCTCAACAGGGAAATTTAAATTGATAAATACTATTGTTACAGTCTTGATCGTAACACATGCCTCATAATTTTGGTATATAGTTATTACCAGACTATAATTATTTCGAAACCAATGGACAAAGTAAATAAAATTATAATTAAGGCTACAAAGTCACCTAAAGATTCAATCTCACTTCCTTTAAATGAATACTTTCTTCGAAAAAGACAATAATCATTTAAAGATTATAAAGATATATTCAATGATCACATTAAGATAAGAAGCACCAAATAAGCACCTTCTAGGAGAAGTTTTCTGAAAGGGAAAATTGGTTCTCGGAAACGCTGATTAAACACAAATAATAAAAATATATTATATATCACTCGAAAACCAACAAAGAATATTCATTGCACACAGTAAGTGTATTAAGGAGCTGGCTTGTACCCCAATTCTAAAATGTGTAACATTAACATGGAGCTCATCAAACAACACAAATGCAATCACAATGCCAAAACAGAAACAAAGATTAAATACCGATAACAGAAAGATAGTAAATGTATAAGAATTGGAAGCACTTAAAAAACCACAATGAATTACTTTTTTATTCTGCGTATAACAAAACATGAGCTTGCTTTACCTTTTCGATCAAGGGATACGATGTTGGAGATTTGCTACAGCTTTACAAATCGCCGTTTAGCTCCAGCACAGAATCTGGGAAATCTTTAAGATATTCACTGAATCCATTTTCTTCAATCGCTAAATATTTATCGATGTAAATTGAGATTTTGTAATACTTAATGAAGAAGATTATATTAAAAACATCCGCAACTTACCAAGTCTTTAAGTTGAATTGATCGAGAGAAAGCAATTTCATCTAACAAACGACTATAAACCCAAATATCCCAAAGATTAGTCAGTAAACAATTACGTTGATATAAATAAAACTTGGTTGCTACAAACGCTTCCATAAAATTTAAAATCTTTCTTAGATACTGGTATTCGTATGTTTGTACTGTTTGTACGCTCGATTCTTCGCAGTATATCGTTCATAGCTGCAGTTACTAATATCTCCTTAAATTTCTCCCTCTTCATATAATCTATCACTTATTTTTAACGTGAATTTGAAGTAGGCATATTTTCTCAATGTTTTCTCACGGATAAATACATGAGCTGAGGACTCGACAATCGCCTTTATCGTCAGGGGGATGGGTTTTTTACGACCTCAAATTTTCGATAAAGTATTCACGTATTTTACTAAGATGTGCGCAATTTCGAATCGCAAATGATATTCCACGACCAAAATAAGAATCCGTATTCTATTGTCTTTCTTTTATGCTGAATTCGACCTCCTACGACTATTATTTCAAATTTAATCTTGAAAAAGAAATGAACCCTGTAACGAAGAAAAAAAGACCTTTACGTCTATGTCTTATGAAAAGGTTTTGACCCGTCTGGGTTTGAACCGTGGACTTTAAGGAAATAAAAAGTAGCCTTTTAATAATGTAGAAAATTTCGCTCTCGAAGTTTTGCAACTCTCGTTTCTAGAATGTTTAGCGAACATAAACACACACACTCTATTTTATATTTATAGATTAATTATATCGATACTAATTAAGTCAAGAAGCGGATATTGAATGAATGGTTGCGTTTTTTACCAGTGATCATTTTTAAAACTGCTAATGTTCTATTTCAATCTAATATGAAATGCTGTATTTTCCTGAGTTGTTCTTTGTATCTTTAGCTCGAATGCAAATCACCTGTTAATAAGTTTAGAGAAACAGAAAATTAACAAAAAATTGTTTAAGAAGAACGTGACCTCAGAGAAAGTTCGCCGTGCAACCCAATTTATATGTTAACTAAAACTTTTTATTCCGTTCGACATTAAAACGGAACTGAGGAAACTTTTTATGCATGGATGAGGTTCTGTTGCTAATTATTTAGTATAATTCAGTTGTTATTAATTTCTCATCAGCCTCTGAAGCCCCGATGATGTTCTTTGAATTTCCACTCGAGATGCCGGGTGAGGTTATTAAATTTTTGCAACCGGATGACTGAATGCGGCTCTAGTGTAGATAAATCATAACTCATCACCCCATCACCGATGGGGTAGAGTAATTCTCAAATCTCTCAAATGAGGTTAATACAGAAAAACCCTCAGGGAAGCAAAAGATACTGATATCTCATCATACAGATTCGGAAGCGGTATCATACTTCGGTCTATGTTTCTTCTTGCTCTACTTGAGTTCATATGGTTTATTTCGTACAGAAAATAAAATTTGCATGTTCATGATGAAATTTTACAATCTATTTCACGTAAAATATTGAAAAGTATAACTTTACGACCGAAACGGCGCCTTTCTTGTTAGTTCACCTAGAATATTTTGGTCATAAATATTTCAGCTGAATTCTATCGTGTGACTGTGAAATTAATTAAGAACATTGGCAAAAATTGTATTGTCTTAAATAATTAGTGCATAATCCTTGTGCTCGCTTACGTCCTACAACTTTCCTCCAATTCTTTTTGTTTTCCGACGGAGGCTATTCTCAGTCGCTGCTTCGACATCGCGAATTCCGCCCTCGTAAATAAAAATCAATAACTTAAGTCTCACTCAAGATATTGACCAAACATTGATTGTAAATTAAAATTTCAACATCTATCTCGATTTCTCTCGCGACAAGTTCTTCGTTACGTGAGAAATAAAAAAAATTTAGGAGACACTTAAATTGGGCTGCACGACGAAAGTTAAAGTTAAAGTTTGGTTTCTCTTAATTACATAAGATGTAGTTTTTATGCATGTTAAAGATACAAAGAGCAACTGAGGAAAAAGCCGGAATTTTATGTACGATTTGTAGAGAGTATTAGCAGTTTTAAAAATGACAACGAGTGAAAAATTCGGGATGAACGCACCTGAATTTTAAGTTCATATAATACACAATATACATTGCAAAAAAAGCAGAACACTCTTGTCTGCAAAGAAAAATTCTTCTTTGATAAGAATATTTGTAATTTATATTAATGTAATAAAAAATAATGCTCCTTTAAGCTAAAGAAGTGAATAATAACTCTGGCGTATCCTACGGATAGCCAGCAGGTGGATGAGCCGACTAAAGCCGGGTCTGTCTTGGTTCATTTTGCGTCACAATGGTTCATTTTCACCCGTCGGAAGAACCGAGTACTCAAAACGACTCGACCACCATTTAGCTTTCCCCATCCCTTGTTCCTACGTCATCACGTACCCGCTCTAGGAGCTCCTCATGACCCAGCGCATGAGGCGCCCAGAAAACGGGTCGGAACGGTTAACCGTTGCCGATCTCTAGTTGGGATGGGATTGGTTGGGGAAGAGGGTGGGATTGGATTGGGTGGGGAAGAGGGAAGGGTGGGAGTGGGTGTGGTAGATTGAGGGGTGGGACTAGGTGGGTTATAGGGTGGGATGGGAGTGGGGGGGAATAGGGTGGGATGGGAGTGGGGGGGGAAGAGGGTGGGATGGGAGTGGCTGGGGAAGAGGATGGGATGGGAGTGGGTGGGGAAGAGGAAGTGTGGGAGTGTTTTGGGAAGAGGGAGGGGAGGTAGCGCTTGGGGTAGAGGTAGGGTTGAGATTGTGAGGGGCAGAGGGTGGGATGGGTAGGACAGGGAGGAATGGCGGTAAGGTGGGTGGAGGGAGGGATGGAAGTCGTTGGGGTAGAGGTAGGGTTTGGATTGAGCGGGGCTGAGGATGGGATGGGTAGGACAGGGAGGGATGGTGGTATCTATCAAGGTCTGGTATATCCCTACCGGAGTAAGTACTCGATAAATTTTATTAAATACATCAATATGGAGAAGGTTAAATCCCCTCTTACAACTATTATAGGATCCTTCACTTTCTTCCGAATATTCTCTAACGAATCAGCTAGTTCCTCTATACATCCGATGACGCCATCCGGAGGCCGATAAAATTAACAAAAGATTGCCTTCTTTCCATTCCGTCCGAGAACCGTGCACCAAACCATTTCGCATGTATCCTTCTCTAAGACGTCAACACACTGACTCTGTAAAGATTGCTTCACAGCGGTAAACACCCCACCGCCCATTCTACAGAATCGATCTTTACGATAAACAATATAATCTGGAAGAAATATCTCACCTGATGAAATATCTTCGCGTAACCAATTCTCGGTTCCTATCACGATATCCGCACTAGTGCTTCTCGTAATATTAAGGAATTCAGTCTGTTTTTACATATACTTCTGCAATTCAATACTATGATTTTTAAATCTCTCACATTGCTCTTTAAAATGGGGTCTTCTTCTCTTATTAAACGTTGAATTATCGGGGGCAAGCTCCTGTTTCCTAACGGAATTATTAACTCGTTTCTTATACGATTTATATGATCTGTATAAATCTTAAATTTGCTTAAAAGATAAATATGATAGATAAGAAAAATCCAATAGGAACTAATGAGAGAGATTCAACACTGGTAATTCCAAAGAATGGATCTTTTATGTTATTGCGTCGATTAATGATTAAAAATGTGGTTTCGCACCTGATTTCAGTATTTTACGTAAAGGCCCCCGAATTTAGGTTGATCTAAAAGTTGCACTTCGTTTTCCTGCAGATGATTTTTTTTTCGAATCATTTCACAATATTTTGAAATTAATTTGTAACATAAGTGTGTCTCTCTAAGAAGCACGATTAAAGTCGGGAACGTTCAGAGGCACTCACGTAAATGAATTGTTCTCTTGATACCGCTACGGAGGGAAATGGTTTGTTTCCTATAAAATGAACCTGGGTCATTCCGTGCCAATTCGACAAGGCAGTGGCGCAGCCAGGATTTACCAATGGGGGGGGGGTCTGAGGAAACGAAAAATGCCTAATTTACAGGGGCTAGTATATTCATGCCCGCCACTTACTACAATATATGTCAATTCTTTCAAAAACTAAATACATTCAAAACTAGAGGAGTTTAACGCTTATGTGGCCAACTTATTACACTTTGCAAGATAGTAGTTTACATAAGCGAACAATTGGAAACTTAACAAGTGTGTTCTTTGGATTTCTGGTTTGGATACGTCCAATATCTATTAAAAACTCATTTTTTCTATGCTGAAGCTTTTTAGTGATTTAGATATAAACTTTCCGAGTCTTCGAGAGTTCTTTCTTCCTAGAGGTTGCAAAGCGTGGGAAGGAAAAAAATAGGTACGGTTATTTGGCAAGCGATATAAAACGTAACATCCACTCATTTGTTCCCCCACATTGGCGCGCCCATGCTTATTTCATTATCTTTCGTTATTTGACTATATCATCAGCAGATTTTGGAATTTAATTGAAATATCGCGTGTCAAGAAAACGCCATCAATTTATAAAAATAATGATATGAAGTATATATACAGCTTATTGCACAAGGTTTGTATAAGAAACAAAAAATCATTTTTATCAGATGAAATTTTCTGCCAGGCTTACAATTAAGCCTGATTTCGTTAATTATGTATTAGCTAAGTATTTCATTGAATGCGTCACATACCGAAAATTAAAAATTCGGCTGCATTAAAAATACAGTAGACTCTTGATTATAGTTGATATTATAATTGAACTTGCAGTATTAAAGTCACATACCAAGGTGAAAAAAATGAAGACGTCAACTTACAATTATTTAGACTAAATAATAGGTGGTTTAACCAGCAAAGAGCTGATGCAAACCCAGTCTTACGCACTGAGTGTTCAAAGAAAACAAAAATTTTCATGAATTGAAATTTTGAATGGAATGACCAAGCGGTTAACAGGATTAGTCATGCAGTTCGTGGAATTCCATCACCAGAGAAAAAATTGGCTGCATCGGAAAGGAAGCTGAAGAATTTAATTCACAGTTTTAACAGTTTATCAAGTTTAATTCAAGTCATCAAGTCACAGTTCCGATAAATATATGCGTAACTTACGCGCACAATACCTTTCAGCTGACGGATTTGCTTCCAAAATGGTATAATATTAATAATATCATCGCAAATTAATTTTTACTGATATATTGTATTGCTCCAATACTATTTCAAATGTTTACGGAAATTCGGTTAGCGGAAAATTTTCGTAAATATATATCAAATAAACAGGCAATCATAAAATAAAGATCAGTATATATTCTATCATCCCGAGAAATGAAGAGTCAACTGTTTGCAGACTTTTAATCGTCTAGAATGCTTAATGAAAGGAAAAAGTAGCTTTGCAATTGTCGCTAAACTCATCTTGAGATGTGTCCTCTGATAACAGCCCTAAAATAAGAAAATCCTAATTTATGCATTTAATAATGGTTATTTCACAAAAAAACACATAGTAATTAACTTACGTTTTTTTCCGATAGCGGCCTCGAACTGTTAGCGGACTGTGAAAAGAATTTTCGGATGTCCATCAGTACCTTATGAAATCCAAACTAAACTCTCCTTCGAACTGTTGTGAAGTTCTCAAAAGCACTACTCACGAGCCTATGTTTGCATTCACACCCTTGAAACAGTCACAAGCAAAAGATCTAACTGAGCGTTTAATGAATTTGTTTGTATCTCAAACGTAATCTTAATCTCTGTTTTCAGGGTGCAAGTTTCGAATTACTTCTCGAATGTTCCCTTGTATTTTTTCAAGGAGTAAAGAAATCAGCACTTTCGAATTTTTCTCATAGGAATCTTATCTTATGGCGTGAGTTATCTAACTAAAGGATAGGATTAAGAAGTGCATGCGTTGAACATTGTGTGCGAAACACTCGTATCATAGCGCCCCATTGATATCGATGTCGGCCCGCTCTGCTACCGAAAACATCAACTTAACTGAAATCGGAGCCATATTTACGGGTACGCGAAGCTTTCGCTGAATTTATCAAGCAAACACATGACAAGCCGTGTATCTGTAAGATTTGCGTGATAAACCCCCCTTAGAGAGGGGGGGTTTTGTACTCTTCAGTAGAAATAAAAGTACAAAGTTCGTCGTAGGACTTGACTCTTGGGGGGGGGGGTTTGAACCCCTAAAACCCCCCCTTCGCTGCGCCACTGCGACAAGGTGATGTCCCTTGAGGTGACAGATTTTGACCAAATTTGGCAAACGCTTTGATATGATAAAAAATGAAAACCGCCGAACTGTTTTGTAATTTACGCAATTGTTTACGAAATGTTGCAATGTTTAAAAATTAAAATTTTACGAAAGTGCCTTTGCATTTGAGGCCATATTTCCGGTAATATAGAAGCTAAAAATACCAAATATAGCTTAATTTAAAGGTCTTGTGTTATGTAAGATAAGTATAGAAAGTTTTAATAAAATTTAAACAATTTAATAAAGTTTATAACAATTTTAATTTCGATTTTTCTCATTTTCTTATATGTTGTACATACAACCCTCTTCTACAAATTCCAAACATTTGGTGAGGGTAATATTTCATTTAAGAAAGAAAACAAATTTTGAGTACAGGCGTGACGCTCGCCGCGGCGCCGCGCCGTCCTGCACCGAAAGTTCTCAGATATCAGCATGCTTATTCTTCCATCCACTTTTCACTTATTTTTACTCTTTACCGAACGTTTAATTCTCTTTACCCTTGCCGTTCGCCATTTGCATAATAATTTGATTACGAAGCCTGTTTTGAACATTGAAACGAACTCACTGTTATGTTTCGCAACTTCGAAAAAAGTCTCTTTGAATTTTAAGTCGTCCCTCTTTTTCCCAATAATCTTTCAGATTATCGACAACTATTTTTTCGAGGGTTTCCTAATTGTTTCTTCTGTTTTTTCAACTTTCCTTGCAATTCTGCGAAGTTTTTGATTTCTCTAAAGTAATCTAACTCTATAAAGTAACCCCACAGGAAAAAGGTCTATGAGGTTTAAGTCGGGGGACCTTGGCGGCCTCTGGGTTGTCCCACCACCATATTTACGGGTATGAGGAGCCTTCGCTGAATTTATCAAGCAGTGTATCTTTAAGACTTGCGTGATGATTGGGGTTTTGCACTCTTCAGCAGAAATAAAAGCTCAGAGCTAGTCATAGGACTTGATTCTTGGGGGGGGGGGGGGTTTGAACACCTAAACCCCCCCCCCTCGCTGCGCCACTGAAACAGAGAGTAAGTTTCTTCTCGTAAATTACTTCTCGAAGGTTCCCTTGTATTTTTGCGAGGAGTAAACAAATCATCACTTTCGAATTTTTCTCATCGGAATCTTATCCTATGGCGAGAGTCATCTAACTAAAGGATGGGCTAAGGAAGTGCACGCGTTGAACATTGGGTACGAAACACTCGTATCGTAGCGTCCCATTGATATCGATGTCGACATCGGAGCCATATTTACGGGTATGCGAAGCTTTCGCTGAATTTATCAAGCTAACACATGTCTAGCAGTATATCTGTGAGACTTGCGTGATAATTGAGGTTTTGTACTCTGCAGCAGAAAAAAAAGAAGCAGAGGTAGTCAAAGGACTTCAGTCTTGGGGGTTGAACCCCTAAACCTCCCCCCCCTCGCTGCGCCACAGCGCTCATGTCTGTCAACGTCCCCTGATGGCTTCATAATCAACCCGGGATATCTGTTGAATACGACACTGAGGGGAAATAGCGCTCCCGGAATTCAAAATTACCTTGATAATTACGAAATGCAACTATGAAGATCCTAGAGTACTCTGCTATTCGAGGTAGAAGACTTGCAATGTAATTCATATGGTACCAAACCAAAACCGTGGATCGCTGAAAATAATAATGTAATTATATCGATGATGGAACTGAGATTTCTTATAGACAAAACCATTGTCAAATGAAGCGGTTTGCATTCATTTACTTTAGAACTGAAATGCTAAAATTAGAAGATGTGTAACAAGGTAAGTACCGTCAGAATTCCGTGTGCCGAAATAATTGTCACGCGCATCTCTTCGTCCACGGGTGCCATAAGTTTGCTTCCCTGAGGTAATAAGTGCACTTCAAAATAAAGTATGAAACATTACTTAGTAAGGGGTTAAGAATATCTGTAATCCTCAGCAACGCATTTCAAGTTTTAGGATTTGGTTTTGGAGACTGGAAACGATTCAAAGAACTTAAAGACATCGACTGCGAACTTGATACTCTCTGCAGGTGTCCCGGGCATCGAGGAGCATCGACGGGGCTCAAGTTACGAAATCCGCGATAAGAGGCCTCTGCCAAACTGAGAGGAAAGAGAGGGTGAAGACTGCTTTAGAAGGCTTGGATTAGGATCAGAACTTTTCATTTAAGATTCTCTCTGGGGTCTGCCGTTCTCTTATTAACAGCAACAGCAAAAACTACGTGTTTTATTGGTTATTTGATTAATTGGTATGGATTATGCTAATGACTTTTAGCTTGACTTTCTGTGAGAAGCTACGAATTAAACGTGTCCAACGATTTTACTTTTAGGGAAATATTCAAAAGTCTCCATCGTTAGATCAAAACATTCTTCAAATATTTGCTATCTGAATTGCACTCCTGTGAGCAAACTTTGTTCCGTCTAAATCTGCGTAAGAACACATTCCCACGACGACTAAGAAATGTAAACAGCGCCTAGGCGCAATATTGAGGATGTGAATGGCTATTAAAATGAGTTTATTTCAATATGAAATGGATGCAATCATTGAAAATGTATATGCAAGGAGGTCCACGAAGAGACGAGAGGGGACTCTGCGAGATGACGAAAATCCCCTCCCTCTTCCATAAGCCACTCCGCGTCCATGGAAAGTTTTGGCCAACTTATGAAGTCAGTTGCACGCTTAAATATACAGAACAAAATCGAAGCTGGAAAGTAAGATGCATAAATTATACATAGATAATGAGTCATAACGGTGATTCGTTAATGTGTTTTTCTGCACCAACATGGAGAGCAAGTTTGTCTCTTGAACGCATAGTCTTCATACTTGTGGTGAATATTTAAGTAAATGAATTATTTTAAGAAATAAAAGAATTAATTTCGATTCAAATATTCCCTTAGAGAACATAGATAATGCCTACTGAAAAGGCCTTTTCGTAGCAAAATAGAATTGCAGATAATTTGATCCAGAAAATTTTGACGGAAAATCATTGGCAAATATAAAGAACTGCAGGAACTACATAAATTATGCATAATCAAGTTCTTAAGCTAAAATATATTAATTCAGGTTAAAAATAACGATGTTTTTAAAAAATGTGTATTTCATCATTATAATTTCCGTGAGTAAATAAGTTAGATAGCAATTAATTAGGAGCCTTGGAGGCAGCACCTACCGGGAGACTAGAGGGGTGCGGGCGCAAAAAGGAACATCCAACTTTAGTCGATGGACAGGAGATGGAAGCGAAACACCACCAGGGAACCCTCTGTTAAGAGGAAGATCTTATTAAGGAATACTTTTCACATTATCTTCGATGGGAGCATGTTATACACCAGGGGAAAGAAGAAGCATCGTTGATGAGGCCCGAGAGATATCAACGACCGACTCAAGTTTCGAAGAGGAGGCAAATGTGATAGTGCGCGCTGTAGTGGATACCCAATTCACCGTGTAATACGTTTGTTTGGGATACTGAAAATGTTTCCTACCATCGTTGATCTTAATTTAATCATCCGGATGGTCAGAGACCTCACCGGAGAAATTATACCATGAAAGACGTGGTGGTTAGCGCATTCCAGCCTGCTCTGAATACGGCGCCTAGAATAAATGCTGAGAGGGTAAGTATTTCCAATTTTCTTGAGAAATAGGTTTCTGATACTTCGTTTTTAAGCCAGACCTTGTTTACCATACCTCGGTGTATTAGTTTAAATCTATATGTAATTATTGGAAATATTTGTTTAACCTGAAGTTAATTTCGAATTTTCCTCGCCTTTGGCAGCTCCGCGGTTATGGCGCTACTGTCGCCGGCGGGGACTTCGGTGTACGATAAAGATGGACGTCTTCATTGGACAGGAAAAACGCACGATCCACGAAAGAGTAATTCAATGTTAGATGGTTGAGAGTGTTTGTAGTGCATCTATTGGATAAGTACAAGGTGATGTCCCTATTAAATGTTAGTATCTAATGTATAAATGTTTTATTCCCTAGAAACCTAATTATTTTTATTTTCAGAAAATCTCAACCGATATTTTTGTAATACTTTCAGATCTAACGGTTACTACAGTTAGCAGATAATTAACCTCCAACTCTTGGATAGTGAAATTTTCAAATCATCGAAAGTTAGCAGATTTACTCGCGGGCGGTAGCCTTGCGTCATCATGTATCACCATTAAGATGGCGGGCAACATGGATGCTTCGGATAAATGAACTACTTTGAGGATTGAACGTATTATGAGGTAAGCTTCGGAGAGATTCTTCGAGAATAGTGCTATAATTTAGAGTAAAGAACTTAGAGTTATCATTGATAATAATTTTTGCTAAAAGTGGATTAATTGATAATTTCTTTCTATGTTAAATATTCTGGTTAAAAATCTATGTACACTACGGCTCAAGTGACATAAACTGGTATCATCTAATTCGGTCATCATTGCAGAGAAAAGAAGAATACGAATCAGATATGTTGATCGAAAGGAAAATTAAAAAGCTGAGAATGAGTTAGACCTAAATGCGATTGACAACATTGTTTTCCGGAGCTGTGAACATGCTCCGTCTCGTTATGAAAATGGCGGTTATATTACCCATGATTCCCTAATTCGCAGAAATTGGCTTCGAGGGGTAAATACAAATTCGGAGAATATGTGAAATTTCCTTGCGTCGTATGTTTTCGTAGAAACTGTGTATATACATATTTTTGTTGATTTTTTTAATTTTAAAGGTGCATTTCTATTTTAGGTATTTCGAATAATCAGCCTATAAAGGTAATTTCTAACATTTAATGGAGTTTCTCCGAATATTATTCACGAACTTGAGTCCGCCATTTTGATCAAAGATATGATGAATGGTTACTTTAATTTTTCCGGAGCTGTGAACATGCTCCGTCTCGTTATGAAAATAGCGGTTATATTACCCATTCGCAGAAATTGGCTTCGAGGGGTAAATACAATTTCGGAGAATATATATGAATATGGAGTTTCTCCGAATATTATTCACGAACTTGAGTCCGCCATTTTGATCAAAGATATGATGACCGGTTACTTTAAAATTTCAAGATGGAATGGTGCTGCAAGAAGGAACCTAAAAGAAGACTAGTCTTATTATTGAATTTTATTCAAGAGCAGACTTATATTGAATTATTAAAACTGGGATGGTAATATTTGTAAACATAGCAATTGGCCAATTATAAATAATATTGGAAGCCTCTGCACAGCACCAATAAGTTCCGTTTGTGACGAACAATTATATATAGTTATATCTCTCTTTACTGTTATTATTTATTTACCTAAGATTTATTTGATTAATTTCGTTTTTTTAATGAAATTTTTTTCTGGATATTTTAGCTAAACTGGTGAATTGAATTAGTTTCCGCTTGATAAATATTAAAGATGAGGCTGGGGAAATGGCAGCAGCTTGTATTTCCTGAAACTCGGAGAGTTATATTTTAAACAATTTGGAAACCCACTGTTTAATTGGAGTTATTAAAATAAGGAAAACTTGGTATTGAAAGTGTCTCTGATAATGCAAAAACGCCATCAGAAAGTAATTATTATATGTAAGTAAGTAATTGATAATTCTGTGTAATGAACTCCTAATATTATGCTGCATTTTATTTGAATTTAAATTTGTTAGTGATATCTTAAGAATTTTCAAAAGTGGTATTGAAGAGAGAATTTTCAATATAAATTTAGAAACCATTTCAGTAATAATTGCTGGCCTTTTCATCAAATGTGTTAATATTTCTAAAGTTAATTGTGATTTTAAAGCAATTTAGGAATGAACCCTGCCTTTGTTGTTTTGATGTTCATTAGAAGGGAATTTTCTGAATTGTCGATTTTTTTTGGGAGTCTCTGGAGGACCGGTGATGATTTTCTGTGGAAGCCTCGAGGATTGAAAGTGCACTTGAAATTCCTTCAGTCATTCTCTGGAAAACTGCAGAGATCCTGACAGGGAGCAATCTTCAACTACACTTCGCCTAGTTGAAGTGTTCCTGAGACCGGCAACACAGCAATAGCTTCGGAACCAAATGGTGATTCCCCCATAATCCAGATTCAACATCTAATCCCTTAATTTTTCATACTTTAATATCCCTCATCTCACTTCCATTACATTTTTCTGCAATTTTCTCCAAATATTCTATTTTCTTTACTTTCTTTCATTAGAGCATTGTTTATCTTACGCATATGATATGAGTTCCATCAATTTCCTTCTTGTATGTCATTATTTGCTCATAGATTGACTTTCATATAATTTTTTAGTTCACAATATCATCCCTTCATTGTTATGCTTCAGTCATTTCCATCTTTTCACTTTTGTTGCATATCTTGGTCTTTAATTAAGGCGTTATATCTCTTGCTGCTCGTCTTCTTGATAATTCTAAAGATAACACACGGATGTGTTTGGATTTGATTAAGAACAAGTGGTTAATGATATTGTTTATGCCATTTAATATTCTGCTGTTATGGACAAGGGGTGCTGTTAGTGCTCCACTGTTGGTATTCTACGATCAGGATATCTGGTGCTCTACATTTAGCAGTACTCTGAAGAGAGCAGGAACTACGATTGAACTAGTTTACTTGGTAGGGTAAACCTCTTGGTGTGATCCACCAAATTTACCTGTGTGCTCCTTATAAAATATGTTCTCTTCAACCCTTCCTTCTATGGACCGGTTTTCTATTCCTAGAAAAGAGCTTGGCTCGAAAGTTTTCAGTGAAAATTAATCCTGTCTTTGTTGAAAGGCTTTTTCTGCTTGTATTCGAATGAATTCAAGCTCCATTTCACCATCCCTATCGTTTTGGATTTTACACATGCACGGATGATCTGCCATTTGGGGGGGATTGGGTTTGGGGGGTGGGTCTGAGCTGGGTTGGGGTGAGGGTGGGATATGGGTTGGGTTGGGACTTGATAGGGTCGAGGTGCACTCGGCAGGGTGGGAGGGAGGAATGGTAGGAAGGTAGGAGAGTGGCATCAAGTTCTCACCGGGGGAGGGTGTGGGCTCTGTGCCCAACTCCCCTTCGGTTACTCCAGAAAGTTGTAGAAGTTGATAGACCACTGGTGGAGGGTGAGGACTCTGTGCCAAACTCACTTTAGACAGTTGATGGAGTTAGAAGTCCACTCCCTACCTGGGTTTGAATTATAATAATAAAAAATACTCGGTTTGGGTTTGATACGCGCATGAAGGATCTGCCATTTGGGATGCATCTGCATAGTTGAAATGTGAGGAACACAGGACAATAAGTCTGATATCACACGAAGCTAAAATAATATTAAGAACTATCAATAGAGGACAGAATGGGGAACTGCATGATAAGAGAGGAACAATATGGATTCAGAAGAGGGGTTGGGACAAGAGATGCAATAGATCTGCTACGAGCAATTGGCAAAAGGTACAGAGAAAAGAACAAGAAAGTATACGTGGTATTTATAGACTTAGAGAAAGCTTTTGATAGAGTTGGATAGGCTAAATTGATGGCCATGCCAATAGGTGGTCAATTGACAGAGGGGATTGGGATAGAAAAGATGTTAGGCGAGGATGCTGTTTGTCATCAAGCCTTTTCAATATTTATTTGAATGAGATAGTGGCGGAGTGCTTTGATGGAAGTAGGGGGACTAGTATGGGAGGGAGGAGGGTTGAGTGTGTCAGGTTTGAGGATGATATGGCTTTGGTAGAGGAAAATGAACAGGAAGGCATGGAAATGTTAAAAGACCTTTGATATAAGTGCCAGGAATATGGAATGCTAATAAACTAGAAAAAGACTAAGAGTATGATAATGGGAGGTAAAGTGAAAGGATCAATCTCACATTAGAATGTGAAAAAATTGAACAAGTGGAAAGCATTAGATATCTGGGTAGTATCATAACTGAAAACTTGTACTGTACCAAAGAAATCAAAGTAAGGATAGCTATGGCCAAAGACGTGTTCAAGAAAAAGAGGAGACTTTTGTGTGGACCCATGGCAAAGGAATTAAGAAAGAGAATGGCTAATTTTTACATCTGGAGAGTAATGCTATATGGAGCAGGGACGTGGACCCTGCGGAAAAGTGAAACAAAAAGAATAGAGGAATTTGAAATGCAGATCTGGAGGAGAATGGAGGGAATAAGTTGGAAAGATGGAGAGGAGAAACAACTGGCAGAGAAAATTTGGTCAAGAAAGATGAACTGGCTGGGGCATTGTTTAAGGAGAGTGTTTGCTGGAGACTGCAATAGAAGGAATGATAGAAGGGAAAAGAGTATGCGGTAGAAAAAGAAATGTGATGCTGGACATGATGGGGAGTAAATACGTTGAAGTGAAGAGGATGGCCCAAGAAAGATACAAATGGAGAATGTCAGCCATGAGTTGACCTGCCAGGAGACAAAAACCAATGATGATGATGCACAGTGGGGAGACAGCGTCGTAGTCCCAGGAATAATCTGGGCATCTCCAGGTATTTCATCTCTACGAGAATTGACGTGGTGGTCTCGTTGATAGGGATTATTTATTGTGGGCCAAACAACTCGTGGGGTGGGAAATGGCAGATCTTCTGTTTGGTATCATATCTTTTCTTCCTCATTTTCTTCAGGTTCATCTGGGCTTCGTCGTTTCTTTATATCTCCTCTTGTTTGATTCAATCGTCCAATTTTCTTCTTCAATACTTAAAATCCTCAAATGTTTTTCATAACCAACTAACTCTTTACACCTATCTTCTACTATCATTTTACAAGACTCCATCAGTTGCTTTGACAATTATCTTGGCTTGTGCTGCTCTGGAGGTGCCTCAACTTATCTAAGTTATGAGAAATTCAAGTTTCAATCTATTCACATACTTTCTTGCACACTTTCATGGGGGTGGGTCAGGGATTGGGTTGGGGGGGATATGGGTTGGGGTGGGATTTTATAGGGCCAAGGTGCATTCAGTTGAACTTGGGGAGGGTGTGGCCTCAGTGCCCCACTCCCCTCTGGTTACTCCAGAAAGTTGTTGGAGATGATAGACCATTGGGGAAGGACACACACTCACACTACACTAAACACTTGGATTGGATTTCATACATGCATAAGAATGATTTGTTTCTCCTGTGTCAATAACGAAGCATGAATCTACGATGTCTTTTTCTAGAAGAAATTATAGTCATTACTGTTAGATGTTCCCTTTCTCTTATATTCCGATGACTGGAATACATTCATTTGTCATTTGGTTCACGATAGAGTATAAAGTATCATTAATTTACTTTTTTCGCAGTCTTGATCATAGCTGCAGTGAAATGAAAGCTATGGAGGTGGATAATTGCAGTGGTCGATGTCTTTCCTTATGTACTTACCAGAATAGTGTTCCCCGTATAGTCATTGTGCTTCACTTGCGTGGACATGGACTGACTGAGTGATGAAAGCAAGGGCAGAATAACTCACTCCTCATCCTGCCTAGTAAGCCTCATTCTTCCATGCACGCTCTTAGTAGCATGGCTTACCTTAGTAACTGCCTTCCAGGGCTGGTTACTGAACAGACAGATGATACAGACTGTTAGACATCTGCAATAAACTGGGAAATTCATTTGTGTGATAAAAACACTTTTCTTGAATTTTTCGGCAGTTTCATCTCCACAAGAATCGATTATGGCTATAGGAGTCTGCAGTTCTGCGTTGACCACTCTGTGGTAGGGGAAGACATCATTCTTATGCACGATATCACATCTCCTCTTCAGATTTTCCCAGCCTCTTTCCAGGCTGTATCTCTTTCAGAAGAGCGATATTCGAATTCTTCATTTCCTTTTTCATCCCTTCTCTCTGTTATTGAATCTTTATTCTACATTTCTCTTTCACAATCATTCACATGCAACTAATTCTATTCATCTATTTACCCTCTTAACTCCTAACTCACATTTGTCATGTTTTCCCCTTACTTCGTCGTGTTTTGGCTGTCCCAGGAGGAGTATCCCATGGCCAGGAATACCTTACGAAGAAAGTGTAGTGAAATATATTGGTGAATCAGTGAAATATCCAGAGAAAAGGAAGTGATACGAAGATTTGTGATTACACGTGTGTATTATTCTAAATTCCCAGTTAAATATTACAAAGAAAAGTGTAGTGGTATCTCAGTGAATTTGTGAAGTTATCTCAGGAATATCTTAAGAAGATTCAGGAATATCTTAAGAAGATCAGTTTCACCCGTCCCTTTCAGCAGCATGCAGATTCCAGGAGGAGGATTACGCCGTTGGAATGCAGAGTTAACTGCCGACGCTGGAGGATTTCCTCAGCAAAGGTAGGGAATCGACGTCTTCCAGGTCCTGCCAGGAATGGGTTAGGGCCAGGGACGGATCAAGAAATAATTTTTGGAGGGGGTCCGATCAAAAAATTTAAAAATAAAAGATATTTCAGCTTTCACAAGACGTGACGTTAGAATTGTGTTAGACAAACTCGAAATTTTTCGCTCGTGATTGCTTATTAAATTGTGTGTTTATTTGCCTAATTTGACTTTAATTTTCGAAAAATAGGCACAAGAATAAAAAGTTTAATAAAAGTAGCTGTCAATTGTGATCATAATTTATCAGAAAAATTTTTTTATTTGATTTTATAATAACACACAATTAATATTATAAAATATCAAAATGACTTATTGAGAGTATCAAATGACGACATTTGAATATAGACAATCCACTGTCTTGAAAATCAGGCCGTCCAATCAAAACCGTCTCCTACGGTTGAAGGACCGTGTGCTGTATGGGTATAGAGATTTGAGGGAGTCTGATATTTCGGGGGAGGGGGTCCGGACCCCCAGGACCACCCTCCTGGATCCGTCCCTGGTTAGGGCCCAACCAAATGGGCGATAGAGAAATAGATTTAATGATGGCTTTTAGACTCACACACACTCTTACACACAGGCTTTTTAGCCATTAGAGAAACTCTTGCCTTTAAGGACTTCCTTCCCTTTTTGGTAGCATCGGTATTCACGCCGTCGCTACGACATGGTTCCATAGGGCTGAGGAAGAGCAACTGATGACGCGTTCGCTCGAATCCCCCGAAAATCTTCCAGTTGCTCTTTCTCGGCGAAACCTCTCCATTGAAAAAGAGGTTAACGCACTGTGCACGGTACGTCTTGCGTGGTGTGGAAACCCGTGCTTACACTTCGCTTCCTACCAGTATTGAGGGCAGCAAGAGAACTCGGAAAGATTTATGCTGTACATCTTCCTGGGCCATCTGAGAATCCTGTCTTCTGGAGTATGAATAACTGCTGGAAATAATGTTACCCTATCTTCATTTTCTTTACCAGTTCAGTCATATATTTTATTTTCACGCTTTTATATTTAATATTGTTTTTCTTTAGCCTTTAATAACATTTTTGATATGTTTGAAATAAGGATAAAACAGTAGGTTATTTATTATTATCTCTTGCAACTGCCAGTTTTTGATGAAAATGATTTTTATTCCTCATTCAAGGTTAGTTAAACCGGGAGGGCTTTTTATCGTTTATTTTTCAGATCTAAGACTGCCGAATTGCTTCTCAATTTGAATGTTTTTCTTTGTTATTCTTCTCAAATCTAGAAATGGCCAAATCTAAATGGATGTTGGTTTTCTCCTATACTTCCACATAAATTGGTGCCATCCTTCAATCTAAATATTTGGTCATAATAATTACTTCATCGAATATATTTTAAAGATTCTTATTTTATATTTTATCAGTTTAATCTTTCGATGATGTTTCTAACAGCTTTTCTATGCATTATGTTGAATTAATTTACTTTTTATTTCAATTGCCTAAACGTATATAATTTACATTCGTGGTTGTTCATTGTTGTTATCATCTTTGATCATTTTTCATAATAATCATATTTTCTTTGTGAAGTTTCATAAATAAAGATCTTAGCATGGAGTTATTTTAGGAATTATGATTATGAAAAGGTCAAGAATTCATTAAAATGATTAACCAAGTGGCAAGGAAAACGTTGAACTATTTATTAAACAATTATTCAAAAAAGAATATTGTTTCGTAATTTCGTTTCAAAATTTCCTGATTGGCGGAATTGGAGGGTGACTCTTGGTGAGAGCGAAGCCACTTTGGTCTTGTCTTGAGGATACAGCCTGAGGCGTTGGAAGAAAGCATGTTACTACAGCAGCATACCTACTCCACCATTTTGACATTGTACATTTGTGATGATGAGTGGTAAAAATGTTACCTTAGAAAAACTGTTTGTCTTCTTTCAATACAACTGTGGTAAATTGTAACGGATAGAAAATGATGATATCTCAAGGTTTTTGATTAATAGCTATCGCATACTGTTCGTATGCATTTCAGGAATATTATTCACTAATGCGGGATTCTTTAAGTGTTATATATATGATTCAGGTATAAACATGGTAAAAGATGAAGTTAGTATAGAAATTATACTTAAATTAGCGTAATTCTAAGAGAGGTCGTCGTAATTTTATCATTAATCCCAATATTTTGTTGCAGATGCTTTTTACTCACTAGTTGTGTACACATTACTCATGGTAATTGTCTTCGACGCATCTATTCTTAATTATTGGTTTTTCAGACTCAAATTAGGATTGCTAGTTTTCACGTTAAAGTTATACTTAAAAGTAGGACAATAATAGGGAGACCAGGGCAATTGCGCCATCTTAGGTTATTCCGCTACCCCAGTTAAACAGTACATGGTTGGTTGATGTATCGCCCGACCCATACTTTAAGGGGGTGTTCTCATGTAACGGCCGTTTTTCAAAGCGTTTTTCGGAATTTTACTGTGAGAAAAGTATGAAATATTTTTCAATGCGGTTTTTTTCTAAAGTTTTATGGATCTTTGAACTACAAATAAAAGTTATATTTGGTGAAAAAACTTTCGTTGTTTGGCCACTGCACCCTTGCAAATTTAGTCCTAACAAAAACGTTGGTCGATGGTTCGCACGATAGCGCAAATACAGTTGGTCTGAAACGAGCATATTTTTTTTATCAATTAACAACGTTGTGATTATCGTTTGACGGGGACTTTTTTAATTACGATTGAAATTTTCAAAATGGCGGGACTTAGAAGAAAAAAATAATTTTTTTCCTTTTTTCGTCTTAAAAAAATTCGTCAAACATTTGTTATTAATAATAGGGGGATAAACCTCCGTCAAACGATAGCGAAAACATTACTACGCATTCAAAAAGAAACCGCATCTAAATCCGTGTATTAGTTTTCTAGGAATCGTGCGAACCAGTTTGAAAAACGTAGTTTTGAGAAAAACGCGTTCAAAGTTTCAAGTAAGCTTTTTTTCGGGAATGTGTCACTTACAATCAATAGGCGATTCCAAGGCCGTTCAACGCATCTTCCTAGACTTCTGCGAACTCGTGTTTAGCAGAATCGCTTTCTCTCCGATAGATCCTGGCCCTTGTAGCGAGATCGCTCATGCTCCTCCGAACGGATGATCCGACTCTCGTCCCGCATTAGGCCACAAAACAAATTCAGTCCTTGAAAACCTATTCCCAAAAGATGCATATTAAGCACAATACTACGACGGTTGATTTCTTAGGCATTTCTTATGAGCGGGAACGAATTTATCAAAACATCACTACCACACTTCTTGCATTTCATGCACACTGTAAAGCCCAAGTCACGTTCACTTTTCCGCTCAAATGCTACTTCCCCATGGCAGTCAGGGACGGATCCAGGGGGGTGGTCCTGGGGGTCCGGACCCCCCCCGAAATATCACTTGTGCCTATTTTTTGAAAATGAAACTCAAATAACGCAAACAAACACACAATTTAGTAAGCAATCACTAGAGAAAATATTCGAATTTGTCTAACACAATTCTAACCTTACGTTTTGTGAAAGCCGAAATGTCTTTTATTTTAAAATTTTTTGATCGGACCCCCCCCGAAATTTTTTTCTAGATCCGTTCCTGATGGCAGTCCTTGCAAACTACAAGTGTAGCATGTGTCGAGAAGACAGAGAAATTATCGATGAAATTGTAGCTTAGATGTTCGTTGACGACGAAGTCAGTGGCACTTGCGCTCTCAATTTTACGTGACGACGTGCTGGCGTACTCGGTAAATTTCTCGGGCTTGCCGACGTTCCTTTGCAAACTTTTATTTTTTGTTCGATAAGCAAAGGTTCTTTTGCTTCGGGAACCCTTCCTATCCATGGTTGAATAAGCAAATTACTCGCGAATCCAAAAGAATATGGAGGAGAATATTTCGATACGAGTGGACGCAACCACGACGAAAACGAAACTAACTACATCTAAGCGAAACCGTAAGAGTGTGTTAGTCACAGACTTTTTTCCTCAAACCCAAGCCATATTTTCCCTACCTCGGATATCGGAAATAATTCTGGTATAAATACCTGAAATACAAATGATTTCCGGCGCGCCATGTGCGAGCTCGGCACGCCGCGAGAGCTCCCCTAAACTTGCCTCGAAACCTGGTTTAGGTTTCCAATCCGGCAAAATCCTTTCGGTATCTTATTTTTAGATACATAAACTTGAAAAAAAATTTTTTTTTAATTTTCGAATTTTTCAAAATGTTACATGAGAACACCCCCCTAACCGATCATGACAATGCTCTAACGCCAATGTCCCGGGTTCGTATCCCGGCTATCCAGATTTTTCTGGTTAGGAAATGGTCATATGTGTTCGTCTGTCATAATCCTATTATAAATTGGCCTTTCTCTGTAGGTGGGGATCGATAAATAAATTAAAATCTAAAATTATAATATAAACTAACAGTCAATGCTGACATTAGGTTCCCAGTCGCTAGAGGCTGTGCGAGCACGTGATTTTCTTGTGTTGTTTAATCGTTGTGTTTATTAGTTTTCCTCTAATTTTTGACTGCATTTTTCATTGAGGTAATTGCGTTTTTATTCTGTCCTATGTTCGAAAAAAATACGTAAACCTATTATCAGTGGTGTTAAAGCACATAGCTTATTTTGTTTCATGCTCAAATAATGTAATAATTTAAATTTCAGGTGCAATTTATGTTTACAGTTGCTTTATTTACTACCTTTTAATTTCTAAAAATTTCTACTGCTGTATTTTGTAAACAATGCAATGTTTTCCGTTTAAATCCTCGCAATTCATCTTTGCTAACTGTATTTCATAAAAAATTAATAATTTGATGTAAAGAAATTAACAAATACATAGTTATCTGCTACCTTAAATTATGGCGTCATAAACCGGAAACCATGGCAAAATTACTCCGACAGCCGGGGTTATTCCGCCACTGTGTAGCGTTTCATTTAAAATTGTCTTTAAAGTATTTTCTCAATAGGTGCGATATCAATTAAATTCAATTAGATTTGAGACAAAGGAAGGAGACAAAGGCTTCTAGCGCTTTCATTTGCAATACATCCTTTTGGGCAAACTGCAAAACATTTAATTTCCTCAAGATGCCATTACCCCGGTCTCCCGTAATGGTATTTATTAATAGTTGTAACAGTTAAAATTAATTATTAAAAATAACAAGAAATTTGCTCATGATACAGAGAGTGTCATTCAAAAGTTTCCATGGAAAATTGATATGCTGAAGCGTGACTTCGTGGAATGAAATAGACATTTACAAAAATGAAATAGACTTCTGTTAAGTATCTTTGTCGAAGAAAAATACTTAATTCCTGTCCGTGATCCTGGACTAATAAAACATTATTACCATTATCTTATGTCAGAGGCCAGAATTTAGGGGAAGTCTAGAGCTATGTAGTAATCATAAAATTGCCTGTAGGGGAGAGCGGGGCAAGGCCGTACAGCGGGGTATGACCGTACTCCATGTTTTCCGGTTCTAGAGTGGGAGTCCGATCGGTGTTGCACCTTAGCAAAAGATCCCGCAAGCTCGCCGGAGACATGTGGTTGCTGTATGATCAACGGTGTGGTTTACGTGAAACAAAATAGTGTTTTCGCTTGATTTGTTACTATCTCTAAGCTTCAAGTAATTAGAGAGGTAGGTGGAAAGCCTTTACATATTAGCTAGTAACTACCAAACCATAAGAATCTACGGTTCTTGAGCTATATTTTGGATACACTTGGTGATTCGTGTATGCTAAGCTTTTAAGGTTATGTTAATAATTTGTCACGAGGTCAAAGTTGGGGCAAAGCCGTACATTGATCCAAAGAATTTCTGCCTAGGAGGTGGTTCCCGAAGAGAAGTACAGTAGAACCCCGGTAATCCGGACGAATTCAGGCACACAGGCGTCCGGATTAGCGGGGTTTCCGGATTAGCGAGGTTTTCAAAAAATAACGTAGAAAACATTTTTTCTCAAAAATTATATTGTACAGATAATGCGTGTATATATTACATAAGGTATTACAACATATAAAGTGAATGAATATTATCAGCGAGCAAAAAAGTCAGTTATTTTCTTTTGCGCGACCGTTCTTATTTTTAAATCAAGTGCACGGTCTCTAAAACGTCTAAAGAGCATAATTTCATGTGCTTCAAAATTTTGCCCCTCTGCCAACTTTAATGATGTACCGAGTTCCGTCAAAGCCTCAGAATGAGAAATTTTGACGGAGTCTACAGGATTGTCGTCGTCATCATCATCATCTTCTGCCGTTACTGTTCTGATAATTTCGTCATCTGTTAAAGCCTCGTTTCGAGCCAAACTGTCGTCAGCCTCAGCAGCCCACCGGAGAGCTTCAGGGTTAGATATTGGGTTCGAATTTTGTAACTGATTAATGAGTGGCGCAAGCTGAATTTCTTCAGTTTGCACATTTTCCATAACTTTCGAAACAATAAAATTTGGGAGTAAATTTTTCCACGACTTGCTGATCAATAATTTAGACACAGATGCCCAAGAGTTAGCTATATTGAACACGACATCTTTTAAATTTACCTTTTTCAGTGCAGTTTCCAAATTTTCATTCTGCACAGGATCATTAAGAATATTTGTAAGAAGCAGCGTACGATATCCTAACTTAATGCTTTGAATAACATTATAATCCATGGGTTGGATCAGCGCAGTCGTTTTAGGGGATAAAAAAATTGCGGAAATTTCACCGTCATCAGTGCACAATTCTTCTGCAGAAGGATGGCCAGGACAATTATCAAGCAACAATAAAGCACGTTGTGGTAAATTGATGGATTTCGTACGTTGTCGAACTGCTGGAACGAACTCTGTTTTAAACCAATCCAAAAATAATTCTCATGTGACCCAAGTGTTTTTTTGCCCTCGATCTCTATAGCCCATGCATGGTCATCCTTATTGGACGTCTATCAAAGGGAAGGATTGTTTTTTACGCCTCTTCTCTCATAGTTTTTTAATGAACGTGATGTTTTGAGAGGTGATACCCTGCTGCAACTGAAAATGTATTGTCTTTCGAAATTGTTTAGTCTCGCACATATTAAGCATTCCTCGAATGGAAAAATGCTGTCTCAGAAAAGTATCACAACTTAGATGTGTTATCACAATAAACGAAACACTTCGCTCTCCATCACATCATTGCAGCCAATGGAGAAATTTTTCAAATAGTCTGTCCACCTCTCGTTTCTTGTTACTAATATGCGTGTTTACATATCCACAAGAAGAAGTTGCGGGTTTGCATAACTCCCAATGGACCGTCCGGATTACCGAGGGTTCCGGATTAGCGAGTGTCCGGATTACCGGGGTTCTACTGTATCTGGATCCAAGGATTTGTGCCTTATGTGTGGGGAATGCGGAAAAGACAAAGAACTCTGGTTCCGCTGCTGTTTTTGTTCAGGTTGGGTGCACTCTGCTTGTAGTGCTGCAGAGTCAGCAGAAGATTTTATTTGCGACTTTTCTATCAATACCTGATTGCATTGTATGCCTAATTAACTACAAAAACTTTAATTCTTACTGGCCAAACCAGACTTAAACGGTTTTGTGCAAGGCATGTTTCTTTATTTACTTCCCTAATCATGCGCCCATGTTTATGTACGGCATAGCCCCCCCACCCCGTACGGGAATACCCCAACCGCTGGGGCAATTCCGTACAGTGTAACTTTTTTCTTTAATTTTTTTACAAAAAAATGAAGATAAATTATCCAGCCGTTTTGTGACGATTTGGTAGCCAATAAAACAAAGTAACATTCGATCATGTGTCTATGCTTCTATACTGAATATTATATGAGCTGTAATAAATCTCGCTTAAGTGTAGGGGAACTGGGGGCAGAACGGGATAGCGGGGTAAGACGGGATAGTGCCCTTATCTCGAATGGTGATACACAAACAATGGCGGAGAGACGTTTAACTATTCCTAAATACTGTCAAGAAAAAACGGCAGTCATTTTGACCACTTTGGACAGTGCCTTCTGAGTGTACAGGCTACACGTGTTGCTCCGGTGTGGGGTTTTGTAATTTTTCACAGATTTCTGTGCAAGGTAAGCTTTTAACCGTTACTTTAACGTTCTTGTTTGTTATTTATAGTCATAGTGCATGAAATTAACTACAAGACACGCGTGTAATACTATAAATATGTCAGCTTTTTGGCTCGGTGTACTCTTATTATCTAAAACGTGCTCTCGGGGCGGAACGGGACGGGGCAGAACGGGATGGTATCCCGTTCTGCCCCGTCATATCTTGACGAGAAAAGGTTTGTAAGCAATGATTCTTTTAAATTTCAGACGGTTCAAACGTACGTTAGGAAGACTGATTGACAAACATGGGATATCGGAGCGATTGAATTGGCTGTTGAAGCGGTTCTATCATCTAAAATGGGGTATTTGAAGGCTTCTAGACAATTCAACGTGCCAAAGACAACTATCGAAATATGCGTGAAGAAAGCCAAGAACAATCCGCAGTATAAAGTTAATACATCGGGTGGAAAATATAAAAATGTATTCACGCCAGAACAAGAAGAAGAACTGGTATCATATCTGAAGAATGTGGAGAGCAGGCGTTTTGGACTAACTACATAAGATCTTAGATCATAAATGGCCGAAAAAATGGGCTAACGCACAGATTCAGTAAAGAGACATGTGTAGCAGGACAAGACTGGATGAAAGGATTTCTTAAAGGCACCTTAGTTTGTCCATTCGCACTCCAGAAAATACGAGTGGCGCGCGTTCTATGGGATTCAATAAGATCGCAGTTTCGAAGATTAACTCTCTTCTTAACGACATTATTGATAAGCACAAGCTGACTCCCGACAAAATATTTAATTGCAATAAAACCGGAATCTCGGTTAATCCGAAAAGTTAGTCGAAAATAATAGCTCTTAAGGGAAAAAGGCAAGTGGGAGCTATTGTATCTGCTGAACGCGGAGAAACAGTGACGGTTGAGGTTTGCATGTCAGCTTTTGGATTGTACATGCCACCGATGCTTATCTTTCCTAGGATTTACAAAAAGCAAGAATTTGAGCTTGGTTTACCCCCAGGAGGATGAAGTGAAGTTCACCGTTCTGGTTGGATTACTGCTGAAATATTTCTAGTCTGGTTTGCTAAATTTATCGTCTTTTCGAAAGCCACAAAAGAATCCCCTGTTCTGCTCATTGTTGATGGACATTCCAGCCATACTATAAACCTGAAGCTGCTTGAAATGGCAAGAGAAAATGGTGTAATTCTTCTTCATTTACCTCCACACACTTCCCACAAGTTGCAGCTCTTGGATGTAACGTTTTTCAAGCCTCTCAGTCTCTACTACGGTGAGGAGGTTAGAAAGTGGCTAAGAAGTCATCCAGGAAAAGTCATTCCAGAACTTTTCCAGTTATCGACAATCTTTGGTGCGGCATTTTTACATGCTGCCATAATGCCAAACGCTATGAACGGTTTTAGGAAAACGGGGATATGGCCATCAGATCTAAACGTTTCTTCAGGCGTAGACTTCCTGCCTTCTGCGACAACTGACATTCAGGAATACAAGGAATGTTCCGCAGAAAAGACTACCAATGGTAACAATATTGATTCGACAACTGACTCACTAGGGTGCACTGAGCAACAGAACAAGAAGGCGAAAATCCAAGGCAACTCCAGCAACGAACCACAACCTGGATGTTCATGGGAGCAAGATTCTCCGACAATTTGCTCAAATTCCCAGGCAAAGTCAGATTTTCGGACATCACCTGAAGCTCTGATATCAATTCCAGTAATCAAGAGAAATAAAAGGCGGACTTCAAGGAAAAAAGGAAAAACCGTCATATTAACAGATTCTCCTTACAAGAATGAATTGCAGAATTCTATTTTCAAGAAAAACAAAAAAAAGTTAAAGAGCGCAAAAACAGTGAAAAACTGATACTAAAAATAAGTCAGTTAAGAAAAACTTATTCAAGAAGTCAAAGTGCACAAATAAATCAAATAAGATGAGCGTGGAGGCTAGTGAAACACACATAGAAGATGATGAGTGTATTTACTGTGGGGAATGTTACTCCATTTCAAATGAAGGTTGGGTTGCCTGCCAAAAATGTTTTAAGTGGGCGCACAACTCGTGTGCCGGTATAGACAACGAAGACGACGAGGAAATTTTAATTTGTGAACTTTGCCAGGACAACTAGTTTACTTTTTTATGAATATACTAAAAATAAATTTTCTGCTTCAAACATGGCAATGGGTTTTATTCCTAATAATTTTCCCTATGATTTTTTTATATTTTCTGTTAACTATCGAAGAAACAATGTCGTTTTTAAGGTTTAAGGCGATAATTCCAATTGTTTTTCAATGTTTTTAGTGATAGAATTCAATAAAAAAAACTCTATCCCGTTCTGCCCCGTACGTGGGGCGGAACGGGAAATATGTAGACTTTCTTTAAAATACATAAAAATAAACAATATATATAATTATAAGTACCTCAAATGTCAAAATTGTTCTTTAACCTTATAAAGTTATGTTTTATGACTTCATTAGGTGTTTATTTTATTTACCTGCTTTTTTAAAAATGGTTAAACAAAAAATATCCCGTTCCGCCCCGCCTTCCCCTACGCCATTACCCCGCTCTCCCCTAATCAAGGCACAGGAAAGTTTTTGCCCAACACTTATCAAAAATAGATATTTATTTACATTTCCTGATATACCTTGTGAGTTATCTTTGTAATGTGCATCTGCTAACATTTACGTAATTATTTTCATTTTTCTTTATCTCAATGAATTGAGATCAAACATAAGTTTTCCAACAAAATATTCGACGGAAAATACCCTCTATTTTCGAACAAAATTTCGGTTCTCGAACAGAAGAGAGAAAAACAGTCGAAGTGATCGCTGACGAAATGTAAATATGTTTTGTTGACCGCTGAGCTGGATGGTGCTGTACTTTCGCTATAATTGTTATTGATATTAGGTTTGACTGTGCATCGTAAACTCTGCAGTTATTCTATGTCAGGTTATGCAATTTTAATTAAGATAGCCAAGAGAGAAGGAAATAGTTCAGATGTTTTAAAAATGGTTCTTAATAGAGACAAAACGAAAAGAAAATTAGGTCAATTTCTAGTTAAGTGTCTCCCCTCAAATATCGTCGAAATCGGGCCATAAACACTTGAGAAAAAAAAGCCAAACTGTGTGAAACTAGAAATTTACCAAAAATTACTACACAGCTACATTGCAAGATTCTGGTTAATGAAATCATTTCAGAGAAACTTGACTGAAGTCCCAGAATATAAGCGACGAATACGAATGAAATACTTGTATTAATTCCCCAAGATTTTAGAGATCAAGATCCTAAGACATCATATTTCATTGTACGAAATTTATTTCTTGGAATGAGTCTCTTCAACAACTTAACACGGACTTAGTTTAAATAAATGCTACTCACGTTTCACATGACTTCATCAGATGACGTTTTCAGTAACTAACTGTTTGTTTCCATATAATTCCTCGCGAAGATTATGCAGTAAACAGGCTAAGTCCATTTGTTTCAATCTGCACAAATGGTACAAATACAGCAAACGTACGCTTCCAGCGCTTCATTTTGCTTTATTGTCGAAATGGTCGAAATAATCGTAAATCGTGATTGCCACCAGCGAGGGCTCAAGTCGGCCCCGTAAATGGAAAACTTAAGATCCTGTGTCATTGACAGCAATTTTTGTAACTTTCCTTCGTGTTCGTTGTATTAATTTATCAAAATTAATGTGTATTTAAAAGGTTGACTTAAGCATTTATTTTAGCTGAAGTAAGACAATTATATGGTACGAGTTAAATGTTGCTTGCATTCTGCAAGCATATCGACAACACTAATTTCAAGTCGACATCATTTCGAGAGGGTCCTCAAAAAAAAAGGATAGAAAATAATTTTAAAATTTGCTGCAATTTATCCATCCGGCATCGAACCCGGCTCTTCCTGGTAATACTTACTATGCAGCACAACAGAAGATCATCATCTTTAACTACATGTGAAAATTGAAGCAGAAATATTGGCTGCAACTGCCTCAAACGACGTCCAACTTTTCCCTTATATTCCTTATGAGAGAAATGTTATTGTGTTCTGGCATCGAACCCAGGAATAGTAGGGTCTTGTGAAAATTTTTTTCTTAAACCAATTCTTACCATACATCTTCCAGCCAAGCACGAACTTCCTATCATTTTGATAAGTGCATCAAAAAAAATATTGGAAAACTACTCCCATGTATTTTAAAGGTCAGATATTTGCATCGTCCTAGCATCGAACCCAGGCTATTTTCTGTGAAAGTCAATTATGTTTCCGATAGATCATGACCATATATATTGGCTCCTAGAGTTTCCATTCTCTACCTATCCGGGAAGTGTTTTTTAAAAATTCCGGAAAATCTAAGCAATGCATTTAAATGGAAAAAAATCGGGAATATGAGGCCCTCTGGAATCAAACCCATGACACTGAGGTTCAAAATCGCAATTTTTCTGGTGGTTACACGTTATGGCCAATATGTCGTAAAAATTTCATGTCAATGGTGCTTGTGGTTTAGCCTGTGAATTTGTATCCTATCTATATATATATATATGACTGAATCCGGAGAAGCATCTATATATAATAGATATCAATAGGGTGTGGGGAAATGACCGTGAAAGAAGCACGCCCAGTGCAGAACTAGTGTAGAAGTAAAATTATCAATATCAAAGTACAATAGTTGCTTTAAAGAATTAATTGATAGCATTCCAGCTACGCTATCGCTCCTACCGCTAAGGTCAGGGGTTCGAATCCCGGCTGATCCGACTTATTCAATCAGGGAATGGTTGTGTGTGTTCATTGTTGCCATTTGCATCGGTGAAGCACCTACTGATAAGTTCATCAGAGCTTAGGAGAACTTCGCTGATAGAAGCATGTTAAAGTGAAATTTTGCTGCATTGAAGGAAATTCGAACTACCTGGGTCATCCTCCACTTGTGGAAATATATGGAGTCTGCCCTCCATGGCAAAGGATGCTCCTGAAATGGTACAGAAAAGACTCCTCTGGAGGGTTATTGCCATTTTGAAGGAAATACTGCTTCCAGGACGTGTATCAAGCATTGTGCGTATATTCGAAACTATGAATTTTTCTTCTCATCGATGGGAGTTGAATCGAGAAGCCATTCTGAAATTCTCTCCCTTGTAACCCTCAAAGTTCCTTGTGTATCTACCCGCAGCTGCAAACTCTTTGAAGTTCCCTACCTACCAAAAAACTATCTCTATCACCTTCCAATCTTCCGCATCATGCACTCACTAAATAGAACCTGCTAGAATGTTGACATCTTCCATCTCTCTTTAGACACATTTAAAAAGGTCATCAAATCTAAACTGTAAAACTTTCAACCTACCTCTTTAACCTGTATATGATCTGTTCTCTTTTGTATGAACTCATTTGTGTAAGTCTTCTTTCTTTTTTAAGGTTAGTCGTAATACTTTTATAAATGTATCTTCTGTTCTTTTGTTATTATATAATATGTATGATTCTTGAAAAGGGCAATACTTGCCCGTGAAATAAACTATTATTATTATTAAATAAACTATTATTATTATTAAATACACTATTATTATTGCCCTCCCCAATGAGGGTCTATCGGAAACGATTCCCAAAGCTGGCCATCAAACCAATGTCCCTCCACAGGGCTCTCTCGTACGTCTTACCAGCAGGCAAAGTACTCTCGATGTTTGATTGGGAGGAGAAGCAGATAAGCATTACAAATCTGGATGCAGGCTACAGTAGGTAGGCCAAGGGAAAGAAGGTGGACTGTCGGTAAATACTGTCTTTAAGAATCTCGGGCATTTGATTTCTACAGGTGAGTCACCTGATTCTTAAATTAAATGGATTAACATCAGCCGCAAGAAGGCGTTGGGAACATGCTACAAGGGGACTAGCATCTTCAAAGGGAATTGAGGTAGAGTGACTTCAATAGATTTGCGGAGTTGTTGTCTTTCGTCACCACCGATCCACTTTTGGGCCACTTTGATCCATTAAACCTCCAAAAGCCTCAAGGCGATGTCTTCTTCTAAGGGAGAGCAAGCTGGGTCCGTTTATGCTGTAGAGCAGATATTACCACTGGTGGGGCGATTCACTACTAGAACTAGTTCTTAATAATTCTGAATCTGTCTGTCTGTAAAGTATTCTGCCCCAAGGCCAGTTGGCAACCTACCATCTCTAACATAAGCTATTACAAGCTACTAGAAGAGGGATGAAGCTTTCTAGACAGGATGATGAGAGACATAGTTTCCCCTTACCTCACCACAGAATGCTATAAGCAGTACATGGTCCACATAAGCGAAACACCATGACACTACGATTAGCACTTTTCTTAATATTCCATAAAAAGAGACCTTGATTAGGGCTACTATCCAGTGTTCTTATATCTCAGTAGGTTTCATTTCATCACAGCCATGATCAAGACTAAAGTAAACAAAAGATATATTTTTCTCTATCCTATACCATAAGTAGCATGAAAATTATTCTATTCATCAGAATATGGTTGCAGGAGCACCTTTATGTCACCAAGCACAAAATATACCCCATCGCATGCCCAAACATGAAGAGGCGATTTATAGGTAGGTTTGCTTCAGATAGTAAGAACCTTTTCATCTCCAGTGTAAGTTTAATTTAAGTGCTCAGAATCCCATTTTCTTTTGAATTTGCAGTTAATAAATATGTGAAACATAGTTAGCTTGTGTGAAATATGTAAGATGAAAATGTCTGCCTGCTGTAAAAACTCAACTCCAGCGACTGATATTAATTGCATGATGTACGTATGCTGTAACAATTTTTGTAAGTGCTAGAGAACTTGTAAAGGCAACATTTATGAAAATTAATTCTATTTATGGATCAGCTGTGTAAGAAGGGATCCATAGTAAGGCCGCAGAAGTAGAAAATATGGCATATAGCTGCCAATTGTAATTTAGACCAATATAAAAATAAATATTTATCTTTAATATCCAGACAAAATAAATGGGGGAATGCCCTGGGGATTTCTAGTACTTCTTATTCAATCATTTTTAATTTTGAGTTCAATAGTATAAAGGACTTTACATTGACGTATAAAAATGGGAAAATTACAAGAAACATTCAAAGTAAATAAAATGTAAGTTAAGCATTTATTTCCTTTCATGAAATGAATTTTACTTATTCCAAAGAAGATTAAAAAGTTATTGATTAAAACATATGTAAAAAAGGTTTTTCATGGGATGTTTTTTTATAATTAAAATTATTTTAATTTGGAGGTGTTAAAAAATAAAAATGCACAGAGACAGCATAAATCGTTCTATGTATTCATTTTGCAGATACAATCCTTTGCAAAATCAAACAAATCACCATTTAACTATACCAGGTCAATGCAGTTTCAGTAATATTTCTTGTTTGAGAAGCATATCAAAATCCTCTCTCCAATCATGTGTACACAACAAATGATCTTCAAATTAGACAGGTGTTCTATTTGCATCATCTAATTATTTGACACTTGGATGGAAGTAAAACCTGGATTCATCCATTCTTCTTTTACCATAAGACATCGTAAGTAGTTAGAACAAAGCAAATCTCTCATTCAAATCAAAACATTCTTGTGCATACAAAAACTAGTTATGCACTCAAACTTGGCAATAGTTCCCATTTCAGACATCTTCTTCTACACTCATAACAAATTAAATACTCATCATGATCAAATGATATTTGCTGATCAATTCAAAAGCAATATCCATAACAAATTATTTAAAAAAACACAATTTGCTGCAGTTTCCACAAATGATTTCATACTGCAAGATAACAAATCATTAGGTTATTAACTTAATGGTAATACTTGAGGACGTCATAAAATTAATAACATAGAAATACAAAATTATTCACACTGTAAGGATAAAAAAATTAATGGTTAATTCCTAGCAACTAACATTCCACATAATTTAAACAACAGAAAAGTCAACAATCTTGCTTACAGAAATAAATACAAAATATATTAAAAAACTATATAAGGTATGGTCCCAGTATTTTGTTTAAAATGAAATCTTAATTATGCTTGACTTTTGGAAAGGAAAATTTTCTCCTAGGGTCTCAGATGTGTCTGTTGAGAATCACAATACAAGATTTCACCACATAAAACTTTAGAAAATTCATTTGTAGAAAAAAATTAGCAACGGAATTTATATACCAAAGCTGTTAACAGATAATAGCTAAAAAAAACAATAGCTTCCTGTCACGTGAACAATGAAAGAATAACAGGAAGTGTAGAAAGTGTCAGATGCTGACTCTCATGACCTCAGTGTCATTTTTTATAAAAAAATCATTTCAAAGCTGCCTACATTATTCACTTCGTGTTAATTGACATGCTGCTTCAATGTGTTTTAATTTTCATCTAAAAATTTTTGATTCAAAGTTATTCTTCAACTCATTGACTATGTCCATACATTACAACATGGTGTATATAATGCAGCAAGTTTCATACATTAAAAATTGATTAAATTTATAAACACTGATGAAAGAAATCCAGTCGTAAGAGAAGATCCGTGCCTTTTTCTGAATATAGAAAAAGATTTACATGGAAACTGAGAGTAAATATTCTAATGCAAAATGGATGAGAAAAAAAACAAAATGAAAGAATACCTGGAAGAATTGTAAATGCAAATTTCATCATCTAGATTCACAAACCATTGCAATCTTACACATATGAACCTGCATTCAAAACTGTTTACAGCATGATTGGGCTGATGATGGCTCCATGCAAATTTGAGAGGAGTACAAACTACATCTTCTGTTGCTTCATTTTCACTGATTGACCAGAAAAAATTCTTCCTACGACTCAGTCCAGTTTCTGAAACACTCAAGAGACACTAGATTGAGTACAAAGTGTCTTTGTCAGCTACAGAATTAATTTTCTTCTCTCCAAAATCACTGACATTGGCAATTGAGTCACTACTCTCTCTCAGACGATCTTAAATAAAAAATTACAAACCCTATAAAATCATCCAAACGTGAAACACTCACCTACCATCTCTCACACCTCTACGTCCTTGGAAAATTTCTACCAATACCCAACCTTAAAAATGGGATGGATTAATAATACATGCCAAGTACAATCAAAATCTTTTGGCTTATGCATTGAAATATACAGTGTCGGTTTCAGGAAACCTAAAATTGCAAGAAATCGGCTGGTTGATGAGTTATGCAATATTGCAAGCAATCTTTACAAAAACTGCTGGGATATTTTAAAAAAATCATTTCTGTAATGTGTATAAATATGGTCTTAGTAACAAATTACGTAAAATGCAACAAATAGGCACCAAAATGTTTGGCAATGGATAAGATAGCTGCTTGTATAAATACTTTGATCGAACCTTTCTCAATGACATATAATAAATATGCATATTTAAAATCATGCTGCGATCAGAAAATTTTGGGGCTCACGGCTCTTATTCATAGTTCCATTCTACAAAATATCTTCATTAGACGTTTCCTTTTCCAGCTAATGTTCCATTTCGAATTACTTCACAAAAGAAATTTTTCAGCCAAAGAGACGGAAAATGTTTGAGAAAATTTGAGGGAAGACATATTCATAGTAGAACAGGAAGTTTAGTGGAATTATAACCTAATTTTTAATTTCCTGGTCATCCATTCCACAAATTACTCTCTATGAAATTCTTTAGATAGGTTTTTAATTGAAGTAAACCAGAAACGATTCAAACTATTAGTATTCAAGAAGGTAGTATAAAGGAAGTTACCTTTAAGAACACCAGCATTCCACTTGGTTGAGCTTTCTTCCCATCTCAAACTTGCTAGCAATACACGCTACAAAATTGACTAAGTTTTCCTCGAGTAATCGGATAGAAATCAAGGAGTGACTGGGAGTAAACTCCTTATAACGCCCGAAAATCTTATTAGGACACGAGGGGGAAGTCAAAATTTAAGACCCTAATGGTATTCGAGAATACAAAAGTTTTTTTTTGTTCCACTTTCAGAAATGCTTGGCATCAATTGTCCAATTTCCAATTGACAATTAGTTTTTCAAGATTTCTAACACTTTATTATTGGCCTGTTTAAATGGAATGCATAATTTTAATATTTTATTCTGTATTGATATTCATGCAGGTAATCTCCTTTCCTGCTGGGAAAAAAAAATTGTCCTTAAAGTTGGAACGCAAAGATTCCTCAATGTCTCGTGGAAGTAGTCTAGGTGAGCACCATCCTATGGCACAGCACTGCCAGTCTGTCACCGTCTACCATTTAATACACTTATAATGGCAAAGGGAGCACCACAAAAATCCACACACTGTTGCGCATTCATGCAAGCACAATTTCTCACACCTCTCTCTCACAAGCTGTCCGTCTCGTTGAACAGGAGAATAAATCTTTATCTTCCTGCCTTCAGTCCACAATCATGTCCTTTTCATTTGTTAAACTAGTTCTATACTCTTTTGACGACCCTGTATCAAATTGCATTGAGCGCCCCAATCCTCACCACTATTGCAGCAGCATGCATTCCATACGATTATAAACTCTGGACACTGGTAAAAAAATCTTCACATTCATAACTAACACTACTGCCTTTGATAAATAGATTGGGTTAGTGTTTCTTAGTACGGATTATACATATATACTTCTTCTAATAGTTAGCCATCCATCCTAATCCTTCGTCAGTATAACTGACACATTTTCAGGAACAAGTTTATCTAATTGATTGAATTCCTCTGGTCCTTTACTTCCGTAAGCTGCCAATGCCAGCGATGCTTCCACCACTCATGTTGAGGCTGACACTACTGCTGCGGTTTGCCTTCTCTGCCATTTTCTCGGCCTTACGTTGCATGCGCTCTTTCTCCTTGCGCTCTCTTTCAGCTTGCTTTTTCTCCCTCTCAACCTAAATTGAGATAAAACATAAATAAATTTCAACAAAATCAAAGTATAATAATGGATGTTGATAGAAAATGTGTAAAACTTTCTCTCCATTCACCAAAATGTGACTGATTTATCAAAATGAAATTCAAATACTTCATTGTGGTAAGAAACAAACTGGAAGCTGATTTAAAAATATAATAGGTAAACAAGATTACATGAGAAAAACATAAAACACTTAGAGACAAAACAGAAATAGAAGATGTTTTAACAGAAACTGTTCCTGACATAATATATATATGTACTGAATAGAAACATTTACTAAGTAATATTTCCTTCACTTTCCTTAAGTTTCTTTTGTCTAATATGATATTGAACATAATCTAGCACTCTTTCTCATTGGACTCTAAATGTAAAATGTTTGATTCACAATATGAGGCATGAATTTGAATTAGTCAAGGTTAAATAATTAAAAAATTCTCCAACATATTTCATTAGTTCTAGGGTTCGAAACATTTTCTGATAACTTAACCTCAAATAACTTATCGATAACACCTACTTGCACTCGAAGCTCCTTCAGCTTTCTTTTCAGGCGACTCTTATCCTCGCCAGACACACCAAGAGCTTTCATTTCTCGGGATTCCAAATTCAGAAGAGCACAGCCATTAACACGTTCCTCCATGAATCGAGGGATGTGTTGCTCAAGACCCAACGCCAACAGCCACTGGCACACCTGATGGCAAAGTGTCGTATTGTATTATCAAAAGGTAACACAGAAGCACTTAAAGTGATACTTCCAAGAACAAGTTTGAATTTAGAAAATATCGTTCAGATAAAAAGAGACGAGAACTGTAGAAATAAGATGATAAATGTGTTTTTCTGAGCATAAATTCTAATTTGTTTACGTTTTTGCAGTCACATTATAAATAGTAAGTGAAACATCCCCAGAGAAGAGATTAGACTGCCAGAAATTTTAAAGAATAGTTTACAGTGTGTAGTTCATAGGACTTTGAAAAAGTTCCAAAAAGATGATCATTGTCCTATGCTAAAAGTTACTGATATGTCTCTCGGTAATTTTTTTGTTAACATTGTAAATGTATTGACAAAAGGTTAGTGATTAGGAAATGGTTAACATAAACCACCAAATCAAAGGAATCAATAGGCTCAATTTTGTAATTTAGCATTATGTTCAGAACTTAATGTTGAGCAGAATAAATCTTGGTGTTTTTAACCAATAATTTTGTGACAATTCTACTCAAAACTGAATTACATTATAATGCTAAATTAAAAAAAAAATTGAACTAATATTTTGGGTAAGAGAATCTTAATAACAAATGTGGAAAACGGGGAAGTAGAGAATGAATCAACATGACTAGGACTTAAAACTATAATTTTCAAGATTCATTGTGGATGCTCCAACAGAAAGAACAACCTAGCTGAATATTTTTATGAGGTTTTTTTTATTCAAACAAGATAGGATGCAAGCTCACTAGCAATAAAGGTAACCGAGAAGAGGGATAGTAAATAGAGAAGTACAAGCTGAGAAACTGACAGAGAATGCCTTGAAGGGCTACAATAAACTATTTTTCTGATTCTTAATCAACGATATTTATACTAAAATTGAAGAATGCTAATTCAACTAAAATAATAACTAACTCACACATCATTTGTACTTCATAAGAAAGATATCCTGCATCATTATACACTTGCCTTCTAAATAACTTAACAGTAACAGTGTTTTATGATGTTAAATTTTGGATAGTTATGTAATTTATTTTGCATTAAACTACACAATCATACAGATATGATACGTATGTACTATTTAAAGGGATAATGACCATATTTAAACAAAATACAAATGAAGAATCATCAGAAGAGAACTGACAACATGAACAAGGAATTCTGATATCGTACCTGTTCCCTGGACCATTCACTGACAGGAGCACTCTGCCACATGTGAGACATGGATTTCTTCTCTGTGGAAGGAGGAGTCGAAGTAGGAAGAATGGGTTCCTGCATTCCAGAATAAGCCCAAACATCACTAGGCATATGAATATCTGTGATAAAGAAAAATTCAGAAATACATAAGTAAATATTTAAAGCTGATCGTAAAAACCATTGATACAATTTTTCATTCACAAAATGCATTAAATAGTTAAAACTACAAGTATATAAATGCATATTTATCTTGATATTAAAAATAACAGTGATTAAGTCTAATTATTTAATGAAGATACAACAAATCCTATTAGCCAAAAACTTATCTGGTAAAAATATTTCATGGGGAGCTTTTCTTATAATCTAGCAGAAATCTAGATGAAAAGTGACTGAAAAACCTGTGTATTGCATAAGGCAAAGCACAGTGTTCACATCATTTATTAATAAATTAAGATTGTGATCACTTACCATATCTACCATCTCTTTCTGGGGTTCTTGCGAGAGCATGAGGAGATGCGCTACAGGAAGATGACGAAAGAGAAGACGGAGATGGAGGAGCTATTCCATCGCCAATTCTCTGAGGAGAAGTTCTTCCTTGTTGCCACGGTGATGTATTTACAGCTAAATTTTGACTTAAGGGAACCTTTTTCACTGTAAAGAAAAATAGATCATCGTTAATTAGATATGAAACTAAATATTTTTCAAAATTAACAGGAATAATCAATAAATATAAAACTTTTGCCTGCATTCTAAATTATAAATAAACACTGAAATATAGATGAATTATTATGAAGTATAATAGTGATGAGATTAGAACATTTTCAAATGCATGAAATAAATAAAAAAGAATGTCTGAATCAAAAGGAAGATTTACATGTATACTGCTGAATCTTTCTTCTCTCTATCTTAAAATTTCATCTTAACTTTCAAATGATCCCTGAAGTTTATGCGTTGCCTTAATTTTTATTTTGCATATAAGATTTAGATATTTTCTTACACTATATGAAAGAGAAATATACAGTATGATTCACAATTTGTAGAGCATTAGAACTGAGAAATGTATGAAGTAAAGACATTTACTGGTTTTTGATGCATTCAAGGATCAGAAACTCATCAAATGTTTGAACAGTTTGATAGAAAGAGAATGACTGCAAAGCTACCTGTGTATATGCTCTATGAGTACTGGAGAGACCCATGCAGTTTTAAGAATAAAAGGGAATTTATGAAAAGATATACGGGCAAGTTAAGATGTTTGCAAGGATAGAGAAATGGAGGAGTTGATAAATGATGTAATTAGGGCGAATCAGAAATAGAAGTCTGCATGTAGATGAAGATATATGCAAGAAATAGCAAACAACCTTCATGGATACCCTAGGTTAAGTAATGTATCTTCTTACCTCTAGCATTTGCTTCCTGCACCGCCTGCCTGATCTCCTCCACTAGTGTGGCTGGAACAGAAGAAACTGAAGAGGAACCAGTTTTTCCAGGTCCAGTTCCCGAGGACTCTGAGTCGGAGCCAGATCCACCCCTCTGCTCCCCAGCGGACAGCCTTCTTTCCCTCTCCGCAAGCACCTGCTTCAGCTGCTCCGCAAGAGAAGGAGGAGGGCCAGTGGGGGGTCCTCCGTGGGCATGAGGATACATCTGGTGCTGCACCTGTTGGGAATGTGCCCTTGCCGTTCCCCAAGTGTCCGGAGGCTGCCTGTGGTGCGAGTGGATTACCTGCGAGGGGGAAGTGATTGAAGTAGAGGTGGGGACACAATTGGCAGAATTGGACAATTGCTGAGAAGCTGCTGGCTGCTGAGATGCTAGCTGTTGCTGTGGGTGAGAATTCTGCTGCAAAAGATAAGAGAATAGCAACTGTGATGATTTGTATAGCAAATGTGGAAAAGGCTTAAAATAATATTTGCTATAAAAAGCAAAATAAGCTAAAATTAACAGAAACTGTTCTGCATTTCTCTTATCGCAAATAATCATCTATGAACCAAAAGAATGCAATAGTGCAGAGCATAAAATTTTTATATTTTCAGAAATAATAAAATACAACTTAATTGTAACTCTCCAACTTCATTGCCAATGTTTAGAGATTAGGAAACTCATACTGAATGCAGATCTTCAAAAAACATACAACCGCATTGAAGTAAATAAAAGAATAAAATATCATAATCTCCTGAAGATTTCTAATTACCATTTAATTAATATCATTTAATTACCATCCTTCTATTCAAATACTTAACAGCATGTGCTTAAGAACGAGTTTCTTTTCACAAATACATACTGCAAGGAATTGAATATGTCTAAGTAATTGACCCTATCTCTACTTCAATGATAAAGCCGTAAGTTGAATGACTTTCGAGAAATATTCAAGATCATGTCATCGCATTCTGAAAATTCAAGTAACGTTCTAATTGATTACTCATTACAAGGATCCAACTTTATTTATTTTGCTAGAGGGATTTTTCTAAGGGATCAGACTAACTCTGTGAATGTGTTGCAACACAAAATTAATACAAACATGGTTAATCCTTGGCTAAAAATGAATATGTACTCAGATCACTTGAAATTGAACCGCTCTTAGTATGACTAATTGCAAAGAATTTCAATTACAAAATCAGCAAAGATAGAAGTGCCAACAAGTATGAAAAATTAGACAGAATCCTGACTAGCTAAACACCTTCTTGTGCAAAGTTTAAGTTACCTTATATCATTTGCAGAATCCTGACTAAACAAAATAAGAAATATCAATGAAATAAATACGCATGATCTGATTATTCAGGAATGAACGCAAAGAGATAAAAATAAGCAAAATATGCAACAAAATATTTTTTAATAATACTTCAAAAGGGAAAGTAAATTCCAGAAAATGAAAGAAATATTTGGATGCTAAATAGGCACACAAAACAGGGCAAACTCATTTTCCTGAAGTCACAGCAACTAGAAGATAAGTATTCCTTGAATCTACAACAGTATTCATTACAAGAAAGAGCATTTACTATTGCAGAAAAACATGTTTAGCTACCCTGTAATGAAGAAGAAGAAAGGTAACACACATAGATAAATAAAGAGAAACTAATTCAGAAATATACTCTTTGACCTTTTTGTGCTCGTTGCTGTCTATATACAAATATCTATATCCTAAGCAGTGAACAAACGTTTTGTGAAAACGAAAGAAATTTCCAACAAAAGAATAAATGTTATGTATATACAATTCAGGTATAAGGATTGATAGTAGCGGTAGAATAGGTTCTATGTATACTAGTATTTCACCCTTCTCAACCCATAAGGGCTTTGAACCCATCCTTCAGCTACTGTTAGAGGAAAGGTCTGTGCTTTGGAGCAGCAGTCAGTTATTTGCAAAATTAAATTATTTTTAATAATTCTTTTTAATTTGAAACTTTCATACCAGCAAAGAATACAGTCAAATTCTGTTAATGAGAGCTGACAAAAATTGGAAAAGTACTCGTTATAGCCGATCTCTAACACTAAATGTCCGTCTTATTGAATCCAACCGCAGAATTGTAGTTTTTAATCCTTAGGAAAATGATTTAGAATGCCTAAAAAAGTATGTCTGCATCAAAAATATTATTTCATTAATTCATAAACTGTAACCAAAATGTGTCCTCTAATATAAAATGTGGAAAATTATTGCTCAATAATTGTCAAAAAGTAATGCTTTATGATTAGATAATCCTAATTCGTATCAAATTGCTTTCTCGAGTTATTTTTCATTCACACGCTACACAAGCAATGACTGTCACGTAGGAGGGGGAGAGATTACCCTTGGAATCCATATCAGCATTGGATTTATCTTATATGTTCCCACCCATCCTGGGTCAAATGATTTGGTGCCAAGTTCTGTACGAAAACAAATCCCACAGTTGGATATGATGGGAACTCAATTAAAAATTCCGGCACTGACTAGAGGGGTCATGACCAAAAAGAAACAAGAGACGAGGAGATGTATGGAGGGACAAAGGGGAGAGTGAAACTCGTGAGACGTTTCTAATCAAAGCACCATGAAGCATTTTTGCTGAGTGAGGCTAGTTGTGGGGAAAAATGCACAAATTAGGTAAGGATAATTTTTGCGTTTAATTATTTTCTTCTCTTTGAAGAGATAATGCCCCTCCGATTACTGTTTTCTTGTCAGACTAAAATCACTTGCTATAATACAACTCTTGTTATACGCCATACTCGTTATAACAAACTTCTACTGTATGAAGTAGATATGAATATTTCAATAAAATTATCAAAATAATACTGAGAGAAGATAAAGAATCTCAGTCTATTGGCAGTAATTATCAGAACAAAAGAAAAGCAGCTAGGTACGTAGTCGGAAAACATGGGAAAGCCGAAAGTGTAAGTAAAATGTTAAACCATTTGAAGTGGGAATCTCTAGAGTCAAGAAGAAAGACATATAGATTAGCCAGGATGTACAAAACATGGAAATCAGAAGAGGGCTGGGATGAACTTCGTGGCAGATTTGAACTTCCTAATTATGTAGGACGCGGCAACCATAGTTTTAAATCAAGGAACGTGAGCAGAAAACAGACATAGCGAAATTTTCTTTCATTAATAGGGGTATTAGGGAATGGAACTCTTTACCCGGTGAATTTCTCATGCCAATGCCTAAAAATTTAAAAGTTTTCAAAAATAAGCTTCTATCAAAATGTATGTAATTATTTAAAAAAATGTGGTTCACGGCTACCTCTGCTGTATTATTACTATTATATAGAGTTGTATTGTTATATTCCATGTTTATGAATGTGACTATATGGATATTCTACCATGTATTGTATTATTTTATATTGACAGATCTCATACATATTTATGTATGAGAGTTCTTATTGATGTTTTATGATATTTTTTTGTACTTGTAATGTATGTATGTATTATAGTTTAATTGTACAGCCTACGGGAGGTTTTTGGAGGGGTCTCCCTCCCGTCTTTGGGCGAATGCCAGGTTTAAAATCATTTTTATGTTCCCTCCTAACGTTGCCACCTGGCCTGAAGGCCAACTTGCAACGTGAACTTAAATAAATAAATAAATAATTCAGGGAGAACTATTAAATATAGATTAAGTAATCATTATAGAGGAAGACATCTTTGAAAAACAACTTCTCCAGAAAGAAGTTTCATTACTTGTGATTTAACTATTCTACAGAAAGTAAAAATATTATTACCACACACTAGTAACAATAATTAATGAAAAGGACAAAAATAAAATAAAATAGTAATATTTTAGTACACATTCCGAGAAGAATTAAATTTTGAAGGGAAAAAATGACACAGGTTGTGCCATCTACAAATGAAACTCCATTTTCCTGTTAATTCTCAGTTCTGAATATTGATATTACAGCTAGATATCTTAACAAAAATGAAAAGAAGAATGAAAAGAGCAACTCCGTTAGCACACCTGAGGATAATTATTCTGTACAGCTGCAGGGGCTTGGTGATGGCTGGGGGCATTGTTAGGAGCCGGTTGAAACGAAGAGAGGTGAGTGTTAGGCACTGAATTGGCTAGAAGAGTAGTTGGCCGAGAAGTCTGGACTATCAGAGTTGCACCAGTGTGAGTCTCGACGGACATGGCGTGGGAATCTGTGATGACCGAATGAGACACAGACGTTGCCACCATTTTCGATTCCACTGTGGTCTCCCCATCTTCCATGGAATGGTAACTCTCGTCCAGATTATACTCCTGAAAATATAGAATACATTGAAGAAAGGGAAATTGCAATAAAATACACGCTATTGCAAAGATCTATCAATTGATACACGATTTAATGAATAAAATTTTAAATTTACCAAACACATGATATTTATGATGAAATTATGATTGCAATTAATAAACAGTGTAAGATGTGATTCAGATTTCGGTAATGAATCTGTATGAAATTCATGTATTACCCATGGCCAAAAAATTGTATATCCTCTACTTCCCAGTATTTAAACACATCTTGTCCAATATAAAGTATTTCAATTTAAACAATTCGAAACTGTTAGCTTAAAGTAATAATTTAGCTATTCATGGTTCTCTTATAATTTTAGAACGTACATTAAGAACAAGTCCATGAACTATAACATTATATATAAACATATTATTCAACCCAGAATGACTATAACACTTTTCAGCTTGAATTGGTTTTATATTACTTACAGAACTGCTATTGCTCAAAGCCCCAGAGCTTCCCTTGCGGACAGGCACGTTGGAAGAGGAGGAATTAGATGAGGAAGAAGATGCCATGACAGGAGCAGATGAGGGAAGCTGCCTTCCAGCGAGACCACCTCTTGTAGCCAAATCTGCCTTGGCTTTGGATGCAGACACGTCAAGGAGTTCATGGGGTGGTACAGCACGGTCTAACTCTTCTTTGACTGGCATCTTGTGGCACAGGATGAGAGAAGTTTAGCAATTTATCTAAGTATGCAAGATTTAGCAACAACATCTAAGCTTGGAGCAGTGGTGTAGTGGAGTGGGAACGCATGGGAACACGTTCCCACAGTGGTTTTCTACAGTTAAAAAATTAATATAAATTGCTAAATATTGAGTTGGTAGAAAATAATTGTAATAATAATAATTGTAATTAATAAAACAATACTTAACAAACATTTGTAAACTCAATTAATGTTGATACGACTTTCCTTATAATTTGACAAATATATTTAGCATTCCCACACTGGAAAATTTTCCACTACACCACTGGCTTGGAGCCAATAAACACTCATATTTTGATTGACAATTAATTTCACTTGCACCTATTGGTACAAAACCTCATCTAAATAAATAAAAATTTTAATGCAAGATTTTTCTTCATAAGCAAACTATGAAAATATCGTAGCTTAGTTCTACTCACTTACAATATTTATTCCAGAGGAACTTAATATAATCATTTCCCTGAGCTGACTTAGGAAATGAATTTGAACATACCCAAATTAATTACCCATTCATACCTCTATAAATCAATTTATTTAAAGTTGAATTATTTTCAAAGAAAACTTTCAGAATAAAATAACAGCTGAAAAATTGCCTTTCACAATGAGATAAACATAAATAGAACAGCATCTTACATCAATAAAATAAGATACGAAAAATCTATTAAAACTCGAGCTAATGCTGGTAATATGGTATTTACTTGAAAATAACCTGCCATTGAATGTGATGCGTACCCCAAATTTCTAATGTTCCAAATAGAAACATCATTCACCGGTGAAAGACATGTGGACACACCATTTTCAGCACCAAATAGATGTTTATTACACATGCATATGATGCCATACATGTACGTATATTTATACCCATATGCACTATACATATGCAAAATACCGTTAAGATGTTCATGCCGAAAGTCCAACGAAAGTGCTCACATTAACCAACTTAAAAGAAGTTATTTGAAAAGTAGAATTGGCTGGCAGATCCACTTGCAATCATAAACAATTGGCCAACAGTTGAGTCTGCAGGTGCTCTTACAGTCAAAACATCAATAGAGCATTGGTAGTACATTTAATGAGTATGTTTCGGACCAGTGCCGCAAGACATGTGCATGAGTAGTATTGTTACAGAATCCATCAAGCCCTCCATTCTAATGCACACCCCAAATTTTTTAGCCAAAAAAGGACCCACAAGGGTGAAGGACATTTTCAAGTAAATGCAATATTCTCTGCACAACTATTTGAGGAAATATATGACTAAAGAAGTCATGAATACCTTTCTTTCTACAGTGGCAGTCTTGTCTGTATCCTCAGGACTAATGTCTGATATTTCTGTGTCAGAAAGTTCAGCTTCTAGCTGTTGTAAAAGTGGTTTTACAGGTGGAACCTGCAAGGAAATACAAAAAAGCAATTCATTAATTGTTTCCCAATAATACATTCAAAATAATATGTTCATGAATGCAATGCAGTCTTTGTATGACTTAGAGATGAAACAAATACCATATAAATATGGGAAACTAATTAAAGTTCCTTTTTTTAATCCCTGACTAATTTGATGGAAAATACAGAAGCAGTTCATCAGAATACACATATTGCAGCAGCAGTTTCTAAAGTATCTACAAGACATGCATGTACTTTTGAAATCGAAGTGAACCTCTAAATCCTTGTCCAGGTACCATCAGTGATACACATACTATTAGTTGAGAAGCCATGCCTTATAGAGGAAAAAACTGCTAATCAAGGAATGTAATTAGAATCTACAAGTATTAAGTTTTAACATTTTCAATTGCTCTTATGAATTACAATTGAAAGGGTTAGTTAGATGAAATTTGAAAAGATAATATCTTATTCAATGGATGATCATAGAAATAAGTCCTATGGCATGTAGAGATCAAAGAAAAGCAGAAACTAGCAACATGAGAACCGGAATGAAAAACTATAACTAAAGATGAAAACATTCTTAAATTTTCACCATTATATTTGTCAATAAAACTTTCTTTATCAGAATAGTTTGTTGCCATTATTATCAGGAATGTGACATTGTAGTCTTTGTTGATGTGTTGTTAAACGCAAAAATAGATGGGATAAAAAGAAAGCATAACTCACTTGGTTATGCTTCCTACTGAGCTGAGGAGTGAGTTGGCGTAAGCTTGTGCTGTCATATGGAAGATGAACAGGAAGTCCAGCTGATCTTTGGGTTTCTTGCAGCTCTTGCTCCAATTGGATAACCTATTGGTAGTTAAACAAAAATTACATAAATAACTGCCTCAATATTTAATTATAGATGAAACTGCATATTTCTTCAATCACTAGTGCATGAATCCTGAAGTGTAGAAATTCGGTAATGAACTTTGCATTTTGAGATTTATGGCTATTTTTGACTGAATTGTACCAATTTTTAATTCACAAAAGAAAATAATTCAGATAAAAAATATATGAATACTAATATCATAGTTTCATAGAAGAAATGAAATTCATATCATTAAGAATATAAGGAAAAGGGTAAATTTGCACAAAAGGGCTTAGACCCAGGAAAATTCCCAAGGAAAGACGGACTTGAAAAAAATCTGGGATGATGATTTATTTTGAGATAATATTATGATAAAAATGATGACTTATAATTTAAAAATAACAATTTCATCACATACATATGATACTAAAACAGGCAAAATAAAAGTTTATTTAAAATCTGGCTAGGTAATGATTTACTAACTCAAAATATTTGGAGAATACATAGCTATTAAGAAATATCCTTGTTTCTGACTTTGGGTTTATGAGCTTAAGATTTGAAATGTTTTAGCAAAATCTCTATCTAAATATTTTAAATAGAATTTTAAACAAAGGTAGATCAATACTAAACAATTATGATTCAACTTCTTTGCATATTTTTGTCCAAAAGCAAAAAGACCATGACAGATGAATATTGACATTTTTATATTTTTCATAAAAATTGATAATTTAATGAGTTAAGTAAAAATAACTTATAAATCAGTCTGAAACTTGGAAACTTCTTGCATCAGTGCAACTTGTTTTAAACATGTCTGCTTGTTGACCTCTCTTTGTGCTTATTTTGTCCATAAAAATTCCATTTTGGTGCTCTAATAAATCCCTGAGATAGTAAATCTAAGAAATGAAAGTCCCCTAGGAATTGCCAAGAACACTAATCTGATGATAACAGAAATTAACTCAAAATATACTGTATTTACTCATAAATAATGCACCATCGAATGTAATGCGCAACCCAAAATTCGAGGATTGGAAATTAAAAAATCATTTGCACACGAATCTAAAGACATGTAGTAACAACATTCACAGCACCGTATGCTGTATACAAAATGCTGGTAGTTGTCTTCTCCGAAAGTGCTAAGAAAGTTTGCACATTGACCAATTCAAAATCAGTCATTTAAAAAGTTTAATGGGCTGGCCAATTCCCTTTCGATTAAAACCAACAGTTTAGTCTGTGGAGACATGAACAGTGAAAACATTGATAGCACATTGATGGAACGTTTGACGAGTTACATAGACCAAGGGGGAGACAAGGATGCGCCCTGCGCTACAGGACATGTGCACGAGGGGCATTGTGCCTGAACCTAGTGGTTAAACCAATTCTAACGTGCAACCCGATATTTTAGCAGAAAAAGACTTGAAAGGGTGCATGTTACTTTTGAGAAAATACAGTATCTCAGGATACTGTTCCATGGAAACTAATGAGATACAAAATCTTACCCTATCTTTGAGAGCTTTCACAAGAGCGTTATACTCTGTATCCTTCTCTTGCAATAGCTGCAAATGGAACTCTTCTCTGTGCAATAGATCAGCTTCCCTCTGCTGGAACTCTCGGAGAAGACGCTTTGCCTTCCCGTACTTCCTGTCCAATGCAATGTACTGCCCTTGAGACTGTTCTAACATGTCCTGATAAGATGCTACTTCCTGACGGGCTGAGTGAAGACCCCTTTCAGTTTCACGCAACCTCAAAGTCATCTGACGTAACCTCTCCACATACTCTTCATTATCAGGCGTCAAGGGGGCAGGAGATGTGTTGCTTCCATTTGAACGTTCAAGTTCATTAATCTATAGAGAAGAAAATACAGTGTGATTATTCCATAATTTACATTGGAAATAATGCAACTAGACAAATAATTCAACAGTGAGTAAATTGTAGGAAGGGAACTAGCAGCATTTGTTTAACTCCCAAATCCTGCATTTTTTGGAAGTTCAATGCATCAATTCAATCTTTGATTCACTTAAAATTCATTACATACATAAATTATTTAATTTCTCAATTCTACTGGTGATGGAGGAAATAAAATGGAGGAATAATGAACTCAGTTCACTTAGCAAATGAAATTGTTCTACAAGCTACTTTAATATCATAATTATGATTACTCAGGATACTGAATTTGATGGTAATACTTATCTCAAAAAGAAATATAACTTTTTGTAAAACTTTTGCCAACCACTTTTTAGAATAATTTTGCAATTACTATTTACTTTAATTACTATTTAATGTAAATTTCATTAGATTAAATCCCAAAATTCCTGCCTTAAAATATATTATTTTGATGGAAATTTGCTTCATTTTTAACCAAAAATCTCAATAACTTAATCCAAATATTAATTAATTTCATCAATAAATATTCCTTTTTAACAGAAAAATCCTATGATTACCATCTAGAAATGCATAATATCTATGAAAATTTGTGTAATTTTTAACCAAAAATCTCAATATCTTAAAGTGAAAATTAATTAATTTCATCAATAATTATTCCTTTTAAAGAAAAAATCCTACCATAATTATTCTTAAAAGATATTATCCAGCGGTCACACACTGAAAGTGTTAATTATGGTGATATTTAATGGAACTTATTCATATTTGATTCCTAATCTTCAGACCTGAAGATAGGATAGAACCCTCTAAATCAATTCTTCCATCTTTAAATCTTTGTAAACACTTCACTATGATCAACAGTCAAATGGAAATATTTTTCCTCAAGCAAGCAGCACTTTCATATTGCAACGAATTCAAAATAAAATTTATTTTTAATCATTTTTATCATCTGAAAAAAAGGGAAACCTAAATATTAATTTCATTATTAAAATAACAGCTTACCCTGCCTTTTAACCTAGCCATTTCTGAATCTGCTGTAGCTAACCTGTACTGGTTCTGAAATTAAAATGATGAATATTACAAAACACCATTTAAAGGAAATCAATTCAATAAATTAAACTTTAACTTATCAAACTCTTTTGTAACATATCTTATGAAGATATTAATTGAAATATCCTGAACTTCCCAGTCAATCAACTAAATATTGTCATGATATTCTCTTCAGAGTATGGAAAACTGAATACACATATAACTTGAAAGTCTGATCTAATTCATCACTTATAAATTTAAAATGAAACTTTTTGAATTCTAGGTTCAGTCTAAATATAATCCATCTCAACATTCACAAACTCTTTCAAGGAGTTCCACCACAAAATGTTGATAGAAGGAGAACTGATAAAAGGGGAATTACAATACGTAAAGAACTGTATCACTCACTTCTTTGTGCATTCTCCTCAGAGCTTCAACCTCTGATGCATCGCCGGCCATCTGCATTGGCGGAGTATCAGGAATAGATGGAGAGCTCGGTGAACTGGATGCCGAGTTGACTGGCACTGGAGCAGGGGTGGATGGAGACGTGGGAGATACTCCCGGCTGAGATGAAATCTCCTCTTCTGGACGATGATGGTGGTGGTGATGGTGATGATGGTGGTACCTTGAGCTTCCGTACGTCCCATCGTATTGCTGCTGTTGCATGTGCTGTTGCTGAATACGTTGCCTCTGCTCTTCTCTCTCTTTATCAGCCTGTGCAACAAAGAGATTGATTGAACGACCCTATGTCTTAGTTTAGTACTTACAGTCAAAAGGTTCTTGAAATCAATCGTATATCTAAAAAGTCCAATGAATGGTGAAAATGCCAAATGAAAAATAGTCGGGAATTTTGATAAAAAAATTAGAAAAAATGTTGATTCAAGAAACAGAACTGTGATGGATGAAAAAGATTGAACAAATATAAGAAGAGGATGGAATTCATAAACACAGGGAAGATCTAGGGATCCTGTAGAATAATAGCAAATGTTTTTAACAAATTTCATTGGAGTGGTACTGCAGATCACAAAAAACAATGAAAGCTGATGGTGAAGTTTCTGAGATTAGAAGACCAAGTTGACATGAAATGCTTTCTAATGTCATGAAAACAAGGACTGGGATTTATTTCCACTACTGCCAAGAAATATGCCTGTTTATAAGATGTATTGAACATAAAATAAGACCTGGTTAAACTACAGTGGGGTATTTCTCCGAGGGACTAATAACTAGCAGTCTCCAAAAGCCCATCCACATGACTATCAGAAATAGAATTGTTAATTTTTATCTCTTATGGAGATTATTTCTTTCTTTGAGAATATAATAAAGGAAATTAATGAGGGAAAGTTAAAAGAAAATATATCAATGCCTTTAAGTAGTCAAGAAATATTATTTTCTATTCATACTTCATATTTATGCAAATTTCCAAGCCAATTTCATGATATAACTAGGATAGGCTTAAAAGACAAATCGTAAATGATCATAAAAAACCGGACATACATTAAAGAATGCTGAAATTTATGTAATATTACTTTTTCTTCACTTCTATATTTCTTCATTTCTTTGTAGGAAGTTACTACATACAGTAAAAACCATGTGATTGTGAGGTAAAATGACATATATCTAGAGATAGGCAATTTTGAAGCCTAGAGAAGACTGAAGTCCAATTGAATAATTTTCCGCAGCATTTCATATCTTCAATTTACCTGTAATGACTGCCGAATGAGCTGTGCCACTTCACTATTCTGCGGGTCCTTCTCTCGGCCAATCAAAAAGTGCACTAATCCAGAGGTATTCCTCAATACTGATGCGGCATATGCTTGTGTTACACCAACCAAAGATTTCCCATCCACTTCTATAATTTGGTCATTGACCTGCAAAACAAATTGATTATGAAATAAGGTTTGCCCATAAATGGTACTTTGGTTAGACATGTAACATAAAAATATAAAAGATAGTTAATAAATAAAGTTGAATTTACTTGTATTCTGCCATCTCTTGCAGCTGCTCCTCCTTCTGTTATAGTCTTTACAAAGATTCCCAGTTTCTCCAGGCCAGCATCAGCACCAACTCCCATTCCAATGATACTTAAGCCTAACCCTTCAGCACCTTTCCTCAGTCCCACAGCCATTACGTCCATTCTCTCAACCCTCTTCTCCAGTTCATACTCTGCAGAAGCTGCCACTGGATCAACATCCTCATTACGACGGTCATACTCTCCAACAGAATACGTGCTATACACCTATGGAAAGAAATAGTTATTATTCAATCATAAATAGGAGTGATTATCTAATAAAGCTAAGAAAAAATGAAGGAGAAGAAGTCTGCCGCAGCTAGGACAGACTTTCATTCATCTCAAAATTCAAGCATGTGTAATCATGCATATTTTCATCGCTTACATAATAAAGCTGAAATAATGATAATAAAATCCCTTAATCAATCTAACAGTTAGTTGAGAAAATTTTGTTAAAAACACCATATCCTAAAAAATGTAATAAATCATTAAATTCTTTATCTTCACAATTTTTTGCAGCAATATGTTTACATATTTAAATTAAAGAAAGAAATTAATAATTTATACAGCAATTTTTAACAAAGTTTGATTCTTCTGAAGAAGATGGGAGTTTTTATAACTTCATTATTTGTTATGGTACTATAAAACTTAGAAAGGATATTTTAAAATAGTAAGATATAAGGTATTTCATGTAATATAAACAACAATAATATAACCAAGAAACTGATTCTAAGCATCAAAGTAGGTTATTTGATTGGAAAGACAACATTATAAAATGACCTGTCAAACTACTAATCAAGACATAATAATAACTTCTTTAATGGAAACAGGAAGATCCCAATTACATCCATTTTAATATTTATTATTATTTACAAAGACAAACAACCATTCCCTAGCCAGAAAAATCCGACTAGCCGGGATTTGAACCCAGGACATTGGCATTAGATTGCTAGCACGCTAACCACTCGGCCACCGCAGCCGGTAATGTAGACATGTACTCTCATTAGCATAATGTATAGCATATCATAATTTATAAAATATTAGCCAATCAGCTGGAGTCTTAATTTTTAAAAGAGAATATAGAGAGTATAATTGTCATAGGATTTAAGAAAGCAACTCCTCAATAGATAATAAATAATTAACGAGAAAAACTTCTACTAAAATAATTTTGGAATTCAAAATGACATATCATGAATGCCTTTCATCAAATTCACCAAAAACAAATTATACTTGCATGAGATGTTACATTTTATACCTAAACTAAAGAACATTCTCTTTTTTTGACAAAAACGTACCGCAGATGGGTGTCAAACCAAAAGAAGTCATGTGTTTGGAACTACAGTCTTAAAAGATTACCTTAATAGGCCCAGTGCTGAAGGTAACTTTCGTGTTTCGTTTTACAGGTATCGGATAATCGGAATCTTCCCCTTCTCCCAAACCTTCATATCCATCTTCATCGTCATCATCAGTCTCTGGTAATCCAGGAACTTCCATCCAAAAATGCCCATCCTCGAGGTAATGGACACCATTCTCCACATAAGCCTTGATAAAAATTAGAATTAAATTTCTGGTTAACAGATTCAGGAGGAAAAATCTTCCAATTTATCAAAGTAAAAATGAATGTGTTTCAACAAGGAAATTACTGATTCTCTTGTTTTTATGCATACAGTGGTCCCAATAAGCCTAAACAAATGTTTATGTTACATAAAAAAGAGACTTATCTTATAAGGCTATACTAAGCCAGTGCAATCCACACACACTGAAATTTGATAATAGCAAGGTATGATGGCATCCATAAAGACCTTCTATCATTTGACAAAATCACTCTTCTTTAGAGAATTTCAGAAACTATAAGTTAACAAATAGCAACTATACTTTTTTAATTTGTGGCTGAGGATAAATTTTCTGTAACATTCATAATTAGCATATTCAAGTCCAAAGTTTCAAAAATAGTTGAGACCATACTGTCTAAAATAATCTACTGTTTTATGACTTTATTAGAAGAAAAAATTCATCTTAAACAAATCTAAAATCAGCCATCTTAAATTCCCTTAATTAAAATCTTTGAAGTTACAACAGCAGGTGCAGAAAATTACTAATTCAACAAAGGAAGTAAAGAAATTTTACAATATCTGTGAGTAAATAATGTAAGCCTCACCTCTTTTCCAGGTTGCACAGCCAAAAATGATGCTTCGGTGGTAGTTGTTGATGAAGATGAATTGACCTCATCATCATTAGCAGCATCATGACCCTCTTGATCATTGTTCAAGCTGCTGACGGATCCAAGAAGTCCAGATTCTGAACCAGTCTGAGATCCCCCACCAACATGGCTGCAAAAAGATATGAATGAAATAAGCAAGAAATTACAAATTTCATTTGTTAATTAGAAGGGAAAATAGATGTAGATAAATTTGAAATAATTGCTTAAAATTCAAAAAATATTTTATACATCTGTACTTCCTGAAGGTTCAGATGATACAATCTTATGAAAGTTCAATATCAACAAATGCTTTACATAAGAATCAGTAGTTATTTTCATAACTTGAGTAAGGATACCAAAATTAAGTGTATAAATTAAAAGCTATTTTTCCTACTGCAAGATAAATATGAAAGAATTGCTTAGTGTTTACCACGAACATGGATTTCAACTTAAAAATAAAAAATCTTCAAGATATTAGTAAATTAAAATACTATTTGCGATATATATTCATAATAAATATCATGGCGAATGAAAAGCTTAGCATGCACTAGCATTATCTTGTTATCTGTTGCAGTTCTTTCCAACTTTTGAGTCACATTGTCACTCAGGTGTGTCCTCTTGGTATACTGCAAAATATCCTAGAGTAAAAGCTTTTCACCTTTCTGCTTAGCATTTGCTTAATTTTCAGAGATATTATGGTTTTAACAAAATTTTGTTGCAAAACTATTAACTATATCAAGTTCATATTGTTACATACAGCAGTGCTTCTCAATTGGTGCATTGAGACGCACTGGTATGCTGTAAGCAAATATGCAAGGGCAAAATATTCTTCAAATTCCACATTAATCATGCACTTTACCTGGCAAGCTATTTCTTTGTTTATATAAAAATACAACAGCGTTATATCCTGTTGGTTATTCATTTTAATCTAGAGCAAAATTTACAAACTAAAACTTTACTGTAGCAAAAAAAAATGGTTGGGAAAACTACTTTACACTGCCATTCATCAACAAACTAAATATTTATAATGCCAATTAGGAAAACAGATTTTCTCACCTTGATGTAACTTCGTGCAGTCTGATTTGAAGAAATGAAAAGTGGGATTTGAGACCATTATGGTTAGGATACATTGGCACAGTGAACGGTAAACCATCAGCTAACATTTTAGAGTAATTTCAAGGATAATGGTTGGAAAGTACTGCATAGAGTTATAATTGATTCATTATCTCACTTAATTCATAGAAGTGAAATATACCTGAGATAAGTTTGACAACCTAAAATCTAATTAAAAGATGTTACCAAAGAGGTAGGTGTTATTGCATAAATCATATATTTCTGAAGAGCTGAGTAAAGCACCTGTAATCGAGGGTGGAATCCTGCATGGTTGTGCTGGAGGAAGTAATGGAAGAATCTTCTGCCATCGACGGATGGTTGACTCCGGCAGCAACTGCCCAATCACCTTCTTCGCTCTCTTCTTCTTCCTCTTCCTCCTCTTCTTCCTCGTCCTCTTTCTCTCCTCCTTGCTCATCCACTCCCTTCTCCACCCTTCCCTCCCTCTTCCCAACATCCTCCTTAACGACCACTGGCAATGATACTGGCTCCAAATCAACTGATGATGGATTCAGTAGCTTCTTCACTTCCTGGGCTTCCTCATCGGACAAGAGAACCTGCTGCCTGCAAAGAAGCAAGAAAAAAAATGTGTTTATGAAGCAGCAACGGAGACATGCACAAATCAAATTAAATGAAGCCTCTAGCGAGAAGCCATTCCATGTCCTAAAGAATTTGTGCACATGGCTGAGTGGTAAATAAAGAAGCATTGAAGCAACAAGTGTATCCCAAACAAATATCAATACCTGACACAGAGAAAATAGGAACATAAATATAAACAAACACTTTTTAAGGGGTTAATCAAAGATAAGTAAGAATATAGAGGTACGATACTGAATTTGTCCACAATTTTCATAATAACTAACAACTTTGCTACCATATAGTACAAATTTTAAGAATACCTTCATTGAATCAACACTAAGAAAAATTAAAAAAATACAGAATAACATATCGAGAGTATTTGGATCTGAAGATTTTAAATGGGAATATTAATATAGATTTAATGACAGATTGTGATAAAAGATCTATATTAACAGTTATATACAGAGGAAATGACCTATATCATACAGGGATGGTTTTATAAATATTCTTAAATAATAATCATAATTTTGCAATCATTCACTAATGACAATATGTAAGCTTTAGAAAAGTTAACTTGACTAAGGAAAAATTTCATGGTTTAAAGCAGAAGCGCCCTTATGTGAAAGAAGGGTCAAGAATACATAAGAAAGTATAAGGTGGACAGCAAAAAGGAATATTTAATCCATTGAAAGAAACAGATAAAAAGATTTTATTAAAGGGAGATAGATGGGTTATTATTCGTAAAAAAATACGTAAATATACAAAAGATTTGAAAATGATACAAATAAATATGAAAAGCGTTATCATTATAGGATATCTACACAAAATTTAATGTTTCCATTGTCCATATTAAACCTATTCATAAGCCAAAATTGGCAAGCAGGACATAATCACTGCGGGTTTTGTAAAACTGAACAAATGACTGCCAATATTCTGGTAGAAAAAGATGCTGACTGACTGAATAGAAATTGTGATTTCCTTCACTTACAAAGAAAGGTGAGCCTGCTTATTGAAAATATTATTTTGGAGAGAACAGAGATAAAATTTTGTGAGAATTTGCTTCTCTTGGTACAACAAATTACATGACAGTCTCCATACTACCAAAATAAACATAGAATATAACATAGCATACAGTTCAGAGAGAAGAATACCAGAGATCAACCGCAATAAAGCTAATATAGCTATTAACACTTCAGAATTAACAAATTGTTACTCAGAATCTTTAGAGATTAAAGGATACACTTTACCATCATTTGATAGCATTTATTTTGTCTGTTTACATGCTAACTAAAGAAACTTAATCTTTGTGGACCAAGAAGTAAGTGATGTACCAATTTCAAAATAAATAAAAGAATAGGCAGGCAAATCAATCATTTTTGGAATGATGATATTAAAAATAAAAAGAAACATCCTGAGAAAGGAACGAAATGTGAGTGGTGAAGGTGAAGCAAGACAAGCATGCAAGAGCAATTCCAAAACAAAGACATATTAAGGGTTTTTAATCCTAGTTAAAAACATTATGTTAGAAGCTTAGTTACAGAGGTAAGAGCACTTACCTTAGTCTTGATTCCAGAATGCTGTAGGCGTAGCAGAGTCACAGGTGGTGAAGAGAAGATAGTAATTAGTGCTTTCAAGTCAAATCAGCAAGGAAACGTCAAGACAAGTTAAAAAACAAGATTATTATCAAATTAATAATCTTATTAGTCATATCAATCAATGTCAGTAAAGCAACACATTCGTTCCCATGAACATGCAATTACTTCAAAAGAAGCTTTTTATAAACGTACTTTAATAAGAAAAACAAATTGCATACATAATATTTTTAGCCAAAAAAATCAACACAAAATACTGCAATAGTGTTTTTCAGCTATTAAAATATTGAAGAGGAAAAGCAGTTTAAAGAAATAGAGTAAATGTCAATCTAAAGCAACAAAACATACTGGTTTGTAATAAAATGCTTAGCAATTCATTGAGGCAATGCATTTAAGAAACAGCCAAAGTAAAATGAACAAAGGTATTCTAAAGAAAAATCAGCAAAGGCAATAAAAATAACAAAAATGTCTGTCATGGTGTGAATATACAAAATTGAACAGTGCATAAAATTCAAAACTCTAAATCATTAAAGAGAAGATTTGAGGAGATGTCACAGAAATTACTGGTGCACTGCAGCGAGAGCATATGTTCAAATATTTCTCTTTGGTCTCCTAACATTAAAAGGAAGGAAGATTGTTCTGAAAGACCATAATCGGAAGTAAGGATTTCTTTAGTCACAAACACTAAAACTGATTAACTATTTCAAAATAATATGCACCAATGTACTGACAGGAAAAAATTCCTATTTTTACAAAGGTATTCAAAATACAACTCTCTACATGTGTATAATACATTTCACAGATGATTAGAAGCTTTATGAAGAAATAGAGAATAGAAAAGGATTTGCAATAGAAATGTTATATTAGTAACAGAGATTAATAAAAATAGAAAATTCAATTGTAAATAATTCCTGTAATATTATTTACCCAAGTTAAGTAAAATTTAAAAAAGCCCATTTAAAGAATTACACCATCGGTCTAATATTATTTGAGCTGAAATATTATTATATAATTAATTGTCATTAGAGATACCTATGTTAATGTTTAAAACCTATTATGATAGTTATGTTTTTTAAGAGAAAAATGTTAATATTCCCTAATATTTCCCATGGACAATTAACAAAGTTAAAGGAAGTGAGGGTAGTCAATAGTTAAAGTTGTCATTAGAGAATCCAAAATAAGTTCCTAATCAGGTTTTCAACCTCTCAAGTTGATAAGTATTCATTATTTCAGTAGTCAGATACTCAGGTACTCATGTTCTACAAGAAATACTTTGTGAATTCAACAACTTTTTATAAAAACTTTGTAGTTATGTATACCATTACAGGGATATTCATGAACTATATAATTTTAATATTAGTAATGAAATAATATCTTTTAAACTACAAGGTAATTTTTTCTGTAAGGGTTGATCGTAACTCAGTAACTAAGCTGAAATGAAATTACTCATTCACATCAAAAGTAAGCAAGAAAGATGTTCATCAGTCCTCAGGCTCATCTTACCCAATCAAATGTGAGAAACTTTTCACTAGAGAAGATGTAAATTGATTTTGGATACTCCATTAAATTTCCTGAAGAGTCAAACAAAGATGTCAAGCATCTGACTACTTGATACTCAAACTTAGACTCCCTAGTTCCCAGAAACTCATAAAATACTCCCCTGTGAAGTTACAAAAGATTTAACGAAAATTTTTGGGTTTCTAATTTGATATAAATTTTCCAATTGTAAATAGAAGAATGTTGAATCCTACCGACACATAGTGCTACATAGTAATCCAAAACTAAATGGTGAAAATTATAATATACCAATTTTGGTTGATTTCATATGAAGAAAATTAGCAACAAATAAATATTTTATAGAAATTTAATTTAAGAGACTCAAAGAACATATCCTACAAACACAAATGAGTATGGGATTTTTGTATAATATTAATTTTGTTTGGAAGATATTGATTACTGAAAATCCTAGCTCATGAATATCCCAAATTCTTACCATTTATATCCAAGAACTATAAATGACACCCTGAAACAAAATTGAATCCTGCCAAACTAAAGTAGTCCAAAGCTCATCTTCATGTAACTTAAGTTCTTGCAAAAACATTCTTGGCTTCAGTAATAGGGTTTACCTTATTTGTGGGGAGCATCTATCAGACTCCATCCACAACACACAGTAATGAATTTTTCAATCTTAATATCTTCTAACATACATGACTTTCCAGGAGTTGCGGGGTTCACTATATTAATTTCCCACTTCGCAAACATGTTGGGTCTAAATAGCTAACATCTCAATCACAGAGAGCATTCTCAAACCATGCGAATTGCTTCAAAACATTCTGAGTCTGATATAAAAATTTTCATTCATTAATGCTCATTGCAAGTAATCTAAGGCAAATAATCATCACTCACTTGTCACTGAGCATCTTCTCAGCCTCATCAGGAGTCATGGTCTCAGGCTCATGAACCTGAGTTTCGTCCAAACCTGGAAGGGACTTGGGTAGGCTGTCATCTGAGGACCTCCCGGAAGCAAATGATATTGAAGTTGCTATTACACCGCTGGTATGAGTGATTTCTTCCCAGCATTGCTCAGACTTCTTAGTTGTATCCTATGTTAATTAAGAAAAATTTCAGGATTAGAAGCACAAGAGAGATTTGGAATATCAATACCTAATTCTCCATAGACTATAAAATGAGATCTAGTAACCAGAGGCTGTCCGACAGAATTTGAACCTACTACAATTCTACTAATACTTGCTTAGGAACCTACTTCTTGAAGGTTTTATAAATGTACATAATGAAAACTAAAACACATAGGTTACACTTTTAGCCATTAAAATCATTAAAAATACTTCTGCAAAATAAAATGTAATATGTTCAAATTATTCTCATTAAAATGTATAAGATGAACCTTCAAGAAAATATTCTGGGTACCTACAGAATAGAATAATAATTAGATGATGATATTTGGAAGTAAATGGGTTAGTTCTTATTTACGATTAGCAATATAGAATAAATAAACAGGATGCTGAAAACAAAAATTACGATTTAAGTCTTCCTACTTATCATTGCTACAAAAATTATTAGAAATTAATTTTTAAAAGAAACGGAATACAATTTGATAAGAAATGACAATTCAGCATGATAAAGTAAAAGTGGAATAAAGCAGGAAAGTTTTCAAATGAATTTTGAATGGATGAAATAAAGTAGTGAATTAAATTATGTAATCTACTCAAAAGATTTTATAAGGATAGTTTCAGCAGCATCAAACAAATTGATTGTGGTTATCAAAGCCTGGTACTATTTCACTCATATAGTCTAAATTCTTCGGCAATATTTAAAAATTATACAAAAGAGAAGGATATAAAACACTCACTGAAAGACTACTACCGTATTACCAAAAAATTAAATACGAAAATTATAAACATCCCGACTTGAATAGGAAAATGAGAAATAAATAAGGTTGATCGCTGACCTCTATCACTCAACAATTCAACAAAATTAGTAGTGATAAGACTCGCGAAGAATCACACTTCCAAAATCGAAAAGGCACCACCACGACCGATGGGCAAGGAAGAAAGAAATGAGGAAACGGCATTCGGGAAAAAAGTTATTGTTTGGCCGCCTTCCAGGCTAAAAAAATCACTCCTATTTCCGGGATAATTACAGCCGAACCGTATTTTTTCTCTCCGCGGAATAACGTGCAAACAAAAGGTGAGTGGAGATCAACTAACGAAGCAACAACCGATCTGCATCCTGTACCAGTCTACCATAACACCGCGGGACTTCCTGTTGGAGGAGCAACCAACCTCGGACTACGGAAGGGGAGCACTTTCAAATGCCGCCGGTGTTTTCCCGGCCAGATGTACAACCCAAACAAAGTCCGTCAAAAGTTTAAATCACACTCTTTTAAAAGCCTCTGCTTCCACCGGATCCTGGATGACGTCCGGCGACACCAGACGAGGCGTCGGTACGAGGGCGCAAAAAATCCGCGCTCATCTGGTAATTGAATGATTGCGGCTAGAGCTCTGGCGTTTGGCAACGTCGCGAAACAAGCTACACAGTCTCGAATCGTTAGCGGACGAAACACAATGAATAATTGGGAAAGTATGTGTGGCCGAAAATTCACGGGTTACTCTGGAGTAAAAGAAATGTAAAATAGGAACTTCGCATTACTAACAGACTACAATTAAATATAATTCAATGCCATTGCACAGAAATAACCTGAAGTTGACACAAAAGTCTAGCCACCGTAAACTTTGGAAACGGAATGAGGCACACGAGATTAGTTTTTCATTGCTGCCCTTATTAAGACAGGATGATATAAGTGTCTAAAATCCATGTAAACTCAGCTCAATGACTCTATTGATAACAATTTTGATAGCATTTGGGGCCAAGTCGCACGCTTTATTCTGCTAAGTTAAACTTAATTTCCATGATTTGTAAGACATTATTATTGCTACACCTTTGCAGTTCCAGCATTTCAATAATTCCAAGATCAATCCATTTCGGTCTAACAGAGCAATAAACCAAAATAGACTGTTTCAACTTCATTCACTCATAATTCACACATATATTTCAGAAACACAGTTTAAGTCCTAATCAATATCAATCTATTTTTCAATTCAATCACCAAGCCCAAGAATGAATCTTTCAACAGACACCACTGGAGATGAACCCAGTACTGATTGCACGAAAGAGTTAAGACCTACTCAGGCCCATTTTAGATTTGAATGCTAAAGAAAATAAGATGTTATGCACATAATAGCCTCGCGTTATATTTTTTACCGTATATAATTGAAATTCTTATTTAGAGTCAAGCCTATCTGATACATCTGTATTCTAACATTAATTTAAAATAAAAGCAATTAGCCTTCTTCCTTTCCAAACACGATCCATACCATCCTAGAATCTGAAACCTAAAAATAAACAATACGTTCTGACCGCCATCGTGTGGACCCTGGATTGTACCAAAAGGAAATTGCAGTTTACTCGACTGCCCTTTCGTTACTTGTAAGAACATTGAATAACCTGGCGGATAACTGCTTTTCGCCGACTTCTAAATCGAAGAAGAAACATTTTCCTCAGTTTACACTGCAATACAACTCGAAAATTACGTAAGCGTCCAGTTAAAAGTTGCAAGAAAAATATATTCTCACTATTTGTTTATCGTAACCACGGAACTGTTTATGGAAACCTGCCATATCTTCGTTGCGGTAAAACAAAGAATATAAAGAAAAAGATAAATCTAATACGAGAAAAATAAATTATAGCAAGCTTCTATGCAAAAATATTTAAAACGTATTCTAATAGCTAATAAAGAAAGTTGTCCAACATAAAAATATGTTAAGCACACGACAGACATATGGATTTTAGCCAGGCATTTAGTATTCCTATTTAGTCACAATCAAGCATATCTGATACTTCTGTAATTTATGAGTTATTAAAAATAAAAGATATGAGTCTTAATTCTTTCTAAACACGAAGGATTGCATTGCGAATCAGAAACTTAACAAAAATACGTAATTCCTACCCTTCATAACTCTGGATCCTGCATTGAAACATACAAGAAATTACAATTCATTCGACTGTCTTTGCATGAAATATTAGAACATGGAATCACCTGGCAGAAGACTACTTTGCGCCGCTTTCTAAACCGAAGACACAACATTTTCCTCCGTTTACACAGCAATGTAACTCGAAAACTTTGTAAGCGTCCACTTAGAACTTGCAAGAAAAATATATTCTCACTATTTGTTTATCGTAACCACGGAACTGTTTATGGAAACATATCAAAGCTTCATTACGGTAGAAATAAAGAATATTAAGAAAAAAATAAATGAAAATACGAAAAAAAATTCTATGCAGCTCTGACGCAAAAATATGTGGGAAAATATACGTTCATTTAATTACGTTTCTTCCTTTAAAAGTTATCACACATGAAATTATGTTAAGAACGCGATAGCCAAGAGTTGTATTTTTAACCATGCATTTAGTATAAATATTTATTCACAATCAAGCATATCTGATACGTGTGTATGCTATTGTATATTAAAAATAAAAGCTACGAGATAATTCCTTTCGTAAAACGAAGTATATCGTCTGAGAAAAAAAATACTAGCAATAAACCATAGTTTCTGCCCACAATAACACTGGATCCTGGATGAATACATAGAGAAATTTACGATTCTCTCGACGGTCTTTGCACTAAATGTAAGAAAATGGAATCACCTGGCGGAAAAAAAATTTCGCCGCTTTCTAAACAGAAGGCACAACAAATTCCTCAGTTTACACTGAAAAGTAACTCGCAAACTGCGTAAGCGTTCACTTGAGAGTTGCAAGAAAAATATATATTCTCACTATTTTTTATCGTAAACACGCAACTGTTTACAGCAACTGACAGCAACATATCAAAGCATCGTTACGATAAAAACAAAGAATATTAAGAAAAAATGAATGTAAATACGAGAAAAATAGGTAGCTTAGAAACGACACGGAATCAGTTTTCTGTGATTTAGTAAAAGGTTTCACAATATGGATTTCGTCAGCTTAAAAAATATAATATTTGAAAAAAAAATATGATTAATAACTTAGGAAAACTTCATTGGAAGTTGCACACAGGAAATTTATTCCAAGGACACGACGGTTCAGATTCAGTTTATAATCTAACATTTATTATTACAATTCAGTCAATTTCAAGAATACCTGAGACATCTGTATTCTAATAATGATTACAAATATAAGTGACGATCACTATTTCTTTCTAAAAACGAAGCAATTAATTTTAGATTCAGGGACTAAACAAATAACAATAATTCCTGCTCGCCATTACGCAACACCATGGATTGAACATAGAGGATATTACAATTCTCTCGACTGTCTTTGCACTAAACATAAGAACATAGAGTCACCTGGCGGAAAACAAATTTTCGCCGCTTTCTAAACCGAAGACACAACATTTTCTTCAGTTTTCACATAAACCTTACTCGAAAACTGCGTGTGCGTTCACTTGATAGTTGCAAGAAAATTATATATTCTCGATATTTGTTTATCGTAACCACGGAACTGTTTATGGAAACCTATCAGAGCTTCGCTGCGATATAAACAAATAATATAAGAAACGAAATTTATATTAATACGAGAAAAATAAATTTTTGGAAGCTTAGACGAAAACGTTTGAATAAATGCACGATTATTTACTTTCGAACGGTACATTGAATGTCGTCACACATGAAACTATGTTTAGCACACGAAAACTTCGTATTGGGTTTTTATATCATTCATTTACTATTCCCATTTACTCATAGTCTAACATTTCCGATGTATCTGTATTAGTCATTTCTATTATAAGCTACGAGTTTATTCCTTTCCCAACTCGAAACATATCGTCTGAGAATCAAAAACATTACAATACATTCAACGCGCCATAAATCTGGGTCCTGGATTTAACATAGAGGATATTGCAATTCAATCGACTGTCTTCCCACTAAACATAAGAACATGGAATCACCTGGCGGAAAACAAATTTTCGCCGCTTTCTAAACCGAAGACACAACATTTTCTTCAGTTTTCACATAAACTTTACTCGAAAATTGCGTATGCGTTCACTTGAGATGTGCAAGAAAATTCTATATTCTCACTATTTGTTTATTGTAACCACGGAACTGTTTATGGAAACCTACAAAAGCTTCGAGGCGATAAAAACAAATAATATAAGACGCAAAATTTATATTAATATGAGAAAAATAAATTTTTGGAAGCATAGACGCGAAACATTTGAATGAATGCACGATTATTTACTTTCGAATGGTAAATTGAATGTTATCACACATGAAACTATGTTTAGCATACGAAAGCTTCGTATTGGGTTCTTATAAAAAACATTTACCATTCTCATTTAGTCATAGTCTAACATTTTCGATGTATCTGTAATAGTCATTTCTATTATAAGCTACGAGTTAATTCCTTTCCCAACTCGAAATATATTGTCTGAGAATCAGAAACATTACAATACATTCTACACGCCATAACTCTGGGTCCTGGTTTGATACATACAGGTAATTACAATTCACTCAACTGTCTTCCCACTAAACATAAGAACATGGAATCACCTGGCGGAAAACAAATTTTCGCCGCTTTCTAAACCGAAGACACAACATTTTCTTCAGTTTTCACACAAACGTTACTCGAAAACTGCGTATGCGTTCACTTGAGATGTGCAAGAAAATTAAATATTCTCACTATTAGTTTACAGTAACCACGGAACTGTTTATGGAAACCTATCAGAGCTTCGCTGCGATATAAACAAATAATACGAGTAAAATGTAGCTTGCATACTGCAAGCAGATCGGCAATACTAAATTCATATCGGCATCACATCGGGACGGTCTTCATAAGAAAAAAAAAGGATTTAATTTTTTCTTAAAATTCGCTGAAATTTCATCGTCTGGCATTCAACCCGGGTCTTACTGGTAAACCTAATATAAAACACAATAGAAGATAACCATCTCTAACTATGTGTGAAAATTCAAGCGAAAATATTGGCTACAACTGCCTCAAAAGACGCTCTAATGTTCACGAATGTAAATGGCTCTCGGGACTCGAACCAAGGACTATCTCTAAAATTTAAAAAATGTTTCTGAAAGTTATTAATCATCTCAATCTATATGCCAAATTTCAAGATTCTATATTATTGGGAAAGGTTTCAAAAAAATTCCTAAAAATCGGATCAACTTCTGATTGCAGAGACACCTGGTGTCGAACCCAGGACACATTGATAGCTATGAATGCATAGTTTGATTTGTTAAGACTGGTTCTTCTATCACGCTAAGTTTTAAGTCGATAGCATGCCGGGAAGAACCTAAAATTTGTTTCCGTTATCTCCATAAGAAATGCATTGAGAAATGTAAATGGCGCCCTGGGATCGAACCAAGGACCATCAGCAAATATGTAAAATTTGATTATGAAATATATTTATAATCTCCAACTCCATGCCGAATTTCAAGTTTCCATGACATCGGGAAGGGGTCCAAAAAAAATCTTAAAAATAGCCACAATACATTTTAAACGGCCGATTTTTGCCTCGACCTAGCATCGAACCCAGGATATTTTCCGTAAAACTCATTTATGTTTTCGATAGATGATGACCATATATAAAGGATCCTAGAGTTCCGATTCTCTACCTATCCGGGAAGTATTTTTTAAAAATTCCCGAAAATCTAAGCAATGCATTTAAACGGGAAAAATCGGGACTTTGGGGCCCTCTGGAATCGAACCCATGACACCTAGGTTCAAAATAGCAATTTTTCTGGAGGTTATACGTTATGGCCAATATGTCGTAAAAATTTCAAGCCATTGACGCTAGTGGTTTGGCCTGTGACTTTGTATCCTCTCTATATATATATATATATATATGATACGAGTTAAATGTTGCTTGCATACTGCAAGCAGATCGACAACACTTTTATCATGTCGGCATCATATCGGGACGGCCATCAAAAGAAAAAAATGGATTGAAATTTTTCTTAAAATTCCCTGAAATTCCATCGTCTGGCATCGAACCCGGGTTTTTCTGGTGATACTCACTAAGCAGTACAATAGAAGATCACCATCTCTAACTATGTGTGAAAATTCAAGCAGAAATATGGGCTACAGCTGCCTCAAAATACGTTCTAAGTTTCACGAATTTAAATGGCTCTCTGGATTCGAACCAAGGACGATCTTGGAAATCTAAAAAATGTTTCTGAAAGTTATTTATGATCTCTATCTATATGCCGAATTTGCAGTTTCTATATTATTGGCAAAGGTTTCAAAATAATTCCTAAAAATCGGATCAACTTCTGATTGCAGAGACACCTGGTGTCGAACCCAGGACACATTGATAGCTGTGAATGCACTGTTTGATTTGTATGAACTTGATCTTTTTATATGCAAAGTTTGAAGTCGATATCGTGCCGGGAAGCACCTAAAATTTGTTTCCGTTATCTCCGTAAGAAATGCATTGAGGAATTTAAATGTCCCTCTGGGATCGAACCAAGGACCATCAGCGAATATGTAAAATTCGATTATGAAATAATTTTATGCTATCCAACCTCATACGGAATTTCAAGTTTCTATGCCATAGGAAAAGGGTCCAAAAAAAATCTTTAAAATCGCCACAATGCATTTTAAACGGCCGATTTTTGCCTTGACCTAGCATCGAACCCTGGATATTTTCCGTAAAACTTAGTTATGTTTTCGGTAGATCATGTTCATATATATAGGCTCCTAGAGTTTCGATTCTCTACCTATCCCGGAAGTATTTTTTAAAAAATCCCGAAAATCATAGCAATGTATTTAAACGGGAAAAATCGGGACTTTGGGGCCCTCTGGAATCGAACACATGACACTGAGGTCCAAAATCACATTTTTTCTGGTGGTTACACGTTATGGCCAATACGTCGTAAAAATTTCAAGTAAATCACGCTTGTGGTTTAGGCTGTGAATTAGTATCCTATCTATCTATCTAGGTATATACATGAATGAATCCGGAGAAGCATCTATATATAATAGATATGAATGAATCCGGAGAAGCATCTATATATAATAGATAAGAAACGAAATTAATATTAATATGAGAAATATAAATTTTTGGAAGCTTAGACGAAAACGTTTGAATAAATGCACGATTATTTACTTTCGAACGGTAAATTGAATGTCGTCACACGTAAAACTATGTTTAGCACACGAAAGCTTCGTATTGGGTTTTTATAACATACATTTACTATTCTTATTTAGCCACAGTCTAACATTTCCGATATATCTGTAACAGTCATTTCTACTATAAGCTACGAGTTTATTCCTTTCCTAACTCGAAGCACATCGTCTGAGAATCAGAAACATAACAATGCATTCAACGCGCCATAACTCTGGGCCCTGGATTGATACATACAGGTAATTACAATTCACTCAACTGTCTTCCCACTAAACATAAGAACATGGAATCACCTGGCGGAAAACAAATTTTCGCCGCTTTCTAAACCGAAGACACAACATTTTCTTCAGTTTTCACATAAACTTTACTCGAAAACTGCGTGTGCGTTCACTTGAGAGTTGCAAGAAAATTATATATTCTCACTATTTGTTTATCGTAACCACGGAACTGTTTATGGAAACCTACCATTGCTTCGCTGTGATAAAAACAAATAATATAAGAGACGAAATTTATATTTATATGAGAAAAATAAATTTTTGGAAGCTTAGACGCAAAACGTTTCAATAAATGCACGATTATTTACTTTCGAACGGTACATTGAATGTTGCCACACGTGAAACTATGTTAAGCACACGAAAGCTTCGTATTGGGTTCTTATAACATACATTTACTGTTTCCATTTATTCATAGTCTAACATTTCCTATATATCTGTAATAGTCATTTCTATTATAAGATTCGAGTTAATTTCTTTCTTAACTCGAAACTGATCTTCTGAGAATCAGAAAGATAACAATGCATTCAACGCGCCATAAATCTGGGTCCTGGATGATACATACAGGTAATTACAATTCACTCAACTGTCAATGCACTAAACATAAGAACGTGGAATCACCTGGCGGAAAACAAATTTTCGCCGCTTTCTAAACCGAAGACACAACATTTTCTTCAGTTTTCACACAAACGTTACTCGAAAACTGCGTATGCGTTCACTTGAGATGCGCAAGAAAATTATATATTCTCACTATTAGTTTATCGTAACCACGGAACTGTTTATGGAAACCTATCAGAGCTTCGCTGCGATATAAACAAATAATATAAGAAACGAAATTAATATTTATATGAGAAAAATAAATTTTTGGAAGCTTACACGAAAACGTTTGAATAAATGCACGATTATTTACTTTCGAACGGTAAATTGAATGTTGTCACACGTGAAACTATGTTTAGCACACGAAAGCTTCGTATTGGGTTTTTATAACATACATTTACTATTCTTATTTAGTCACAGTCTAACATTTCCGATATATCTTTAACAGTCATTTCTATTATAAGCTACGAGTTAATTCCTTTCCTAACTCGAAACATATCGTCTGAGAATCAGAAACATAACAATGCATTCAACGCGCCATAACTCTGGGCCCTGGATTGATACATACAGGTAATTACAATTCACTCAACTGTCTTTGCACTAAACATAAGAACATGAAATCACCTTGCGGAAAACAAATTTTCGCCGCTTTCTAAACCGAAGACACAACATTTTCTTCAGTTTTCACATAAACTTTACTCGAAAACTGCGTGTGCGTTCACTTGAGAGTTGCAAGAAAATTATATATTCTCACTATTTGTTTATCGTAACCACGGAACTGTTTATGGAAACCTACCAAAGCTTCGCTGTGATAAAAACAAATAATATAAGAGACGAAATTTATATTTATATGAGAAAAATAAATTTTTGGAAGCTTAGACGCAAAACGTTTCAATAAATGCACGATTATTTACTTTCGAACGGTACATTGAATGTTGCCACACGTGAAACTATGTTTAGCACACGAAAGCTTCGTATTGGGTTTTTATAACATACATTTACTATTCTTATTTAGTCACAGTCTAACATTTCCGATATATCTTTAACAGTCATTTCTATTATAAGCTACGAGTTAATTCCTTTCCTAACTCGAAACATATCGTCTGAGAATCAGAAACATAACAATGCATTCAACGCGCCATAACTCTGGGCCCTGGATTGATACATACAGGTAATTACAATTCACTCAACTGTCTTTGCACTAAACATAAGAACATGGAATCACCTGGCGGAAAACAAATTTTCGCCGCTTTCTAAACCGAAGACACAACATTTTCTTCAGTTTTCACATAAACTTTACTCGAAAACTGCGTGTGCGTTCACTTGAGAGTTGCAAGAAAATTATATATTCTCACTATTTGTTTATCGTAACCACGGAACTGTTTATGGAAACCTACCAAAGCTTCGCTGTGATAAAAACAAATAATATAAGAGACGAAATTTATATTTATATGAGAAATATAAATTTTTGGAAGCTTAGACGCAAAACGTTTCAATAAATGCACGATTATTTACTTTTGAACGGTACATTGAATGTTGCCACACGTGAAACTATGTTTAGCACACGAAAGCTTCGTATTGGGTTTTTATAACATACATTTACTATTCTTATTTAGTCACAGTCTAATATTTCCGATATATCTTTAACAGTCATTTCTATTATAAGCTACGAGTTAATTCCTTTCCTAACTCGAAACATATCTTATGAGAATCCGAAACATAACATTATATTCTACACGCCATAACTCTGGGTCCTGGATGGATACATACAGGTAATTACAATTCACTCAACTGTCTTTGCACTAAACATAAGAACATGGAATCACCTGGCGGAAAACAAATTTTCGCCGCTTTCTAAACCGAAGACACAACATTTTCTTCAGTTTTCACATAAACTTTACTCGAAAACTGCGTATGCGTTAACTTGATAGTTGCAAGAAAATTATATATTCTCACTATTTGTTTACAGTAATCACGGAACTGTTTATGGCAACCTATGAAAACCTATGAAATCTTACACATTTATTAGAACAAAGAATATTATGATAGGAAATCAATGGTACACAAGAAATTGTATAAATTAGAATATCAATTTTACGTAAAATCTTTGAAATGAAAAAGTATATGATTATTTACTTATGAGCCGTCATTTGTGAGTCGGCTTAGTTTTCCCAAGGGAATGGTGCATTGAGATATACTGCACATAAATTAAGTAGCCTTTCTTGCTAAGCAGGCTCCTTTCATCTCATCGATGTAATGTTTCTCTTTGGGACACATATATTACTTTTAAATGCCTAGCGAAGTAATTGATTCAATCAGCGGAAATTAGTATTTCTTCAAATAGAAATTGTAATAAAAATAGGAAGTCAATTAATCCAATATCGAAGATAATCCACTAATTGGATGCTGTACTGGTTCTTTATACTGCCGTTTCAACTCGTGACTTTTACTCGTAAACGACACATGATTATACAAAGCATCATACGATGAGTAATAAACAAAAACATAAGATTGTTACGGATAGTTCTGATTCTAGATTAATCAAGGAGTCAAATTAACTCGAATACTTGTATTGTTATCAAAATTACTCTCTTTTTCTGCTTTACTCGTGCAACAGCTATGTTTGAGTTTCACATATCAGCTAGACTTGTTTATTTTTACCTTTTGTGTACGTACACTGGAGATCGTTGTCAAAAATCTTCGACGAAGGGAGACGAAGACAGCCACTCGAATAAACCAACATCGTCAAACTCACTTAGAAGTTCGAACTCACTCTCAAACACATTAACATACGAGTCCAACTCGCACACGCACCGAGGATTTACCTCAAACTCCGCACATATTTTATTTATCGAATGGTTTGCCGCAACGTTACGTCAGAACGCGTTTCAGACAAGACCACTTTTGCTCACTCAGGGACAACCGAAAAAAAAGCACGCGCACACATCCATCGAAATCTCGAGGCCACTGTGAACTTCATACGCGGGCAAAACAAGCCGTAGATATTTACACTCCCGTCTTCTTGGTCCATTCATCCTGGAGCGGAACCCTTTGGACAGCGGAAGGGTAACTTCAGGCCACCACCCCGCTGACCGGATGGATTTAGACGGCGTTAAAACCGAAGGAACAACATGACTGTCGGGCGCCTTTTTCCCTACAGAACACGGACAGCCGGCGACTGGGCTCCCAAGATCAACTGGGGGGAGCCTCTGGATTAGGCGAATCTTGCGAGAGGGGGAGATGGCGGATGGGGGAGATAACCGGAGGGGGAAGGACGGCGTGGGCGGCGGCAGAGAGGGGATAAATGGGGAGTGGGGGATTATTTATTTATATTTTTTCACAGCTTCATTCGGGGACTCAGCAGTCTCCTTTCAAGGCGCTGTGCCAAGAGAGTCGGACGAAGTGGACCTCCGGAAGATCTGGGACCGGAAAGGATTACATGGGGGCCCCCGCAGTCGATTATATGAGGGTTCCCCCCAGCGAGCAATACGGTGGGTGTCGAAAGAATCTTCTCACACGCGCTATTTATCTTCTACGGCGTCTTTCATCTGTTATTTTCGATCATCCCTTTGCGAAACATCAGGTAATGTTCTGTTACGCTTCTACTACTCCACCTTGATAAATGGAATATCCTGTTTTTGTCCTGAGTTGAGGATAACGTAGTTTTCGTTTGCTATTTCCATGGTATTGATTATTTCTGCGATACTGCTGAAGTACGAGGGATGCGAAGGGTATTCACGCCAGATTGAATGCTTGGACAAGTGCTATTCACAAGGGAAGTCCAATCCCTACACTACCTATCGTTGAGGCTCAGTGTGGAGAGTAGAGACAAATTTCCTCACTCCTCATCTTGCCGATTCAAGCCTCATTCCTTCTCCGGAACTTTCGGCACCCAATGGTAAAGGGCTTGAGGTTTAAAACAGCCACCGAATAACTGTTCCGGTAGTATGGCAACCAGAATTCTCACACACACGCTGTTTCCCTTCCAAACCATTTCATCTCCTATTGGTTTAATACTGTAATTTCACTGCCCATTGATGCTGTTTTCTGCAAGTCCATTCTGGCTGCTCCAGAGTCAATTGTGTAGAGGGATTGGGTTGGTTGGTTTCCAAACTTAATTATTCATATAATTTGCATACATATTTAAAATTGAGAAAATGCCTAACCAATCCAACCCAACTCGGTGAATGTTTAAAACTGAATAGATTGGAGAGTGTAATATTATCCTATCTGAAAATTAAAGTGTGTCGCTCTATTCGTAAAGAGAATTCACGGCCATAAATCTACCTTCGGATTACTAACATTTGTAAATGATCCATTTAAAATTTACTTGAGGAATACTAATATTTAAAGATATTTGGTTATTCCATCAACTAGATTCTTTTATTACTATTTAAATCTACCTTCTGATCTTATTATTCCCGTGAAACAATATTAATCCAACAGGTCGTACCAACATTTTTTCCGAATGTCTCTCGTGATAAGAAAAAGTGTGCTTTGAATACAAATTGTCCCGTTACATTAATCGAAAACATCCCGAGTCAGATGTTTCAAGATGCAGTCAGATAATGATAAATGCAATCCTCAATGAAAGCTTTAATAAAAAAATATATCGTTGAAAATTTTACGACCAAGGAGTGCCGCCTTCAGTTATCGCATTAGAGCTTACACGATGAATTTTCTTTGAGTCCACTAATTTTAACTTTCCAGTACCAACTAAACAATATTATTCAACTCAAACAACTTTAAATTGACCCTTTGTCGTGCGAATGAATCGAATGAATGAAAAGAATGAATACGCTATCAAGAAGCCGCAACTCAGTTACGAAAGTGAATCCATCGACACAGTGGTGTTTTACTACATAGAATCAACATTTAATGATACATCTAATTGATGGAATAAATAAACTACTTCATAGAAGTAACTATGGTAAACTGGTTTAAACTAGAAAAATTTATTTACTTTAAAATATATGCTACAAAGAATCGCCTTGCTTGTTGAGCTTTTTTTTAAATTACTTAGTTTCAAATTTGTTTCCATTTTCGATTTTTATTACATGTAACTACACTACCTTAACCTTCTATATTTATTATCAGTTGAGAGTAACGGAATCACTACTTTGAACAAACGACGCCTATATTTATGTTTAACAAAACTGCTTCTAAGAATTGTTAGAGAACAATCGCTCGTTAACATTTGCTTACGAAAGATTATTCGCCAATAATTATTCGAATTATTCAACAACTGCTCTCCGTAGCTAGTTATTTACAACTAGTAATTGTCAGTACACGATTTACGACGGCATAAGACTTAAAAGTGGGATTTCACTGAAACAGATCGAAACCCTGTATATAATTAACCATACATTAGAGGGGATTTAGAGTAATCGGATCTTGTAATAAAGATCTTAAGCCGTGGAAATTCTGATAGAGCATGAATTACATACGACCGCCTTACTTGGTCTTGACTTTCCATCTAGATACACGCTGTCCTCAGAAAACTGAGCTCGGAGAAATTCTCGTAGAGAAGGAGCAGCGGTGTCCAGCCGGAAGTGGGTCATCTATCATTCAGATTATCTTCCGCGCGTAAGCCCGGTGATTTTCTCTTCGAGGACCAAAATCCTCTCCAACACCGGAGGAAATTACGTCCTCTCCGGGTTTACGAAATCTCTATCGTGAAATAAATCATTAGAGATGACGTTCGAACACACAGGAGGGGCCTTCAACATGTTTCAGGAATTAAACCTTATTGCGTTTGGGATGGTTCCAAACTAAAATAAAACAGAGTGATATTGTTGCATAGCATTGTTGCAATAATCTAACAATGAAAAGTCTAGACAAATGCTTGCTTATAATAGAAGGAACAATAGTTTCTTCAAAACGATAATCATCGACATCATGGAACTTTTCGAAAACCCTACGAATGATTACTTGATTATTGGAATTTGTCTTTTGGTTCGGTAAACGTATTCTTTATTTAGTTTCGTCTTAGTCTGGTACATGATTCTGATGCAATAAAGGCTACTGAAGTATGAACAATGCTGATGAATGACATTAATCCACGTCAGTCCTTAATTAATACTATGATAGGTGTTATATTTAGGTAATCCTGCTCCCCGAGCACTCTTTCCGCTAAATATTCCGGCCACCTTAGGAAAGCAAGGGCAAATTATCTAACTCCTCATCTATACTGGTAGGCCTTACTTCCTTTACGGGGCTTATTGGCAACAATGGGTTCAAATGCTTAGCGTACAAACTGGCCATAGGGCTGAATATTTGCAATCAGTTTGTTCACCAGTGCGAACATGCATTACATAAAATGCATTCAAAAGTAAGAATACTGATGGATCCTCTTCCTTAATTTAAGACACTTTCGCGCATCCTTGAATATTTTATTTACTTCGAGATTTACATCGAGAATGGCACAGTTTTCCGATCAGAAATAAATTTCTCGGAAATAAACTGGGCCAGGTACAGCGTTTTTATGCAGAAATCTTTGGACTGGAAAGACATTGAATCTTTGAGGATTCTCTCGATAAAGATGAGAAAACTTTGCAGCGATGAGCCTTCAGAATTTCAGCAAGAAACAGGAAACGCAGATAGATTAGCGAATGATTCATGGATTGAATTCCGCTAAAGATATACCAGCTGACGTAGGGCGCCCTAAAAGTTAATGAAAGACTGCCATTGTCCTTCGTAAAATGATATTGTTACGCATTACTGGTGCGCGCGAGAATAATTGATACTTTTCATTGTTAGAAGCAATAGAACGATTTCAATAATGCTGCATAATCAGTAGAATTTTTTAATCTGAAGCAATACCAGAAGCGGTAACGCTTGGCTTCATGAACTTTACCAATAAATAAGGCAGGACCTTTTCACCATCAAACCGAGCCCACATAAGTATTAAAAAATCACTACGAAATAGTAATTACGGATTCTTCACTTTTTCTGAGGAAAATGCAAAAAGTTAACAATATGCCAAAAATCTTTACGATTTGTAAAGAATTGCTACGATACAACAACGAGTGTCACTCAGATGTTACAGGATGCGGGATGGGAATCATTAGAAGATAAAGAAAAATTCAAAGGATAAATTTATTAAATAAGTTCAGAGAAATTACGTTCTCAGATGATGTAACCGATATAATGCGACCCCCCTGTTATATGGGCCGTTCTGATACTGCGAGGGAGATCAGGGAAATAGATGCTAGAACTAATCGTTACAAGTATTCATTTTTCCGCGATCGATACTTCGATAACGATATTCAAGGCGCTTGCACCCCCTGCCACACGCCGAAAGGCGGCTTGTACGGCTCTTACATAGACATAGACAAATCTAGAACAGTGGTTCTGGAATATGTACGCGTGAACAATGGGATACAATATGCATTTTCTATATCAAAAATTAAAATCAGAATCAACTGCAGGGTATCGAAGATGACGGGAGATTTACTCCCCCTAATTAAAAACTCCTCATCAGTGTAGCAGTATCCAGCGCCGGTGGGGAAATAAAGGCAATCGCATAGCGTAACCAAATTTTGAAAGCTGCTCAAGCAATACTATTTATGAATGCGCGTCTGCAGTGGACATGGATAAATCAACTGAAATTGTTTTCCCTTCCAAATGATAATGCTCTTCAACCACAGCTATTACGTATAATTCGGGAACTTGCATCAATCCTAGAATGTACATATTGCTCAAGTTTTCGAAATTGAATTATATTATTATATAAACGAATGTATTTCGCATACGTGTCTATAAGATAATCAATATACATATGGGAGCATATAAATATGAAGAGCACCAAAATATTTTTTGTCCACGGACTTAATATGCTCTCGTGCCAGCCCTAGGAGTAACAACACCTCACTGCCAATACGAGGTCAATGAAACAAGAATATGGAGTGAAAGAGGACCGTGATCTTTGAGGAATAATCATTCCGACATACGGAGAACTCTACCAGCACAATTTATCTGTGATGACACCCAAGTCACAATCACACCCAAAACAATTCCATCATGGACTTCTAATGAGTTTCTACACTAACTCTTGGAGCAATGTGGGGTACTCAAGGACTTGCTAAAATCAAGCTTGACTGCATCAGGAATTGTTTCAAGCTTAACACGGAGCGATACTCTTACAACGACACCGTGGGGTATTTCTGCAAGAAACTAATAATGATTAGACCAATAGGATTGAGAGCAACAATGAGATTTTAAAGTAAGATTATAATTAAAAATATATTCAAAGAAGAACATTCCTCAAAATTTTCAGTACGTCGGCGAATAACTCAGAGAACAAAAGAGTTCCTGAGATTTTGCGCGATGCAAGGGCGAGCAGAGAGCGAATGAAAAAGTAATCGCTCATCACGATAATTGCACGATTGGCCTCAGCGTCATGCACGATTTAATTTTATGAAAGACCTTGTGGCATAAATAACTCCTTCTATTGACGCGTAGATATTTTAAACTTAGATGCTTTAGATATTATAAAAATGTATAGTAAGAAAGGGGGTTTGGATGTGTTGTTTAAGATAATGTTAAATCTAGATTATGTTGGTTTTAAAAGCGCGACTTTATCCTGTTCGTGAATATACCGTTCTGTAATGCTGTGTAATGTGTAGTAGTAATTCAGGGACCTCTGGAAAAGTAATGGATTGCTTGACAGGGTGATGTACGGTGGGGTTCTACCCCGTGACCGCTACGGTAGCCGAGAAGGCCTGTCATGAACCACGAAAAAAACAGTAAAAAATTAACAATTTTATTATAAATTCATTATTAAGTTGTCATGTAAATATAATATATGTATGAAATCATTCTGCGGGAGTTGTATGTTATCAAGTATTTATTTTTTGTTAATTATGTTAATCCCTAGTATATATGTATGTAGGTATAAAAAACTGCCACCAGGCTAGCAGCCTATCTGTAGTTATATGTAATAATAAATAAATAATATTGGTCGAATTTGAAGCATTATTGTCTAGTTTTCTTAGAGCTTGAGATTGTGCGCAATAAAAGTCAACAATGCTTGTTAAGGAGATAATAGACGTAATGATAATGATGATAGACTCATGGGATAAGGCGGTTTTTTCAACACAATATTCATAACGTTCCTTTATCTTTAGGGCGGTGTACCCCCTACAGCGCAGTAGTGTTAACGGTGCGGTAATCTTTAACGATGCTATAATTTATTAATATCAATTTATATTAATTCACTAATCCTATGCACGTACCATTCCCTGAATTTTGCATTGCTGCTTGAATTTGCGAAGCTTTTTATATATTCTTCACGGTTTCTGCCGAAGGTGACTAATTAAGGAATTCTAAGTGTACCATCAGTGGTTTTCGCATCCTCTTCACAACCCATTCTCTTCGAATGTTCATTAGGTTAATCTTTTTATGGAGGTATTCAAAAGTTTACGCCCGGAATTATTTCTGCTTCTTTATTAATTTGTTTCTTAATTCAGGTCGATTCATTCGAAGAAAATTACTGAGGTAACAGGATATACCCAATCTTGAGACATTTCTCATTTATTGAATGTAAGTTATACATCGCCCCATTAGGAAGATTATCTCTATGGGAATAAAGACTTTTTCCTACGTTTTTGGACGTTATGACCATATTTAAGTCTTCCAATTTAAATATATTAATACAGAAATGCCTTTCCTGTGAATTTTATTACGGAAAATGTAAACCCTAAAGATATAAATGATATCAATATAAGGTAACGAAATATAAAGGAAATGAGCGACAGGTAAATAATTCGTCGAAATACAATCGACATATGCAAACAGATTGTTATATGGTATATTTATTCATTTTAAAATGTTCTGCAACCAATGAATACTAATGAAGTATATTTGCCATTAATGCACCAGAATATGAGGCTAATAACGTGGTTACCCCAAAACGACATGAACGATTTATAAATGCATCGATAACGTGCATGTTACGTACTTCCAAGTAGCAAAGATTAATCGAAAAGAAAGACCAATGACGCTCAAGCTTCGTCCTTCTTTTACGTATTTAGCCCAAAGGCCTGTTGGATCCTAAATCAATCCACCACTAGCTACCAAATGCTCTTCTTAGGGAATGAGGCTTACAACTTAAAACGAGGAGTGAGGCCGTTTTCCATGGCTTCCTTCACTCCGGCAGAATTCAATTAATGTCTAACTCCGTATAGTACAACTATATGCAGCGATATTGGCGGTATCTCTTTTTAGTTATCAGAATAGCCTTAAGGAATGCCATATATCTGCAACACTCTTACTTCAGCGTCTTTCACAAACCCGCATAAAAGAGAAAGACTGAGTAAAGAATAAATGAAAGATACATTTTCATCCAACCATCATAAAAATGAGGAACATCGCTTTTATCAAGATACTCCAACAGGAAGGGACATGAAATAACGAGGGCTTTAACGGTAAGAGAGCACCATCTCCGTGTGTTCACACACGAATGACTTGTATTTGACCTCTCCATAACGTCGTTATTTTACAATAACGGGCTCCATTAAAAAATGAAGGCATCAACCCGCGCCTATTACCGGAGCGGAAGTGCTCCGTCAAAAGGATCACAGCCTATGGATGCGGCACGGACCGAGCTACCGGTGAGCAACAACTCTTAACCTTGAAAAACTAATTAGATTGCATTTTACGCACTGTTTCGATTCACTGATCGCAGATTCGAGTTTTTTTCACGGGCCGTAATAGGTGCGCATGAATTAATTGAAGTAGTTAATTGGTGCAAAACAGTAATTTTAAATACGATGTGCAGAAAATTTGGGGAAAAGAATGAAGAATTAACATAAGAGCAGCCAATTGTCCCGAAACGAGCAACGGAGTCCCGGATTTCGATATTGTCCAGTATGGTGATCAGTGCCAGTAAATGTCCCGATTTAAAAAATAAATTAATTAAATTCCCCTCAGGTTTTTGCAAAAGATTCAGATTAATAGATTAAGGAAAACTCGTGTCCTAAGTAAAATATTCATTAGAATAAATAAGACTTGATTTCACTGACTGTCAGAGAGCAAATAATCATGACAACAGGAATTGCGTTGGGTTATCACTGACGTGTATGTCCTAATGTTATGCTTCCGCAAACGATATCACAAGAAATCCGATTGAATCGATAAATACCTCAGAAAGATATAAATAGATAGCAAACAATTTTCAGTCATCAAATAATGAAATTTCCATATTTCAGTTTTCCATCAATAATCAGTTGCATCTTTGTTTGGTTTTTGACGAGATAGTAAGAGCATTTTCCCCTAGAGAATTCTATAAACAAACATCAAATTACAAAGATAGGAAATCGCAAAACAAACGAAATTACCACAGTTTTTTGCTTGGATCAACATTTAAAAATCAAATTTAAATTTCATTAATCAGCTTCCAAGAAGTTTTCTTTACACTTCTCATCTATGAAATTTTAATGCCTTCCAGACCAAGACTGGCCATCAGGATATCTCTTTTATTGTCTTGTATAAACGTCCTAAAGCTTGTGGCTGCCTTTGCTTAGTGATAATTCTGTATTTTGTGAGCTCAGAAGAGAACAATCAATTAAGACCTACAAATAACTATAAATTATAGAGTAAGGCAAAAAGCAAAAGAAAATTTCCAATAAAATCTCAAAAGAACTCAAATGGAATGAATCGAAGAATTGTGCTAAACAGATAGGAATGTAACAAACTATGGAACAATAGTAATTAGAACCGAGTGAAGAGGGCTTTGAAACAGAAAAAAACCATCGAAAACAAATAACACAAGCTTGTAAATTGGAAAACCGTTCATAAGATCATATATGCTCTATTTCATAAGTGTGACTACAACATCAGTGGAGAAGAGAAGATCTTAAGGAACGGAGATGATTGAAAATGAAATAAAATTAACTGTAACTAAAGAAGAAGTCTTCCAAAGAGCTCTTGAACGTGAAGACGATTGAATGTGAATTAGAAGATTCTGAACAACACTCTCTGTGATATAATTCATTGTTTAGCTGTTTCTTCACTTTTATGAGACACATTTATTGGTTACTCAAAAATCATGTATAACTCATACGACAACCATCTTCTTTAAATTACTATTGACTAAATATGAATGACCTGCGACTTAGAAAACTGCAGTTTGATGAGGACTATAAAAATTATCAGCCCTACTTCTGAATGACTATTTGAACACATTCTCATTTTCTCAAATAAATCTTGTCTAACGAAAGAAATTAACATTAAAAATCTAGAACCACAGATGCTCTCTGATTTATGAACGTTCAAAGTTACGAACACAATATTTGGGAAAGTGTGTTTTAACCCTCGGGTAATCGTGACTGGGTCGAATCGACCGATGTGAATTTTAAAATTCCATATCTTTTTATTAGTCCTTTTTTACTTCTTCTTTCTCATAGTAGCTTAGTTTTACAATGTTCTGAACCAGTCATGCATTTTCGCCAAATCGGAAATGGAAGTTTAATTATTTAAACAAATTTTTCTTAGCGGTAGTGCCAGGTAGATGAAAGACCTTTACGTAAAATATTGCATTTTTGACCTTGTTTCTGCCTTAATTTTTAGAGATATTATATAAATTTCATATAATTAATAATTATTATTAATATATTAAATGTTATTTTATTTTTTTTTATTTACTTTTTATACACAATATTCCAAATTCATCAGCCATATACTCAGCATCAGGGATATCAAATTTTTACAGAATATTAAAATTATTTGAAAATATTTATTTGATTTTATTTTAATAATCGGGTTAACAATTCATATTACATCATCACTAATGAATTAAAAATTTATTCACTACATTTTGAGATAATTTTCCGTTTTGGAAGATATCGGGTTGATTCCCCCCAACGTGAGTGCTGACGAGACAATTTGGGATGCGAGTATTCGAGGATTAAACTACGATATAAATGCAATGAAATATTCATTTCAACAACTTTTAATATAATGTTTGAGCAACTATGTAATACTTTGTGATGGGACACGGTAATTTGATGTCTTATGTTTCATTTCCTATCCTCGAATCAAAATTATTTTGTTCTGTTTGGTCATTGTTTCATTACCTAGTTTGTTTTCAAGTATGCGGCTGTGTGTTGGAGAAACAAGTCTGAGGAAGCTTGTATTGCATGTTGTTTGCAGTATAAATATACCATATAAATGTTTCAAGTACATTCAAATGACCAGACTATTTAAAATGAAATAAAATGAAGATTTTTAATTAATCCGATGCTTTTTCTCCATTGCAGCATCATAGAAATCTCTCACCTCTCAAATTTTCTAACTTCCTCACCTCAGAGAAAGTCGAGGCAGTATTTGTAGTTGTAGTTCTTGTAGTTATGGTATTGTAATGATTTTATAGACCTTTCAATTACTTTCTAATTGTTTATTGTATTATAATCTTAGTAGTCACTTCTATCAAGTTCATACAAAAAATAATATTTTTGTAAAGTTAGTATGTCTGATGGAATTATTAGAAAAGAATTGCCTCAACATTAAGAAATAAAATACTGAATAAGTCAAATAAAATAAAATCACTCACATAGTTAAGATTAAGTGTATGACTTTAAAAAATATAGCTATTACTTTGTACTTGCCAAAACAACCACCTCTATGCTAAGGAAGAAAGTAATACACAAATATCAATTTTAAGAATCGCTACTGACAATAATCGTGTTATTGTTGAATTCAAATACAGACATTTTTATTTTCCAGACATTTCTCTATTAACTGTATATCCAAGGCATAGAACCTTTCATACAATCAGTTCTTTACAACCCCTTTAATGTAATAAGATGAGTAAGAAAAAGCATCACCAGTGTTTGAATTTTTAAGTCCAAAGAGAGGAGAAAAGTATCCTCGGCGGAGCTCACAGTGAAAGAAATAAGTGACCATGTCAAACGAAGTAAAAGATTTAAAATACAGAATGAGACTGTGAGACCAAGTTTTCGAACTCTTTCCCAGAAACTGTGTTGTGCTCAAGGGTGCCAATATCTGCGTTTTGTTTTCCATATAGATAAAGGTGGAGCTTAAGGAAGGATGTTTAACGCTTTTAGCCACTCAAGTGGTCTGCTGTGTTTCCCAGGGATTTAGATATATACCCTGCGAGCCACCAGAGCTGTATGGCAGGGGGTGTAATGACGCCATCATTACTTAACCTATCGAATTAATCTCTCTAGCAGCATGGGCAAAAAAATGATGTGTTTCTATGATTTAATTCCCAGTAATGATTTGTCAGTCAGGGATGTATCCACTACCCCCCATCCAGTTTATAATATGACTTATTTTACAAACCTTATAATTCAACAAAGTAAGCTGTCTTAAGTCCTCGTTACTTTGAAATAATCGGAAAATATGTTTCTGTCATTGTGAATTTTATTTACCCTCTTAATTCAAGATTATGGGAAGGTTTGATTGTAATTCTCAGGCTTATTTCAATGTATGCAGTAGAAAATACTTTTTCTTTCACACATCCATTATGAATATCTGATCATTTGTCTTAGAAAATTATAAAATTTGAAATTTAGTAAGAAGAGATCTAACTTCTCCATTCATTGTCACTTCCTCTGTTTGTAAGCCCGCATGTATTTTTTAAATTTATACGTAATATTATCATTCCCTCTTTGATTCCATAGCTAAGGGCTTAAATACATTGGTATTGTGGACAAATTATCTCATGAGAACTATCTAGATAAGGTTTTTTTCAGGGGTAACTCAATGTTTGCGCTAATATTTATCCAGGTAAATTAACACAGAGATATGGAATAAAAGCTGACAAAAATGGTGCGTTACACATATTTCATATGATATGCTGTTGAGATAAAATAAATGATAATTTGCAGCTCTAAACAGCATGCTGATGTGAGAGTAAAAAAATTATTTTATGCAAATCCAAACTGATGACTGAGTGAATTTCTTCAGTTATTTACTATACTTTCTATGACAAAGAATCTTGAGTGTTAACAGATTTCTATGACAAAAAGCTGAGCGAGGAAAACGCTGTAATGCATAGATTATTCCTCTTCTTATATATTTCTTTAAAAATTTACAACTGAGCCCAAGGTCTTCAAAATAACAAAAATATGAGTGATTTAGTGCCAGGAATATATTTTTTTAGAGTTAAGAAATGGTAGCCTGATTAAGAATGCAAAAACAAATGCTGATTTATTCCTTTATTTATTATTTTTACTTCCATCATTACTGATTACCTTCTACCTTACCTTACCTAGTTACCTTCTATTAATGAAAATGTGACCTTAAATCCCAATGAGTATGATATGCTGTTTAAGTCTAGCTTTTCATATCAATATGATATCGTTACTTATTTTACAAAAGGTTGATAAAAAACTAAAACTTGTAGTAGTGTATGAAATTAATAATAGCCAAGTCTAAACATACGTTTAGGCTAATGCAATATAAGTTATGAAGTTACGATATGAAGCAATATCTCATCATAATTGTATGCTTTGCAGTATGAAGAGATAGTGACTAAATTATTTGCATATATAAATATTCAAAATAATGGATAATAGAGTGTGTACACAAAAAAAATATTTGCAAAATTAAAGTGAATGAAAATTCTGGTTAAAATTATAATGCTATATTTTTTAAAGTCATACACTTAATCTTAACTATGTGAGTGATTTTATTTTATTTGACTTATTCAGTATTTTATTTCTTAATGTTGAGGCAATTCTTTTCTATTAATTCCATCAGACATACTAACTTTACAAAAATATTATTTTTTGTATGAACTTGACTACTAAGATTATAATACAATAAACAATTAGAAAGTAATTGAAAGGTCATTAAAATCGTTACAATACCATAACTACAAAACTTCATAACCCATAATAAGTGTAATAAAAATTTTAGATATCTGAGAAAAATAGTATTGCAGATAAAGGGCACTTGACCAAAATGGTAGATGTTATCTGATGCTAATATGTCCAGTCGATTAACTATCTCAATAGTCTCAATATCTCTATATCTCAAAAGTGGATATAGCAACTACATATGTATCCAAATGAAAGAACAATCGAGACTGTGGTATATCGCGAGACAGCAGCCCAAATACTGTTGATCTATTAATCCACACCAAGTTAAGTAAAAACATGCTTTCTTTTGAAATGTTTAAATTTATAATTCACAAACTGCCATGTTTAATTCGATTTCATTTTGGTAAGCTGGTAATCAATATTACCCACCTGCCAATATTCTATCTTGTAATTTAGTTATAGAAATTTTCCTAACATAACTTCAATTTTCATAATAATATCCCCACCCCACCTGTTATTGCCAAGGGGGGGGGCAAAATTGAGCATGTTACGATGGGTTAATTGTAAACAAAATAGCCATACTTTATCACAGATGGGTTCTAAAACCACTTCTCCGAGACCCTGATCTTGGAGATTTTGTGGAATTGAATTCCATCACCAAGAATCTTGGATCAGAGCTGTGTAATAAAGCAATTTTCTTTTTGTTTTGCCTCTATCACTTAGTAATCATTGTAAGAATGATCTGACAAAGAATAATTGCAGCATTTTCAAAATGCTCATTCATTGAGGCATAGAAAAACATAATAATGTAAATGTTTATGGAAATACAGTTACACAATGCACATACCACTAATAGCTCAGGAGATATATAAGTAATGTTGAATCTGAATCTATTTCTAACAAGTATTGGGGGAAAGCTTTCCAGCCCCTGGATTATAGGCAATTTTGTGTTTATTACATGGCTCTGGACCCCCTCAAGTCAAATCTTGGCTATACCCCTGGTCTAAGGATAAAAATTGTGGATTCAAACTACACACAGGTACACACCGTAGAGTCCTTAATTTTTCAAATGGGTGATTCAGATGCAATTAGGCTCCATATCATAAGGGTGGGATTGTAAAGAGCGGGAATGGTGGATAGGGGTAGTCCTTGTTTACATCCAATCATTACTACACTACTGAAAAACAACCTTTTTGACAGAATATGAATAAAACCAACCTTGATCTTCTCCTCTTCCTTGTTGGACTCACGACCATCCTCTTCATCTGCGAACTCCAGCTCAGCTGCCAGGTCGAGGAAAGCAGGAGGAGGGGCAGGGACGGTGACCACTTCTTTCTCTTGCTTCTCTGGCTCCGTGGGAGAGTCTTGGTCAAAGCCTGGAGGGGGCGGAGTGACGTCTCTTGTGGGGCTCCTTTCCGTAGTCCCAAGAAACGATGACTCCTTCTCCAGGTCTGCAGCACTGCTTGCCTCCACTCCAAATGAGAATGGAGGGGAGCATTTGCTCTTCTTGTCGACGTGGGCCACGTCCACCCTCACCTCCCCAGCCTCCTCCTCCCTCACCCTCTTCTCCACTGGAGACTCTGCTGTCCGTTGCAGAATCAGCCCCTGGTTCACCTTCGAGGAACAGAATTCACAAATCATTACAATTATACACTCATCAAGGTGAACAACCAACGGGTTAAGTAAAACAGGTTTACAGAGGGTATTCTGAAAGATATCGGGAATAAATGTATTCTATACTGGAAGATTTTAAAAATTAGATAAATGATGATAAAAGATAGTTTCTACTTGTTTACATCTTTTAAGTTATATTGGGGAAAAATATTACTTTAAAAAGAAAGCAGAAAATGTTTTCTTTAACAGAAAATTACTTCAGTAAGCTCCAGAAAGAAAGTAACTGAATTCTTGGAGTCTAGATATTTATTTAGTTTCCAAGAATTAGGGTACAGATACATTAATCTCTGGTTACATAGAATAAATAATTATCAATACATTGCTACAGAATAGAAGCAAACTCTAAGTTATTATAGTTAGGAAGTATAATATATAGATGTCTCTTTATAAACTTGCAGAAAACATTAATATTTTATGTTTACCATAGAAGAGAGGCGTAGAAGATATCTTTGCAAATATTTATGTATGGCAATATATAAGTGGAGTAAATCAAATGTGAACATAAAATTTATTTACAAAGTAGTCTTAAAGAGGAAAGGGTTGAGAATAATCATAGATAGTTCAAAAGAGAAGAATGAATCCGGAAAGATACTTAGAACAGCTGCATTTTATTATTCATTATTTAAATACAAATATGGGATAATTAAATCTTTTTTAAAATTCATGGAGGAGGCCGAAATACAGAAATCTGACATAATCGAAAAGATTGTTAAATAAAACAGGTTTTATAAAACAAAAAAATAACTTTAACTATTCCACATACAGAATAATAAATGTAAAATACCTCTGTATGTAGAATAGTAAAAGTTATTTTTTGTTTAATAAAACCTGTTTTATTCAACAATCCTTTCAAATCTTTTTTGCCACTAATAAAAACATTCCTGAGTGTACGAGAACACATCATGAGGAAAGATTAAGAACTCATGCAAGCTGAAACTCAATTGAATTAGTGAATTCAAACATCACACAAACAGAGCTCAGGAAAATATGAAATTAAAAACTTCTTCAAATAGCTTTGAATAAGATTAACACATCGTCAGGTAAATTATGTGCATTAACTAGAATTTGCATATCTAAAATATTTTAGTATTGTTATGGTTATATAAAAAGCCAATGACAAAAGTAATCTTCTAAATCAATTATTAGTAAGAGTACACGTCCGTTGTTTGGCCACTGTCTCTGAGGCCATCTTCAGGGCAAACTATAATTAGTGTTTAGATGTGGTGGTAATTTGAACCTGGTACCCCATAAACAGCTTTGACTTGTATTTTTTACATAATTGATAAACTAAATCTTGTTCAACTATAAATGGTTCATATTCTCTTCAAATTAAATCATGAATAGCAGGTAAGTATGCAGGTAGGCCTTGTCTTTGGTAGGTCTTCATTTTGTATGTTGTCTTATTTTGCAGTGCATCATACAAAATCATGCTCTTTCTCTGCAGCAATATATTTTGCTGTGAAAGATCCAAACATGTCACTTGTTCTTTTTGACAATTGCAGTAATAATTGATTGCATAAAACTAATAATAAGTATGTGCACTTCTCCAGAGGAATGTGGAGACATAGTAAGATATAAATTAATGAATTTCTCTGTATACATTATGTTGGAAACTTAATGCCAAAATACATACTTAGAATAACAACCTAGTGAAGTGTAGCCACATAGATCCCTAACCTGCTGATTAGAATTCCCAAGTTTGTTTCATGTTTTGGAGTTATTAGAACTCTAATGTAGTAAACACAGCAGGGTTCATTTTTTTCTCCAAATACATTACAATACAGTTTATATACCAGCTAATTCATTATGATTATACAAGCTATTTTTATGATTGTGATTGACTAAATAAGTGTTTTGCTTAGCAATGGAGTTACATATCCATCTCCCAAATCCTAATGAGAGATATATTTCGTGCCATCTAGGATGCAATTTTTTATCTGAAATATGTGTCTCAAAATTGCATTGCTACTTTGATGCCAAAGTTATGTTTTTCTTAAGTCAATGCTATCACAATAGAAAAGTTATCCACACTACCCATTTCCTTGAACATGGCCCATAAGCATATAAGGGTATAATGAGCATAGTCATACTTGCCAGATTTTATATTTTTGGAATAGATAACACGAGTGATAACTGGCCCAAAATACGATAATTAAAATGGTGAACTTATTGGTGAAACAGTGCACATAATTCAGTAGCAACAAGAATCAATGCAATCCATAAACTACTATAATGAATATGCTGCAACAGCTGAAATTACATTATTTTAATGTGGTGAAATGCGTAGAAAAATAGTAATTGATTCCTGGTTCTGATGTTACTGACAAGACTTACCTACCAATTCTCTTATTTATAAATCAAACAAATTTTTTTCCAAAATTTTCTTCCAAAAACATAAATAGTGGGAAATTAGGTACAATTGATTAAGATGACGAGTAGGAGATTTCAATCAAAATATAAACGGAGAAGAAAAATAGCGATATGACTGAGACTCGATCCCAAGTCTCCCACATTCCAGGCAAGGAGTCCAACTACTATTCTAAAAGGAGCATGATACTTTAGTGATTAGAATACCTGCTAGAAAAGTTGGAGACCTGAGTTTATTGCCCCAGCCATCTCGTTCTTTTTTTTACTTCCCTTTATTCCTGAGTTTTCATGTGCAAAGATGCTTCCTTTCCTTCATCCTCTTATGGAATTTTCTTACATTTGTAAAACTGTTTTTCTGCCACGTCAAATTTGGAACACAGCTGTAGATTTTTACTGACAAAATTTACTTGACAGGGTGATTCTACAAAGATTTATCACACCTTCTAACATGCTCCTTCTACCCACATTAGCACAAGTTTTTCAATTTCACCTACTTACTAGGATTATAACCATTCATTTCTTCAGTTTATTTTAATTCTCCATCAATCGGCATTTGCATTCTACTTTGGATTACATTTTTAGCAACAATTTCTAAGTTATAAATCAAATTAGCCCTTCAAATTAGACAACCATTACTCATTATGTAGATTTTGGTACAGATACGCTATAAAATTTGATTTAATTTACTTTATTTCATCAGATCTCACATCCATAAATTAATTTGATTTCCCTACTTTCATCTCTCATTAATACAAAGAAAAATATATTTTGACTCATTTCCAATAGAATTAGATACATGCTATGCATTTCTAAATAACCTCACTTTCGTAATTTACTATTTTTCAGAAGTTTCAGGAATCTAACATGTGAGAAGCTCAAGGCCAACTTACAAATATGTAAACTTCAAGGTATGCGGAGATCCAATCCAAACCGTATCAGACATAAATAATTTCCCTTTTATAGTGAAAAGTAATGGCACCGGATCGGAAATTACCTCAGAGTCCCTTTGCGAATGTTGGCATTCAATGGTAACTGGAGGGACAATGAACTCTTCCAGATTCTTCGCTTCTTCGTCCTCCTTCTTCTTCTCCAGAACAGTCTCTTCCACATTCTGCCACAACTGAGATGAACCCGAATTGTTATCCTCAGGAGGGGAAATTTCAGCACCTTAAGAAAGACAAAACATTCGGTTCATGGTTCAAGTTGCAAATATTTATAAAAAAAACCAGAATAACGGGAATGCAGCAGCAACAGAAAATTTGGAAAACGTGTTGATTAGGCCATAAATATTTAACTAAACTGATTTGAATTAAAAATCTCTGCTCCAATAGAGTGTTAATAAAATTTATACAGTAGCAACTTGACGCTACCTTAAGTATTTTACATTTTTTCCCTGGTCCGCTACATAATCAAGATAATGTAGCCACAAATGGGCCAATGAGCAATGTTTTAGCACCATTAGCCTTCTAGCACTGGTGTTATGCCAGGATGATGCAAAATCAAAGGACAACAAGAAAAACGACACATTAACATAATTGCTTTAGAATAGGGATACTTGAATTATGAAAAACTGTCTCAAAAAAAAAAGAAAGCTGGCATATTAATATAGAAGGAATGGTCTTGAATTTTGCAATGAATTGGAAAAGTATTTTAATGGTTACAAAGTTTTACAAAAATTTGCTAAGGAAATTTATTTATGAATAACAACATTTGTAAAAAATTATATCAAATGATTTTAATGCGTTAATGTGATCATTGCAATAAAAATCAAGAATAGAATATGTGGGAAACTAACCCTATTTTAACTGACTAAATTCTCACAAGATAAGAACTCTAGTGGTGTGTTGGGATATAAAATACACAATAAATAATCTGAAGATAATTAGAAGGTACATTAATTATGCTTTATGAGGTCTCATTGTTTATCTTCATAAATTCAATACCACTGACCAAATATTTAGGATAAAATTACACTAAAAGTCTAAATTCAAATACTATCTTGAGACTCTAACTTTATTCACTACAATAAAGATGGAACAAATTATGATGTACTCCTCTAAATAAGGTACTTCTGTTTTCTTACCACTTTCTTTCTCCGCAGCCTCTCGCTCCTGCTTCTCCTCTCCACATTCTCTACTCTCCACTTCCAGCTCCAAACTCTTCTCTGGACCACTGCTGTTCACTGATGGAGACTGATGCCTGTTGCGTAGGAGATGCTGCAGATTTGCAGATGGGGGTGGAGGTGGTGGAGGAGTGGAGGGTGCTTTGAGAGATGGACTTGTGGCACCATGACGTACAGTAGGTCTCGACGTGGAAAATGATGCGCTCCTCGTCGTCGAATTCGCATTGTTTACTGGTGCTTTCGAAGGGGTCCTCTGAGCGATGGCAGCCGCTGCAGCCACTTGGTGTTGCGGATCGCTGTGGTACCTCTGTGGTGCAGCGGGAGTCGAGGGCGACGTCGCCCTTGTCGACTTTGTGAAATGCGATGTCCAATTCCTCTGCTTCTCGATCAGCTCCCGACTCGTTGGCTTCCTTTCCGGTTTCGACGGGGTCACCACGGTCGCGGGCGGTGCAGGGGGTACCGGTGGTGCGGGACCCGGCGGCCGCACCCCCCTGAGACCCCTTCCTCTCCCCAGTTCGCCCCTTGGGGGGGAAATCTTCCCACTGTCCTTCACTACCTCCGTGGCTCCTTCTGCTTCCACCCTTCCCCACTGCACCCCTTCCCGGGCCTCCTCCTCTTCTTCGGCGGCACCGTTTGACTCGTGAGCGTGGCCGTTGGCGGTCACCGGATGGCCGTCTCCTAGCACCGCGGCGGACGACGCCGGTCTGGAAGGTTGCGACGTCGGGGACGGCGACCTGGAGGTTTTGAAGGGGCAGCTACCGGCGGATCCCGGCCTTCCTCTTCTCGTGGGATCGGATTTCGGGGGCCTGCTAACCTGTGCCGCCGTGGAATTGGTGGTGGTGGCGGTGCCCTCAGCACCTCCCAACTTCTCGAAGAGCGCTCGGGCGTTGTTGAATCGCGCCACGTGGCTTTCGGTCCGCACTACGGTGACCTGCGATGGCGTGCTGGGGCTTTCCTTCGATTCCGAAGTCTGCTGCTGCTGTTGGTGGGCGGCTGGAGGGGGCGAAGAGGACGAAGAGGAATCTGCGGATCGAAGCGGGCCGCTTTTCTTGATACTCTCCTCTTTGGCGGGCACCATGGACTGGAAAATGTTGGCTATCTGCGATACCTTGGACCCCCCAAGGCGAGGTCCGCCGCAGCCACCGGATCCTCCGCCACCTATCGCCCGCTTGTTGCTGCTCTCGGTATCCATGGCGATACGGTACCAGCGAGTGTTCTGCAATGGAAGGAAAACAATGGGAAATTAGGCTAAGCAGGGCTCAATGTTCATCGAACGACTAATGTTGCCATCAGGGAACAAAACTGCAATTCTTGTTCTTAGGTTTTGTTGCTTGGAATGCTGATTTTGAACGACCAAATTCAAAAGCTAATTGTTTCTCAACCTTATGAGAACAATAGCGGTCTTATATGTATTGTTTTTCGAAAATTGCGTAAAATACAAAATAAAAATCCCAAAATCTGCAAGTTTTGGAATCGCCATTATGTTTAGTAAAGTATATAACCCTTTGAATTTGTAATAAAGGGCGATTTCAAATCGCCATCTGTTGATTATTTCATAAAAAAGAGAATATGCTTCAATATATTATTTATTTTTTTAAAAGGTAGTGCGCTAACTCAATTAACAGATTAATGAGAAAAATAAAAGAAAGATTAATTTCATATTAGAAATATGAATAAAAAGAAACAATGTTTTGCACAAATTGTCATGCACAAAGAAAATAGTTAAAACATTCTTCGGATGCCTACACCAAAGCAGTTTTGCGGAGAAGGTTTTGATAATAATTCATTCTCCAAACTAATTTACGAGAAGGCTTAAAAGAAAGACGTTAATACGTTTTAATTATGATAATTGTCCAGCTAGTTGCTTTTCAGGATATTCAAATCCGCCGGATCGCGGCTCTATTGTAAAAATTATCGCTGGATGCCTTCAAATTAACGTTCGTTAAAACTGATGAGTAAATTACATAAGAAAAACTAGGTAATTATCCAAAGTTTGGACAAAATAACGGAGTTTTGTTTACTTCATTGGTTGCCACAGCATGTAAGACATTTATTTTTTTGTTAAAAAAATTAACAACAAAAAGTTCAAAAGGGAATCAGAGAGTAAAGCATAATCTGATTGAAGAAAGTTGTGTTAGTTTTCTTAAAAGAGCGCCGCCACCATTAATTCCTTTTCCTAATTAATTAGTTCCAAGAATATTTAAATGAGAATTTTATTCGTTTGATATTTTGATGAAACATAAGAGAGAATTTCAAGCACATTATGCAAAGTTTTCCTTCTTCTATTGAAAGCATCGCTTGAAACTTTTTAATGAGCCGACATTTTGTAGGACGGCGTTACTAAGGGAAGGAATATCAACAAGCATTGAAGTTGATCGTTCACTGAAACCTAAAAACTTGACGGAAGCAGGAAATAATCTGGGAACTTTCGTGAGAGAATAGAGGTTTCTATTTTTATAAAAGGAAGTCCAATAAATAACATAAATAACGACCGAATGAAAGATAAGCTGCGAATTATAATAGTCTATAAAATAAAATGGAAACAGTGGAGTTATTCTACCACAAGGTCATAATACTTAAGTCAAAATAATCACTTCAGATGAAATTCGAGATATAGAGATTATAGATAAATCGACAGGTAAAGCACTTTATTTTACCTTATATGGTTTCTGATTACAGTATCTACTTTAGAGACATGAATGACTCTATGACGAGATGGATGAAATTATTATTGACCATAAAATCATATGGAAGCAATTTACTACCAAGGCTCTTATTTAGAAGGTTGTTACCATTAAAAGGTAATTTCTACAGATACATACAGAGCATCTACGCACAAATTTCAAACTTAAACCTCTGCGTGGTACACTCCTGGCCAAAATTAACGCAGCACCTCCCTAGCGATCCTTACGGCCAGTGCTGCGTTAATTTTGGCCAGGACTGTACGTTAATTCCATTGCCTATGTTTTTCCAAAACGGTTCTGGTATTTAACCTGATGATACAGTGTAATTAACATTTATCAATACCTTTACAATATTTTCCTGCGTTCCAATGCGTGTTTGTGTTCATTTTCAGTCCATGGACCCGAATTTCCTAATAAAGACGTGTGGTTGACTGATTAATTGTTTAAAAAATTCAAACCACCAGTGTAGAGTGAATAAATATAAATACTGATGATTAATGAACAAAAAACAGGAAGAACGTTTCCACAGGAAAATAATTCCTATTGTTATTAAACAAGTTTTTTTCTTTCGTCGTAGATTACCACTAAGTTGCTCGCATATCCGTCGATTTTGTACTGATGATTGATATATTAGTAATTAAAAATACAATACAATAAATTCTAATACTTATAGTGTTGTTTCAGGTTTTGAACTGTAGGATGATATTACGGAATAAAATTTTAAAATCAACGCGACAGCTTGGTAAGAGAAAAAGGTGTTCATCCACTAGCAAGGATTTTTCTTGCGCAATAGTTTGGTAGGATTTAACCTCCATTGTCGGGCTAAGACGCACACCCATTTATGTGAATTGCGATTGTTATGAGCATATTTTTGTCGACAATTATACACCTCAACATTGAAGCTTACGTGTGCTGTTGTGATGATTACTCAATAATGCACCTCGATAATTAAGCTTGGTCTTGATTCAATTTTATATTGTTACAGTGTATCGGTTAAATGGGATCTGAGAATTTTCTGAGAAAATTTCGAGCCTCTTCATCGGAGATGCGGGTTAAGTTTCGAAATGAAAACACTTCCTTCCATTTCACAAGAGGAAGTTTTAATTAAAAGAATTCCATTACAGCAATAAAAGAAAAACGGCGAAAAAGGGACTGCTTGAAAAACTGTCACGCGAAACACAACACAGCGCCAATGTGCTCCGAAAACAGATTCCAATCTCTTCGAATTCGGTCCCACCTCAAAGTTAATAAATAGAAAGAATGCCACTTTGCAGCGCATTCGAGAGTGCAGCTCCGATTCGGTTTAATTTCCCTGCAGCCATTGAAGCGGAAAAAGTAATTAAATCGCATCAATTTATTCTATTTTTAGTGTTTAATTTCGCTCATGCCACCGTATCTTGAGGATATGAATGTTTTTAAATTCGTTGTTTTTATGCAAGATGGATTTACTTCTGGTTCGGCTGGTTGCTAATAGCTGTGCCAACATGCTACCGAGGAATCAGTGATGCTGGGTACAGATATTTATTTTGATTTATCTTTATTGAATAGTATGTAAAATGCTAATTGTAGATATTATATTGCAATATAATAATTCCAACTCAAATTCAGGAACGGATAATGTTGATGAAAAAGAAATCACAGAGAATGATTCTTATATGCACTATTTTTCTCTTTTTATTTCGTAGGGTAAAACATTGAAGTAAATGCATATAACGTTGTATATTTGAATGTATTCGAGTCATGCTATTCCGTCAGGATTGATGAATCAGTAACCCTAACTACTATAGAGCGAAAGACATATATGTTATAACAACATATACGTTATAACATGAAAATTGTTCATTTTTAGAACATCCATTCTCAGAGAATTGACCACTAGGGGTTTCCACATTTTTATCGAAATGTAAAACCCGGCAAAAGTAGCCCACCCACATGGACATTACAGATATAATTTTTTTCGAAATCAAAAAATATCGTTTCAATTTTTGCCTCAAAGTTTCGAAATTTTGACAAAAACATCAAAATTTTTACATAAATTGTTTTTCGGTCAAAAACATCATATTTCTGCGAAAAAAGATGTCACTTGTCGTTGAAGATTCAAACTACCCTCGGGCTGTATTCATTTTCGGCAGACTTTACCTTTTCTAGGAAACTTTACATTCCCTCTCTTCATCCGGGCTAATAAGTCTCATTCTCTATTTATGTCTTCGGTAACTAATGGTGTATTTAATGAGTGCCTAATCAGAATGCAGACGGCTTCATTGATAGACTAAGTCAAGCCATGTTTTAATAACTACAAATGTAAATATTACGAGGTTAATCGTTAATGTTGTTGCCCTGACTACGAAAATTCGCTGTTGGACATTTCCACAATCAATTCAACAACTTTCCTGTTTAGCGAGTAAAACAATGGCAAACCACCTCATTCCTCATCTTCCACAGTAAACCTCATTCTCTAGGGCTTCATATGGCTAATGTTGGAGGAAATGATACTCAGCCCGAATGCGGACATTCCTCCTTGGTGTATATTTCTGGGTCGTATGATTTATTGAGATCTGGATTGGGCCTATTTCCATCCCATTGATTCCCATGTCGATGGCATAGTCAACAAACAGCGAGGAATTCCATCTCCGCTGCAGAAAAAGGGGATTCAAATTTATTTCTCGCCCTCGAGCCCTTTTATTTTCCCCAATATCCTCTGCCACCACCGCTGGAAAAAACCGCTTTTTTCTTTTGAGAGCATTTGACCCAAATCACGTCTTTTATTTCCAATTGGACGAATTCAGCGCATGGAAATTCCCTCAAAGACGTCCAGAGACCTCTATCGGGAGAATATGGGGAGAAAGCAGCTCGAGGGAAAATAAAAATGCAGATGGGGAAGAAAGGGTGACGTAAGCCGACCACGTAAGTGCATTTTGTGAATTCATCATTTCGAGTCTTTTGAACTTTAGACGGGAAGTCGATGAACCACCGAGAGATCTCACGGGACGTGTTATCCCTTCTCTATGTTGAGACCCCCTAGTCTGCCCGAAGCTTATTTGAACAATACCTCATTTAGAGGTTTAAAATAATAATAATAATAATTTATTCATCACAAACAGGTAATAATACCCTATTACATGTGATATAATATACAAAAAGGAGGGCTCCCGGATAGTCATGTGGACAGCGCGTTCGCCTTTGGTGAAAGCGGTTTCGGTTTCGATTCCCGGTGGGAGCCAATGTGCGAAATGACCTAAGCTGTCGAAGCACTTTTAACAATACTACTACTACTACAAAAAGGAAAGTAAATAAAATACATTAATATCACCGAAAAAAAATAAAACATTAGGAAAAAGAAGAGAAAAACATATAAAAACAGAATTAAAAAATAACAAAAATGGAATAGGACAGAACATAAAAGAAAGTAAGAAAAAACATCAAGAGGACAAAGTTGTATATAATTTATGCTTTAAAATTCTGGGAGAGTCATTGAAGAGGTCTATAAATTTGTTCCTCACTAAGATGTCGTTTGTGGACCGCATCATCCTGGTGAGTGGTCCATATTTGCAGGCATTCACTCTCCCAAAAGGAAAAGAGCAGAATGCCTTGGCCTCCTCGCGGGCACATTAAAATCTATCTTGGATAGAAGGGCTTCAGAAGATCTCCAATAGCCTCTTTGTCGGCGTTCCTCGCCTCCTTCGCCGGTATTCGGAGAAAACAGGAAGGCTCGGATCGCCGCTATTTTAAGAACAATACCGGCGAAGAAGGTGAAGAACGACGACAAAGACGGCTATTGGATATTTTAAACCTCTTATTCATTAAAATCCAATTTTCTTTCTTTACAATACCTCATTTGTACTTAGTTAGTTATACCGATATCTCGTTTGACCGACCTTCAGCTTGACCAATCTCTCGTTAGACCAACAACTCACTTTTACATACACCATAGGATCGAAAAGTTAATTCCACCGACTTATCACTTGGCCAACGAGGTAAATACGCCGACGCAATGCTTTACTGATAACTTAATTCTCCAACATTTCCTTAAAGTAAATAGTTCTAAAGTCTGCAGAAAATTTTAATTTTGACAAAATAAAATTATAAATATATGTAGTAAAACACATTTAATCCTGAATTATGTGTATTGTAGCGGTATCAATATAATGCCTCGATCAATGCCTCACTTTGATAAATAAAGGGTTTGGGGAAATTTGCCTATCTCAAAGAACTGCAATTAAAATTTGCATACACCGTTTGTGATCTTCAAACCCTCTCTCAAACTTCTTCCTTTCACATCGCCAGATTTGAATAATTTCTGTTTGAGAATTAATGAAGACAAAATAGAGCTGAAAAGTCATCTCCTCAACCTTAAGGAGCCAACATATTTGAAGGGGGGAATGAGGCTTACTTAGTAAGATGAGGAGTAAGGTAGTTTGTACTTGGTTTCTTCACTGAGCCGGAATATTTATTTGTAGAAAATGTCCACGCAGGTACTACATACATGATAAGCATATAAAAAAGAGTTTTTATTATTTTAGTTTTTAATAAGAATAAAATAAGAAATTCTATTTAGTACCGAATTCCGAGGTACCGTACAACAAAGTACAAAGATAAATGTCAATATACAGCATCACTCATTTGTAAATAGCTTAAATTTTAACACGACTATGAACAAGACTGAGATAAAATTAAAATAAAGATGATTTTGTCCTGTAGCGATACATAAATTAAACACATCTCATTAATGAATATATAACAGCAGTACACTATTTTACCGATCACAAATTCAGGATTGAAATGTATCAACTGAGCTGAACTCATGCTTAACCCATTTTCCGATGGCATGCATTGATTGTCCATTGATTAATAGAAGAAAAAGTAGATTAGTTCCGACATCGCACTGCTGGCGGCGCTTCGAATCGAATATAGGTTCGCAATCGGCTGAATGGGGTGGGTGGAATCTGTTTAATGGTTAAATTGGGCAGATTTATGTTAACTAACGCAACAGCCGGTGGAATGACTCACCTGGAGGATTATCAAACGAACGGACTCTAATTAAAAGGTAACGCCTCTAACCATGGAAACCTAAATAAACACGGAGCGGTTAATTCCGTAAATAAATAAACTGGGAGGCGTTGGGCAAACCGCTGCTGTCCCTTCGAATGCACGAATGGTGCACGGGTTTGCCCTTTCCCCGTGATCGCCTCGATGCCGCAACGCGATGATCTAACGCACTTAATCACGAGTACACAAATAAGAACAAATCACATTTAAATAGAAAGTTAATTCCACATCCCCTTCGATTTTGTTTTGTCTGTTAGCTTTCCGAGAGATATTCATCAATCTTGTAATAATTCTATGACCGTACGAAATTACGAACTTTTTACATTATGAACGATTACATACGAAAATTTCATGACCTAATTAACTATATTACCTATATCAATGTCTTAAATTTATCTAACCGTGAACTACCGCACTCCTCATCTTGCTTCGTCAATCTTCGGACTGATTACAGACAGATCTGCTGTGAATGTAATGTTAAGACTACGCACTGACTATAGAACCTATTGTTCAACTTTCGATGACAAAGACCTTCTGTTCGGATGCATATTGCATCTGTAAATACCTAATGTGATTTTCATTATTCTTTATGTGGTGATCTATACCTCTAACAGAGGTGGCAAGAGAGAGTGAACTCATTCAACATCACACATACCTCAGCAGCTATTAAATTATCACAGCGATGAGCAAGAGAAAAACCAAAGTAAATTTTCCGCAAGGGAGATAATACCGTAATTTTCCATACATAGTACGCATTTTTTTCCACGAAAATACGCCAAAAAAGTAGGGTGCGTATTATGCATGGTTACAAACATCATATTTTTATTCGGGCTGTAGAAGACATTTGAAGTAAATAGCTCAACATACATATATGTATTCTGATTTCACGTTTATTTTGAAAAGAACACAGCTGCATATTAATAAAATTATTAAATTAAAACAAAAAATCAGAGGGGAAGAACCTGTTACTGATAGATCATTGAGAAATCAAAGGGGTACGTAAGAGCAAGGGGGAAAGCCATCCATTAGCAGCATTCCATGCTTGCGCGGTGATCTGTCGGGTGCTGAACAGTCCGGCAGATGACCATACGCGAATAGTAGCGTAGAATTCCATTTTCTAAAAGCCAAATGCGTATTATACATGGTGATAAGAAAATTCTCAAATTGCGCTCGTAATAACGTGGGTGCGTCTTATAGGGGGTGCGTATTATAATTGGAAAATTACGGTATGTATGAAGTAAGTGAAAATAGAATGATTACCGAGAACAAAAAAATTCCAATGTTATGCGATCACAGAGAAAAATACATACACGGTAGGAAAACACCCACAAAGAGTATGATGTGTAAGGTGTACCAAAAAAAAAGATGGATTTAAAGAAGATGATGACGAAATCACTAATGCAAAAAAATACATAATCTTTTAGAGAACATAAATAAGAAAAATTGCAGCATACGATGCAATTAGAAGAAGTAATCATTCTGCGGGTCGAACGACGAGATTTCAACCGGAACCGAAAACGACTTTAACCGGAAATAAGATTTCAAGCGAATAAAAAGATAAGACGCAGAATTGAGAATACCTTTAATGCAAGAAAAGGAATAGAAATGTAAAAAAAATTAATACGAAATAGCAAGGGCCTTATCAATATTCGCCACGAGTCAAAAGCAAAGATCGATTAAAACGCATTTATCTATAATTAAGTTTAATGAAAAACTTTCGTCATTAAATACTTATGATTGAGGGAGGGAGAAGGGATTGGGGCTATGCACTCTGTCGTCATTTTCTGAATCCAAAATCTAACAATCGCTATTAATTCACTCCAAACATACGTCACCTTGGAAGTAATAAATATTGGATGGAAAAAACGGGGTAACTGAATTCAGCCACGATCATGAACTGAAATGTAAACAGGAAATCAGGAGTTTAGATTTGTCAAAATCAGGTAGTCGACATTTTATCATATATCATGTAGTCATATTATCATATCATATAACCATGTAGTCGAAATTTTCTACCTATCGAAAGTTACGATAAAAAAAAACAAAAAACCAAAAAGATAACGACCTCAAAACGACTTGATTATGAGCAATCTTATGAACCAAAATTAAGTCGGATGGTCCCTCTACAAATCGTTAGACACTCGATTAGGAAGGCTAAAATTCTTACCAAACGAAACCGACAAATAATAGCAGTAAATATCGCACAAACGAGCTCACATTGCAGTTAAGTGTAGAAGAACAGCATTACACTCAATCCATAGCGAGAATCCCCTCGCCCGTGACCGCGTAGAAAAATCGCCTCACGCCCACGAAACCTGTATGCACTCACTTAATCAGCAATTAAAAATGGGCGAGCGTGACGCATGTGCAACGAGCGTGCGTGAGCACGGAAAAATAACGGTTGTCTTTCCATAATGGCACTCCTTACGTTCGTTACAACCCCTCTCTCTCTTCGGTACGTAACTGCCATAAAGCACTTCTCTGCAACTCCTTGAACCAGGAAAAGGGGGGAGGGCTCTTGAGGAGAGCAATAACCTCCAGAGTCTGAATTAAGCATAATCCGCCTCGCAGCATAAATGGGCTGTTTACGTGCGATTGGGAGAGATCACGGTTGCCAGATGCCCTGTTAATGTTTAACACCACTGAGGATCGCCCACGGATTTGCTGAGGGACGGAGGACGTTCGTTAGATCGTCAACTCTCCCGGAAGGCCATCAGCAACTGCCTTTCTGGTCTTGCTATTACTCAATACCATGACGGGCTCAAACACTTAAATATTAATGAAGTTGCTCTTTAAAGAAACATGTTGCCATGGGCAACATACCTAGGGGAATCTGGAGGAGCTTAAAAACCAAGGATTGCTAATCTAAGAGTCTTAGTATTGCAATGGGGTCGAGGGAGTGAGGAATAAAAACCTTATGGAGCACCTTAAGACACTAGAATCACTCAAACGAGAAGCATGCTCTGCAAGTCTTAAACATTGTTTTGCTCTCTAGGTGACTAAAATATGTAGAAACGTTTTTGTTAAATATTTATGCATTATTTTGACCGCGAAAACATAAAAACAAACTTAGAGGAGATAATCCAGAGGTACGAAGTACAGATTCGTTTGAGAATTCCATGGCATCTTCTTTACTCTAAAATAATATGCTTGAGAAACGTGACGTCAGTAGCCCTTTTTTACGCAATATTCGCATCTGAATACCGGAGTTGGGCAACGTGCACGTGAATTACCGTTTATAGATCGTGACAAATTCTCAACCGAAACCACAACCATCATAGACTAGGTCTTTCTATGGGCCCCAACAAGAAACCCCAATAAAGAGTGAGATATCGATCTTATCTACCATGGGTTTGATACCTCAAGGAGCCAAATTTCCGATACTTCTCGTAAGATCGTGCGGCTTTTCGGAAATATATTTCGGAGTACTTTCCGATGTGCTGTAGGGAAATAAGAATCGAGGCATTGTTAGCAGACGTGCATTTGTAACGTAAAAGTTAGAGATTTATTCCAATGTGGTCCACAGTTTTATATCAGGCCAATACAATATTTTTCCATAAGAAATGCAATTCGCAGAATTTAAAAAAATAAAAAAAAGTTCCAGTATGACTTAAATCATCTGGAATCATCAACAGCTGACCTCTGTGAGAGGAAAAAATCCTTTTATTTCGTGCATCAACCTTAGCTATGGCGCTAAAAAATAAAAATTAGTTTCAAACTCCAGTACAAGTCCTTCATTTTTGGTTTGTGAGGGGAGGACAAAATGTGCATTTTGCCAAAATTCTGAACGAAATTTGAGGCCAAAGGTTTGATCAACTCCGCGTGAATTCCGCAACAGCTTTTTCTCTCGTTTTAGTTTCGAAATTTCGCATCTGCGATCTTCAGGGGCACACGGCGTTAATGAGTTTGGATACACAAACACGAGGCTGCGGAGAAAGCTTTGGACGGAAAATCTATTTTTAACCGTTGACCCTTCGATGCAACGGACAGCACCAATACCTTGTAACGTACGGGGAGTTAAACACGCACAAATTACATTGCAAACTACAATCAATTGACTCCATTTCATTCTATAACCTGGTTGTCTAAAAATTACGACTATTTCTATTTTTTGGCAATTAAGGTTCGTAAATATAATTTAATTCATAACAATCAACAATTATTAACTTGTAATTTGGAATTAATTTGATCCGGGATATTTGGAAGGAAAAATATTTTCGATTCGTATTATGATTATTGCTTATTTAATGCATACTACAATTAATTAAGCATTTCCTCAGACTTACGTCACAGCTTTGAATTAATAATTGATTGCTAACACAATATTTTCAAGGACACGCACGGTAATTTTTCAAAAATAATGGAGTTATCGAAGTTGATAAAATATATTCGATTAGTACGGTAATAATGTTTGTGAATAAGTATGAATATATATGAAGTAATGTATTCATGACACCACATACCCTTAATTCCCTCACGAGAAAGTTATTGTATACACCCTTACTGACATTCTTTCAGAATTATAAAAGGGGCCTGTTAAAAAATAACATAAATTCTATAAAAATATCAAGGAAAAGAATATCATACACGAATGAAAATTATTTTACTGAAATTAATAAATTATTGCTAAAAAAATTAATTTGGCATTAAATGAATAGAGAAGGAGCACCGGTATAGGACACCTCTCAACCATACCCTTGGAAAGATCAGATTGGATATTAAATTTTAATTTTGACGATTAACTGAGTTCTATTCTAAAGAAATAATTTGATGCGGGCACTAGTTTTGATTCGGTGCTGAAGTTCAACATTAAATTATGTCCATAATCGTTGTTATTCCATCTTGAGCGGAAACTTTGAATACTTTTGAGACACAGACAAAAATAGCAGTGGAAACCTAATCTTTAGTTTAAATCGTATTAAAAAAATGAATTAATTCAGTGAAATATGAGCTAAAACACCTCTTTCAGGCATAGTTCGAAGAAAGAGTTAAAAACAACATCGTATATTTTTCCAATAACTTTCCCGTCAATCAACGTCTTCGAGATGTCGTGTTCGATAGAAAAACGAGCGTAAAGAGATAATGTGACCGAAAAATACACCCAACATTTCCATTAATATTACACGGTTGACAAGTGACTTTTAGGGTTTGACCGTGACATCACGAACGATAGTATTTTACGTTGAAAACATCCGAATTCGTGACAGTTGAGGGAAAGAATATTTGGCTAGGTCACGCGAGAAATGTGTATCGGAAACCATTTTCGGACGAGGTATCCACTCTGAGACACTCTCGACTTAATTGAATTGGATTTGGTGTTCCCATGGTAACGAAACAGTTGATATTTGAAAAAGATTAAGGCATAGTTGAACGGAAAGGCGATACGAAAAGAAGAGACGCTGAATACGTTACTTAGGAACATAAATCTTTGGTGCCATTCCTACAAAGTAAAATTCACGGAGGAGGTCGACATTTTGTGGAATTCCGACATAATCGAAGAATAGTTAAATAAAACAAAGTTACTTTTACTTTTCATAGATATAAAGAGGTTTTAGTGTCGACTAGTTTCGGATAGTAGTCACCACTGTTTTTAAAACTTTAGGGTTAGGAAGGGTTAACCCTTCCTTGACGGTGCGGGGTACTGGAGGACCCCAAAATAGCAAAATTCAATAGAAAAGTTTATTTTTAACCACATACGTTTCTTATTCCATGTATTTGTGCATCAATGTTTCTTTTATATTATGAAATTGAAAGAAATTTGTTTCATAGACTCATTTCCAAAATATCTTTAGTTTTTGAATGGGGTGCCAAAGTACCCCGCACAACCATTTTTGCTTGGATTGCTATACACAATGTCATGTCGTGTGATTGTGGCAATTCAGTCACTCTTTGTTACAGATTTTTCAATAGATTCATTATTATTGCATTAACAGTAATTATAACAGTAAATAAAATTAAAATAAAATAAGGTTATTCAAATTTAGTTGTACTATACAATCTCATATTATAGTCAAAACTCTAATGCTACCTTCAAAGAAATGAAAAATAATCTAATTTATTTCTAAACATAATTAACGGTTAAGTAAAAGAAGCACAAATAAAAACAACATAATATTCGTGAAAAAGCACTGCAGTACCCGAGTACCCGGCACCGCTGTTTTTGGAAGTTTTCTAGGCACAGTCAAGGAAGGGTTAAGAACTCTTCGATTAATCCTACAAAAGGAAAGGAAATTTAAAAAATACCAACTTAAGTTGTTACAAGAGTTAATGATGATCTAAAAGCAAATGGCACTTAAGAATTTTTCCATGAGCTATTTTTCTCTTCCGTAGGGAAAAGGTATTGGAGAGAATATATAAAGCTATGCCTGTTTTAGATAAGTCACTGTATTACGATAGCATTGATAGTAGTTATAGCTACTACAGAGAATACAGTATAGTAATTGCTGTACGGAGAAAGACCTATGGCAATCTTCCATTGAATGCCAAGATAAATGTTATTAATGGCCTAATTAAGCTGCACATAGGTGGACCTGCTCCTTTCAAAGCCTTATGGATCAGTAAAAAAGAGCATTGGCAAACTACCTCATTCCTCATTTAGCTTAATAAGCTCCATCTCTTCTTCAAATATAACTAAATGTGGAAATTCAACCTGCCATCGGGATGAGTAAATCACATTATATCACAGATAGGCCTTTTAAAAGTTACTATAAATACCTCACTCCTCATCGTAAGCCTCATTCCCTCTTTACATATTTTGCTTATCAATCTCGCTGCAAATAAGGAATCAACATACTTTCTTGTTTATTTTTTCACAGATAGACGATTCAAGCAATATTTTTCGTTAAGATTAATCAATCAGCAATCATAGATGACGAGCAAGCCCAAAATCCACAGAATTAAATATTCCGGGGTTTGTGGATGGAATACGACACCGTGGCCGTAAGTGGTAAAATTAACTGGGTCGCGAACGAGGTCAATGGGGGGTCCTACGCCGCTCGCCCACAACAAACAAGAGAGGACAACACCTGGACCCATATCAGATCAGATTAGCGCTTCCAACGCTCACTTCATCCCATGCATTTCTCCCTTTAGCTAACGCAACAATGGCCTATTGATTGTTACACTCATTGTTGAAGTAACTGTAGGTGGGCGCGCGAATTGCTAAAGTAGGAGTAAAAGCATTGTAATTGAAATGAATAAGTACTGAAATCAGTACATTGTTGAGACACTTGCAGACTGATTTAATACTAATTGTTTTATCATCTATTGATTCCTTTCTAGTCTGATTTTCTCTTTTATAGTAGCGGATTATGACGATGATAAGTTTCGATGGTGAAAGCTCTTTTTTTAACAACAAAATTGTTTTTTAAATTTTTTAACAACAAGTCTTTATTTGGTGAAATTGAGATTAAGAAGTTCCATCTTCCATTATAATGCACTTTTAGAATATCCTACATTACAATAATGTAAAATACGTTGCTATATTGACATGTATACACTGCCACCCACCTATCGACATGTAGCTGGAGGAAATTACATAAATACGCAAAAACTAATACCAGGATAAATTAAATATACATTTATCTTTTGGTATAGGCTCAAGAAAAACGTGTTTTTCATTGCTTGTCTCAGTGACGTAGCTGTGATTATATGAAAGCTACTAAAGGTACGAGTAATGCGATTGGTGTCATTCATTTTGGTCTCTCCTTATTGAATGATGTGGGAGTCATTACTCATGGTGCAATGGTACAGAGCTCACTTTCTCCGCTTATTAGATTGTGGCTCCACGAGGAGCTCATCGGTAAACTACCTCAATCCTCATAAATCCTAGTAAGCCTCATTATCTCTCAAAATCCTGCGGTAACTAATATTGCAGGGAATGTACAGTGGGGGAAACAATTATCGCAACACCAGTTGGCGTGAGAGCGCGGATTACGTGGAAACTAACTGAAATCACTCTAACTCCGACAATTCGGCAACTCTGTATAGAGGCAGTAAAACCGGCAATATTCAAAATCCTTACGAATGGGAAATAGACTTTTAGTATCGTATATATATGCAGACATTTAAGACTCACCTTCGCGAGATTTCCAAGTAGTGCCTTAGCCTCAATGTCTTCATTTTTTGCCATTTATTATTTAAAGTTAGCCGTGATAAAAACGTTGTGTGGAATGTTAATATAATACACTGGGAGATAGTTACAAACAAGATTGTTTGATAGCGGAATATCAGACGTTAAAATGAACATTTTGAGGTATTATTTCGCTAATTAAAGGTCTAAATGGTAGAATTGTGATGGAATAGAATTCTTGCAAAGAGAATTCAACACTTAAAAATTCGAATTCAGAAACCACTAAGATGTGTCCTATTCTTAACTTTCTATTTTCACTCGAGCAGTGTAGTTTTCCACTGCATAAGGTATTAAAAATATCCTTTCGATAAATCCAATCTTATCTGTGAGTTAAAGGAGTTAATTTTTCCAAGAGCTTTTTAGCAATTAACGTTTAGACAGGAATTGTCATCACTATTATTAGCTTTTAAATAGTGGAATCAGTAATCAACAATTTTCAGCTCTATCAGGCTATATGTAATAGGGAGTAATATTTGTGTAATAACAAATGGTGTTTCTCATGAGACATCAATGCACTTTAACCATACTGACTGAAAAATATATTATAAATTGCAACGGTATCACATATATATAGATGTTTCATTCATTCATCGCACAACTCATACGAATCTCATCTACAGTGAGTGTATTACTCTACAACAGATAATTTCAATCCAATATGTCCAGAGCTGTAATGTAATTGATTAATGAGCTTGAATGCAATCGCAAACAGGATCCATAATATTCTAGCAGTTGGAATCTGAATTGCAAATTAAAACCGATAATTCGATTGTCCTTTTACAAGCATTAGATATACCGTTCTCGCCTCATGGAGTAAGCTTATCAACGCTCTTACTCTGAATTACATGCGAGCTACGGGTTTAACGCTGTGAAACGGAGCGACCTTCAGAAAATATTTTCTGAAGTATGATTTCACTTCAGTAAAGTTTCCAAGAGGCGGGTATTCACTTCTCTACTTTCTCCGTAGCGATGAATAAAATTTTCCACTTCCAATTTGATCATCTTGATTTCCGTATGTAAAAATACTTCCCAAGGCTACTTAGATCCATATATTAGGCGCCATACTCAGCTATCATTCGCTGATTTTACTAAACTTTCTGTGCGCTTTACGGACTCTTCCAAAACATTCCCGCCCCCCTCTCCCCCCATGAATACCGTAGTTTTAATGTTGTTTACTACGTAGTTTTGCGGTTTAGATGCGAATATATTAGAGAATAGAGCGAATATATGCAGACAAAGTTATTCTTTTATCCAGCAGTAGAAATAGTTATTAACGCCCACTTAAATAGGCAAAAGGGTATGCATGAACTTAGCCCAAAAAAATAGAAAAATTGCAATGGTGAAAAAGAAAAATTCACTTTAAAAAGATAAAGGTTATTCGAAAAAGGAAACCATGTTTTAATGTGCGAACTGAGAGATCTAAAAATAATAATAGTAAATTGCAAGAGCTTACGTAATAAATAGGCGGAATTCTTTAACGTTACGATGAGAATTTGCGCGGATATCATACTAGGAAGATAGTTGCTTAAGCGAAGATATTACTCTAAGCGAGATATTTCCCCCGATTATATGATATACCGAAAATATAACTATGTAGATCTAGTGGTAGACTTTTTATAGCAGTATGGACTCATTTAATTAGTGAGCGCGATGAGTTCGTAGAAAATAGCAGGAGCGAAATCATTTGGTGCTCGATTCAAAGACAAAACGGAAGTAAAATTAATGATTGTTCTTTGTGTCGTCCTCCCGATGAAAAAATAGGATGTATTGTTGTATTATCCGATGCCCTACAGAAAAATGGTGAGAAAATAAAAGATCCAATCATCGCCGTAGGAAGAGATTTTTACCTAACCAATATTCATTGGGATAATCTAAAATTCTCCAGCACTAGCAGTGGGAAAACAATTCACGAAATACATCTTACTTTTTCGTTGCATGGTTTAGATCAGGTAAATATGACGAAAACTCGAACGAATCGTGCGAAGCAAGGTATCAATTTATATTTACTAGCCACTTCCCACCCACAAATAATAACTAGCTTCTCTGTAGTTGAAGGTACAGTCAGACCATGAAGTCATAATGGTAGGGATGAATGTAGTAGTAGCGGTTAGATCTATTAAGCCTGTGAGGCAAGTGTGTGTAATTCGCAAAGCAATTATTTCTGAGTTTAAGGTTTTATTTGAACGAAGGCTTGGATATTTTTTTTTACGCTTTTCGAGAGAAAATACAGTAAAAGATAGTTGGGTAGAGTTTCGACGAATAATCAAAGTAGATTTAGTTAAATATGTTCCTTCTAAACAGTAGGTGAGACGAGGAAGAAGTTTGAAGCGTTGCATAGGAGTCATTCACTCGCGATTGAGAAAACTTAAACCGTGTGATGAGATCCATGAGCTTAGTGATCAAAACTATAGAGAAGTGCAAAAGATATTTGAGGAAGGATCACGAAAAGAATACCAGGAATATAGATCTCGAACCCTGTTAATATCACTAGTTGGCGATTAGAAAGAATTTTGGTCATAAGTGCGTGACACTCGTGGTGGTCAGTTTTCTATTCCTAGCATTATAAGCGAAGAGGGAATTGCCTTAAATAAATCGGCAGAAATAGCTAACTTACTTAACCCGTACTTCCAGAAATGTTTCTCATTAAATGATGGTCGAGTTAACGGTTTTACCTCTCGCATTGATTCGGAGATGATTTCCATAGAGATATAAGTTGATGCGAGTGGAAATTCACTGCAACAGATTGATAGGAAATTCTATCAGAAATCAATTAATGAGGGTACTGTCCCAATATCGTGTAAAAAATTAAACGTCACTCCGGGGCCTAATAATGATCAGATTATTATGGGTAATTTTCGTTAACTTCGAATTTATGCAAAATAATGGAGCATATTATAGCAAGCTCCATTATTCAGTCTCTAACCATAAAGATAGGAATCATTCTGATCCAGCACGGATTCCATAAAGGCAAATCTTGTAAGACGCACCTAGAGTTTTTTGTGAATGATGTATATAAAGAGTAAGGATGTTAGATATCTTTCAAAAACGTTATTTCCACGCAGCAACAAATTTCGCGACAACCCTTAGTGTTAGTGCGCCACACAAAATACCGAAGAGTCACGTTTAGCTATTGTTTATCTTTGAAAGAACATATTGGAGATGCGATAGGAAATTGAATAGAATGCAAAGATTAACTAGTAGATCGTTGAGGGGATGCTAATCGTGTTTCAAAGAAAAAAGTCATATAACCTCTTATTCAACCTAGCCAAACGAGAAAATACTGTTTCGCGATTATACTGATTATTAATTTTATATTACAGTTCGTGTACGGTATTTGTTTGATTGGTTGTATACGATACTATTTGTACAGAATTGCCATGATAAAACGGTGAGTGTAACTCAGATGAATCAGTACGCGTAATCATAGTAAGAGATAGAAGACTAATTCTAAGGATAAATTTACCATGTAAGTTAAGAAAAAGTAGGTTCTCAAATGATGCAATCGATATAATGCGACCTCCCTGTTGATGTGGGCCGCTCTGATACTGCGAGGAAGATTAGAGAAATAAATGCTAGAAGGAATCGCATCAAGAATTCATTTTTTCCGCGGATGATAGGCGAAAGAAATCGATTAGGAAAATAGGGTTAAGCTGTATGCACCCCCTGCCACACGCCGAAAGGCGGATTGGATGGTTCTTACATAGACATATTTTTATGGTGTTTTTGTGCTGTCGACATTTTAACTCAATAATCAGAATATGTCGTATTTATAAAACAACATAATTTAAGAGGAAAAATTCATCCGTCACCGCTACGATTGGTCTTCGGTTTCCTTCAAAGTAACTGGGTTGTCCAAATTGTAGTGCTACCTCCAAAATACTAACGTTTCAATATCATCTCCTAAATCACTACTACTAATTTATTTCTTCTTACATTCACTAACAGTTGAAGGAAAGTTTAATTAACCTTCTTTTGATTTCAAAAAACTCTCAAAGGCACTCGAAATCAATATTTACAATGATAAAAACCTTACACCTAGAGAAATAATGACAATGTAAGAGAAATTGGCCCTATCAAAACAGGAAATCCAAATATCACTGAGGATTATTATTCATCATTATTATTCAATTATTCATTTTACAAACTAAAATCTCAAAAAAGTTTTAATTTTGTCACATAACCGTGAACATATCCTAGTTTTCTATGCATTTCAGTTTTTTCTAAGAATTTAACATATCTTCTATCATGTAGCGATACCGGCCCCTGAAATGTAGAAATTTTTTCGCTCTTTCTACTGCCTATGACCCTCTCCCCCATAGACAAATCCTGGCTGCGCCCCTGCGACAAAGCAATCATTAATTATCATCTGTATATTCATGTCCACATCCGATAGAATCCGTAGATTCTTACACATGGATGATTATGAAAAAAAATCAGCTCCAACATAGAACTCCATCCCCGTAATGTTACTCAATTTTCATGTTTTTACGAGAAGGAGACTATTTAACATAATTTAAAGCATGTGGAAAATATTTATATGTAATCGTTTTTCTCTCAGACTCGGTAACAGTGTGCACATATGCATTATGATTAATCTACGAGAATTACTTTGGAATCAAGAAAAATATAGGATGATTAATAATATATCCATTCTCCTCCATATGATTCAGCCTCCGAGACATAGAGTTAACCACTTCTTTATTGGAATTCGCTCCAGGTGAGAAGATCTAATAACTGACGGAAGCTCTTCGAAAGCTTTATCGGTTCAGAACCGAAAGCCGAAGTAAATGAAATTTAAGTGCAAGTAAAGACCTAACGCGATCTCCGAGAAGCATCGACAAAACGTTACAGGGAGGTAATCACAAAACATTATTACTTTTGGTCGTTTATTTCCCCGGGCAATTAGAGAGGTTGATGGAGTAGATTACGTGATGATGGTGTTATTACAACCCCTGCCATACCCATTTGGCGGCTCGCGGGGTATATATCTAAATCTAAATCTATATATTTGGTTTGGAACTACCGCCGAGAAAATTGGAAAGTGTGAACCCGCGAATTGTCCTGGTTGTAGACGAACAATGAATAATAATATGCATAAGAATGTCAATAGTTCTCAAGAAGAGTTCGAAAGAGAGGAAATTTGTGTATGTTCTAGGCTCCGACTCAAATATTACCGCTTTTCGAGGCTTTCCTCGGTGTTGCCAGTCAGTCACAGAAAGCAGAATTCCAAATAGTTTCTGTGAAAGCCACTGAAGCGCTCGCAAAGTGTTGCGATAATTTTTTCCGCCACTGTACATTACAAGCCTTTACCAAGATGGCAACTATGAAACATAATTTTACTTTGTACGTGTGATTTTCATCTTCGCTTACATGCACCCATTCAAAGACGTTATGCATTCAGAAGGATATTCATCAATATAGGAGCAAATTAACTATCTGCTTACCACCTCAATTACATACCGATCTTTTTGCTAGTTCATTTTACAAATAGAATAATTTTATGCATCAAGTCTACCATCTTGATCTTTAAAAGTCACATTTCCACATAAAACAATGTTGTGAAAGTGTCAACAAGCTCTGAAATTCTCGACGCCGAATTTTGCAATGAATGCACGACTAAATTCATTCATGGAGACTCTTCATTCAGTTTGTTGGCGGGAATCGATGGGCGTGGCGTGCGAAAAAGGCGCAAAAAAAATAAGAAAACACACAGAGATTCGTGCAGAATGGGACTGTTAATTCAGTTTACAAAATAAAAGGGAGATCGGACCGGAAATTCAGATAATGTCACTTTGACACGACATCACGATGGCGAGAATTAGGCGTAAGTGAGCAATTCACAGATAAATCTCTCCTTTCTTTCAAGATACAGCGACACGGGCGATTTTGAATTTCAAATTGCCAAGGAACAAACTAAATATTTTCATTTCCGTAACCTAGTGACAAGCGACAAAACTAACCAAAACGAATATGTGGTAAATAAAATAATCCGGTATTTTGGAGGATAAAATTTAAGACTGAATTAATGCGCTTATTTTCTGGAATTGATATAAATATGTTTTCCTCTAGTGGAAATATATTTTTGCAATCCAAATTATCTAGGTTTTTTATTTGCTCCACAAATTTTATTCCATTGCCATATTACATATAAAAAAATTATACATTATAGGATATAATTTTGTTTCTATGTATTTTCTATTAGGCAAAGGCTTAATTTTATAATCCCTATTTCACCCAAAGATGGGAATCGGATGTGTGTAAAAATCAATGAGTCGAAATAAAACATTGGTTATAAATACATAATTTAGGTAAGAAAGTTGAGACAATGACGAAAAGAAAGTTAAATTCTTTAATTTAATAGATTTGATTTAACATTTATACTGCAAACTAATTAAGAATTTTGTACGAATTTATGTAAATCTGTTACCACCCATGCTCAAATAAAACTGGAGAAAGAAGTATTACTTCGCAAATCATAACTATTCGCCACGTAGGAAAACATGAGCAACTATTTATTGACTTAATAGTAATAAAAATAACGATAAACAAAAGCGTAAGCCCAATAAATAAACTCTAGAAGAGCAACGGGAAAAGAATCATAGCAACCATAATTTTGTTGATAGCTACGTAAACATTAACTAACTTCGCTTCGTAAATTTGTATAAAAATCGATGTTTCATGAGTTTTAGAGATTCCGAATCAAAAACAACATTAGATGATAAATATGAGAAATTTTATTTCTAAAGGTACAGTTAATTTAGTCTAGACATTTTTTTTATTCACTTTAAGAAAATAAAAACGGTCTGAAACTCAACGAAAATCTACTTTGCGTACATTCAAATGGAAATGAGTTACATCAGACAAAAATAAATATCAACAAGAATTCGATTACTATAGTAGAATATTTATTTTGTTATCATCGCATAAGTTATCTGCATTTTGTTAAGAGAGACAATTATCTAATGACTCTAGAACAAGTGTAACTGAGAATACGACTTTAACAATTCGAAATATTTCAAAGTAAGGATGGATTACGATTTTGCAAAAATCAGAATTTTTTTATTGAAATGTATATTAGAGCGTGGTGCAAAATTTAAGATAAAAATCACTTTATGCTCCAGCGTCTGATGTTCCAGCCTCGTATCCTCCGTGTCATGCATATGGGGCACTCAAACCATAACTTTTAGCCATAAATTGAAGGATACTATAGTAAACATTTCCCTCCATAGATGTGCAAATTTCAAGGTCTGAATAGAATCCATCATACTCTGTTGTTGACCTTGGACAGCCACGACCTGGACGTGATTCCCTCGGGTCACGATTCACGATCGTATTTAGGTCAAAATCTGATCGAAAGCATTCAAGAGCCGGTGATAAAAAAGTATCGAGATAGCAATGCGATTGGGACATTAACGAGAGAAAAGATCTGCGAGAACAATAAAAGGCGTGACCAACATTTGCAAAATCCAAGGCGATGATATGCGCAGAATTGATTGAGGCAGTTGGGAAGGGCAAATGGGAATAATGCCTGCCGAATTTTCGAAAATCGCACCAACATTTAGCCCTTAAAATGCTACGTTATATTCTAATTCCATGTTTTTTTATACTAAATGATAATACGAAACTTAAATCTTTTTACTAAATGCAGTTCCTTTGTTTCTGTCTATAGGAAGTTGCTTTCAAATTTAACCTCACAATAACATTGAATTTTTAAGCGCCAATTCATATTTATTTAAACTTCATACATATAATCAAGGAGGTGGTCTCCCGGATAGTCATGTGGACAGCGCGTTTGCCTTCGGTAAAAGCGGTCCCGGGTTCGATTCCCGGTGGGAGCCAATGTGCAAAATTACCTAAGCTGTCGAAGCAGTTTTAACAATACTAATATAAGCAAGGAAACCGAAAGATATTTTTGTCTAAAGACGTCCAGGGTAGTTAAAAGATTGAGTGAAAAAATCAGTTTCTCCAATTTCATAAGAATAGTTTCGTATTTATTTATTTTATTTAAATCCTCATTTGTTCCTTTTTTACCCACGGAAACAACCATGCCGTAATCTGGATTCAAACCCGGGAATTTCATCAGTCTAAAGGATGCCTGGATTCTCAAGTCCTCTATTAGCTACCGAAAGCTAACGAGAGGGGATAAGATTTACAAAACAAGATGAGGTCGTCACTAACGCAAATTTTTAATACGAGCGTATACGTCTTCCCATAAGAATCCTCGGAATATCCATAAAAGAATAAGTGGTCAGAATTATAAGAAGCCTTTTCAAAGAGTAGACTATATCACTTAATTTAAGGATTGGCGATTTTAATCACAACTCTTCTCATCTAGCTTACGAGCACAATTATACTTACAGATGTGACAACGAAGTTTTGAAAATTACGCTAAAAATATCTAGAAAAATGAATATAAAAATATTTAAAATGTAGCCTGACTCCGAAAAAATATCGTCAAAAGATAGCTCAAAAATTAAATGGCCTAAGATATCTTTTATTGATATAACATCAGTCTATATTTTAAACGAAATGCATGGTTTCTAAGTATTTTTCGAAGTAAATTGATAATATTTTGATTTGTGAATAAGTCATGCATGTTTCATTTCGATTACGTAAAAAAAGTTCCAACAACCAGAATATGCTACACAAAGTAAAAGAACTTGATGAATTATATTAATAATGTTATGATTTGTTAATAAGTCACATAACATGTTATATTTCGGTTGCTTAGAAAGGGTCAAAGAACCCAGTGCATTCTGCACTGAGTGGAAGATGCCGCTAAAACGGAAAAAGTCACTTAAAGAAGGAAAAAATCTCTAGATCTAAAGACGAAATGGCTAAATTGGCAACTATGGGAGTTCCGAGTCCTACACACAGTCACTTGGTCACGATCACGGAGAGAAAGCACATTATCACTACATGAAGGAAAAAATCCTGGGAAGCAGATTTTCAACAAAAATGAGTTGAGCCCACTTTCTAAAATCAATCACACAATAAAGCCTAACAGAGCTCATAATTTAATTGTGAATAAACTGGTATTAAATTATCAAAACGCTATGATAAAAGGTCTTTTGGATTACAAGAACTAGATGTAGACAATGATCGATAAATATAGATATATTTTATAATTTTCGCTAAATTTAGTTATCTTTTGAGAGATAAATCACAAGAATTTATATTCATAATGATATTATCATATAAATATGAATATCAATAGTATCATACATAAGATTTTACATGCATTAATATTTCTAGTATTTTATTAGCAACATATAATTCCAATTCGATCTATAAACAGTCTAATATGTTTCTATATAGTTAAAGGTTAATGCAACCGAACATGCAATATAGCAGGTGATATATTACTGATTCATAAAAATAACACCATTAAAAGTAAGAAAACACATTGGATATAGGGGGAAAATGTTAGATTGGTTGCTATGGGTAAGATAAATCAACAAAGTTAATTCGCATCACGAAAAGTGTGATTCTTTGCAAATGTTAACAACCGTTTTCGAGGATGTAAGCACGAGTAAGAATATTACAAGTGAGGAACTCAGCAAAGGAGAGGACTTGTCACTGTCCTCAGAGGATTTTGAAGAGACAAAGGTTTAAACAACTGAAGGAGAGAAAGCGCAAACACACAACAGAATTTCGCGCTTCATCTCGCAAGTCCTGAATCTTTATACCTATTTTTAGAAGCTCTCTTTTTTTAAAACTTCCTTTTCGGCGGCCTCTTTCGACTGATATTTTTAAAGGCGGGAAATCAGCCGCTTTTGCGGGACAAATGACGAGCGAAAGGCGTAACTCTTTTCTCCCGAAAATGAGACAAAGGGAAATGCGACAGTCTTTTGTCGCCAAAGATGCATTCTCTGAACGCCAAAAATAACACTTTCGAGGTTCCTTCGTCGACCATAATGGACGTAAAGGAAGACAAGAAAGTGACGATTTTTTGTTGTTGTTGTTAGGAGGTGACGTCAGGGGCCGGAATAGAAGAGATGATGTGAGGTGACGCAATTTCCGGGGGAGAAAAGCGAAAATGTGTACCTGCGGAAGGAAAGAAAAAAGATAGGTTTGGCACGAAATGGATGTTGCCAAGGTTCAACCAATGTTTTTGGATGAAGCACGGTTGAAACCAACCGTTAGTAAGAACATATGCGATATTAAGCGTGTGAAGTAAAGATTATGTGGATAAGACATGTATTGTGTATACTGAATTGCTACATCTTCACTACTGCCAGTATGAACTATCTTAGAGGAATTGCTAACAATAGGTAAGAACACAACTGTAAGAAATACAGTCGGCCTACGAATAAAAGCCATGGAAACATTTCTAAGACAATCATAATCCATCAAAAATCTCTCGATGTCGTAAAATAGAGCATTTTAATAATTAATCATAACAATAATAATATTGGCAAAATAGTGACGTTCAAAATATTAAAATTAAAACAATTTTAATTATTTTGGAACAATAATAATTATGCATCAACACATTCTTAATTTACTACAAAGACTATACTATACTATATTACAAGGATTTAAACGGAATATCGGCATAATAATAGGAATCCGTCGTCATGGTGACAATTTGTCTAAAATTTAACATCACACCATCGTTTTTACTGCCGGAAGTCGGCCTTCCAGTTAGCTCACTTCTAATAGAGGGCATTCTCGAATTTAATCGAATCCACGCGACAGAAGAGCGCTCTCTAAATTAAATTCAACGTGACCTATTTCGCCGACCTAACTCCCGTCAACTTCGTAGTTTTATTTTCCAATTAAATCCTCCTTCGGTTCAAAAATTTAACGCCAAAAACATTCATCGAATTTCAGATGTGAACATTTCCTTTTATAATTCTCTTCTACCGAATCGCAATCAAAGGAAAAAACTCTGTGAGTTTTACCATCAATCATCTGCTTTCCGAATAACTATTTTCCATGTAAACTCGAGCATATTGAATTGAATGAAAGCTTTGCATGTAGACTGTTACCCCCTCATACGCTTTTGAAATGCTGTCATTGTTTTACGCAGACCTTTGTCTACATGATCGATGTAAAATCACCAAAACCTTTCGTTTACTTTAATCTGAACCGCAACAACAACTCGGAGATCAATGGAAAAACAGAAGTATCCCACGTCATTCATCGCTTGATTCACAAAAGGATAAAAGGGCATTGAAATTACATGCCTCGAATGAGAACTCCGCGTATTCGCCAATTGCAGCTCATTCACCGTGATATCTATAGTCAAAACCAAGCCTCGCAGATTAAACCGATTTGAAGGCAATGCATACGTTTGGGTCCATTTAATGAGATATGGGAAGCTCGAAAAGTAAAATAAAACTAAATTTTCTTTCTATATTACTATCCGCATATAAAAATTTGCAACAAAAGCAGTGATTAGAAGTTCATAAAATTAACCTACCAAGAAATAACTTCACTATGATTAGTGAATGACACAGGGCGTTTATAAACTTTCCGAAAATCGCTCCTTGTCATACCAGTCATATTTTAAAACCCATTGTATGCAGCATAAGATTGTAGAGGCTCTTTATCGTTGCATACTTGCAGCATTAACGATACCTCTCTGTATCATAGCACTTTGAAATCTCAGAAGATACAGATTCCGATAACTTTCCGGAAGACCTTCGAGCAATAAAAACATTGCATTACAAATTCCACAACTTTAGGGGATTAATTAATGTGTTTTCCACAAGAAGACATTTTCCTAAACTCCTTGCAATCAAAACTATCTACGTCTTGTGATATTATCAAGGATCACCTTGTCTCTCTCGCGAGGTGTTAGATGCTAAATTAACTAAGCAAGCATATATAAGAGTTCGTTGATGGTATAATCAACATGGTACAGAAGGTATTTGAGAGATTGAAAAAATCTCAATTTTATGTAACATTACCCTTTCCATTAATCGAGTACCCTTTTATATGAGTAGCATAAAACTCCTAATAGAATATGCTTATTCGTCCTGTCACCTGAAGATGATCTTATAGATCGAAACCATGGTCGTCAGTTAATAAAATTACTGCGGTAAAGGTATAAGGGTTCTTATTTTTCTGAAGTTTTATAAAACTCCTACTTAAAACTGATCAAGCAGCTTTTAAATTCACTTCATATGCATATATTAACTTTATTGAGCCTGTTCAACATATTAGTTAACAGATAGGGCACTCATTCAATTTTACATTAACCAGAATTCATTGCAATGCGTCAACTACAGTATATACCACATTCAGTACAGAATTACACGTTCTCACGCTTCGCAGACCTATGTTACGTAAATGCAAAAGATAAGCGTAACAACTTGCAACACCGAAGGTTCTCGGTTGAGCCATGTTCTGTAAGTTCAGATGGCTCAGTACCAAAATTAATTTAGATCACTACCTGAGACGTTTGTGTGATATGTAATTAAGTACAAAAGCAAAAATGTCAGAGGGAATGGTAGGAAAATATATACAAAATATGATGACAATAAAAGAGTAACAGTAAAATGATTAAAGCTGTATCTCCTGAAAACTTAGCGACAGAAAGGAGAATTTCCACAATTCATTTCAGTATTAACTGTCAATAGAGCACGCGAGCAGTAATGCAAACAGTGATAAGAGGAGGAAACAGGCGTGCCAACAAAACGTAGAGATAACAAAAGAGAATGCTATGAACTTTCATTCTAGCAATCACTCGCGAACGAAAAATATGCCGCTTCAAGTAAAGAGCCTGGAAACAAGAAAGACCGCGGTCCTTGCAGGAGTGGAAACCCTGGCGAATAATTTAAGTTCCTGGACCAAAACCGAAAACAGGAATTTGCTACATTTTTATCACCCGCGAATACTTACCGTATTTATCAGCGTATAACAGGCATCAACATTTTAAGAAGGAAATCCGAATTGAAAAACTTAAATATAAAATTAAATACTTTGAATGGTCAGGACACTGAAAAGCAGCTTCCAAGACTATGGATAGCAAGTCTATCATTAAAATTTGCTGAGTAAAAGGGGATTAGTAATACTACCCGTTTCAAGTTCTTTTTATGAGAAGGAATGTCTTCAGATTAAACATGTTTCGCTAACAAACCTATTCGAGTGTTTCTATGTTATTAGTAGGTAATCAGATGTTGGCTTCTGTATACCTTTTATTTCCATAACGGACAGTAATTATCAAATATTTAATCATGAAAATTATGTATTGTACGTAATCAGTTAAACGCTATGTTTCGCTTGTGGAGATTAGCATACATGTGTCGTCAGCTGATTTTGAAAAGTATAGCAATAAGTCGTTTTCAAAATAAAATACCTTAAAAAAGGTGTTTTAAACTGAATATGAGATAAAAATTGATGATTCTTTTTATTGAATTAAGTTTAAATATAAAATGTAATGTAAGCGTATAACACGCAGATTGAATTTCAGGCTTAAATTTTCGGGAAAAAAGTGCGCGCTATACTCCGACAAATAGGGTACTTGCTTGTGCGAACCCAGACAAGTGAACATCGAAAACGTCGATGCATCGAAGCTCATTACGCAAGAGCATTCTCGAAACTGGGCCGCCACAATACGCGGATAAAGTAATGCACGCACGCTGATAACGAGATGAAAGCTCGAGCAACTTTCAGAACTGCGTTTCGTAATTACAAGCGGACGCTGAGATTAATGTAATACGCGCAACTTCGGTGAAATATACGGCTCTGCCGAGAGCCATTACGTGGTCGTTTAAAAGTCTTATCGAAACAACGACGAGGTTCTGAGAAATAACGGTCTTAACCTTGATCTCGACTTGTAAATCGATATCATTTGGCGATATCTTTCATTCCGGCCATTGTCTCATTAGCATGGGATAAAGGGTTAAGAGATTAAAAGGAAATTATTAAGGATGAATGGGGAGGTAAAATGGGGCTGAGTTTCACCGGAAGTAGAAGGATTTAAATACCGGAACTCTAACATTCCTTTCTTGTCCTAACACAACGAGGAGGATTAAAAGCTAGAAATTGAGGATGCCCTAAATTATTTCATAAATACAAACATGGCGATGGCATTTAACCCTCATTTTTGGAAAACATTACTACATACTTAATGTCACTATACTTGTCTATAATAGATAGATATATATATATATAAAATGACAACTATTGAGTTATATTTTAATGAGTAATTCCGAAGACCTAACTCAAGCCTAAAACAGATAATACATCTATATGCTTCATTCGCTCTAAGGCTAGACGAACGCAATTCTATGATGATAATATTCCCCTTATTTAAAACTTTACGGGAATCAGAATTAATTTAGAATAGTATTCATAATTTGTAATAAAAATGAAAGTGCTTAAATAATCAACCTTTAAACGTCTTTCGCACATATATAAAAGCCGCTAAATTTAGTAAACGCAAAACACAAAATCACAATTCTTTATTAGTTCAAAAAAGACTCGCAATGAAGAAATGTAAATTCCAGCGAAAATGCATTTGTCAGATCAATTAATTATGTTTTCATTCATTTATTTACAATTTTCGCCGCAGTTAGACAGTAGTCTGGTGGGAGCTAATCTCAATATATAAAAAAATACAATTAGTAATTAATACACGTTCCGTCAATAATACAATCAATTAGTAATGCCAATAAAAGAAAATAATCACAATACCGTAAATAATCATACCAATACCTTATAATTTTTTTTATATATATCAATATAAAAAACATATAAAACATATCATTGCCGGTCATCCGAGATTTTTCAGGGTTCCTGGTTTATCTCATAATTACTCGATAAAAAATAGTCAATTACAGACGCAAGCACCCTAATTAAGCAAATCCACTTATGGAACGTGGAAGGCTGGAAAGCAAAATAACTCAAAATAGAATCATGAATTTATGGGATGAAAATTTTTCCTGATGATCAGATAGTAATTGTTTTGAGGAAGATAAATTTTACTTCTAAAGTTTCTATTCGTTTAGTTCCTGGAAAAACAATCTATTAATAGAATAATCAATATCTAGAATTAAAATTAGAGAATTGAATCTAGAGATTGCCTATAGGACTTTTTTCAATGGTTGAGAAGCCGCAACTTAAGAATACAAACATGGAAATCAGAAAAAATGCACAACAATGGAAATCGATATAGTTTTAGAAACTATATTTAATGTCTAATTTTCGCTATCAACATCTGGATAAAATTTAAAATAAAAAGGAAATCATTAAAGAGTGATCAGGCATTATAGACCAAAATAGGAGCATTGCTTGACAAAGAAAACTGCAGATGAACTTTCCAATGCATGAATAAATTTACAAATTAAATAACCAGGGCAAATAAAACTACATACATCATGACTTTGTGGAGTGTATATATTGTATGTACGTATTTTAGAACTTAAAATCTTATTCTGTGCATTAATAGCAAATAAAATACCCTTCAAAGATTAATAAATTGAGATTCTTATTAGTAAAATTAGATACTGTTATCAATAACACAAAAAGCATTTATGTAGAGTGATATGGCATTGTTTGCTATGTGGATTTATCCTATACAGCAATTATGTAATGCATTTATACATAAATGTATAATGAATTATGCGTATATGAGATGCTTTTACTGTAATAGAAACTTATAGGTAAACTTGGAAAAGTTAGTTACAGTTCATGGCGTGATTACTAATGTAGGAAATAGGAGGTGCTGAGAAGAATCGAAGAGAAACTGATATCGATTAAATAAATCAAAAGAAAAGGGATTGGACACACATTAAGAATGAAATGCTTGTTAAAGGAAATGATTGAAGGGACAGTAGAGGGAAAGATAAAAAGATGAAGGAGAAGAATTAAAATGATCGATAGTTTGAAGAATGGCAAAAAGGATATGAAGAGAAGGGCAGAGGATAGAGAAAGTTGGAAGAACGATACCTAAGACCTGCGCATGCCGATTATCATGTGATGATGATATAGAACCAGAATTACAAGAAGAGAACATGGCAAGAAAATAATCAAGTATAGAATGCACAAGCATTAATGTTTCTCCGTGTAATAACAGCAATTTACCATGACATAATTCGAAGGAGCCTCACATCATTTCCAGCATCATTAAGCGGAATAAATTGCGTAACCACTTCCCGTTTTCACTACGCCTTTCCTAATAAATGACGATCGGCCGATTTATTTACAAAAATAAATTCGAAACGCATACGTGTGGTCTGTGGTCGAAGTAGAAAATAGACTAGTGGTACGCGGCAGAACGGTTGCGAAATAGCGCGCGCTGGATGCGGAAGGGGAAAACTGTCTACAGATCAACTGGAGTGATAACAGTACCTATCTTACAGTTCCTGCTATTCTGATGAATGGATTACTTTTCATTCGTATTTTGATAAGGGATACAAGAAAATGTATGTTCCATTTAATTTCGCCCTAGTCTCGTCCATGGCATGAAAGATACTGAGGTGTGAGTGATATTATCACTAATTAAGGCCTCTCTTTATGGAATGCCAAGAAAATTGTCCCTCTTACCGTCATTGTGCTGCACTTTCGTGGACTTTCCGCTTATAGCATTTTGGTTTGTTGAGGAAAGCAAACTACCTCACTCCCCACCCTGACTAGTAAGCATAACTGTGCCCCGTGTGGGCTAACGACAAATCATTTCACATTCCTCTTTAGAAGGCCTCAAACAATATCGAGATATAAGTAATTCGGTCCACAATTGTCCATCTCTACTATTTTCCTCGCTTTAGGTAATAATTTGCTATAAAGTAGGAGTCCCCCATTTTCTTAAATAATTTTGCAAATGTTCAACGGTGATTATTAAAATCCAATATAAAGATGGATAAAGCACAGGTATAATTTCATTTCATATACCTGTGCTATTTACCCGGTGATTTTCCTCATATGGCTTCAGAATTGGTTTACTGTTGAAGAATTTTAGAAATTCGATGACCGAGATTTTTCGCAAAATTTGGCCAACTTCGAACTTCTGCATAACTTTAAAGTGCAAGAATCAACACGAATGTTTAAGATAGATGTATGCAAAATTTATTCAAGAGTGGCTATGCGAAGTTTCAAGCACCGTACGTGAAGAAAAACATTCGTAATTTTGGCTGGCTTTTTTTTATTCCGGCCCACTGAGAGTAAGTTAGTCAAAGGGCATAAAAATGAATATTTGAACAGCTACCTCCAGCAATTGGATTTCCTCAACAGGAAGATCTCGTCGGATGGAATTTATTACAGTTGCTGCTGTCGAAATTTCAGATTCAACTCTTTTTAAAAATGCTCCACGAAAAACCATCTCTTAATTTAAGACCAACTCTATTTCTTAGGGCTGCTGGAACAGAAGTCAAATTTGACGTTTTTTAGCAATACTTTTGCTAAGTATGGCAAATTTTCAGCTTCTTATCTGGGCACATAAAGCAAGCGATATTTTCAAAGAAACTTTACAACGGTAGCAGTTCATAAGTGTATGGCTGAGGTCTACTTAAGTTTAAAGTGCAAATTAATAAATTAAATTAACAGCGTATAAAAGGAGACAACGTCGTAAATCACTACATTTATTCCGCCGGAAACGAACTGCACAGGTGTTGAAATTCAAGAACGAGAAGAAATCGAAAATCGAAATTTGAGCGGAAATTACGCAATCGGCGGTGATGAACCAATAACGGAATTGATAAAGAAATTAAAATAGGTGCTTCATCGATGAATAATCATAGCGAGCTCAGATGGAGGCTACTAATTTACCATCTTCCATCCACTCCCGCCTTTCCCATTTCACGGGGTCCATCAGCGGATTGCTTTCCAAACGGACTCTACGGCTTAATGGAATCGATGGAAGTACGTGAAATTAATTCACAAAGTGGACGGAATGGCGCCGAATTTTGGACCAAAGGAATGCTACGAGTGCCGTATATGCTCGTATGTGTACCGCATCGTCTTGTTGGAGTGTTTCATTGTATATGCACACATAGAAAACACTTCAAAGACAAACTGTCTGTTAAGCAATCAGCCTGAAGGCCAGTTGGTGCCTCACTCCCTCTAACATTAGCGTAGTGGGAGTAGCGTAGAAAGTAGCGGGAATGAGGCTATTCGGCAACACGAAGAGTGAGGTATTCGATGAAATAAAAGACCCAAAATACACCGACATTTTGTCTACCTAAATTTGTTTTTCAAGACGCGAAAAAGGTATCTCAGCTTATCCTTTTTTTCTTGGGAATTAATTTTTCATGGTTCACGAGATAAATATGACTCACGTTTCGAAGTAACGCAACTGTAATGAATTTATAATAAAGAGCCTGGTTCCTCTAAAGAAGTCTTCCTAACTTGTGCAATCCTCTTAGGGTACCGCAAGTGTTTCCAAGAGAAATTTCAAGAAAAATAATTACCTAATTCAAATCCAAATTGAAAAATAGCCCTAAATACACCCTTACATTTCGGAACAGATTTAGTCTATACCTTTAATAATATCTCTTAAAGGTTGTACAATAAATGATCAATAAAGGCTTGACCGGGGTTTGTACAAGGTTAAAGTTAATTTCCATCATTTTTAACATCTCTTAAAGCCGAATTCCTTCGTAATAGGCTAATTTTCCACAAGTATTCTGATATTTATTCAACAAAGGGTGTGGTCGTCTAGGTGTCTTCCTTTCAAAATCACTAGGCCTAACCTCGAAAGCACTTTTATTAAACATTTTAGATTTCGATCAGAAAAGTACATTGCAAGATAAAGATCGGATCAGTTGCATTTCATTCAATGATGAACACAATTGCTCATTCACTCCATCTCCCACAGTCTTGCAAAACATGTCGAGTAATCACGTATGAAATTGTGACGTAAAATTGGAATGGCTTCCTTCAAAAGGTGACTTATTAAACCTAATTCCGAAAATTCTCGCGGAAGCTGCTATCGATATCGGACGGATGAGTGATTTTGAAATCTCTCTCTCTCGAGATAACCTTCATGAACTCACTACTTCACAGAGATCGGAAAAATGTTTTAGTAACGGAGTGGGTGTCCAAAATAGATCATCTTTGAAAGTGAAAATAAACCTTCGTTTTCAACCTATTATTACGCAATTAATATTCATAAATGTATCTTTAGCCACTGCTATGTTTGGTGTATCTTAGGAATCGCATGATTTTTCATTATTTTGAACATCATCTGAAAGTTGATTTTTCCTAGAGATCGTCACTGCCACACGACGAAAGGCAGCTTGTAGAGTAATTATGTAAATGTAGAGAAAATTATCTTTAGAATTATGCACCATCCTTAAATACTTAATAGTATATAATAGTTAAGATATAATATTTAAGTATAAGAGCTAAGAGTTAAAGGTTATCAATAATAGTTAAAAAAGTTAGTTAGAGAGCATGAAGCATGTATATGGCATGAAGAATCATACACATGATTACTATCACTAGAATGATGAGCTTTCCCGAATTTAAAAATGAACTAAATATTATTTAAATCTATCGATAGTTTTCATTTTTGTACGGTTGACGTATGCCACCCCACTTCCGAGAACAACGCTTGATAATAACAAAGGAAGCATACAAATAATCCCATGATGCTTATTATCCCATTTACACGCCGAAAGTCGCATTGTAGGCTATTAACGCAAATTTAGATGCTTTTAGTAAGAAATAGTTTGAAAGTAGACTCCATTCCGCTAATTAGTAGCTAATATTACCCCTCAGGTGAGTTTATTTGAAGCAGATTCGATAGGGCATTGTAATTCAGGATAGAAAAGAAATGGGAGATATATTTTCCTCGAGGCTGCACCAAAACACAAAAGGCGTGTTCTTTCCGAATGCTTTAATTAAACGGCCATTCAAGCAGTCCCGGTTTCCCTGCTTTTTCTAAATCGCACAATCCTCAACACACATCAGACGTCCGTTTCTAATAACACGAGGGAATTATCCCAGCATCCCTCCGGATCTCTTTGTGCCAATAAAAGGCCGGATGCTCCCAAAAAGAGAAGAATGGGTCCATGAATGCAGCATCCTCGTGAATCATGGAAACCTCCAGACAATATCTCGGGACATAATTGAAAGGAGAGATGGCGTGGAGCCAGACGAGGGAGTCGTTTCTATAATGCCATGGACCATCCTAAGAGATGAAAAATCGTCCTCAAGTAGGAAATATCGAGCACTTTAGAAGGAGTTTTCGCGATTTAGAACCCAGAAATACATTTCGTGAAAAGAAAAAGGTTAAAAACTCATAAAGAACAGTTATTAATACGATACATTTTTTTGGGTTAAGATAGTTCCTCATATGTTCCACAAAGCATATTTTACGAGTTGACTTTTTAGTTAAGATTAAGTAGATTATATACCAAGTTCTATTATTTTCTGCTGAATGCAGAAGTTGACATAAAGGGTGGGGTAAAATACATAGAAACGAAAGAGATGGCATTTAATAAGGAATGCTGAGGCATGTGAAGTTACGGAAAGGTATAACACTTTTATAATATTACATTCTTTGTCCCCAAAAAGAGTATTCCCTGGGCCCCTGTTGCCCCACCCTCACTGCTGACCTGTGAAGTAGGTATGTAAATGAAAGTTTTTACATGAATACAAATGAGCTTTAATAATTCGAACATGAAGGGACCAAGTGGAAAAATTCTAACTACAGAAGTTACTTAGGGTTGAAATACGCTCTTCCTTATAGTTACAACAAAAAGACTTCTATTTTACAAATACTTACGAAATATCTTATTTTAATTGCTATATTTATAATCAAACAATCACATATGATAAAAATTAATGATATACCATTTACCTGGCACCTACATGGGAATTTAGTGCTGCGAAGTTGCTTTATCTGAGTCAAAAAAGGTTCAAATTAACCAAAATATAACTCGAATTCAGCATGATTTTCTTAACATTATTTCTATATAAAATGCTACTGACAACGGAAAAAATTAAGAATTAACTACGATGTAAAATTAAAGAATCTGGAACCATCCAAATTCCACTTTGCATAAATATTTATTCTAAATTTAACATAGAAGACGAAGAATTTTTTAAAGACCTTTAAGTTCATAATATGGCAATTAGACCGGATGGAGTATTGCTTACATTCACCATTAAGTCCTGTATTTCGCGAGCTTATCATAACATTCGCTACACAGTAAATTCGCATCCCTCCTTAGCCGTAGACGGCTGACCTAGATAATGATCTGCAGACTGAATACCAGCAGATGGCGGAGGAATTGCAATTTGAGAGGCAGCGTATAATAAGAGGAGTCTAAATAACACACAGTAAATTAAACATGAGCTCTTGGAAACACAATGGCGGAGCACAACGCCCCTCCTCCCACACTCCGAGGAGAGAGAATGTTTACATTCCCATTGCACGGAAAATGGAGACCTTTTCGTTTTGATGCTTTATTTTCGGACTGCCATTCGTTTAAATGATACGCTTCAGTTAGCGCAGCAATTTGCGTTCTTCCGGGTTTCCGGTCGGCCGCTACAATCTTCAACCCGGAGGAAGATTTGAACTCCTAATCCCCCCATCGTTATAATTCCCAGGAGAGAGAGAAAGGGCTTACTAGGCAAGATGAGGAGTGAGGTAGTTATGTCGATATCCCCAGAGAATGTGAATACTATCATTGGAATGCGACCATCCATCTTTATAATCGAAACGTCCTTAAGGGGGAATGAGGCTTGCTACTACAGGTGAGGAGTGAGGTATTTTGTACGGTGCTTTCCTCGATGAGAAGGAATACTGCCAGGAGAAAAAAATTAATTCAACGCGGAGTATATGAATAACTCTTTTAGAAGAATGCTATAAAGAATTACCACAAAGTATGCTAATATTAATTTTTAAACCGTTTTCGGAAGACAATAACTTGAGTTTTTTAATAGTGTTTTTTGTGTTTATGTTTTGCTGTATTCTGAAAGTGACATGAATGCTATAACTTGAATTTTTACCTATTACGAATTTACCCATACGTACGTCTGCTTTACCTGTTATTGTTTATTTTAAGATATTGGTTATCTATCGTTTTTGTGACGTATGTTTTTTAAGAGTCGATTGGTTACCATTTTTGCATGTCTATTTATATTTATATTTTAAATGCGATCTTAACTGTTGATATCTGTTTTACCTGTTATTACATTCTTTAACATATTGTTTGCCTATTTTTTTCGTAGCGCATGTTTTTTTAAGGGTTGATTAGTTATTATTTATACATGTCTATTAATACATTTATTTTAATTTTTACATTTACTACTGCTACCAAGAACATTGTGCATATTTATTTATCTATTTATAACTTGACTGTAAAATGTTTATAATGAACCTGTTATGGAGAGCTTCTGGGGTAGGGAAAGAGGGGGCAATATATGCCTCACCTACCCCAGCACATACATAAACAACAAGTCAAGTCATAAAGTATGAAAATTATTCAATTCCTGGATTTGCTTCAGGAATAGAAGAAAAGATCGCAGTGAACTCCCGGAAAGGCCACATACGGCCTAAGTTTCTCGAATTCACGATCAATCACGAAATATGTAGTGGTCCGCCGCGAATTAAATCTGGTGGTGAAATAATACATTCGTACGCAGACAAATGCGCAACAATCGACTTAATACTAATCAGTCCTCATTGTTGACCATATCTCTCTGTTAACGAAGCTATTGTTGGAACGTAAATGAAGCAATTCTTGAAACGATCATCAACAACAATTACTATCTACCTATTGTACATTCATCTACAATGGAACTTGCGTGTGATATCATCAAATAAGAATAGAGGAAGACGTAGAAATGCATCATTCATAACGTTGGGGTGAATATGGATTTGTATCGACGGTGAATCAATCAACACCATGTATTCATACCCTCGCTAGTGACGTCAAGGCGCCTTTTTCGATCTTCAGTTTATCGCTATGACGATCAAACATCCTTTAATTGTCAGGACAATCCTTTACCTCGAAGTTGCCTCTTTTATGCTATTTACTGAATTTTAAGACCCTTCAATTGAGCTGCTAACGTTTTGGTACCAGATTGAACGTTGCCATAGAGTTTATGATTGATATTATCCATTTACTTATACATTTATTAATATGGGATCCATTTATTAAGTTTTTACAGATGTTTCGCTGGTAAAATATTGAATTTGAGTTCGTATAAAACATCAAATAAATTTTAAATTATCCGATACGAGCTGTAGTCTCAGGCGTTGCCCGAGAGAATCCTAAATTCTATGCAAAATATTTCTCAGACGCATAAATACATTTCCCATAAATCAAAATATCCCTAAAACCCATAATTTTTATTTTTAATGCCTTAAATTAGTACAAAACTCAGGTTCTTTGAGGCACTTTCTATAGCTATGTGGGTCTACGTTGGGAATATGGTATTGTAGATACTGTATACGAAGTATTAATACAAATACACGTAACGATAAAGCAAGGGAATTTGAGATGAAAATTAACGTAAGTAGAACTAAAGCATTGAGTAAATTCAATAGGAAAAGCATTAACTTGGTGGAACTCCGTAATTGGGATCGTATTAAATGAAAAATGCAAAATTCCCAAACAATAATTGTTTTGTGGAATTTCGCATTTTTTATTTAATATGATTCCTAAAGTATTGAGATTCACTAAGGCCGGGGTACTCAACCTGGTGCACGAAGTGACCTAGCACAGTATCCGCCATGCTTCAGTTAAAAAATTTATTTTATTTGCTACCGCAGTTAGGTTGGAGGTTCGACGGGGAAGGGGTGGGGAACGGAAATTCGGTTGTCCTGGGGTTTCGTAGACATCGAGGGTGATGGCGTGTCTAAACTTTATCCCTCTTGTCGCCTATGTGCAGATCGTGCAGATTAACCAGGCGTCTATGTCATATTTAGTTCATTGCGCGAATACGAATATTCAGCTCAGCTTATTACGGTATCAAATTCCTCGTAATCAATGACAAAATGCTGCTGTACAGAACGCAGAGGTGCACGTGCATCGAAAACCTTTATACCAGAATTATATATTTATATATTATAGGAAAGATAGGGAAAAGCTAGAGCAGATGGATAAATTCTCCTACTTGGGAAGTACTCCTTCTTGGGATGGAAAATGCAAAGATGAAATTCGATTCGAATTTGTATTGAACCTTACACATTCGTAGAGAAACAAACTTCAACAAGGTCAGTTGTCAAGGTAATAATTTTCCGAAGAGAACGAATTCTATCAAATGTCTTAGATTTTAAATGCACTACATCCTTCTTTTCTTACATCTTTTACCTATTGAATAATCTTGACATACTCAATTTCCCTAAAAATTTAGCAAAAATATGTTTATTCTACCAATTATTATTACCCGCGTTGAATCATACAGTGAGTAAACGCGGGATAAGTAAATTTCTATACGGGTTGCTAAGATGCCACATATTGTTGTCGACATAACAATGGCTGAGTTACATTATATAGTCATTCGAGTGTGTAAAGAGAGGTTCAAAGAACCGGAAGAAGCGGCTGATTACAGAAGAAAAGAAAGTTCATTGAATCTTTTGAAAGCGGCTTGAGGTCTGTCATTGCGTAATTCCTCATAAGGAATCACGAATAACCGACGCCAATTGAAAAGAGTAACTAAGGCAATGCACGGATTTCGCGCGTTTTCTCACACCAACGCAACAGAAACCTCGACTTGGTCTAAGATTGCACTTTATTAGTGGTCAAATCCTCTTATTTTTGCTACCTACCCTTGCTGAGGTGAAATTTACAAGAACTATAACTCTTGTAATCTACACGCCCGTGGGTAAGTGGTACATTATATTTGCAACAATATTAAAATAACTAAAGAAAAGGAAGAATTTAATTATACATTTCTTTACCTAGGAAACGAAAAAAATATCACACGCAACAAAGGCGTTGCTATGACATGGAACAAAGGAGTTCTTTTGGAGTTGATGCGATAATGTCATTGGACGTCCACCACCCAAAATCAAACCAAACATAAGCGAAAGTAAATTTACACAAAAATGTGAACAGTGTGAGGCGTATGGATACTGACAGTCTCTCTTTCGCAAAGTCAGGTATTTTTAATAAACACACCCGAATTGATACTTCATGGAAATTATTTTACAATGATATTCATTCTAGATACACCCCTTCGATAAACTTATTACATTTAATATTATTATTATTTTAAACCAAGGAAAACGTACGGTTATTCGAATCATCCATCTCCACATAACCATGATCAAATTAAAAGAGATTCCGAATTTAACAGAAGACTTGATTGCAAAAATGTCCTTAAACAATAGTTTCGTACCTACACTTATTATTTCAGATCAACAAAGCTCGTCGACAATCACAAACTCAATTAAATGGTTGTTCCCATAAACAGCAAGACAATAAGTAAAAAATTTACAGAAATGTCCGGTAAATTAACTTCATTAACTCTTCAAGTAATCGTGCGGCATGTGGTGTTGTGATTAGTGCAATAATGACCAAAAATTTCAAATTGCAGTTTTTAGACGTGATTATCCTGTTAATGGTCATAAAACTTTACGCTCAATTTTGATAGATAATGAGAACATTTCATAATTTATGAAAAAAATAAGAATATACATAAAAAATTTCACAGCAAAGTATCTTTTAAACAAGTACTCCGAGATAAGAATCCAGTATGATTGCGATCAACTGGCTCCTGCGGGGAATTACTAATTTTTCATAATTTTCAAAACAAGTGTGGAGGATATTAAATGGTGAAAATAATTTTTATTTTTGATACAAATCAACAACAACGATTATCATCGAAACTTTGTACTTTTAAAGCCTTAAATTTCTTAAAAGGTAAATACTCGTGACTTTTAAAAACGTATTCAAAGATAAGGCGCTGACATTGTCATCAATTTTGACATAATAGTTGATAAGAGATAAAAAGATGATATCTTGATATCGTAATACGCCTGAATTTTAGTAGTTTCGCTAATTACAATTAATACGGATCATATTTCCCCACAATGAGTACTTTAAAGGATAAAACACGCTAATGTTTAGTAGATTAAACGTGAGCTTTGATTCGACTACGTAAGAATCAAATACCTGGGCACCGATCTTCCATAACACGGAGAGACCAATGCTTTACAACAGGAGCGTACATTAGGGTGGATCGAAAAAACTTTTTTTCCGAAATCGGTCAACGGCTAATGCTTAAATATTGGGATTGGTGGTCCATATAACATACAAAAAATTTCAACCCGATCGGATTATGTCCTGAGGCTGCGAATTTTAGTCAAAATTTTAAATTTTTGTGAAAAATGTCAAAATTTTGTATTTTTTTCCCTGATGGTTCCTCAATGTTTTCGAAGTGATTTAATGGCAAAGAAGTACATATGTTACTACGTCGGTGCTGAATTGAAGGATTTAGTACGTTTGGATCAAGGAAAATGATTTATCTGTTCGCCAAAATTCGTCAAAATACGCAAAATATACAGAAATATTACGGATGTTGGTTGGGTTGGTAGGGTGGGTTTTTTCGTCTTTTTTTCTGATAGATACCAGGCAATAGTGGCACACCCACATCACTGATATAATTTTCTTTTCAGAAATAGTATCTTTTGTGAGAATTTTTATCTCGAAGTTTCGAAATTTAAGCAAGAAACGTTAAAATGGCTAAAATATTCTAGATCGGTTCAAACGAATATTTTTTTAATAAAGATACGGCCTTATCACCGTAACAAAAGGTTTCGTACCGTTTTCCGCCTAAAGATGGAGTAAGCAGATTTTGCTTGCAGCGTACTATAAAAAATACAAAGCGACATGCTCAATTTCGAGAAAGTTTACAATTAAACTAACGATTATTCATGAATATTCTACCCGAAAAACACAGCTAAGCACGAGATCTGCAGACTTGGTAGGAGGAAGTTCGTCCCGCTGGAATCGTGTAATCACCTCTTTCGGAATATCCCTCAGTTAGACTCGGGGTATAAACCCCCGTGACTCCCAGGAGGCAGTAGAAAGGCGTCATTTCCGGTTGGGAGAAGCGACAGTAACGAGGCTCTGGCTTTGAATTCCCTCATCACATTCACTCGGATGTTTATTTATTCGCATAGAGCATACCAACATTAGTAGGTTCGGAATGTTGACTCGAATTCTGTTTAGGCAACTCACTCATCGCCCAGCGGATTGGCAGAGAGAAAGGATTAAAATACGTACTTACAAGTACTACTACAACTGAGACGCACAATCACATTTTGGTTATCACTGCAACATTTTCTCGAGTAAAATGTTAATCGGCCACAACCAGAAGGAAAGGTACATATAATGCAGACCAATAAAGTAGAAATGAAGGTGTGGTTGAAATTATATTCACGCTGAGCACAACTATAGTGAGTGCAGTATGTGATTAGTAAATACATATATAATAATGTCTTTATTGGGCAAAATTGGGACTAACAAGTCCCATCTTCCATTTAACCCTTGACATAATATTAAAGGAAAAGAGGAAAAGAATGACTGATTTGTGGAGGAAAAAACAGTGAGGTTTAAACACAGAAAATGTCTCCACTGCAGGAAAACACCCGCGAAGAGAAGGGGGTGCGAAAAACCTGCAAAAGTTACAGGAAAGAATCAAAAAGATAAATAACGGCAAAATAATGAGTAGTGATACAGATTAGAACACAGTCATGTAGTTATAGATTTGCAATAACAGCAGAGAATAATCCTTGTCATATAAATATGAAAAAAAAACAAAATAGACATTGAAATATAGTAGGTAGTAAATTATATACATAGAAATTTTTTTAAATTTAGCAAACATCTCAAAAAATAATCCTTGTCAGTAACATGAGAATAGAGAGCATATCATGAAGTTACAGAAATTACATAGAAGTTCATCATTATATAAAAACATACAAAAGAGCACATAAATATGCACCTGTAGATGTGCTGCTGATTTTTATTATATATCGATTAATTGTGAACATTCAGCGAATTTTCATGGCTGTGAAAAGTGTCGCTATCAATTATTCTTATCTTGGATATGCCATTGGTCGTTTTTTTAATTTTTTACTCTGAAATTTATTGAATTTAATTGAATGTTAATACGATCTTAAGTTTGCTTTCTAACTTTTTCTATTTTATTTTTAATTAATACTATTCGTAACGAAATTGATATTTCTATCACGTTGTCTTATTGATAGGTCATGATAAGGGTATCTTTTTAACATCTTTCAGTTTGAGTAGAATTCTCATACCCACTCTCTTTTTAGGCTTTTTCTTGTTCGAGATACCTTATCCTAACTTTCATTTATGTTTTTATAACAGCTACTAAATTTACTCCATTCACTATTAATATAATTGATAGTATTAGTCTAATTTCTGGTACTGAAATTTAATAATTAGATATTTTGTGTTTAAAGGATTAAACGGAAGAAGAAAACTTTATGAAGTCCCAATTTTTTCCTAAAGTAAAGACGTTATTTATTTATTCACTTCAAATATACGCACTAAGAGCCAACCATACACATATGGCACTTAACTTATAGCCCTGAGGGAGCCTGAGGTCTTCTTTAATACGTTAAGTGAAAATATTGACTCAAGATGCACTTAAATCAGTCACGATTGAATCCGCTTTCTCTAATACAATTTCGATGCAGAGTTATTTTAATGTAGCCAACATATATTACTCATGGGCAGCCGAACGAAAGTCCCCTCATTTCCCAATTCGTTCTCCAGGCATTTCGCACCGAATACCAAAACGTAACCTTAGCGACGACTACTCCACAAACAAACATCAACCTTATCTACCAGCTTCAGCTCAAGATTGTTGTAAATTTCGAATGTCACCAAAAGCATAAAAAAGGTAGTTCTTCGCGGCATAGATCGTCGGCTAAAACAGAGAATAAAATTCCAACGATAAGAAGACCGGTGTTTAAAAAAAAACTGATACACGAATGCCTCCGAAATGTTACGAAAGCCTAGATTACCAATAGAAGCTTATCGGCGAATTTCACTCGTGGAGGGTATCAAAGGATTACCGTTCCAAAGCGAGTTTCGGAAACAATAACTTCGGTGATATTCAAGTATCAAGCACCGGTTTAAACCTTTCCCCCTAAATGTTTTGCGGTACGCTTGAATTGGCAATTTCCTAGATTTATTTTTTTTTCTTTCGTAGTGAATGTAATAAATGCAGTCAATGAATTGCAATTTCCACAGTTATTGATTTCAATTTAAGTAATTTTTTATAGTACTGCTTCCGTGATTTCTATGATTTTCCATTGTATCTTTCAGCTTGTACTATCAATAACTTTGGCGCAGGTTTTTCACACCCACTTTCTTTGCGGGTGCTATATTAGAGCGGATCTTTTTTCCTAAGATAATACTTTGGGATTTTTTACGTTATCTCTTCTTTTTAAGTTGTCTCTATTTATCTATTTGCCAACAAATTATTTGTTTTTTTTATTAATATCATTTCGAACATGTTTGATGGAAGAAGAGACTCTTCAGATTCGCTTTTTCCACAGTAAAGACTTCAAAGATCTTAAATTTAAAAAGAAATGGTGGTGCAAAACTTGGATTCAAAGATAATAGTAAAAATGACAAACATTGTAATTCTCATCAAATATAATTTAATTCGAGTTAAGTTATAATAAATAATGAAGGTAATGCTTCCACGATACATAAAACTAATAACATATGATATTACAACAATAAACGATTAATTGGATCCCACACCATTATATATGTAGTAATAATAACGTAGTGGATAAAATTATTCATCCGACATCAGTGACTTCATAAGAAATAAACGTAAATTTGATTTTCCGTTTAGTTAGATGCCTATTTTAAATTTGGCGAAATGTAATTGATAATAACGGTCAGCAGGAAATATAACAGGTTCATATTTTTGCTATTAAACTTTCCTTTCATTTTTGAATCGCGAAAAAATGAATGAAATAAATCAATATTATCGGAATTAACAAGGAAAATTTAGCAGATGTTTGTTTATGTTACTATCAATAACATTTCGGTTGCTACAACAGACGTTTATTCGAGAGTTTGTTTACTTCGGTCGCTGAGTTGAAAGTAGCAATGACCGACGCATTCTGAGAAGAGTAAGAAATGAACGATAAAATGGAGAATCGATAATATTTTATAAGTCGAAACATCGCAGGAATGAGATGAACGACCGGTTAAGCTGGAATGTCTGTCTCGGAAGAATCTAACTTGGTATACTTCGCTACTAGTACTGCTCGCTCCAACCGGCCCTAACTAATATTGTAGCATGAGCTGTGGCAAAAGATTACTATGTACTATTTATGGCAGGTAAATTATAAAGCTGGTTTTTATTAAATAATAATTATCGTCTTTATTTGGACGAGATTGAGACTATGTAATACGCAATAGAAATACACAAATGTAAACACCTTCATGAATAAAAGCATTTGGACGATATTTCGTTTATTTTTACTACATAAATAAAAGATAAGCCTAGATATAGTTTAGGAAACGAAAAACCTATTTTAAACAATTTACCGCAACAAAAAATTGAATAATAAAAGAGAAACCGCGGGGTCTCCGAACACCCCAGGTTGGTAAACAACGTCAACGACCTAGGTAAGCTATGTTGAGGGTTAAACGTCACAAAGCAAGAGCACATTAAAATTTCAACTGAAGCAACACCAATCACAGCCGTCATCCAAGACGACTTCTGCCGCCATAAGGAATTCCCTCTGGTATCACCGGACGGTCGAGAACATCGCATCTCCATTACCAATACATCAATAAAATTCCTTTCCCTCCCAGAGTCCATTATCTCCCAGAATCCTTTTCAGGTTTTCCCACAGCGCTCATCTCTTTTCATTTGTTTCCCAACTCACGCCATTCTTCGGAAACTCGTCCTTCTTTTGGGAACATTTTTCCCTCCGGAATCCTCCGATAGGTGGCGGAGTAAACTTCTTTTCTTTTTTAATCTGGCGCCCCCTGCTATCTCCAGCAACACGTATCTATCAAATGCCCATCACTTTATCTCGAAATAAAAAAGGCTTTTTGGTCTCCGGATGACCTTATTTCGTCGATCGTCTAGATTCAACACGCTTCCATAGCCCTCTTTTGTTTTAGTTATCTTGGGGATTCGGCTTCTCAACAATACGTTCGCAGACAGCTTTTTCATTCGTGTACGAGTACCTTCGTCCACAATAACGTGAGAGGCAAACTATCACGAGAGGCGTTGCAAAATTAGGTATTCTTTTATAACACACTGTTTTAGCTCTCCCTATCGAAGTATAGGTCCCCTTTGAAATCTAAAAATTGCTAAGAGGTTTAAAAACTTTGCCCTAGAACTTAACTAACGCAGTATTGTTTCAGAAAGTTTTAATATTAATTTTTTCTCAGATAATGGTAATTAAAAGAGAAAACATTAAATTCTTTTCCCGCCGTTCAGGATAGGATGCTTCTACATACCTCTTCATTGGTTTTAAATTGTGATTATGGGTAACGAAAGATATTTTCGACTCAATACAATTCATATAAGACAGGCGGAAATGTAAACATCGAAGTTGTCCTTCTTCAGCAAATCAATCTACACATATTAAAATAAAACTAAAAGTCTGCTGAGAAACAAGGCTGGTAAAACAAAGAAATTTTGGGTCCAATACAGTAACTACAGAACTATCTTTGGGTGAGAAAGGCGATTAGTGAACATAAACTCTGACTTTAAAGATGACATAGTGTGAACCCCTGATTTAGCGTACAGTGATCCCGAAACCCAGACGGGACATGCAATTGATACTTAAAAGAGACAACTAACAGCGTGGATAACAGAATAAATACAGCATTGTGGCTATACAATGCACAGTTAAGATCACATATCTTTCGAACACATTTAAATTTCCTGAACAACTTAAAACCACACTAGATTTACATTTCTTTCTTAATATCCTACGGTAGAGTGACTGACTTCCATTAGACTCACGAGAATGCAGTCCTAAGATATCGGTTAACAGCATCTGAAAATGGGGGAACAAATGAAGATCTGAGGGAAATAAGCAGGGAAACCACAAGCTCGTTACTCGTATGATGCTAAGTGTGAGTGCAGCCGTGCTTGAAGTGTGCACGAGGTGACAAAGGGGGAAAGAGGTGAGTCACGACTTCTTTCATAATGCTATTCTGAGACACAAGGGATCACGGATGAATGTGAGATAAAACATTAACAGTCAGGTACATAAATCATCGTTTCCACTTGATCTGGACGTTTGTGACAATCATATCACACGACGATATGTTCAGAGAAACGAGTTATATAATAAACATCCATTTTACAATACCAAGAAAATATAAAAATCATAATAGCAGAATTGACTACTTTTTTATTCATCTAAAGCAGTGCAACCTATAATTTACAATACCACAATGAAGCATTCACTCAAAATTCATAATTTCTAAGTTTAAATTCTAATTTAGACGCATTAAAACAAAGACAGAGAGACATAGTAATTTTGGAAAAGAAAGAATTAGCATCACCATATATTATATAATATACTTTGATCACATATATCAAAGAAGGCTACATTTCAAAAATAAAGCCCGAAAATAATAATAAGTTTATGAAAAACTTCGGTAACTAGGCGACGGAGCAACAACTGACCCTCGGTATCCCTGCGTGCCGCCATCGGAAGATGACCGTGCCGCCATTGGAAGATGACCGTGCCGTTATATGCGACGACTTTTCTTCCCTAAAACTACAATGATACGCAATAATCACCAATTTGACGGTATGTATATTTTTCACGCAAAAAAATCAAACTCGATTTTTCGAATTTATAGATAAAAATACATCTATCACGTAACTGTGATGTTTAGGGAATTAAACCGCTGGCATGAACTCCTTAATGTAGCGATAATCGTGAACAAAGAAGATTCGTGCGGCATGAGGGCCTTGTTCCCAACAAGTGTAAGAGAGGGGGAAAACATGTGTTACGACTCGGTCCGATGAGCTCTTTGTTTTCACAGCATTACGTAGCGAAGGCTCTCAAATGATTTCATTGCAAAACATGTCACCAAAGCGAAAGAGAAAAATCTCAGACAAACACGCACAATAACGCGTGGCCTTCATACGAGCATACATTCGCACAATTCTATACTCAAGGAAATATCCCACAAACTTTAGATAGCTCCTGCAAAACTATAGATGCTAAAATTTATGTATCTGATGTTGCTTAGCGAACAGTGTCATCTATGATATCCAAGACTATCATCTTCGCTTGCTCGTCAAAGGACTTGCTTAGTTACCAGGTCTGTCTATTTCACTCTGGGTTGAGTTGGTCAGGTAGGGTTTCTTTGGTTGAATTTCGGAATCGGGTATATTGTATAACAAGATATATTTGTACGCAGCTCACCCTCCGCTACTACTCGTGGGGGTTAATAAGTCCACGTTTCACAACCATTCACAAAAAATACTCCAAAATTAGATTTTCATGGACCAATACCTAAAATCAAAAGCTAAACTATTTAATCTTTGTTTCCTCGAAAATCGATAAAAATAATCACAACGATGAACCACTGAGATCCAGAAAAGGACGGAGACTTCACTTGTTATCGAATTGATTGATATATCGGTACTAATATTCCTTCGCCGAAATATTTCCAATTAGGTCAATCTTTAAACCAGGAATCAAGCGAGAAATTCCATCAATATCTAAGTAAAACTTTATCACTTTATCATCTAGTAGATTCCATCAACCCTTTCTTGCTAACTTTATTTCAGGCACAACTTTGCTCCAATTAATGCTACAAGGATACTGTTCGCCTACGACAATTCTGTCATCTTAAATTTATGGAACACTTCATTTGGCTGCTGCTTAATCTAATTTCATCATTTTTATTTTCATAATTATCATTTGTAACTTTATCCTACATCTCGGAGTTTTCGCGGTATTTTTCTCAATATCAACCTACAGTTGAGAATTATTATCACAAAATCCAACACTTTCCTTTCACATTTTTTTCTGTTCTACAATATTTTATACGCCACATAACATACGTTGTACCATTTATACTATAAATATACTTGCATAAATTATGCATGAAGTTAGATAGAAGTTTCCTTCCCAGGTTGTCCCGCGTGTTCGTAGTATCAAGGAATCGGCATTTCAGACTTTATAACCTTTAATGAGCATTGGCCCATATCACACAAATAGGCATTCAAGTGGTCCATTGTTAATTTAGATTGAGCTGCAATTAAACTACAAATAGGTGGTGTTTGTAATATGTTGAAGAGGCTCACTAGGGCCATACCTCTCCTAATAAAGTGCCAAAAATGAGTTATACCCTACGACCAAACGTTACCCAATCAGTGTATGCGTAACGGAGTATCGAGAACTCCCAACGCCTCGCTATCTCTAGTTATCTGCGATAATATTTCTCAGATTCCCAACAGGTGAGTTAATATTTCAACAGGGGAGAGCATTCCCATGTTCTTAGCATTATAAACTGTCAAAGGTCTTCGACCCTAATTAGCACATTCATTTTCCGTGCATTAATTAGAATCACGACCTTCGCAAGGAAGACGTGGGAAATATTTTGCTCCTATAATTATCACCTTTATGAGTTTCTTGGAACCATAATGAAAGGATGAGCAAAATGAGCCGAAAATACCAACGAACCGGAAGTACTACACAAGTCAGTCAACTGAAAAGTAAAGAGCTGCTTTAACTTCCAACGAGAATAATTTGGCAGGTGGAAGCGAGATACACTTATTCAAAATTCTTCGTCAGAGAGGCAGATGAATGCTTTCAAAGTGGTCGAAGATGCATCACTCGGTGATGATCACGTTCACTATCAAACCGGCTCTCCAACGAAGATCCTTCAAGATGAGATAACAATCGAATATACGGTTGCCAACAGCGAATTGTGCTCCTATGAAGTCATCAACATCTAAAAATGGTAGTACAATCATCCTCTTCACGCTCAAAAGCCATGGAGGGGGCTTACTAGGTAAGGTGAGGAGTAGAGTACTTGGTCCTTTCTTTAAATTGAAGGTTATTATTATTATATATATTATATATATATTATTTATTGTCCAGGGGGGCATAATGGGCTTACTCAAAAAACGGGATAACAAGGGCTTCTGGGATTATTCAACTCCTTTTCCGAATTAGTGTTTTCGTAAATAATTAATAACAATAATCAAAATTCAAATGGCATAGTTGGGGCTTACTAGGTGAGGAGTGAGGTATTTTGCCCTGTCTTCAAACTAAGATTCAATCAAACTTATTGACCAGGGGCGACATAACAGACAAACTCAACGATGAGGTATAGAAAAGGTTTATTCAAACTTTAACTAATTTTTCATATGAATATTTCGTATAAACATTAACATTTATTTATTACAGCAGTAATTAGCTTCAGCGACACCTCGTGGTACCTATCCATAACTTATTCTACTTGTTTCCTCAATCGAATAAATATCTCGAATCGTGAAGGAACGTTAATTCACATTTCGTGACCGAGTTGAACATTAAAACACACGATCCTGTACAGCGCAACGCGGAAAATTTTTTTCGGCATAAAATTTTCTTTCCGAGCTCAAGATAAGGTATCGAGTCTGGAAACAAAGGTAGACGAAAAAAAAAATGAAGAAGGAAGGGGGGCCAGCCACTCGAGGCACCGCGAATAAAACATGAGCAGGATCTCCAAAGCGGCCCTTGACGCACTTCACCGAGGAAAAGAATGCACTCACCGACTCCCCTCCATCTTTGTATCCTCCGAGGACGAACCGGAAGACGATGCTGAGGAGGTGCGAATATCCGTGGTTCCCTTGGAACCGATTTTCAAGGCGAGAAAAAGAAGTAGATGCACAATCGATGGGGAGCGAAGGCACGTAGCGACTGCGCTACAAAAGCTATTAGATTAGAACAGAGAGCTTGTTTTATCTCTTTCTTTAAGCCCCTAGATAAGGACGAAATCTTACGAGGTGAGGAAAGGAACGGGTGGCGCCTCCCCAGCGACGAGGTGGCGAACTTGAGGTGTGTCGCTAGTGTGCCTCCGAGCAACAAATAAACATTTACCTGATTTCATAACGAAGAACTGGCAATCTAACAAGTGATGAGTATATGAGAGGTATTTCCCTATGCATAGAGAGGATTTCAGTGGTACTAACTTCAGATTTATACTTAACTAGCTAGAGTTCCCGCGAGTGGCGATATTTCGAACTAGGTGCTGTTTACTTATGGTCTAATAATTGCAAAATAATCCGCAATTTTCCGTTCCATTGATTTATGGATTTTCCTTTTACGGGTTTCAAGAATTTCTCGGGAGCTGCGCAATTAACCACTCTTAAATTAAGAATAATGTTTTTTGAAGCTCACAGAATTCCACATCTGCCATCTGTGTAATGAATTCTGTATGAATATGGCTATTTGAAAAAGCAAGATTGAACATCGTGAAAGAATGATGAAGTTTATTCTAATTCACGATGCTTTTGCAAAATAATTTATTTAAATGCACAATAACTATATAGAACAGAATTAAATATTTCAGGGAAATTTCGTAGGCATGACTAGGTTTCTGTGAATGATTAATAGTAATAATTAATTATCATTTGAAGTTTATTAGTCATACTTGTCTAGCCTTGTCTCGAAATCAATTTTTATAATATCCATCAGTTCATAGAAATGTCCCACCTTGCACTTTTAAAATTCTGTAAACCCAAGGCATCCCCTTCGTTCCAGTAGTGCCACTTGCATTCAAGCTATCCCTTTACTGTGTTTAGAGAAAATTATTTCAAAATATAGACAAGGGGAACCTATAAAACTCTATAATGATTCACCAAATCTCTTAATCATTACTATTGACTCGTTTCTTGGAACGGATAAATTTTCCGAGTACCAAAATGGTGCGTTCAAACAGTTTCCAGGATCATGTTGCACCGCGTCCGGGATTGTTTTAGTTAATAATAGAGTGAGCGATATTGTTATCGAGCATTGTCGTTCTAACAATGTTGAGTAATGACAGCATGACATTAAGAGGTGACAATGGCTCTTTGCAAAAGACAATGAGCGTCTTGTCAACAATGAACTTTTCAACGTCATCCTTTTTGGATGACGAACCTTATACGAAGCACATAAACCTACCGAAAGGAATACTTATGCAATTTAGTTTCTTAACGTTAATAATAAATCACAATTTGATTACTTTTGAACTTGGATGATTTTCGTGACGAATATATAACAGAGGTAGTGCCATGGTAATTCCACGAATCATAATATAACAAACCGCGCCTCATGTTTATCATAGACAGAAAATACAAAAGTTAGAGGGAAAATCCTGAACGGAATTAAATATTAATACCATATTATGTTTAATTAACAAATAAATTAAAACGTTACTGCCGATCCAGCCAATTGAATCTTAGATAATAACTATCGGTAAAATCCTAACATACTGATAAGATCATCGGAAAGAAAAACTAATCCGTTAAAGGAAACAGTTTTAGATCCATTAATTTTCGGTAACTGATTTCTTCGGAGAGATTACAACTGAATAATTACATCCTAAATTCATTTCCTCAATTCCAACATTCAAGTCTCTCGGAAATGTATGCGCTACATATTCTCCGATTTACATGGAGAAGTTAGACCTTCGGACATACGCACCATTGTTATCCATCCTCCGGGGCTCGTCGCCATGGGTACAGAGGCCAGCACAAAGAACACGACGATGATCAGCACACCAAAAAGCACCGCGTCTTTAAAAGAGAACCGATTCCTTTCCGACACGCCGAAATTTCTCCACCCACTCTCACCGTTCGTGATTCACCAAATCAACTCCGAAAAGGTAACAGCCCGTATGAGGAGGGCCTTTAAAGAAGGCCAATCAAACTGACAGCAACCCGCACGCACCGCTAGAATAAGGCGCCGAAGGATTAACTGTTATAATCGATAGATTTCCCCTCCATTTAAAGGGCTGAGTGGGAATACAGTGTTTTTTCCTTCACTTTCTGGAACGTATTTAAGCCAAATAGATCCTCAGTCTCTTTGAGTAAAAATAAGATGGAGAAAATCCAGTTTGATCAATTCTATATGGGCCTATCCTGATATCGAAAACTCCTTACACAATAATTATGGTTATTGGTAGATAAGCGGGGTTTTTACCTTTACTTTTTTCCAGGTAGAAATTTCGAGGGTCGCCATCCTAATCCGGACCCTTACTTACTCGGTAGCGCCCGGCCGTCTCAGCATGGGGGACCATTAAAAAACTGACCGCGTGGAATACGATTTAAAAAGTTATAAACAATTCGATTGGGCAACAATTTATTATCTTCGTCGTCTCACTCGTCCTAAGAGATATACAAGCGTCTTTTGATCGACGTTCTACGATGAGAATTGAGATTTTTTGTGATTTTGCAAGAAATTACCCGTTTACACACGGCAACGTTGCCGTTGGGCTGGGGTGGGGGTAAAATCTTAATTTTCCTCGTAGAACGTCGACCAAAAGACGCTTGTATATCTCTTAGGACGAGTGAGACGACGAAGATAATAAATTGTTGCTCATTTGAATTGTTTATAACTTTTTAAATCGTATTCCACGCGGTCAGTTTTTTTATGGTCCCATTTTTTATGGTACAGAAACATCCTACAATATTATTGGAATAACAGACAGCAATTGGCAATACTGAAAGGTATATCCAAATATGAATGACCGGCAACAGATAGGGAGTTAGGCAATCTCATTGTATATAGACAGCAATTGGCAAAAGTAAAATATATATCCAAGAATGAATGACCCCGGAACAGATAGGGAGTTAGGCAATCATTGTATAATGTTTCAATTAATAGTGTTACTTCTGTTAAGGGCGAAGTAAATTAAGAACGCTTTCAACAATAAAGATTGGAAAATTTCGGACGTTCATTGTTTTCCCAACAATTACTAGAGCAATTCCAATCAGAAAAGCGATTTTTAAAGCAACAATCGAAACAGAAAATGTCAAGAATGAGGATAAGGGATCAGCGTCAACACATTTATAGTAGGTAACATGAATAGAGGTTCTAACATTAGTTAGTTATCACTTGATTATCCCAAGAACCAAGCTATTCCATAAACATAAAAAATAAACATATAAAAACCTTGACAACAATAGGCATAAACAATCCGCTTACCGTTAAGCACTGTTCACAACATGTCGATCCCTGCGAAGGTCGGCAGTTTCTTTCCTCCAGCGATTAGGATAATCCATCGCCACCTGGTGGATGAAATAGAAGAGAAAATAATTAGAAATGAGAAAGCCACTCCTAATTACGTCGTAGAATAGAAAAGCATAAGATTTACTTTTTTCGCGAGACGAAGAAAGTTGAAAAAGAAAGTCATCGAAAAGAAATACGGTTTAATGAGGTGCTAGCAATCAATGGATCAGAGAAAACTCTCTATCGTTGCCATCGAAACCTCGATCAGCTAACAAAGCTAATATCGTAAATTCCAAGAGCAGAAAATGTGCTTAACGAACTACGAACTAAAATAACGAACAAAGAATCCAATTTCCTAACTTCTTATTTGGAACCTTAACAGAAATGTCATAAATACAGTAGTCCCGAGACGAAACGGATTCATCTGAATGGATCGGGACTCGAACCCGGACATCTGAACTGCCCGTTAGTCCCTCAAGCTAATTGAGCCATCCAGTTAGAACATTCTAACATGGCTTTCGGGAGGCTTGAACAGAACGATATAGCCGATTAGCTCAATGGATAGGGCGACCAACCGAAAATTGGGAGACCCGGGTTTGAGTCCTGGTACCTTAAAACATGTTTCGTACCCGTTCCTCCACAGGAATTTTCCTAGGTTTACGCCTTAAAAAATAACTCTAATCAACAAATGTTTCAGAGCAGGGACGTCGAAATGAATCCATAGTAAAATCTACAGAGATGCTGTAAAAATGGATACAAAACAGACGAATATGGAGCATACTTTTCCACAACATTGCTATGACAACCGATTCCAACGTAAAATGGCCATCGTCAAACAAATCGAACATTTAAATCAATACATTCATAAAATAATTCAAATGCGTATTTTTCACAAATTTATTTTAGAAACGACCGGTTTCGACCATGACGGTCATGTTCAGGTCAAAGATCAAATCTTTGGCAAACGAAGAAATGTTTCGGTGCAGAGGGATTAGGATAATATAGGATAATAATAAATAATATAGGATAATAATTAATAATATAGGATAATAATTAATAATATAGGATAATAATTAGGATAATAAGGATGATAATATAGGATAACAATTAATATAGGATAATTAGGATAATATAGGATTAATGCTAAGCTGCTACAAATTTGAATTCAAAAATCACTAAAAAATCCCATCTGTCCAATAAACACCATCAAATCGCCAACTCCACTTCTTCTTGAGCGAGAATAAAGACTGCATAACATAAATATCTAATTGGACCCTCGACTACCTCCGTATCTTTGCTTTGCACCGACCATCTCATTCGGCAAAGATATTTCCGCTGCACCGCTTCTAGACCGGCAACTGTTTGATGTTCTCAAATTAGAGGCGAAAGTTTAAAGCCCGAAATAATTAATCTCGATTCACTTGGCGGCGAAAGCGAATGATCTTCACGCTTCGGCAGAGCGTGCTCTACTGTTCACGCAGAAATGCACGAACTTCTTCGTGCATTAACACTTTCAAGAAGATAACTCCATTATTCTAAGGCAGAAATAACCATTCGAAGCTGTTAACATTTGGTTTCACCTATTTTATAACCCGGTTGCTTGGCAACTGTCGTCAAGGAAACAGCTTATTAAACTCGTGAAGGGGGAAAAGAACGTTTGGGTCCTTATATTGTAATAAAAAGGAATTTTACATAAGAAGTACAGAAATTATAATGATGATGGATTAAATACGCACAATCATTGTATCAAAAATACAACATAATTCAAATTGGCAACCAATTAAATTCAACATTAAGGAATACGTTTATAACTCGTTTAAACAGCTAATTGACATCAAAAATTTATAATAAATTAACTAAGGAAATTCCTTCGCAGATATTTATGGTAGAAACTGTTAAACTAAAGACGTACGAACTAATTTCGAAAGTATACTAACATACATTAGAGCATAGCATTTTCCTCCCTAAGGCAGCCAACTGCATCCTTATATGTTCACTTTCCACCCTTCTCTATTACTTCACAAAAACCCATTCGCATACTTTTTAAGCGGAGCGAACAGAAGTCCCCAATTGACACTCATCGCAGTTCACAAAAAGCTCTGTTTAAATCTAATTGTCGCGCACATACTAGCTGAGGCAATTCATTATTAGATTACGGCAACAATGATGAACAAGTGTGGATAGGTACGAGGCAACAATCGTACAACAGCAGGATGAAACAACGAATTATTTAGGAAAGCTTAATCCTGGGAACTTTTTTTACAACTTAGTATACTTGATGATTATAGTATACCTTGAGTAGTATTAATAATTTACAAGTATCCTTGCAGAATCAAAAACGTAATATACCACTTCTAATCAACGCAGGAAGTAAAAAAGACAAAATATTATCTTCTAACTTATACCGATTGAGTAAAACTTAAAGAAATGAATTAATTAAAACAAATGGATTCGTCTATCTTCCAAATTTAGTCTCAATTCATATTGAAATACAATTTAGATTCGATATACAATCATGTTCGTACGTAAATATACAATTAGTTTCACATATCATAATAATATTTAATAATAAATTATAACATTCGTGAATTAAAAGATATCAATCGCAACTAAATCAGAATGAATTTTCAATTTTCTCGGCACTATTTAAACAATTAGAAAATTCCAGATCAGCAAAAGGCGAAAAGTGCTCTCTTATTCAGTACCCATGGAAACTCAGCGTAATAAAACGATAATGCTTTTCTTAGCAAACAATGAGTACGAGAAAAGATAATTAACATATATATATGTATCTATGGAAACTCTAGACTTAGTAGGCCATAATTGGACCAAGAATAAGTATAACTCACTCATACTATTTTAATCTCTGAATGACACTTTATTCCATTAATAGACATAAATCATCCGCATTATGAATAATTTAATCAGTGCTGAGATTCTGTTTCAGTCATCCACTTCTGAATGGCGGCGATGAAAGCGACAGTAGCCCTCTTCCTCCTCACGCACAACCAGTGGACAATGACAACCGTTTCGCACCGGAAACGTCTGTTTAGGTCCATTGACTGGGCCATAAATAGGCGAGACACGGCTAAACATCGGGTGGGTCACTCTGAAGCAGTATCCCACAAAAGGAGTCACGTTTGTCACTTTAAAAGACACCGAATTAGAAAGAGAGCGTGCACGAACAGAAGATTTTATTGCGATTGGAAAGCAAAAAGAATCTATTTTGAAAATGTGTAATAGGAAAGTGTAAAAAATGGAAAAAATAAGGAAACAAGGTAAACTTTAAGAACGAAAAATTTCCCGAATTTTAAATTCATGTAAATAAATTAATGGCCATATTAAATGAAGGAATATCAAATCGAAATGTCTTCTGAATGAGAATTGGAACAGCATTTTAACCATGCCGAATACCTGCCTTCATATTTGCATCAGAATTAACATACTCATAAAATACTTACGCTAGGCTAAAATGAATATAAAGGTAACTTTAAAGTGCTTCTACTATTTTCATTGCGATTCTATCCCTCCACTGGCCAAATAATATATTCTTACAAACAAGTTTGAGTACGTCAGATGCATTTATTATTTACAACGCAACCATAGTAACATTCCTGCACTAGAGGCTTCAGTGAAACGATTTTGAAGCAATTACCTGATGGAAAGAGAGTTTTTTCTCTCTTTAGTCGCGTCGACTCGGTTTAACACGACATTGCAGACGTAGCAGTTTCGCGTCTCCTTTAAAAAACTTTTGAGTCCTTCAGTTATCTTCTCATTTATTTTCGAGGCAGGGAATTCTTAATTACTCGGGAAGATATTCCGTGTCATTCCTCTGCTTCTTTTTGAATGTTAGGGAGATCAGTGGGGGACCCACCGGGCACGTGCGATCTCTCTTAATGGGGTCCGACACAAGCGCACGCCTTTAAATGATTCCCCAATTCATTTAATGCTTGTAATGAAGGTAACGCCTGCTCATCTAGATTTCATTCTATCAATGCTTCCAGACAAAAATATGGAAAACATTCTACTTAAGTTTTCCAAGTGATGATTTTATACATTTCGGGTGTTAAACTATTTGAATTAAATTTTAAACGCCTTTTAAATGAGACCTAACGGTTTCTCTTATGCAACCGAACGATGAATTAAGTCTTCAGATAAATGAATGAATGAAAAAAAAGTTCCCACCGCTGAACTTAGGCTTATAGGCCGCGTACGGCCTGTATACGATCTAGGTGCGGCCTACTCCAAAGCACTTTACATACATGCTGACCGTTACATGAATGGTTTGCTTAAGTCGTTAGAACAAAATAAAAGTAGAAATTACGTTCCATCAATATCATTGATCCTTATGAGTGTTTCAAATAAACGGTTATTGTACATTTTTATCATCACAATTTGAAGAATATATTACAAACTAAATGCTTGATGGATAAAAAGACTGTTATTTTATTGCCATGCCCCTGTATCTTCACTTCCAGGAATAAAGGTTTACATCAATAATAATTCCCAAGGAAAAACGGACTTGAAAAAGTCAATGATAATACTAATCACCTATTTACTGGGCGAATTTTTATCTAAGGAGACAAAACTTTTAATCCAATTAACCTTATTTTAATGGCAAATACCAAGATCCACAGTATCGTAGAAATGATAATTAAAGTTTGAAAGGCAAATAGAATAAATTCATCAGTGTTTCGCCCAATTAGAACTCCCTAATTGATCAAATCGATGCTAATTGTTTTAAATAAGAGCTTGGATACAACTGTTGAGTGGATTGGACAATTTGCATCATTGAATATTAATTACCTGATTATTAGTCTAAGGAGCCAACAATGTGAACATACTGGTTCGTTTATTATGGAGAATACGTTAGCATATACATTAACTCTCCGTCATTGTTGACCAATTAAAGCCAAACGCATTAGCATACACAAACTATTACACAATAGATTATAAATTTTAACCTATAGACATCAGAGTAATTCGTAATTACGTAAGACGTGGGTGAATACAATTATTACAGCATAAACAGAAAATTGGCGATTTTTCCATAAATATTCCATCAATATTTCATGAATTTACGTATTCATTCGTTTCACCAACGTTTTCTTTACTTAGTAATTCCTTAATTCAATGATATATTTTACCATCCACGACTGAAACAAAGAAAAATATGTTGGATTAGTTCTAAGACACCCTCCCTACGCCTAACATAGGGTTACACTGTACGGCTTTAGATGAACCACATAGAAATTTGACCATGTGAATCAGGAGGTGGAGAAATAACATTTTCGCTTCAGTTTTTCACTCGGTTCAAATGAAAAATAGATATTTTGCACCCAACGGCGAAATATTTTTTCGACTCCGGCCATTGAATATTTTATCACCCTGAAAATGTTTTTTTAATGCAGCGTTCTTTAATAAATAATCGTTGAATCGGAGCTAATACATGTTGATATTAAATAAATCATTAAAATTAAAAATTAACAGATATATACTGGTGCTAAACATTTTTGTTAGTTGCAAGTCGCATTCACACATAGTGATGAATTATCCTTTGAAGGAAAAAACTGCAAGAATTACATAACGGTTTTCGGTTCGGATTCGAGAAACTTAGTTTCCCTGTTAGCAGTCAGGTTCCGCTACCGCGAAAAATAACACATATTCCGGTTTAGATCATCGTTTCGGAGTCGGTTATTATTTTCCGGGTATGGTTCCGATTAAATACATAGGCTATCGAATAAAAAATGTATTGCGGCCTCGTTGTAAGTACACGTAACAAGGAGGTACAACAACGAGAGTAATTGCGTCGACTGCTCTACTCAACAATGCTCCTTCCTCAACAATGAAATCCGATCGCCGGAGTACTTCCAATCGCAATTGTTGCGTGGCAGCGATTGTTCGGTCGAGGCAACAATGTGTCGGAGGAAAGAGTGATTTCCATCATTAATCGAGGGAGCGCCGCTTCGAGGAATCGATATTTCATTTCGACTGATTCCAATTGAAGTGCGTTGGACCGAATGCCGTTCTTATCCATTTTCCGCTGTTTATGACCTCTTCTTTTCGAAATTATTCCGGCACCGAGGCTTTTTGCACGACGTTTCTCCAAATGAAGTATCTTCAAGTGCATCAGATCCTTGACTTTGAATTCCTCCGTGGCCCTTTTTAGCTGAGAACGCCATCAAGAGTAGCGTTGCCCTCGTCATAATGATCGAACGTGTTCACTGCTCTAAGGGTGTATACATAATTCTTTGTAGATTCGGAAACAGTTTCGCTACGCGTGCCAGCGCTTCTTAACCTTTGTGCATAAAGGGCAACATCAAGAAGGGTGCTCAAGAAGACTCAGAATCAAGCTTTATTGCGTCTGGGAGAGCTTCAAACTATAACAAAACAGACCCTTATTGTCGTGCGAATTGTTGTGAGTCTCTAACGACGAAAGTTCATACGGATTATTTAATTAAAGTTAACTATTAAGACTAACAATTGTTGGTCTTAATTAACAATGGATAGTGCTAATGAACAATTTCAAGCAGATTGTTGCATGCATCTACCGATGATAGTCCCAATAAACAATGTATACTCTTAATGAACAATGTCGTTCTAATGAATGAATTCACACGGATTGTTGAATTAATCTAACATTTGAGTTCTAATAAACAATAAACAAGTTTTTACGAACAACTTCTGGCGTATTGTTGAGTTTAACCAACCATGGTTACCCTTAATAAATTCACGCTGACGATAATAACAATAGCTTGGCAAGAGCCTAACAGTGATAAAGAGATAAAAAATATGCACCATAACAATGGACAGAGTTCCACTCCAATGAATATTCTCTTCAATCGTATGAATCTTTATAGAGTAAATAGTTTTTAGTAACAATTTTTGTGATTGTGTCATTCTAAACTACTTCACTCGGCCTAGTCTCTACAGGTCCATTTTGGTGGATAGTTAACATTAATAACGAATAGAACGAAATACGCTACAACGTCGTCAAATATTGTCACTTTTTGAACGCATTTCCGTCTATAACATCTGTGTTTTCAAGGGAAAAGCGGGAAACTTAGGATCTACGAATAGAACAGGTGACTGAATACCCTTGCACTTCATCCGGAAGAAAAACATAATCCCCTTAGACGATTTTTTGACACGAATTAATCTAGTAAAGAGCAGCTGATTGGAGTATATCCTCGAAGGGCGAAGAAGCCCTACACATATTACGTGACTGGCGTTTGTCTATCTAAACGGGTGGCAAATTCTCCCAGAAGCCATTACCACGAGTAAACAACGTGTTTACGAATCATCACATCTGAATGAAGAGTCAATTCTATAGAAGCGACAAAAATCATAAAGATCATGAATGAAAAAGGTGATCTCTCGATTTGGCAGGTATACGATAAATTGAAAGAATTTTAAAAAAATCGCAAAATATTGGCTGAGAAATGATTAACTATCGATAATCAAAGTGATTAAATTAATGTATGAAACAGTATATAAAACAGCATTTATGTACAGAGTTATTAATTTAATAATATTAATATAAATAGTTATTAATAATACCTAATCACCAACAACTGGCGATTTAAACTTTCGAGAATGACACTTAATTAAACCTCAATCCCGCAAGCATAACAGGATATTCTCCGTGAATTTAAAGGTCTCCAGTTCGATCCCCGATGAGTCTCTCCCTTGAGAAACTCAAAGAATGTTCACATTGATCAATATTTACTTCACTTACAAAATTCTATTGGATTACAAGACGAAGTATTACTTCAATTATCCATTAATACTACTGCATTATTGCGCATTTACTGTCAAATTAAATAATTATTCCATTTCAGATATTCCAAAAGAAAGCAGAAGGGATGAACCGGAAAATAAATCTCCTGCCGAATTTATTACGCAAAAAAGAAGAAGAATCGCAGAGACAAATCTCGGAGATCGCTCTGACGTCATCTTCGAAGGCATTTCTTTATATTCGGCCATAAAAACGCGACGTATCCGAAAACGCTTATTCGCGACAAAAGACGTCCATCCGTCATAAACAGCCCATTTCACATTGCTGCATTTGACGTCCGGGAAATATATAAAAAGCCGAGATTGAGGAAGGGGTGATAAAACTTGAATCACTCAGAGCGAGCTTCTGGATGATTTCCCATAACCTTGTTCTTGAGTCGGCATTGCAAGTTGGAGGCATACACTTCGAAGTTAGTAACTCAATGGCATAATCTGCATGATCAGTCGCAAAGTTGTGCGAAGGCAATGCCCAATCACGTGCCCTCTATAAACCATATGCAAGAAATGGCTGTATCAAGGACGTGGTAGAATTTACTTTGAAAACATCGGAATGCTAAGTAAACTACATGGGTGGATGGGGAAAAACTAGGATAGGTCTCCTTATTTGGGAAGTATTCCTTGCTGGGAGGGAAGATGAGGTTCAAAAAAGAAAACCCTTGGACAAGGAGGCCTTCATGAAGCTGAGGGAATTGATTGCTGGAGGTCTCGATAAAAGAATCAGGAAGTAATTGGTAAAATCCTTTGTAAGGAGTGTTCTGCTATATGGGTGTGAAACGTGGACCTTATCTACATCTACATTAATACCCTACAAGCCGCCTTTCGGTGTGTGGCAGGGGGTGTAAACACCAGTCGAATCTAAATTACTTCCTTATTCGATTATTGTAACGTATCCTTCGCGGAAAGAATGAATCTCTAAAACGATTCGTCCTAGCATCTATTTCTCTTAACTTACGGTCATTATCGGATCGACCGACGTAGCAGGGGGGTTGCATGATACCGATTGTACCTTCCGAAAATGTAGTTTCCCTGAATTTATTAAGCAATCGCAGCCTAGCTTCCAATCTCCTTTCTTTCAAGGATTCCCAACCTACGTCTGAGAGCATTTTTGTAACGCTTGCTTTTTTATCGTAGCATTTCTTAACAAAACGAACCGCTTTACGCTGCACTTTCTCGAGTTCGCGGGTACACGTTTCATCCGCCGGATCCCATCCCATTGGCGCATATTCCAGAAGGGGTCTGACCAAGGTAAAATAACATCGCTCTCTCACCTTTTCATCGCATTTACCGACAATACGCTTTACAATTTTAATTACAATTTACCTTATGAAAGAAGGAAGACAAAGGTCTTTAAGGCCTTCAAGATGTGGGTTTGGCGTAGAATGGAAAAAGTAAGTTGGGTCGATAGGAAAACTAACATGGAGGTGCTGTAGATGGTAGGGGAAGGAGAGGGCTTTAATCAGCGTGATTTAGCATCGGCAGAGGAATTAGGTGTGTCAAATATTGAGGGGAGAAAAACTGCTAAAGAAATTAATTGAAGAATGCGATGTAAAAACAGAATGGAAGACAGAAGATATTGAGGAAGGAGTAAGATTACAAGAAATAGTATTTAATAGCGAAATTAAGGCACGTTAACCTATGGAAAGGTAGAAAACTTAGGTATGTCAGGCATAATAATACATGTTAGTACTAGAATTTAAAAATATTCGTCTGTCACATTCTTCTTACTATCCACCTTTCTGCAAAGGGTTGGGGATTAAATTAGCTTTGTGGACTAATAGATATGATTTATTAACATTTGACTTGTATGAATATGTAGCATTCAAAGAAAGAGAATTTTTTACTCATTCAAGAGGAGAAGTGTACAAGAATGCATGGAGGTTAGATAAGTCGAAATGAATGCGTGAATTAGAGAAGAGGTGTTATATATATATATATAGCGATCGATTCTCTTTTGTGAATAAGGTAGCCGCTGGCGATGGAGTCGAGACGAGGGGAAAAAGAGCGAGCGAAGCGGAGTTATGGATCGAAGGTCCGAGCAGATCAAAGCGAATTCTTAAGTAAGGAGAAGATTTCGCCCGACTTAGTACGGCGTCGGAATAATTGGGTCCAGTAATGAATAAGTTCCAATCCAGTTAATAGCGTAATTGTCATACCAAGAATTATCTCTCGTTCGATAATGGTGATGAGACCTCATTATTGACGATAATGTGTAATAGTGCATTGTTGTTAATAGTGCAATTGTTACGCCGAGAATAGACCTGCGACACTCTGGATCAATAATAGAGATAAGACCTCATTATTGACGGCGATTATTCATCAAACCGCATTGTTGCTAATAACATAATTGTTATCCCAACAATTGACTTGCTACGCTCAAAATCAATAATTTCAGTGAGACAGAGACATTATTGACGGCATTAATGAACCAACATGCATTTTTGTTAGTTTTAATGCGTGTAGTGGCATCTTTAATCCGTAGAATTTATTCGCTGATAAATATCTTTGTTATTTTATAGTTTACTGGAAATGTAAGGCCCCTTTTTCCATCTAAAATCATTTTACAATTGTACCTGTAATGTGCTTACAATGATAATATATAAGAGAGGGGAAAACATCAAAATATTATTTCTGCTTCTGTGTGTACGAGCCTATATGCCTATAAGATGGAAGAAATAATTTACATACTGATGTACCCAAACCTGAAAGGATAGATACATGTATCGATGTATTATATAAAATACACATTACACTAAGTAAGTAAATAGATACTATTACATCGATATTTTAACACACTGATTAGCGATTGTTACATTTATTTAAATGAATTTTTCAACTTCGTTCAAGTAGAATACTTTAAATATCGATTAAGCTACGTCATATATTTCCGCTCGAAATATAATTAGTAAAATCAAAGAATTAAAGCGAATCACTGATGGATTTTCTCTCCTCATTGGAAATTACAGAGAAGGGCCATTGAAATAGATGGGCCAAATAATAATTCCAAGAATCATAAAAGAATCCAGAGGGATTCAATTGAAGAGAAACCGGAATGTGGGTATCGATTGAAGGACCCCATTCGAGAGCCTCGTTAATTCACAGATATCATTCAATTATGGATGACATTGATCACAACGATTGGACCGAACTTTAATTTCGTACGATTAGCCTCGTTTGCGATTCCGAGAAAGAAAAGGATGCAAAAAATGATTCCACTACACAGAGAGAGGTGAATTAGCCCTTGGATCTCATTCTGGTCATCACTTCGACCTATCTCTCTCTCTCTCTCTCTCTCTCTCTCTCTCTCTCTCTCCCCATTGTTACCATAGTAACCGCGAAAAACTAAAAAGCAAATAGGATAATGAAAATATGAAGTTAGGTGGTTAACTGAATCCACTCCTTCAGACAGCAAACAAAAATAAGTATAATGAACAATAATTTCACCACTGCTAATATCAGTGATGACCGCTCGTCTATTAACCATTTATAAGTTCTTATTTTCGACGACATCTATTTTTTGCATAGCAACGTGAGCAGAACGCATTTTCATTTGTCCGTACACCTTTCTTAATCACGTTGAGCACGAAAAAGAACACGAAACGTATGCCAATCTTCATTTAGCTACACACGCACTATTATACCTCATTTCAACCATCAAAGTAACAGCAATCTAATCAGGTCAAACAAAAAGAAGAACAGAAGACATGCATTTTCCCCCAATTATATACTTTACTTCATTAATGAGATTATATCCATTTGAAGTTCTTGTTTCTTTTAATATTTTCACAACATTTTGCGATTCGTTAAATGATCATAATGTAATTTATTGGTCGTTGTTAAATATTTCGTAATTACCAAGGCGACGGTTGTTTTTGCTTCCAATTACAGATCTCCATGGAAATAAACGCCGAGAAGTGAGCTTCGAAGCATCTGTTGTAGCAACAATTATTATTGATTAAAACGTAAATAATTATTCAAGTTGCGTAATGGACCCTTTTCAACTTAATTAACCATGGAACTAACAAAAACAAAAGGAGGGGTTAGCCAATATGGCCAAGGCTTTTAGCTGAATATTAGCGAATTAAGCTCAACTTGATCGGCTTATATAAATATATTCTATCTCCGTGGGTCTTCCTCTATAAATATAATCTTCCAATAGCATTGAACCTCAGGAGCAAGAGAAATGCAGAATCGCTTTCTGTGGGATTAAAAGCTTTACCTTTAAGGAAGATGTGTGGCGTCGATCAATGGGGGAAGAGAAAATAAAACAAAAGAGGAAAGGGTTAAAAAGGTTCTGCGATTTATTGCGCATCCTCCCCAGAGGCGAGAATTCCTTCTGGATCCATTCCCTGGACATTACCATTAAACCCCACGAGCTAAGGCACCTCTAGGAATCTCTGCACTTCCACACTTCAAGATCAATACATTCCAACAATGTCGCACTCACTCCAGCCTCTCTAGCGCTACAATCAAGCGAGCATTTTTGGGTCCAACAATCAACGAGCGCTATCACTCCATTGTTGGAATAAATCAGAATAGATTTCAACAATGGACGTTGAATTGTGCAATGGCGATCGTCATTTGAATCTACTTCCGTTAATCCAACAAACGAAACAGGAAGAGGAACAAAATTTAAGAAGGTACATCTGAGATAATCATTGTTACCATCGAATTATAATAAAAAATGTATAGATTTGATAAATTATTTCGATTTCGCCAAACTTTTTGCGTTGTGCATGAATCTCCCCGCATCGACCGACTCTGACTGCTTAAGTTATTTATAAATTGTAAAATACTCACTGATAAATGAGTTGAAACACAAATACCACATAATTGCCTAATAAAATAAGGTCGTTATTTAAATGGAATGTGCACTATGATATTTATGATAGTATTTAATAGTTATATCAGATCAGCAACCATATCCAGATGAAGGGATTTTTTAAATTTCGGTCCAAGATAAATTAGTAGCTTGCATTTACTTCTTTCTTTCTTTATTTATTTATTATAAACGTTACAAGTGGACAGCCGTCCGGTGGCAACGTCAAATATACATAAAGACAAGAAAGAAAAAATATATAAAGACACAACATACATATAAAGACAAAAGGAAGAAGATTATAAAACATATAGCATTCCTCTACTGTACCTTATGTTAAAAACCAATTAGTTATACATTTAGTAATTAAAGTAGTTTGTATCGTGAGTGAGTATACTGTTGACAGCTTGAAAATGATTTAGGCTCGTCCTTCGATTTTCCGTAGAAATGATTAATTTGTACTTGGGAAGGGGTTAAGAATACCTTCAGGTAAAACATTCCATTCTTTTGTAGGTCTGTTTACAAAAGAGTATTTCCCAAAGTTCTTCTTAGGTTGCTCGACATATATATTGCAAGAATGATCATTTTTACCTATAAATCTCGGGCCGTATAACCTGTTCTGAATCTCCTTCCAATTTGGTTTACATGTATTTATCTATTTGGTGACTGTGATGCCTTGAAAGTTACTAAGATATAAGTGATGCTGAATCATAGCATTGTCTCTCCAAATGCAATACTAAGAGAAGTTTTATTCCCAAGGAAAAACGGACTTGAAAAATCGGGAATCGAACCCGGGATCTTGCTCTAACCAGGCTACCTTATAATGCCTTAACCATCTAGGCTACCCGACCAGAACATTTTAACAAGCCGTTTTGGGGACTTAGAGGAAGATCCTGGGTTCGATTCCCGGCCCTGTCAGACTTTTTTCAAGTCCGTTTTTCCTTGGAAATTTTCCTAGGTGCACGCCCTTATGTGCAAAGTCACCTCAACCCTTTCCTTAGAAGTGTTATTCTTAAAGTGCTTCTTTTACGTGGACTTACTCCTATTATAGACTTGCGGATCAGTGAGAAAAGCGAAAGCAAACTACCTCACTCCTCATATCACCAAGTAAGCCTTATCCCAACTTTAAAGATTATTGAAGCTAATGGTGAAGGGTAAACTAGTCTTCATGTTAAGTTATATACAGAAAGACGTATAAATCACCATTTGAATAACACTAGAATAATTCAGCTCCCCGGAAAAATCATTACAGCTAAGAAATCAGGCCAATTATTGCTAAACGAAAACATTTCGCTTTATTATAAGTATTTTTCAGCCGAATTTAAATGCAAACTCACCTCCTAACGACATAATATTGGTTTTGAGTAAAAGGATAAGGAATCCTACTATGACATCCTTTACCATTTGTCTATTGAGGTGTCCAAACTCTGGATCACAATACGTCTGCATTAATGGGATTGAGGAACCCATTGTCTTGATTAATAAGCTTCGTCGAGATTTCCCCCATTACCAACACCACCGATGAATCCCGCATTTAATGGCTTTTGGTCTTCCTCAACATCTCGAATCCTCACAATGGAGGAACATTTTAATTAAGGCCAAATTCCCAATGCCACCGATCCTTTTAATTGAGGCCTCACTTTCGTTCGTTCCAAAAGCTCCCTCCTTCAAATGAGAGAAAACGGGCATCCTCGTCTTTAAGGATTTATAAAACAGAGGTAACCGGGGCTACCAAATAAATAATATCGAAGCAGAGAAAAAAATCCAGCGCCGTAATATTAGAAAATTAATTTACGATTTCAAATTCTTGACTCATTCCATTTTTCGAGTTTCGATTTCCAAAAATGTCTAAATTACGGTATGAAGTGCAAGTTTCTTGCAATTTGACATACAGATTCAGAATAACTGGCATCAATATTTGGTCCATCAGTGTAGGTAATTGAACTGTCTGCAATTTTTTCAGACCGAAGACTGGTACGCTGAGTGCTTGTAGAGGGGAATGAGGCTTACTAGGCAGGATGAGGGTTGAGGTAGTTTGCCTTTGCTTTCCTCAACAAACCAAAATGCAGACAAGAGGTTTTTTCCCTTTTTATGTTCCTGCCTGCAGAGTTAATTGCTATAAACACTCGACCATCCCAAGAATAATGGAAAAGGCAAACGAGGTGCTACGAAACATTCCAGACTGTGATATTTTTAGCGACAAAAACGTGATATTTAGGAGAATAATTTTAAATTCTTCTCCTAATTTGTCTCTATATTTTTAACTGATCTTGTAATCTTCTTTTTAATCTATATTTGACGAGATTATTACCATTTATTTTATTTTGTTTTGTTTTAACTATTTTTGACGTATTTATTTGCCATGTTTTTATTCTAACACAACTTTGTGGGTTTTTACCTGTTTGTGTTATAGAAATAAATAAATAAATAAATATTTCTCTTGAGGGAGAAGTAATAAAAGTGTACATTATGTGTCCTAAGATAGGAAATACGGACCTTAAATCGACCTGAATTAAATGACAAAAAGTGTTATATCTTGGAAACAGTCCATGGACCGCCACCTGAGCAATATTGACCAAAAGGACACGGGAAACCGACTCTACTTTGTACAGCTTTGCAGAACTCGTTCAAAGTTCGGAAGAAGTTCGAGTAAAAGTTTCCGCCACAGAAAAAGTTTGGGAAACCTCGCGTGGAATTGCAGCGATTCTTTTACTGAAAAAATATTCTTCTTTTCCGAGCTGCAAGTGATATTCCATTCCATTTATACCATTACCGATTTTTTTAATTTTTATTATAATTTATCCCTGTAAGTTACACATTGACTCAAAGAGTTTCCTTGCTGCTGGACTCGAAATCTAACATTATTTGAATTCAAGTAAAAATTAAAAAGGGTTTTTATTCGTTATTTTTAAAAGCAGGAATGGAATTCCCATCCATGAAATACTAGCTGCACATAATATACGATCTCAAAAGAAACCATAAGGCAGCATATGCATTTATGCTCATACTGTTCGTGTTATCTATATAAAAAATGAAAAAGAGAATTTGTATGAAGGAAAAATAATTTCATTACAGAATGAATCAACGAAGAATATGTCCCATAGTATTAAAGAAAGACCAAATAAAAACGAGACGATAAATTAATAAAAATGGAAGCAAATCTTGAACTGAAAAGAGTCGCCTCTTTTTCCTGAATTATACGTATTTACACACCAATTAATATTTACTTTCGTTTCCATTGATTCTAATTGACTGTCCACATAGTTACGGTAGAGATGGGTTGGATGAAGGCAGGAATCTTTTTCTGTTGAAATGTCATTTGAGAAGAATTCATACGAATTAATTAGGCAACGCGCGAACGTAACAGACCGCAGATGAGTTTGTATTTAGGTGGTACGACATGGTTTTTTCTTCCGGCAGGAATACAAATTTAATTCGAAGTTAAAACAGGAGGCTGTTCTCTATTTCCATGGCCCATATGCGAGGGTATCAATTTGGATGTAGATGAGCTCTCCAGAACTAGGCGCTCCGTCAAAACTTGGAAATTCGCCAAAGCTTACGAACATTCCATAGAACAATCCACAGCATGAGAGTCGTTTTTAATTAAAGAGTCATATCCAGATTATTTCGCGAGACTAAACAAAGCGTTACGGCCTAGAAATAATCTAGAGGAGGATTTGTGATTTCGAACCCGACCCTTGGAAAGCAGCCCTATCTACCGTTCTTTCCTTGAAGCTCACGTTTCGATCCCCCAAGGATCTTTTGTCTCTCGCTTTACCTCTATAATCCTCTGCCCTTTGTCTACACCAAATCCTCCTCCTTTCCTTTTGAATCTTGAATCTCTCGCATCCGTCAAATGGGGCTCCTTCCGGTTCCGCTTTGTTCCCGCCAATCCAATTAACTTCCGAAAAATGCCGAAGAGAGCCATAGTTGTGAGTGATCCATTAACGCGAAAATCTCTTCCTCCTTCTTCCGGATTCGACGCTCGCTTGTTTTTTGGACAGGCGCCATTTTGTTCCCTAATTGGGAAAATTAACCGTCCCAGAGGCAATTATGACGCCGATGAAGGAAGCTCGAGTCCCGTGATGCGAATTTGTCGGATTTGCTAATTAGGTTATAATTTCCACCAAGAAGAGATCTGCTTGTAAAAAACAATGTCCAAGCATCCATTTGTAATTGTTATACATCGCCAACGTTATTATATGACTTACATTGGAGGATGGCCTAGTTTTCAAATTCATTCATTCACTTAGAAATTTAAGCTAAATACATATTTAATTCTTAATCAAATCAACCAATATACTTCAGCGTGTATGAGGCGTTCATACAGTTCCAAGAATGGAACTTCCCAGAATTGAAAAATATTGAAGATAAATGATGAAAACCGAGGTAAGACTTAGCAAATAGAGAATTATGATAAAACTACAAGAAACATGAGATTCACCGCGATTGGTCGTTATTTGTATTCATAAAATAGGGAAAAACAACCTTACCACCAGAAATCAAATAAAAATAGTCACAGTGAAGGAAACAGAAAGCAGATATATGGAGATAGCTAGAAAGAGAAAGATAATGGGATGAAAATTAGGAGATTATAGGAAATCACAGGTTAAGTTTGTGACGAAACCGTTTCAAGGTGCAAGAATCGACGAGGCGCCAACAATTGAACGGTGGAGAACACAATGAAAACCTCCAACAATGAAAATTAAAGCCTTCATTATGAATTAAGAGCGGATAGTTTAATAACAGGCGACTTCATGATTGTTGAGGCGTAATAGGGTAATGACAGTTACCATAGCAATAATAAAGCCTTTCAATAATCAAGATCGGAAATTTTACTCGACTACCTCATGAGTAACGACTATTTGCCCCCAAACTGTTGTAACTAGGAAACAGTAAACGTCATAATAAGCTCGCCTATGTTATTCTTTAGGCAGGGACGCATCAGTAGTTGATGGTGAATTTGTGCTCCTCTCTTCCAATTAAAAATACTTTAGCAGAAAAAAATCGCTACTTCGAGGAGAATCAACCTATTAGAGGCAGATCTCACGTGCTATCGCTAAGAGGTCGATTTTAATTGCGAGAATTTCACTCTTAAGCCTCTAGAAAGTGGAAGGTGGAACTTTCTTCTGACCCTGATATACCAATAAATGCGCGAATGTGCTCTCTCGCATTTTCCCTTCGTTTGAAGCCCCATTTGACTGCTTCTTTAATGACGTACTATGTGAAAAGCGAGACTTTCTTCGTCCTAAGACGATTGAGTGAAGATTCAAGCCATCGATGCGGCGTCTGGTATTTGGCTTATGGATCACGGGCACGTGAAAGTCCATTCATCAGAAACGCTTTGAGAGGGCAAATGCGTCTGAGTCACTGATTCATATTTAAGATGTCGCTGGATGCACTTCGGAAAAGAATAGCGCCTGAACGTAAGGCAACTTGAACATCGCTGAACCCAGCAAAATAGTGCGGAAAAAGATATCTACGTAAAATGTTTTTCTTTCGCAATAATGTGCACAATATTAGACATGGATTAAATATATAAAATCAATTTTGCATTTTTTATCGAATATTAGTAATGACATTTTCATCAGTAAGCCAAATCTTATTGCATTATGGGAAAAATGTCAAGAAAAAATCGTTAGATAGCGTGATAAAGTATGCGAATTGAGAACTACGCACTCATTATTAAACGTAGTGCTAAGGCAGTTTCGAATACATTTTAACGGCCTTGTCAAGCTCGCGAGGTTAATATTGCAATGAATATTTTCGTATTTTACCATTGGTAATTCATGACTGAAAGGTAATTCAAATAGAGAAAAAAGTCAAAAATTTTAATATCATTAAGGGTATTTAATAATGATAGAACAAGTGCAAAGTATATATAGTAAAAGGGAAGGAGGGGAGGGGGTTTCAAAGGGAGGGGAGGGGAGGGGGAGCGGCAGAAAGGGATGGGGAAGGGAATAAGATTTCGTTGATGGTGAGGGTGTTAGCGCGGGAGAGGGATTTCAAAATTTCTAATTCTTCCAGAGAATTCAGCAAAGAACCATTCTTTTGAAAATGTAGGAATTTCATATTTTTACTACATATACTTTGCACTTGTCATGTCCTGTCACCTGAGGACGATCTTATAGATCAAAACCATGGTCGCGAGTTAACAAATATTACTAAGGTAAAGGTATAAGAGTTTATTCTTTTTCTCAAGTTTGATTATGGAGAACTGCCACAAAGTCAAGGCCGAAGCAGTAGATTTTATAATGATAAAACGAATTAAGTGCGGGATTATTTAATTCACTTCTTACATTTCACCATATTTCCTTAAAGATTTTAAGTTACAGCTTTTAGGAATAAGATAAAAGAAAAGGCAAAAAGAGGAAAATGATTTGTATGGTATAACTGTTATTAAAAAAATATAATCAAAGATAAAAAAAAGACATGGTAATGATGCGACGCATCGAAACCAGGGTTATATGTTAATCTCTGTTTGTGGTATCGTATAAATAAATTCTTTGCAACTTGCACCTGGCTACTATCTGTAATAGAATACCACCAGGTAAAGGCCCACACCATCGAATTTATAATCAAAGATAATATTTCATTATAAAATCGACTGTCTGAGCCTTTACTTGGTGGTATTCCATGTCAAAAGAAGCAATCTGATAAGGGAATGATTTACTTATACAATTACATATTTCATTATTTCTGTTTTCGAAAAAGGTCTACATACAGAAAGCTGATATAAACTAATTGAGTAGACGTAAAGATCAAAGTTACAGCACTTAGATTGGACTTCCTGGGAAATGAGGAAATGTAGTGTACTGTGAGCATCACCGGCCATTTACTCTCACATAATTTAAACGATGACGCCCCCGGAATACAGATCTAGAAGAACGATCGTTGATACCAAAAAAAATCTCGGTAATATCTCATCGGTGCTTCTCGGATGGAGCCGGCAGATGCCTCCGAGGAGTGAGTGACACACATAGTAACGAGCCCTTGGTCCATAAATGGACACTTTGATAGTGATGCTGAGAACGGAGACTTGAAAGAGGAACGGAGATATCGATTCACTTCTACGCATTAATGCCTCTTACATCCATCATTCGAATTCAAGGACTTAGAATCAGTGCTGCTTCATGGTCAAGTATCAAAGTAAGCCGGAAAAATCTGATGTGGCCAACACATGACTTTCTCCACATTTATTGAAAACAGAAGCCTATGCCGGTATTATATAAATAACTCCAAAACAATAAGTGTTACGCAAAAATCGCAAAAAATAAAACATTATCTATAACTTTTGTATGTAATTTCATATACCTACATTGCATTCTGACAGAGATATGTATGAAAAACTTCAATTTCTGGATAAACAACAACTTCCAGTTAACCATTATTCAAGAATAACTCCTAAACAATCAGTGTTACGAAAAAATTTTTCATACAAAAGTTGTAGTAAAATATATTATCTATAACTTTTGTACGTAATTGTATATAGCTACATTGCATTCTGACAGATATATTAAAGAAACAAAGTTTTGTACTGGTTAAACCGCAACTTCCAGTTAAGCGGTATTCATCAAAAACTAATCAACTCTTGGCATTGTTAGGAAAATAATAAATATGAATTTTGGAAATGATCAGATAAATACTTTTTAAGATAAAGCGCCCGCAAACTTTTTTACCACAGATAGACACACACACAGACATGTTCGGGAAAATAGCGAAAACGAACTCTATGGGCCCCAAAACATCTATTTCCGTAGAAATCTGGAGGTCGATTTTTTTTGCGAACACAATAATTTCTCTATACTACGTATAGGGATAAAGTAAAAATGACTGTACCCTAAGTTCGACCGGAAAGAAATGCATATTCGAATATGTTATCCACCAATCCTGTACATATTTATAAAATTATCCCTGTAAGGTCGGTAACTTCCGTAAGGAATACACCTAAGTGTACATACTTTCATTCACTCTTACATCTTCCGTGGGTTGTTTTCCTTCTCTTTGTGGATGTTTTCCTGCAGTAGAAATATTTTTTCTACGAACATTATTATTAGTTTATCATTTTCTTCACAAAACCTTTTTCCCAGATTCCCTCTCCATTACCACTTTACTTGTTGAAGAATCTGAACCTGTTATTGGTTATCTTCTTGTTTCTATGCATTATGTGGACTTCTTAGTCTCAACTTTGCCGAATAAAAACGTTTTTATGTGTGTTTACGTAAAGATGAGTTTTCGTATATTTCCAGACCTCTTTCCTTTTGTAAAACTAAATTAGAAATAATGGTCGTAGGAAATCCTAAATTATGTCATTCGAGACAAAAATTCAACAGAGATTCTTATTTTCATCATTGAATATTGTATGTATTGTCAAAAAAATATATAAAACCATCCAATTTTTTATAAAATTTCCGAAGAATATGCAGCAAACGTTTACGTAACTATCAACAAAACGTTGGTTGCCACAACAGTTGCTCCGTCGCTCTTCTCAAAGGCGTTCCGGTAGCTCCCAGAGGTTGGAACCGACCTTCACGAAGACAGAATGAATGTAGTTCACATATATCTTTCCAGGCACCCCCATTCTGACTCAAGCATTAATGGAGGCTAATCCTTTATTTCCGCCCCGTTTAAGACGGGAGAAATCTGGAGTCCATAAGAAAGGCTTACAAATAAAAAGCAGAGGATAATTAGAAAGAAGTGAGCGGAGTGAAACAGTCTGCGATTGAGGACTCCATGACCATAACCTTGCCTTGGTTTCAAGATCCCTCGCTTTCTAAATAAAAAGACTCCGAATGGCAACAGCGCCTTATATGAACCCCATTCAACTAGTTGTTAGAAAGGTAAAATGGGGACACTGGGTTTTGCCCCGGAATCTTTTAATTGGAAAACTTTTAGGTAAATAAGAACGGGATATTTCCTACAACGATTAATTGTGGAGATAATTAAACATGTTTAAACAGAAAGGAAGAATGGACGGCTGAGAGATTAACTTAAATTACGAAAAGATAAAATTAATAAAGCGGAATTACTTGTAGCAGTTGAAATTGAGGTAATATTATCCTTAACATATGAGATAAATTAAATTGACATATATAGATGAATTTACTTTATTCCAAAATACAATATAAATATATTTGTAGAATAATAAGTGTAAATTAACTTATATGTTTAAGATAATGTTCCACTAAGTGAAGGCCGAAGTAATTGAATTAGTAATAATATCGTTTTTTGGTCAACACCAGCAAAGGAAGTAATTTGACAAAATTTCCACAGAATAATAAAAACCTAAATGACGTTTAGAGCAATCATACACACACACACACACTACTTTCTGTATTATTTTATAAGAACAGGAAGGGAGAATACGTTTGATTTTCGATGAAATTTTGAAATAATATAAAATCCACGGAGGAAGGCGTAGTTTTGTGGAAATCCATCACAATAAAATAACAGAAGTAAGTACTTTTTCCACAATTTATAATAAACTGTGGAAAAAGTACTTACTTCTGTTATTTTATTGAAATAATATATTAGAGATGGCGCGGAATTACGTCGTTAAATAAATTTTGGCGATAAAATAAGAGTCTATGGATAAAAATCAAATTTCATTTTTTCAAACATAACATCATTAGCAAAATCACAGTACTTGACCATCTGAATTCTTCGCGGACAAATAACAACCACAGAACACCTAGTAATTGGAAGGCTAGAAAGGCTCTTTTACCTCATAGAATTTAATCACCTCCATAAGATTTAACTAATGAGAAGATGCTAACTGAGGCATGCATTTACCAAAATGTTCCTCTTTGGAAAGACCTGATTTTGCGACTCAAAGGTTTCCTTTTTGCTTATTAAGGCGTTTTAAAAAGGGTTAAATCGTGACCAAAGGGTTTTAAAAGCCGTATTTGGAATGACAAAAAAGTGAATGTTCAAATTAAAAAAATATCCTTTATCGAGGCTTCTCTTACGATCAACGTCTATCTCTGATTTTAATCCAGATATTACTTTTTTAGACGTGGAATAGAATCGGAAGATAGCTTATAATTGCTTGCATAATCGAGCATACCTCGGTGCACGAACACAATCACTATGCATGCACCCAACAACCAACTTGCCTACTGAACTCTAAACTATAAACACAATTAAACAGCACATTAACCCAACTGAGCGGCTGTTTATTACTGTGTACAAAGCGAGTGAGCTCGCAAATGCATTCCAGTTTAATTCACAGCAAAATGATTATTCTGCAGACAATAAAGGCTTCAGAGGACTGCGACTCAACGTTCTCTGAGTCGTCAATTGCCGTTTCCACAACAAAGTTAGTTCTGAACGGAAGAAAGCCACGGGGAATAAATGGGTAACCATAGAAACGGAATGTGATTTTTCCGTTTTCTTTTTGCCCCTGTGTGCGCCTTCCCGTACAACGAGATTCATTATTTTGATACTCCACGCCTTGACTTTGCATCGCTGATTAATCCTTCATTTACCGCATGCCTCGTCTATAATATTGCATACTTTCTTTTTCTCGTTTTTCAAACCCATTTCTATAATTTTGACTTATTATTTCTACAGCATTGATAGTTTATAATGCAGCTGTATATTATGTTTTATTCTTCCCTTATAATATTAGCCTTTAGTATTTAATTTTCTATATTTTATCCGTTTACTTTTTCTTACTATCTTTAGTGATTTTCAATCAGTCGTAGAGGTCTCGTGCTGTTTATGGATTTACATTTTTAAATACGCTTTCGCAATAAGCGATAAAACCAACTAATAACGCGAATTTTGGCCGATTTAGCGAAATAACGCTAATTTCGACAGTTTTAATAAGCAGCACGGATTTTGGTGATTTTCGCTTCATTCATCATTTGTAAAAGAGGGAAATGTAAATTTGGTATGATTTAAATAAATGTACAATATACAATTCTATTTTTTGCGTATTTTTTTTCATATTTTTGATCACTCATGAATTCTTTGCTTAAGCGAATTCAGCTTTGATCTTTTGCAATAAATTCTCAACACTTTCTTTCCATTATGGATTATCACAAAATCTCGCCTAATTCTACGAAGAAATATGTTTTGTTTTTCCTAACATCTATCGTGTCAATATGTTTTAATGAAAATATCATGTTTCGATGATCTGCAGCTGTGAACGCATTTTCCTTAGGTGTAAAAAGCACAGTTTTAAATTAATTTAATTTTATATTTTGTATAATTTGCAGTTAATAATATTTCCAATGCTTTTAATGTTTATGCTTAAGTGTGCCTAATATTATTCCTTTGCTTAAATGAGATTCTGTGAAAATTAGTAACACCTAATTTAGGAAACATTATAAAAACACAAAACACCACAATTTGTTTTTCAAATCAACAAATTTCAGAAAAAAATGTAAACATTTTCAAACACCTCTAGTGATAGAGCTTATGAGGAAACCAGATAGTTTTACATTGTCTCATCCATAAAATTACAATTTGTTAAACATTACATTTTTCTATACAACATTAGATGTTTACAGTTGCATTACCTTTGTTTGGACGCAACACGGTTGTCCAACCCTTTCCGTCGTATTCTAAATTTCACCGGGCCAACGATGACTCCTGAAGTTAGACTACCATTCTCTCCTGAGAGTATTGCGTACACCGTAACTATAGCGTGCAGACTATTTGCATTCAAATGCAATTGATCGTGAGTAAATATCTTTCAATTGGATTAAAATTATACACAAGAATAATGTTGAGCTTAAGTAGTAACCTGGAATATTTTTACAAATTAATAGAATGATATTCTCAATTCGGATCACTTACTATAGCTAAGGGAACGAGTTTTCGAATTCATTTTAACAAAATTTGGGAAGACTGGCATAAACATCTACACCGGGACTCATTCCGTGTGGAGCATTCTGGACAACCCCAACCAACAAGATTCGATGCTTCAAAATTTTAATCACTTAATACAAATTTTAAAAATCAAGATGTTCAGGCCAATCATTGTGGAACGCCATAGCAAATAAATTTTCAGAAATTTCTTCAATATATTTCAGTATTTTTATATATTATACTTCAGTATTTTCCACAATATTTTATTCAAAGCGACCGGTTTCGACAATTACATCAAACCGGTCGATTTGAATAAAATATCGTGGAAAATACGAAGAACTTTAAAAAAATTTATTTGCGAATTTAAAAAGGCTATTGGGCTGCCAACGGTCTTATTATAACCGATACACATTTAGGGTAGAACTTGAGCTAATAATTAATGAATAAACCTCCCGGTTTGAAGAAGGCACTTAACTCATTAATTATTAATTAATTAATGCTTCCGGGCGATACTTGGTGGAACTTCTTCATAATCAAATTGGAAATAAACAATATGTCTGCGTCAACAATTTAAAACTTTTTCTTCCGGTTACCTGAAGATGAGTTGATCTTGATACCGGTCGTTTTTTTGGTTAATGGTAGATATCTGGGGGTTTCACCATTACTTTTCTTCAGGTAGAAATTTCGAGGGTCGCCGTCCTAATCCGGACCCTTAGCTTAGAACCGGCTCCCCTCCGCCAGAGAAGGGGGGAACATAAAAAACTGACCGCGTAGAATACGATTTAAAAAGTTATAAACAATTCAATTGGGCAACAATTTATTATCTTCGTCGTCTCACTCGTCCTAAGAGATATACAAGCGCCTTTTGATCGATGTTCCATGATGGAAATTAAGATTTTTCGTGATTTTGCAAGAAATTACCCGTTTACAAACGGCAGCGTTGCCGTTGGAGTAGGGGGGAGGGATTTCTAGTAAAAATCTATAAATCCTCCCCCAACCCAACCCCCGAGATATTTAAAACACCCGCCTATCTGACTGAGCAACGTTGCCGTGTATCAACGGGTCATTTCTAGTAAAAGCACGAAAAATCTCAATTTTCAGCGCCCGGGCGTTCCCGAACTGGGAAGGCGAGCTAAGTGTCCCGATTAGGACGGCGACCCTCGAAATTTCTACCTGAAAATAGGTAACGGTATAACCCACATATAACTACCATTAACAGGTTTTTTTAATAAAAGTTGTGGACGCAGACATATCATTTCTTTCCAATTCGATTTATTATTAATTTATTGTTACTTTGTATCCTCCTTTTTTTTCGATAAAGATTTTGAATGTTTTATTCATTTCGTCACCTGACGATTTAGGTACTCTAGGAAAACTTGATTGTGATGTAATAATATTTCATTGTTTAGTAAAGGGTATTCACATAAAATGGAGATTTTTATAGCCTTGTTAAGTTAAAGATGAATATACTAAGATAAATAAAGGATGAAGATATGAATGCCATTTATTTTATTTCAGAAGTCATCAAAAATGTTTCCTCTTCTCAAACGGTTTGTGTAAATGCTTATTTTAATACGAATAACCAAGAACTTTGGAAAAACGTTAAACTAATAACTAATAACAGGTGCGACTGGAGTGTTACATTGTTTAATATTTAAGCTTAAATTTAAGGTGTTTCTTTGGTATTTACGCGTGGTATGTTAGCACTATACTTTTCGTCCAAAAAAAGTATTTCATGGTGTCGCATGGACCCCTCCACAGAGCTATTAAGAAAAATCCAATATGGCGCCCAATGACTTCGCACCTTAAAGCGGAACTTTACCGCGCAACAAGTTCGATCGTGAATCACGAAAAAAAAGAAGATCAAAATTCACGGAAGGAAATTTATCGCACTCGATTCCGAGGTGCCTTTCGATGAAGATATAAGAAGTTTGGAAGGCGACGAGAGACGATTGATTCCTAATCGATCGTGAACTCGCAGAGGTGACATTTGACGGTAGCTAACCCAGGGGGTAAAATGGGCCAAATCGAATGGGGCATTTCGGCAGCCTGTTGCGAATCAATGACCGTCGCCTATCTCCTGACGGAAGTTCACTCAAATATTTGCGCTGACAAAATGTGGCGGAGAAAACAAAAGAAGGGAAGGGAGGCGACAGCATTCTGTGGCGCCACAGATTTATCCGATGACTCATGGAAAAACTTCTGAAGACGATTTGCGACTCAAATAATCGTAACTGCAGTTTACGGCAGATAACTTCAGGAGAATTTGCTACAAATTAATTTTTGTAAATATTTTTTTCGCCACATACCATTTTTCCCTGAAAAAGTATGAACAGAATTTTCCGATCAGGTTGGATATTAGACATTACGGCCTCACACACTAAATAGTTTAACTACGTACTTGAAAGGAAGATATACAATCTTAGCACAACGAGGAAGTGCAATAAAAGACAAAGATGAAAATATTATAGTGACAAGAATAATAATGCCGTCTTTCTTTTTGGGCGAATTTTAACCTAGGAAGGCTACTCCTCCAATTAACCCCTTTTCTTAATTTTATTCCTTCATTTTGCGTTTTATAAATATCTCTCACACACACACACATACACAGAGAACCATTCTCTAACAGGAAAAATCCGATTAGCCTGGATTCGAACCCGGGACCGTGAGGTTGGAGCGTAAACGCGCAAGCACGTTAACCACTCCACCACCACGGCCGGTATAATAATAATAGACGTATTTTATTAGGGCTATTTTGAGACTTTTAAGTCCATTTTTATACCTAATAAAGCGATGTATACGAAGGGGCGGGATGGGCAGGTCGAGAAGGAGGTGAATATTTTTTTATGATTTCCCTAACACAAAAAGTGCATTTTTTACAAACTGCCGTAGCTACTGTCTTGTTTAAATAACATAAATTATATCTATAGATAAATCTAGATTAACAGTGGAACGCAAAATTTTTTAACCGAATACTATCATACTTTTAAACATCGGATGGAATAATTTTACATTCTGCTGGCGTTGTAAATTGATAGCAGAGCGGTTTGCAAGACGCAAACGACCGATAAATGTGCATGTGGTTTCCACATTCTGATAGGTACGTGCCTCATTGCAGGTAAAAATAGAAGATGCTGCACGAAACAAAACAATGGCGCACTCCGTAGTCGAAAATGCTCAATCTATCTCACCACGTAATCGCGTCGGAAGCTCAGTTTATATAACGGGATGTGATCCGGGGAGATTGAGGATAAAATAAAAAAGCGAATTTTTAAACTACTATTTTGGGTAAAACGTTTCCACAAAGACAAATAGCGACGATATTACTTTCAAAAGCATGAATCGCATAACTAGAAATTTGCAACATGACGCGAATTCCTGAATTAGCGAACAATTTGCACGAGTATGATGAGGCGTACATTTATGGATATGCGAAAATAGCAATTCATGTTAAGAAACGCTGATTCCTCAGAGGAGCGACGACGTCATGAAGATTCAACCTGAAAATGCTTCCGCAATATAATTTCGTTACGTAACCACAGTTACGGCGCATGTCGACGAAGATTTCATGTCGCAGTAAACTTCGGCTTGACATCACCATGGAGATCTGAGCGCACCTTGAAATCAGAAAACGCCTTTAAAAATATATTTTAACATAGTTTATTTTAGATTGAGAATTTCATAAAACTCTAAGTGGTTTTTGATTCGCATAGTTTTTATTGTCATTTAAATTTCTCCTAAAGGATGATTACTCCAGGGATTGTCAACCTTGCGTGTTTGAAGCGACAATGATTTCATTGGTAGGTATTTCAGATGTACAACGTGAGATAAAAAATAACACCATTACCTACAATAATATGCAACAAACCATAATGATAATCTGTAATATAGGTGAACTCTAGATGCCACGGCTAGGATATTTTATGTTTACATATTTATTTAGAATTATATTTGTTTGTAAGTTTAAATGTACATAGTTAATTCGATATTTCCCTATATTCAAAGCGAATAATTCATGCCTTGAGTTGGATATTCCTATTCTAAGACTTAAAATAAAGTTCGATAAATGGAAAGGTGAATTTAAAATAAATAATCCTGGAAATAAATATTGATGAATCAAATATTTTTATTTGAATATAGAGAGAAGGTAGAGAAAAGAGAAAAATGAATCCTTGTTTAAAGTCTTTCTAGCCAAATCATCGTGATCGTGTTCAGATGCATGTGATAGTTTTCTACTCTGACGCCTTTTATTGAATGTCGTGAAATGTGTTAATCACAGAGTCGTTTCAGCACTTAACGTGGACTTTTCATAGTCATAGTTCATGCTTCTGGGCACTGTCAAGTATGGAAATCTCAAACTACCTCACTCCTCATCGTGCCTAGGCAACCTCATTCCCTTTCCAATATAGTTTTGAGTGGGAAAGGTGGGGAAGTTCAAGTTGCCCTTCAGGTTGTACGTTTTACGGGGAAATAGTTTAATAAATGCATTTCCCGATTAGTGAACTTCACCGCATTTAATCATAACATCTACCGTACGATGGAATTCACCAAAGAAAGGGAAAGGCAACCATCAGTTTACTTCCGTAATTCAGGGTAAAGTGAATTCAAGCAGTTGATTTATCGTAAAACATACGTTGATGTCGAAGATAAATAATAGCTATCGGTGCCTTGAATTGTATTCATGTTTATAGGATCTATTTTCCCCTATCAGTTTAAAATGATCCAAATAGCGTCAAATTACTGACTTAACTTCAAGAAATCACAGAAAATTGATGCACAGATTACTACACTCACGCAGTCCGTGGGGTGATTTTAAATAATAGCGAGTAATCTACAAAAATGTTATAAAAATCGTGATCCGGCAAACACCGTTTTCGTTAAGGCCATCTAGTAGGAACTAACGATCCTGAAATGTTGAGAAATACTTATATAAACGCCCACTATATTTCCGCAAAAGCAGAAACAAACTTCGTTGAGTCAGAGAACGATTTCATTCAAACGACTAAGTTATACCGCATACCTAAGTTTACGCGCACCTAGATCAAATGCAAAACGGTCCAATCAACTCCGCTGCGATCTCCAAGGCAACGCTCCAATTATCTGCTTCAGCCCACGCCGAAATGCTTCTTAGATCGCAGCAGATACTAGAACTGATTACATTAACTGATTCCTAAAGGAGTACATGCAGTACGTACCAAAGTGTATGCATACATAGCTATAAAGCATATGCTCTGACAAGATGTTTTAGGATGCTGTACAATTGGAGATACAGGCCAATTATCGGAACTGATCAATAACGAAATCGTTTGAAATAAACTGAAAACCAACAACAACGGAAGTGTGTTGTGAGATATATTTGGCAATCCCTGCATTTCGTATCCATGGTAAATACATTTTACGACGAAATTTAGTTTTATTCGCCAAGTTTTTCCTTAAGAATGTGCACCAATCATGTCGGAAACAAATTACTTCACCCCCGAGATAATTTGCATAAAAGTTAAATTTAAAAATAATTGTTTACGCTCATCGGATGTTACCTCGATTTTGGCAAATCGGTGATCTAATTGATTTTCCGAAAGTGAAAAAGCAAACAACAATAACTTTTTCGTTGTCTGTAAAACAATTGGGCGTGTTTTCTACAAGTGATATCGGCGATGATACCAAAAGTATTTCATTCTCTTCCGTGAAAATTAGCAAAATTTGAAATTTCCATACATTTTTACAATTGGCGCTTAATTTTTCAGCAAACTATGAATCGAATGAGCAAAAATGAGAGAAAAAAGAACATCAGCATACAGCGAAGCTTGCAGAAAAGACGGATGTGAAAAATTGCAAAGGGTTTTCAGCTATTGATTGAGAGATTCGGCTAATTTGCTAATATAGAAGCTCAAAATATTTGTTAATTGTTCCTCAAGCAAAACAACCTGGGATTCACTCATTACATAAGTACAAAAATTTTGTGAACAATTCAGCTAAGTTCTGTAAGTTTTCAGCATAAGTTTTTAACCATATATAATCGTTATAAATCCCTGGTCCGCGTGAGTGATCACGCGGTCTCTTTCCTAGGAAGCGGAATTTCAGCGAAGGATCAGGAATCAGATTCCCAAACAAACCAAGAATAGTCTCGATGAATAACGCAATTCTTCCACCCATTAGTAAGATCACAGGACCTTAGTGAGGGTGGAACGACAGGGGTGTATGTCCATAGCAAGAGTATTGGTAGGGAAAGTGACGTAATACCTCATCAAACGCGAGATCGTTTCCTCATCTTGGATACTTTTACGAATATTAAATAAAAAATTTTAATTTATAACTTATGTTATATTGAATATGACAGAGGATAAAAATATGTCTTGCACCGTACAGTTTATACGCAAGAGATGGGAATAAATTAAGATAATCGGAAGAAACTTAACATTTGAATCACCACCGGTATCTTATTTTTTTATTTATTACTAGAGGTGTTTGTTTTTCGCAATAAGCGATAAAACAAAGAAATAACGCGAATTTTGGCCGATTTAGCGAAATAACGCTAATTATGACAGTTTTAATACGCAGCACGGATTTTGGTGTTTTCGCTTCATTCATCGTTTTTAAGAGAGGGAAATTAATTTTGGTATGATTTAAATAAATGTACAATACCTATATAATTGTATTTCGTATTTTTTGTCATATTTTTTATCACTCATCACATCTTTGCTTACGCGAATTCAGCTTTGATCTTTTGCAATTAATTCAAAAACCTTTTTTCCATTATGGATTATCACAATATCTCGTCTAATTCCACGAATAAATATGTTTTGTTTTTCCTAACATCTATCGCGTCAATATGTTTTTAATGAAAATATCATGTTTTGTTGATCTGCAGCTGTGAAATCATTTTCCTTAGGCGTAAACAGCACAGTTTTAAACAAATTAAATTTAATATTTTGTATAATTTACAGTTAATAATATTTTCAATGCTTTTAATGTTTATGCTAAAGTGTGCCTAATATTATTCCTTTGCTTAAATGAGACTGTGAAAATTAGTAACACCGAGTTTAGGAAACACAAAAAAACAGAAAACTCCACAATATGGTTTTCAAATAAACAATTTTCAGAAACAAAAAAAACATTTTCAAACACCTCTATTTATTACATATACCCCGCAATCATCCATTATCTGGACTTTTACAGTGGTAGGTATTAACAACAAGATTCACACAAGACCAAGACAGGATTCTAATCCGGTACCGTGGGTTTGTAACGATACCGTGCGAGCAGGCTAATCACTCGGCTACCACGGCCGGTATTTAAATGTAAACAGACAGAAATTTTAGAATACTTAGACAGGAATAAGTCTATAAACATCCACCTTTCATTATTTTTGGTGTCTTTTTATGAACGAGAAACTGTTTATTCATTTATTTATTTTATGAAGGACACCCATCTTAACACCTAGAGCCCCCTGGCGGCTCCACATAGCTCTATTTCCTTATACGTGAGAATAATTGACCGAGTGCGAAAGTGTCTTTTCGCCCACTCAGAGAGGCGAGAGTCTGATTCGCACCTCGTTATTCGCGGAGACGAGGAAGGAGGGAAGGGGGATGAATGGGAGGGAGAGGGTTAATGGGCCCAGAAGAGAGACAAATGACTGTAACGGGAGAAATGTAAAAGCAGCTACACATTCAAGCCGAAATTTCTGCAGACATCTACTAATATCGTAACGCTGCTAACGAAGTAAAATATTATAGTCTTACGTATTTTGCTCTTTTATTTTTAATCAAAGACGTACCTTCTTTGCTTCTTCTTTGAAAGAATAAAACCTTGTGAAGATTGTTTCATTCATAAAAACCTTACTTTTCAAGACGCATCGCTACCTGACTTTTACAAGAAAGCAAGAAAACAGATACGTTTAGTGTTCAAGAAGAAGAGCCTCAAAGTGAATAGAAAATAAAACTAGTCATTGGCTGAGGCGCAACATGGTGAATGGAGTATTTATCATTCAACTAAATTTAGTCAAAAACGAACACTTTGAAAAGTCTTCCTCTGGTTAAAATCAGATTTCCGATTTGAATAAATATTGAACTCATTGTTAAGCGGCCGATATCCATAGAATGACATTCTTTGAAATGCTTCCCAAACAAAACGAATACTAATCATGAACAAAGACTGTTGTTAACTTGACGGTGTGGGATACTTGAGGACCCCAAAATAGCTCAATTCAATAGAAAAGTTTTATTTTTAACCACATATGTTTCTTATTCCATGTATTCGTGCATCAATGTTTCTTTTATACTATGAAATTGAAAGAAATTTGTTTTACTGACTCATTTCCAAAATATCTTTAGTTTTTGAATGGGGTACCAAACTACCCTGCACAGCCGCTTTTGCTTGGATTGCTATACACAATATCACGTCGTGTGATTGTGGCAATTCAGTCACCCTTTCTTGCAGATTTTCAATTGATTCATTATTTATTGAATTAACAGTAAATATAATTAGAATAAAATAAGGTTATTCAAATTTAGTTGTACCATAGAATCCCATATTATAGTCAAAACTCTAATGCTACCTTCAAAGAAATGAAAGATAATCTCAACAAAATAATCAATACTGTATTTATAAACATAATTAAAGGTTAAGTAAAACAAAAACAAAAAAGCAACGTAATTTTCAAGAAAAAAGCATCAGGTTACCCGAGTACCCCGCACAGCTATTTTTGGAGGTTTTCAGGGCACAGTCAAGGAAGGGTTAATGAAAGCTTTACACCTCCAAGCCTTCGACTATCGATATCAAAAATGACACTAACGCTTGATTATATATTCATTCCCTTAAATTACCCAAATACTGTTTCATAAGGATCGTTTCCGCAGAAACCAAAATACTAAAATTAGCGTATCACTCCCGTAATAACTTGGCTAGTCCCTGGCCTTGGAGGGGCTGCTAAGGTGACACATTTTCATCATTAGAGCAATTAATTCGCACGGAAATAAAGAAATTTCGCGCGACTCAGCAGGGGTTTGAATGGACTGCGTATCCTTGCGAGACAACCAAAGGCCGGTCAGCACCCCTCTTGAAACGTCCTAACAAGATGTAATCAGGAGAGGCACCTCATTAAAAAGAACTGCCCTCAAAGTAATCGTGGAAGATGAAGTCCTCGAGAAGGAGCAAAGAAGAACAATGGAGAGAGAATAGGGGAGAAATGAGGAGATTAAGATGAGGGGAAAGAGTTGGGAAAGGGGAAAAGAGATGCACTTTGAATGATGCGGAAAAATGCTGAAATTGCGGAATAGTAACATAATATTAAAATTTATATATCTGTCGTATTTTGTTCGCATTCATTATGTATATACATAAGTTAATCGTAGACAATCGTTATTACTGTAATTTTGCATTCTTTCCTATATTAACTGTTAAGGTTGAGTGAAAGATAGGCCATTAAGTATTAAATTCACAAAATGAGTAGCATTTATAACAACGAAGTTACATGGATATGATAGTGTAACTAAAATAAACACATATTTAAGGACACATATTAACACAGATGCTACTATAATGAGACAAGTTTCAACACCGAAATTTTCATCGCAGTTACTTCGTATGAACGATTTAAATTTTAAAACGGTAACGCCAAGCATAATTTACTCCAACATGAAATCTTATGTACAAATGTAAATCGATTATTTAGCGATACAGTTAATTTTGGTGTGAGGCGAGAATTTGCGAAGAAAACTGAACAGACTTGGGTGGTGAGGGTGAAAGGTGAGATCGACAGAAAGTTGCAAGTGAAAGGAACTTGAGAGAGGGAAACTTTGAGAAGTAGAATTCCAGAATAATGAAAAAAATGGACCAAACAGGAGCGAGGGTCCAAATTGAATAGTCCACAGTATAGGTTCCCAAACATTCTTTTTACTGTGGACCCCGATTAATATTTCCTGGACTCCCAAGCCTGCCTTGTATTGAAATTTTCAGTTAAATGGCATTATTTGGTTGCTATTTGATTACATTATCTTTATCAATGAGATTTTCGGCTTATAAAAACACTAATAAATCGAAAAAAACCTTCGTTTTGTTCTCTCTGACTTGGACCCCTTGACAACCCAGGGGTCCCAGAAGGACCACTTTGAGAACCTATGGTCTACACGAAGATTCTACATAAAATGTGAGAAACGAAAATTAATAGGAAATACACGGAAGATACAACAATTTGAGATACGAAGCGATGACTGAAAAGAGGGCAAGACAAACGATGAAAATAGTGAGGATAAACGGAAGTTAAACGAAAAAATCTGATGTGGCCAACACATGACTTTCTCCATATTTATTGAAAGCAGAAGACTATGGCGGTAATATATAATAACTCCCAAACAATCAGTGTTACGAAAAAATGTTTCATACAAAAGTTGTAGTCATGTACATTTTCTATAACTTTTGTACATAATTGTGTATACCTACATTGCATTTTGACTGACATATGTATGAAAAACTTCCATTTCTGGAAAAACAACAACTTCCAGTTAACCATTATTCAAGAATAACTCCTAAACAATCAGTTCCGAAAAAATGTTTCAAGCAAAAGTTGTAGTAAAATATATTATCTATAACTTTTGTATATAATTGTATATGCCTACATTGCATTTTGACAGAGATATTTAAGAAACAAAATTTTTTTCCGGATAAACCGCAACTTCCGATTAAGCGATATTCATAAAAAAACTTATCAACTCTTGGAATTGTTAGGAAAATACTAAATATGAATTTTGGAAATGATCGGATAATTACTTTTTAAGAAAGAGTCCCACAAACTTTTTTACCACAGACAGACAGACACACAGACAGACATGTTCGGGAAAATAGCTAAAACATGCTCTATGGGCCCCAAAACATCTATTTCCGTTGAAATCTTGATTTCCTTGAAATATTTCTCCCTATACTGCGTATAGGGAGAAAGTAAAAATAGTGAAAGGAAAGCGTTCAGAGTAAATATTGAGCAGTATGGAAAGACAACAAAGCAAGAAGAACAAGGAGAACAGAACACAGAGAAGAAGAAAACGTCAAACACGCCATACGTGAGGTCGATGATGGAAACCCAGATGAGTGAAAGGGAGTGTGGAGAAGTGAAAGGAAGCTCAGAGAAGTAAAAGAAATCCAGAGAAGGGAGAGGGAGTGTGGGGGATTGTGAGAGAAAGAAGCAAGGGGACGGAAAGAGAGGATATGGAGCAAAAAGAAGATCAAAGCACATCAGGAAAGAGGAGGGAAATGGAGAGGTAAGTGAAAGGAAAATTCGATAAGCGAAAGGAAGCTCGCGGAAGGCGGGAAGAAAGGAGCAGGTGAGTGGAAAGAGAGGAACGAGTGATGAAAAAAGGAAGAACAATGGCAGGTGCTAATTGTTCCCCCCCAACCATCTCGCGCTCACCCTCGCGGCCGCGCGAGGAAGCTCAACACACAATTTCCTCTTTTCTTTTCCGGGGCTCGTTCCCGGCCCGCTGAGTCCGTAGTACACTAAACAGTGCGTGCTAAAGGAGATCGCCAGCTGGCGAATGTGACTCCCACGTGAAGAATCTTCACGAACTGTCGGAAGTGAATCACGCACTGGTGGGTTTCGAGGGCTTTAATTAATTACCTCGGATTATTCCTGGAAGATTACTGGACCGTTCTATAACTGGATCCGTTTATTGCTCGAAAGAGAAGAGCCGATTTGTTCCCCAGAGAATGAGTCGATGTCCACGGTCTTCAATTATATAAGACGCCGGAGAACCTTCGTAGTATAACTGGATGAATAGCGTTACTGGTAAGACCACAAAGTTAACGTGGTGGTGGAAAATATTTTACGAGAAGTCTCAAAACACCTGCAAAAATCATTAGTTAATAACATAATTAGGTGCTTTTGAAAAAATTTATAATTTTAGTATAGGCAACTCCGCATTACACGCCCGCGCTAGCCAAATCTGTAGGGAAGAACCCGCTGTTTGCGATTAATTCTCTGACTTTATTTTCATTTTCTTTTGTTACATTTTCTCTTGTTACTGTTAATTTTTAATGGTGTTTCAAGGTGTTTTTACTGAAAAAAAGAAAAGTTGCAATAATGTATACTTCTCGTGGAAGACTTTTTTGCTTCGTGCATATGATAATTTAATGTTGTTTGTGAATACGACTTTTTATGTATATTTTTTGCATTTAAAATAAAAAACAATATTTAACACATGAACGATATATTTTAAACAAAATTTAAATAAGGATATTGTTTAATTTCAGATTAAAAATTATTTTCTGAATCAATTTTGAATTATATTGTCATATAAGGAAAATTAAGCTTTAAAAACTTTAACTGGTGATCATATCTATCACACTGCCAAGCAGACCATTTAAACGTCGACGAATAAACCGACATAATCACCTACCGAATTATTGAAACAATTTAATTTCTTCTTTCTTTTATTTGTATCACTTTCTTTTCTTTCTAGGGTTGGTGCGTCGCTTCAATATGAAGTTTGCGCTAACCGTAGAAAGGCAAAGAAAACACCGGTAGGCAGTTGTAAAGCTAAGTGTAATACAAGGAAATGTGTAGGGGGGCGACTAGGTTCATTATGTATTCCTCACGTTAATTAATAAAGTGCGTCTAATATCTTAGGGGATATATATCGTACAATGTCCTTATCGAAACAAGACTCAAGGTAGCTTGCTCGATAGAGCTATCTTGTATTCGCATTCTAAAACTTATTCTAGTTTAAATTCTTCCTCCTACTTACGTCACAAAATACGTCATATTGCGGGAATGTTTGAAATTTGAAGAGTTTGCAATAAGCGACTGGAAATGGCTCTATCCTTCCCAGTTCATTCTCTAGCCATCCTTCATTCTAGATTTTTAAGAAATTTCGGAGATAATGTTTCAGCAATATATATTTTTGGCGCGAATCATTCATGTTTCTGACATATTTTAGTCGGAGTGAAGTCCCGCTCTTCTAAATGCCCATCATACACTCTCCGTATTACTTCTCCTGATCGGTGTGTTCTATACCTTCTTGGCTTACTCGCTAACTTCAGAGTGGAGAAACATCACTAGGATGGAAAGAAATCAAAACAAAGAAAAGAAAGAAGATTAGTGATTCTTTGCAGAATATTTGGCAGGAAATTATACCGATTTTTTTAATCGACGTTCTATAATCTGTTGGGTCCACGAGTGTCTACATTCTGGCCAGTTGATATTGGACTGATAGAAACGTTTGGCGTAAACGTTTTCTTCTTTTCGACTTGAACCATTTTTTAAATAATAAAAGTCGTCAGGTAAACGGAATTAGGAGCCCTTTCTATCCTTCCCTATAGTAACATAGTTGGGAAATCCTGGTGAAAGAAGAAGTGGAAAACTCTTCGAATATTCAGGTGCAATAGTAGAGTTCAATCTGGATGTCTTTCCATTAGGCCTTTACAGAGGGCGCACCGCTTAGTTAGGCCTTTATAGGATAGGGCACGCCGTTCAATTATTCGCTATAGGAAAGGTTCCGTAATAGAAACTTAACTAATTAAAATCTTATATTAAAAATTCCTTCATTCAGGAGCTTAAAATCATATTTCTTCGTCTAAATTACTTTCGGTATCACACACTGACTTCAAAGGAACTGAGAGAACCAATTACCATTACCTGCTATCCTCATGATCGCTCAATATGGATATTTTAAGAGGGGTTTAATGCGTAATGCTTCTGTAACTCCACTAAGTAACTTACTCTGTTTGAGTTCGGATTACAAGCACAGAGGAAACATTAATTAAATTTGCGAATTTGAATAAGGCAATGCAATGTCTTAGGCTATTGCATCGTTCATTCATATAGTTCTAGATGAAAATAAATTTCTTCGGCCGCATAAAGATCATAATTCACATGGCCCGCATGAAGCATCGGATAAAAATTACAGCATTATCTACTTTAACTAGCAATAATTTGCTACAAAATCCAGAGAAAAAATTGAATCTATCATTATATAATGTTAGCAATCTTCTCATAAAAAGAAGCTAAACCTAATTAAATGCATCTTTTAGGGGGAATTTAGAGAAGAATGCGATGTTTTTGCAAGCTCTTTCAAGGAAATGCTACATTTATAAAACAAAGAGCCTTCTTCAAACATAGAAACTGTTTTGAAACCATCGGCTGTTGATTAACCTAACAATAGAGTTGTTAGGTTTATCACTAACAAACAGGGCAACAGTGTGTAACTGTTGCCTTGAATTATAACATTTTGCCGATAAAATGAATCAATAAAATTTGCATTAAAATCCAAGTGGAATTTCAATTGAAGGGCAATACTATCTCATAAGATCAACGATTTCACAGAGATGTGGAATTCAAACTGGAAACGGATAGTCTTAAAGATTCTATACATCAATCCCAAAATTCACATGTAAACAGTATCTTTAATTACTTGCACTGAATATTCGCTTAAATGAGACGCTAATTGTGACATGCTGAGACGACATGAAAAATATCACCCCCTTTAAATCGCTCCACTTTTGTACACACATTGCAAGAAAGATTTTTGTGATTCCAACCAGGAATGTTCTAGAGACATTTGCTGTCGCCAAGCTTTCGATGGCACACTGTCATCTTCCTTGGAGTTGAGATGCCTTAAAAAAAACCAGGTTCAGATTTCATGACTTGCAAGAGCAAACTCACTCCCTGCTTATCAATAAGTCCCTCTCCCAGCTCTAAATAGCTGATGGGGAAGAGGTTCCACCCGGCCTATGGGCTGACTACAAACAGACAGCTCTTGCCTAGGGATCCCAAAAAGTACATCCGCTATTGTCTCCATAAGATATCACTCTCTTTCCTCGGATTTTTTTCACTCCGGAAGCTCTGCTAAACGCTGAAGAGACGACGTTTTTTGAGCCCTTATAAAAAAATCACGAAAAGACAACGGAGCGAAGGAAGAAGTGAAAGCTACTATTAGAGGCTCCTTTTTTCGGAAAATCGATGTCATGCACATTATTTATATGGGCGGATTCCAGAGGACAATGCGTGGGCCTTCCACCGCAATAATTCAAGCTGTTGGAAAAGTTGGCAAAAAAGCCTTTATGGCCATATCGATCAACGTGTAAATATTCATCTTGAGATTCTCATATCCCGGGGCCAGCAGCCTGCGGACACTCTCGACCACGCCCACCTCAAAACACCCCCTCTTGCTTTAAAACTGAAAACTACGCCGTTAAAACCATAACTATAATGTTGGTTGGAGAGGAAAATAATGCTACCATTGATTCTGGAACACCGTAGCTAAGGTAAATAGTAAATGGTTACGTTTGGCAAGAGGGGAAAATGAATATAGAAAATTAGCTTTCAACGTTAACTTAAAAGATGCTGACTGATTATATGAGAAATATTTTTAATATTAAAAAGGGACATCGTAGGCTCCAATCTTTCAGTCTCACCGATCAGTAACATTTAAAAGTTGATAAAAAAGGGTTAAGGACGCCATCTGAGAATTTTCAAACTGCAGCAATAATTTTAAATAAATAAATGTAAACATTTCATCTATAATCCATTCTACTGCAAGACAAATTCCTATCAAAATAAAACTATCCTTGTTACTAAAATATAAAATTTCAAACATTTTTCTTTATGAGAATACAACAAGCTAATACCTAGAATCTTTAAATACAAATACTTCATGAGAATAGCAGAAGGTTCATAATATTTGGCATCTCTTTTCACTATGAATATCTGGATACCTTGCGGTCATGCAGACTTACAATACAGTACAACAAAGATACAGAGGAAAAATTAAATGGCATATTTGCATAAGACATGGTCATATTTCCATTTATTAGCTATCTCGTGGGAGTAGGAGCGGTTCAAGAAGCCTACCTTGAAGGAAATTGTTTACAGTAATGCTTTATTTACATTAAAATTACAATACCTTTTATGAACAATGGATCTCCTGCAAGGAAAGGGGTACAGTAGCAACTTCACTAGAGAAGCTCTCCTGATAATGAAGTACTCTTAAGGAAGGTCCGAGTACCAGTCACGCGTAACTTTTTCATTTCCGCTCAATCCTTGGAAATTCATCTCATAGTCAACTGATACAAGTTTGTCGTGCTTTCGATGTTTTGCTTTTTGAGTGAGTTTGTCGGCTTAAGTTGAATTGAGTTTCACAGCAAAAAGGTCTATGTGTAAAAAAGGACATTTTATAACTCAAACTAATTTAATAACTCAGTTAGCCGGGCTTCGGTGATTATGTATGCGAATAAGCATTAAGATTTGTATTATTTTGAATGCTCGGTTGTACACCCGCGAGAGGAATATGATATTCCTTTCTCATCCGGTTGTACTCGCTCTCTAACATAAAAACACCTGCATTCATATCCTACACATTAGAAGGAATACAATAATTACCCGATAACGATATTTGATTTTTTTCGTGGATTGATTGCTCAAGAGAAGCACTATAAATAATAAACGGAAAATGAATATGTGAGAAAGTGACCAGTATGATGACACGTATGATGGGTTGTGTGGATGACACGTATAGAAGGGTTGATGGAAGCGAAATCACTAAAATAAAGTACATAGAAAATAATAACAACGATAGAACGTCTTTATTTCAGGGGTAGATTGAGACTTATTCGTATTTACTCACATCAAATCCTGTCTCATTAGAGACTTAAAAATAGAAATACTAGGAATATGACTAAATAAAAGGCAAAAAAGAGGATGTAGAGGGTTGAGGGGGAAAAATGAGTAGGTAGAAGCCCTACGATAAAAGTAAAAACCCTGCAGGGAAACATCTTCAAGAAGGAAGAGGGGAGAGAAACCTATTGACAGTTGCTACTACAATTCAAAAAAAAAGAAAGAGGAAAGTATGAAAAATGAAAATTTCAGGAACTAACCTGAAATAATATAGACAATATAAATGCCTTTTCCACAAAATGGGAATGAGAATGGATATAAAGGGAGAGGAAGACCGAAAAAAAACTGCTTGAAATTTCGCGGGTGAGATGCAGGAAAGGAGAGAATTTCGTACCATAAGAAGAAATATAGATGCAGGAAAATATGTACCCCATGCCGCGCGCCACTGGCGGATTGCAGGCTGTAAATGTAAAAAAATGTAAATGCAAAAAAATGTGAATGTAAAAAAAAATATAAATGTAAAATATGTAAACGTATAAATGTATCAGGAGGGATGTGAGGGTAGTGAGGTATGTAGGACATATTTTGCATGAACGAGGGCATAAAAGAGACCGCCCATAATATAGAAAACGCGATTGATAGGCAATTTGGCAACCAATGACATTCGTACGAACAAAACAAAATATGGAAAAAGAACGCGAAACATGGATCGTGAGCTTCCTCGATGGACCCTCGTTAGCATCGGATTATAATAAGGAAAATCGTAATGATTGCACCGCCGCCACAGAGGATACAACGGCGTGCAGCCAACAAAACACTCTCATTATCGCGCACAAATGAAGGCAGACCCCCCTAAGACATGAGAGGGAAAAGAAACAATCGTTAAAAAGTGAGCTCCCCATTCAACCACCACATTCAACCACCCCTTCGACGCTTTAACATGGAAATCTCCTTGAACTGCATTAACACCGAGGTTGACGACCTTTCATAATCGGAAGGCACTTCTACACATGTCTGCAGACACCGCACATACTGTCATACTAGATCAAAAATGTTAATAGACAGATACGGCATGACACAGAATATAGAGCATGGCACAGGATTAAATTTAACCAAGAAATTGCTAGTTCGTTTTTTTTCTTCGAGAAATAGGCACATTAAATTCATAAGAAATGTAACTGCTCATAGAGATTACAGTCGCTGTTACAACTTCTGTAACCCGGGGCAAACCTGCTTGTAGAGGCCCGAGATAATGTTAGACAATGTAGGCATCAGATTTTAAATATTTTACTGAAAGAAAAAAATTACTGTAGAGATTCTAAAATATTTCTTAGTTTACATTAGCTTCCTGTTTCAAACTTCGAGTAGCTTCAGCGTATTTTAGGAAGTACTCATTAGAATTTGTGAGTTTTACTGCGGAACAAACTTCCTCCTTCCTCATATTAAATAGAGCAAAAATTACAGAGTTGCCATTTCAAAATGAGTAATTGAAATTGGCAAGAACATCAAAGACAAGGAAATTATTTGTCAATTTGATTTTCGTAAATATTAACTTCTATTTGCCCCATCTTTACTTCGTACCCGAGCTGTGTTCACACATTCAAACAATGAGGATCTATAACTTAGCAACTGAAGAGGAAAAAAGCATACTCCCGATGGAATTTAGCTGAGTTAAATATATATCCAATAGAAATGAATGACTTTGAATAGAAAGAATGGCAAGAAAAGCATCCGTAATCCATTAATACTACTTTTAGAATCCTAAAACTATTTCGCTTTTCCTATTCAATCACCGAATTCATTGCCTCAAAGAATAAATTCACTTCCACGCACGTTTAGACCTCCCACACACATGCTTTCTCCTTAACCACCCTATATGGAACCACCACTAAAAAATCCACTTCGGATATGGAAACTAATCTTCGGATATGGAAACTAATAGAGCCTACCAGAAAAGAAAGATTAAATATTCCTTAGACAGAAAATTATTAAACCTTTCGGTAGGTTCATACGCCCAATAATTAAAGTATTAATGTTTTTCTTTTCCTTCTGCATAATTAACTCTCCTCCTTCATGAATCAACAAATTTTGCATTTATATATTTGTCTTTTTATTTTATTTATACTATAGGAATTTTCCTTCAATAATAGGCCCACCGTTTTTTTTTCAGCCAACTTTTCATTTCTTCCATAAAAACCTATTTTTCAAAGTGAGGTATACTTCCTTGTGAGATGCACCATCGGCCCGAACTCCACGTTCCACCCAGATTTCAAATGATTTTATCCACGCTGAGAGACACCTTTGCAAAACCGACTTGAAAGACTAGTAGAAGATGAACTTAACTATGAAGATGAGGAGTAAATACCATTTTCTGTCAAAGAGATGAATGGGTTTCTCTTTTGAATTAATTCATTTTAGCTGGAAAAAGATGTTTTAGACCCTAGAACGCACGCGGCGTAAGTGAATGAAAAAACAAATTCCACTCTTCAAATTTAGAAATAGAGTGTTTTCCATCTTCTTTAAATTTAAAGCGATGTATTGGCTATTCAAATGTTTAAATAGAAGCAGTATATACAGAACGCAGCCCCAGGGAGCAATTAACAAATATAAAGGCTCAAATTTCCTTGATAATTGGAATATTTTTCATTCTAAGTACAGGCTAAAGAAAATTAACCTTTTCCGTTTTAAACTACAGTTATGTCCACGGCTGCGATAATATGAAACTTACTGAGGTATGAAGGATTCTGGATTATTACTACCATTCAGTTCACTCTTATTGAATGCTATGATAAATATTTATTGAGATATACTTGGGGCAAGGACGTTTTCGATTCGTAATATTCTGGTTCAGAACGGAAACAAGAAGCAAACTACCTCACTCCTCATCTCGCCTGGTAAGCCTCATTGCCTCTTCTTTACCATAGTCAATAGTGGAGGGTTTGAGCTTTAAACCGGTTCCTGACCAAATACCGCAATGATAGTGTAATGACAGAATAATATGACAGTGATAACTCTTAAATAGAAATATATGCTTAAGGATAATGTAGATGGCATCATTCCTAATAACCCTAAACTTAAGTTCATACCACCGAGTGACGTAAAACACAAATAACGAGCTGTTTAGACCGCACTTGGAGCCGCACGCGGCCTTAAAGGCGTCTCACCCAAAAAGGGGATAAGACCTGCAAATCTTCGCCCCCACGGGGTTCCCCCATCGGCCCCTTCCGCAATCCACTCCACAATACCCCTCCGCACGCACAGCCCCTCTACCAAACACGTCTCCCCCTCTGCCGTTGCATGGAGACCAAATCAATATCCGGCAGCTCCTGCTACTGCTGGAGAGGCCCCGTTGAAACGTCTGGGGAAAAAGACAAGGTTACGGCCGAAAAGTGGCGACTGACGAGGTCGGAGGGCGCTTTCGGGGACCACCGATTCACTTCCTGCAGAGAGCGGAGGAAACTAGATTATCCGGCGAGAAAAAGATGGAAGGATGATTGATCCGAGAGGAGGCAGAAGTTCTCAGGGAACTTACATAAGGAGGCATGCTTACGAAAGGCTTTTTAAAAAACTCCTTGGACCTTGAACGCAAATTGATGGGAGTGCACTAAAATACCATGGAATAAACAGGTCATAAGGACAGGGTCACTTGAACTAGGCGAGATGTTGCTCTAGTTGTGACATCGTAAGGGCAATAAACGACACAAGTATGTTATTAAATAATAACCACGTCTCTATCGTTGATTTTTAAGCAATCTTAGGCTGTACCATACATATTTGAGTGATCCGTACGTTTATATTTGCAAATAATATCGCAAAGTTGCCACTCTCGCCTACTTCCAACATGTGAATAATAACATAAAACATATATAAGTGCTCTACCTTTCGGTAGGCTCACGTTCTTCAATATTAAATGCCATTTCTTTCTTGGTACATAACCCCACCCTTTATGTCATCTAACATCTTTAGCCTTTCTCTCCCCCTCTGTTTTTTCCCCTACTATTCTACCCTCGATTATTTTCTTTAGCAACCCCTCTCCTCTCAATATTTGACCCTCTCATTTCCTCTGTGAACGTTTAGGGATCAATGGTGGGAAAACTCTGGTCTTTTTCTTCAATTCTCAAAGACAAGGGAGTGAAATATTTCATTTCTCCACATCGTTTATTATTCCCACGAAGTCAGATAGAATATTAGTTGAGAAACTACATGAATGTAGGCGATATGAAAAGCGGTCTGCGACCCAATGCAAATCCGGTCCTTCGACGACCCCACCCTCTGGCTACACCCAATTCCACCAAATTTTAGATATTTGGCGACACCAATGGAAATTACGTTAGAGTCGTTAATACTGCGAAGTACAACTGCGATGCAATAGATATTTAAGCAAAACGTCAAAATGAAAATGTGTGAAAAACTGCGAAGGTTTGACTGCTGAATCCAAAAGTTTTCCAGGATTGTTGTGGCCAATAGGAACTACTATTCGATCTGGCTTGTACTGGTTAAAATCAACTTATAAGCAAATTAACCAAAGTATGATAATTCTTATCAAATTTTCGTTGAGCATAAAAAATGAATTTGGCAAATAAAACTTGGATGTTTAGAGTTATATTTCATAAGCGACAAAATGCTAAAACATAGCCTAGAGGCTGCAAGGGCTATCTCCATCTGTTCTAGTACATACCTCACACCTTCCAGGGGTACCTGATGGGGTGAATACCATAAGATATCAACGCAATCGTGTCGTAGACTTTGATCTCAAAAAACAGCATGTTTTTCCAAGTATTACAATTAAAAAATAAGAAACTATTCAACAACGACGTAATCCACCGACATAAATTGAATTTTATAAAGCGACGAATACCGAATATATCTAAAACTGATCGGAATGACATTCCACGACAATTAGTCCGTCATAAAATTGATTCATAGTTACCATCTGACAGAAGAGCATTGAAAAATTAAACGCAAGGCAATAATGTAAGTCTCAACAATAAAGGCGACAATGTGGCTCTGGTAGGCGTCGTCCCCTCCGAAGGGGGTATAAATCTGGAATATTTATTAATTCAGCAACCCCTTTCGATTGCGCGAGGGGTCGCCACCACCTCTTAAAGGGTTGATTCCTGAAGTTCTGCCGTAGGGGGGAAAGTAACATGCTTCATTACCACGACCAAAAACAGCGAAGTTGAGGAACGCACGCTGCAGAGAGAGAGAGAGAGATCACAGAGCAAAGATGCAAGATTATTACTGATTAAACTACCATAAGAAGTACGGTAAAAACATCGAATATGTGAGAGCATTATAACGATATGACTTGATTAGGATGTATTTGTAAAACGTCGAGGTTTTCGTTGCTCGTCGAAATTTAGCGAGTAAAAGCGTCAGAAAAAAAGAAGCACGAATACATATTTACTAGTTTTTTCGAATACTTCAAATCTGCGGCTACTTAGCTGCCGATATAATTGCCCGAATATGGAATTACAGTTATATATAATTGTGTAATACCTGATATTAATGTTTGATAGCAAAAATGACCTGAAACTGGTAACGAATTACCACAAACATTAAGAACTAGTTGATTTTTCTTTGTTCAACATAAAGACGGTCGCGATTTACGTTGGTTGGATATATCCAAAAATTCCGTCTCCTTGGTAGCAGTCACAATTAAGGCAATCCTAAGCATCTACAGATTTATTTCCACAGAAAACTAAAATAAAATGAATATTCCGCCAAATATCCCAAATAAACACAATTTTATATTTCACTAAAACTTAAATATAGACTTCATCCAGTAAATAGGGTTTCAAACCCCTGAATGGGATTCGTCAATTACCTTTCAGGACTAAATAAGGCTATCGGCCACTTAGATCTACATTCACTAACAATAAAAATTACTACCAACAATTGGTAACTATACAGCACAGCAACAAATAATAATTAAGGGCACATTTTACATTACAACCAAACGCATACTGTAAAATTATTAGGTACGGTTTGACAATATTAGATATAGATAGATATAGATAGATAGATATAGATAGATGATATATAGATAGATGATATATAGATAGATGATATATAGATAGATACCCAGATAGGATACAAATTCACAGGCTAAACCACAAGCGTCATTGATTTGAAATTTTAACAGCGTATAGGCCCTAACGTGAAACCCCCTGAAAAAAGGCAACTTTGAACCTCAGTGTCATGGGTTCGATGCCAGAAGGCCCCAAAATCCCGATTTTTCCCATTTAAATGTACTGCTCTGATTTTCGAGAATTTCTAAAAAATACTTCCCGGGTAGGTAGAGAATCAAAACTCAAGGAGCCTACAGATATGGACATGAACTATCGAAAACATTAATGACTTTTACATAAAATGCCCTGGGTTCGTTGCTAGGACGATGCAAAAATCTCCCATTTTAAATACATTGGGGTAGTTTTTCATTACTTTTTTTGATGCATTTATCGAAATGATAGGAATTTCTTGCTTAGCTAGAAGATGTATATTAAGACTCGGCTTAAGAAAAAAATTTAGATAAGACCATGCTGTTCCTGGGTTCGATGTCAGAGCACATTACAATTTCTCACATAAGGAATATAAGGAAAAAGTAGGACGTCGTTTGAGGCAGTTGCAACAAATATTTCTGCTTGAATTTTCACACATAGTTAGAGATGGTGATTTTCTGTTGTACTGCATAGTAAGTATTACCAGGAAGACCTGGGTTCGAGGCCGGACGGATAAATTACAGCGAATTTAAAGAAAATTTTCAATCCTTTTTTTATCTTTTGAGGATCTTCTCGGTATGATGTCGACTTGAAATTTGTTTATCGATATGCTTGCAGTATTCAAGCAACATTTTACTCGTATAACATATTATCTATAAAAAACCTTGAGAAAGTAAAACACCCCCAGGGAAGAGGGGTGAAAGGACCAAACTGACCAATACTTGGGTCGAATCCATATATTTCACAGCCTCGAGTCAGGCATAAGTACCTAAATGAAAGATACACTATCCTCTTTCCTGTACCAAATGCACCCTCCACCAAGACACTGTAACAGGAAGCTGGGTCCGAAGGAATAACACCAAAGTCCTGGAGAAACTCAAAATATTAGAGGCCCCTAAGTGAGCCCCTTTCGATAACAAACGCCACTTGTATGCGACTGTTAGTGCACCCCCTGCCCTCCACTCCACGGATGTCTGTTGGGGGATGTAAATACGAAGGCTCCCACAGCTTCCGGATTGCCCTTTGTTTATGTTTTGCTCCTCTTGGCCCAGATAGGCCTATTAATAGACGCTTCTTGTCGTTGCTAGGCGAAAGGGAGACGCCTCTCCAATGAAGATGTCTGCGAGAAAAGCTTCTTTTTTTTCGTTGCGGAAAGTGAGCGTCAGTTTTTCTCCTTAAACTCGCCCTTTTTCAGCCTTTTTCTTCCTTTTTCAGGATAACGATAAAATCTGGGCTCGCCAAAAAAATTCTCTCAAACTCTGGGACGTGGATGTGGTTTTCAAGAGAGAGGTCCGAATGTAATTCAAGGGAAAATTTAAAGTAATGTCACGAGGGATTCACGAATTACTCGGCTTTAAAAAAGACAAGAGATTCTTCGCATTTGTTTATGCCCATCAAGCAAAGACAATCCAGAGATTGAGAGAGTATGCGCTCAAAATGATTTTAATCGACAAAAACACCCAACTACACCTGCCATGGAGATTTGCTTTATTTTAAAGATTAAACTGTTTTCTTTATGGCTTTGTAATAATTTTGAAATTTTCACATGCAAATGCTTTTTCAATCCAGGGAAGTTGAACATGGAATATCTTCAGGATAACAGGGAACGATGCAGTTTAGCTATAAGTAGAGGTGTTTGTTTTTCGCAATAAGCGATAAAACCAACAAATAACGCGAATTTTGGCCGATTTAGCGAAATAACGCTAATTTCGGCAGTTTTAGTAAGCAGCACGGATTTTGGTGAATTTCGCTTCATTCATCATTTGTAAGAGAGGGAAATGCAATTTAGGTATGATTTTAAGAAATTTACAATATGTATTTGCATTATTTAAGTATCTATTGCCATATTTTTGATCAATCATGACATCTTTGCTTACGCGAATTCAGCTTGAATCTTTTGCAAACAATTCACAAAACTAAATTACTGTCTAAAATACATGTTCAGCAAGGCGCTGGCTATCGGCAGTTTTTCAATGATTACTCGCACGTTTACAACAATGTATTTATATGTATAAGCGATGCATTGTTGAAAAACGCGTTATCAGCTTACCAGAAAACGGATTGATACTATTTTGTATAATTTACAGTCAATAATATTCCCAAAGGTTTTAATGTTTATGCTAAAGTGTGCCGAATATTATTCCTTTGCTAACATAAAAATCTGTGAAAAAAGTAATACCAAATATAGGAAACATAACAAAAACACAAAACACCACAATTTGGTTTTCAAATCAACAAATTTCAGAAAAAATAAAAACATTTTCAAACACCTCTTGCTATAAGTTATTTTTTGCAGAGAAGTATAACATGCCGATGGTCTGAATCGTTGAAGCCTATTACTTTTTCTAAATGTCACCAAATGCATCCAGAAATATGGCTAGAAATAGACTAAAAGTAATAAAGAATTAGGAATATAGTAGTCAAGAATTTAAAGATGGATTAAATTCGCTTTGCCTTGAATTGCATTCGCATGAAACAAACATTGAATGCATAATGTAAAAGCTTTATCAAAGGATAACCTCATATAAACTCTATGACCGGACTTAAACACAGATGTCTCAGTTTTATTAGCAAATTGAATCATCATTCTGAATTAAAACAGCCGAATGTAGTGTTAAAGCGCAAAGAGGATCGCATAATGCATAAATGCCACAGAAAGAGGAGGAAAAGGCAAAACCAATAGGGACTGCGTGTTTGCAATGTGGGTTGTCTGACTTTAAGGGTCACCGATTTCTTCTGATAAACTTCCTAAACAGACTCTCCGTAAGAGATTGATCAACGTATGAATTAACGAATTTAAATGGAGAAAAACATTTCCCTTTCCTTCCTTCGACATAATTTATGTTTTCATGGACTTTTTTATCTTAAGCTTCATCCATTTACAGCGGGAAATGATTTATATCGTCACTTATTCTTTCGTCACTATATTTTCTCTCTCCAGCATCAACAGTTGCGTTTCTTTCTCCATTTGATATTTCGCAACAATAGATTAAATATTTGTTTTAGTTTAATTGTTGGGGGCGTCACTTTAGAATGCTAATTACTTAACCCAAGCATTGTTGCTCTTACATCTCCACTTTTATTGAATTAAACCTTTATTGTTGTTTAGACTTTGTTTTATGATTATTATATAAAACGAGGAGGCGTTAGCTAAACAAAGACTGATAAACTTATATTTCAATCGTGGGCGAATTAAGGGAGTGAAATACGAATGTAGATTAAATTTTTTAATGCCTTTCTGAAATAAAATTCATTTGGTCCCGAATGAAAAAACTTAGTCTCAGGAGCAAACCCAATTAAATATTAAAATCATGAAGTAATCCCAACATAAATATTCCAAATGAATGGGTCTCATCTCATATAATGACGTATACATCATGTTAAAAGACACGCAAGGAAATTAGGCCTCTATTAGGAGAGATGACATTTTCCAAGGAGATAAGGAGCACGAATTCAATAATAACCGTGACTGACAGTCTGTATAATGCGAGGCCTCGGTTAAATCATACACATGTGTGTATGGATTATGATATCATATGATATGATATGATATTTTCTTTACTTTGGAATATTTTTTCGTTTTTGGTACTACAGTTTACATCTAGTATAACCTTTTCTTTTTTTCCTAGTTTGTATTTCCATAATATTAACTTACTTTAGATTATTGCTTATGCCTAAATCATGATTTTATCTCTTTTATATAATTATTGTAGAGCCTTATTTTGGATTGATCGTGTTTTATTTTGCTTTTTTCTAGTTCAGTCATATTTTTTATCACAAGTGAATGTATCTACTTACTGTATTCTCTACATTTCATTTTTTATCAACTTTCATTATTTTTCCTGATAATATGTCTGAAAAAATTCTTGTAAAATTCCAGGTTATTATACATTGTACAATGTATGGTATGGTACATTGTTTTCTTTAATGTCTTTTAGTTTTTGATATCGGTAGGTTTGCGCAGGTTTTTCACACCCCCCTTCTTTCTGGGTGTTTTCCTGCAGCGGATATTTTTTCCTAAGCTTTTCTTAGGTTTTTTTACATCCAAAATCCCTTCTTACAGTTTCTTCTATTTTCCTCTAAGTTTCATTGATACATGTAATATACTTATAATAATGTGACAACTTAACGACAGTTTAGATGGAAGAGGAGACCTTTTAGTCTCAATCTCGCCTAATACTTAATAATAATAATATATATATATATATATATATATATATATATATATATATATATATATATATATATATATATATTTATATATATACTAATACGCCTAATACCTTAATAATAATAATAATATGTAGATGGGGCATTCTGATGATTAAAAGGGGAAATTTCTATGGACAAATTTAGTTCTTCGATGATATTCTCTAGACTTTTGGCTCAGCGCGAATCAACCAATCCTCCCTGTCTCCACTGCATGGATGCAAGAATAGCCACCGAGAATTCAACACTTCAGAAAAATAGAAGTATGTTTTGTTTTATATCACTGAACTGAATCGCTACCCTAGCTTAATCATAAATTCGCAAAATACTAATAGTTCATAAAAATCTATTACTGTTCTATATTTATTATTGACAACTGATCAAGACGACAACAAAGTAAAGAATAAAGACGGAATGTAAAAATAAGATATGATATACGTCATTTGTACCCCGTGATACATAAGTGATATTTAGGTGATTTTCGTGTGAATGTTTTTCCTAACCAACGCTGCAAATAAAAGAAACACGAAACGATGTTCGAGAGAAGAATTTCAAGTCAACAACGATGGACAACAATGTTATATTATAGGTTACTGCAATAATGGAAAACAATACTAAATATTCGACAATGGACAACAATCTTACATTCTAGACCATAACAACATGTTCATCAATTGCAGTAGTAATTCTGAATAATCAGAAATCGAAAGTTATTTTTACATCAAAATCCATAGCTCCATTTTATAGAGAGGTTTTTTCTAAAAAGAAAAGAGAGTTGGTTCGACGAAAAGGACCTTGATGCACGGAATACGAGCTTTTATACCAGCCTATCTTCCCTGAACGCTCTGTTTCATCTAGGTTGTAATGTTTGCACTATCTTTCATGCTGAAATGTACGGAAAAGTATTACACCTTTATAATGGAGAGCTAACAATGAGCAACGATGAATAGTTAACAATGAATAACAATGAACAACGATGGATAGTTAACAATGAATAACAATGAACAACGATGAATAGTTAACAATGAATAACAATGAACAACGATGGATAGTTAACAATGAATAACAATGAACAACGATGAATAGTTAACAATGAATAACAATGAACACCGATGAATAGTTGACAATGAATAACAATGAACAACGATGAATAGTTAACAATGAATAACAATGAACAGTTAGAATTTCAAAGTAAAAAAGAGATTCTTGGCAATAAACAGCAACGAGTAATCAACAATAAATAGTATAATAAATGTAATATACTAAAAACGAGATAAATAATAGCCTTAACGATGCATTTCCGCAATTACGAATATCGACCGCTCGTAATTACGCGCAAAATGTCTTCATTTCCTGAAAAAACGTAATGGACGATTACACGGTCACGATATGGAGATGGATGCGTCATGAGATAGGGCGCGGTCCCCATAAACGACCTCAGAAGCCATACACGCTATTGCCCGCCACACACCATCCAAGAAAGAGCTTTCACGCTTTGCCTGGGCCAAATGAATACTGTCGCACCACCCTTAAATATGTTTTATGACCAAACGGGAATACCGTTGCCAAAAAAGGATTCCCTTTAGATCGATAAGTCTCCGAATTGGAAGATTCTGAAGAAGAAAAGACACGACGCTGGATAGCAAACAATTTGGGCAATTAAGGAAAATTTTATCCATTAATTATTTAATCGATTATTATATGGATTTCAGTTAACTATGTTTCGAGCATTTAAAATTTTCTTTCGAAAAGAATTACCAGCGTGTCGGCAACTTCGATGATAAATGGATGTTTGTGGGGACTTTGAGAATTAAATAAAATATATAAATAAACATCACATGCAGAATTCATATTCATTTCAGTTCCAAAATTTTGTATTTCGTGAATTGTAACTGTATCTATTAAATCGTTAAAAGCACCATCAAGAAATAATTTTCATAGAAGTTTTTCCTTTCAATATTATTTTGTAATAGATATTGTGAAATCTTTTTTAAGATATGTGTTACTGTAATAAGTAGTTAGATTTAGCGTCAGTTTAGTACATTTTATTACTGCGTAAAACAAGGTTTTTTTATAATATGAGGTAATGATAACAACTGATAAGGTTTCTACTTAAATTTAATTTGTTACAGTTTCACTTAATAGTTGATATTTTTCTTCGCTAAATCGAATTTTGAAACATTTCCATTCAGGATGTGGACGAGACAAAGAACCAATCCATTAATAGTCTCATTAATTTTTGTCGTTTTTTTAGTTTACATTAGTTCCCATAGTTTAAATCGTCATAACTGTTCGTTCGATGCCGATGACGTCAAGAAATAAGCGTTAATTTCACTAATAAAGCGTTAAATAAAGCACATTTTTGTTTTGTTCGCAAACTTTCCATGTCCGTAACATTTTTTTAGGTAAATGGGCTGCCATATACCATAAGTATTCTATCCTTCGCGAAGTTCAAGAGCATCAATATTCCTTATCCATTCCAATCCTTTGTTTCTCAACGACTTCCTACACCATTTATGCCATCCAAAATATTTTGCTTTTGTCATTTTTTTATCTCTTTCCTTACAAAAGCATGAAAAAGAATATTCAAGAGATATTTTTACCACAGGCAACAAGCAAAATTAGAAATTTTCCCCGTCTAAAAAACGTTTTGCTTTAGTTTGACTGAAGTCGGTTATTGTTTCTCGGCGTAACCTAGGCAACGAAGCAATAGGATCCAGCGGCAGCATCCTTCGCCGTCGTCTGATGGGGAGAGAGCCAAAAACTATCCGGCGGGAGGGGGTGAACAAAGGCTGCAATGCTCGGATGTGTCAGAAGTATGAATGGCGTGCCCTTAAGCATCATCGATTGGTTGCCAGGCAACAAGCCCGTCGCGTGGAAAGGACTGATTAGAGACGAGTAAACCATTCTGCGCCTTCCTGCGAAGGAGTTCCCATCGATTAAATCTGGTTCGCGTTCCAGAAGCGCCTTTGATCCGCTTTAATCCTCAGAAGAGAGGAATCGATGGAACATCTTGAGCTGATTGCGTGTTTTTCCTTAATCACGACTGCAACTCACGTCTCGAGATTTACAGTAGCCGTCGTAAGCGTCTGAATCAAGCTTAAGAACCGGGAACACCGTTATGTGATACCGAAAGTACGAACCGTATAATTATAACCGGATAGAACCGATAACCGAAATCGAAATTGAAATTCTTGAGCCTGGACGGAAACTGGTGGCGATACAGCTCCGATATACATTTCGTATTCCATCAGTAGTTATATTTACCCTGAAAACTGCAAAGGCGTATGGCAGAAGGTGCATTGACACCAACATTTCTATCTAACTCTGGTCTGTTATTTTCTCTGATGCTCTGAAAATAAAACAACCAGAAGAGCTTTCTTTTTAGCCATTATTTCCAAATGCAGTTTTGGAAACCATATATTGATGACTAGGACATTTACTACTCTCAAAACAGACTCAGGTTTCACTTTGCGACTTTGATTTTCACACATAACGGCTTCAAGATAGAAACTCTTATTAGACGGCAATATTCGCTGATTCTTTATTTGTTTCCTTACATAATTTGGATGTTTTATTTTTTGCCTCCTAAAGATGTAACTTTGCTACGAAACCTAGGTCGAGCTTCAATCTTTTCTTATGGTTTAGTAACATGAAGTATAACATGAAGCTGTTTTATTTACAATGCTCTTCACTAATTTACAAACAATATTGGTTATATACTGTGGCGCCTTGTAGCTGAAGCATTAACATTTATTTCTTAATAGCAGAGCTCACATAAAAAGGAAAACGATATAAAAGCGTACGGAAGCTACTTAGGTATGTATGATGGCATTATCATGATCAATCATGAAGGAACACCAAGTCTTTGAAGTCTCTCGAAAAACTTCTCAGTTTAATTACATAAAGTATTGAGCATAGGGCAACACAAACGTTTATTTAAAAACACGGAATATTCTGTAAAGACAAAATGCGACCCGAAAATCTTAAATTTATCATGATCCATCAGCCTTGGCGACAAAGGAGTCCCAGCTAAAAGAAGCAAGAGCAGCCTCCGGTGAAATGGACCACAGAGAGGAGTAAAATGAGGAGAAAGAAGATTGCAGCGACCGCCGGAAGGAACAGACGCGAGGACACCATCATCTTCTTCGGATTTAAAACTGCACCTCAAATTTCCCAAGGAACATCCTAGTGCCACGTCTGAAGATGTCAGATTGCTTAATTCGCAAAATGTAACGAAGATAGAAATGACTGAAAACAGATTTAAAATCTTGAATATCTTTCATCTCCTCATTTCTAGGAGCTCATCTTTTAAAATATGCTCTTAGTCTCTCTGTTAAAGCGTTGTGAAGATCATAACGATCTGGATACGATACAATTTGGAATATACCATTAGCAATATCTTAAATTTAGCAATTTGGTATGCAATAAAACTATAAGAATAAAAATATTGCCAAAATATACACGAAGTATATGCGTGAGTGGATACGGCATTTTTAATCTATTACTTATCCAATAGTCTTCAAAATTATGGTCATATGACCGTATCTCTTCACCAACTTAAGACTGATACAGTTTAGCCTCATCGATGGCTACAATCAGTCTTAGCAAACTAGACAACAACTTGCTAAACAACGTTCACACAGTTAAGATATTTAATTGATTGCCCTGGGCTGATAATGGGCTACTTCTAACATATCTAGCTATCCTCGGTTCGATCTGAGACAAGGTAAAGCGCTCAGGATAGAAATACAAGCAAATTTTATCAGTGCAGACTTGATTCTTATGGAAAATTTAACTAAAAAGAATGGCCGTATAAAATCGAGACAAATACCAAAAGAAGGGATATTGAACACAGAATCTTATTTTGATCGTTTAACTTTATTTTCGATTCGAAATTGAGATAAAATCTTTATACCCTTAGTGCGATGAAGTCTTATGTCTAACGATGTAATGGTACCATATCACTGAAGCTCAACAATACTGTTTACCTTTCCACAAACAAGCAACAATGTTCCGTTGCCAAAACATCCATCGCACTACATATAATAAAAATAAATAAGTATAGATGCTAAAATTGGCAAATAAACAGTATTACAAAACGCCATTTATTATGTGAAACGTTATAAACGTTAGGAGTTTATTTCGAAAAATATACATCTCAGATAAATGGATAAATTTAGAGAAATTGACCCAGGAATTAGACGGAATTCAATATATATATAATATGTAGGTACGTAGAAAATTATAAGGATTGAAACGCATGGAGTACCGATTCCTTATAAGCCCATTGGCTTGCTTAACTAAAAGCACGCATCACGGCTAATAAGCACAAAATAATGATTTCTTGACAATTTATACTGGAAAGCAAAGTCTAACACCGCGACAATTTAAATGGCTCTCCAATCCCTCTATAACGACCTTAACCCTTCCTTGATGGTGCGGGGTATTGGAGGACCCCAAAATAGCTAAATTCAATAGAAAAGTTTTATTTTTAACCACATATGTTTCTTATTCCATGTATCTATGCATCAATGTTTCTTTTATATTATGAAATTGAAAGAAATTTGTTTCACTGACTCATTTCAAAATATCATTAGTTTTTTAATGGGGTACCAAAGTACCCCGCTCAGCCACTTTTGCTGGGATTGCTATACACAATGTCATGTCGTGTGATTGTGGCAATTCAGTCACTCTTCGTTACAGAATTTTAAATTGATTCATTAATTATTGCACTAACAGTAATTATAGCACATTATCATCCCAAATCTCATGTACAGGGATGTTTTTGGGTATGCCTGGGTTGACATCTTATAATAGCCAAAACTCTAATGCTACCTCCAAAACAAATAGAAGATAATCTCAGCAAAATAATCAATACTGTATTTCTAAACATAATTAAAGGTTAAGTAAAAGAAAAACGAAAAAACAACGTAATATTCGCGAAAAAAGCGTTGGGGTACCCGAGTACCCCGCACAGCTGTTTTTGGAAGTTTTCAGGGCACAGTCAAGGAAGGGTTAAACCGCCTAGTAAAACAGCGATCTAAAAATTCAACGGCTTGGGAGCACACAGCAGACCGTTAACAGCGATTTAGCACAAAACGAAAAAAAAGGTAATTCGCCAAAATTTAGAGCAAATGCAGATTTAATTCCCTCTCTTTGTGTCATTAAGGACACCGGGGCGTGATTTCTGGGCCATTCGCGGAACGAATAAAAAAATGCGATATAACCACTACTGTCCGCGAAGTCCTCCATAAAAGGAAGCAGCTGCACGGGATATAAACTGGTGCAAAAGACGCAAATTACGATGAGGAATTACCAAAACTGTTGCTCAAGTGGCATTAAGAAGGTCATTATGACCCACTTCCATCCATAAACGAAAAGCTAACTACACTTAAGAAAGGAGTAAAGAGAAAAACTGCATCTCGTGGGTATCAGCGCTTGTGATAGGATCAAGGACCCTCAAACTCCATACTTCATACCCTTTACTTCTAGATATCTTTCCCTACATATCATACCATTATTCGTTTGTCCTCTGTCTCCGCCTTTGCATCCAAGGGAACCCTAGATATCCAAGAGAGATTTGCTGATAGCGGTCCCGGATTCGATTCCCGCTGGGAGCAATATGTGCGAAATCACCTTAGCTGTTCAGGCAGTTTTAAAGCACTACTACTTTACCCTGCATCCGACTTGCATTAAAACTTTCATTGACAATTTACCGCCTCTAAATATAAGACCTAAGCATCTCAATTTTATCCATTAAAGATGGAACACTAAAAAAAGCAATTCAAGAACGATGTACCAAGACTAAAGCGGCTTTTGCTTAACTGTAATCTGTGGGATAAAACAACTTCAAAAGAAAAACAAGTGAAGAATCAACAAAACCGTAGTTAGATCAAATGCAACATGTAGAGAAGATGTCAATGGTTCATTTCCTGCAAGTTAAATGAATCTATTTTCGTCGAATAATTTAAATAAATACCCATCTGCTTCTAAAATATTTAACAATCCAATACTAACAAAATAGGATGACTGGGATAGACAAAGCTTTAGCTCCCGCGAGCAGAAACCCTTACAGTTCAACCCGTAATCTTCTCCTCCTCTAATCTTTCGGAAAGAACATGACATTTACATGGAAATTACTGTTCCGTTTGAATAATTTGCAGACTATTTCCTACCAATAGCAATTTTATCTCAACGTTCTTCCCAATCAACGCTGATATACGGAAGACGCTAGGCACCAAATTTTGATATAGAATAATCCAAAGGATATAGGATAAGAACTTGAGACGATTTGTCAAGACCGGGAAACGAACTAGGGATCACCAACTTTCCAGCGGGGTGTTCTAGCTAATCAGGCAAAATAATGTAAACCAATGTGTGCAGTGTTTATTTCATTTCCCTTCTCCGTTGACACTTCATAATTTTAATGTTATACTTGCGACAATCCAATGCATGATCCCAAGCATTCGATATCATGAAAAAAGTCTGACAGGACCGGGAACGTTTTTCAAGACCGTTTTTCCTCGTAAATTTTCCAGGGTGCGCGCCCTTAGGTGCATAGTCACCTCAACCCTTTCCTTATTCGATATCATATTCACCAATAAGAAAAAACTCCTCAGACTTTGGTGGCATAATAACAGCATCCACACATTTATTTTAGTATAGCTTTGTTCAGTCAGTGTAAAACTAAAAATCATCAAAAACCCACACACGCACACATTTGACATTCAATTCTGGATATTTGTAAGTACTTTGGGTATTCGTATATATTAATAGGAACATAAATTTCGAAAAAATATGTATTCTTAATATCAAATGTAACGTCATACCGAAATTGGGAAAACCTTAATGAAATAAGGCTAATAAGACTCCCTCAGCTGTTGTTGAGGTCATAAAAGCAAGACATGGAAAGAAAAGCTCAATAGCAATTCCCAATACAATGGGTACTAAATATTTTAATCAAGTACTGTAATTAACTATTACCATTATTATTAAAAGAAGAAACTTCATAAAAATAAGTATTATAATTTGATTGCAAATTATGTCACTAAAGGTTGTTGAAGTTATCAATGTTATTAATTATCAAGTCAAATCAAAAACAGCACTGGAAGTCTTTTAATTTCATCAAAAAACAAGGAAATACTACAATTAACTCTGTTTAACGCAACATTAGAATAGCAAAGTAGGTAATTTAATTGTACTTGGGAAAAATGTCCGGTTGGAGATTTGGAGACCCTAAATGAGCCGAAATGACCTAGGCAGTCGAAGAACTTTAAAAAACACCACCATTACCTACATAGTACCTTCGATTTGCACTCGTTAAATACATGTACGAGTAAAGATAGAATTTCGTACATATTTTGACTTCTAACATGTATTAGCAGGGATATTTCGGATACTTTAAGTTCTTGATAAAAACTTCAGGCAAAAAATGAATATATTCAGCATTAATCGTACTACATAGTGACATGCAACTCCGATTCCTCGATGCGCTGTGCTTTCCCCTCCTAAACGCTGTAAAACGAGACGAAAGAGAAATCACGTAAACGTGACAGTATCAGAGATCGAAGCTTTACATAAGCCATTACGACGCCTGAAAAATCGAGAACAACCCCAGCATAAGGAGATTAAACAGAAAGGGCTTCGACTAAGTAGACTGTGTAACGTGGGTTAAACGCACAATAAATGCTCCCTTAGTGAAAATTAAAGGTATTCCTACAGCCATTATCACCATCCTTTAAAACATTTTCATGATTTAAATTCACGAAAAATGATGACGAAGAAAAGAGTATCACTCTGAGTACTATAGGCAAAAAAAAATGTTCTTAAGCGATCAAGAGGGGCAATGGGGCTTAGTAGACAAGATGAGGAGTGTGGTAAGGATGCTATACTCTTTGCTAATTTTCAAGACGTTTTTATCAGGGGTAAGATCCGAAAAGAGCAAGATTCAGATCGTAAATAACCACATATGGCAGCAGCAATAAATAGTAAAGTAGCACGCACAATGGGATAAGTCTAATAAGCAATTCGAATTAAGGACTCTGAAAATTTAGAATATTCAATTGAAGATTTTAAAAACCTGCTATGCTTTATAAGGCTGCGATTGGAGAATTATTGGAGACACCGAAAATATGCTCAGCATCTGCGTTTAGTTACACAACGAATAATTACTGATAATTGCAATTAATACTTTACTAATATAACCTACAAAAGAAGCTAATTCAGCTAACTTACGAAAGTAGCAACGCCAATGAATAATAATAATAATAAATCGTCTTTATTTGGGCGAGATTGAGACTTAAAATTCTCTTCTCCCATCAAACCCATCGTCATTAGTTATAAAATAAGAAGTATAAATAATTAGAAGAATTGTGGAAGTAAAAAACCTAAAAGATTCACAGGAAACAAAATCTACTGCAGGAAAACACCCACGAGGAAAGGGTGGGTGAAAAACCTGCGCGAACCTACCGATAGTAATAACTAAAAGATAAAGAAAAAGAAAAACATTTAAAAAATAAATAAATACACTACCAATAAGTACTTACATGCGATACATAAATAAGAATCAGTTCACATTTAAAAAAAGAGATAGCAATATACAAAATAACATAAAAAACAAAACAGAAAAACAAGGAAAACGTACATGGATTTTCATCCATGAAGTACATTATGAGGAAAAATAAAAGAATATTATAAAAAAACAGTATCAAAATAATGCATACAGTATGTACAAGTCAACATTGTATATATCGACCTGCTGAGCTAAAAAGACCAAAAGAATCCGACCAACGAGTCAGGACTTATATCACGGCTGCTTTACCGTGAATGACGCATGTTTCGTGAAGTTGGATGAGGTAAGATCACGAGGCCTCTCGCATTAAGTAATTTAGCGTGTACTCCTGAGTTTGCACACCACTTCAATCCCAAGCTGCATCTCCTAGCAACCGCTGCCACATCGTCGATTGATAAATGCACTCCCCAAACAACAACTACCAGTACAGGGAAGCAGTGCTACTTTGTGGAAGGCCTTCGATTGCCACGAAATATAAACGCTGAACAGAAAACATAGATATGCATCCTTGTGATTCCTCAGGTCGGATTTCTCAGATCAATCAAACTAATTGATTCTGTATTTCTATTTTATCATTTCATTCTTCATTGTTGAATTTCTTGATCTTACTTGTTGAACACTGTTTACCGTTAGCTGTATTATATTGACTCACGCTGAATGCTGATGCATTTTTCATTAATAAATAAAATAATAGCATTGATGGGAATAACCATGACTGTGTGGAATTCCATTAAGGTAGAGATAAAAATTAAATAAAATTACATATAATTGAATAAAAATTTATACCTGGCACTTTAATCATTCGTGACTTGACGATGAATGTTGAAACCTGGACACCATAATATAATTATTGTTACAAAATCCTATATTTTTTAAATTTTATATCTACGTGAGTAAAATAATCAACAAAATAAAAATTAATAAAAATATACACAAACCCTCCCACGATATATGGATTAAAACGCGGTAAATTTCCCATTAAACTATGAGTTAAAGTATGAGTTAAAGTATGAGTTAAAGTATGAGTTAAATCTTTATTTAAAGGCAGACTCGTCAGAAATATCTTATTAGACCGATCCTTACGCACTTAAGGGTGAAAGTTTAACTAACTGACTAAGCGAGAAAAAATTCCTCTCGTAACGGTGAAATTTTTATGAATGGAATAAATGGTGAAACGAGCAATAAATTTCAAAGAATCTGAAGCGGAAGTGGCTGAACCGTCTCGCTACGCATCAAAAGGTCCACAGGACAGCAAAAAAGAAGACTTTTTGCCCACACGTAACGAATTGATCGAAATTTGTATCACGTAATGCATCCCCGGTGGCTTGATTGAAACTGTTACTTTCAAAGAGGTCATTACCACTGACATTCCCACAGTTTTACGCTAAAAAATCTCTGTACGAAAGTCCAGTGATGTATACTTTACCTCATTAAATTTATCATCACATCTAAGAAGGTAATGAAGATGGAGTCGTTTAGGGGACCAATCAAAGATGAGTGGAATAAAATTACTTATCTGTGAGAGACTCATTACTCCCCTAAAGTTTCATGAGAGTCACTCCAATACGAGTTTCAACGTAATATACTGATATTCTTACGACATCGATATCGATATCGAAAGGTACTAAATTATGTTGATAGGTGTTGGCGGGCGCTTAGGAGTCTATCGAAGGTAGATGGAATTTTTACTTTCTCCCTTTACGTAGTATAGAGGAAGTATTGTATTCGCAAAAAAAATCGACCTCCAGATTTCAACGGAAATAGATGTTTTGGGGCCCATAGAGTTCGTTTTCGCTATTTTCCCGAACATGCCTGTCTGTGTTTGTGTCTGTCTGCGGTAAAAAAGTTTTCGGGCGCTCTATCTTAAAAAGTAATTATCCGATAATTTCCAAAATTCATATTTAGTATTTTCCTAACAATGGCAAGAGTTGATTAGTTTTTGATGAATACCGCTAAACCGGAAGTTGCGGTTTATCCGGAACAAAATTTTATTTCTTAAATATCTCTGTCAGAATGCAATGTAGGTTTATACAATTATATACAAAAGTTATATATAATGTACTTTACTACTAATTTTGTTTAAAACATTTTTTCGTGACACTGATTGTATAGGAGTTATTCTTGAATAATGGTTAACCGGAAGTTGTTGTTTATCCAGAAATAGAAGTTTTTCATACATATATCTGTCAAAATGCAATGTAGGTATATACATTTATATACAAAAGTTATAGATAATGCACATTACTACAACTTTTGTTTGAAACATTTTTCTGTAACACTCATTGTTTTGGAGTTATTTATATAATACCGGCATAGGGTTCTGTTTTCAATAAATATGGAGAAAGTCATGTTTGGCACATCAGATTTTTTAAATTAAAATTGGGTAATATGCTATACCATAGATTTAAAAGAGATAAAAGCCATTTTTCCCGGAATTTTCAAATGTATACTTCACTTTCCATAGTACATTTTCCTTCAGAATCCCATTCTTACACGCATGTCATTTTCTTATTAATGAATTTTAGAGAGCAATGAGAACTTGCAATCCAAAATCAAAACGTAATTCACCTACGGGTACCTCGAAAGAGGTATCAATCTGTATTTCGTACAGCATGGGGAATTTTTGAGTATGGGAATCTTCAATGCTGATCTCCGACCAAAGGAAAATAAATATATTATATTCCACAGAGTACATCATCTGAATATTCCGGAGTCAGATACATTTGACTACCATCTTCGAACCACTGCATCAACTGTATGTATATGAAAGGATTAGATTATCCTATTTTATCTCCTTCGCGTTGAATCAAGAATTTGTGACCCAAGTTTCTGCGATATTCAATTCTGCGATGATTCAATTTCAAAGAAACGGCCGTTTTATCTTTTCCATATTTGGATTCAATATCGATGAGGCTTTCACACTTTCCAATAGCAGGCATATTGTTTCCACTGTGGGAAAATTAAAATGCACCCAGTTTAGGAGTAGGACTAAGAAAAAGAAGGTAAACATTTATAGAATGCTTAGACTTACCGAAAAGTTGAGCATTGATGAGCACTTCAATTGGGCACTAATGTTTAAACCAGCCACGGCGAGGGCGTTATCCAATCCATTTTCTGAAAACGAAGATAATCACTCATTAGTAACATATTAAATACCTCGAATATCGTAAAATAACACCGTTTTCCACAGTTATATCGTAATGAGTTTTTATCATACTACAACTCCACATTTATTTAACCTCTGAGTAAACAATTTCACACTCTATACATTGATAAAAATATTGCCTACTTTCGATTTTTCTCATAAAGCAAGAGGTCTAGATCGATTTTAAACTTGTTTGCCGATAAACAACAATACAATGCACATTTGAAAATTTTAAAAAGCTCATCGCACTGGAAGAACTAACACACAACATTGGATGATTGTCGTAAGTTGTACCACTTCTTTGCAATTAACTTTCATGTATCGCTGAAAAGCCGGAACCCGTGAGATGTGCAGTTTTTTTGGTACCTTGGTTTAAATGCTTCCTAATGGTAAATTTAGCTCACAATCTGTTGCAGCCAAAAAAAAACCTAAAATACATGTTGTTGTTTTTGTTGTATTACATCTAGTTACTTTCAGTTTGGAGTAAAAATGAATCGTATACGTTGCAAATGAAACTCCCAGTAAATTCACTAAGTCCACAGGCACATAATTAATAATGCTATACACAAAATAATAGCTGAAGAAGAAACGGAAGGTACTTTCTAAGTAACAATGACAAAGAGAGGCAGCGGAAAGGATACGGAATTGAAAAAAAAATATGGCAAGTCATACCCACTACTTTTGAGGATTATTGTTCACTTTGAAATACACAAAAAAATAAATTCCACTTTAATTGGAATTGATAACTGACTTTAATTTGGGCGAGATTGGGAGAGATAAGTCTCTCCTTGATCTAACCCATCATGAATAAGCTAACTCATTGACGTCCACCGCGGAGGGAAATTTCGAAATCATTTCATCAACTTGCACGCAAGCTTTAAATATTGATAGCCCTACGATGTGAACACACGAAAATCATAATTAGCATCGCAATAAGCGAGGAGTGGTGCCGAGAGGAGCATCAATATTAATGACGCAATTTGCAATCGTGGGAATCGGTAATCTGATACGAAAAATTACATGCGAATACTCGCACACATTCCCAAGTACCTCTCTCCTTCTAAAGCTCACTCTTCTCAATTTTCTCAATCACTCCGAAAAAAGGTCTCATCAAAAAATGTAATCTCTGAGCCCCAATACGAAATGGAATACCACAAAGTTTTTAACCTCAAAACTTACGCACAGTCACATTTTTTTAGTTTCCGTATAAAAACGTATTAATTTTAATGAACAAAAATTTTCTTCCGTCTTTTGAAGAAGGATGGAGGAAAAGGTATTTTTCATTTACAAGAGTGATATGAACTTTAGATATTCCATCATCAGCTATTTAAAGACATAAATCGGAAATGAGGCTTACTAGCCAAGATGAGGAGTGAGGCAATGTTGCCTTTGCTTTCCTAACTGAACAAGAAGACATACATTTTGTCTAGATCTTGTTGATGGCTGTAATTTAATTAAAAGAGGTACGAATGATAATGAGTAATCGAATTCGTTTTGGTCCCTGAATGCTATAAAAATGTTATTCATGGAATAGCATTCTTACAGCTGAAATGCTGCAAGCGGGGAAATCTACCGCACTCCTCATCCAGCCTAGTAAACCTCATTCTGACTCAATGGATATTTAGTAGTGGAGGGTTACCAGATGATTTCGAGGTTCGAAGTGGTCTCCGTACACAATTCTTAATAGAAATATACGTATGACAGGGGTAGTATTACAAGAAAGAAGACTAGAATGGCTTTGATATTATCATCATCACTATTTAGGATAAGAAACAAGTATGAATTCAGTCAAATGAAATTTTTTGTAAATCAAGAGAATTTTTAAAAAGTCACAATTTCACTGTATCATTACTAAACCTATATTAGGATGTTTAAATATTTCTAAAAGCTTTCCTTTCCCGCACTTTTGCGTACATTTCCGTAAGATACACTCATGTATAATTCCGTAATATATACACGTATATAATCATGATTATAGGTATTTAATAGTAATTTTACGTATAAAAATATCAAATATATTATCTTAAGATAAGTAACATATCCTTTCCTTATTACCGTATTAGCCCGAATATAACGGGATATTTTTCGACCGTTTATTTTCCGTTTAAAACTCAAATCGCGCTAAATTCGGGAGTAATTGAAAGTAATATAAACAAGGACATTTTCCTGCAGAGGTTGAAACTCGACTGAACGTCCGATCGAATGTTTTACATTACTTAATTTTATTGACATGAATTTAACCTGTGTCATTAGCTATATTTACCTAAATAAATGCATATATGATTAAATTTTACTTTCTTTGAATTCTTTTATGAGTATTATTTTTTTTCCTAAATATCTTTACGAAAATTTCGGAGTCGCGTTGAATTCGGGGTCGTGTTATATTCGAGCTAATACGGTAATAAACTTATTTAGATTTACGGATTGAATTATGCTAACTACACATCTGAAAATTGTTTATTTCTCAAAAACATTTCCCAAGAGAGAGTACGAAATAGAAATAAAGAGAAAACGTAAACTTACTCGATTCACCGTCACAAAGAGTATTGCTAGATTTGAATACTTGGACACTAAAATTCGTTTATTCAAAATGGCATTCCGGAATTCCCCACAAATTTCCACATCCGCTTAAAAAGCGAGGATCCTCATGAAGGCACAAACCAGATGCGGGAGACGAACATTAAATAAAACGGAAATACAAAAAATGCAGGCACCCAACCATGGAAACACGCCGAAAAGCTCAATTATCGATTTTTTCTGCTGTCAGGGAATTTTGAAGATTCAATTGTTCCCAAGGTAACCTTCTGTGCACGAAATGCGGGTTATTTAAAGTAAAACGGGAAATGCGAAATGCTACAGACTAAAGGGGAAATATTTCATCGAAACATCGAGCTATAGATTCATGTAAACTAGTAAAATTCATGAAACGCGTACATAAATACAAATCCCAGTAAGTGAAAGGTAATTTAAGAGAATATCATTATTAACATACTCTGAATGATACAGGAAAGTAGTAGTCGCATGGTTGGGATTCAAAAAGAAAGTTACCAAAAGATATAAAGAGAAAATTTGCAATCAGCTGACATAAATTTCACAGAAAAAGTTTGCGCCCAATTTCTGGAACAAATAGCCTAACTTGCAACATAGATTTTATAAGAAACTTTGTTACTCCCTATAATTGAGTGGAGCAACTATGAGCATTACTTACGGAGTTTAGCAGACCTCTTCGGTTAAAATGGTCCCCAAAACTCCAAAGAAGAAAATGGTATTGAAAAATAAAAATTTCAAAGAATATCTCCTATAATATTCAATAGTATAAACAGCTATAGCAGAAAACTCCGAATACAAAAAATATACAAACTCTGAATACAAAACCGATATCTTTATTTGCTCCGAAAACATCCACTTCAATGGGAAACCAAAAAAATAGTCCACCATAGTTAGAGGTGTTTTTTTTTCGCAATAAGCGATAAAACCAACTAATAACGCGAATTTAGGCTGATTTAGCGAAATAACGCCATTTGCGACAGTTTTAGTAAGCAGCACGGATTTTGGTTATTTTCGCTTCTTTCATCATTTGTAAGAGAGGGAAATATAATTTTGGTATGATTTAAATAAATGTACAATATATAATTGTATTATTTACTTATTTTTTGTCATATTTTTTATCACCTATGACATCTTTGCTCTCGCGAATTCTGCTTTGATCTTTTGGAATAAATTCACAAAGCTTTCTTTCCATTATGGATTATCACAAAATCTCGCTTAATTCCACGAAGAAATATGTTTGTTTTTCCTAACATTTATCGTGTCAATGTGTTTTTAATGAAAATATCATGTTTTGTTGATCTGCAGCTGTGAACACATTTTCCTTAGGTGTAAACAGCACAGTTTTAAATAAATTTAATTTAATATTTTGTAGAATTTACAGTTAATAATATTTTCAGTGCTTTTAATTTTTATGCTAAAGTGTGCCTAATATTATTCCTTTGCTTAAATGAGACTCTGTGAAAATTAGTAACACCAAATTTAAGAAACATAATAGAAAAACAAAACACCACTATTTGGTTTTCAAATCAACGAATTTCAGAAAAAATAAAAGCATTTTCAAACACCTCTAACCATAGTCTATTAAATTTAACTTCATTGCTGCGGGGGAGGAGCGAGAATATTGAAGTCTTTGAGGTGTCCAGAATTCTACATGCACTGTACTTGACATTCGAGTAATAAATTTCAGCAAAATAATCGCAAGTACTGAAGGACCAAACCGCATGGTAATCATTACAGTATAAACAACTGCTGAAAGGGTTTACATTGCATTCATTAAAGTGATTGTATATCCTCTCACTGGCAAGCAAATATCCTGTTCTCGCTGCCTCTTTCGTGCTTCTCCCATTCAAAATGGCGTCTTTTTAAATCACCGATTCGATCCCTGAAAAGGGTGCCCCAATTGCCTCATCCTCGGCTTTTTCTCTTTCAATCCGAATTTTTCGTAATCCTCTTTCATTTGGACTTTCTCGCATTCGCACGACCTTGAATTCCGCGGTCGTTGCCCGCCGTGGGAATTCCTTGTGTCCCTGCACGAATCTCATTCTCCAACTTTTACTTTTTCCCTTCTCTTCGGTGCCGAAACGTACGACTTATGCGAAAATTCTCAGGTGCTATACTTGATGCTCAGTTTAGATGCCATCGCGCTTTTGTTGGCCGTACTACATCTGGATTAATAGAATATCTTTCAATTGTCTTTTCGTATAATACAAATAAATATGTCATTCATTTACAACTGTCTCTGTTTTGCTCATGGCTGTGATAATATAAAAGCTACTGAGGTATGATTAATGCTCATTAAAAGGAATGAATGATCGAATTTTATGATATAATCAATTGCATTAGCTGCCGCTGTGTGCAACTCCATAACGATAAGGAGGAAAGAATAATTTCGACAAAGTTCCGAAAAATAATTTATGTACAATATATATTTTGTATATACATACATCCTTCTTCCTCACCGCAGTTTATATTTTTCTCTCCAAATTAAAAATGGGATATATATAGGATCATCGTACTTCTTTGGATATATCAAACTCTCAACGTTCTAGCTCAATGAAAAGGACAAGGGCAAATTACCTCACTCCTCATCTCAAAATTTATGCCCCAAAGCAAATAGCTATGAATTCAGAGAATTCATTATGGACTTCCGTCGAAAGCAACGTCTTCAGAGTATCACTGACTAGGATAATGTGAGCATCGCATGCAATGGTATAACATCACTTTGGCACGCAAGTCTTTTATTTTATCAAATATTGGACTGCTCCGACAAAAGGTTTGCCATCCTTGGTGTAGGATGACAAAAGATTCTCATAGTGAAGTGACAGAGGAGAATGGTTCTGATTTAAGTCCTCCAATCAGAGTTACATCCAGATGAGGGCACTTGTGTGAACATTCGCAATGGTTTAAGTTGACTCGACATATTTTCTTACGAAATTTAGTATAAGGAAGAAATAATAAGAGAATTCACCAGATAAATACTATTTACTTATCTGCGATCTAGGGTCCATGATCTTTAGTTTATTTCTAATCCATACTTCAAATTCAGGGGGCCAAGCGAAGGACTAACTAACGGTTAGTGTTGATTTTAAAGGGATTCCTGTTCGAAAAGGCTTAAATCTTTCATTAGTTAGATCAGGAAATCGACAATGGATTTCCATAACACTTGGACTCTTTGATGGTTAAATAATAATAAAAATTAAATATTATTCTTCCGGTGTTTATGAATTTAACAGTATGATAATCCATATAATTATTTTTTCATAAATTTCGAAGTTTATAGAATATTTCCTATATTTTCTATATTTAATGAAATGATCGTCAATGCAGCGACGAATTCACATACAGATGTATGTAAACTGGAATAGCTCGGAGCTCCTGTTGTAGCAACCAAACTTTTGTTGATAGCAACGTAAATACATAGTGAACATACTTCGTAAACTTTAAGAAAGGCGATATACACATAAAATATTTCGTGATTTCGAATCAAAAGCGGAAACTCGACGATAAAAATAATAATTTATTTCACACTTCCTTTCTGGTGGAATAATTGTAGTAGAAACCTTGTAAAAATCAACTTCTACTTATTTATTAGCTCGATGTCAGTAGTTTCTGTAATATAAGCAGAGCTTTGTTCTTCGGTGCAATTTAATTAGAGAGATGGCCATTCGAAATTGGGAGAGGATCTTCCATCACTGACGTATATTTAGGTCAGTTATAGCACGCTATCCAAGCAGTAACGTAGAGATAATAAAAACATAGCGAGATCATTGACGACAAGGATAAAAACTACGGAAAATATTACTACACCAGACAACGAGCGCACGCGATCTTGGATAACAGATGGAGATGGCAGAGCACTTAATTGATTCCAGTTTCACGTGGCCTTCTCCCAAGTTGAAGAGCACACTTCCTTACTGGTGTCTTTGCTTCCAAAGGAAAAGCGGACCTTTTAAGTTCAAAACTTCTCGTTCTCGTTTTAAAGTAGCTCGACAGTGCAGGTGAAATCTAAGATCGCTCCTTGTTCCCAGAGACAAGGTCTCCAGAGTGATGGTGGGATACTCTGGAACTACACTGAAGTCACCTATCTCTAAAGCGATACGATAAACTTCTGCAAGCACTGAAGAATTCTCTATTGGGTACAGAATATATGAGAGATTGCGAGGTCAGGAAGCAGCAATTTGGACGCCCAATCCATGTTTCTCTTATACTATTTTTCTCTTTCTAAATTAAACTAGCCGGTCGTCACTCTCCGTGCTACATCGATTTGAAAATACTTAATTCTTATCGTTAAAATAAATTGCAAATAATATTGGCCCAAAATTGGAACGTTGTGGAACTCCTATTTAAGTTTAAGCCCATTCGGAGAATGATTTTAATAGGTTAACGTTTGACGACGATCATGGTAAGAAAACCAATAGGGTGGGATGAAATTTATTAACTAAGTTTGTTTACCAAGGAAACTGTCAATTTGATCCGAAGCCAATCTTAGATGACCGTAGTTTACTCTTATAAGGTACGAGAACCAGTGAAATGAGGAAGAAATTTGGTAAATCAGTTTGTTTATAAAAAAACTCACCCAATATGATCCAAAGCCCGCCATGATGATTGTAACTTGACTAAGCCCCACTGCACGGCGAATGTCACGGGTAATTTTAAAAAAATGTCGCGCTTTTATTCCGAGTTGTCGGGGATAAGACAGAAAGTAAGAAAAGACTAGCTTGCGCATTTGTGTCTAACCTAGTTTGGAGAGGACCGATGATTTGCAAGTTTACTGATCAGTGTAATGGATATAATCTTGTAGGGGAATCTTTCAGATATGAGAGGGTATATAAGGGTGTCCCAAAAGTCATGGACCAAACGAAACACAGAGGAGTGCAATTCATCTTGGTGTCCGATCTTCTTTTGTTTTCGAGTTACGGATTTGTTTCGTATTTTCTGAGAAAACCATGACTTCCCAGTCATTTGTGGTCATGGTGACGTAATTATTTGAGATGCATTGTTGAACTTATTCTCTAAAAATGCTAAATAGCTGTTGTAACTGACTAAAAAATAGCTTTTAGCCTTACTTGTACCGTTTAGCCAAAATAAAATTTCAAATTCTTAAATTCTCAAAATTCCGAACTACGACAAAATCTTTGAGGGCAATTTAAAAAAAAATCCATAATAAAATAATTTTTGCCACGTATCTTAAAAACTTTTTCAGTGCATCAGCTATTTACCGCGTACATTTTGTTGGGTTATCTTTACGGCATCATACCTAAAATTTGATTCGAAACATAGTAAGTCGATGATTCCCAGTTCTAACAAACCAGTCAAAGCCTCTTCAAACCTTAAATTAGAGTCAATAATGTGTTTAATTATCGAAACAAGAATGCGTTTTACCATTTGAAATGGCTGTGGCACTCTTCGGCGGTAAGTTAATATACCCCCTTCCCTCGTCACTTGCTTTAATCAACAACAATACCCTTCGAGAGTACTACAATGCACGGACTATCGTTGGGAGCTGCGGCGTAAGTAAGTTTTCGCAACAATGCTCCCAACACCCAACAATGGTTAGACGAATACCACATAAGGTAACTGCATTATCGAAATTTAAGTAAGCTGGTATTTTCGTAATAAAGCACCTCAACTCTCAAATAAGTCGAGACGTTTAAAGAAGAAAGCGAACTTTATTGGAGCCAATTGCCCTCGGCGGATACATAACTTGGATCGTAACCTCTCCTTAACGAATGTTACCGTAACATGTAACCCATCGCAATTTCCTCCTTCCATTCTTCTTTTAACGGCGACGCTAAAAATAACGCATAAAAAAGCACTTCCGCGACCCTTTCTTAAGTGGTCCCGCGAGACTATTTATAAATTTACCGCACGCGCGCCCTCAGGAAAATTAATCCCACCGAAAGAAGCTCTCCAGAAGATTATCCAACCGACTACACAACACTTCCAGAGTTTCCCTTAGAAACCCGCACATGGCCCCGTCTCCTTTAAAACATATCTCGGAGAAGTAAAGCGATTACAGCGCCTCTGGTGAGCTTCGCTACACTCGCTGCCCCTCTTTTTTCCGAAAATTGAAAAGATAACGCGGCAATAACGCGCGCAGAACGAATAAAACACATAATGCGGTCGGAAAATGAAAATGGAGTCTGAGATACAGTCTATAGACTCAGATATTCCATAAACCGGCAGAGAAAGTAACCGCAGAGGCTCCGTGCAAACTTGTTAAAATTGCATGAGAGAGGAATCAGTACGAGCTAAGGGAATCGAGTGCGCCAGTGAAGACGTTGCTCACCGTTACTAAGGTAAATAAAACTCTCGTAAACATAGCCAAATTTTCTTAATCGTTCGCAGAGGATTGTTAAGTGTCACCGCAGAAAATTAAGCCAATAAATAATTGATTATTGGATTTTGGGGGCCTTTCAAAATGTTTATAAACCTAAGATAGAAATAAAAATTTGTTGTATGGTTTACTTACTGTTAAAAGTTTGATTATAGCAGAGATATCTAATTGTTTTAATCAATAAAAAGCGCTTTTCCTGAAAATCGATTTAACGTTCTTGTTTATTTACTGAAATCGTGTATGTTTATGGCTTTCATAGAACTACTAGAATTACATATAAATTTCGCACATGCTCTTTATAGTGGTGGTAAATTAATAAGTAAATTATGAATAATTGAATTGTAAATTATTGCATTTTGTAGTGTGTTGTAGTTAGTTGGAGAGGTTAGTAGAACCGATACATGTTTTTTAATTGTTTGAATTGTTAAGACAGACCTTTGTAATATTGTTTGAGGTAGTTGTTGGAAGTTTTGTAAGTTAATGTCGTCCCCTACCAAAAATCTATATGCGGAAGATATTTATAATAACTAGATCAAAAGAAATATTTAAGGTAAAATTCCGGAAAAATTCACGGATAATCAAGTTAAAAGTCTTCGCTTGGATGGCACCAAGTCGTTTCAATTATTTTATACTCGGTATGTTGATAGATGAGACTGCATCGCTTCGTAAAGGGTAAATAGATATTACTTAAGGCTAAATAGATATTACATTTTCTGCTCCAACAGAGTCAGATATACATTCTAAAATGTCTACGTAAATATGCTTTCAATATTCAATTAACCGATAATAACCAAACGGCTAAACATTACCTGAATAAAGAAATTATTCTTTTAGGGTTCAAAATTTATTTACGCATTAAGTCAATAACTAACTTTGCCTTGAAGAAAATACCGTTTTGTGATAGAGAAATGTCTGAAGAACTTAATAAAACCATGTAAGCGATAGGAAATTTCACAGCTTAAGGGAGAGGAGCATCTCCCATTTCCAAAAGACGTTATCAGAGAAACATCAATAAAATCCTTACTTCCGGAAAGATTTGATTTGTCAACTACGAAGAAAGCTCTGAAAAAAGGAAGTAATCAAGTGAGATCGGATATTTTAGACGAGTGCAAGGAGCAGAATGGGTAAAGTAAGATGAGAATAAGGGGAAAACACGAAGAAGCTCTAGGGAAGGGAAGAGGGTTTTTAGTGAAGAAAGGAAGCAGAGACAGAGGATGGACAAGTCAAAGGATTCCTGAGGAATGTAACTGAGCGTTTGATGCAAAGGAAAAAGCTGAAAAGCGCCAAAGAAAAGGGTGTTCGGTGATATAAAAGAAAAGTAATCCGAGAATGGTGAAATTGGAAATACGAAGCGAATTTTACGTCACAATTACTTAGCTAAAAAAATTAAAATGTGAGGGAACATCTCTAACTAGAAAGCCACAACGAAACAAGGATAAAAGCTTTATATATTTCCACAGTTTTATTTAAATGGTCGAAATAGCGAATACATCGAAATTTATGTTCTGATTATGCAGAAGGGAAACCCTCCCAAATTAAAAATAGAGAAGTAGAATTTACCACTGCTTTTCCCGATTGAGACTGGTTTACTTCTCCAAGTTTATACTAGCTCTGATAAAACTGAGCAACCATGATATATGCGATTGGCACAGTTTTGCAATATCTAGACGTTGGCTCTTAGAAACAAGACTTCCGGTTATAATTGACCCCACGAACGATCAGAATGGCTTCTTTTGACCTCAAACCCGCTTCTGGTCTTCTGCAGAAGTGAAAAGCCCCTTTTGATAACCTATTCGGAGAGCCTTCTATCTCATAAGCCATAAAGCCACACATGTATTCCATCAGCAATAAAAGTCCTCTCCCCTTATTTTAATTTTCTTATCAAATCCACAAAGTAAGGTACACTATCATGTCCATCCGCCTGACTCTTTAGCCTTTTAATGCTCCAAAAAATAACTGCCGAGTAGAAAATCATAAACGATATTCACTTAATTAAGTCATACGTCTATACTTAATAAGCGCCTTCGTTGAGAGGAAAAGAGAGCGGTCAAGAGATGTGGATGGCTTATCATTCCTAGCGGAGACTTCAACGCGAGGATATGAAGATCTGAAGTATGTGAGGAACTCTATGGGCGCGGAGTGGATAGGGTGAAAAATTATTAAAAAGATATCAGTAATATAGCAGTTGTCATAAAAGATGAGCATCTCTACGAAATATTTAACTCAACAATGAGTTCCAATCAATACAATAGCATCGGCTAAGGACGCGATCGTGCAACATGTAAAGGTCAGAAGTTAAACATAAAGAAGCAATTGGCTGAGAACATGGCATTATTGTTGCAGAGTTTATGAAAACAGTGCATTGATAAGAATGAATAATGTTCATGAGGATGAAGGACAAACCGATAGGCAGAATCAGAGAAAATGAGCAATCCAGAGACAATGGGACTTCTGCAGTGACCGTTAACATGACCGTTTAAACAACGCTTCCAGCTATAGCATGTATTTTAAGGGGTATAGGACAATTCGCCGCTGTCGTAATTCCGCGCATATTATGTATTATCAACTTATTATTGAATACAGCTCGATATGGAATTTATATAGAATTGTAAGCACCTTATGGTCAACAAATAATTACTTTGCTCTAACCTTATCCAACCAAAGTAGAGACCCTTCCTTTTTCAAAAAAAGAACACCCACCAACGGAATCATTATGGCTTCAAATGAAAGACTTAGTGATTACCCGCAATATTTCCAAAATATTAAGGAAAATTACTAAATCTCTTCTTTGATACCATGGCTTTCCACCAAGCCACGTCTTCGCATATTGACTTCAAGTACCACAAGGTGCACATCTTCACTTGGCTAAGTTTATATGATTTTAACGCCTGAATTAAACACAGTGGCCAACGACTTCCCACTTTCCCAAACCGCTGTAAGCGTTCGCGTCCAGCGATGCGTGCTTTTCAAGTGTGCACCATCTGGCGGAAGGCAGTGTCTGCCACGCTTGGTCACCACGTCCAGACAGCAGGAAACGACACCGGAGAGGACAGTTAGGAGGGCGTTGGGTATCCAACCAAAGGATTACCTCGCATACGAAATGCACCGCAGACGCTTTACGACATGGAAACTCTGTCGAACCGCGTGTAAGACCCCTCCCCAAGCGTGCCTTCGAAGAGGGGTCCCTTTGAAAGCACGCGTGCTCGCCGGGAATAAGTACGAGAGGCCTTTTCATACAGAGGAACGTGGGAGTGACTGCGAAATCGGTTTCATAAAGATGCCATCGACAGTGTAGATGGGGTGAAAACGATTCAATTGTCTTCTGCAGAGAGTAAACACGAGGCATTCATACTTTTCCGAAATATCACTAGTTGGTGAATATTGCTTTACCTTTTCGTCTTCATATCCATGAACTGATCAACAAAGAAAAGATAAGAAAATAGATGGGCCGAATATAAGACGAAGATGTCCAACGCGAAGTGAAGCGAGAAAGATATGAGGAGAAAATTGATAAATCGACATGGAGAGCAATATCAAATAGATAGCGAATCCATAATGATGGCCAACAAAGCAATTACCCCTTTCCTAAGAAATAAAGTTACGCGAAATATGGATTCTAATTTCAAATAAAGCAGCCGGCAGGAGTGTGACTTACCAACTCTATGACCCACGATAATTAGTTTTATGAAGACAAACAATACGCACTGACACTTAAACAAGTTTTTTTTACCATTCGCAAGGTTTATATGCATCAATATTCCCTATTCAATGTAATTTCTTTCGTTTCTTGGTAGCTTACCCTACCCTTTATCTCATACAATATCCTTTGCTTTCTCAACATTTTCCCTTTCATTATTTTCTTTAGCAGTCTCTCTCCTCTCAATATAATCTCTAGCACCTCCATGTCTGTTTTCCTATCCACCCAACTTATTTTTTTCCATTCTACGCCACCCTCAAATCTCGAAGGTCTCCACAAACTTTTAATTCCCACTTTTATTGAGGCCCAAAAATCACACCCGTGTAGCACTCTTTATCAAGGACTTTACCAACTTTTTCTCGATTCATTAAAAGAGATCTCCTATAAAATAACTTTTCAACTTTGTATCACTAGACAAAAGTTTTTTCTCGAAATGAAATTTTTATGTTTCTATTCAAACGATATTGACTCTGTTTTCGATGACATTGCGCCGCCCTGGTTATTTCCGTCTATAAAGTATAGCATCCATATTTAGTTCATTTATTTATTTGAAATATACCGGTTAATTCAGCAATATATCAGTCTTTAATAGTACTGTTTTATTATAAGGTGTGTAGACAGAAAACAATGCGTAGACCGCGAAAGGAATAAGCAGTGTTTTTTAGAACCTGCTTACGAGGATTCTTCGAGACCACCACTTGAGTCCTCCAAAGTAACAAAGGCGACGGCATAATGAACTTAAGTTTATTCACCTCGACTCATCTAAACTGCCACCACAAACTGTTCTCTCTTATAACCCACCTCTAAAGGCTGCCATTAAGTTAGAAATTAAGTATCAACCTACGACAACACCTCAATACGGATCGATCTTCATTAAAATATCCAAGAGTTGGCTGCTGCCAAGAGATCAGCTTCGTTAGCTCTCATGAAACATTCAAAAACGAAGCGGCATAAATGAATGCTTGATGGACTCTCACGGGACCCTTTTTAAGGAATTCATCATCGCTGGGAACGCACCGCCTAAACAACTTCCTGGACGAAACCACCGGAGCTGAAGAGTCAATCCCAAGTCCATGACTTGTATCGCTAGAATATCTATATATTGCTTGACCATGGACGACTGTATTCTTCTATTATATGTAATGTCCAACCACTGCCATCAGATTTGTAATCTACTTGTAGTGTCAATGTAATAAGAATAATAATAATATAGTTCCCAATGTTATGGTATAACTCGCTTCTCCTATGGGAGTCATTATAAACCCAAATGGAGTAGGTTCCCGATCATCCGGGTCCTTCTGCATATAAAAAATCAAATAAACTTTTCCTAACGTAAATATCATGCCGTATTAAAATATACCACAAAATTTTCACCTAAGATACGATACCTATTTTTAGCATCTGTCAGTTGAATATAAAATCCGACGGCCAGTTGAAACCGAATCCATCTAACATTAGCTAAAAAGAACTAGAAGAGGGGAATGAGGCTTACTAGGCAAGATGAGGAGTGAGGTAATTCGATTTAGTTGCTTTCCTCACCTAGAGCATGCAATAAGTGGAACAAGTCAACGTTGGTGAAGACTCTAGGAGCAACACTAGGGGATACCTTGATCAATGCCATTATTCAGCACCGCAAATACTTCAGTAACTGTCATATCATCACAGACACATAGAGACAAAATTAAATGAAAAATGCATTTTTATCTATTCTGAGCCAAAAGAATAAGGAAAATATTACGGAAGAAAATTTCCAACTGCTGTTTCCTTTTAATTATTTGCGTATAATTATGCAGATCAGCAAACTCTAAACACATTCCAGTTGAGGGTATGAGGAAAGAAAAGAATGTGATGATAAGAATTAAAGCCAAAGTATAATTAAACACTAATCAACAACATCATAATCAGACGACTACAACGCTGATGAGAATTATGCTGCTAAGGAAGAAAGGATGTTTATCTTTAGAATTGACCATATCATTCAGAATTTCATAGGAATGCATTAGATAATACATACATTAGGAATGTATTCTTTCTCGATTGGGCGTATACTTCAAGAATTATTTTCCCGCCATAGGCCGCACAGGGACCGTAAATCAGGCCGCGTGCGGTCTGTTGGACGCATTGGATCTACACCAATCCAAACGCATCGATCCTCAACATCTTTGGATCGGCGAACGCAGCCCACATTACGTGCCGGAATCCCTCAGCCATCTGCAGACCATCTTTAGGGGCCGCAGATCTTACCATCGAGGAACGTATGCCGTTCACACACTGCAATGGAATGAGGCTTCCAACATGGTCATTCGCGCACGGCGGAAAAGGAAGGAATGCGTGCGTTTAGGATTCGCGTCACGCGCGCGATTGAGCCTCTGAAAGCGGAGGGTCGTTGAGGGAGGCCTAAAACGATTTCGGCTGGCGAAACAAAAGGATTCAGCAGAGCGTCTCAAGTGCAGAATCTTAAAGTGCCTTCCGAGGGTAAAATGAGTAGAGGCAGACCTGCCGGTGTGCTCTGAAAGAACACTTGGCCAACTACGAAATTTATCATCGCGTCAGTAATAATGATTTAATATACATATTCCCAGAAAAAGGCATTCACTATAATTATATACTTTGCACGCCTACGCGAACACTCATTCTTCATTAGAATAGATGAAAAAATGTTCTTTAAAATCATCATCATTTGTAATATCTCCCTCGCCTTCAGTATTTACCCACAGCTCAAATTTTTCTGTTTTTAAGCAAATGTTGAAGCCTTCCATCGAGGAATGGAAGTGAAAATAACTTCGTCAAGTTCAGAGTACGTATGAACTTAACAAAAACTATTCTGTTTTCCGTTCCTTTATTGGTTTTGTGAGTGTCGTATTGGTATTATTTCTCTATATTTAGCCAAATTGATTTTATTTTGTTTTAATAGCTCGCATTCATCACACAATGAGCTCAAAGGTTAGGTGGAAAAGAGACTATTTTGGCCTAAACTCACCAAATAATTGTAATAATAATAATTCTCTACAACTCAAGAGACGACAATTTCCGAAAAAGTCCCTTATCAAGATGAGGGCGGAAACAACAGCAGTTAACAGAAGGAAATAAAAGGGTGCTGAAGAGATAAGGATGTAATGGGATTAATCACGCAATGGAGAGACTTCAACGCTCTGGAAGAACCGTTTTGATACCGCACGCCTTCTTTCGGAGCTCTTCTTTTGAATAAATGAATGAATAAAGAGAAGCGGTAGTATAAATGCCGATTAATGCTTGAATTCATCACTAAAGGCAACTCTGAAAGTAACTAACAATTCGACAATCATAAACAATATTGCTACCAAAAATAATATCAGGATTAAAATAGCAATATTTCGCTTACACGGAAAAATGCCATATTAGATAAAATGAAACGTAACAGTATACAAGAAAAAGGAAATGAAAATATTCGGACAAAACCTAGAATCGAACCCAGATCTTCTTCTGGAGGAGAAAGGAGTAGGATTTCAAAAAAATGCAATTAAATCTATTCAAATTAAAACTCAACTACGTCATATCATAAACACTTTCGTGACATTAACAAGTGTACCAACCAACTCGCCTTTGGTTTCTTACGTTATTCATGATAAACTTAATAGGGAAGTAGGTGAATGGTTACTTAAATTACAATCTCATAAACGTTCGTGTTATTGGAGGATCTTGAGGCATTGTACAAGCTTTTAAACGTTATCGTGCACACATTTTTATTATAATAAATAACTTTACACAACTGCTGTCTTTCTACGCACGTTCAATAGCTTTCAAATCAAAATTAACGAATGAGTCGGTCAGAAATTTTGTACAGAGACGTTTCTAAGATCGCAAAGTCTGCTTTCCTCAGTAATGCCGCCAATCTTCAAACATGGGTACTTATCGATCCGACTTCAAAGGAAATATTTCGATAAACGATAACGTAGCAATTCAAATAGATCTCTGCACATTCCAAGAGAAAAATAATTAAGAGAAACAAAGAAAATTAACAAAAATAGAGCGGAAACCATTCGGAAATGGAGAAATCCGCTACATCACAAAGGAGGGAAAAGATGGAAAAAATAAAAAGCACAGAGTTCTGGTTGAAAGGAGATTTGGATTTCTGTTTTTCATTCTTCCTACGCCGCAACACTTTCAATTTTGAGCAAACAAAAGCAAAAGAAGTACGATCTTTTCGAGTTTCGAGTCGCGCTCACGTAATCTGAATTTTTTTCGCTCTCACGGAAAAATAACTTAATAAAGGCACTTCTACAAACAAGAGTTCGCACGGACATTTCCCCTTCGCTTCGAAAGAAAAGTGTTTTTCCTGAAAAATGCAGTTTTCACAACTAAAGCGAGCCGCTTGCACAGCTGACATCCAGGAAGTCTTACTACGCCTTTAATCTTCCGACTTCTCCCGGCGAATCGCAGAAAAATTATGCAGCAATAGTGTGCGCGATCTTCAAGCACACTTCCGTAAAAAAAAATCCACGGGCGACTTCTTATAGACAGAGGTGAGAACTTCGTTTTTGAGGATACGTATCTTATATACAGGCATACAAACCGTGGGTTACCATTGAAAGATTGAAATCTACATCGATATCCTACCTTTTCCTGGCAGGGGGGGTACATACCGGGCGTTAAAATTGGCGCCCGGTGAATTGGTCCGGGGGGAATTCGTATGCCATGAATTGATCTCCCGACAGATTGGTTTGATTGACTGATTGGGAACAGATCCCCCGTGCTGATGTAGTACTACCAACCCAACCCCCCCCCCTCCGGTTAATTTACTTATAACATTAACCAATAATCAGAGGGCGTGTAGATTAACATAAGACTGAATAACAGTAGTACAACATCAGCGCGGGGGATCAATTCCCCGTGTACCAATCTGTCGGGAGATCAATTCCCCGCGTACGAATTCCCCGTGTACGAATTCTCCGCGTACGAATTCCCCCGGATCAATTCACCGGCCACGGTTTAAATTACATTCTTAGTCTTTTATTATTCCAAATTTATATACGTTTCAAATCCAATGCTGCAAACAATTAGTGTTACAAGTGTCGATCCTCCATCTATACAAAGCTAGAGGACACCTGATTTGAGGTGTTATATTTTAACTGCATCAGCAATGGGATATCGAAGATCTGCTACTTTATCTAATTCTGCTATTACTGTAAATTTCAGACTTGATCAATCTCAATTATGACACTCAACGGCCTCACACCGACTTCTCGCTAACAATTGCTACTTAACAAACTCTCCTCAGCAATTGCTTGCCAGAGATTGCACGCCAACAGGAACTTGCCAACAATTGCTCGCCGGAAGTGAGTAATAGCCTACAAATATTTTCTCACAATACAGGACTTCGAAAAATATGTTATCGGTAAAAAGCCTTTATTTTATCAAACCTGACGCTCTTCCGACTGAAGATCAGTATCTGATATGTGGATAGAAAAAGACGTATATTCAAGTTTTGGTTAATTTTCCGATGCAGGAAATTTACTGACTAAAGATAATTATCACATGTCTCCAAGAAAAAACCCGAAATAGCTTTTTCGCTTTAAATGTGACGCCAATTACAGATAGTGAATTCACACTAAAAATAAACAACTAAATAAACTTCCTCCCTTCAGGTTTGCTGACGATTATAAGAGCTGAAATTCATTTTACAGCACAAAATTGCTAAAACTTATCGGCAAATGTAAGAATATGATGGCAAAGGTAAATAGAAGAGAAGTGGATGGCTGGACCAGATGGAATCCATAAAGGAAATGTGTGCCAATGGATTGGGGTGAGGAAGCCATTGCGGCTGTTAAGAAGGCCGACTGGAATCTCATGCAGGAGATATTTCATGTCATCCGGAGTCCTTGAAAGGTGCGGAATTACCCATTCATAGGGAGCTGAGGAATATCCATGGAGGCTCACTAAGAAATCTCATTTTACTAACGATGGTCCATTACCTGAAGAATAACATTATTAATGAGCATTTCACATTTTATTGACAGCATGCGCTCCATTCCCCGTGGATATTCCCGTAAGGAGCAGTGTTGCCAAATGAAGCAAAAACTTAATTAACTGATTGGAAAAAATCATTCCTGATTTAGAAAAGAAGAATACATCGTATGTTTCGAAAATTTATACAGGATAACTGAGATGAAATTTATTTTTTTATTTCCTATTCATTCAGCAACCATATGCGAAACAACACAATTATCGTCTTCATCTTTTTGTATGCATTTCTATAATTGTATTTTATTTAATCGAAGACATCAACTGCACGTTATATAGTTTTCGGAAGATTCATTTATCGTTCGGCGCTGACCCTCTATTTTCGATTAAATATGTTTAGAAATAATATAAGAACAAATTGGGAGAAAGAGGAGAAAGGCTGTCTAATATGGATGATTTTTATCGCCGAATACGTTCCTTGATCCCAATAAGCGTAAACTTTATATTTTTAGCACTTTACGCTGCAATAACGCACCTTATTAGCACGCCTTTATTTCGTCACATACTCTAATACATATATAGATAATCTCTTTCGACAAAAATTTCGCCATTCTTGTCCGAGACAATGTGAAAAACGTTCTTTCTTTGAAAAGGGAGTTGGGGAAGACTTGAGCAAGAATAACAGACACATAGCTGAAGAAGCTGCAGCAAAATATTAGAAGAAAACGTATGGACCACGATCAACGAGAACTCAAGGGTCTCAAAAGATGAAAAATCCAAATTTATAACAGAGGAAGAAAGAATAAAATATTTACTCTAATTCAAAAAGCAATAAAAATACTCATTCAATCTGTTCGCAAAACTCGTTTCATGGTCATTTAATCAAAATCCAATACCCGACGACAAATTAAATTGCGGTGGACGCTCAATATTGAAAACGTTAATTGCCCATGAGTTGCCTTGTTTATGGAAATATAATACCCGTGCATTATATTATTCATTTGGAATCATCGTCGAAAAAAAATTGATCTAATTAATGAAATAACTATCATTATTATTGAAAAGTGTGGATGATGGATAAATACGTTATCTCTACGTAACACTTCATGTTCACAGCAATTTATCTTATAGAATTTATAGGAAACCACGGCTATTAGAAATAAATTTATTTATCCATACAACATTTTTTAAATAATTGCATACACTGAAAATACATAAAGAATTATTTTCGCAGAAAAAAATACTTCCATAATTTCATACAATGATTATAATTAATAGTTAATATAATGCTTAAATATATCATTTTGTAAGAAAATTATTTATTTGAAAATATAAGAGGGTCTTTAAGGATGCAGTCAATAAAGAGATAAAATACTGGTAGGCATTTTAATTATAAATACGTTCATTTGGGAAGTCATACTATCTTCTTTAATTCTCTTTCCTGTAGAAATCATATTTAAGTGTAAAGATCCTTACTTATGGATTACTAAACTGAACTATTACCACCGATTTAAGAAGTTGACTATTTGAACATAATTTCTTCAACGGCAGATATTCCTTGGATGAGAAAACTAAACGGTGCTATCAAATCAGAGCATTGATGACAAAGTAGAAGATTATACAAAATAGCCAACGGAGTCGGAAAAGGCCACAAAGGTCAAGTAAAAGGAAGTCCTTTAAAAGGGATCCGTCAGAGAATTGTACTCCGGGTCGCAGGAGGCGTGGGCAATTGGCAAGAGAAATGATCTCGTTAAGGCCAACCCGGAAAGGACACGACGCAAGCTGACTCCATGACTAGCTGAAGCCGGAGGAAAAGGGAAATTCTACGCCAAAACCATTCGAGATGCTGAAATTATGAAATATAACACAAGCCAAAGTGGTGAATAGCCCTTCGAAGTCAACACTGATCGTTTTGCATTGGAAAAGTGAGAAAAATTCCTCTTTTCGCTTTGCGGAGTTGAATGTTCTCTGAAAAATCACAGGGCAGGAGAGTTTTATTCTTTTTTGAAAGAATAGACATCATAAACGAATAATTTGGCTTACATTTTTAATTTCTAACATTATTTCACGCAAACTTCAAATATTAAAAATGATTTTATTATTTTAGTATTCAATATTTCGAATAAAGTTATATTTTTGTACGATTCGCCGGCGGAATGGTTAGTGTGCTTTGGGTTCGGATCCTGAAATACCGTAAAATTACGGGGAAAAGCATTTGCGATTTGCTTTTAGTTTCTGGGATTTTTCAATCAACCAAACGGAAATAACTGAAGTTTTCTATTTCCGTTAAAGAAATAGCGTTAAAAAGAAAAGACAAAGTAACTGTAATTCCTAAAATACGACACCACTGAAACTATGACAAATGTCAGAGATGAAAAACCAGAGTTAGTGACCATTAGCGTCAATTGACCCTCCGCTTCTACGGAGACTTATGACCTTATTACTGCGTCTTTGAAGTCCTATACTTGTATAATTCCACTTCCGGTTCAACCATTATCATCCTTCTTGTTATTTCACCTAATTGATCCTCATCAATAATGCGTAAAGAAAACTTTAACGCACGGATAAAATCAGTTACAGACACAAATTAGGCATATTCGAATTATATTTTGCCGAATAAAAATATTACTTTTGGTTATGTGAATAATTACAGCACTCATTTCAGGAAAATGTTAAATACATACATGGCATACAATACAAGCTTAAAAGAAAAATTATAATAGATAAAAAATTAGTACTTGGAAAATATTTATGTAATCTTACAACTGCAATAATTTAATTTTCCTGATCTAACTGGATTATGTATGCCATTATTGTAAAAAGAGGATTGAAATTGTAAGAAAATACATTACATTCAAAATGACAATATAATAACGAGATTCAATCTGAATTTACGAATAAAACATCTATAGGATTAAATTAAATGATTCTACTAATTAAATTTTCGAGACCATGGATTTTTTTTATAATACCAGAATTACAATTTCACAGTTATTTTCGGATTAGGACAAAAGATCACTCATTTACCATTTGTCATCTTCATAGCTGTGATAATATGAAAGTTACATATGTGCGAGAGATGCTGAACGCAGTCGTTCGTTTGGGTCTCTACTCTTAGAATGATATGAAAAGAGTTATTCACCAATCTACTATATACTAAATGCGCCCATGTATATGAAGAAAAATGCGCTTTGGATAACAGTTATCGTAGCATTCAACCAGGAAAGACCTTAATCACTAAGCATCGCTCATACTTCGGTATCATTCATATAAATATGGCCGTGAACTAGACAGAGACAAACATTTTCCTTTAGTCAATACCAGAATACATAACGAAAAATGTTCTATTCATCATCAACTATGATGATATATTAGCATATGATTTAGAGCCCACCAATCCAATGAAAACATAATTGCAAATTATCGGTCCGTCGTACAACAAAAGCATAATTGATTTTGCTCACGAGCACAGAGTTGCGTAATAAACAAGTTCCGCTTTCGATGGAATTGTTTTTCGCTCAAAGCAGTCGTTAATATTCCAGCCCGAGTGCTCCCAATGAGAGAAAAACGAATCATGGCAACGGAAAAGTAAACAAAATGAGGCAAACTATTAAAGATAAATAGATACACATAAAAACAAGACCTAATGACGCAAAAACACTTGAGAATCGCGGAGCGTAACCTCATCCAATACGAATGAACAGTCTTCCGTTCGCGGATTCAATGGAATACATAATCGGTTAGTTCAATAGCTACTAAGAAACCGCTTCCCTTTGAAGCCTTTATAAGAAAAGCCTGTTGGTTCACATCGACTGCAATCTATTTTCTTGTCCATTTAAGCTTCCGAAAATGATTAAAAGAAATTTTATGAGGCAATTTACTTTACGACTACGAGTCCTTTTACTACCGTAGGAAAAGTTTAAGGCCGGATACGATTAGGTCAATTTAGATGAGATTGCAAAAATTTAGACAAATTTCGTCGATGACTGATCTTGATGACCATTGCCAAAGAAGAATGCAGTCAATTTAAATGATCTTTCGTAAAAAATTTGCAGTCAAGATATTTTTATAGTAAAACCGATCACGCCAAAAGACATTGTGTGTATTACATCTATGTACATACATACTTATAGTGACTAAAATCATACCTTCCTTAATTTATTTTTGCCGAAGTAATTTTCAAAAGGATCATTATTATGTTACTTGCTGTTCGTGATTATAAAAAGTGAATTATAATAATAGCAACAAAAAGACTATTTCAAGACGAGATTGAGACTTATAGTAATAAAAACAATGAAACCAATAAAATTTAATACAATTATTAGACCAGGTTACTGTATTTTTATAATTTCTTTTTTCTTTCGACGGAATTCTTTTTTTTTCGACGGAATATTGGGCTTTAACAAATGTTCATTTGTGGATTTCCTAGAATTGATTTTCTCTAATTATCGAATTTGGAAATAGACAACTACGAAATCTTGAAAGATCGAAAATTGCGTGTCATATTATTGCTATGTTTGCTAGTCTTTATCCCCAAGGAAAACCCACAAATAAAAAACAAGTAGTTAAGTATGTAAGGAAAGTGTAAGCCAGTCATCGATGTCTCAACACCCCAAAGAAGGACGCTGTAAAAGATGACTGTCCAATGACTTCCTGGACAAGAAAACGATCGTTTAATTTGCGGAGGAAACAGTTTCCTCGTCTCTTACCATGGTACTAACATTCTGAAATTTCTTGTTGATTTCGTTACCCTCATAATACGGGTATCCAAGCGAACAAATTATGCCCCCCCGAGTTAACCCTGACCTCACAGACAATAAGACTTCAATCGGCCAATTAATCCTTCAGAAGGGGAATGGGTTGAACTGGGAATCGATTGAACGCACTTGATGCCGTAGCATGGGCTCTTTGAAGGCTCGTACGTTTCTCAAACCCGCTATACTATAAAATTCATCAATTGGGAACGAGTATCAATAGGTAATGTGAGGTAGTTTGCCATTGCTTTCCAGCTGAAGAATATATCAATCTGTCCTTCTATTTTTCTCAGACTTGCTCATAGTGAGTGATACCAAATAAAGTCACTCATTGAGGTCACTCCATACGGAATGCTATGCAAATTGATATTAGTGGTATCATTGTGCTGGACTAATAGTGCATGAAAGTTTCCCGATTACTGTATTCTCGGTCAACACGAAAATCAAGCGCAAACTAACTCACTCCTCATTTTTACTAGTAAGCCTCATTTCCACTCGAATGCATCTGGTAAATGATGATGAAGGTGTTGAGATTTCAAGGAGCATCCGGGATGCTGAGCAGAAAGAACCAGTGATTCCTAGAGTTATTATTTTCTACAGAGTAAATGACTTACAATATTTTGATGGTTCTCTAGATGTTGTTCACGATCAAGGGTTAGAGGATCAACGACTACTTTATTCTGTTAACAGCTGCACTCTAGCGGTACTTGTTGACTATCCAATTCAACACTTAAGTGCAATATCAGACACTAACGGAGAAGCCATAAAAACAAACCCGACTACTACATCCTAACGAGGGGTAAATTCAAAGAAAATCATCGGTCGCGAGCGGTAAATGTATTTTTTTCCGTCCTTTATCGAGAAAAACCAGATCGATGAGTTATATAAACACGAGACAGTGGCTGGGGTAGCGATGAAAGGACCTTGACGAAACAAAACGCAATCCGAGTGAAGGGAACGGACGTGATTATTCATATCTTTTTTTGTCTGTGGGCGAATGGAGAGAACAACTATATCCGGAATTCGGTGGACGCAAAACGGAAACAAACGGAGGAAGGTCGCGATTTTATTCGGCGAATCGAAACAATTGAAGCCCAGTAGGCGTCGCTCTCTTTCCCAAGGGCGGGATTCGGCGAAATCGAATGCAAAATTCATCGATCGATGGTTTGCCAAAAAAGTATTAGAGAGAGTGAACGGATTGGGCTCAAGGATGGATTCCAACGGGTGGAAAATGGAATGTTTCATTGCGACGCGTTTTCTTTCCTACTCTGGGACGATGCATATCTACGCATCAACCGTGTCGACCCGATGATATGAAACCATTTCTACACGACCATAAGTTAGCCTCCACACGCATAAGCACTGCAGGTCGCTCTGTCCCCAGCCAATCGCTTCTTTTCCTCATAAGTCCAGAATTAACGCTTGCCATCACTGTCTTCCCACAATTAAAAGTCTTCCACTGCAATTCTTCACCACACCAATCTCACCAGTACTGTCTTCAACAGACTAACATGCCTCCAGAAGGGCTGGATTATTTTATCGATTTCAAACAATTTTTCCACATTCTTCAACATGACTGCAGTAGTTTTTCTTCGAATAAATGGCTTTACAATAAGTAAATTTACAGAAATCCTTGCACACAACACATACAAAAACTCTCTCTTATACAACCATCTCTAGCACCTACGAGTTTGTTTTTCTATCAACCAATCTAACTTTTTTCCATTCTACCCCACGCCTACATCCAATACAAGAGCAATCTACGCAGACATCCACAGTAAACAATGAAATAGATCAAACTTCAAATAAAATTAAAATTCATATTAATTTATCACTTTCCGATTTAGGTTAATTGTAGATATTTGGGGATTTCATCATTACTTTCTTTCAGGTAGAAATTTGGAGGGTCTCCGACCTAATCCGAACCCTTAGCTCGCTTTCGCAGGTACTGAGCGCCCGACCCTCCCATTAGGGGGAACCATAAAAAACTGACCACATAGAATACAATTTAAAAAGTTATATAAAATTCAAATGAGCAATAATTTATTATCTTCGTCGTCTCACTCGTCCTAAGAGATATACAAGCGTCTTTGATCGACGTTCTACGATGAAAATTAAGAATTTTCGTGATTTTGCTAGAAATGACCCGTTTACACACGGCAAATTTGCCCCGGGGATGGGTTGGGTTGGGGGGAGGGATTTCTAGCAAAAATCTAGAAATCCTCCCCCCCAACCCAACCCAACCCCCGTTGAGATATTTAAAACACCCGCCTATCTGACTGAGAAACGTTGCCGTGCGTCAACATGTCAATTCTAGTAAAATCACGAAAAATCTTAATTTTCATCGTAGAACATCGATCAAAAGACGCTTGTATATCTCTTTGGACGAGTGAGACGACGAAGATAATAAATTATTGCTCATTTGAATTGTTTATAACTTTTTAAATTGTATTCCACGCGGTCATTTTTTATGGTCACCCTAATGGGAGTGTCGGGCGCTCAGTACCTGCGAAGGCGAGCTAAGGGTCCGGATTAGGACGGAGACCCTCCAAATTTCTAGTTGAAAGAAAGTAATGGTGAAACCCCCAGATATCTACCATTAACCCCGATTTATTCCGAAGGATGGAAATATTACGGTAACACGCGAAACTGTTAGAATAAAGCCAAATAAATTGTCCCTAATGAAAATTCCGTTTCACGAAAGGATTCCGAAACAAAGTAACCAGGAAACCTTTCAAATCAAATTAGCAAGAAATGATCTGAATCAGTTTCAGCTAAAATCGCCCGTTCGGCGGATATTCAGGGCTTTTGTGGTTAATCAATTGAATAAACAGACTGCACGTTTGCTAATTCTCGTCGGCGGGGAAAACTCAGTGAACGAATCATCGACGTGACCTAGTTGGGCTCTCGAACGCTCAAACTATTTGCAAATTTTAATCCCCAGCGCTGCAGTCCGAATTCCAGCAACGCCCCCGCCCTCCCTGCGCAAAAGTGCTTCGTATGCTCTTCCTGGAAGATCGCCGCAAGCATGCCCTGCATTCCATGTCCACACCGTAATCATTCTCTTATAAGCTGTACGAAGATGAATAGGATGCTGAAAGTGAATTTGGAATAGAATGAAGAAAAAGAGAATTACCAAATACATGTTTTTTGTATTCTGTGGATGTGAAAGGTGGAAAATATTAAAGGGGATGTAGAAAAAGGGGAGATCAAAAATATGAATATGAAGGAAAACGTTACTAATCGAATGGTCGAATAAAGAGGGGTATGAGGTCTGCAAAAATGATTCACAATTTGAAAGAAGGAAGAGTAGAAAGGGGAAAATATAGAAGTATTTGGAGAAGATTAAGATGGAGATTAATAAACAGAAAGTTCAACACAAAAGAGATACAAAAAGTATCCAAAATTAAATACCAGTGTGATCCAACCCAATTGCCATAAGTGACATGAGTGACATCCGCAATAAATTCTTTATTGTGGAAATAACCAAGTTTGTTTATCATTTTTAATGTCGTTCCACGAAGTACGGCCAGAGAACTTAGATTTCACAGGTTCACCAATACTATACAACCCATCTTTCGAATGAGCAACCATTTATTCCCTCATCACGAGGGTCTAAAAACTAGAAATAGAAAAGAAGACATAATAAAATTTTTCGGTAATTTTATCATATGTAGCAGTTGAGAGGCGAGAGAAAACAAACTGGATGTCAGAGGGCGCCAAATTATATTTTACCCTTTAATATACGAGACGGAAAGAATAGTTGCATGACAACGCGGATTTGAGAATGTATAATCGCTTCTTGCGAATATGAACTATGTATCTCCAAATTTCTGAAAAACTTAAACACTTACGGAGTTTCTGAGATCCTTTGAAGACAAAATAATGCACATCTCTGGATAAACATTTCAATCGTGATTCGCGGACTATTTTTTCGGCAACTCCAATCGCGGAAAAATCCTAAGTGCGTTGTATAAACGGTTCCATTAAGTATATACATCCATTAATATGCATAAGGTATATTAAGTACTGTTTTGAATACGCTGATAGTATCGGCGCACCTTATGTGAATATAGCAGGCATGGCGCTCGGTGAATTGGTCCTGGGAAAATTCGTACGCGGGGAATTGGTCTCCCGACAGATTGGTACGCGGAGAATCGATCCCCCGCGCTGATGTTGAACTACTGTTATTCAGTCGTATGTTAATCTGCACGCCCTAATTATTGGTTAATGTTATAAATAAATGGATTGCAACATTCTTAGTGGTAATTTAACCCAACCCATGAATTATAAAGTGCTGTTTATCCTTACGCAACAACACAATCGTGGAGAAAACCACTCATTCATTCTCTCGGACCTTAAATGAAATTTAAACAATAGTTTCGCCTTTGTTTATCGTATTTTTATGTAAAAAGGATCATAATTACCACTAAAAATGTTGCCCGCGTACGAATTCCCCCCGGACCAATTCACCGGCCACGAGCAGGCAATACCAAAATGAAAAGGAGTCATTTCTTCCGAACGCTTGGAAAGTAAACGTGAAACGTAAGAGTCGGGATGCAGAAAAACGAGAGTAAATGCAAAGTGGCACCTTTGCTTTCAAACAGTGTCGCAATTGACAGAGCTATCTTTGAAATCACGATTTCTTTATCAACAACTCCGTCAGCCGTGAATGGTGAACCACCTTGGATTACGCAAACGTAATCGTGCGAAATAAAGGGGGATAGAAATAGCAGCTCAATTAAGATGGAGGAAGATGGAATAAAAGAGTCACGTCCCGAGTGGCTGTTGGCAGATCGGGCGGGAATCGTGACTTCGCACGTTCACAACTATGGAAATTCAGCCGAGGATTCCGTGCATTCGATCCCATGCCTCTGAGCCAAACCGATTGACTTCGATGCTAGAAAATCGGGCGAAAGATAATTAACATACATTTCTACGCTTTTTAATTGAGAGAACATGAAATCTTTGGGGTAATTTTAGAATCTTAACATCCTGTGGATTATAACGATTTCAATTCACCATAAAATCATTCAATTATTCACCTTGTCATGTGGGAGGTGTCACGTCAAGCCGAGGATGAGAGACTACTCTTTGAACGTGACGGTTTGCGGTGGAACTCTTTCATAATCACGGAGAAAGTAAACGAACGTAGTTGAGTTCACAGTTAACTAATAGTAAAGTGATAAGACAGGTGTCGATGTTGCTCCTTACTTCGCCAGTTAAATAAAATGCCTCGATATCTGCAAGAGGTAATAAAAAACTAGTTGACACAAAAACACCATTACTATTTTTCTTTGAAAATTGAACGGTGGCGATTAAAAATAATAACAGGTCTGTCAAAGGAAGAATTCACGAAAAATCAGAAAAAGGAATGATAAACTCGGTTCATATCAATAAATATATATTTCATTTTTACAGTTGACTTATTCCCCTATTCAAAGTATTCCAGACCAGAAAATTAAACCATACTTAAATGAGATACGTTCAAAAAAGGTTAATGGTAGATATCTGAGGGTTTCACAGTTACTTTTTTTACAGGTAGAAATTTGGAGGGTCTCCGTCTTAATCCGGACCCTTAGCTCGCCTTCGCAGGTACTGAGCGCCCGACCTTCCCATCATGGGGGACCATAAAAAGCTTGACCGCGTGGAAAACGATTTAAAAAGTTATTAACAATTCAAATGAGCAACAATTTATTATCTTCGTCGTCTCACTCGTCCAAAGAGATATACAAGCGTCTCTTGATCGAAGTTCTACGATGAAAATTGAGATTTTTCGTGATTTTACTAGAAATGACCCGTTGACGCACGGCAACGTTGCCCCGGGGATGGGTTGGGTTGGGGGAGGGATTTCTAGCAAAAATCTAGAAATCCTTTGGACTGATAGACGACGAAGATAATAAATTGTTGCTCATTTGAATTGTTTATAACTTTTTAAATCGTATTTCACGCGGTCAGTTTTTTTATGGTCCCCCCTGATGGGAAGGTCGGGCGCTCAGTACCTGCGAAGGCGAGCTAAGGGTCCGGATTAACCCTCCAAATTTCTACCTGAAAGAAAGTAATGATGAAACTCCAAGATATCTACCATTGACCCTAAAATATTTTAGGAAAGAGTTCCGGAATTGACTTTTATTCTCACTCTTCACTCAAATCCTTCCATCGGATGCTATGGCGCATGAAGACTTCGTCAACGAAGGATACAACGACAAAGCAATAGGTAAGATTCGTCATTTCATACATCTGACGCATCAACAGAAAACAAGCAAATATTAATCAGCCCATTCAATATTGCCTACCGGTCTTCCACAGAAATTCTCTATTGGAATCACTTGCTAGCCAAGTTGATACCACATTTGCGTTCGATGAAAGCGGTGACGATCTCCGGTAGAAAATCCTCAGCTATTGTATCGCAATCATAAAAATCCCTCAGATAACTGCGTAGATTTGAACTGTGAAAAGTTGATAGAATATTACAATCGATTAATATTTTATATAAAAATAAGGATAACCTCCACTTGTATGGTTCATCAGATTCAACATTAATTGCCTACAACGTATTATTCAGTGCCCTTTGGAAGAGCAAATCACAATCTTCGCTTAATCCATTTCATTATTTCAAAACTCAAATCTCATAGAAGCAGTTTTACTTTTATATTGCACGCAATATTCTTTAACCGCGAACTGAAAAAGATAAGATTCTCCAAGTGACAAGTCTGGTAGATTGTTTGAAGCGTACCGATGAAGAAATGATAATTGGGTCCACCTATAGTTTACAGAAATCGCTTCTTTCACTTTTGCTAATGTTGGGAATTTTAACATCTGAGTGACATCTGATTCTTCAAAAACCATTGTAAGCCAGTAAATTATAACAATTAAAAGGCAATTACATTAAAGTGACTCATACATTTTTTATGTCTAAAAGATGAAGGCCTTCTATTCTTTCCATCAGAAGTAAGCATGTCTATGTCTATGTAAGAACCCTGCAAGCCGCCTTTCGGCGTGTGGCAGGGGGTGCAAGCACCTTGACTCTATTTTCCTAACCGGTTGCTTACGCGTATACTTCGCGGAAAAAATGAATTTTTGAAACGATTCGTTCTAGCATCTATTTCCCTAATCTTTCTGGCAGTATCAGAACGGCCCATATAACAGGGGGGTCGCATTATATCGGTTACATCATCTGAGAACGTAATTTCTCTGAACTTATTTAATAAATCTATCCTTTGAATTTTTCTTCTATCTTCTAATGATTCCCATCCCGCGTCCTGTAACATCTGAGTGACACTCGCTGTTTTATCGTAGTAATTCTTTACAAATCGTATCGCCTTTCGTTGTACTTTTTCTAAATCCCTAAGCCTGCACGCGCTCATGACGTTGATAGCTACGAGATGTCGCACATCAAACATCAATACCAATATCTTACAAAATAAAGGAATTCAACATTAATCAAAATATAGCATTCCTTAAAAATAAAACTCTTTCTTCTTAGAGGTGGAACTGGGATGCACCAAGAGGGCAACTCTCCACTGCTTTTCAAATTCCCAGATCCATTCCCACGTCCATGCTGTCAAAGATTTTTCCAAACCAAAGCGAATTCAGCCACGAATTGAACAAGGAGAGAAAATTCCCTTCCGCCTACGCAGTGGCCCATTTCGTTGGAATGCAGAATGAATCACGGATGCACGGTGATTCGAACGACCGCCAACGGCACACTCCATGAATCGCCAAACGATATGAATGTTTAAACAGGTCTATTAAGTCAGGGACTCTCAAACTGAGAGCCATAACGCATCCATGTTACCACCTTCTAGGAATTATTTACCCGAAACTCTTTATTAACCGATTTCATGAAGCTGCATTTTATTAATAAAAATTGGTACGGAATTCTAAATCTCATGTATTCTACTCAACTAGAAGTATATTTCCTGCCCAATATGAGCATCACCCTCAGCACGAACCAACATCAAGGTGATACGTGGGGTAGTCATATAGACAGTGCGTTTGCCTTTGGTGAAAGCGGTCCGGGTTCGATTCCCAGTGGGAGCCAATGTGCTGAATGACCTAAGCGGTCGAAGAACTTTTAACAATACCTACTGCTAGGTGATACATGAATTCACCGCAAACGCCTCGTAGCATATCACGATCTATCTTGTTCATCACTCTCGATCTTTTGGTCCATCCATTTTAGCTCCTAGTGGTAGAACAAGAACACTGCCTTTGAGGTATTCCCAAAAGAAGAATCCAAAAGGAATAAGGTATGGGGTATTTTTGCTATGCAAGGAGAGCAAGATCACCATCTGCAACCAATTCACAGCGGAGGCAATTTCATTCAAAATTGATCACCAGGTTGAATTACAAAAGAGAGCACAACAGAGAGCTTTAGTTGGAAAACCGCTCTTAGTAATGATATGTGACCCGTTACGTATTTACTTGAGAACTGGGGAATAAAGCTAAGGAATCAGTTCTTCCGTTTTCAAAGACTCAAACCCATCTCTGAAAATTTCAAGTAAATAGGTTTGTGTGATGTATATATGCTGACAATGTTTGCCAACAGCTAAATTAAACATAAATGTCGTCTAACAAAAAAACGTTAGGCAACTTTCTATGCAGCTCGTGGTCCCTGGATCGACCTAATGCACCAATAGACTTTTTCATATTGTTATGCAGCCGTTCTAATTAATTTGTTTCAAATTTTGTAATCATAATAATTAATTAAATATTCTCTTCTGTTATATTTTCACTGTACAAACAATGGCGACTCTGCTGTATATGTTAATGCAACAAAATTAATAAATTATCGACTTTCAGAATCGTAGAATAATACATAATAACCTAAAAACACCATGCTTATTTTAAACGCAGGAAAGAAGAAGAGTATAAGAAACGTCATTAGATTCCTTCCACAAAATGTATTCATCGACTGAAATGGCAAAATATCTGAAGAAAAAAACCTGACGATGAATGGAAAAATTCTGCAGATTGTAAAAAGTATCACCTTGACTACAGGCATTGTTGAAGCCTATTACCATGACACTACCTGTGGAAGAAACGTTGGGAATTTAATATTATTATCGGCTACTATAAATTAATACATACTCACTGTAGCACTCAATATGTATATTAATAATTAAATAACGAATACATTAATACTGTAAAAACGACTTTAAATTAGCCGATGCCACGTGATGACACGTAATGGGTTTTGGTTGTCTGATTAAGGCAAACGTAGGTGAGAATTTAAATACATACATATACTTAGACACATATATTACGTAATATTGTTCAAATAAAATAGTAGTTTTAATAGCTAATGGTGGAGAAATATGCCAATAACATTACTTTCACTCTATGTTAGTATTTAAATGCGTCGTCAACAGTCTGTGATACTCTAATGTTAGACCGCTTATAATGTTTATACGCAAATGTTTAAAACTGAATATTACGATGTATTTTACTAGGTCATCGTAAAAAAAACTTAATCAATAATGTTGGCTTTACTATGATTTCCATTTCAACAAAAAATAACATACAATGTCCGATGAATGTGGCCTTACAACCCTTTAAAGAAACGTTTAAGCCTTTGCGACTATTGATTTTAATTCTTTTGGCCTATGAATAATCTTAACGTCATCATTTCACCCGAATAAAGTTCTCACTCCATATTTCCGTTGTGGCTACGAATCAAATTATCGTGGGCATTTCATTTCTATAACATAATAATTCCAAGCTTTAATAACAAGTTGATAGCCTGATTGTGAGTTAAATGTATGAAAATGGAAGGCCAAGAAGTCATTTTACGCAGGCATATTAAGTCTTGTACGATAAAATTTTTCGAGGAAAAACTGGTTGACAATTACTTCCTTAAACAATCTGAGAGAGCGTTTCTCGGAAATTTGCGGAAGGAAAGATTTTCGCAGTGGGAGAGCGCCTTATAGTGGCTCTCCCACGTCGATCTATGATTGCCGATCTAACAATAAGCACACTGTACAGTAACAGCACCGTAAATTCTGGAATATGCGGCAAGTATATGGGATTCGGCGGATGAAACGTGTACTCGCGAACTCGAGAAAGTGCAGCGTAAAGAGGTTCGTTTTGTTAAGAAATGCTATGATAAAAAAGCAAGCTTTACAAAAATGCTCTCAGACGTAGGTTGGGAATCCTTGAAAGAATGGAGATTGGAAGCTAGGCTGCGGTTGCTTAATAAATTCAGGGAAACTACATTTTCGGAAGATACAATCGGTACCCCCTGCTACGTCGGTCGATCCGATAATGACCGTAAGTTAAGAGAAATAGATGCTAGGACGATTCGTTTTAAAAATTCATTCTTTCCACGAACGATACGCGACAATAACCAAATAAAGAAGTAGTTTAGATTCATTTGGTGTTTACACCCCCTGCCACACGCCGAAAGGCGGCTAGTAGGGTATTAATGTAGATGTAAATGCGGTGCTATATTCGCTTCAGAACTATTAGAGGAAGGAAATGGCATTGCAGTAAAAAACGAACTCTAACTTCTGGTTTTTCTTTCTTTACTTCTGGTTGTTCTCTCTACAAAACATTAGAAAATCAAAATGGTAGAAATAGCGTTAATACACCACCTGCTATACCCCATGTTAACCACATTGAAGACCACTTCGCGATGATCCTAAATCGCGCAGCAATATCCCTGAGGTCGACTCGAATTTACCCCAAATCGTTTTCATTATCATTTGGAATTCTTAATAGTAAAATAACTGTAGCGGAAGTTTCCGAAAATAAGAGTGAATTAGCAATATGATGAACATAACAGTGCTGACAATAGAGTCGTTCCTGAAATAAAATCCTAAGAGCACGTAAAACGAAATGGATTCGCATTGTCTATGACTATGTAAGAACCCTGCAAGCCGCCTTTCGGCGTGTGGCAGGGGGTGCAAGCACCTTGACTCTATTTTCCTAAACGGTTGCTTTCGCGTATCCTTCGCGGAAAAAATGAATTTTTGAAGCGATTCGTTCCAGCATCTATTTCCCTAATCTTTCTGGCAGTATCAGAGCGGCCCATATAACAGGGAGGTCGCATTCGGTTGCATCATCTGAGAACGTAATCTCTCTGAACTTATTTAATAAATTTATCCTTTGAATTGGACAAAAACTGCAGTTCAAGTTTCATGTAAGCCATAAATACTTACTTTTATTCAGGGCTTAAGAGTTTCAGTAAACAAAGTGACATTCAGAATGCAAAGGAAGGTAGTATACAATATTAGCCCAACGGTTTTTCGTCCACTCTGCAGGGACAGGTGGACCTCACGAGATGGAAGAGCGGTTTAAATCGTAAAATGCATTCCCCATACGGTAGAAAGGAACAAAAAAGCGTCGAAATATTTATACGGGCATTAATTCCGTGGAGTTGGCAGCAGCGGAGTGGCGCCAATATCTCACTGATGTACCGTTATGTTCAAGTGACCTGAACTCCCCGACCGCAACTCGGAGGCCTTTTTGTTCCCAACGACGAATGCCTCGAACATCGATTGGGAGAAGGAACGCAGCTTCGGTTCCGATTTATTTCGCGGTTCCAATTTTCCGGGAGACAAAGATTATGCAAACATTTCACATCCCGGAAACGCGAGGAAGTTCCTCATAAATGCAAACCAATGCTGACTGCGAGATACGGGACCTTTGGGTCTCATGCTACGCTTTGGAGTTCACAGAGTAATTAAATACAGCATACACTCTAGTATGCAGACTAGTATGCCGCATATACTCTAGTAAGCCGAGGAACCGAATTTTACCGCAAAATCTGGGAAAACTAATTGAATTGACTATAAGCCTATGGGGGATAATGCAGCTTCTACTGCTAAATTTTAAAATAAAATAGATACCAATAAAATTAAAGTAATAGTGGCATCAATTGGTTAATAAGAGAATACTGACAAAGAATTATTAATTTAGAATGTGAGGAATTTACAAGCCGATTTACAGCCACGGCAGACTTTGTTCATAACAGTTAAGTGTCACCTCTATCGAGCATAAGCCGATGGGGGCTTTTTCAGCATAAAAAATTGCTGAAAAACTCAGCTTATGCACGAATTTTTCGAGAAAGGTATTTGTTATAATGTGTGTAAATACATTTATTCACTAGCAAGGTACACTAAAATATATTGATTACATATAATCAATAGAGTTAGCTGTAACTTTGCGGAACTCCATAAAGGAAGGAGAAGAAATAACTTGATCTCAGTTCCACAGAAAAATTCTTTGGAACTGAGACCAAGTTATTTCTTCTCCTTCCTGTATTGATTACATTGATCAGAAGTGCAATGGATTTATTCAGCTTCGGCCACACAACTGATCAGAGTAAATGCGTGGTTCAATTAAGGAAAATGGTACGAATGAGGATACCAGTTTCCCATTTACCGGCTGAGGTGGCGGAGAGGTTAGCCGATGTCGATGTCCCGGGTTCGAATCCCGGCTGGTCGGATTTTTCTGGCGAGAGAATGGTTGTGTTTCTTCGTAAATAGTAATAAATATTGACATGGATGTAATTGGGTTCTTTCTACCTGTTTCCATTAGAGAAGTTATTGTTATTACTTGTACTGCTAGCAGATATTTATACAATCCGGAAATATTTTGCTTATAACAGTGTTAGTTTGAACATTTTATTTTCAGATTCTGCGTATTACCTCACAGTGAACGAAATAAAATAGTTTTTATCACTGTGTAACTAAGTTTTTGAGTTATCTAATAGGAAACAATCCGCTAACAATTCAGTTATATTCGTATAAAAATCAATGGCATTATGCAGGAAAATTTTGAAAAAATCGGCCAAAGATTTATACTTTCAAAACGGATTTCCTTTACGATAATAAATCTAGAAACTCTTGAAATATATATATATATATATATTGATCCCCCAAAAGGGACGTGCCAATTAATTAAGCTACTTCTTCCGATTAAAAGAGTCCCATGATTCACTCCTTCGATCAGACTCATTTATCAACGAACCAGAAATAAATCAAAGAATATAAGAAAAAGGAAAGAAAAATTATTCCTGATTAGGAAGATAATTCGAGAAGAATAAAAAAGCAGGAAAAGGGGCAAAACCCGAAAACAATAGCAAAAGCTGATATTTTACGATTTAATGCTCAAACATGTCAAACTTGGTGATAAATATTTTTGCGGTTCAAAAATTGCGTTCGATTAGAGCAGGAATCACAATATCGCCTATTTGGATACTTAAATCACAACTTAAACATTTCTCGAATGATATTTTACTATAAACAGGGATCAAAATTAATATTGGAGCCAGTAAAGAACGAACGTGATCTCCGAGAGGCATCGACCAAACGTTATAGGGAAGTGATCGCAAAACGGATAATTACTTTTGGTCGTTTTTCCCCGGGCTATTAGATGGGGGTTGGTTGAGCAATGGTTATTATACCCCTTTCCGTACGCATCTGGCGGCTCGCAGCGTATATATCTGAATCTAAAGCTGACTGTATACTTAATGCACGTATGATGGAAAACATTGAAGCATTTTCCTGCTACATCGAAGATAAAACCAGGAGCCATTTATTTCCATTCGCCCATTTCATTAACTACGAGACAACTGACCATCTGCAGTGTCATTACCGATGGCCTAAACCATGATACACACGTAGAAATTCAGGTTTCTTCACAGCTCAATTCAGCGCCACGTGCATTCACAGGGAAGAACTACCTGATTTCAAAAGCTTTCATTGTCTCGTTGGCTGGACCTCCCGCAGATGACTGGGATTCTCAAAGCAATGTGTCCTCACACATTGTGGCCCAGCAGAGGTCAGCGACGGCCATTGAGGCTCGGCGGCAATGTTTATTAGGGTATCCAAAGAACCGTTTGGCCTTTCTCTCTCGCCTTCGAAGGGCTCGTTACCGAAGTTTTGCAAGAGATTCGTAGAAAGGGCTTTTTTGAAGCCATCCCCGAACATGTGTGAAGACTACAAATGTCCATCAGAGAAGGTGTTTTCGTCAATCACTTCTGAGAATAAGGAATACGTTATCAACTCGGTCTCGGTGAACATATTACGCAAGTGCTCCACCACATAGACCTCTGCCATTCAGTACGTTGACCCTTTCTCCTCAGTAACCTCGGTATTCAGGCCCTTTCTCCTCAGTGACCTGCTCATTTCTCCCTTGCAAGCTACGATGGAGCACCTGCTGTTTCCCGCTCTGGTAACCGTAGCTTACTTTTCATTTCGCCTATTTTGGAATTATTTCGTTGGTCGCCTGAACGACTTTTAACATCCTACGAAACAGTTGAGATAAAACAAAAAGTATAGGAGTAATAAACTGATTTTTAACTGGAAATTGGACGTGGACATTTCTAAGAATTTTTTCTTCAATACAAGAATTATCGAACCACTGCGTAATTTCCCTTAGAAATGAAGCAACAGAAGTTTGCGAAAAAGACTTAAAGTAATCCGACTAAAATTAAAATCGATATTGGGTCGTTTTAAAAATATTTTACATTAATTGAAACATGACTTTTGTAGTAGTAGTATTGTTAAAAGTGCTTACACTGCTTAGGTCATTTCGCACATTAAGGGCCGTATTTATAGTCGACTCCTTCCCCTACACCTAACGAACCCCTCATGAGTAAGCTGCCAGGCGAGCGGTACCTATTGGTATTTATGAACGACTCCCCGCAGTCATCTGACGAGGAGACGAACTAGTGATACATTTGGCAACAGCGTTCCCAAAAAACAGTTTCGTTATTCAGTTTTTTTAAATATTCCTTTCCTTCCTTTCTGCTAATTTGTTTTGGTTCAGATGAAATCTTGTATTGATGGCAAAGTTTGAATAGGTACTGTAAATTCTAATAACATTTAAGCTCTGCATGACAGTAAAAATCAGTGTCATGTCTTTCCTCTTCCATTTTCAGCTCTACCTGTATTTATTTTCATGTTTAAACCAAGGTTCTGTTGAGCTCAATGTTCCTATTAATGACATTTACAACAGCCCAAGAAAGGAAATATATATGAATAAAAAATAACTTCAATATACAACAAAACTATTAAATTGATAATAATTTACCAAGAATTTACTAAGGCAGCCGTTGTTGAAACTGCATTACTATAATCAAGATAGAAATGGCAGGTTAACGTTTGTGAGGTTGTAGTTACTTTATTGTATCTGGTATGATATTTCCAAATGTTCTTGAATGTTTAATTTGCGTCCTTTTGGTATTTTTTTTTTTAAAGTGAGGGAAGAGGTGATTATACTTTAGAAGGCTTTTGAAGAAGGACATTTTGTGAAATTTTAAACTTCCCACGAACCGAGTTCTCGTGTTATAGCTTTGACTTTAAAAATTCCCGACACCGATGTATCAGTTAGCGTAACTCAACGTATTAACGCCGGTAATGTCAACTTTAAGTCGATTAAATAAAAAAATCAAGAATAAATATTGCCTCGGTAGCATTCGATGAATGAAGCAGCTGCTTCATCCATTCAATGCTTAACAAGTTTCGGTATCTAGATACCGAAACTTGTTACACAAACAATAGAAATTTCGACGTCATAAGACAATATATAGGAGACTTTTCACCAACTTTCTTCACATTCACAGATAAATCCTATGAATACATTTTCTCACGCACCATTGAATTCAACTGATTCTATCCATGAGATTTATGATTAGAATAGAATATTTTATTCAGAAAAATTGTTTGTTATTATTCTTTTGTTGTATTGTTTTGTTCAAACAATACAATAATGCAATTTAAATAATATCGCCTGCCTGTGAACGGCTTACAAATTAATTTACATGACATTTAAGTTCAAGAAACAGAATTGTAAACATTTGGTACTCTTGAACCAGATATAGGCTCATCAAAGCCTAATATTACAAATTATTTAAAATTTGGAGTATTTCATAAATTAATGATGAAAATTAAAAACAATTTCAAACTTTTCAAGCAAAATAAAGCATGAAGTTTACAAAAACTATCACAAAAAACTACTTATGATTCCAAAAATTGTAAATACTGCATCTACTTATCTATTGCACTTATTATAATATGAAAATCAATATCAAATTCAGCAATTATATAATGATTCACAATGAACATATACCAAGTATGTATTACACAAGACTATAGAAAGCATTATATATATTTATATAAAATCACAAAGTACAACAGCAGATATAAACTTAGATACAATCATTAGCATCCCATAGTTAGAGCAATAAATATACAAAATCAACTCAATACAATTTTGACATATGTCATAGGATGTACTAAGGGATCTGTTATATGTTTTTCAAAATTCAGTACAAAATTTTTAAGCAAATATATTTTGATATCTTTCTTTACGTTAGACATAGCATTTCTTAAGTGTATGTTATTAGGCAAGTCATTAAATAACATAGGTATTATGACATCAAGTCACTTCCTGCCGTACATATATTATAATAACTTGGTGCATTAAACGTTATTCTATCTCTCCCTATCATGCCATGTTTTGTAGCAAACTTTTCCTTGTGCTTACTGGAGAAGTTATTCTCTGTAAGCAGGATGTAAGTGTGTAGGTATTGTAGAGGTTTCACTTTATGATTTATTTCTTCTCTAACTCTAATTTTCGTCACTTTTATCTTGTGAACATTCAGTTTTAATTTGTTATCATGGCACCATTTACTAATGTTATTTAAGTCAGTTTGTAGAGCTCTTTCAGCCTCATTGAAGTATTTGTGAACAGATATTAATACAGCGTCATCAGTAAACAAGTATAATTTACAGCATTTTATAACAGAAAATATATCATTGATATATATTAAAAATAGCAATAGACCTAATACTGACCCTTGTAGCATTCCACTGTAAATATTTACTCTTTCTCCATGGTAGCCATCTGCGTCAAAGGTTACATATCACGACTACGACAACGAAAGACCACAAAGAATCAGCAATCAAGAGTAGGAATCACCCTTGTACAGCATAAATATATCTCTACCAATAAGTATAGTAATTGCCAATAAATTCAACCTCAAGGAAATCAATATTTTACCTAATAAAACTAATAACTTCACATTTCTTAACGACTGCACTAGCTGAGGTTTTAAAACATTCGTTAGATAGTTTTAAATGCATAAGGATAAAATAAATATCTACCGAAAATATTCTGCTGATTTGTACACTAATTTAAAGAAACGTTGAGGATTTGACAGTCCACTATTTAATTTTATTCATCTATTGTTGAATCTAATCGAACGATTCGAACAGATTGACCACCATGTTTGTTGTTTACAAAATTAGTACGCAGTTTTGCCACCACCGGTATACGCCTTAGGGGTTCGCTGGATCACCTACCTCGGTTACCCAGCTTTTCACAGCTTGCGAGTCTCTAAGGGGGTTGCAAGGGGGAGAAAGAGGACTATAAATACCGTTTTTGGCCTTAGGGGACTGCTAGGCGCTGCAGAACTCCTGGAAGTCGACTATAAATACGGCCCTATGTCCCACCGAGAACCGAACACGAACCCTCTAACCAAAGGCAAACGCGCTGTCCACATCACTATATAACCGGGGGCCTCGAAATCTTTACTACTATTAAATGAAGGTCGAAGACGAGCATGTTAAACTCAATTTATCACAAAATACTTAATTTTAAATACTATTCCAGGGAACTTTAGTTGTTGATTTGATTATCATTATGTTTCATTCACATAACATAATTATAGCGTAAATGTCAAAAACTCCATTAAGCGTGAAATTTTAAGAAAACAGTCTTAGTAATTCATTGCGTTTCATGGCAAATTTAAAGAGATTAATACTAAAAAGTATGTAATTGAATATAATTATTTTATCGAGTATTCCGATTAGGTGAAGTTCTCAATTCAAAACAGATAGCGAGTCCCAGTGGCGAAGGGGTTAGCGTGATTGACCGTTAATATAAAGGTCATGGGTTCTAATTCTGATCGGGAGGATTGAACACGCTAAAAAGCATAATCAGAAAAGGAACTTGGATAAAAATGATAATTTTTTTCATCTTCGACGAGGTACATACCTTAGTAAATGCTAATCATGAAGGGCGAAGCTTTGCAAAGAGTAGCAAATTGTTACCAAAAATACGTTTAACTCAGATTTGTATGAGGCGAAATAATATATTTCAAGGCAATTTATTTTTCAAAAGTTTAACTCTGGAAATTTGTGCGTAATTAAACATTATTTTAATTTCCGAGGGAAAATGTTACAGCAAAACCTTTATTGGCGCCCTTTCTTTTAAAATTCGGAAAAATTGGGCGAATGAAAATTCCATACACTGTCGGCCTTCGTTTATGGCGGTTAATCAGCTACACCGCGATAAGTGAATCTCCGCGAATGAGGATTCTTAATTTATAAATAGAATATTTTCGCTGTAGGGGCACAGAAAATCTGTTCGCGACCTAACGACATTTTTTAACATTATTAGAGATTGTAGGCATGAAATAATATCATTTAGTCACCATCACGCTCGTATTCCGCCATTAATAAGATTAATGAGAATTAGACGTTACAAATTTCATAACTTTTTAATGAAAATGGATGTTTGAAAAACCGTGAAGCCGCAAAATTCAAAGTGCGAAGTTGCGAGGGATGACTGCAAACTTATGATTTTCCGCATTTTCATTTATTACTCAAAAACAGGCAATAAAAAGATACAGTTCATAATTCAAAATAAATAACTATAAATAAAATTACTTTGGGAAAAACGAGGGACAGAAAAACTCGAGGTATATCTAAAAAAGGGGAAGTTTAATATGAACGACTTGCATGCATGATATACGGTATATTCAAGATATTCCAAATCCGTACATAGAAATGATGATATAGCCTGTATATATTTTTAATAGGAATTTTATCACAAAGTGTTTCGGAGATCCTTTTACAGAGTACATACGCACTTCGTTTGTGATCAAACGATTTATGTTCTCCGACTGCAGAGGATGTAAATACACCCACGAGAGAGAGGGGGGCGGGAGGAGGAGAGAGAGGGGGCGGGAGGAGGAGAGAGAGGGAAGGAGCTGTTATCTGCGACACTTTGACCCGAACGCGATTTAAATTTCGCCCGGACAAAAGTCTCCATTTATCGCCCGATGCTCATTTGTTTAACATCTGGGAGCAAATAAAAAAAGCTGAGCCAAGAGATTGCAACAGAGGTTCCGAATTCATTCACAGTCCCTCGCGTTTCTTTAAAAAGGAAAATAACGAGATTTTTAAACGTTATCGGATGAAACCTTAAAATTACAGCTCTCTAGGGATTTAAAAGTCCTGCTACCATTTCTTGATGAATGGAATATTTTATACTTGTGAGTCTTTTAGTAAAAAATTGGAGAAAATTTATCTAAAATTTATTGATAATGGTAATAGCTTTTGTAGAATCCCTTTCCTTACTGTTTACATTCATTTATGAGTGTTTCATTCATTTTCCTCATTTCCCTGTAGTTAACCCCACCCCTTACGTCATCCAACAACTTTTGTCTTTGTCTTCCCCTCTTTCCTTTTTACCTTGAATTCTACCCGCAATTACAGTCTTCATCAATCCCTCGTGACTTAAAACAGTGCGACATTTTACAATTAAAACCCGAATAACTTTTAAGAGAAGTCTTCCAAATGATAACTAAATATGTGTTATTAATCAGTAGATGGGTTTTTAATGGATAGGGAACTATATATATGTATACATTTTCCCTAAACATTCTTCATATCTTTTAAACGTTGATTTCATGTCGAATTAGTTTTAGACTTTTATACTTTACACGATTATGAAATGTAATTTAATGCTACATAATTTAATGCAGCATTATTCGCCAAAAATCCATTCTTTTATTCAATTTAACTGGAATTCAGTGATTAGTGTTTATTCATCATATTAACTTTATTGCACATTTTAACCAAATCTTATTTTATTCAACATCTTTATTTTGAAATGATAATAAAGAGACTTTTATTAGACAGTACACCAATTCAATACATAGTGAGCATAAATACATAGGATCGAAATACATCGTTATCATCAAGAACAATGTGGAGAGAGAAGAATTGGGTGCGGGCCAGGGAGCGTAGAATCCCATTCTCCTCGATTGAATCGGTGCTTCGCCATGTGGAGCGGTCAGCAGCTATAATAGGCGAAATCAAAAGAACCGATGCGTTCCGGAGCGGCAGAAGTAGGTTAAAGCGGGGAAATCAGGATGCGAGACCAGCCTCCGAAAACTGCAGCCTAGAAATTTTCCAGGATGGTTTATTTACATGCCGAGGGACCTTCTTCCATCAAGAGGCTATTGAGCCGAACTAGAATGGCGTTTTGCAGATAGATGCACGTGCGCGAATGCAATAATTTGATCACTGGGTTTTTGCAACAAGAATATTTGCATATTTTGGGTGATAAGGATAAGAACGGTCCGTTGAGTATCCTCGCGACACTTTTATCATACGATCGTTAATTTTATTGGTTAATGGTAGTTATAGGGGGTTTTACCGTTAGTTTTTACAGGTAGAAATTTCGAGGGTCACCATCCTAATCCGGACCCTTCCCAGTTCGGGAGCCGCCAAAGCATGGGGGACCATAAAAAAACTGACCGCGTGGAATACGAATTTAAAAGTTATAAACAATGCAAATGAGCAATAATTTATTATCTTCGTTATCTCACTCGTCCTAAAAGATATGCAAGCGTCTTTTGATCGACGTTCTACGATGAAAATTAAGATTTTTCGTGATTTCGCTAGAAATTACCCGTTTACAAACGGCAACGTTGCCGTTGGGATGGGGTAGGGGGGAGGGATTTCTATCAAAAATCTATAAATCCTCCCCCCATCCCAACCCAACCCCCGTTGAAATATTTAAAACACCCGCCTATCTGACTGAACAACGTAGCCGTACGTCAAGGGGTCATTTTTAGTAAAATCACGAAAAATCTTAATTTTCATCGTAGAACGTCGATCAAAAGAGGCTTGTATATCTCTTAGGACGAGTGAGACGACGAAGATCATAATTTGTTGCTCATTTGAATTGTTTATAACTTTTTAAATCGTATTCCACGCGGTCAGTTTATTTACGGTCCCCCATGCTATGGCGGCCGGGCGCTCCCGAGCTGGGAAGCCGAGGTAAGGGTCCGGATTAGGATGGTAACCCTCGAAATTCCTACCTGAAAAAATGTAACGGTATAACCCCCGCATAACTACCATTAACCATTTTATTTACCGAAAAGTAACATAAGCCTTGATATTGATAAAGTTCTCAACATTGGCTAGATAATGCAACACGATTATAAGAATGGATTCACACGTACGCTTCTTATCGAGTTCACATGCCCGTTCAGAGAAGCGACGCCGCATGTTGCAGCTGCAAAACGTTTCCCAACGACATGCAATAAATTATTTCGAAACGCTGAGTGAAAGCGACCTTAGCTAGGCGAATCTAGGAGTCAATGTCAATGTCCTCACTGGTGGGAAAGGAAGACGAGAAATCTCGAACACATGTTCTAGAAGAAGCATCGTTATACGTTTTAACTGGAATGTATGTACTATGGCATAGGACCGAAGGATAAGCCAACATCTTCAAAAGAAACATATTACGTAGGAAAATATCTTCACAGCTCTGTTATGTATGAATTAACCAGAAAAGGTTCGTCATTTAAAAATAGCTCCGCAAGGAATACGCAGTTTTGGTGCATCATTGATGAACTGAGAATTATCAGGTCATACATTAGGATAAGGAAGCATCGGCTGAAGAAGAGTTACAATTTTTTTTGGCTTTTAGATAGAGAATCGAGTTCCTTCCGTCTACTTTTACTTCGGTTATCATTAATAAAGCTGTAAATTTCTAATAATAAAAAAATCAATTATAATAATGTTCATTGATTAATTATAATCCACCATTGAAATAATATTCATAATAATTAAGAATGGTGACGATATTTCACGTTAATAACAACAATTAATTATGATAATAATGTTTATTGATTAAAAATAATCTATAATTGATAAACATTATTTATTATAAAATAAAAAGTAAAAGAGTACAAGTGTCAAATAATGCTCGATGCCAAAAGACGCTGAATTTCAGCGTGAAATAATAATAAACTAAATAGCAGCAGCAGTGGCTGCAAATGCATCTATGGCCATAAGTCATAGATCGAAGAACAAATCAATGCGAAATCCATTAGAGGGTTCATCGTTCCTTCAATGACTTCCCTTTAGCTCTAAACACGCATTTGTTTTTTCTCTCGACTTTTTTATACGCAGCCCACTGTTTCGCCCGGAGGCCGAAATATCACAGGGGGCCATTAAGGGCCGTGATCTTGACCGTGAGATTCCGTCTGTTCCGGTCACAGCGTCCGCTTTTCATGCACACGGGACTCCCTCTGCGAATTGCAAACACGCAGTAACCACATCTCTCAAATGGCTTAACGAACACATGGGAGGACGAATTAGTAAACCAAAATAACACACAGTATTAACAAAGAAGAGGAATGTATATGCACACATCTTTATTGGGGATGTATGGGTAGTAGAAAACGATAGAGAAAACCTAGCAATATTTAGTTCTTCTAGGAACTTATACGAATTAAATCAAACTTTGCAGCATACTAAACCCATACTTAAAGCTAAAAAAATAAAAAATATTAAAACAATGTCGACACCTATGCTTGCATATTAAGTACATAAACCACAATTACACAAACGGAAATGAGATTTGCTTTGGGACGCAAGAAGAAAGGCCCCCCGGATAGGCAAGGGGCCAGCGCGCTCGGCTTCGGTGCAAACAGTCCCGGGTTCGATTCCCGGTGGGAGCCGGTGTGCTGTATTCTTACTAATAACAAACTCTCGCATTTGATAGTTTCCTATTTAGATAGACATTTTTCTAATTAATAGATTCTATTAATGCTATTAATTTATTTTAAGATACTGTTTTCGATATAAGAAACATTGATTAATATGATAGAAAAACAAATAATTCTTTATCGACCAATGGTCGAAAATGATGGATGAGAAATTCGCTGAATAGATTAACTTGACCCATTAGATTACATGAACGATACCGATTTCATGTATGTAGGAAAAAATCCTTTCAATTTTTCACCCATTTAAATCATTTTTGAATTACTGAATGTGATTTTACGAAATGGAATAAAATTTCCAAATTTGAATCTTTGCATCACACAGCCTTGACTACGCAACTACGTTTCGCCAAAAATATAATTTTCTTCAAACAGAAAAGACGCCATATTAATGTTTTTCAAGTTCGAAATGTTTCACTTTGGCAACTATAGCATCATACGTAAGAAGAGATCTTTTCGTCTTCATTTAATGACATTAACCGATCTTATCCGAACATTTTCGATCTTATCCCTGACGATGTTACAGTATCATTCTTTAAACAATAATCAACAAACTTTGCTTTGAATTACATTGTCTTTTAATGGTTCACGGAGTGGCTGCGTTCTGAATTATCGAAGTACATTATTGTATTTATAAAAAAAATATAAAATGACGTTGGCATCGAAGCAGTGGTAATAGAATTCTCGCGGAAATAAATAAAATTATTGGTTATTATTTACACAGCCATTATTTTTATAATTGGTGCCGAAAACGATCAAACTTTCACTCTGTCAGTAATCAACCTCAATTTGTTATTGGTAATAATACACATTTTTAATTAATCATCTTTAATCAATCAACATACAAATAATAAAAATACAGTGACTATGTAATGAAACGTAATGTAGAAGTATCAGAGTCCTGGTCTTGTCTGATATTTTTCATCTCCATTTATCCATGGGAACATTCTTAAGTAGAAAAATAATCCTCTGTATACTTTATTGATTAAACATTCAAAGGTTTGGAAACAGTAACGCATTCCTTTATTAATTTACATATTTTCAAATCAGATGTCCTTTCCCAAGTCAAATATTGGCTTCAAATTTACTTAAAAATTAAACATGGTAAATCGAATCTCACAGAGTGGTTTGGAAGGCGTAAAATTTCCAATTAACATTTCGTCGCCATATACAGCATATTTATCAGTTCAAAAACGACACAGACATGTTTTCCCACCCTTTTCACATAAATGATAGTCAATCACCTTCTTAAATTACAGCTAATATAAACACGTATTTATTAATTATTTATATAAATCTATAAACAGCTCAAGCTTTTACAATGGACTGAAAAACAATACAATTTCTAACAAAAAGTAAACAGACAAAATTTGAAGAAACAGAAAAAAAAACATTATAAAGAAAGCACAAAATATAAAGCGTTCATTATTCACTATCTGTACAATTGAAAAATAGGTCAAAGATGATTCTTATTCATAAATGGATCTGAAGAAGGAGAATGTGAGAGTTTACCATTGTAGAGACGAGGCAGGGGGTAAATGAAGGGAAATAATGGAAAGGTGAGGTGTTGGGCAATGAAATAAACCGTTTAATCTAGTATGGATGGACATTTATAGACAGAAATCAAATCATTTCAAGATCCAGATTTACAGTATGAAATTTCTGCCAAGCATATTTAGCCCCAGAAAATACATTCCTAGACTTCGTATAGACATTCTAAACAAAGGCTCTCCAGCCCCCAATCCATGATGGTGTCTACATCACGTCTATAGCTACCCATTTATCAAAATGGACACAATTGACCAAAAACTTGATGGTGTGGAAAATCAGTAGATCGTCAATGCAATGGAACGCCGAATCTCACTCTTGTTGTACATCCTCCTCACCTGCGAAACGAAAAATGATGCATCCATCTGTGGACACCGAGGACGCTTGATGTCCTCGAATAAACAGCCGTTTCCTAGGGGATCCCAATCGGGGGACAAGGACGGCATCTGCATGAACACCGGATGGGCAAGGCGCTTTAAGGTGACACGAGCGTCATAATCAACGCAAACGCTAAGCGATCGGCTCCAAACCCGGGGACAAGAGTGATTTGTAGCACTGGAATACGTGACATACAAACCTAGCAACGCTATAGTGCGAATAGACGAATGGGAAACTGGCTGAAGCCTCGCTATTCATCTTCCAAAAGGTCCGATTGGCATCAGAAATGGAAAATGCGCTCCAATGTCTACTCTAGTAGTGGACTTTTCTAATAATATAATACAATAATAAATAATAATACAACAAAAATCTAAAAATGCATACAATTATCTATTTAGATATCAAAGCACACGTAATGTGTGCATACATTTAGATAATTATCCTGAGAACCGCCGATGAAGCATGGTGATTTGTAGCACTTACCTAAGGTAGCGTATAGCAGTTAACTCCAAATTGATTAACTCACATAAGTAATAGTAACTGGGAAAGAGATAGCTCAGAGCTTCCTCGTCTGCGCACGCATTATTTAGAAACAACCAGCAACAATACCGAACCAATAAAATCCCTACAAATTGTTGTCACCGTCAAAGCGTTGCTGGTAACAATCGATGCACCATTTTGTATATATGACCAATATTGATCTTAATTTTAGATATATGCAAGAGGTTTATATAGCACCAGACTTCATACGTGAATCTTCTACCTCACGGTAGATTCAAAGGCTCTTAAGTTTCCGACCTCTCTCTATTCCTCGATAACCCTTCCTTTGAATCGCTAGAAAATTTTACCGATCTGCATACCCTTTGCATCTTCAAGTACGTTCACTAACAATCAATTCCCTATCAATCTTTGACACACCCATTTCTTTTGTCTCAGATTTATTTCCTCGACCTTAAGCCTCTCTTCTCCCGCACTTCCTCGTTTTATCAAGCATTTTCATTGGATGTCACACCCACTCTTCGAATAGTTTAAAATTCTCCTTCTTAAGAGTCCTCTTTTAAATATTTATACTGATCAACTCTCACACAATCATTATTTTCATACGTGCTTTCCAAGGGCCTTTGTCTAACTGAGCTTCTTCAGTTAGTATACTTCATGTTCCAACATATTTTTTGAGTTACCTTGGAGATCCATAATTATTGCTAACTGGTAGCAAACCGATGGTTCTTCAACGAGCTGGGAGTGGGTGCAAAAGATCGGTCCCAAACATTTCGGGGGTAACATAACTGGTCCCTTTTTAAAAGATAGAAAAGGATACTAAGATTAACGTAAAAATATATGATAGTATAATAGCAATAAATTACAAAATTACGTGAAAGTTCTACAACGGCTCGATGATTGGCAAAATACCCCACTCATCATCGAAGTCCACTTTTCCCTCAACAAAGCTTACGATGGACATTGGTGGGAGGTTGAGGATACAACAAGAGTCCGGGTTGAATACTTGGTGGCGCTTCTTTGGAGACCCAGGTCGCTAGTGTTGTAGCAAGATGGAGTATCGCCAATTACCTCCGTCAACTGTACTCACTATTTCGAAAACGTAAAAAACTTACGAAGAACAAAATCGTCAATTAAACGATCTATTTCTCCCTCCGATAAAAAGCGGTGATTCGCCGGTCCTCTAATTCATCTCCATCGTCCATCAACGAGATCATTCATCGACCCGATTTTCGTGGAGCCGCGTGATCTCTGTAATATTTCACCGCTCTTGCATTCATAATACCGCCCTCGAGTTCGATATATGACGTGACATAGCGGTAAAAAAGTTCGCATCTGTGGAAGCGGACGCTGGAATTTCTGTCTCGCAACCCGTTTCGCCGGCTGAGGAATCCCACACAACCACTCGTGTCTTCCCACCGTAATGATCACGAGAAATATCGATGCAAAGAATATCGGTTAGATTGATTAGAAAAGAGATTCTTGACATTTGTTTCAGAGACGTAGCTCGATATCCTTCCAGGAAGTAAACGCCATAAAAGATGAAATGGGATTACAAAACCTACTAATTGACTAAGTTACGTAGTTGGCAACGATAACGTACATCAACGGGAGAGGAAATAACCAAATATATCTTTGATTAATCTTCCGAAGCATCACTCAATCCCAAAGTTTTATGTCTCGATATTTCTATTACATTCTTATTACATAATTTCAAAGACATGATGATGATAGTTGAGTAAAGATTGAATGCTTTCTTTTGAAACCATTGCTGCTCCTAAAATCTAACTGGTTAGGTGTTAAAAGGTAGTTCAAAATTCTCACGATTACAATTACATTGTTGAATTTCCGCAACAATCGCCGAAGCAGCCAATCCAAATCGAGATCAATCATATGGTTGAAACGAGAAAAGCGGCTAATATCGACAAACTGCAAGAAAATAAGGCATCGGGGAACCCTAAAAGGGAAATTTCTCTATGCTCCGATAAACTGAAAAATCATCGACGATTGGTCGCTTAGAATATTTGAATAAATGTTATACAGAGAGGATTAGCGTTAACTTTTATTCACGAACTAACGAGTGCTACAAGGTCGAGCTAATTAGGATACACCGCAACAATACACATAACTCGCAAGTACAGTACGAAAAGGCAACATTTGAACGCGTGAATAAAAAAATATCGTCGTGAACAGTTACGACCTTCTCCGAGAAAATCTTAAACGCACGCAACTGCTCAAATACAACGATAACCTGAGTTAAAACAATGATTAAAAGACTTCGAGATACGAACTTTGCTATTATTTAGATGTAATACATACTTACCGCAATAGAATACCATATAAAGCGTTCTGCTTCGTTTAAAATGGTCCCGGGTTCGATTACCGGTGGGAGCTCATTTCCGAAATGACCAAAGCTGTCGAAACACAATTAATAATCTTCTTACTATATACTACTATGTAGAATACTATTTACATAATAAATAATGTTCCACCATATTCAATAAGGGATGGATAGTGCACCCGTTCCGCGATATCACAATCAAAATTTTGTTATCACTAACGACATGTCTTCGGATCGAACGCGAAAACAATTTATCCACAGACAATGACTCATTTATTTAAGACGGCATGTTTTCGAGCTTCCATAACCACCCACAACGATAAAAACTAAAACTATTAAGTGAGCTGATAAACTTCCTTGGTATTATTTCAAAACATCGCTCTTTCTTGAGGCTGGATATCAATGGGAGGGAGTTGCAAACGCTGGGCCTCCTTTGACCTCCTGCGTTACCAGGCGAATCCACGCTGAAAAAATAGCACGTCCCACGTTTGTGGAACTAGCGTACCTCAGCAGGCGAGCGATGCTCCAGGCGAATTTTCGCCCCTAAATAAGAGAAGTTCTCGGGAAAGGGAAAAGCGATTTCAACCGCACAATGTAAACCCTCTCTCCTTCCCACACTATACTCTTTTAGTTTTAATTTAATTTATACCTGCGCATATTCTAACGACATACGAGGTTAGGTGGAAGAGAGGCCCACCTGGGCCTAACCTCGCCAATAAAGGGTCAAACTAACTAACTAACTAACTTCGTTTGTGCAACGAAATACAAACACTTACGCTTAAAATAAAACATCCGTCTGCTTACCAAACCAAAAATTTCACTTTATTTAACACCTAATTATTTTCGCCGGCGAAAAATGTTTATAGCTATACTTTGGCCAAAATTTACGCGTGATACTATTCGAAAATAACCCCGACGTTTCTCAGATTAAAATGCAATGGATGAAATGTGTTCCCGCTAAATACAGCAACATCTTCATCTTTCCGGAAAGTAGAAAACTGTTTCGTATATGATTTCTGTTTATTGACTCTGTTGCAAAGGCTGCAACAATAAGAATAAACAACGTACGTAACCGACTGATGGTATAACAATACTCCGAGAGAAGATCCTCATTGAATATCCACAAGTAAACGGTTTATCCGGTACAATTTACCCCATAAAATTTTACAGCATCCCACATCATCACCCGGATTCCAAAGGAATAACGACATTATTACTCAGATGCATCCGATAAACTCAGTGGCGCGAGCTAATACTTCCTCCACTGCCCAAACGTTGTCTGAATTCTTTAACCTGACGGACAGCGTTAGGCGCTGGAAAAGAGTGCTCTCCGTGCAGTTATGCCAACGGGTGTACTTTCGCACTATACGGGGCGAAGTGTAAACAATACGCAGGTAATCTAACAGAATTTCGCCCCCAAAAGACCCTCTTCAGGCGTTCTCACGCTGACCTAAACTCCCATGAACGCCGCACTTAAAACGCATAGCACCTTCCTTCCTCCGATAGAAAGCACGCAAGAGATCCGTGGGGACAACATTGTAACTCACCTTTGGAGCGACGACGGAGCGGTTGCTAGAGGAAACCGGAGCGGTGGAAAGTGGCGTATCCTTGGCAGGTCGTTCACACATACACACATACGAGTCAAAAAATGCAAACACTCGAGTCAACTGATGCAGACACGCTACAAGACAGATGGAATGGAGAACTTCAGTCGCTCCATGCATCAAGGTGTACACAAAAAATAACAAAACACACACGTCACTCGAACACGAAGAAATTGCAGAGGCTGTTGCCGACGCGGACGAACTACACTAAACGTACGAATTCCCAAGAACTTAACGCTAGCATTGCAAGTATGGGAGGCCAGGAGCCCCCGGGAGGGGTTAGGGATTCGGAAGACCGAGTCAGGCCGTCCATCACTTTCACCAAGCAGACAACCGAGCAAACTAACCGGAATAAAAGCGAGAAGCCAGGTGGCGCGCCAGTCGGAACTTCGACCTTCATCCTCTGGATGCCCTCCCGAGTAAATGAATATAAACTGATATTAATCCATTATCGGTGTTATTTCGCAATAAATTGGTAAAAGTGATATGTTGTGACAACATGAATAGAGATTCAAGAAGATATTAGGTTTGTTTACTGTTTACTGAAATGCACCGCTACACCCTCGAACGGGAGTAGCGAAGTAGTTCACTTTTTGAAACCTAGAGGGCTGAAACTACCGGAGAATCGGGAGAATCTGTGAGATCCGCAGCGAATTTTGAGAAAATTTATATTTAATGCTTAGATGCGATATTAACATGATTAAATTGAAATTATTCTCGTATATTGATTGTGATTTCAATTTCGTAACTGTTACAAATCAGTTTCTATGGATGCCAATAAAAATGTAAATGAAGATCAGTAAGCAATACTTGATAAAATTATAAAGATTATAAAATATGAGCGAGCTAATATTTGTAACTTAAATAATGACTATTAAGAGGTGCGAAGATAAAATAATAGTCATAAAATGGCTAAGTTCTTAGAGATATACCAACATACTTGAATTGAAATTACCCAGAAATTTCGCATTACGTTTTCGTAAGATTTTAAACTAAGTTAGAATATTAAAAATTCCGATTTTTTTAGTAATAAACTGAGCCAACATCTCCTTAAACAAAACTTGCTGTTTATTTCATGAATTCAATGGCATTCCTGTTTTTGGTGTGCGCGCCACCATGCGTTTTTTCCCTGCACTGTTTACCAAAGTTTAAAAAAAAACATATTACCATAATTTTTAATAGAGCTGAAAATATGTCAAAATCTACGAAAAGTTAAACAAAAGTTTACTCTCCAAATTCATCAACTTTTCGCTTTAATATAGAATAAAAAAATACATAATGCGTGGTGATCGAAAATACGCGCGAGAATACAGATTAATGATTCTGAAATAATAATTCACAATAAGACCTACATACATTTGATAAGCTTTAACCCTTACGGTTGGGTGAATAATTGATGATTTCATATTTTGATATTAATTTACCTATCTTACCAGTGGCAAAGAATAGATAATACATTACATACAGCAGAAATTCTACAACTAGGTTTTCGGAAGGGCAAGAATGAAGTCGATGGATAACTAATTTGCTTTGATTAGCTATTTTCCCAAGAAGTATCTCGAAATTCCTTGCAGCACTTTTTTGCCAAAATTAATAAATGCTCGTAATGCACTACAGATTAGCGAAAAAAAATTAAATATGTTCTGAATTAAATCCAATTGAAGAGTAATCTCACGTATAAAAAAAATTTGGTTCCATTTAAATAATTCCTAGGGTTACCCTAGAGTTGGACATCACCATTTCAATCACAATATGTAACAAAAATACATCATATTTATTTAATGATTTTGTACACCTATCACTTTTTTAAATTAAACTGTAGTGTTCAAACTTATTAGATGATTACGTGTAACCATCACACAGCAATAAGCAACTTTAGATACAATGTGTGACATCCGATTTTAAAAATCCTACGTTGGAATGCTTGTATTATTTTGTTGCAGTCTTATTAAAGTTTGATAAATATTTTATTGTTTCATAGAATTCATAAACCAGAAAAGTTAGAACTGCAATACTGTATGATTTACTTTTTCCTATTCTTTATATATTTGATCTTATTATGAAGAAAATTAAAACAACAATTTTAAATTAATGTAACATAAAATTTGATATGAAATAATCATTTTTTTGTAATAGGGTAACTGCCTATATACTCAATAATATTATTATTATTTTTGAAACATGCATAATGATTACTTAAACTTAAGAAAGGTAAGTTAAAAAGAATGATTTAGATTTTACTTTTTGATAGCTATCCCATGGAAAAACAGACTTGAAAAAAGTCTGACAGGGCCTGGAATCAAACTTGGGATCTTCCTTCATATGGGAGACTGCCTTAACCACCAAGTCTGAACAATTTGCATAGCCTAGCTGGTTAAGGCAGCCTCCCAGGTACAGGAAGATCCTGGGTTCGATTCCTGATCCTGTCAGACTTTTTTAGTCCGTTTTTCCTTGGGATTTTTCTTAGGGGCATGCCCTTATCTGAAAAGAACCCTTTCCTTTTGACAGCTAGTATTGCAATATTATCTACATACCACAATGTACAGATTTTTTTCACAATGTATATAAACACACAAAACTCAGTATGTAGAGTATCTCAGAAGATGAAGCAATATATGTGCTGAGAAGGAGGAAGACTGAATACAAATGTTTTCTACGAAAAAGAGATAGAGGATATACCTAAAATCCTAATATAAAAGGTGACGGTTATAATATCACTATTTCTTGCTCTTCTATTCTTTTGCCATACAGCACAAGTTATACATTCAAAATTGATTATGAACTATCACAGTATAGCCAAGATAACCTTATTTCTAAAATTAAATATCTACCTCCCCTCTCATCCCTTCCCCCTCCTTAGTTCTGTCAGTATATATACTCTGCCTCTTTCTTTAAATAAATACACCTGAGGATGACTATTACTAGTTGAAACCAGTAGTGTGCTAATAAAGTATTTTGTGGAATTTGACAAAGGGTCTTCTTTCTTTCGTTATGAAATTCCACATAGTTAAGGCTACGACCATTGATTTTGAATATATATTTTCATTAACAATAACTTCCACTTTGAATCCACCAAGAATTTGAGTCCCAATATATTTGAAAGTATTTTATTTGGAATCAGAGAAACAGATAAAAAAATAGGAAAATTTCAGTTCAAAGTAACGAGAAACCTCTTTGGAATCAGGGCTAATGTTGTGAAAAGAAGAAAAAATTAAAATATAGAGCAAAATGTACCATTAGTGTATTAATCTGGTGGATTCATACAATATTTGGTTTTAATTCTGCACTGCTGAATTACATATCTATCAGAATTATAAATAAAACAATTTCATCATTTAATGAATACTAGATGAATACATTTAATTTTGGACAGTCAAAAACTTGACAATTAAGGGTGAACTATAAGCAGGCTTGGGAAACAGAGGCAACGAAAATGGGCAAGAGCTTTTTCAATTCGGGGATCAACAACTTACTTTAAGTCCAATGTGCTAATTAAATTCAAAGAAAGCTAGAACTTCTCATACAAACAACAAATTTAAACAACATTTATATTCAATAGCTACTGACTGATATGTTTGATAAGTTGGAGGGGATGGAATACGTCTCAAGCTGGCCCTGACGATATGTTATCATTGCTTGCTGAAGGTCAAAATATTCTGGTCAACAATATTTGGAAATTGTTGAGAGGAATATGGGATCAAACATAGGTTATTGGTTTCAATTAATTGACGGGAGGAATATTGTCCAGTTGATTTACCACCCTTAATAAAACCTATTAAAAAGTTCAAACACAAAAGTAAATTGTACAATCTTAAAATCACAAATTAGTACATTAAAAATAGAAAAAAGGATGAACATGAACTCAATAACTAGAATAAAGTGGGAAAAGATGCATGAAAACTATACTTTACACTTCGAGAACAAAATAACTTTTCAAAGGAAGATTTTGATCGTGAGAATTTCCTATCCAATTCCACTGTATTATGAAATTAAAGACAGAATCATCATTTATACTTGTGCTGCAGTCATTAGTTATTTCCAAGACTACACTTGACAAATCTTCAATACTTGATTAATATATACTTAAATCAGAATAGCTGTTTGTAGTCAAACTAGAAATACAATATCACATCTACTGACAGGGAAAGTTCATATTTATGAAAAATGTACTGTGCCCAATCATTTTTCATGATGTTAGATTATTATAAATTTTAGAGTGCTATTTTTTATTAAAAGCCATTTGCATTGATTTCAGCTGTAAAACGAGGCTATCCTTCACAATAAATCAATAGACTACGATTTCATTGTAATCACAATTCATAAATTTTCAATCTTGCATAATCCCTTTATCTGATAAGAAACAGAAGAGAAAGCCTTGGGATACAAATGTTACCAATTATGCTCTCTAGCAAAGTTCACCTTCAAACCTACCTTCATTGTTAGGCAAGTTTATAACTTCCCACAAAATTAGTTTTTCCAGCTTCAATCTTGCATTAAATCATGGCAGTTTGTATCCATATGAATGTAGAGGTATTCCACAGCAAAAAGAATGCAGAAAAGGTGATGCCACATACTAAAACCTAGGTTAAGATTGCTTACCTTGTTCTGAATTGCATAAAAATACAGCAAATTACTTTAAGACTTTGTCATCTTGCTATATGACACTCTGGTTGCTTTATTTGAGTAAATATTTAAGCTTTCACCTTCCATATTATTACCACAATGAAATAGTTATGAAAAGGGAGTCTTTTTGTTATTGAATGATTATTGAGGTTTAACGAATTAACTACTACTTATTGAAAGATTCCACCATAATTATAGCATAAATAATATAATTATTATAAATTGATTTATAGACCATATGATCACCAGTATTTTACATGGCTACTCATTCAGAGAAAATATGGAATTTATCTAAAAGGTAGATCCAAATTTTGAGTTATTTGCAGAAGTGAGGTATTTTTCCAGAATGATAAAAATTAGGACAAATGACTATACTATGCAATTTAAAATGAAAGACTTAAAATTATATTAGTTGAAAGAAAACTACTCATTTCAAATTTCAGATGATGGATCTCAATGTAATCAAATTCAATCTCAGCTTTTTATTTTATAATGCACTTGTTGATTAATAAGAAAAATCTTACAACAAGAGCAATATAATAGTGTAGGAAAAATAGTTATAAAAACATATGAAATAATTTAATGGGATAAACCAGTCAATTCCTCCATAAGCCTGTAAGTACTGAATGCTCTGAACACTAAATATTTCTAAACTAATTAAAGAATTAGTAATAAAAGTTAAAATATATTGAACACAGAAAAGAGCAAAACTTTCGACGTAATTTCAAAAATTTTAGCTAATTTCTTTCCTTGCTTTAAAATTTAGGAAACAATCCCTGTCTTTAAATGAAAAAAGAATAGAGAAAATCACCTCTACATTATTACTTATAGGTCATTTTCTCTTTATATTATATTCAACCACTGGTTCTATTAGAAAATGGTGACATCTTGATGATTAAGCTTTAATTTTGAGATTATACATTATTAATGCCACAACTAAATGGCAAAATATACTAAAATAATTTATGCCATAGAAAATAACAAGTTCCAACAAAATATTCAGATAGCTAAATTGTTATTTAGGTAATTAAATTAATTTTATCCTCTTTTAATAGAGCTTAGATATTTTTAAGATCCTAGTTGCACCACTTAATATTATACGAGTAAAATGCTGCTTGCATACTGCAAGAAAATGGTTTAATTTAAAGTAAGAATAAATTTATTATCACCAAGAAAAACAATCATTTATAAATCCTATGATCTGCTTCTTTACTGCAAGCACATATGTTAATTAGTTAGACTGAAAGAATTATGAAAATTCAACCAATATGTTTTGAATGGGAGATATATTTACCATCCGGCTTCGAACCCGGGTCTTCCTGGTGATACTTACTATACAGCACAACAGAAGATCACCATCTCTAACTATGTGTGGAAATTCAAGCAGAAATATTGGTTGCAACTGCCTCAAACAACGTCCTACCTTTCCCTTATAAACCTTATGTGAGAAATTATAATGTGCTCTGGCATCGAACCCAGGAACAGCATGGTCTTATCTAAATTTTTTTCTTAAACCGAGTCCTAATATACATCTTCTAGCAAAGCAAGAACTTCCTATCATTTTAATAAGTGCATCAAAAAAACTAATGAAAAACTACCCCAATGTATTTTAAATGGGAGATTTTTTATTGTCCTAGCATCGAACCCAGGTCATTCTCAGTAAAAGTCATTAATGTTTTCAAAAGATCATGACCATATCTGTAGGCCTTGAGTTTTGATGCTCTACCTATCTGGGAAGAATTTTTTTAGAAATTCCTGAAAATCAAAGCAATGCATTTAAATGGGAAAAATCAGGATTTTGGGGCCTTCTGGGATCAAACCCATGGTCAAAATGATCGATGTCTCACTTTTCATGGGGGTTTCATGTTAGGGCCTATACACTGTAAAAATTTCAAGTCAATGACGCTTGTGAATGAATTACGCCTATGAATTTGTATCCTATCTATATATATCTCGCCCAAATAAAGGCCATTTATTATTATTATATATGAATGAATCTGGAGAAGGAATTATATATAATAGATAAATTATATATACTAGATATGAATGAATCTGCAGAAGGAATCAACTATAATAGATTAGTTGCACCTGAAAAAATTTTTGAAAGTTCACTAAAACAATCTTTTTCTCTCATTATTAGATCATTATTTATCATAAATTAATGGGTGTTTATCATTTGTTACCATATATGGCCTATTTCATAGATTGTATTTAGATTGAAAACTATGACTAGATATTTCAATGAAGCAAATAGTTTATTGTTCTCCAAGATTATATTTATACGTAAAGCAAAATGAAATCTTTATTCTTACATGAATATTCATTTATAATTACAAATGTTAACCCAACATAAGATGGAAATTTAAAAAACACCTTCAAAATTGTTTTCTAAATGAATGACCATGAAAATATTATGATGATGTATGATGAAATAGGCCAGGGAAGTGAGTGAAATAATAAAAGATAAGCACTGAAAAAGTATTATGGAATATTATAATATTACAAAAATATATAGATTTTTAGCAGAGGGATGGATTAGGATCTAAAATAAAGAAGGTAATAATTACAACTGATGCACAAAGTTTAAGCAATGAAGAAAATGGTAAAAGAATGAAAGATCATTACACGAGGGAGCTTCTCAGCTAAGGAGAGGGTTTTCTATGGCAGTGATGGAGAAAGGGTCATTGCAATTTAATTTTGTAATTGAACACAAGAATATGTACAGCAGCTCCTAAGCGTAAATATAGGGAGATTAACAAATTCTATACGGAAATATATGGTTACTATTAATTAAATTTTCATTGTGTAAATTTGTCTAAATTTATGAGGTGGTGAAATACTGGAGACTGTCGATTACGGATATATGTTGGGTCACTTTTAATAGTTGGTATGAACGAAGACTACCTAAGGAGGAGTAATAGGTATTCTCCATATGTATAAAATATATTGTTTCTTTGTATAATATACATCTGCATTGTACTTAATTTAGATTATTAGTAAGTTTATAAGGATGAGGATATGACAACTTGATGGCTACAAGGATAATTATTTTATAAATAATATTAAAAATTGTAAAGACAAAATGCAGGTTAAGGTTGTTCCCTGATGATAGTCAAACAGCAATATACAATATGATCTGAAGAAGAAGAATGGTGAATGAAAAATTATTTATGCATTTAAAAATGAGCTTCCATTAAAAGAAACATAGAAAAGCATCAAACTATTAATGCCAATCAAGTGATAAAACAAAGTTAGATCAAATTGATAAGAAAAAACAATACCAGGAATAAGGTTACACCAGGGATTTGACAGCTTATGGTACTTAACAACATTTTTTTAAAAGAACTAACAACGGAAACTTAAAAGGAAAGAGGATTAAAGGATAAAAATCATAAAACGAGGTGAAATATTTTTATTGGCAAGATAATCAGGAAATTTGATCATGAAAACATAAGGAAAACTTATGAGAAGTCTCTTATCAAAGCTGGAACATTTATGGCAAGGAAAGGTGAGGCAAATTGTGAGAAACAAATACTTGACTTTGTTGACCATAATTACTGCATTTAATTATTTTCTTCTCTTTGAAGAGATAACATTCTCAGATTACTGTTTGGTTGTCGGACTTTGTCTCTCACATCAATTGAGTATTATGAGATATGCCTCCTGCAAGACAAACATTTAATTGTGGAACTCATAATAAGGATACTTTAGAAATAACCACTAGGTATGATGGATATGGACACCTGACAAAACAATCGCTCCAAAGAATCCTTTAATTAAGTTCTTTTTTGAGTATGATGATGTGATAGAAAAACAAATGTAGAAATAACAGAGATGATAGGCAAGATATCCTGTCAAATTATTTGTTAACTGTTGTTAATTAAAGTAACAAAAATAAAGTGATGACAAAGGAAATCAATGGCTCAAACATCACGAGGAACTGCTAATCAAGTAAAAGTTATTAAGCAAAAGAAAAAATGGGAAGGAAGACAATGGCAACAGAAGTTAAACTATACATAGATTTGATATTTCAATTAATCACATTGGATTGGTATACTTTAATCTGATGTCCTGTTGGAAACTAATGCTGTAAAGCAGTGCATTAATAGTAGAAACACAATTGATAATACTTATCTCTTGTACTGGTCAACTCTCTATGTTTTGGTTGAACTATTATGGAGTAAATAACATAACTCTAACAAGGGGGGAGCCATCATGTAAGACATTAGAGTTACATGTGATAATAGGAGAGGGATAAGAATCTGGAGACTTGAAAAAAGAAGACATGAAGAAAAATATACAGAATTAAAGAAAAACGTATCATTAAGAATTACAGTCACCTTCAAAGATCTGAAATGAGATGGATGGACCACTCATATTGATAAAACATCAACTTAGAAGGAAAAAGACAATTTAAGATGTAATAGAAGAAGTTAAAAGGATGAGAGAGAATTAGGATGGAAGCATAAATAAATCTGTGTGAAGATGGCATATAATAGAGATGAAGACCTATATTATTGCTATGGATTGTCTCCTCACACTAGTTTAAAAGTTCCTAGACTCGGTTAAAAATTCAGGAAATCATGACAGGAAAGAATTCATGTTATGCTAAAAGAGGAGGAGAAAAAAGAATCAGAAATCAATGAAATGCTAATGAAGGGATGGATTCATCAGGAGAAAAGAAAAAAAAATATTTCCAAATCATAAAATGAACACACTTTATCTGGAAATGGAAGAAAACTAATTATTTTTGCACTAATGTAAGTGATCAGTCCTTAATCACATACAATATCTACTTAATAAATAAAAATAATAAGATTCTAAAACCATATGATTAGAAAAGGAGTAGATCAAATTTTGTAATTGCAACGTAATATATTTTGTTCCAGTTTTCACACTAGTTTAATTAAAAACCAAATATTAATTTCAGTTATGCTCTTTCTGACAGCAATGAAGGTTCTTTTCACTCCCTCAATTGTAATATTAAAACTCTTTGAAAGTTTGTTTCATTATTTCTACCTGCCCGCATATTAACCATATTATATGAAATTTTAGAGTAAAACATAGAACTAGATGCAAGTTGCAGTTACAGATTATTAAACCTTTCACCAGTTACACTAAAATAGTTCTCTGTTGGGAATCAAAAAAATTACAATATTCATTTCGGTTACTGTTCAAGAAAAACATTTTTTCTGTTTTCAGTATAACTAAAAAGAAACTGTTTCTAGGTTTCTTCTTTCAGTTGGATGCCGAGCAGAGAAGCCAAACTAATTAGTTCTACATATTTTCCAAAAATGCATTCCACCATTAAACTAACACACCATCTTCTATAATTTTCTTTCTGGGATAATTTCAATGGATCTTTGATGAGAGAGACCCTTTTATTCTGATTTTTCAACTCAACTTTTCTATAAATCTTTCAAAACATCCACCACTGAAAGGAGACTTTTTATTCAAAAACCTAGGCAGTTCAAGCAACAAAACAATTCTCCCACAAAGTTTTTCCAAACTATATTTCCATCACTTGTGGAAGATATTTTTGTTTCTGCTGTTATCATCAATTTCATACTGTTAAGACAACACAAATTTCTATGACCTCCTTACAAATGATAAAGGTATTCAAGTTGCAATCATTTCACTTTTCTTCCAGAATCTATTTTATTCCATTCTAACATTAATGTTACATGCAAAGCCAATTTTTTCCAGGGGATAAAGAGGCACCAAACTATTGCCAGGATGAACTTTAATTATAGGGCCATTTAAGATACTAAAAAGTGAGTTAACCACCAGATAGGTAACCCTACACTATTATTTAAAAAATGAAAATTAAAAATGTATCCCTAAGTTCTTGGAATTGAATTTGAAGCAAGAAAGGTTCAAGACAAACAATTTTCAGTTATGATTCACTTCAGGGCATCATAAAATTAACCATTTTGACTTTCCCTTTAAGAAATGTTTTATTACAAAAATTTTATACTATAATTAAAATTAGTACGGTTGTATTTGGTCACTACAGAAACACCAGGGGAATAATAATGCATGAAATACATAGCAAAACTTGGATTATGAATTTGACTTAAATTTCTGGGGGTCGACAATTATAATCATCAGTAATTTTGAACCCAGCAGATGCTTCCCCAAGTGCCTTCAAATTCTCTCTGATCCGAGTAACTTATGCATGCACAAATGCATACTTCGAGATGAACCCTCAATGCAAGCAGTCATGGAGAGTACCTTACAGGATATAGAAAATAAAACATACTACATATTGTTAAATAAACTCTACACAATTAAAAACTGAAGTTTTGAGCAACTTCAGCACTGGAAATTACCAAAGAATTGTAAGATGCAGATTAAAAAGACTGCTAACATTCCACTAAATATTACTAAGGCCACTATACTGTTTGATTCTAGGCTATAAAGTAAAACACCTTCATCTAATATTTAAACAATGATTCAGTTAATGACAGTTTGTTCGTAAATTGTTATCAATAATCCTTGACACACAAAAGTGTTTTTTCAGCAAGTAATATTTGTGATAGCACCAAAGGAACGGGATTGAATTCATCATTTATCACAGAATAATATGCTGATGATGAATGCAATTCCATGTATTGTTATTTTTTTATTTTTTAAGAACATTACAAACTATGGTTAATCACATTTGTATTGAGCATTTGAAAGGTAATGCCAATATAATTTGGATGCAAGTTAACGATACTGAAAGGTATTAGGACGTTTAACGGCCCTATTCAAATACTCCAAAAAGATCACAGGCTATATTTTGGAAAACTTGTTTTAGCTAAAGTGAAAGTATTAAAAATGAAGGTGAAAGGTTACAAAAAATCATGCATTAACATTGGTTTAAATGAAAACGTAACTTCCCAAGGAAAAGTGGACTTGAAGAATGGCTGACAGGACCACAAATCGATTCCCGGCCCATCAGATATTTTTCAAGTCCGTTCCTTGGGAATTTTCCTGGGTGCACGCCCAAATGTGCAAAGTTACTTGAACCACTTTCTTCGAAAACGTTACGTTATGGCTTGAATCTGATTGTTACAACACTGCAATCTAGCTTATCATTGGTTTAAACTTCATTCAAGCAAGCTTACAAGCAATTCAGACCGTAAGCATAAAATCCCAAACAAAATCCTTCATTTTAGCATAATAGAAGATTTCACAAACTAAACCTTAGATTCAAGGGTCCATAGTTTTCCAATTCTTTTGCATAAAATTCCTCCCAATCAGCCATGACAGATATCTACAGACCATTTAGATGTTAATTCTCAGGGTGGTAAAATTTATACACCTCAAACAATTTCACAGAAGGAATAGAGTTTATGAAATCAATGTCTTACTGTTTACTCAAAGTTTTGTGTGGTGACAGTTTCCGCCATCATTCAAAGAAAATTTACTTTGGCAGGGACTTACAAATTACGTAATGAGAGTGTCATTATTGCAAATTTGACTGCAGAATTTCTGCCTATCAATACTACCCACCAATGCTACATCAATACGGCTCTGAGATCGCATCCTGTATAGCTGGGTTTTGACATGGTTGTGTGGGTCCCAGTTAAAAGGTACATTTATTAACGTAATGGTAGAGTAGAAGTTAAGATGGATATTTCTAAATCGTATGAATAATTATGAGTAACTGAGATGATAAAATAGTTTGCTAGATGCTACCACCCAAACATACAACACTGTGCATACATAATTTCCATATTTCATAAATTACAATCTCTATGGATTTACATTAAATAAAATAATTCCATGTTAATTACTTCGCAATACCACAAAATGGTAATGTACTAAATCAGAACTTTGTAAGATATGTGAATTTCACATGATAATCAAAATTTACAACCTTTGACATAAAAATTAAGGTCTTATACAAAAATATCTTGCTGAATAATAAAAGATGTTACTACAAATTAAATCATTAATATTAAATACCGCTAAGTGAGGGCTGATGAAGTTGTGTTCAAGAAATACATACAACAAGAGGTATCATTAAAAAAATCAGACTATTTTATGCAACGCATAAAATATGTGAGGTTATTTTCATGATAATTTCAACTGAAGACCATTCTTCATACTTACTAATACTTTTTAGCACATAATGATTTATAAAGGCTCACTGCTCTCTTACGTAATTAAAATGTTTTAAGCAGAGTTTGCAGTGGATGCAACATGATAGGATAAAATCACTAAAACAAATCCACCAAGTCAGCATACATGAAAAACATTCTACATCTTGTCATCAAAGATTTAGTGTGTTATACCTTCAAATGATAAACTATAAAACAGAAAAGACTTGGTAAACTTTTCATGGTGCAATCCAAGAAAACACTACAAAGCTTTCAAAATTAATATGAAAAGAATATATATAATTACTAAATTTTATCTTCAGGCAATTTAAATCTTTGTTAATTACAACTTCAACTGGCTTCTCTAAAATGATGAAGGATTTTTGTATCTTGCAGTAATGAGTGAATACCTGATGAATAGCATGTCCATGGTCATATAAGAATGTTTTACAGAGTGATATCTCATTCGAATAAAAGCTTGTGTTACTCTTAAACTTTTCCAGGTTTGTTTCAACATATGACATTTTTGTAAGATCGATTATTCTGCAATGCACATTTTTCAACTGAAAATTTACCGCGATAATAAAATATGTTGTATCAAGACTCCAAAAATTAATTAATTATGAAAGTACTAACATAAATTACAATAAAACCTGAAATACAGGAAAGATTAGAATAGTAAAACAAAACTAGAAATACGTAGATCCTGTAAAGAAATCATATCAATCAATGTATGGTAAAGATTCGAGTAAATCATTCATTTAAAGTACTACTTGGCAAAACATATTCTAGCAAATAAACTTTTTTGGTAACTATCATCAACATAATTTTACATGCACATCTAATATTTGTCTTAAATTTTCACCATAGGATGATGAAGAATTGATTTTTATGATATAATAAGGATGAAAGCTGAAATAATCAAAATTTGGATCATAAACACACTCTAAAAACATATTCTGCCATTACCTTTAAAAATTTTATTGGTTCAAATAGAAATAAAAGAAAGGGGAAACATCATAGCAGAAACAAATTTTGCCACAAATATTCTGCTTGTGCAACCAAGTACGCCGATAGCAAGATAAACCATTCATCTACATAAACACTTAAAACATATTGGTAGCATCCTGGATTATCACAGTAATGTGAAGGTATCACATGAAATAGATTGAACTACCACATTGGATCTTTGTAATTTTATCGAGAGAAGTTCAAAGGAGTAAAATAAACATTTCACATCTAGATTTAACAACGCTCTAGTATTGATCTTAAATAAATCTTTCAGCCAAAACAAACTTTGTCTGCACACTTAGTTTGCAAATATACTTTAATTAACAATCTAGCAGTAATTACACAGGGCAAGTACTATATAGTACCTCCAAATTTTAGGAAAGAGTTTCCGGGGATGTGAATAGCAATTTGCTGTAAATGCAAGCAAAAATTATGGGGAAAAATGCACTATAATAGTTTCATGTTTCACATGTGCTGATACTAAGTGAAAGAAAATGCTGAATGAAAAAATTCTAGAAATTCAACCGACAAATGTGTAAAGGCACACATGGACAACATAAAAAAAGTTGGTCAATGGTAATGTGAGCACATTTATCACAATCACATACTTTCTATGCTGAAAACGGATAATTTAAAACATTTAAGGTGAAAAACATGTGCATGACATTTTATAGACTGCCTCCTGGGGGAAATTACTTAAAATCCAAGTAGTCAATCGATTTAGTAAGCTCTCCGTAAGCTTGCCATATGATAACAATATCATTAAAAATCTCCATACGTATACCAGACATATAAAAATGAAAAAATCTAGCCATACACATTAATGAAGGTGACAGTTGGCTGAAATATTCTTCGTATATTGATTAAAGTGACCCCATATCTCTTCACAACTCGAAAATTTGTAGAATTCATTTTTTCCTCGACTATCACATGACACAGGTTAATTCCACTAAATAGAGCCTGATTATTATTGACTGGACTTACAAATTCAGAAACTGATTACGTATCTGTTCATTGTTAAGGCTGTCAAGTGTAGGTACATCTTTTAAATCTTTCAAAACAAACGGCTAAAGCTGTGTTTGATAAATGAGAAAAAGAATCTATGAAAAGCAAAATGGAAACAGATTCAAACAAAATAGTAAATCACTAAGCCAGGGAGGAGTAAGTTATGCTTGAGAACAAAATTAATTTGATCGAATGCAAGTACCACCTTGTATTGTTCAAAAGAAAGACCAATTTTACACAAATTGGCAATAATGAAAATGATAGCACAGAGAAATACAGGAAGAATGACAAAATTAATTACTGTTTCTTTTTTTTACATCATGCCTTTTCACTCATACATGATCTAATATCACAATCAATGTACAAAAGTTAGCTTTTTTAACCACACTCTCTCTTTCTCCAAATTCAAAACAGCAACAGGAGCACTCACTTGCAGTACCAAAAAACTGAGAAATACGATAAAAATAAAAATATTGGAAGCGATATATTGTCATACCAGTCATTCACAACCCTCCATATACCTTACACAAACTGAACTAAATCATTTTTTTACTCCGAAACAACAGCACTGCACTTGGGAAAAAGGAAAAAACAATCACACCATCATAGGAAACATAAGTCTTTAAAAACATTTTTTTGGTTCTTCTGGTTAGCCAGGAAGAATACGACGACAATGAGATTTCAAAATTCAGACTTTAGCTGCATAACATGCGATAAAGGCTGCACCTCTCTTAAAAAATAATAAATGTCTTCCAATTGGGATTCCCAAAGAAGGAAGAATCCTGCATGGAGGAACAAGTCGTTACGGAATCACTGAGTATATCCTCAGAGACCAATTTACTCCTCCATTTGACACAGCGAGAAAGAAAGGAACCAGAGAATGGGAATACACCTCCCGGACAGACCAACTGAGCCTCTTCCCTTTGACCCTGGCAGAAACGTGACAGAGAGAGAGGTACAGAGAGCAAGAGAGAAAGATGTTTAAATAACAAAACACGCATCTCTTCTTGCCTCTGCCGCAGCAGCTTTAACGTCTCTCTCTGTATCGCATCTCCCTTCCTCTTTCCCGCCTCTCACTGGTCCTCCACAAGAATTCATCGACCGAACGGTCGTATGACCGCTTGTCGGAGGACCGTGAGGATGAGTGAAATTCGGGCAATGGGGGGAGGGTGTCGTAATACCTAACTGGAGGGGGTGGAGGAGCCATGGAATCAAATGGAGGAGGGGGAGGGGGAGGTGGGGGCCCTCCCTGTCCCACGTAAAGATGCGGCATTGGGGGTGGGGGTGGGAGGTATGGAAGGTGATGATGCGACCGAGAATGGTGGTGATGGAGGCTCCGTACATAATCTGCTACGTATTTCGAGCTACCTCCACTGTTGTAGGACCAGTCTCGGGAAGAACTAGGAGGCGAGTGTCCATCCTCGTACCAAGGGGAAAATCTGTCCCTTCTGTGTGGCCTCTTGAAGACACGTCCACGAGCAACTGAGTAGTGTTTACCTGAACGGTCGACGTCATCCCCACCGCGCCAACGGAACCGCCAGCTGTGGCGCGGATGGTGGCGTGCAGAAGAAGACGGGGGATCCGCTCCGTGACGACGCCTGGGGGTGCGGCACGTCTTGGCTGCCTCTTTGGATCTCCGGAGGATTGGGGTCATCTCGATGCCTTCGTCGGCCGGGAACAAACGGCAGAGTTCTTCGGCGACGCGAGGTTCGATCTCCTGACCGTCCCTCCCGATTTTGACTGGCTTCCCTTCGTTCCAGGGGTTATAGAGGTGGAGGGTGGCGGCGAACGGGAGCTCCTTCCTCGACACCCAATCAACCCGAAAAACGCCACCGAGAGCCTTTGCAGAAAGTCCCGGGGGAAGAACCCACGATATGGGGGGTACGTCCCGACGAGATTCGCTTCCCAGGCGAGCGAATCCCGCGAATTTACCGCTCTCTTTGACCGAAAATACTAACATAACATTCCTAGATTCGCGATAGGCTTGGTTGAGCTTGGCCTCGTTCTGTGGAGGTGTGGACCACACCCCCTTGGCTTTCGATAGGGTGACGTTCTCGGCGTTGTTGCTCTTGATAACGAAAAACCGTGCATCACGGAAGAGGTAATTCAACTTAGTGGCATAATCATAGGACTTGCTCTTTTCGCGAGAGGACTCGGGGCGCTTTGAAGGAGGTGGCGGTGTTGGAGCAGCTGGGGCAGGAGGTGTTGGACTTTTGCGAACCTCACCTCGCACGGATCGAGTGCGTCTATGTTTGACATCTTCCCTGCTGTCTTTGTCCTCGTCCTCATCTGAATCGGAACTGGCTGAACTTATACTGGGTTGACTCGATTCACTTTCGGATTTGGCGGATGAAGACGATGTTACCTCACTGCATGTCTCATATTCCTCCATGTCTTCAATCTTTAACTCGTCCCCTAGCTCATCTCCAAAACTGAGGTTGAGATTGTCAGCTTCTGCACTTACTTCGACGTCCCCGTCTTCCATGTTGAATATTCTATAATATTCCGCAATATAGAATATTACTTGGCCAACAGATGGTCCTATAGTCAAGATAAACAGTAACCGTATTGAAATGAATTACCTGATGTGCATAATTGATAGAAAAGTAAGTAAATACTAACATCGAAAATCTTCGGACAATAGGAAACTGAGTATGAGAGAAATGATCAACTCATACTATAAGAGTAAGGCTCAAATGATAATAATGCATTACTTCCACTCCCAAATAAATTCTTCACACTATCCATAATAAATATAGCAACTTCTTCTCTTTTCGATAACAAGATACACCGCTAAAGCTATAGGTTATTCGTAGGCAAATAATTTATATTTCGTAGTGATGCTTACCTAGAGAAACTTTCTTTCCTTGATAAATATTACCATCTTGAAGGTTATTTTTAACAAAGATAATCTAGTTTACCGCTTAGGTGCGGTAATATAATAGAAAAACAATATTTTCAGGCATAAACCCACAACAACTGCCTTGTAGCGTGACAGCATTCATCTGTTTAGTTCTAAATTTTACCGCTTCATGCCAACTTAAGCGCTGCTGTAAAAGAATTGCCTGTTTGTTATGAAGTTTTTTGATAAGGTCAAATTAAAGTGTACTCATTAATTGAAGAATTTTCGTCAGGTCAAATTAAACAGGTGTAAATTGTCATTTAAATTCACAAGTAGATATCAGGGAATCTTTAAGTTTTCGTTATTTTTAAGAAGTTTGTGGCTGCACTGAAGTATTCACAATGCTGGTGGGAATTTTGATTGCGATTTTAGAATAAATACCTAGTTTTGGAAATTGTTTTAAAAAAATCTTCTCTATTGCTATATAACCTAATTTGGTAAATTTCTAGTAGAAATTTACCCCTAATTTAATGAGCATTATTGTTTGACTCTTCATTAAAATAGTTTTCTGCTCCACTGCTTTCAGGAAGGATGGCGGGCAAATACTCGCTCAAGATTAATAGCATGAAATATTTAACTAGGGAATAATTAGAATTAAATTAGTTCAAGCATTATTCTTTTGGAAAGTTTTCTGAAATGGTGGACGAAAGAAAATATTTTCTAGGCTTAGTACTTCTATATAAGATAGGGCGTGATAACCTGTGAGTAACCTACGGAAATAGACGTTTGCAAAAGTCAGCATGACATTCATTAACTCTACTCTAATTATTCTCGTAAATATGATAGCTTAAATTTTGGATTAAATTTTAGTTTATATATTGTTTCACTCATTAAAGTACATCGTGGCTTATTAATTACAGTAATATTCGTTCCTTTGACATATAGATATTTATTGTTTTGTTTTGCTTGTATTCGCCCTAATCTTTTAATATTTCTTCACCCTCTTTTGAGGTCCTTAACTGAGAAATTCCTCTGTGGATATATAGATTTTATTTGCTTTTCCAAACAGTATTTTTATGAACTATAATTTCTCACTTTAGGTCCATAGGTTGATTCCCAAACTTACATGCCATCATCCTTCTAATGTAGCACCGCCATCATTGTCAAAACCTTTTACGATGAAATGTATGAATCTAAAAACTTCCATTAGGTCACAAAAGTTGTTAACCATTACCTTTTATCTAATAGTATTATGTTTAAAATAAAAATGCAGTCACAGGACTGGAAACATATCACTGTGGCTAGTACCAACTTAGATTAGCCTAACAGCCAAATGGGATGATGGACTTATTTCTTGGGTGTCAGTATTGCCTCAGAAAAATCAAAGCCTAGGTCAACAAAAAACATATTTATTCATTTATACATTTTATCTGTGAAGGGATATTACGAGAGAGATCAACATATATAAAGAAAATTACAGTATGAAAAATTTAATATTAAATAAAGGAATAAAAGTCATATCCGCTAGTCCTTGGATACCAGGCAAATATTAAGCAAGAGGACTGCAGCTTAGTGGTGTGGTTATTTTAGATGACTAGAAAAAATAAAAGTGATATTTCTGTATAGGAATACTTTTATAAAAATATGTTGGTAGATCAACTTGCAAATTTACAAAATATCCTGATGCTAAGCTAAAGTGCATTAAGAGTAAGAAGAATATATTTTTCGGGAGATACGATGTCATAGCCTGGATAAAAATATAAGAGAGTTTAAGGCAGGAATAGATTGTTGAATTATTTTTTTCATACTTCGCTACTGCTGCTCCTTTATCAGTGAAGTCCTCCTAAGCTCTCAAGAACTTGACAGGAGGTGCTTCACCAAGGCAACAGCAACAACGAACACAACCATTCCCTGATCAAAAAAATCTGATAAGCCAGGATTCGAACCCATACCTTGGGATTAGATTAATAGTATACATGGAATTCTATCCACTCAGCCACCAAGGCCAGTGGTTATTATAGACACAATTTTAAGTTTAGAGACAAAACAAAATAGCCAGCAAATACTAAAGCATTAATGTGATTGCTGTAAAACACACCTATCCTCAATATCGTTCCTAGATGGATACTGTTAAGAAGTATTTATATTTAAATTTTTTAATTTTCATTAAAGTTTTTTCCAAAAAAGCTAACAAAATGGCATTTTGTGGCATATAGAGGTTATAGCATACTGAAGTTATTACATGGACTTCATGGAGTTTTTATGTTTAAAATATACAGAGCTAGATGCTTTGAGAATTAATGAAATCTTACACATGGACAGGGTTGCTTTGTGGATAAGTAGCATCTGTGCAATGAGATAATCTGTCATTCCCAAAACAAAAAAATTATTCCAAGAATTAGGATCTAACAATACTTATTCTATAGTTATATTTATACTGTATTTGTTAATTTAAATTTATTTTAGAATTTATTGGAAGGAAATTCAGGTAATTATAGTGATAAATATAGAGGTTCATTTGTAATGGGCACAATCTGTAGGCAAAGCTATTTCCCAGGGCAAGAATTCATATTATTTTACATTATTGTGAATAAATTCTTCTTGGGACCTCCACCAGGTCAAATGAGTTTCCTTCGATGGCTGACTCCACAGTTGTCCTCAGGGTAATGAGGACGATGGTAGAGTCAGCTGTAGAAACGTTGGAGAAAACTCATTTGATCTGGTGGAGGTCTTGATAAGAATTCATTCACATCGTACACCAGGAAAGATTCAAATCTCATATTATATGTTATAGGCAGTAAAGCTTGGCAGCACTCAACCAGATTAAAAAACACAGCTATGCTTAACATTGCCTGCCTGCGAAATTGCCATCCCAAAAATTTTTTTACACATAAGAAATGTATGTTGAAATAAAATAACCCCCCCCCCCCAAGAGTGGTTCTCACCTACATTTCAGGCTCTGAAAGGCTGTTTCATCTGGCCATACTATAAAGCCTCTAGATATTTATATGTACAACTAATAAAGTACTGATTGAAAACACTCCCTCATTATCTCTATCACAGAAAGTATAAAAGGGGTCAGGTATGCCTCAATTCCTCAAGCTCAACTCTCCTTGCATTGCTTACCCTCTTTCCTGTCATATTTAAATTACCCCACATCAAATTCATGAGTCCAGGATTAGAAAGATACCCAAATTCTACATATTATTTTTTATATGACTTAGGTTAGGCCTAGGTGGGCTTCTTTTACTAGTAATATTTGAAATCAATAATAGAGTTAATAGTTTAAATCTAAATGGAGCTAAAACAATATAAAAGATACGGCATGAGAAATCCTCAGCTGAAGCCATTCAGAAAAATATCTCTGTAAAAGTAAATCAAAACTGTAGTACAGTAAGGTTGGATAAAATGTAGAGGCAGCAGCACTTAACATTGACGTATAGGGCTATGGGTAAATATATATTATGGCTATAGGGTAAACTATGGCTTATGCTGCCAATATTGGCAGCATAAGCCATAGTTTTTCAGAAACTGGTAAATTAAGACAAAAATCTCTCTCTTGCTCAATCTAGAATAAATCTTATTCATTACAAAATATTAGTCCCACTTCTTTTCAGCCAGATCCAGATAATGCAGGATATTTTCACAGATTGAATTGTTTGCTTTGCAGTATTAACATTTTTTACCAATTCTATGCTTTGTAAACGTGCTAAGAATGAAACTGGCTTTAAATATATATCTTAAGAATTTTCTGCTGTTCAGAGATCTGAGTATATGAATTAAATTCCCTGCAACATGTTTTTAGAAAGAGGATGTCTGGAATAATATGGTCACTTTCCGACAACTATAACGCATATGCTGTTCAATTTGCAAATAGATTTGCTTGTAAGAGTTATACAATTACTGACATTGTTTTCTTAACAACCCTTCAATATGGTTATAGTCTACTGTTAAACAGCTTAAACCAGACAGTAATACTATGCTTCCTAAGAAAAGTGAAGGATGCCTTGTAAATATTGTAACATGTGGACATTCTCAATAGAATGACAGAAGGACTTAAAATGATTTGAAGGTTGCTATATGGCCTGATGATGATCCAGACTAAATAGAGCTATATAGCAGTTCAAATGGCAAAAATGAGAAGCAGGGAAGGACTAAAGCAGTGGCACTGCCCAATTTCTTAATGTTAAACGGAAGTTAATGACAAATTCACATTAAGTTCCGTTAATAACCATATTGATTCAGTCTTCTCGCCTATTAATACGAAAGATACTCTCAATGGCGTGGCTTAACTTTATGCACAACAGGTCTCCGTGTTGACCTCGCCAAACACGGATAGAAGATTTACCTAAAATTCTGCATGGGGTAGTGTGCGCCATCCCAGAGCTACACCAAGATAAATACTTGTATAGGTGTAATATATCCGAAATCACAAGAGATTTAATCGGAAAATTAACCATAATATTTTTGCATAGAATTCAAACGAAAGCTTAAATTAAGGAGTAAAATTATAACTATTCCAGATCAATAGCCATAACTTCAGGGTCCTAACCATGGCCCGCGTGTAGAATGTGACCCATCCAGCAATCCTCTGTGCGGCCCATGGAAAAATCAAAGTGCATTCTTACTTTTAATACACGTTTTTCCATCGGCAATTGAACACGGAAGTTCGAATAAAGCTCATTTCGATCGACATCAATCACAAAAAGTTGTACTCGGTGTTAACATAAGGTTACACTGTAATATAATAGATGTATTAGCAAGAACTTATGATATTTTAATATATAAAACTGCAGTTTCACGAAATAGATATCCTGCGTCCCACAAAATATTTCAATAGCTAATAGTGAGCCTAATAGTTTCAAAGACCCTGCCATAAGAAATAACAACTGTTCTTTCAAGTATGCAGAAAATGATTTAGCAACGTCGTTTTATCGCTGATTTTGACCACCGCATTGTACGACAAAGAAGGACGTCGACTCAGTTAAAACAGTTTCTGGTGGCTTCCTCTTTTCCATTATCATTGCGAGTGCGATCGGTAGATAAAGTCAGTTGAAGCGGAAACGCTAATATCGCCCGCCCTCTGCCACCCCCACTCTCCAGACGCCCACTATCGTACGCTGCAGAACTTTCCCTTGGATCCCTCTCAGGGATAGCTAACAGATTCTAAGAGACATCCAAAAATGACGTTTCAGTCCAAAGAAGGACTATTTTGTGCTTAGGATGAAACATCTCCAATTGGTTGTAAATTTTTTCGCGATTCTTTGTTGGCTGGTCATCGCCGTCTTTTTGATGTGTGTATATTCCTCAGAGCATAGCATTCCTTCTTATGTCTATTTCGAAAGATCGAGGGTAGATAATGATAGCATTTCATTTGCACCTCCCAAAACAGTAGTAAATGGAATGAAAGTTAATAGCACTTCATCACCTGAGTATAAATGCCAGATGGGCTCATCCATTGATGGAGGAAGTTATCAGCAAACTGACCAGGTAGGCTCATATTATCCAATTGTTATATATTATCAATATTTTTCCTTTTATCTCTCTTAAAAGATTTTTGTTTTGTATATTTAGTAGTATTATTGTAGTAGCAGTAGTATTAAAAGTGCTTAGACAGCTTAGGTCATTATGCACATTTTCTCCCACTGGGAATCGAACCCAGGACTGCTTTCATCAAATCCTAATGTGCTATCCACAAGGCTATCCGGGATCCTCCTCCTATATTTTCAATGAAAAGTTTGCTATCTCAGTATGTAGACCCCTTGGGCTAAATAACTATTCAATGTAGGTCCTAAAAGCCTTACCTTTTATTTGCTTTGAGTTATGAAGAACAAAGACTTAGAACAAAATTTGAAGTCAATATTTATTTCAATACAACAGAAAAGTTGAAGAGCATACTCTGAATAAAGGAATTAACCTAGTTGGTCAAACAATTCAACCATTTAGGAGTACAAACTATTTTTCCTCAGGGGGCTGGTCTTAAGGAATTCAACAGATAACATCTTAAAAACGTAAGAATTTAATTTGTAGAGTAAATTAAGTAATATTCAAAGTTCAATAGTTTTGCTAATATGGATTATTTTTTGTTTCCCATAATTCATTCCAAAATTAGATTCATAAGTAAGTATTTGTAGAAAGGGGAGAAAGAGGCCGTTATCCACCAATTTGGTGCGTGTCAACAAACAAAAATTAATATAAATTATCCTGTACCCTTTAGAGATGAGCATTCTGATGGCCTTGTATACACACAAGCTTCTTCATAATTCTCTATCCTTGCACATATCTTTTACATTGGTTATGTTCATATATTTTCATAAATTCTTGTTTATTTTTTTCATTCAGCACACATCTGTTCACAAGATTCTCTTTAGCCCCCAATAAGTCTCATTTGCATTTATTCACCAGCCTTCCTATGGCCAATCTTACACCCATCATATAGCATCTTCAACAATCTGTATCTGACCATGCCTTTCTTTTACACAAAGCAACTTGGAATGAAAGAATGACCATCAGAAAAGGTGCTATAAAAACGTTCTTGGGAGTGTCCTCACATTCAGATGTGGGCTTCCAAAAGGGGTGAACGCATTTAACTTTGTAGAAAGCGGTCCTGAGTTTAATTCTTAGTGAAGAGCTAGGTGCAAAATTATCTCAGCTATCAAAGCACCTTTAAAAATACTTATTTCTGATTAAGGTGGTACTTGTAGATGTAAACATTCAAACACTAATAATTATGTTTTAATCATCAGTAATAACTTTATTTTTTATAGCAAAATATTCACTCCATAACATTGACTCTGACTACTCCCAATTTTTGATGAAAAAAATGTCTTTCATTGGTTTCTATGTACAGGATGTGAAAAAATGCATCTTTTGTTTACCTTTTCCCAGTTCATTTAATGGATGTAGTCATTTGAAATCTACTGAGGTATCAGTGATGATTATTAATTAATTCATATTGATCAGTTCTCACTGAATGCTTAAGAAAAGTGCTATGATAGCAGCATTTTAATAATTATTGTGATAAAAATTTTGATATTCAAATTATTGTTTTTCTTAATATGGCTTCTGAGATTTGGCTAATTTTGTTTTACAGGATGATCAGCCAAAGCGTATAGCCTTAATGGAGAAAGTGTGTGAGGATGAGAAGACATTTTCCTCAATCATTGAGAAGAGGCATTTTCTGCTGGATCACAAGCATGGCATCTTTTACTGTTGGATACACAAAGTTGCTTCAACATCTTGGGTTTCTTTCATGGCCAAAATGAAAGGAATACATGTCCCATCAACAAAGGTTTACAGAAAGATTGGTCATATGGCAGCCAGTTCAATGAAGGAGGCCATGTCAGCTGCAAATGATTTTCCTTTTCGATTTATTGTTGTCCGTCACCCATTCCATCGTTTGATTTCTGCATATAGGGATCGAATTTGGGCGGCAACAAAGAAGTATTCTGCCCAAGCCTGGGCTCATGTTCCAAAGATACTGCGCCTGAGCCGTCCATCCCTTTCACAGTAAGCAGTGGTAAAATTAATGTAACACTCTAATCCACTGACCTCAGTGGTATTAGCGGTAGAGATGGGATTCCACCTGGTCACGCTGGTTCATGCAAACCTATTCTTAGAATTTTCCGAGTTTGCCAGCGTGGTTCTTAAATCAGAATGATAAAGTTGAATCATTGTTTTTTCTTCAAAATAAATTCATATAGCACCATTTTGTCTACAAAAACCTGTTCTACAGAGTTATAATTATAGTTTTTTTAATTTTGAAATATTTATTAAAACAGCATAAATGCTTAATTTAGTTCATCTGCAGTGTCTTTCCTGAGTAATGAAAACAGAACTCTCAGGACTGTTCCAACATTTGCAGAATTTGTGGAGTATCTCATAGCAGTTTCTGGTCTCCACCAACAAAGACAAGGAAATTCCAGCAAAGAGGTAAGTGTTTTTATCGATAACCATTTATACTCAAGCATAAGTATAGACAAGGAAATATTTATGATTATTTTAAGTTTGATTCAAAGTTTCAAAATATTTATCTGATATTTCCCTACCATATTACAAACATAAATCTAAGATCTCTCTTATTTTAACATAAAAAGAGCTCAAAAATTGTTTTTCTGGAGTTGGTGTCAATATTGAGGTATTACATTCTACTAAGGACCACTCAGATTTACACTTTTCATGTTTCTACCTTTTGAATATCCTTCACACAGTGTACCGTATGGACGCCTATCATCCTCAATAAACCCTCTCAGGGTATCTCAAAGTATTTACATCATAACTATATAAATAACACTTAATGTTATAGAAAGTCTTTGAGGTACACTTTTATATTAACTGTATTTTAAGGGAAATTTACTGATTGCCGTACATAATTATGTTCTACGTAAAAAGGTGAATTTTCTGCCCAAGAATTAAGGAATTTAATACACAATTAATCATTGCTTCTGGAAGAAATTTCCAAGGCATTTACCGTATTTGACGGCATATAAGACGCACCTTTTTTCCTAAATTATGTCTCGAAAAATTTACCTGCGTCTTATACGTGAAGGTTCAACCTCCACGGGTTAACTTTCAATACTGAATGCTATTTTTAGCCCAGATGGTCTATACTGCCTATTTCATAATTGCATTCAATGATTGTGTTAATATTTGGCTTTTACGAAACGCGACAACTAAAAGAAACTACATTTTAAGTTATTGTAGTACTGCGCTTTCGCACGGACTATAAAAACATTTTCCTTGTGAGTGGCCAACTTAATGAGGGTGCGTCTTATACGCCGGTGCGTCTTATATGCCGTAAAATACGGTACTTAAAATGAAAATGCTTCATATTAAATATAGTGTTGTCGAGTTTTATAACAATGTAATGGTATAAATAAATCTCCATCTAACTTTCAGGAGAATTTGCTGAATATTTCTGCATTTGATGTACACTGGATTCCTTATTACCATCATTGCAGTATTTGTAACATTTCATACAATGTGATAATAAAATTAGAAACAATAGAAAAAGATGTTGGCCATTTCATCAAAGAACTTAATTGTAGAAGAAGAAAGAGTGGTGAATTCTTAAGAAGGTCAAGGCCAAAAAGAGTTTCTAAAAAAACATCAGAAAGTGTTAACCAAAAAGGAAAGAATCATGAAAATCCCAGAAAATCAGATAAAAATAAAATTGAGGATACAATATCAGGCCATCCAAGCTGGTGCATTGACAGTGAGGATCAAGAAAGTGATTCAGAAGGAGGGATTAGTGACATGTTTCTGCATCATCTTCAACGGAGTGACATGGGTCCATCATGCCTATGTTTTTATTTCTCTCAGCTTTCAAGGGCACAGTTTGATAACCTTAAGAAAATATACAACATTGACATGAAAATGTTCGACTATGACACTAATGAGTATGAAAAATGCCTCACAGATGATAGATAAGCACCGAAAGTTTCTGAATTTCATGTGAAGTATGTGCAGGTTGAGTATCCCTAATTGGAAAGAGTTAACACCAAAGTCGTTTCAGAAGTTGGATTTTTTTTGAGTTTTGTAATGTGTGATGTTATAGAGTGAAAGAGAATCAAGATAAAATCAGATTTCCAGAAATGTACTTCTAATTTGATTGCATGTAACAAGGAAAGAATTTAAAAGTATGTCGATCTTTCATCAAAAGAGAGAATATCAAAGGGGCCATTGTTAAAAAACGTCGGGACATTTTTGGGATTTCTATACCTTCCTATCACAGGTGAAACAAGGGGCTTCATTAGTGAGTCAGAAGTATTGTCAAAACTTTAAGGGGGACATAATTTAAATATTACCCAAAATGAGGTTTATTGATCAAGAACTAACTCCACCACGTATGAAGAAGTTGTAGCCTATTTCCTGCAGTCATTTGTCTCGTTAATGATGATTTTCTATTTCAGTCTTTCTTTAAACTCATTTTTATTTATTGTTCTGTAATTTAATCGTTTTGCTCCACTCCTTTATAGTGGATTTTGCAACCTTGCGACTTTATGTTTTGAAATAATTACTACAGATTATTTTTTTATTATTAAATATTTTGCAAAGAAAATAACCCAAATTCCCAATGGGATTAAGTGAATAATGCTAAAGAGCTCATGGTTGTTCTAATTTCTACTTATTGTATTTTTTTAGATAGCTAAATGATCATAAATGTAATAGTTCCTGTATTTAAATATGGTTTTTAAGAAAGAATGTCAAATATTAAGTAAACCAATAGCATTATCAATCAACTATCTTCATAATTTTATCAACAATATAATATCACCTGAATTTGAGTAAAAAAGCTGTTAAAGATATAAAAAGTGTGTATGTTAATATAAGACTATAATTACTGTAAGAAGTAGCTGATAATTGACATTTTCAATTGCAGATATTATTTTCATGTATTTTACTTTATTTTTGATAAATTATATTATAAGTATTGTGCTGAATATCAGGTATATAGATTTATCATTATTAAAATTTTTTAAATAATTATAACATTAAAATTCTATTGAGTTTTTTAAATTGCAAAGAAATGAAAACATTCCACATTTACAGTCTCCAAGAGATTCAGAGTTAGTGCTATCGTGATATTCTGCATTTGAGATTCCAACAATAATTCAAAGCATTCAGGCGAAATTAGCCACTGTTAATTTTGGTAGTTACATAAGAATTTGATTATAAATTTAACTAAGCCTAATATAATAATAAACCTAAATACTAAAACAATTACTTTGTAACTAAGTACCTGGACCAGTGGTGCAGCCAGGATTTGCCAAAGGGGGGGTCCATGGCTGCCTAGAAAAAAAATGCGTACCTTTCAGGGGCTAGTATATTCATGCCCACTTCTTACTACAATATATGTCAATTCTTTCAAAAACTAAATGAATAAAACTAGAGGAGTTTAACGCTTATGTTATGTATCTTATGGAATCCAAACTATACTCTCCTTCGAACTGTTCACTGTGAATTTCTCAATAGCACTACTCATTAGCCTAGCTTTGCATTCACACCCTTAAAACAGTCACGTGCAGAAGATTTAACTGAGCGTTGTATCAATCAGTTTGTCTCTCAAACATAATCTTAATCTCTGTTTTCAGGGTGTAAGTTTCGAATTACTTCTTGAATGTTCCCTTGTATTTTTGCGAGGAGTAAACAAATCAGCACTTTCGAATTTTTCTCATGGGAATCTTGTTGGCTCTAGGCCTACTCTGCTACCAAAAACATCACCTTAGCTGAAATCGGAGTCATATTTACGGATATGCAAAGCTTTCGCTGAATTTATCAAGCAAACTAAGACTTGGTGCTTTGTACTCTTCAGCAGAAAAAAAGCAGAGCTAGTTACAGGACTTAACTCTTGGGGGGGGGGGACCCCCTAGGGGTTTAGTTTAGGAGTTTTAGGGGTTGAACCCCTAAAACCCCTAAAAACCCCCCTCGCTGCAGACTAAGTTATATTTAGGATATGTTATGTAACTAAGGATGTCCATAAGATGGAGCAACTCTGCTGGGTATTTTAGTATGAGTATTTTAATAGAAAAGAAATACAGTATTATGTTTCACAGCATTTATTAATAATGTTGATACAGTAAAATAAAACACAGGATATTATAATACATATTAAGCATAATTTACAATGAAATGAAATAAAGCTTCATTAATTTAGTTTAAACATTTGTTCCCAAAGAAACTGCTAAAAGTATTTCAACATATGCAGCATTTCTAAACAGATCAGCCATGAAAACCCAAAGAAGAAAGCAAAAGAGCCTCAGTGCATACTATTATTATTTTGTGCTCAGAATATGGAATTAATTTAAATGTGAAACACTAAAAAGCTGACTGGAAAGTATACAGGGTGTAACAAAATTAATTAGCCATTGGGATAAATAGTAAACTAGATCTATGTATTAGAATCTCGACTACTGGATTTTAAAGTCAAGGGTAGAATGTCCCACTCTTGATGCATCTCTGATCTGGAAAATCAATTTTACGAGAAATTGTGGCATTTAAAAGACATTTCGTTGTGTATACAGTCAAACTGGTTGACATAAGTGCATGTTTCATATTTTTTCAGTTTTTGACAAATTCTACTAAAATTCCTGAATGGCTAAAGTATTTGCCACATCCTATATAAACATTAAATTTAGCGAAATTTCAAAAGCATAAACAATCTAGATAATTATTTCCTTACAGCAGCAGACTGTCCTCCAGATCTTTTTTTTTGCTAACGATTTTCATTGGAATTTTAAAGGGACGTAACAAGAATGAAATATTCAAGAAAACAGATTCTGTCTTCAAAAAAAATTAATGGAGTTATATCCTATGAACCACAAATAACAAACATTAGGTCTGATCAACATAATCTTGATAAGGGTCTTAATTTATAATGTTACTTTAACTTTGTTACAATTTTAAATCTGAGATTTTCATAGCATAAATGAAACTATACGATCAAAAGCAAACTTTTACCAATATAGTTTTACCTAGCTGCATAAATATTATATTCATCTCTAAAAGTCAATTCTGTCAACAAAATTAAAGAATTACTATCATGCTTCAACTTTTACACATCATTAAAATATTCTTCATTTTGAGCAAGTTGGCTTTGAGTTATGAAAAAAGAAGACAGATGGTGATGCCTACAAGCATCATTTCTCCCTTTAAACAACCAAAAATAAAAATGCTATCATTACAAAATTTACACAAGCATTTAAAATCTTCCCTAAAAATTTTCACATCTTTTACTTAGAAGACAAATATAGGAATGTAAGTGACAAACAACCATGTCGAAACAAATAGTGTATTATCCTAAATATGATTGCTTACGATGGAAGAGCTATGATCTTTCATGTTCCTTCTCTTCTTTCATGAAACTGAAGAATGGGTTCGTGTCACTGCAATATATTCATATATATTTATATGGTACTTAATGACGAATCAGCAGGATCTGGGAACAAACCCTCTAAGGCAACTTTGTTATTTATGTAGGATAGTTCAAAAGAACATAGATGGGATAGCAGCTTAGATTGCATGGCTATTCCAGCTTAAAAAAAGGAGGTAGTGTCTCTGGGAGTGGGTAAAGGTAACATTTGATTGGGATGTGGACTCGGGGCTGGTTTGAAGGTCGGAAAAGGAGATAGAGGATGAAGACTAGGCACGTGTTGCCAAAAAGGCACATGATCACTGCATTACGCATACCCCCTCACTCTTTCTTCAAACAAAACCTCTTTTTTGCATTAGTTCATACAAAGCCTTGATCTAACATTATAATTATTAATTGAAAGGGGATTGAAAAGGAATGGAAAAGAAGTATATCGAAATAATGTACAAGTTTGAAAAGCTAATATAAAGATTCTTTCTTCTTCGATAAAGAATTCAATGCGAACTTGTCCTTTCTTGAAAATAATTAAGTCAAAGATTTGAGCAGCTTGGAAGGACCGATTCATTGCAGACCATTCCACCAAAAAGGCAATAAGAAATATCTGCTAAAAGCTGGTTCTCTTTTTTTCTTTTCATCTGAAGCCTAAGAGTTTAACAATGGGTGAGTGTGGATTAGTTAAAAATTGTTTCATTGACCACCTTCAACAACATTTCTCTCGTTTCCAGCAGTAAATGTGATACAAATGTTTTCACCTCAGACTCAACTGAATTCAAATAGCACCCATGCACTACCGAACTTGAAAAACTTCTCACACACAATCAACTCACTATCTTTTTTCTAAAATGAGTCATGCACAACCATAAGAACTTCTTCATTTATCACTTTTTTTAAGATTGAAAATAATACGATTTGAAAGATTAGACTGACCCAACAACACAATTCATTCTTTTATTCTTCTTCCACTAAAATATGTTCCCTCGAGCAGATTCTTGCACTGACGTCCACAACCAAATTGATGTTCTATTATTTTATACCTATTGATATCTCAGTGAAGGGATATCGTGGAGTAAATAGTGAACTGAGATGACGCTACTAGGAACAGCAACTGTAAGGCCAGTTTTCCAGAATTGATTTCCACAAACGAAGGTTGACCGCTTACAAAAGAAACCTCCAACAGATGACTAACTCCATCCTCAAAAACGGTAAAGACATTTCTCTTCTCTTAACATCATTTTAACATCATATTCATAATTTATCAATCACACAGTCTCTCTCTTACTTCTCCTTAACATTTGAATGTAATCAACCCTGCATTCCTTTTTATATTTTAAAATCAGGGCACGCAATTGTTGCTCCTGAATCCTGAGACAAGAAATTAAATATTCTAAGATTGGTGTTCTATAATTTTCAGGGGAAGGGGGCTAACACATTCGGTCACCGAGTTCAAAATGCTGTGCGCTCCCATACAACTCCCTTGTGTCCAACACAAGCCATTCATTCATTCAAAAATAGTGAAAAAGATAAGATCAAGAAGTTTGATGTGGTTATTGTGCACTCTCGTGTCAGGTGGCTGCTTTCATTCTTCCCTCTGGATTCAGTGCAATATTCTCCACAGCAAAAATGGAAATTTCTGAAAATACAGGAAATTTCAATCAATAAAATTTTACATATAAATATCTACATGTATGTACTGCTGTCTATAAGTAACCCAAAAAAATGTAATAGACAGTGGCTGCTTCTTTCGGCTACACAGCATTGATGGTGGATCTGGCGACGATGTTTTGCCAGTTTAGCCATCAACGCTGTGTAACGGAAGGAAGAATGCATTTGTTCTATGGACTGCATAGACAATGAGAGCCTTCATTCCAAAATGTAATAAGAGCACAAAAGCCATGGGCACTTTTTTAAATTCATCATTCTGATAAGCAATGGATTGCATCGATGTTTGTCTGATTACTTTGATGGATTATCAATTCTTGGTGAATTTAAGAACAGTCCGCTGGTTTGTCTGCTGTTTGACAAGATGGCTACTGTTGCATATACAACTTGTTCCTTCTCCATAATTCTTTAAACTCAGTTGAAATGTAAATCATCGCATCATTTTTGTTTGTTGATTGTTGCATTGTAAATACGTTATATTTCCCATTGTAAGTTGCCATTTATTGTATTTTATGAGGTTATTGATATTAATATTTGAATGACCCGCTACTGTCATCAGAACGATCGGCTCTTCATTGGGAATCAATCTCGATGGAAGCGATGGACATCAGTGAAAAGCATCGTAAGTCCATTGGTGAATAAAATGAACCGTTTGATGGATCCATCGGTGAATTAAAAAACTTGCCCCATAACTGTATATTGATCTTAAATAAATACGCAAAAATAATATGAGAAAAAGAGTTAATTTATATGCAGAGGTGTCTAATAAATTAACACTAATCTGACACTGAATCAGTACTGAAATGCAAATATGTCAAACTGAGAGATAGTTGAATTTCAAGACACAATTTTTAATACAAGTTTAAGGAAAATATATCAAATCTATCTCCGTCACTCTAACAGTAGTGCCCATATTGTTTATACATCCATTTATACTCTTCTCACTGAGTCAGAAAGTTGTAAGAGGATACATAAGTCTACATAAGAGCAGCAGAACAACCCTATGAATGATACTTATTGTAATATTAAATTAGGAATGACCTAACTAGATGCCATTATTCAGCATCATTCATACCCCAGTAGCTTTTTTTAGGCTGAGATAAATGTAAATGAAAGATACATTTTCACTATCCTGTACCAAAAGATGAAGTATTCTATTATATATAGAATATGGTATAAGGCAGCTTACAATTTGATATCAATGACAGTATCTGAAGAATGTATACACATATAATCAGACTTTTTTGAATAAATGAAGGCCATCAACCAACAATCATATTTTCATAAAAATTCAAATCATTCCCATGAGGTACATCAGTTCTCAATTTGTTAGTCAATGAATCTTTTTCCTTTATCAAAGACTTAAGTTCTGTGTTCTGAATTGAATAGTCAGATTTATAGACAGAATTTAAGACTGTGAATATCCAGGTGGGATTATTACCATATTTTTGTACATACCTTCTTATCCTATAATGGAGAACAAGTTGAAATGAGTAATTGGGTGAAATGAGATATTAAAGGTCAGTAATAGAAGAAAAAGATAAGAAGATGAGGATTTTTGAAGGATATGAAAACAATTAAGAAGGGGATTGTAGCTGGCATTGAGGAAGGATACTCTAAAGAAAACATAGAATGCCCAAGGAAACCTAAATAATGCTTCTAAAGGAAAATTTACAAGTAAAAATTAAGCTTAAATGAAAAAAAATGAGTCAATGAAGCACTACTAAAGAATTTTTAGTCCTTGAAACCTGAAATGCACCATTTACTATGGATTGATCTGGTTAATGTTTAAATAAAATATTCCCTTTTCAAGATAAAATTTCTTATCTGTTTACAGAAATTAATAAAAATATATTCAAATTCAGCATTTCTCATGGATATGTTGTAAATAAAAATGGATATGGCTGCAATTACAGCCCATTTATAGCACTACTACTACTAAAAAAAAATATTTTTCTTAAATTTTTTGAAATAATGAGATGTATCTAATGCCTATGTTGATATTACTGTTCCCATGGTGAAACTCTTTTGTTTACGAATATTAAACAAACAGTATGCCATAAAATGAAAAAGAAAGCGGAACATTTACTTAATGAAACCTATCGTTAGATCAATGTAAGGCGGTATTGATAAGTATTTACCCAGATTCCAAAAACCATCATCATTTCAACTTTTGATGGCTTTTGGAATCTGGGTATATACTTATCATTTACAGCCATCAGCGGATTTATTCTCACTAAGGCGGTATTGATTAAATTACAGCCAAAACTCGAACAAGCGAGACGAGGGTATTAAATCAAATTTATCGCTAATTATGTGAAGTTCAAGTCATAGTGGCGGGAAAAATGATGCAACAATATACTTTAAGTATTCTTGCGATAAAAGATCCGTGATTCCCGAGGAAATATTTAGCGTAACATTATGAAAGGAAACCTACTCCATCCATTCCCTCGCGAACGAAATCAACAACTGAGACTGATGCGATGTAAATATTTGCTTCCGAAGGCAGAAATGGGAGGTGAATGAGCGATAATTAACAGCATTCGAGTTATGTGATAAATACTGCGTTAGACCAGTGCTAGAGGAGACCTTCTCCTCCGTAACCACATGACCAATTCACACCCTCCGCCTCTCTCCGCTCGAAGAAGACCTTCCGTTGGGTAGAGCGAGAGTCATCAGGCAGTGCGCCGGATGCCACTGCGGCCCAAGGACAGAGATATCAATCAGCCATCGGTTCATCTGTGCCAGTGTTTTGCGCCACCAACATTGAAAAAGAAGACCAACTTGTGGCTTTGTAAGTTTTCTCATTCCCAAAGGCCAAACTCATGACGTTTCCGTCACTTCGATTTGTGAAGGCATCGAAACATTTAAGTGCATTCATTCCGCGCGTTTTGTTAAGAATTGCATCGAAGAATCGGTAAACGTAACCAAGATGCTCTATTTATCATAACATAGGATCGAAAGTGTTATAAAAATGCAGATTAAATTTTAGGGTAGAAATTAAATAAATAAAGAATTAATCCTGAGATAAACGTTCTCAGACTACGTAGTAGATAGAATGCGTTAACCCTGTTACATAGGCCGATCAGATACTCCAAGAAAAATTAGAGGAATAGATAGTGCCCGCCTCAAAGATTCCATTTTTCTGCAGACAACACGCGTTAGAAAACTATTCGCAAAAGAGGCATACGTTGCATGCATCCCCTGCCACACGCCAAAAAGTGGCTCGAAGATTAAGTGCTAACGTATTCTTTCAATAATTAGGTAAATACTGCTTCCTTTCCCCTACCTCTCTCCAGTCACTTAATTTGTCAATTAATTAAACCTTTCACACGGATTATGCCATTTTAAAATATGTTATAGGACCTCAATTCTCTCTTCGTTGTATTATCATCGAAAGGCTAATACTTACTTAAATGTGGCAGACCAATTAATTCCTATTTTCGATCTAGAGATCAAAAAAAGAGAATTAATTAGTCTGTATTGGATATGAAAAATAACGTTTTAAGAACTGTTGGTTTATTACGAGGTAAATTGCAATTATAAATCCGTGATATACCTGAAAAGCCTAACGAATTGACTTCAGCTTATAATATTTTAAAAGTTGCTCGTTGAAATATAATTTTCACATTGAACTTTTAATCAGTAATAATATCGTTATTTTTAATCTTTCGCTTCGTTAGACCAGGCGAGTATACTATTTTTAAACCCCTCTTTTTCTTTATTAGGCCCCCCTGAGAATAAGTACATACTTTATTTGATCCAAGCTAGGCAAACTGAAAAAAATAAAATCAATGGAATTTCACTAAAACAAGAGACATATCTACCAATATTATTAGATCAGGTTTTTGAATCTTCTTAATTCGACAAGTTTGATCCAATGGTTTGAATTTGATCGTAAAATAAAAGAAAACAATTTGAACAGAAAAAAACCCGCTTAGAAATTAACTCCACGACGAATTGTAGAAATGAAAAAAGAAATGTTAGTTTTATTTTGTAAAGAATTCTTATAAAAATTAGTTCGCGGTGAAACGTGCGTTGATACATCGCTAGATAGCTTTAGTGAAAAGGCTTTGAATGAGCAAAAGGATGGACAGCTCTGAAATACTACATCTATTCAAGCCACTTCTCCCGACACATAATGACATCACATTTTTATTTGGATGGTACGATAAACTTTAAGTAGATACTCAAGGGGAAACATATTTACGACCACCGATCGAGTTAAGTTTCACCAGAGGGGTGAACGATTAATCTCCATTACATACGAATACATACAATGTTTGACGCAGTAAACAAAATAACAATGACGAGGGTATCATCCATTGTCCACCGCTTCCGACGTGTTTTTCTTCAAGAATCGACTCCTAATCTATCATGCTCAAGTCTAACTCGCAAAGATAGCCATAAAAATAAATTTTATCTCGAGTGCGTAATTTTCGGCGATCTTAACTTAGTTCCGCTGTAGAACTTAAATAGTTTCTGAGACGTCGACAAGAATGGGCAAGTGCGAGAGATACATCGAGAGTCTATTGGAAAAGGAGTGATAAATATCAATTTGTTAACCTCGGTGAATACTGGCCGAGGAGCTACGCTACTAAAATGAGCAGCCGAACGAACTGCTGTCGCAAGAAAAAGTGAGTAAATTTATTAGTTGGTTTTCCAGCGTTCTCGTAGACACGGGAAAATCCATTTAAGCCTCCGCGTATCAAAGTCAACAGCGTGGCGGCACCGAAACTCTTCAACCGAAATTTCGAAAGAAAAAAATTGCTTAACTTACGTACAACGTTCGAAGAAATTATTTTGCGAATTCGTTCGCTCGAAATGTCTTTGATATTTTCCTTGATTTAAATTCTATTGAAAGGCGACCATTTCCCACTTCTGAGTCATTTCAGATGAATAAGGCGAAAAATTCGAGTCAAAAATTTACAGACCGAAAGATTTTGGCATTCGTAAAACTTATCTCGAAAAAATAGGTCACGACCCCAGAATCACTGGGTCAGAGTAAAGTGCAACTGGCGTCTGCGAACTCTACTTACTGTAAAAAACTTCTAAATTATTTCATTCTATAATGGGATATTTTTCATGCCTTATTGGCCATATCTCTAAGGTAGAACGAAGATATACCGGAAGAGTTAAGATTAGGTTACATTACACCTTGATTACCAGCACATGCATATACACAAACACCCTTAGTGATTTATGGCCGTCCTGATAAATTAAAAACTAGGCGCATCTTCTCGGGATTAGTTAAACGGAAAGATAAAATCTAGAGCGAAGAATAGGGGTATCATTACGGATCAGTTATTTCAAGCAGGCAACAAATCACTTGGGACTATTTCAGAATACTCAACTTGAAAAAGATATATGGGTCTGAATTTTTTCGGTTCATTTAATAATTAGCTTGCACTATCGATATATTTAATTAGTTATTTTAGTTGAATCGAGAAACAATACCGAGTAACCTCAGAAATGTGATCTTCTTCGTCATAAAAGAAATATAACAAATATATACATTTTTTAAATATACCCGACATATAGCAAATGACGATGAGACGTGATATACTGATATGTCGAATGGGAAGGCATAAAGGCATGGGAAGGAATGAACTCAATCCATTTTGAAATCGATGTTTGATAAAGTATTGATTTGCGACAACAGGGTACGATCTTTCCATCATATTATTTTCACGAATCTAAAACTGCTAGGAATCAGTTGTTTTCATAAACTACTGCATCCTGTAAGATTTTTATCGCTGGGTCTTCGCAGAAAAATAGAAACGCCCTTAAGAATTATTTTTGAGCCTTTATTGATACATTTTAAAACAGATTTTATGGATAAATAAATCGAAAGTGATTACAACTTTTAAGTTTTAGGTTGAGAATCCACCTGTTGACGAATACTAACAGACCAGTTTAAAATTTGATAATAATTAGAATATTCTATTAGAATTTTCAAAAACGACCTTATGTTTAGGCAGTTAATTAATATGCACGCGAACCCGCAATGCCAAGAGAGAAGGGCAAGAAGCGTACCAGACCTTTGGCATCGGAGGAATCGCAAAGATGTCAGGAGGGAACGCTTGATGCGATTTCGTGGACTTAGTACACAGGAATATAGAAAAGTACACACATATTTTCATATAAGTGTATTAAAATGACAATATAACATAAGTGTTACTACTACTTTATTGATTATCAAAATAACATCAAAGAAAAGGCGCCAACACATGAATCTGCCAACAATGTAAGGCTCCAGGGTGGGTCTCCGACATTGAGGGGCACGTTTTCCATAGAGAGCCCCTGGACAATAACTAGCTACCGATGGTAACCCATAATTCGCTTCATATATGACGTTATTTGTCTAATTGCCTCTTTGACAAAATTGAATATCCGCACAGATATCCTGCTTGATTTGACCAACAATGTTAAAGGAATGGGAAATCGTTTGAACAATCCAAACAGCAATGATTTGCTTCATAGGCCCATTTTTTGAGTCATGTAGATGTCTGGACTGAAATTACAGTATCTATAGAACCAGTAGTTAGCTGTACCGTGAAAATTGTTAAAGTACCTATGGATCTAGATCGACGCGGCAGTTTCTCCTTGCCAGTCCTCGGCATTCGAATTAGCGAGCAAGTGCCAAATACATCTGTTTTTATAGGAGAGATAGACGACGCAGCGCAAGGTATTCATTTCATTCGTATCAAATACACAGATTTCCCCGAAAAATCCATATTTTTTGTCAAAGTACGATTAGCTATAGTAGCAACGAAACGAAAGTAAAATAGCCAATTGTTAGCATACCAATCGATTGATAGGTATTCCATCATATTAGGACTTCATATCTGCTTAACACAGCTTTATTTTTATCTTGCTTTTGTGATATTTGCGTGACCGTCGCCGTCCCACTCGTGCAGCCCGTTTCTGTTGAACCAGAAATGACTCGGAACTTGCCCAAGTTCCCTATTTTTAATGACCTTCTTTCGACTGCTAATTTATTCCCAACTCCTTTGCCTACGGTGATTAGTTTATCACCCGAATGTCATTTTAAATACATGGTTATTAACACAGCTTTCCGATTGTGAATCCCTCACATTATTTAATGGTGACTTTATGCCCAGTGGATTTCCTTTCACCTGACTCCAAATTTATATCCTAATATACCAGAACTAATGGGAGGGGAAAACAAGCATTGATTGTTAGGAAAACAATCCCACAGCTAAAGGTCAACCAATAAACAAACCACATCTCAAGAAACGCCTACAAAAGGAGATTTAAAATAAAGAGGTAAGAAACATTTCTAACTGAAATTGTTAACGTTACGTCTAAGAAAACAATAGTAAATAAGATAGAGTAAGGTAAATAAATGATTAAATTACATTTTCAAAATAATATTTTAAAATTGATCAACATCATTTAAGATAAGTCACCATCAGGGCCCAGTGGTTCACCCATGACACCTACAAAGGGTATCAAGTTGAAGTTGAGAGACAATTCTTTAATCAATTGTCAGACCCTGAATGAAGAAGCCATTGTAATGCTTTAAGAAGATTAAATTTATGGTTGAGGATAGGACTAACCCTTTACTAGGCTATGCTTTATATTTTATTTTGACATGCGTGCAATAAGTGGGGTATGGCGTACCAATAGTATGCAAGAAAGTTATTCTGGCAGTCAGAAATATATAGTGCTCTATCATAGTACACTTATGTATGTATCCTCTGCCACACTCCGAAAGGTGCCTCACAGGGTATAATTGTAGATGTATGTATTACTATGGCACTCTTTCCAATTATGTTTCGCCTTTCATGATCTGTGCATGTAAATCAATAGTTCTTTCTTGTTCCTGACATGATATCTTGATAAGTGGGATTGTTTTTGTCTTTTAAGTTGAGGAAGTTGCTGATTATGTACTCTGTTGGCGCTTCGGGCGAAAGGCCAATTTCATCGTTTTTCTTCGAACATGTCCCAAAAAACATTATTTAAAATGTTTGTTACATACAAGATAATAATATATTAATTAATCACTCATCTTCCAAGTTAAGATGGAATATAGAGTTCGAAAATACTGTCGTAGATAAAAATTTGCATCTTATACATGGAGAAAGTCATGTGCACGCCACATCAGATTTTTCATTTATATTCTGGTATGGGATTGAGATAAATATATACATCAATTACCCTGCTAAATTATTTTGAATGCTACGAAAAGGTAATTCATAGTGTCATTGTGCTGATCTTGCATGGACTTCAAGCCCTCTGGCTCAAAGAGGAAAGTAAGAGAAAAGTACCTCACTCCTCCACTTAAGCCTCATTACCTCAAATAAGCGTTTGGTGGCTAATTGTGGAGGGTATGAGGATCCAACAACCTATGAGGTTGTAACTAACAGGCACTCATAAACTTCCAATAAACAATTTAGAAATGTTTCTTCTAAATATCAACAAGAGTGACATTATGGTGGTCAGATGAGGTTATAGGTTGCAATGAAACAAATAAATGAAAGAAAGACATGTCAGTATGTATAGACATGTGTGAAACAAATTTAATAAACAAAGTGTTGACAGAAAAAGTATTCTTTCTACCAATATATAAGAGAGATACATACAGTCATCCATAAATATATCTCATTGCATAAAATATGCTACTTAAGGTGCAAGTAAAACTTATATGGAAAGTATTGTTTCTAATTTTTAAAATCAGTTTATTAATTTACTCAGCAATTGATAGCAATTTCATACAATTTACCTACAGTAGAGATCTGTTATAATGCTAGCTGACAAGATTGGAAAAGTACTCGTTATAAAGTACGAGTAAAATGTAGCTTGCATACTGCAAGCAGATCGACAAAACTAATTTCATGTCGGCATCATTTCGGGAGGGTCCTTAAAAGGAAAAAAAAGGGATTGAAAATATTCTTAAAATTTGCTGCAATTTAATCGTCTGGCATCGAACCTTCGCCTTCCCGGTGAACCTACTATGCAGCACAACAGAAAATCACTATATCTTACTATGTGTGAAAATTGAACAAGAAATATTGGCTCCAACTGCCTCAAACAACGTCCTTCTTTTCAATAATGTAAATGGCTCTCAGGATTCGAACCAAGGACGATCTAGGAAATCTAAAACATGTTATTGAAATGTATCTATGTTCTCTATCTATAGCCCTAATTTCATGTTTTAATATTATTGTGAAGGGGTTTAAATTAATTCTTAAAAATCGGATAATTTACCTGGTGTCGAACCCAGGAAATATTGGTAGCTGTGAATGCACAGTTTGATTTGTATGGACTTTACTGTATTTAATAATTTCATAGAAAGTTTGAAGTCGATATCATACCGGGAAGTACCTAAAATCTTTTTCTGTTATCTCCATAAGAAATGCATTGAGGAATGTAAATGGCTCTTTGGGATCGAACCAAAGACCATCAGCGAATATGTAAAATTTTATTATGAAATATATTAATGATATTCAACTCCATGAGGAATTTCAAGTTTCCATGCCATCGGAAAGTGGTCTAAAAAAATCATAAAAATCGCCACAATGCATTTTAAACGGCCGATTTTTGCCTCGACCTAGCATCGAACCCAGGATATTTTCCGTAAAAATCATTTATGTTTTCGATAAATCATGACCATATGTATAGGCTCCTTGAGTTTTGATTCTCTACCTACCCGGAAAGTATTTTTTTTTAATTCCTGAAAATCAAAGCAATGCATTTAAACGGGAAAAATCAGGACTTTGGGGCCCTCTGGAATCGAACCCATGACACTGAGGTTCAAAATCGCAATTTTTCTGGAGGTTACACGTTATGGCCAATATGTCGTAAAAATTTCAAGTCAATGACACTTGTGGTTTGGCCTGTGAGGTTGTATCCTCTCTATATATATATATGATATATGAATGAATCCGGAGAAGCATCTATATATAATAGATACTTGTTATAGCATATTTCTTACATTAAAAGTCTACTCAAGGGCAATTAGTGTGGCAGATTGGAGCTGTAGGGTTTTTAATCCCAATACAAATGCTTCAAAATGCGTTTTAAAAGTACATCTGCTTCATTAATATAATTTCATTGATTCATAAAACCTAACCAAAGTGTGTCCTCTGATATAAAATGTGGAAAATTATTGCTCAATAATCGTTGAAAAGTAATGGTATATCGCTAGATAATCGTAATTCATATCAAATTGCTTTCTTGAGATATTTGTCATTCACCAGCTTCATAAGCAATGCCTGAGTCGCAAGAGAGGGGGATAGGTTACCCTTGGAATCCGAATCAGCAATGCTTTTATCTCCTATATTCCTACCCATCCTGGATCAGACGATTTGGTGCCAAGTTTCGTATAAAATAAAATCCCACGGGTGGATGCCAATATGATGGGAACTCAATTAAAACTTCTGGCACTGACTAGAGGAGTTGTCGCCGATAAGAAAAAGGGAGGAGGTGATAAGATGTACGGAGGGATAAAGGGTAGAGTGAAACTCGTGAGACGTTTCTAAACAAAGCTCCCTGAAGCATCATTGCATAGGAAAGGTGAGGCGACTTGTGGAAAACAAATGCATGAATTAGGTGACGTTAATTTTCGCATTTAATTTTTTGCTAGTCTTTGAAGAGATAATGGACCTCAAATTATCTTTTGCTTGTCCAACTTCGTCTCTCACGTTAATTGACGATTCCGAGATATGCCTCTTAGAAGACAAACATACAAATGTGGCACTTGTTATACCAATACTGAAGAAATAACCACTGGTTATGAAGGACATACAGTGGAACCTCGGTTTACGAACTTAATCCGTTCCTGGACCCTGTTCGTGAACCGAATTGGTCGTGAACCGAGACAATTTCTCCCGTTGAAATTAATGTAGATACAATTCATCCGCTCCAGACTCTGACATGTAAATTAGTTATAAAAAATTTTAAAAGATTAAATTTTAATACTTTACGTGAATATTATTTAAAATTAAATACATTACATAAGTTACCTTTGTTGTGTGGGTGGCAATCGAGGAGGAGGAGGCTAAGATTGCCTTTAGGATCAATTTTATCACTTTTATTCATTTATCTACATAATGCTTTCCAATATTATTATATTGCAATGGAATTTGTCCTGTTTCACTCATAACGTAATCCGCAAATTGCTCACGAACTGTGTTCACTAATCAACCTGTCTGCAACTGTTTCTCAGGAACGATGCCGTGTTATGTCGGGGTTGCCAACTAAACTGGTCGGCAGCCTTGGTCGTGAACCGAGTTGTTGTACGCCAACCGAGTTGTTGTACGCCAACCGAGTCAAAACTTGGTTGCCAAAGCTGGTCGTAAATCGAGTTGGTCGTGAACCGAGATTCCACTGTAACTTCCTATCTCTTTTGATGAGAGACGGACAATGGCAAAAGAAAAATCACTCGCTATAATGCAACTCTCATTACATGCCTCACACGTCATAACGGACTTCTACTGTATGTACGTCAATCATAGTTAATTTCTTTTGTTATGCATTTTATTTGCAGAGTTTATTAGTAGAATACTTTTTGTGATATGCTTTCATTTCTAGGTCACGATAATGGTACATATATCAAAATCTTTCACTTATTATTGTCAGTAGGCATTTGCAAGTTTTTCACAACTTCCTTCTTTGAGGATCTTTTCCTTTCTCGGATACTTTTTCCTAAGCTTCATTTAGATTTATTATAACCACAATTTTTTCAACACAATTAATTTAAATTAGCTTTTATTATTATGTACTACTCAGACCTATTTTACATAGATGATGGGTTAAATGGTCTGGAGTGTGGGCAATTTGTTATCAACAATAAGCTCTTAATTATTTATTGCAGACAGATCATCAAATATGTAGTAAAGCAGGAGAACAAGGGAGAAAGCTGAAGGGAAGATTTAAAGAAAATTGAGAGAAAAATGAAGAAATCTAGGAAAAAATCACAGAAAAGGTTAGTATAATTCTTGATATAAAAGAATGTACAATTACATGCATTTACGCATGTAAAACACATTACATTGCATTTTTATCGAAGCAATATTTTAAATAACCTAAAACTTTTCTTTGTTACTCTCACTTCTCTTTAAGTGAGTTCATCTGCTATGCAAACATTTTTCTTTTGTGCAAAATATTCCCAGGTTTTTAAAAATTCATCCAACAAAATCATTCTTTAAGGCTATTCTCCCTTAATCAATTATACACAAATATATACCTTAACTGTAGTTCCTTTAACAATATATTATGCTTCCTACCAAATTAGTATTTTTCTTCTTTGTTAATTGTTGTATCCCATTATAATATTAATATTACTTATATATATATCTCAATTACTTAAGTTTCAATTTCATTCCAAATAAAGACATTTATGCATGTGTGTTCGTATCATACGTATGCTAGTTTTGAGTACTTACCATCAGGCAGTTCATAAAGCTTCTTTGGAAGGCATGAAAAATAGCGATGCCTCAAGGCAGCTTCTGCTCCAATTCTTTCATTTGGATTCAACTGCAAAAAAAAGAGAGCAAGATTAACTATTAAATGTGGTAGTCATTGCTAACTGCACTAAATGAAATGAGCTGAAATTCATTTTAACGGAGAAAGAACAACAACTACATAAGTGTTTTTTAACAGAGAAAAACCTCACCAAAAGTCTCCTAAAAAAGCCAAAAATAATTTAACAAATACACTACTTTTTACTTTCTCCATATACGTAGTATATAGAAATTGTTTTCATGAAAAAATCGACTTCGAGATTTCAACGGAATGTTTTGGGGTCCCTAGATCATTTTCAGAAAGATGTCAGTGTATGTGTGTGTGTGAGCACTCTAGCATGAAAACAATTAGATGCATCAATACCAAACTTCATACATAGCACTGTGCTAGGGGCTGTCGAAGTTGATTAGCTTTTGGAGTAAATCGATCAACCGGAAGAAGAGCCTTATTTTTCAAAGCAAATTTCCATTTTGAAACATTTCCTCATTAATCTGATATTAGGTATATACAATTATCTACAAAAGTTACAAAAAATGTAATTTTCTAATAGTTTATTTTAAGAAATTTTTTATATCAACCACTGTTTAGGAATCATTTCATAATTAACCAATTTTCTGCTTATTGCAACATACGTTCAAATGTCGTTTTCATTTATACCATTTCATAATTATGTTATATACAACATGATTACTATATTTCTCTTAAGTTTTATTGGGAAACTGATTTTAAATTCAAAATACACGTATTTATTTCAAAATAATTAATCAATTATAATTTTTTTCGTGCAGTTATTGATTACTCTTCACAATAACAATAAAGTTTGTTTCTATGGGTTTGTTCACATGGTAAACAATGCTATGCAAATCGTCTTTCACTCACACTCTTGCTATAGATTGAGCTCTGGCTGATTAATAAGGTTTAAAAAGTTTTCTTCTTTGTTTTTTTTTGCTCCACCTGTCTTCTTTAATTGTTTTCTTTTGTGTAATTTTCGTCATTCTCTGTTGCTTTTTAAGTTTCCACCGTTTAAATGTGTGGCTCTCTTTCGATTAATAGTTTGTGTTGTTCGAGTATTATTTTGCTCTTTGTTTGTATTTTGATTTAGTTTCCATTGCCTATTATATTGAGTTGGATATGTAATCAGTTTTGTGATTCTTACTGTATTTGTACTTGTAGTGGACTCAGAAGGCAAATTTCACCAGTTTTCATTGAACATGTACCGAAAAACATTATTTATCATGTTTGTGTCATAGAAGTTAATATAATATAAATTAATCTCTAATACATCTTCCAAGTTTAGATTGATGTGACTTTGACAATACTGGAGTAGATAAATATCTACATCTTATAGATGGAGAAAGTCATGTGCTGGCCACTTCAGATTTTTCAACTAAGTGATACTAAGATTTGAATACATATACATTTATCAGCAGGATTTCATAATAATTAAAGGATCTTCATTATGACTTAATATCACAATTGCATTTTCTATTTGTGGTTCCAATAAATAATAATAATCATAAATCTTCATTTATTAGGACATGATTGAAACTATTAGGTCCCTCCTTACATCAAACCCTTAAAAAAGGTGTCTTAGAATCAAAGTGAAACACGTTTTTGACACGAACATACTTTTTTGCGCATTATGAAGCACTAGCATAAGGATTAAAAACCCTACAGTTCCTTTCTTCCGCACTCTCTGCTCCTGGATTCAAGATGATGGAATTAATTAGACTTAGTGTTAGAAATCGGCTATAATGAGTACGTATTATAACTAGTACTTTGCCAATTTTTGCTAGCTCTCGTTATAACAGACTTCTACTGTAGTTTATTCATTGCGTTGATTTTTACCATAAAAGAAATATTTTCAAGTTCACCATTTTAATGTAAGTATTTTCCTCCAATACCAATATATTCCATTTCGTCAGTAAATACACAATATCCTTGGAAAGCAAAGACTTTTATATTTTACCAACATAACACCCAGTAGTAACAAACATCGCAAAACATCATACGAAGTCAAGAGCCACATACCTACCTAACAATTTCATTTACAATTCTCATTTCACTGGCCGTGGTGGCAGAGCGGTTAGCATGCCTGCGTAATAACGCTCCAACACCAAGGTCGCGGGTTCGAATCCCGGCTAACCGGGTTTTTCAGGCTAGGGAATGGCTGTGTGCCTTTGTAAATAGTATTAATTATTGAAATGGATGTAATTGGGATTCTTCCTATTTCCATCAGAGAAGTTATTATTTTGTTATATGATATGAGTGATTGTATTGAATTTGTTAGGCATATTTTGTTGGATTAACTTGATTGCATGTATAATTTTAATTTTTATGAGTTTGTTTTTTATTTTAACTATGTATAATTGATTCTCTAAGTTCATAGGTGATTTTCCAGTGAATGTGTAGTGCAGATAACCTTCTTCTAGTATTAGCACTGACTAAAGAAAAACGTAACCTTTGGCAGTGCAATTTTGAGGGACTTATTTCAAGTTAAAACCAAACCCTCGATGCCGGGAAATACGATATAGTAACAATTAAAAGGTGGATTAACACATGAAACAAACCTGCAAAAGTGATGATGCTAAACTCTCACCATCAGCAACATCATACAATCTTGGAAAAGCCATACCGAGCTTCTGTCCTTTATAAAAACATAACTTGTAATGAGGCTTGTAACCAGGAAGTCTACTAACTCCCCGCCATGATTCTTCATTTGGCGTTCCAAGTATCTGAAATATATAAGTGAAACTTTATATTGTTATTGTTTTGTATAAAGAACCTGTATGCAGTTACAGGAAACAAAAATATTAAAAGTATGCCAAACAAGCATACTACAATTAATATACTAGCAAAATGATTTCAGAAATACACCAATAATCTACTTAAATTCTTGCATACAAAGGGAGACTATTGTTAGATTGAAGGATATCAAACATTATAATAAATTTATAAAATACACAGGTTTATATATTGAAAATACAACTAAAATGACTAAAGTTAATCAATTTTCTGGTCATACAATTACAAATAATAGACTGTTAACCAAGATACTTATCAATACAGTGAAAGGCTGTTTAAGAAAATAATTTTCAAGACAATATATCTACATTTCATTTAAGTTGAAAGTATCCCAGAAGTGGCTTGATTCTAAAAGATTTTGAACATCCTTCTCACACATTTTTTATTCTTAATGAAATAACCACAATAAGCTTAAAAGATGCTTGATAATTAATTTCTATCAATTAATAAATTGGCTTAAAGAGTGGGAGATGTGCCAGCCGACTGCCTAGTGCCTTTAATTAACTTTAAAGACCTAGCAATTTGCTGTTTCTTTGCACTTCGTTATACCTACCCCTCTTCACGATATAAATTGATTATTTCATATATTTCTTTTTCCAAGTGATAGTAAATTAATTGTACACCGTTATACATATGCACTTACATACCGAAAAAAAATGTAAGCCAATGGGTTAAAGCAGAATACTTTTCTAAATTCAAATATTATTCTAAGTAAAGAGTTTAAACAAAGTTCAATAAAAATATAAACTAAATAAAGGTAATGTCATCACTACTTATAGCTGTCATGATTAGATTTTGACATGACAATATTGTTTCTACCAATGGTTTCATGAAAACAACTCCTTTTATGAAATAGATACACAAAAGGAAGGGAAGTACAAATTCTTAAGCAATCTACTTCACTTTGTTGGTCAAGCATTTAAAACTTATTTAGTCTTCCATAGAAAACATCAACACTTTTTCTGAAATCCAAGGATAACACCCTAAAACCATAAACTTTCTTCAAAGAAGACAATGCAACGTATGTTCTCACATTCGACTCCTTCTAGGTATTATTATTAGTTTCTTATTATATTTTACATCTAATCCACAGCTATATTAATATTTCAGCCTTTCAAGGAAAATGTAACTATCTATTTATCAGAGAGACAATTCAATTGTCAGAATATTATCTTTGATTACCTTGAAAATTTTATCCAGTTGGTCGTAAGTGTTACGAAAACCAGGGAATGTAGCCTGACCTGTGATCATTTCCACAAAAATGCACCCAACACCCCACATATCAAGTGAAGTAGAATATTCTGTAGATCCTAAAAGGACATCTGGAGGTCGGTACCAAAGCGTGACAACCTCATTGGAGTAAGTGTGACTTGGAACAGATTTTGCTCGAGCCAAACCTATAAAAGCAGGAAATAGAAAAGCAGATAGTAATCTCGATTTTCTTTAACTGAAAAATAAAATTTTAATACTCCTATTGACACATACCTGAAATATAAATGGTTATATATTTATACTAAGGAAAATGAAACAAAATATCGATAGATAAAAACAAGATAGAGATGAATGTACTTGTGATCAGTTTATCTCTCAATTTTGTTGAAAAAGTAGACATTTGTGAATTGCTTGCATTGAATGTAGCTCAAATTTTCTACTTTCAGAAAACTAAATATGATAGTGTTTATATTTATCGTTCTAAGAAAAATACTAATAGAGCCACTTAGACATTGAATGGTCAGAGGCTATGATTCTATGGTAGCTCCTTTTAGAGTATTTCCTTTTTCCATGAAGGTAAAAGATATCTACTATGTCACACAATATACAGTAGAAGTCCATTATAACGAGTATGGCATATAACGAGAGTTGCTTTATAGTGAGTGATTTTTGGCCATTGTCCAGCTTACTGCAGAAGGGTTAGAAACTTACGTCCAATATAATGAGTGGTCATCTCTGAAGTATCATTATAATGAGTGCCACGAACGCCATGCTTGTCTTGCAGGAGGCATAACTTGGAATCATCAATTTAAATGAGAGAAAAAGTCCGACAAGCCAATGGTAATCTGAGGCGCGTTATCTATTCAAATGGCAGAAAACTATTAAATGCAAAAATTATCACCATCTAATTCAAGCATTTGTTTTCCACAAGTCGCCTCACTCTTCCTCAGCAATGATGCTTCAGGGAGCTTTGATTAGAAACTTCTCACGAGTTTCACTCCCCCCTTTATCCCTCCGTACATCTTATCACCTCGTCTCTTATTTCTTTTTGGGGTCGACCCTTCTATTCAACCCAACCCTACAGTTCCATTCTGCCGCACTCACTGTTCTTGGATTCAAGAGGATGGAATTAATTAGACTTAGTGTTAGAAATTGGCTATAATGAGTATGTGTCATAACAAGTACTTTTCCTATTTTTGCCAGCTCTTGTCATAATGGACTTCTACTGTATATGAAATTGTAGTATTTGTTCTTTCTTCTTTCCTTGTGAAAGAAAATATGTTATTGGTGATATTTAATTGGAAGTGAAATCTCATTTTCTATGTTAAAGAATAGTTCAAATATTGAATTAAAAAGTTTTCAAATTACAAATGAAACAAGTGCTATACTCAAACATCTAATAAATAATAAATAAGCACTGCAATGAAAATAAAATGCATAAAGCACAAAGCTAACTCAATGTATGCATTAAAACCTGTAAGTTTAACAAATCATGGCTCTAAAATAACCTTAAGCTATTCAACAGTGGAATCACTTCCAAAATTCATCAGTCACATGCACAAACTTCTTATTGGATGATAATTTATTTGTCTTTGATCCTAAAACACATGATAAGTATTTGACCCCTCATGTGTTGATCGTATGCACATGAAATCCTCAGAAAAGATGTATATTAAGATTGCATACTTGGCATAGATCTAACAAGTTCTTGCATAACATTTTCAAGATTCAACATACTAAGTTTAAAAAAAGCTGGCCTGTATGGTACACGAGACTATATTCTTTATATGAGATTATATTTTCACTATGAAGCTCATAATCTAAGATCACAGTCAAAGAACATGCAAATGAAGAGGGAATGCCTTAATAATTATAGAATAAAAGAAATATCCTGAGAATAAAAATATCTAACACGCAGTACACTTATATTCATACTAACCAAAATCTGCCAGTTTCAGCTCTCCTATTTCACTGATGAGGAGATTCTGAGGCTTGACATCCCTGTGCAGGACTCTCCTACGGTGACAATACGCTAAACCCCTGAGCAATTGGAAGAGGAAAAGACGCACATTTGCGTGGTCTAATCCTCCTCCCCCACCCCCACCTCCACCCCCATACTTGTCCATGTACTGGGAGAGGTCAGTATGCTATTTGGACAAAGGATTGGATGCAGGAAGATTAAACACATAAACAAGAAAAGAGGGAACTTCTAATGCAACATCAGTCAACAACTAAGGTTAGTATTTCTGTCATTATAAGAATATGCTTGGCTTTCACTATGAAACTAGTAGACAAAAAACTGTCAAGGAAATACTATAATGTTATTGGAATACCTTCAAGTTAGTTTGAATACCATATAACTTTCATGTATGCTGATCTCAAAGGAAGGTCAACCTTAGATTTCAAAATTGCTTTTTCATGTTTGTTAATCGTCTATTGTTAAGAAATAGCAGTAATTATCAAGCTTCATTCTGTAGATATCATTTTGATGATTTTATGAATAATAATATCTAAATAAAAAAGACAATAAGCTCTATATAAACGTCAGGAAAAATCTATTATTTACAATGAATGCCTCTATAAAAAATCATATAAATTCCCCTCATATAAACTTGAAATAAAACGCTATATATATACAAATGTTCATGGTAGGTAGTTATTCTTAGGACTGATTTTTATGAATAATTCAACACAAAAATTATTTCAAAAAGAGCAATAAGTGTATGAATTGGCAGCTTGGACTATAAACAAAAATTCTTAAATTCAAGTAAATTATGTACGTTTCTATGAGCTGTATCACTATATGCTGATTGCTAATAGGTAAGATAACAATCTGTGATCTAATGAGAACAAATTATTATTTTAGTATAAACTATTATTGTTGGAAAGAATTTTCTAATGAATATGACCAGAAGATGTAGAAGCAATTTTGATAGTTTTGAACTCTGTAGCTCTTACCAACCATTGATACCAATTGAAAAATGATACTTCAGCTGCTTTTAAGATTACAATTCATTGATAATTACAGATAGCATGACAATAATAAATAACACTGAAGCATGTTTTGGAAGAGGAATAGCCACTCTTTCAATGTATACTTAAATTATTTAAATTTTACTTGTGATAGACCATACAATGGACTAGAATAGCACATGAATCATTGAAAGTAAACATAATTAAATCATTCATAAGAATTTAGTGGAGCAGTTACTGTTCACTTAAGTGAGTAATTTGTGTAAGTAAGTATTTTTTTAATTCTCTATAGATTCAACAAGCTTCTTTTTACAGATGCACCATGGGTTGGCTATTCCTATTTTAGAACATCTTTATAGTATATGAAATTGCACGATAATGAGACATTGTACTTCATATATATTGATTATAAATATATTACAGTATTCAAGTATATTTCATTGAGGACACAGAAGATGTTTAACTCTTAGATTCCAAAACCTAACTTTCCAATAAATACTAATTTATGAAGATAAGAAGTAAGCGATAAATGTATGCAAGATAAAGTGAGATAGTAACATTGAGAAGCTGTGAGTACTACTTCTATTCCCACAAAAATAATTAGCATTGATGACTTATTTACATTATCCCGGGAATCAAATTCTTAGCATTTATAGCACAACTTCAATTATGCTAGAATGACTGCTTAAAAGGAAAGTAACAAGGGGGAGTTTGAAATGCTGGTATCATGGATAATTTTCAAATAAAAAAATTACATTAGTTTTATTTACAATTAAACCTTCACAGAAAATATTATCAATCCCAAAACGATATTTTCACGTTTCCTCACACTGTATTAGCTAAGATTAAGTACTTATCATTCTATTTTTTCATTTAAGTAGAAGCAAAGCAAATCAGATCCTTAAAACAATGTCACAGCTTTTCAGAACAGATCTAGCTGTTCGATTTCTTTATCCATCAAAGCAGGAAATCAGTACAAATCACAAGTAAAGAATTTTATCTATAAGGAAGCAAGCAACATGTCTTTTACATGCCTAGGCTTTCTCTAACCTTTTTATTTGATAGTTGATACCCTGGATTTCAAGTTATCTAATTATATTACACTTAGTGTCTTGTTCTCATTTACTTTAATGGATTTGCAGCAATTGAGATAGATATCATAACTTAACCTTGTATCATAAGAGTAAAGTACAGCTCATTAAGTTATACCTTACATAAAATGCTTTTATATGAATAGAGCAGAATAATATATATTTACACAATGAAGCATTAACTGCAGAATAAAATTCCTATTAAAGATTACATTACAGTCAACTTCTTTCTTTCTATCAGGGGAATAATTTTTTTCAAGATCCAAGGTTTGAACAAATAATTTTTGACATTAGATAAATCTTTCTTACCACATATTCAAAGACAAAGGTGAGAGTTTCTCTGGTGTGAATGATATCATGGAGAGTGACAATATTAGCGTGCTTGAGCTCCTTTAGGAGCGACGCCTCCCTAATCGCAGTGAATGGAGTCCCTTCTTCCTCTTGGAGTCTTATTTCTTTCAGTGCCACCACTTGATTAGTGAGACTGTAAGAATAAAAGGAGATTAAAAACATTCATTTTAGTACTTATAATGTGTTTATATCAGATAGATTATGATTTCAGGTAAATGAGTGAACAGAGCTAAACAGGGAGTTGAACACAACTAGAGCAAAACAACCTCAATATTTGAAATGATCATAAGGTAAAAGGTAAAGCGTTTTCAAGAAACATTCATTCCTTCTGTTCAAATAGCCATAGAATTTTCTACTTCTCGGTAAATGAATCATAAAAAAAATTGAAATTGCTGCCACACATTTCAAATAGTAGAGCCACCTGGTCTCGAACCCAGTACTTTTTGGATGATGTGAATACATATGACGACCTGGCAGGAATTAAACTAATTTAATTATGTTTTAAGCGGATATTATACCGGGATGATCCTAAAATAAGATTACATTATAGGCATTTGCAGTGCATAGGGAAATGCAAATGGCCCTTTGGGATTGAACCAAGGACCATCAGGGAAACCTTAAACAGCACATATGAAATGTATTTATGATCTCTATTCAGATGCCGGATTTCAAGTTTCCATATAATTGGGAAGGGATTTTAAAAAATCTAAAAAATCACTGCAATGCATTTTAAATAAGAGAATATTCGCCCTGACCTAGAGTCCAACCAAGGATAATCTTCAAAGATATCTTTGTGTTCGTCTGATATGCACGACTTCCAGCGATACCTCGAATTTCTCAAAACATTTTCTAAAAATTGCTACAAGATGAGGCCGGGTCTAATATACAAGGTGCGTTCAAAAAGTTCTTGGACTCATTTTTTCCTACGCAAACGCTGAGCAGGAGAAAAGTAGAATTCTAGTGGTAGATAGATCCACATATTGTGGGTACAGCTGTCTAAGTCTGTGCTGGCATTCAAAACTGAATATGAACTTTTTAACTCACTCCCAGCTGGCCCTTTGCCTCAACGGAAGCATGTTACACTGGATGTTGGACACACACAGCTCCCTAGGACTAACATGGCTGTGTACAGTCGACAAGCGCATATACGTTCCAGCGGATATAGGGGAATACCAACAAAAATCAGAGCAGACTGACTGAAGGGGCAAGGTCATGCTGGTTGTGTTCTTTGACTGCAAGGGGATAATACACCACTAATTCATTCCTGAGGGTCGTACAGTTAACAAGGAACTCTATGTCACCATCCTCATGCGGCTGCACCAAGCTGTTTGCTGGAGGAGGTCTTATCTTTGGTGCCAAAAGTCATGGGTGCTTCATCATGACAACACTCCTGCTCACAGATCACTCCTTGTCACCCAGTTTCTGGCCAAACAGAGAGAGTACTTCGAGGGAAATTTGCTTAAGTTTCCTAGTATGTTCACACATAAAATAACTTAGGGAACATTTTGAACGTACCTTGTATACCAAATATGCATTTAATTTCCAAGATACTTTTAAATACAATACTTACTTGCTGTAGCCTTTGAAAACAGTAGCATATGAGCCTTCTCCAAGCTGCTCCAACTTGATATAAGCTTCAGACTTTCCAAATGGTGAATCCCCCTAAAATAAAATTAATACAGAAGAATAATGTGTATTAAAAAAGTGGAAGGGTTTTAAAAACTAGGGAATTGCTTCTTCTTTTCCAACAAAAGGCAAGAATTCTTACTGGACTACCTTTTAATCAGCGAAAGCAGTTAAATAACAGATACTTGAGTAACAGATTTATAGAATCAATAACTACCATTACTATTTTATACATAAGGATAATTCCAAATGTCAGGATATTTTCTACAAATAAACCATTGAAAATTTGTCTTGAAGAGGGTCTAATTGACAGTTACTGCAACAATTCAAAATTCCATCGAAATCTTTGATCAATTTTCCACTAAATAACTACGTTGCCAAGAAAAATCCTAATTTACTGCTTCTTTCATATTAATATTGGTGCTCTGAATACTATGAAAAATAACGGGATTATTAAGAATATAAATAGACCAATAATTTTACATATAAATTTAAACCCTGCAAACCATCAGTGGTGCATGGCAGGGGGTGTAAAACACATAAATCCCGATCTAACCTGGACAGCTATTAGCTTCTCTAATACTTTGTAATAAATACAACCAAAAATAACTATCTGTCCTGGCAACTACCGTATTTGACAGCATATAAGACGCACCTTTTTTACTAAATTAAGTCTCGAAAAATTTCCCTGCGTCTTATAGATGAAGGTTCAACCTCTACGGGTTAACTTTCAATACTGAATGCTATTTTAAGCCCAGATGGTCTATACTACCTATTTCATAATTGCATTCAATGATTGTGTTAATATTTGGCTTTTACGAAACGTGACAACTAAAAGAAACTAAATTTTAAGTTATTGTGGTACCGCGCTTTCGCACGGACTATTAAAACTTTTTTTCCTTGTGAGTGGCCAACTTAATGAGGGTGCGTCTTTTACGCTGGTGCGTCTTATATGCCGTCAAATACGGTACTTCCCTGTGGCACTTTTTTGCTTTCTCTCGAAGATTGTAAAAGTTTATAACGATATCTGCTATCTCCTCCTCAAAGTCGGTTGCATGCATTGAATTTTTTACGCGACTAACTTAATAATACACTTAACGAATTACTAAGTTGGTCACAATCATCGAAGTTTATGATATTTAAATTCTAATTGTAACAATGATAACAAAATTATACTATTATTGTTGATAGTTGCGGTCTCTCCGCATAATTCCTCTTCTAAGAAATCATCTTATTTATATGACATAAAAATGTTTCATTTCTAACATTTCAGAAAAGACAAAAGATGTTGGTAGACATGAGGGGTGGGGATAACTATAAGGAAATGGCGATTAATAGGGATTTTTATTATGCATGAACCTACCGAAAGGTAAATCACACATGGCGATCAATAACAGCATCATCAGTGAATAGCCTAACCTTGCATTGTACATTATCCACAACATCATAAATTGGAAACAAAATTGGTCCTAATACACTTCCCTTCACTTCAAAACACCGGACATGACGCAAATCTCATCAGATAAAATTCCATCCAACCCAGCTCGCTGCAATCTGTTTCCATGAAATGATTTTATCCATTCAACAACATTTTATCGTTAATCCTGAAAGCCATCAATTTAGCAATTAATTTTAAATGTGATATTCTATCGAAAACTTTACTGAAATCTAGAAATATGGTGTCTTATACCCTTATCAGCTGCTTTAACTACCTCGTTGAGAAAAAGGGCTAACTGGGTATCACATGCCCTATCTTTAAGGAAACCTTGATGACATTGACTAATTGCCCCCTTATCACCTAGAAAATGCATTATTGAACTTGCTACGATATGGTCTTACAAAAATCTGTGGTTTAAGATATTGGTCGATAGTCATTGGTTATGAGGAATGTACTTTCTTAGGAATTGGAGTGATATGCAATCTTCTCCACAACATCTTCATCCAAGGCTTTCCTATAGAATACGAAAAGAAGGGGAACAATCTTATTTACCAGTGTTTGAATGACCAGTGATGGTATGCCTTCTGGTCCTGGCACTTTCTTCTTGTTTACTTGTCTCAACAACTTTCCTATTCCATCCACTGACAACTCGAATGGTCCCATCTTTGAATCAATCCGCATAGAAAATTTGTTCGTTCAACCATCGTCTAAAGCTTTCCTGGTAGAGTTGATTAATTATATTCGCTTTTTCTACCGATTCAGTAATTGTTAAACCCACATCATTAACAAGGCTAGGTACTAAAGACTGACCTTCAGATTCTCGGACGTATGACAAAAATTCCTTCTGGTTGCCTCCTAAGTCTTTAAAAGGCTTTTAGATCTATATTCCTGAAACTCATTCTTTGATTCATCCAATTTTTGCACCTCCACATATTTTTGCTGCTCAAGATCAAAAGCTACTTTGATGTATCATCAGAGTAGCCTTTGATTTGGCCATGTACTGTTCTCTAAGTAGTCAACTCTCTTCGAAGATTTCTTTACAATGATAAACACCACTCCGCCCATTCTACAGAGTCTATCTTTATGATAAACTATATAATCTGGAGGAAACATCTCACATGATGCAATATCATCGCTTAACCAACTCTCAGTTCCTATAACGATATACAAGCAAGTTTTTCTCATATGATTAAGGCATTCAGTCTGCTTTTTACGTATACTTCTGCAACTCATGATTTAATTTATTTATGATTTTTAAATCTTTCGCATTGCTCTTTAAAATGGGACTTCTTCTCTTATTTAAAAGTTAAATTACCAGAGGCAAGTTCCTGTTTCCTTATGCAATTCTTAGCTCGTTTCATTGTCCTAAGCTCCCACCTCCTTGCTCATTTCTGTTGGTGTTGATCTCATAATTGAAACTCGAAACCTCATTAACTTAGTGTTGCATTCTAACCTTAAAAAACATCCACATTCAAAAAAGCAAACTTCTTCACAGCCTCAGCTATAAAATGAGCCCCGAAGCAGTTAACCCTTTCACTACGGCAGCCATAATGGCGATTTTTACGTATTTATAATGATATAGCCCGTATTTACGAGAATGAGATTGTATTCCTTCGTGGTTAACGGCAGACTAAAGGAAAACCTTTCTGAGTATCGGGAGCGTTCCCCCACTCATTTAAAACTGATGGGCATGAGCGTCCTGGCACGCTCTCCATACCTCGCAAGGAACCAGAGAGCGTGCCGGCACGTTCGCCGTAGCGAAAGGGTTAAGAGGTATTCTACAGGAGTCTAGGATGCGGCGCAGCCGTTATGCTACCGAGGCCAGCGTAATTAAATAAAGGATATTCTGAATAAGAACTTGCCTACACTTGAAATATAGCTAATGTCCTTTGCCTCCTATTTTTTTTGCCCCTACTGCACACATTTCATGGGATTGGCGTCTTCTAGACCAAGCACATTCAGGAAGTAAAAGTTAGTAAAACCAACCCCAAAAGCAGAATATCTCTTGGTCCTCCTGACCCCATGACGGTGTCTATGATGATGACTGGAAGTGCGGTTCTTCACCCCGCCACCAGATGCAGACTCTTCCTCTCCCCCTTCCTCTTCTTCCCCACCACTGCCACTTCTTTCCAGAAGGAATGCTTCTGACTTGGGCCGAGGAGGTTTCCTGGGCCGCATCACAACGCGGGCTGTTTCCTCTCTCACTTCATCATCAAGCAGCTTGGAGTCACTTGACACCGAAAGTTGTCTTTGAACAATGTGCCCCACGCTGCCAGCATCTTGGTGCTGGTGAAATTGGTGACTAGAAACCCATTCTGAAAATAAAAGAAATTTGTGCTGAAACGTAGGTCAGAGGTGAAATGGATGTGTAACAGTGTTAATTATAGGAATGAAATATCTGAAATATGAATACTTAGCGATTCCCTTACAGAAAAATGAAATGAAACCTGTTTCACAACCATGATAACTTCATCAGGCACTACAATCCCCCTGCCACGCGCCACTGGCAGATTGCAGGGTTTAAATGTAAATGTAATAGATCAGTGGGGATTTTATTCTTACTTCATGGACAAGTTTCTTACATTTATATCGATCTTACATAAAAACGACAGCAAAACATCTTGGAGTCCACTCTAAAATATGTTTGTAGAGAATAAACACTATTGATAACTTGAAAAAGCATAACTTAAAAATATAGACTATTCCTTCACTCCCCTATGAACAATGAATTGTCAATATATATAATACATACTATAACCACTATCTGTGGTGCTAACCAAACATGAAAAATACTGTGCGGAAACCTTTCATTTAGGGTGCTGCAAATAGTTGCAAAAATATATTTCTTTCTCCATGACTCTAACCTTAGCCGAAATTAATTAAGCATATGATTATGAAATGAACTCTATTTTTAATGCTAAAAATATATCTCATAGTGGCATTTTGGATATGCTGGAATACTTGATTCCTATAGAGAAGAGCTTATCTATAAACATGTTTTAACTTAGTTATAGCTTAAATATAAATATATTTTCTTCTATACTTTCTCAATAACCAAATTTTAAATAAAACCTCAGCAAAGAAAATCTTCGACCAGTGCCGCAATTCATGGTCCCTGCCGTAATTAACCTTCTCAGGACTCATATGAGAGCTTGAGTCTCAAAACCCTAAGATACCAACGATTCGGAGCTATGAGGACCCTCACTACATCATACAAAGTATTTTATTTCGGTTAGAATACTCAACAGCAATTTTCCATGCTTATATCGTAAACCCAAGCTTGTTTTTAAACCAAGTCCTTGTCACACAAACACATCATCTTTTCTGAGAACTTATACCATTTGTCTGTGCTAGTAGTTCATCCAGTGGCCACTCTAGAACGCTATGAGGTGCTGCATTAATTTTGTTCATTAGTGTACCTTTCATGTTGTGACAAAATGGATGATGGGGTTGGTTCCAGATAGCTATTCACAACAATCATTTTGTTTTGATGAGAAAGAGGATCTTTAAATTGAGTTTGTTAATTTAATTACATTGCAAGTGAGCTATCTCGTTGCTAATTTTTGTTTTGTTTGTTTCATCTATTCATCTTGAAGTGAAATTTCATGAATGATTGGTTTGTGCTTTCAGGGAATAGGATCTTTGTGGTTTTGAAGGTTTGAAGCTTATTACTGTTGAGAAAGATGTGGATGGTCATAGATTCCTGAGATATGATTTCCCTAGTCACAGTTATAATTTGTGGTTCTCAGGTGTTCTCTTCAATGCACTGCATTATTTAAAACTTATTTAATTAATGAGTTTGTAAAATATTTAGTCCACAGACTGCTTTGATTGGTATCCTCTCAATCATCAGAAGCTATAAATACAGATGATAAATTGAGGCACTCAAAAAGTGGAGTGACCTTTCTATACCTTACTGAGCAAGAATGAGATTTAGAAAAGGACTTTCTGACACCAGATGTCATGTCTATCATACTTTATTCCAAGATACTCAAAAGATTATATTACATCCCGATGCTAGAAATTTTCATTAAGGGAATTGATACTTAAAAAAACTGTCTATAGACATTATTAGAGTTTTAATCTAATTATCTAAATTACTCCTGAAGAAGAATGCATCGTATTGGAAATACGTATTGAGTGCTCTCAAAATTTGCGGTATCTGTTCTTGTTTTCTCGGAATACCCGGGAATGAGAAGAGGAACTCCGACAAAAATGGCTGTTGGAGATTTCAAACCTCTTAATTCCTTAACAAGTAATTTCCCAACTTTCTTTCTACTATGGACATTATCATGATATATCATAGCATTCCTGTTCATTTCCAACAAACTTCTAGTAGAACACATTGTTAAGTAATAACTTTCGAAATGTAAAATATCGTTAATACTACATAACTGCTTATTTTAAAAGAAGGACCATTCATAGACAGATATAATATAAAAATTATATAATTAACTACAAAAGTTAATGAAACTAAAATCACATTGATTTTTATGTCGATAAAAGACCCAAAAGGGTGCACATTACTTTTTGGGTAAATACGGTAGTTTCACTCATAGAATACATCTAGGCAAAATCACACATATCATCTTGAAAATTCCGCTTCAAAAAACAATTTAAGTTCCAATTTCCCTCTTATTACCTCTGCCACATTCCCCATAGCGCAGATCCTTGTCCACGGGAATGTTGCCATTGGGTTCAAGACGATCAAGGAACTCATCCGAATAACCATTGTATGGCACCTTATAGACGTGAGTGGTTGAAGCATCTTCATTGTCTTCCTTAGAAATGGCTGCAATTATAAAAGCATGATATAGTTTTGCAGGTTTTCACAGTGATCAGTTGTTCTCTGCATCATGTTTTGGGTTCCACCACATGCTGGTTGCTTCAAGCAATGATGTTTCGCCTACATTACAGGTAACATGTACCTGTAACATAGGTGAAACGCAAATGCTACCAAACATCTAACCAATCGGATTTGATCTGACTTAACAGAACAACATTCAATAAATGAAAACAGGACTATTTATTTTTCATAATAAATTTCTAGTGCTGTACCTGATAATTGCTTTCAGGTCATTGATTAAAAAATCTAAAGGAAAATATGATGTCCAGTTTTCGTTTAATTACACTTTTATATTACTTATTAGCTCTGTTTGGAGCCTGAAAACAACCATTGGGTAAAGAGTCAAAACAAAATGTGGTTGAATGCACAGGGGAAAACATACATAGTAAATATTAACATAACTAGATTAAATCTATCCAATCCATGGCCAGTTTTTATTAACTCCACCTAATTATCCTATGTATAATGTTTTAATTCATACTTCTTCATAGTAAGATTTCCATCCACGATATTGGCATGCCTGCATAGAAAGTAGGGTAATAATTTTGATGAATAAGGATAAATAAGAGAAAGGAAAAACCCTGGGAGAAACTCAGGTGTGGGTTTTGTCATAGAAATTGCATTTTTTAGGAAAGAAAAGCCTGGGAAGCAACTGTGGAAGTATTTAAGTAAGAAGGATCTGTGTAGTGAGACATACTACAGGAAGGGTTAACACAGAAGAAAGATAAACTTCGTATGATTGCGATAAATGTTCACTTCCAATACTACTTTAATATAAACTATGTAAACAACATGTTACTAATCTTGCCTTACTTTTGGCTTAAGATACCATACAACTGTTAAAAGGGTTGGTTTATACCTCAAGCATTTTGGCAACTGTTACAGCAGAATTTACAATTTGAGAATATATTTTATTTATATATTGAACATACTATATTAGTTGATTCTATTCCTTTCTCAGGAATTTAGCTATGTTATGTTTTAATATACATTTTATGATGAAATAGTTGTATCTGGGTTATTTTCCAATATTACTCCACAGATTTTAGTACAGCGATTTTTTCTCTAGGTTGGTTGCCACCCCACATAAAAATTTGCAGTCATAGTAAAATATTTGTTTACTTAATTATTCTTTCTTTTTTGATTCTCTCATAAACAAATACAATCCCTAATAACTTGTTTCCTTCTTCACTATGTCATCTAAGGTATTAAAAGCATTGAATAATTGGAATAAATTTTAATTGCTGTATATGGGCAAGTGCAATATACAGCAAGGATGTACAGACTGTTTTAATAAGTACCTGTACAGAAAAATGTTATATAGCAACATTAAGATCATTAATGAATAATTCTCTCTCCAAATGAACAAAAGTAATAATCTGAGCTGTACTAGGCTAGTTAGATTATCTGATCTTTATTTGCATAAGCTACCTTTTGGGTAATTATTTATCTTCAGGTAAAACATCAATTAGGAGGTCAAGATTAAATATTTAAACAATTCAAATTTAGGATTCAATGATGCTAATGAAATAAAGTAGCACTTACAATTAAATTATGGAAAGCAAGCATCATCTGACATTTATACATATTTAATGTAAACTTAGAGCCAAATAAAGAGGTAGGAATGGAGAAGCCTGAGGGGGTAGTTAGAGGGGAAAAAGAATCCTTGAGATAGATAGAAGAAGCAAGAATTGCAAAATTTACACTCATTCAGAGTGAATATTTCACTAAAATTCTAATTTCTAAATTCAGAGATGCTATGATATTTTCTATTTCAAATGTTTCCAGTTAGTACAAAAGGAATGTTTTCTCCACTTCACTCCACATCCATACTTTAGTTCCATTAAATTCAACATACTTTTGACATGAACTAATTTATATAAATATAGCCTTCTGTAGAGACATCTGATAACAATAACATTAAAACTTAATTTTCACCAAATTTTTAACAAAATGCTCAATTGATTGTGTTTAGATTTTGATATATAATCAAGAAGGAAAATTTGACAAACGTAATTGACATTCAGCATTGTAGGAAATTGTTCTTTCCAAAAAATAACAATAAGTCTTACCCAATCGTCCGAAGCTGTGACTCAGTCTTTTCTTGAGCTTCTGAACGCGGCTGAGAGCGCCACCCTTCTTATCTCTCATTGCTACCACACCTGAAACCACATCAAGCACATTGATCAATAATCTAAAACAGCTAGCATAACCATGTTAGATACGGGATACCCCAGATCTCCATTATCCTGTAACACAAAGTTTTAAAAATTGTCAACTTTCTATAACTTAAAATTTTTTCCTTAGACTGACAATGAAAGATAACAAAAAGTCAATTATTTGTCAAAAAATGCATTCTAAAACATCTACTTGTGGAAAAACTATTGAAAGTAATTATTTAATTTTTATTATCAAGACCTGAATATTAAGCGGAAAATGATTTTGAAATATTACGCACAACAAATTTAAGCATCAACGTACGCATGTTTTCAGCAGCCATATAGCAAAGCAAATATTTGTTAATCAAACCAATGAAGTTTGTTTAGCATTCTAAATAGTAAAATGTTAAATGAATGTTAATAAGCAAAGCATAATACTGAAACAATTATAAAAATTGAATTGATTTCATAACCTAGTTAACGTGTGATTTAAAAAAATTATTTATAGCATCCTATTAGACTGTACTTTATTTCTCAAACAAATTTTGAACAATTAAACCTTTTTGGTTTTAAAATGATAACATTTAATTTGAACAAAATAATTCTGTTAATGCAGGTCATTAAAAAATTCTAATGTTACTTTGACCTGAGAACTTAACTTTGAGATTTTAGGTGCAACAATACTATTGGCTTCATAGAGACATGTCTTAGATCTTGAGTTATTAACTGAAAAAGTCTCTCACACAGTTAGGATTTTAAAAATTAAATTTTAAATCCTCATATATCCAATCATTATTAAAATTTGATCAACTTCTTAAGCAGTAATTTAACTGAACATAAAGATATTCGCATTGATAACAAACTATCCGCAGCATTCACTACTCTAAACTATCCAAAAAATTAAAAATTCTGTAATTCACCACAGGGATAAAAATGCTTCATGCTTTATACTGAAAAAAAAACAGAAAAGAATAAAATGTTGGCAAAGATATCTATGATGAACATGGCATTATACAATCTAGTAACTGAGTAACTTCTAGAAGCTGCAATGGGAAAGGATGAAATAGAAACTCTGGATTTACTCAAAGTACTATCAAACACCCCCAAATAAATACTTAATTTTAAATTGATTTTGCCATATAACTTTTGTAAATGATTAGATAGATTTAGAGATTTAAAAAATGTCTCAGCTTGCACAGTAAAATCTTATAGAAAATATTCTTTATGAAGATCAAAGCTCATTTCAATAATGAGAGGTGCTTCATTTTAAACCAAAAACTAAATTAGTAGCTTATTTTTTTAAAATTTGTTATTAAAATCATTAGTATAACTTAACAAAGTTTCCCTGTGGACAGTATGAACAATCCATCATCTCCTTTTTCTCAAGCAATATATGTTACTAGCGCATCTATTTAAGGGAAGGTTAATCATATTCAACTAGGCGTACATCAGAGATTGATTCATACTCTAACTGGTGTGTTTTTCCTCAATAGCATTCTAAACGCTGTCTCAAAATTGGTATTTGTTGATCACTAATAGCCTAGCCCAATTGTGCCGAGGCTCAAGTTTTCAACCTTCTGGATATTTGCTGACCTCATGAGCTTCACAAAAACATAATCCTGTTTTGTTCTGACTCACTTAAGAGTTAGTCCAGGTTGAATGTGTTAATATAGGACATGCATATTCTTAAGGCTAAAAAGGATTGAAACAATTCAATTTTGGTTTGAATGTTACTACATTATTATACTAAGATGAAAACGGACTGCAGAGAGCACAATGTAGGAGGGATAGTTGATTTTATCATACATGTAGTTAAAGGTATTAAATCTCCAAACTACAACAGACTCTTTAAAATTTCATCATTCATTAACATGATACGTGATTAATTATATTTTACTTTTATGTATCTAATAAATTTAAGCTTCAACAATTTTAAATCTAAATAACTATGATTCGATCGGATTCTTATACGAATGATACTTAATGTAATTAGTGATTTTTTAAAGTAAAAAGCATTTAATAGTTTATCAGTTTACTTTCAAATCAGTTTCCGTTTAATATTTACATTTTAAAATGCCATTTTACTTCCCAAGCCTTTTAGAATAAGCTATTTAATCACAAAATGTATGTCATACCTCCACCCGAGGCTAGAAGAGGGAAGAATTAACTAGAAAGATTTGTTAGATAAATGGGAAAGGTTCTTTTCCTCGGAATTCAGCTAAAATTGCTGATTGAGATTCATCTTCAGGTTAACTAGTTAGGCATACCACCCCACCACAAGCACTGCCTCTAACCATTCTAGAACAGTCATGAGCAACCAAAACTCAATGATGCACACCAAGAGATCCACACTCCTAATGTGAGAGCATAAGGGAGAATTAAATGCACATAAACATCACTGACTTTACATTCGAAAGCCAGGTAATGAGAATTAATTAAGATAAAGGAGGGAATCCTCTGATATTAATTGACTATTTCCACGAGGAATTTTGACAGTTGCCCATCACTGTTCCAACTGGGATGTCTAGAGCTTTCTCCATTTGATATTCTAATGTTGACAAAACTTCCCTTCCTACCTTCATTAGAATTGACAGTATACTGGAAGGGGGCATAGAGCTTTTTAAAGTAGGTTTTCTTCATGTTGATGTCATTCTATTCACAGCTGAAACAATCAACATTGATGTTCCCTAGACTAACTTCTGCACAATCCTCAGTCTTTGAACGACATAGAGTGCCTAAATAGCATTAATCCAGCATATTCTCATTGACAAAAATGAAGGTGGTCTGAAAAGGAAATGAAATAAAATGCATTTCATGATTATTAAAAAGCAAACCTAAGTATAACTTTCTATTATGTTTTTCAGAACATGGTTCCCTTTTCAAAGCAATATGGGAGCAAAAACAAAAGGGATTCATTATTCACAATGATTGGAAAGCATATAAATCAAATGAGCAGCACTAATTTATTAAGCAAGATATGCTTATTTAAAATTCATTCAGCAAGGCTGTGACTCAAATAACAAAAAAACGTTAACCGTTTAGCTGCAAAAAATTATACATGGCAGCAAAAATTTTCACTTTGTTTCAACAATGAAACTTGATATTTATAGCACTTAAACACAAATTGTGATGAGTTGATGAGAAGTGAATATAATTTAAAAAATAGCATGCACTTTAGAAATAAACATAGAACTGGGCACAAAAATGTCTGAGAAATAGATGAAAAAGATAAGGGGGAGATATACCCCAACTGATTCTTAAAAAAATCTTGCATGTAACTAAATAATATTTATTTAGGATGATTTGAAAGAAATTAATTTCTCATTACAGATACGGCATATCTCCATATGATACTGGCAAGGTGAACTTGGAGAATTAAACTCTCGAGCCATAACTTTCTTCATCGGTAAGGAAAAAGGATTGCCCTGCACCCTGCTTGACTCAGACTAAATCAATAGTTTTCATTTAAAACCTAAGACATGACAGTCTTAGAATGATTGCAAAAAGTTTTTTGTGCAGGTGTAAATTCTTGTATCTACTTTATGTAACTGATATAGTTTCCTTTATTGTTAAACTAAATATATAAAGACTGTCACAAAATTCTTAAAATATTTGGGAAAATTTTGTATCGCTATAACTTGTCCAGCCTTAGGAACTCTTAGAACTCGAAAAACAAATCTTAAATTCCAAGAATCTGATTCAATTAATTGCAAAACTGATCGGTATACTACGTAAATTTGTTAACAATAATCCATGGAACACATCCTAAAAGAAAACCTGTAGCGCAAAGTAAAATACTTCTAATTTAGGTCATGAATAAAGTTGTACATTTTGAGGAAATAATTAGCGGCAGATGAGCATTACATACTCAAATTTAGTAGAATAACTTGGATAAAACATGAATTATTCTCAGCATCTCATCAACTTTAAACCTCATATATTTGATTCGTTAAGAAGAAAAGATTCCATCAAATTGTCCATGGAGAAGAGACAAATTTAGATAATTATAAATTATACCCGATTCTCGTTTCATATATATATATATAACTTAAAATTACTAATTTCTTCACTAGTTTCCGTTTATCTACTATATATAGAACGTGATACTGTTAAGTATGAGTACGATTACAGATGTAGAAAATGGAAAGACAAGAACCTTAAATAAATGCAAATATAATTTATTTTATTTGTTAAAATTTAGAATGAGACATCATTATAAAGCCTTTGCTGAAAACTACGTACAAATCCAAACCCGAAGATCTTATCTCTTCCTGAATTTTCATTTGCAGTTTACTTGTAGTAAATGATAAATCAACACAGATTAAGGATACTGATACAACGTAAAAATCTAAAGATTTTCTCAAAATTTGAGTATATGTGGGGGAAGACTCAAGACAGCAATATCACTGAGCCAACTGTTTTGGAGAAACAGGGACGATTTTGACGGGAGAAGCAATACAATTCAAAATAATTAAAATTTACACATTTTAAAGTTCAGTTCATTCATTTCAAATACTGAAAGCTTTATCATAATTTACTAAAAGTTCTTAGGTCAATGTTACCATAAGGCAATAGAAATGATGAAAGTAAGTCAAAAACCCTTTGATTTTACAATATATTTAGGTCCTCAGATATTCTCATGGACATTAAAATATGTCTTCAAATCAAATTAATTCAAGAAACTTTGGGGTCCAGTTAACTACTTCGGAAAGAAACATCTTATTAGTAATTTTCTTCGCATCTCATACACGCAACGGAAGTAGACGGATCAAAACGCCCGTAAAACAACTCTTTTATACTTAAATAACTAACGAAGGAAATAAAAGATAAATATTTTAGAATGTTATATTCGAGACATATGACTTTATATTTGGCTCCGTATTGTTTTGTCTGAAAAGAAACAGTAAATAGACCGAATTTTGCCTTTGACAACAATAACAAAAACATCACCTCTAAGATGAGATACCGATCATTTTCTAAGGTGCTTGAAAGCCATTATTCTAACGGTATGATGAAGTATAAAAATGCATACCAAACGACCAAAAAATTCAAAAATATACGTACAAGTAAAGATAAACTCACTTACCATCTTTACCTTTAGAAGTTGAATTGCTGGAATTTTTGTCGACTTGACAGTACATAATTCACAGTATCTACCTAATGATAAAGGAATATGTCACTCGCACGATCGTAGTGAACCATAATATCACATTATAAAACTAAAAATACCCCAACATTTCGACCAAGTCCACACACACTACACAATTAACATAAAAATTATGAAAGCTTATTGATTCGGCCACTAGAGCCCGTTAGTATACGAGAAGCTAGGTATGAAAAGATAGGTATGCGCGGAATGTGTTACTGTGTTTCTGAAACTTGCATTTGACCATAATTAGATTTATACAGTTCTCATATTTAGTAATGTTACTTGTTTTTCAATTTTAATCATTATTATTACTTTTTTACCAAATTTAATTAATACTCCTTACGTTTCAATTATTTACTGGAAGCTCACGTCCCTCATCTATCAGATTAACTTAGATTCAACACTAATGCATTTTGACGTTAATCTAAGAAATTATTTTCATTTCAACTCTACAAGGTTATTCACTTTCGAAAGTTTCCAGTGCGCATGCTTATGATGTATTTACCAGGTGTGATTCCGTCAACGGTCGAATTTCCCTTAAGGAATCTCCAGATATGGATAAATTAATTTCCTGTGCGTTGTTAATGCCAATGTTCAGGTTTCCAGAAGAGAATATCGCAATTGCGTTCCTTGCTTAAAAACGTAATATTATTTCAGTACATCACATGGTTTAAGGAAAATTCTAATTTTGCGTCTTTGGAAACTATGAGAAATGTGAAGAGAAATCTAATAAAATCGTTTTTCCTTCAAAGACACGTTACTATCGAATTTATTTTTTATTCCATCACCAGAAGTATTTGGTCATCTTTTGCTCCTCTAGCGCGAAGTATTACTTAGTTTTAAAAATTGTTTTGTTCTCTTAACCCTCGTAGAGCTTACCTTCCCATCCAAAGGTTTTAGACAATTTATTCATTAGAATGGAGGTCATGGTATGTTAAATTGCATAGAAGCTTCTCTTTTGGTAACGTGTACGGCAGTTATCTTAACATATATCCTCATTCCCGACAGTAATTTTTGGCTAAGATATGCTTTGATTATAATTTAAGCATACCATAGGCTTATTATCATTTCTATTACCTATTCTATTATGCATAACCCATTTAATTAAGCGTTTGAATTAATCTGATTGATATGAGGAAACGATTTGCCTTAAAGGTCTTAGGTAATAGTGACCTTTCTTACTCAACTCTGTATTCTCATCTATATTTTCAGTACACATTTTGTGACTTGATAAAGGAAATTTATTTGAGTCTTCTCCTCTACAGTGATCTCAAGCCTCACTTGTGGAAAGGCTCCATATGTATATCTTCCAACTCAGAAACATTTTTCGAATCTAGAGTTGTCTTCTTTGTATGGCCCTTGCATTATGTTTAGTGCTAACTATTCTCGTAATAGTTTCTCCTATATATAGTCATGCAGATGCACCTTTATGGCCTGATATTTGAAAGGAATCAATACCAACTTATTGACAAGGATGTCAGTGATATTATTGTTTGTATGATCTTATCTAGATGATGCAAAAATAAAAATTTTGTTTATAATACATGTTCATAGTTCAGAAAATCTTTCCACCTCTTCTTCAAATAACTTTTGTTGCTATGCTGTCATTAAATATTTTTAAAATCAACATTAGTTCTATACAATTTGGTGAAAATTCATATTTCTATTTAAACATATATTTCCTTGACTTCTTGAAATGTCCATTTTCCTGAAAAATTATCTGAGGTCTCTACAAATATGTTGAAATAATTCTTTTAAAACTTAATATATATATTATATATTAAAAGATAATTTATATTTCAATCAAAAGTTAATATGCTTCAATATAAAAAGTCCTTGGGTTAAGTTTGTTGGTACTCAATTTCTCCACTTTTAGCTACCAGAAATATAGGGATGATGCTCATGAAGAAAGATATGTTGTTTTTATGTTCCTTATCGCTGGATTGGACCAGATTGAGTGCAAAATCAGCAAATTGGCAGCATGAATCTCGCTGGAAACCATGTAGTCTAAAAACAATGTTTTCAGTTCTTAGTATACACTGTATATCTGTAATTGTAATAATAAAAATTAATTTGTTTCAAATTAATTAAAATGTTAATTCTCTAACAAGAAATCATAATTTTACTCTTATAATTCATCATAAATGAAGAATCTCATTTAAGATACTAATGACCATGGGGTTAAAAACTATTTCCTGCCACATTCAGTTTATAATTTAAATTTATTATACATTGGAAGAATTTTTTATGATAAACAACTGGAGTTATTTCCCCCTGCTGTTGCCACTATCTGGTGAAGTCCTCCTAAGCTCTCAGTAGAGCTTGTCAGGAGGTACTTCACCAAGGCAACAGTAAGGATAGAGAAATGCACAACTATAACCTAATCAGACAAACCGATCTTCTGGGGTTTGAACCCATGACCTTGTGGTCAGACCATTGGCGTAGCAAGAATGCTAAGCACTGCAGTGATTGTGTTTCTTTACTAAAGACAGTATAACCTGTCTAAGATGGACCTACCAAAGCTGTAAACATAAATAATATCACTGCTCTGACAAAAGTTTATTTTTACAGGAAAGGCCCTCTATAAGACAACAACTTGCTTAATGTGAATATAAATCTGAAAACAACTTTATATAGGGGACTTTATTTTGATAATTTATCCTTGAGGGCTCAAAATGGGCTTAGCTTACCTCTAGTAAACCCACACTCCACTGGCTAAACATTCTTGCTTTAATTTATTCCGTCTATCAAAATATTTTATTGCATTTCAATAAATTTACCATCCATAATCTATTATATACAGATGCGTATCTGGATTCATTCATGTATATAGATAGAGAGGATACAAATTCACAGGCTAAACTACAAGCGTCATTGACTTGAAGGTTTTACGACATATTGGCAATAACGGGTAACCGCCAGAAAAAATGAGATTTTGAACCTCAGTGTCATGGGTTCGATTCCAGAGGGCCCCAAAGTCCCCATTTTTTCCGTTTAAATGCATTGTTTTGATTTCTGGGAATTAAAAAAAAAATACTTCCCGGATAAGTAGAAAATCAAAACCCAAGGAGCCTATATCTATGGTCATGATCTATAAAAAACATTAATGACTTTTACAGAAAATATCCTTGGTTCGATGCTAGGACGATGCAAATACATGGGAGTAGTTTTCATTATTTTTTTTATGCACTTATCGAAATGATAGAAAGTTTGTGCTTGGCTAGAAGAAGTATGGTAACAATTGGTTTATGAAAAAAAAATTTATAAGACCGTACTATTCCTGGGTTCGATGCCAGAGCACAATAACTATTCTCTCATAAGAAATATAAGGGAAAATTAGGACGTCGTTTGAGGCAGTTGCAGCCAATATTTCTGCTTGAATTTTCACACATAGTTAGACATCTTCTGTTGTGTTGCATAGGAAGTATCACCAGAAAGACCCGGGTTCGATGCAGGGGGTAATTATGTCTCCTGTTTAAAATACATTGGGTTAGTTTTTCATTATTTTTTTGATGCACTTATTGAAATGATAGGAAGTTATAGTTTAGAAAACACATGTATATTAAGTGGCGGTTTAAGAAAAAAAATTATATAAGACAATGCTGTTTCTGAGTTCGATGCCAGAGCACATTAAAATTTCTCACATAAGGAATATAAGGAAAAAGTTGGACGTTGTTTGAGGCAGTTGCACCAAATATACCTGCTTGAATTTTCACATATAGTTAAAGATGGTGATCTTCTGTTGTGCTGCATAGTAAGTATTACCAGGAATACCCGGGTTCGATGCCGGACGGAGAAATTGCAGCTAATTTTAAGAATATTTCCAATACTTTTTCTACATTCAGGACCCTCTCGATATGATGTTGACTTGAAATTTGTGTTATCAACATGCTTGCAGAATGCAAGCAACATTTTACTTGTTATACATAGATCCTTCTCCGGATTCATTCATGTATATAGATAGAGAGGATATTAATTCACAGGCTAAACCAATAGCGTCATTGACTTGAAATTTTTTACGACGTATTGGCCATTACTTGTAACCGCCAGAAAAATTGCGATTTTGAACCTCAGTGACATGGGTTTGATTCCAGAGGGCCTCAAAGTCCCGATTTTTTCCATTTAAATGCATTGTTTTGATTTCTGGGAATTAAAAAAAAAATACTTTCCAGATAGGTAGAGAACCAAAACTCAAGGAGCCTATATATATGATCATGATCTATTGAAAACATTAATGACTTTCACAGAAAATATCCTTGGTTCGATGCTAGGACGATGCAAAAATCTGTCATTTAAAATAAGTTGAGCTAGATTTTAATTATATTTTTTGATGCACTTATCGAAATGATACGAAGTTCTTGCATATATGGAAGATGTATATCAAGCCTAGTCTTTTGAAAAAAAATTACATAACACTGTTCCTGGGTTCGATGCCGGGGCACATTAAAATTTCTCTCATAAGGAATTTATTGTAAAAGTAGGACGTCGTTTGAGGCAGTTGCAGCCAATATTTCTATCTGAATTTTCACACATAGAGATGGTGATCTTCTGTTATGCTGCATAGGAAGTATAACTAGGAAGACCTGGGTTCGATGCCGGGCGGTAAATATATCTCACATTTAAAACACATTGGGTTTAGTTTTTGGGTCGTTATTTTTTGATGCTCTTATCGAAATGATAAGAAGTAAATGCTCAGCTGGAAGATGTATATTAAGACTCCATCTAGGAAAAAAAATTTAGATAATATCATGCTTTTCCAGGGTTCGATGCCAGAGCACATTAAAATTTCTCACATAAGGAATATATGTGAAAATTAGGACGTTGTTTGAGGCAGTTGCAGACAATATTTCTGCTTGACTTTTCACACACAGTTAGAGATGGTGATCTTCTGTTGTGCTGCATAGTAAGTATCACCAGGAAGACTCAGGTTCGATGCCAGATGATTAAATTGCAGCGAATTTTAAGAATATTTTCAATCCTTTCTTTTGAGGACTATTCCGATATGATACTAACATGAAATTAGTGTTGTCGAACTGCTTGCAGTATGCAAGCTACATTTGACTCATATCTATATATTTGTGTTTTCCATTTCTTGAAAGAGCAATTCTTAATAGATAAATGTACTTTTAACCAACCTAAGTCAAAAAACCTGCGTAAGCCAAAAATTTACTCAGTGCTTTGGCTTCCATGTTAGACAGACTTTACTGTATTTGTGCCTAATCTGTAAATACATAATTTTTCTTTTTGTATTCATTGCATATAAATTTTAAGAATTGTATACTCCTTTTGTTTTTCTCTGAGGAATCTAATATCTACTGCATCTGTGGAGAATAAATAATTTTTTGTGTTGAATTCAGCAAGGAATGACATTGATTAATTTCCTTATTCAGCATTGCCCCATTGGCTTCTACATTTTTATAGCAAGACTGAAACAAATGATCAAAGCTCTCTCATGAGAGAGCTTTTTTCTATTTTGTACCAAGAGACAAAGTCCATAAATCCTAATAAGATATTTCTATTAATAAAGATATGATAGCAAGATGAAATATTTTACTGTTCTTGTACTTCACCATCCACTAAGAACATACAAAAACATAAGGTAGCTGAAACAACTTACTTGTATGTAGTGAAATTGGAAGTATGTGGCACCAAAGATACAGTAATATTTTTCTATATGAAAGCATAATATTTTAGTAACTGCACTGAGTATAAGTCCAAGTCTTTACATTTAATGGCATTCATAAGGTATTTATATATGCCCTGATTTCACAGGACTCTTCCCCCTGCCTTTTAAGATTCTACTAATTCGAGGGAAATCATGTAGACAACAAGAGTGAATGTTGAATTAAAAAGGTTGGTTGGGTTACTGAGTTACCTAGAGCAAACGATTGGGAAATCCCATTAGAGTTTATATATTAGAATTTTGTTCACAAAATATCAAATCCTTAGAATGCTAGATAATTTTTAGGCCTAAAGTTGCTCATCTAGAACTTTAACTAAATTAGCACTATTGAACGCTAAAAGGACTACTTAAGAACGCTGGACAAATTTCTGTAAGCATAACAATTAAAATGTATATAATTCGAAATGTTATATTATCCATTTAATTTTGGAATTAGATAGCGATATACAGCTTTGAGAATGAAAATATTCTATTGATGATTATAAAAATACTATTAAATATGAGAGAAAATACACTTGCAGATGAGCTGCTTGCTGGATATGATTGTGTATGACAGATAATTTAAGTTAAAAGATCTTGAGCTCCACCTCATAGTAAATATGTGGTCCAATTGTTACATGCAAGAATCTATGATCTCTTTTGCACAGACCAATTACTCCACTATCCATACATTATCAAACAAAATGGCTGATTTCAACCCCTTATTTACTATCAGTATCAAGAGAAAAAAATCAGGCTTATTAGGTAAAAGGAGGAGTGAAGTATTGTGTCATTGCTTTCCTTGTTGACTCAGGACATTGTAAGCGGAACAATTCCAAGGAAGTGAACCCCTAGCATTCCTATTCTCTCCAAAATTAACGAAGGCTCCTATAATTCATGTTTTGTGGACAGCATTTGCAGATATTTCCTTCCAGGTTATTTCAAGAGAAAATTACTTTAGAAATAAGGAGGAATAATAATTTATTCCAAGGCAGATTTCCCAACTGATCATGTGATATTATAAAATTGTTATTGGCTGGTAGTGAGACTTATTAAATCTATTGGATAAAACCCTTTCTAATTATTACTCTCAGTTGCAGAGGAAAATGAAGGTTACAAATATTTCTTAGTTTGATCAATTGAATGCATAATGTCATCTTCATTAGAAAACTAGGTAAAGTTTTAGATATTGAATTATTCCCAAACAGTCTTCATCGATAATTTCACCGAAAAATATTATACTGATAACCGTTTCTAGAAGAATTACTGCAAGACTTGTTCGAAAACTGTAAGTAATTTACAGCATCGAAACCGATTCCCTGAGACAACTTATTAGTCAAGACAACCAAATGAAAATAACTAAAAAAAAGGAAATGTGAAAACGGTGATAATACCGGTAATGATTACTCAACACCATACACAACATAACCTAACGCGTTATCATCATGAATAATTGAGGTCAAACGCTAAACTAAATTTGTATTTCCAGTTGAGGTATATTTATCCTTATCGTTCAAATAATCTTTTAAAACCTTATACTTTCAGATTTCCGTAACATACATACGGGTAACATTGTCATGACGATCATTATATTTCAAGCATCTCCATCAAATATCGATTTTTTCCTTCCTGCTTAACTTTAAATTAACCCAGTACCGGTAACAACCGAGAAATTTCTATCACATACTCTTTCTAAAACTTTGTTAAATTTGTGAAACTAGATATTTACCAAAACTTTCAATCAAACAAGGACATATGTATGAATTAAAGACCTAAATAAAAACAAAATTTAATAAAGTGAGGACACTATAATTGATCAATCGATTAAAAGAACACAGTGCGTGCGCTGCTGAACTTGACATTATTCACTTGTTATATTTCCTCTCAGCACTTTTATTCCTTTTACTGACGTTGAGGGCGTTGAGGAGAGGTTTAGTTGAGAATTCTTGCTATTGCATGTAACTGTTCAGAAAGCTGTATTGACATAGAGAAGACGAATTGTTGGTCTGAGTCATTTCCAGATTGTTTATGCGTGGGAGGATTTGTCCCCTTCAAGTGAAAATTTGGATAACGAAAAGGATACGCTGAACATAAATTTGTAAGTAGATAATATTTTAATCATATTGCTATTATTTTTGGCTAAGTACACAAACTTTTGCCGTTGCGTCATTTGGTTTTTCTTGGACTTAGAACAGTTGTCATCCACTGGGATAATTACTATATGCATTGCTAAATATCTTCTCATGTTATTTTTATGTTATCCAACATACCTATAATTTTACTCTTCACAACCTGAAAAAAACGGCAGTTAACCTACCATACGTAGCTTTTTCTGTCTCGTCATTTTGCTCCTGTGGCAATTGCACCTTTCTCAAAATTTTCCTCATGGAGTGATAGCTTAATATTCATTTCATTCGGTCACGTGATTTTTGTTTCTCTACGCGCAATGTATGCTTGACATTGTTTATTAGGAATTTGGCATTCCGAGACAGTGGAAGTTACTCTTTTCGGCCATATTCAGAGCAAAGTTGGCGAAATTTGTCCCATTGTTTATCATAGTTTGGCATTCTTCTTTTTCTGAGCTGGTGTTATGTTGTGACGTAATTACTCGGAGAAACCCCTCGACTGCGTTCTAGATTATTCAGTGAGGTTTTCGTCTGACGACTGTAAGCGAAATTTGTTCCACCAGTAAGTGTTTTCGCTACTTATCCTTATCATAAAGCTTTGAAGCTGAGAATATCTAACGCGCTCTTGTTATATGCAGCATAATTTGTGGTTTGCGGGCATCGTGGTCGAAAGATATCTTCGAGATGTTTTTAGGTCTTAAAATTTTAAGATTTTAAAAACTGATTTCGTTAACACTTTGACAAGCGTTGCGGTTTGGGTTCTATTATCATGTATTGTAGGTTGTTAAGATTCCTAAGTCGCTCAGTATTTTGCCGTTCCAAACTTTCTTAGGCTTTTTATGATTTCAGCTGTTTCGACTCATCAGAACACGTCCCAATTATCAATATCAATGTTTAATCTAAATGTTTTGCTTACATTCTAAATGACTTTGTTGGAAAATTTTAATATCGAATGTTTTTCACTTACTTTTCAGAGCGCGTCTTTAATAATTAAAGAATGGCTACTTGGCAGCAACAACCTCCCGTAGGATATTATCCTGGCCCGCAAGGTAATCCTTACCACCTTACTTCCCCCCCTATTCCTTTTCGATTTAGGATCTTCTCTTCGTCATATGTTTACCCGATACCTAGTCAGCAACGAGGGCGATAAGCTGATATCGAGTTTTTTTCCAGACCCGGCCGGTGGGCAAGGTTTTTATCCCAGTCAGCCAGGGCATCCTCCACAACCAGGCTACCCGGCTCAACCAGGTTACCCTCCGCAACAGGGTGGATACCCACCACCCCCTGCCTATCCCTCAGCTGTACCCGTTGGTTTACCTTACGGAGGTATGCCTCAACAACCATCGTACCCGGCACCTCCACCGATGCATCCAAGCTCTGCTTCGTATGGCGCTTCTTATAATGACAGTAATCTGACTGGGCCGGACAACTTCGAATTCACATCAAAAACCATTCGCCAAGGGTTTATCAGGTAAGGAAATTGATCAGTGGTTGGCGATTTCTGCTTTGGTATTGTTGGTGATAGTTGATCTTTATATGTCCTATGTATCTTATCAAATTACCTTAAATTTATATATTTAATTTATCAATATATGTCCCAAAGACCTGAAGCGGCTCACTTGTTTGTGACATGCCAAGCACAAGCTTTTGGATACATTTAGATCTAGTTCTGTTGATACATGTTATTAATTTATCAGGATTCATTGATAAGTGGTCTGTGACTTGTTGATTTTGATTTCCAATACAGCTGGGTGTGGTCTTTATTGCTGATAGTGGGGTTAGTTATTGTCCCACTTTTAACCTTCCAACAATATATTATATATTAACCGTAACAATATTTAAACATGTAGATAGTTTAGCTCTAACTTTCATTCTTATTCTTTTAATTCCTGATTGAGAAAGCAATGATATTAGATACTTTCTCCAGGTGATGCAACATGCTTTACTATTTCCTGCAAGGTAATGAAGTTCATTCACACCTCCACATCATTGAGCAATATTAGCATTCATGACCTCAGTGATATCTGTGAGCTATTCTAACATTGTGTAATGCATTTGATTTTATAAATATGTACTGTTTTATATAAAAATTGACATTACACAGTGATATGTACCTTTTAGAATGTTTCTATTCATTTTATTTTTGGCATTGCACAATATGATGTATTCTGGAATGGGGCTGAGCTTTAATTGACTGCAAGTATAACAGACTACTCATTTATTAATTTAGATTTCACCCTGTGGTTTCTAGTTGTGTTTGGCGTTGTCATACATATAATTCAGAGGAAATCTAATATCTGTTTAACTTTTATTCAGTATCTGTTGTCTTCTTATTGGTTTCATTTATTCTATTCATACATGAAGTCATAAAGAGCAGTTAGAAATGTAAAAAACCCTCTACCAAGAGAAAATTACAAACCTTTATTTGTTAGAAATAAAATAACAATTGTTATAGACTACCTCACATAACTCAGACTGTATAACATTTTTAATGAGTTACCACAAAGAGAAGTACTTGCTACAAATTCATAACTCAATCACATTAAGTACATAACTCAGTATCAAATCGGTTTTATTCAGTTCTATGAGGAATAAGTTGTCTTATTTTCATACAATTTCCATACATTCCATCCAAGTATATTTATTCTGGTGAGACATATTCGAGTGTTTCACTCAACGTTTTATTTATATTATTATCACGATTATTAGACAGAATCAGTGGTTATCAGTTATATTGGTTCTCATCTTAAAGGTGCAATGATCTACTTAGTTCATTGTGATATTTCTTCACAATTACAGATGCATACTTACAGGAAAGTGTTACAATTTAGGGTTTAAGAACTCAGGCAAATTTATTCCTATCAGGTAATTGCAACTCATTGCTGCTACCGTACTGTGTCGTTATATCTTTTTTTCTAACCTTTCATTCAGTATAGATAATAAAGTATCTTTCGTTTACTTATATCTCAGTCTTGATCATGTCTGTGATGAAGCATAAGATAATGGAGTGTAATTGATATTGCATGGCCATTAAATCTTAAATCTTGGTATCTCATTATTAAATGTTTTGAAGAAGAAGTTTTTCGTGTCATTTGTCACTAAGGACATAGAAAATCAGGTTCATTTTGTTTTCTTCTCCATTACTATTATTATTTGAGCATGGGATTTGATAAACTTTTAACATTGATTGCTGGAAATTATAGTAAATAATTTGAAAACAAAATTTAAACAGACAGAAAGTTAGATTGATTTTGCCATTTCAAAGTACTTCCTCAGCATGGTATCTGACACTTTTGCAGTATACATAATATGCCATGGTTGGATTACTCTAAAGGATGAAGCATCATGAATGTATCATTGTGGAATGAGTCATCAAGTTATGTAACCTTGATGTGATATAATCCTCAGAATGCTGACCTCAAGCTGTCCTACTTTTGAATGAAAGGCAAAGTTGTTCAACTTTATGAAAATGATGGATGTATTTATGCTTGAAGTCTAATCACTAAAGAGTCTTATTAAAACTTGTTAAAATAGGTTTTGTCTTAGGCTTTCCTTTATCTTCTTATTCATGAATTCCTCATCTTGTCATACTCTAGTTTGTTGGAAATTGTGTCAATTTTCGTTTGTCAATCAGGAAATGCTGTTATCAAGTATGGGAAATTTGTTGCAGATTTACCATTTATCGATTTAATAATTTTAAGACAAAGTTTTACTCAAGGCCAGAAAATGATAAAACAAGAAATTCATGCATTAACCAATAAAATGAAGAAAACAATAAAAATTAAACCTTTTCAAGTTTCCCTATGAATATGAGGAAATAGGGCAAAATAAAATCAAATTATTTAACAGATATAGTTTGGGGATGGGTAGATGTGATATGTTGAGGGGATGAATGCGAATCTAGCAAAATGGTTTGGCTTTCTGGGGAAAGTTGAAGGAAACAAATAGCATCTACAATAAATGCACCAAACATTCTTGTCATTGTGCTGCATCACCTTACATTTGCTATTAATGCATTCTCAGTTGCTTTGCAAGTACAGAATGAAAAAAAAAACACTTCGTAATTTTTCAGAGGGACTTATATTAGAAACTGATTCCATAAGCGTACTCACGTCATCAGCCACAGAAAATGTAATTATGCTTCTGAAACAGGTCATGAGACCCTGTGAATAATTACGAAGCATTTTTTTATTCTGGGAATCAATATGTACTTATTATATGATATTTGATATTATATAATAAGTAATCACTATAGCACCTATGTTTCATTCTCTCCTTAAATCTTACGCTTCTGTTTTTTTAATTCAATATGTTTTCAATATTTTCGAATTCTTTTGTGTTTTAAAATAATGTTCTTTAATTGTATTGTTTTCTTTCAGGCTTGAGGTTGTTTATCATGGTAAATTAAACTAGTCTAAAGTAAGTTTATTCAGGGATGGATTTGGATAAATTATCCATTAATCAATATTTTGATTCATGATTTTTAGGGATAATTTTAGAAAGATAGCTTCCTACTTTTTTTGAATAATAAAGTTTCATTTATGTTGCAAATGGAACTTTTGGATTTTGAGAAAATGAGTTAAATAAATGATAACTGCTGACAAGTTTTTATCAAGTGGAAGTGGTATTTTCTGGTAATTCCTTACCTTCTCTGTACTTATTTATTTCACTCTGGTTTAATGATCCCATTTATAATCATTGGATGCAAAGTGATTTATAAATTCCTTTTCTCTGAAATGAATTTAATTTTGCAAAGATCTTTGGTAGTACTTCATTAGTTAGTGCAGAATCAGTGCATAAGTTTTATACAAATATTTACAATAGTTAACTTCAGCTATTTGCTATGCATTAGAAAAAGTTACTTTTCTTCTCTTTCATTCATTTTAATGATTTTATTTCCCTTTCTCACTTATTTTATCAAGTGATAGTAAAAGGGCAAATATTCTCACTGATACCTTATATGGAATTTTCTCTTTTCAGGAAAGTATACGGAATTCTCATGGTTCAATTGGCATGCACAGTGGCTTTCGTTTGCCTTTTTGTCTTCCATAATCCTACCAAATTATATGTCAGAAGCCACCCAGCCATCCAGATTGTAGCCATGGTCACCACGTTTGTGACTATCATCGCCATGTCTTGCTGTGAAAGTGTCCGTCGCCGCTCTCCTACCAACTTCATTTTCCTGGGAATCTTCACTGTAGCGATGAGTTTCTGCGTTGGAACAACAGCATCCACCTATGCCCCAGATGCTGTGTTGATGGCCGTGGTCATAGCAACTGTGGTCTGCTTTGCCCTGACCGTCTTCTCATTCCAAACCAAATGGGATTTCACAGTCCTTTCTGGATCATTGTTCGTGATTCTGATTGTGTTTGTTCTCTTTGGCTTCATTTGCATGCTGTTTCCCGGAAGAATCTTGTCACTCGTTTATGCCTCTATTGGGGTTGTTATCTTTTCCATATATCTAGTTTATGACACACAGATGATGATGGGAGGCAAGCATAAGTATTCTATCTCTCCAGAAGAATATGTATTTGCTGCTCTCAGTCTATATCTGGATATTATCAACATTTTCTTGTACCTCCTCCACATTATTGGAGTTTCTAGAGAATAGATAGCGGAACAAAGAAAAGGGTAGCATTGTTAAAAATACTTGATAACAGTCAGTGCATTAAGCTGCGCATTTGTGAATTTACGGAATGCTAATTCATTGCAGTACTATTTGTAATTACTTCATCGGATGCAAGCATATATATATTTTTATGCGGTTAAAATTTTCAACGTAATCGTGGCCTTCCTGCTGCTTTTTCTGTAGTAAATTAGGTATTCACTTAAGTCAGTTTGGGTTTTTCCAAAAAAATTGTTTCCTTAAGTGATTTTCTGTACATACAAAAATTTGTTGGATGTTTTCTGAATGTTCATCAGTTCCTATGTGAATACTGTATTAATGGTTTATTAGTTTGTTTCACAAGGTGATGATGTATTTTTCCCTAAGAATGTGTCAGTTTTAAACGTTTTGCTACAGAATGCACCTGTGTATCTACTTCAAGCTTAAATGTTCAAAGATGTACTTTTTAAAATGGTCACAAAATCATGTGCATGCAATACTGTAGCTTGTGAATGAATACAGAACTTGTATCAATCTACCATATATTTATTCCTTCCAGTTACACTCACGTTTATCATTAAGATGTACATTAATTACTTGAGATACCAAGGTACTGGCAAATAACTTCATATTAGTTCAAGTTTTGAAGGATAGCTTGAATACAGTTTCCTTTTTTATTTTGTAAATGTTATGCTTACAATCTGTATTGTATGTAATGGGATATGATATATATATATATATATATATATATATATATATATATATATATATATATATAATTTCTATATCAGTCAACTTAACATCACATTGGAAAAGACATCCATCAGTTTTATGTTGAGATGTTGTGAAATTGTTTTCTTTACCTCAGAGATTTTTGTTCTGGTGTCCTAGTTTTATCTCATGGAGAGACTTATGTGCTGTTTGTATTGCGTTTCAGAAGTGCCATTCTTATACAATTAGGAAGCTTCAATTGTATAAATGGTAGCAGTTTGGCATGTTTGTTTTATTTTTATTTTTCTACTTAATGGTGTAAAAGAATGTTTTTAAGTACAATTTGGTTCAGCAATTTGTTTATAGTTGATGTTTTCTCTTAAAAATAGAAAACATTCATGATAGCTATATGTTTCATTTATTTTTTGTGATAGAATTTCATCTTTCCTTCCTTTCTGATTAAGATGTGAGATGATCTCTAAGGTCAGCATCCTTTTGATGTGGCAAGATTGGGCGTTTACGCAGTATTATTGGCTTGAAAGGCTAGGAGACAAAGGGAGATGAATTGACATTGTTGTTCAAACATAAATTGATGCTTACGTTGATGTATTTTCTTTGTTTCAGAAATGTGTATTAAATTTCATTAGTAAGGTCAAAATTAGTTATTCAATAGATCTGGATGTTCCCTAGTCAGTAGCAAAATGTGTCAGAAAGGTAGATAAGACCTATTTTACTCACATTTTATACTTACCCTTGCTTTCATTCACTCTTGAATTTGACGAACACTTAAATTACTTTGGAATTTATTATTATTGTATTTCTCTATGAAGAATAAATGTTATCGTATCCAACCAGTGTCTCATTCATGCATTTCTGGACATCTATTCATTCCTTTGATACAATTACAATTTTTATTGTATTGAAAATAGAACCTGTTTGCTTGCATTTATTAAAATATCAGAACTGCATTAGCTAATAGGTCGACCTAGATGGCCGTATGTCCATTAGATGAATTAATCAAGTATTGATTCCTTTTTCTGCCAAGTAATTATGTAACAATCTGTAATTTGGATCAATTTGAAGCTCTTGTTATAGAAATCCAAATAAATTAATCCTAGTTAATATAAATCAAGGTGGGAATGTCTGGACCATATCCGTTTGACCTACATCGAACAAACGCATTACATGGTAGGAATCGAACTTTCCATGGGCATTTAGAAGTTGCACCTGCAAATATTTTCCGAGAAATACATCTATTTTTAGATGCCATAAAAACAATGGAACATGTAAATGCAAATTTATATTTATGTTGAATTTTTTATTTGCACCCCTTCTCCCCCCTAGGCCAAAAGCTTGGTTCGCCCATGTTAGTAGCCGTGATATCATTGTTGGAGTTGAACTACTGCTACTGTTAACACTGAGCCAGTGCCAAGCATTTTCCTCTTTCGTTCTGAAGGGCACAAGATGCTTAGTGCTGGGTGGAGCCAGGATCTCAGTTTCTGCAGTGTTTTGCACAGTGTAACACGCAGCATTCACCATTGGTGTTAATTTGAAAATAATGTCCCTTAAGTTGTTGTTAAAGTCTCCTAGTTTAAAAAAAATAAACATTGTATAAATATGTGATTTATTAATGGAATGTAAATTCAATTGGTAATTTTGATTAATTTCAGTTATAGAAGTATAATTTTTCAGAAAAATTTGTCAAATGAAAGAAAGTGTGGTTTTTGAGTTGGGGTAAACATGCTATACATATTTAAATAAGAAGTTTCAGTCTACGTTTTCTCCAGTTCATATTATATTTGTAGATTTGAATTGATATATATTATATATTTATTTCTTGAATTGAAATATATTTATTTCTTTTGACCCATAGTGAAATGTGAAGTGCAAGCAAGAAAAAAAATGATCAGTATTTAGAAGAATATTTAATATTTGATTTCATATGTCCATAAAGAACTTTCACCTTTTTTTCCTCTATGCCAACAACGGATCAATGAAACAAGGTTGTCTTGAGGCACATTTGAAGATGATAGATATTGCTCACATTAATTCAAATTAAATTAAATTATTTTCAAACTTATAAGTAAAATTTTGAAAAAAGCTTATCATATAAGTCTCAATTTACTGCTCATAATGCATCTATCAATCATACTCTTGAGGCAAATTTCATTACTCATTGCTAAAGATGAGAAAATTAATACTACAGGAGAGAATAGAGTCAAACCATTAATAAATAACATTTCTTAGAGCAATTCTAGAAAAAGATAGCAAACAGGTTAAATGTATACCACTTACAATACTGTTGGCAGAAGAATAGACGAAATGAGTGAGATTATTGAAATGTAACATGTTGGAAAGCTGAAAAGAAGAAAATTCTTGCTGCAAATGCATTACTCAACTTCAAGAGGCCATGCTTATGAATCACATTAGATATCTATTATGTATTGATACATCTCCAGATATCTTCTATTATTTATTATCTGTAGACACTTCCCCACATATACTTGCCTATAAGAAAAGGATTTGACACGCAAGGATGCTTTGTTATGCTCGTTTGAACGAGATTATATCAAAAAATATATCGAAAAAGGTTAATTTTGGCAAAATTTCAAAAATTATTATCTATTTTGCCATTATTATCCTAGTTTGAACGAGATAATATTGAAAACAATGAAACGATAGGGACAATTTCAGCGAAATCTCAATAATTATCATCTATTTTGACTTTTATTACCTCATTTTGTGTGATAATATCGTAAAAATTACGAAAAGGGATAATTTTTTAGAAATTTACGTAATTATCCTCTATTAGGCCTTTATTGTTCTCGTTTGAACGAAATAATGTAGTAAAAAGAAAAGAAAAGACATACTTTAGGAGAAATTACAATCATTATCCTCTATTTTGCCTTTAACATCCTCGTTTGAACGAGTTAAAATTGAAAAAAACAAACGAAAAGGGATAGTTTTAGCGAATGTACTAATAAACTTCGACACTAATGCCATCTCTGGAGGAAAATTGGAACTTTTGGGTATAAACTTCGACAATAATGCCATCTCTTAAGTAAAATTGGAACTTTGGTTTATAAACTTCACCACTAATGCCATCTCTTGATGAAAATTGGTACTTTCATTACTAAACATTGACATTAATGCTGCATCTCCAGAAAAATGTGAACTTATTATACTGAAACATAAAAATATCCCTAACTAAACTGTAACATTATCATAAGTTGAGATATAAATCAGTATCATACTTATACTATATTTAGCAAAGGTCTATTTTACGTAGGAAGGCGGGTTAAAAAAATAAATGTTAACATTTTTAACAAAATATCTTTTACTATTTATAATAATTAAAAAAAATGTTTAAACATCTATGTACCAATATTGATTAAACTTTGATATTTTTTAAATTATAAGTATCCTAACAGTTCTAACTTTTGGAGTTTGTAAAAAGGGTTTATTATATTAATTTTTAATAATGATGTAACTCTCTGTTTCAAATGCCGTAGGGAAAATAATGAAATTTAATTGAATAGCAACTAAAAGGGATTGTTTTATTAAATTGACAATTATTATCCTCTATTTTGCCTTTAACATCTTCGTTCGAACTATTTAATATTGAAAAAAACAATGAAAAGGGATACTTTTAGCGAATTTTTAATAATAATTCTCGCCTTTGCCATTATATCACCGTTTGAACGTGATGATATCGTAAAAAGTAACGAAAATGTGTAATTTTAGCTAAATTTCAATAATTACAATCTATTCTGTCTTTATAATCCAATTTTGAACGAGTTAATATTGAAAAAAAACGAGAAACGATAAATTTAGCGAAATTTCAATAATTAACCTCTATTTTGCATTTATTATCCTCCTTTGAACGGTTTTATATTAAAAAAATGCAATGAAAAAGGGAAATTTTGGCGAAATTTCAATAATTTATATCTATTTTGCATTTATTATCCTTGTTTGAACGAGATAATATAGAAAAAAGTCAACAATAATGGATAGTTTTAGGGAAATTTCAGTAATTAACCTCTATTTTACCAATATATATTTCTCGTTTGAGCGAAATAACATCGTAAAAAGAAACAAAAAGACATAATATTTGCGAAATATCAATCATTATCCTCTATTTTACCTTTATCACCTTTGTTAGATCGAGTTAATATTGAGAAAACACACGAAAAGTGATAATTTTAGCAACATTTTAATAATTATTCTCTCCTTTGCCATTATTATCCTCGTTTGAACGTGATTATATCACAAAAAGAAACGATAAGAGGGTAACTTTAGCTAATTTTCAATAAATATCCTCTATTCTACATTTATAATTCACCTTTTAACGAGATAATATTAAAAAATGAAACGAAAAGGGAAAACCATCGCGAAACTTCAATAATAATCCTCTATTTCTGCCTTTATACAGTATTTGGTGTTTCTTCCTTAACATATTGCAAACGATTTCTTCCTTTGCACATTACAAACTTTTTCTTCCTGTACACATTATGAAATATTTCTCTCTTTACTCATAACAAATTTCTTCTTCCCTTACACATTACAACCTTTATCTTCATTTAAAAATTACAAACTTTATCTTCCTTTACACATTATTAGGTGTTTCTTCCTTTACACATTAAAAACTCTTTCTTCCTTTACACATTACGAAATATTTCTCCCTTTACACAAAACTAATTTTTCTCTTCCTTCACACATTACTAACTTTATCTTCCTTTAAACATTACAAACTCTATCTTCCCTTACACATAACAAACGGTTTCCTTCTTTACACATTCCAAACTCTTTCTTCCTTTACACTTTACGAATTATTTCTTCCTTTGCACATTCTAAGGTTATCTTTCTTTACACATAAGAAACTTTTTCTTCCTTTTCACAATATATTCTCTTTCTTCCTTTGCACATTATTTACTGTTTCTTCGTTTACACATTATAAACTACTTCTTCCTTTACACATTACGAAATATTTCCCCCTTTACACATAACAAATGTTTCTTTCCTTTACACATTACTAACTTTATCTTCCTTAACACATTATTAACTGTTTCCTTATTTATACATTCCGAACTGTTTCTTCCTTTACACGTTACGAATTATTTCCTCATTTACAAATAAGAAACTTTTTCTTCCTTTACACATTACATACTATTTATTCCTTTAAACATTTCCATCACTTTCTTCCATTACAGATGAAAAGAAATTATTTTTTTGCCTGTATTTTACTCCTTTTCAAAAGATAATATCGAAAAATGAAACAAATGAAAATTTCAAAATTTCAAATTTTCCTCTATATTTGCTTTATTATGTTTTTTATTCTAGATCATATAGTGAAAAGAGGCAAAAATGGGAATTTAAGCGAAGTTAAAATTATTAGCTCTATTTTGCCTTTATATTCGTCAGTTATTCAAGACAATATCTAAAAATATACAAATACGATTGAACGATACGAAAATGGTTAATTTTAGCGATGTTTACATGTTTTTCTTCTATATTGCGTTTGTTTTTGCAATTTCTTTCGAAATTATTTCAAAAAAACACCGAAAAGGGAAACTTTAGATAAATATCACTTGATTGTATTATCACCTGATTATATTTTTGCCTGTTTTATCATAATATCGCAGAGATAATATCGAGAAAAATAACGAATGGGGTTTCATTATAGCGAAATGTCAATTTTTATCCTTTATCATGCCTTTTATTACCTCATTTTGTGTGATAATATTGTAACAAGCAATGAAAATGGGAAATTTTAGCGAAATTTCTATAATTATTCTCTATTTTGCATTTAATATCCTCGTCTGGTTGAGATTATATCGTAAAAAGAAACGAAAAGGAATAATTATAACGAAATTTTAATCGTTATCTTCTCTTTTGCCTTTATTTTCCTCGTTTGAATGAATTATATATAGAATGAACTAAATACGATAGCGAAATATGAATAATTTCCCTCTATTTTGCCTGTATTATACACGTTTGAACTACATTACATCGTAAAAAACGAATAGGGATATTTTAGCTAAATTTCAATGATCATATTCTATTTTGCTTTTATTATCCTCGTTTGAACGAGATTATATTAGAAAAATATTTCGAAAAACGTTAATTTTTGGGATATTTTAATAATTAATATCTATTTTGCCAATATTATCCTAGTTTGAACGAGATAATATTGAAAACAATGAAACGATAGGGATAATTTTAGTGAAATCTCAATAAGTATAATCTATTTTGCCATTTATTTCCTCATTTTGTGTGATAATATCGTAAAAAGCTACGAAAAAGTATTATTTTGCGAAATTTCAATAATTATTCTATATTTTGCATTTATTATTCTCGTTTGAACGAAATAATACAGTAAAAAAGAAACGAAAAGTGATAATTTCAGAGAAATTTCAATAATTATTATATCTATTTTGCATTTATTATCCTCGTTCGCACGAGATAATATAATAAAAAGTAAAGAAAAGATATAATTTTGGAGAAATAACAATCATTATCTTCTATTTTAACATTCACATCCTCGTTTGAACGAGTTAAAATTAAAAATTCTTACAAAAAGGGATAGTTTTAGCGAATGTACTATATAATGAACTTCGACACTAATGCCATCTCTGGAGGAAAATTGGAACTTTTGTGTATAAACTTCGACACTAGTGCCATCTATTGAGGGAAATAATCACTTTTGTTTACTAACTTCGACACCTATGCCATCTATTGAGTGAAATTGGAATTTTGGCTTATAAACTTCGACACCAATGCCATCTATTGAGGGAAATTTGAACATTTGTTTATAAACTTCGCCACTAATGCCATCTCCTGAGGAAAATTGCAATTTTGGCTTATAACATTCGCCACTAATGCCATCCCTTGAGGAGAATTGGAACTTTGGATTATATACTTCGCCGCTAATGCCATCTCTTGAGGAAAATTGGAACTTTGGTTTATAAACTTTACCACTAATGCCATCTCTTGATGAAAATTGGTACTTTCGTTACTAAAATTGACATAAATGCTGCATCTCCTGAAATATGTGAACTTATTTTATAGAAAAATAAAAATATCCCTGACTAAACTGTAATATTACCATAGGTTGAGATATAATTCAGTATCATACTTGCACTATATTTAGCAAAGGTCTATTTTACCTAGGAAGGTGGGTCAAAAAAATAAATCTTGACATTTATAACCAAATATCTTTTACTATTTATAATAATTAAAAAATGTTTAAACATTTATGTACCAATATTGCATTAACTTTGATATTTTTCCTATTTATGAGTATCCTAACAGTTCTAGCTTTTGAAGTATGTAAAAAGGGTTGATTATATTAATTTTTAATAACGAAGTAACTCTGTTTCAAATGCCGTAGGAAAATAATTAAAATTAATTAAATAGCAACGAAAAGTTTGTTTTATTAAATGGACAATTATTATCTTCTACTTTGCCTTTAACATCTTCATTCGAAAGAGTTAATATTGAAAAAACCAATGAAAAGGGATACTTTTAGCGAATTTTTCATAATTATCCTTGCCTTTGCCATTATAACCCTGTTTGAAGGTGATTATCTCGTAAAAAAGTAACGAAAATGGGTAATTTTAGCTAAATTTAAATAATTACACTCAATTCTGTTTTTATAATCCAATTTTGAACGAGTTTATATTGAAAAAAAAAATAACGAGAAGCGATAAATTTAGCGAATTTTCAATAATTAAACTCTATTTTGCATATATTATCCTCGTTTTAACTAGATTAAACAGTTAAAAGGAATAATATTAGCGAAATATCAATAAATACCCTCTTATTTCCCTTTATTACTATTCTTGTTTGAACGACATTATACCGTAAAAGAAACAGAAATGCATAATTTTAGCTAAATTCAATAATTTTATTCTATTTTGCCTTTACTATCGTCGATCGGACAAGATATTATTCTAAAGGAACAAAAATGGATAATTTAGTGAAATTTCAATAATAATCATCCATTTTGCCTTTATGCTGCCTTTCGTTTGCACGAAATAATATCGTAAAAAGGAACAAAAAGGGATAAATTTAGAAAATTTCAATAATTATTCTCTGATTTGAATTTATTATCTATGTTCGATTGAGATTATATCGTAAAAAGAAACGAAAAGAGATAATTTTAGCGAAAGTTTAATCATTATATTCTATTTTGCCTTTATTATCCTCGTTTGAATATCATAATATCGTAAAAAGAATCGTAATGGGTTTTTTTAGCTAAATTTCAATAATTACATTCTATTTTGCCTTTATTATCCTCGTTTGTCTTATCTGGGTCTTATATGAAAGAAATGCATCGAAAAAGTGAAATTTTTGTGAAATTTCAATAATAAATATCTATTTTGCATTTATTATCCTTGTTTGAACGAGATAATATTGAAAAAATTCAACGATAATGGATAGTTTTATCGAAATTTCAGTAATTATCCTCTACTCTGCCTTTATATTTTCGTTTGAACGACATAATACCGTAAAAAGAAACGAAAAGGCATAATTTTAGTGACATTTAAATCATTATCCTATATTTTGCTTTTATCATCCTCGTTCGAACGAGTTATTATTGAGAAAACCAACGAAAAGTGATAATTTTATCAACTTTTTAATAATTATCCTCTTCTTTTCCATTATTACCCTCGTTTGAACGTGATTATATCATAAAAAAGAAACGATAACAGGGTAACTTAAGCTAAATTTCAATAATTATCCTCTATTCTACATTAATGATTCACCTGTTAACGAGATAATATTAAAAAATGAAACAAAAAGGGAAAATGTTCGCGAAATTTCAATAATTATCCTCTATTTCTTCCATTACACAGTATTAGGTGTTTCTTCCTCAACATATTGCAAACGCTTTCTTCCTTTGCACATTACATACGTTTTCTTCCTGTACACATTATGAAATATTTCTCCCTACAGACATAACAAATTGTTTCTTTCTTTACACATTCCAAACTCTTTCTTCCTTTACACTTTACGAATTATTTCTTCTTTTGCACATTCTAACTTTATCTTCCTTTACACATAAGAAACTTTTTCTTCTTTTACATATTACATACTCTTTCTTCCATTACACATTATTAACTGTTTCTTCCTTTACACATTACAAACTACTTCTTCCTTTACACATTACGAAATATTTCCCCCTTTACACATATCAAATTTTTCCTTCATTTACACATTACTAACTTTATCTAACTTTACACATTACAAACTGTTTCCTTAATTACACATTCCAAACTGTTTCTTCCTTTACACGTTAGGAATTATTTCTTCATTTACGAATAAGAAACATTTTCTTCCTTTACACATTACATACTATTTATTCCTTTAAACATTTCCGTCACTTTCTTCCATTACAGATGACATAAAATTATTTTCTTGCCTTTATTTCACTCCTTTTCTCAAAATAATATCGAGAGAAAGAAACAAATGAAAATTTCAAAATTTCAAATTTTCCTCTATATTTGCTTTATTATGTTTTTTATTCTAGATCATATTGTGAAAAGACGCAAAAATGGGAATTTAAGCGAAGTTAAAATTATTAGCTCTATTTTACCTTTATATTCGTCAGTTATTCAAGATAATATATAAAAATATACAAATACGATTAAACGATACGAAAATGGTTAATTTTTCCGATGTTTATATTTTTCCTCCATATTGCGTTTATGTTCACAAATTCTTTCGAAATTATTTAAAAAAAACACCGAAAACGGAAACTATAGCCAAATATCACTTTGATTATAGTTTTTGCCTTTTTAATCATAATATCGCAGAGATAATATCGAGAAAAATAACGAATGGGGTTTCATTATAGCGAAATGTCAATTTTTATCCTATATCATGCCTTTTATTACCTCATTTTGTGTGATAATATTGTAACAAGCAATGAAAATGGGAAATTTTAGCGAAATTTCTATAATTATTCTCTATTTTGCATTTAATATCCTCGTCTGGTTGAGATTATATCGTAAAAAGAAACGAAAAGGAATAATTATAACGAAATTTTGATCATTATCTTCTCTTTTGCCTTTATTTTCCTCGTTTGAATGAATTATATATAGAATGAACTACATACGATAGCGAAATATGAATAATTTCCCTCTACTTTGCCTGTATTATACACGTTTGAACTACATTACATCGTAAAAAACGAATAGGGATATTTTAGCTAAATTTCAATGATCATATTCTATTTTGCTTTTATTATCCTCGTTTGAACGAGATTATATTGAAAACAATGAAACGATAGGGATAATTTTAGCGAAATCTCAATAAGTATAATCTATTTTGCCATTTATTTCCTCATTTTGTGTGATAATATCGTAAAAAGCTACGAAAAAGTATTATTTTGCGAAATTTCAATAATTATTCTATATTTTGCATTTATTATTCTCGTTTGAACGAAATAATACAGTAAAAAAGAAACGAAAAGTGATAATTTCAGAGAAATTTCAATAATTATTATATCAATTTTGCCTTTATTATCCTCGTTCGCACGAGATAATATAGTAAAAAGTAAAGAAAAGATATAATTTTGGAGAAATTACAATCATTATCTTCTATTTTAACATTCACATCCTCGTTTGAACGAGTTAAAATTAAAAATTCTTACAAAAAGGGATAGTTTTAGCGAATGTACTATATAATGAACTTCGACACTAATGCCATCTCTGGAGGAAAATTGGAACTTTTGTGTATAAACTTCGACACTAGTGCCATCTATTGAGGGAAATAATCACTTTTGTTTACTAACTTCGACACCTATGCCATCTATTGAGTGAAATTGGAATTTTGGCTTATAAACTTCGACACCAATGCCATCTATTGAGGGAAATTTGAACATTTGTTTATAAACTTCGCCACTAATGCCATCTCCTGAGGAAAATTGCAATTTTGGCTTATAACATTCGCCACTAATGCCATCCCTTGAGGAGAATTGGAACTTTGGATTATATACTTCGCCGCTAATGCCATCTCTTGAGGAAAATTGGAACTTTGGTTTATAAACTTTACCACTAATGCCATCTCTTGATGAAAATTGGTACTTTCGTTACTAAAATTGACATAAATGCTGCATCTCCTGAAATATGTGAACTTATTTTATAGAAAAATAAAAATATCCCTGACTAAACTGTAATATTACCATTGGTTGAGATATAATTCAGTATCATACTTACACTATATTTAGCAAAGGTCTATTTTACCTAGGAAGGTGGGTCAAAAAAATAAATCTTGACATTTATAACCAAATATCTTTTACTATTAATAATAATTAAAAAATGTTGAAACATTTATGTACCAATATTGCATTAACTTTGATATATTTCCTATTTATGAGTATCCTAACAGTTCTAGCTTTTGAAGTATGTAAAAAGTGTTGATTATATAAATTTTTAATAACGAAGTAACTCTGTTTCAAATGCCGTAGGAAAATAATTAAAATTAATTAAATAGCAACGAAAAGTTTGTTTTATTAAATGGACAATTATTATCCTCTACTTTGCCTTTAACATCTTCATTCGAAAGAGTTAATATTGAAAAAACCAATGAAAAGGGATACTTTTAGCGAATTTTTCATAATTATCCTTGCCTTTGCCATTATAACCCTGTTTGAAGGTGATTATCTCGTAAAAAAAGTAACGAAAATGGGTAATTTTAGCTAAATTTAAATAATTACACTCAATTCTGTCTTTAGAAACCAATTCTGAACGAGTTTATATTGAAAAAAAAAATAACGAGAAGCGATAAATTTAGCGAATTTTCAATAATTAAACTCTATTTTGCATATATTATCCTCGTTTCAACTAGATTAAACAGTTAAAAGGAATAATTTTAGCGAAATATCAATAAATACCCTCTTATTTCCCTTTATTACTATTCTTGTTTGAACGACATTATACCGTAAAAGAAACAGAAATGCATAATTTTAGCTAAATTCAATAATTTTATTCTATTTTGCCTTTACTATCGTCGATCGGACGAGATATTATTATAAAGGAATAAAAATGGATAATTTAGTGAAATTTCAATAATTATCATCCATTTTGCCTTTATGCTGCCTTTCGTTTGCACGAAATCATATCGTAAAAAGGAACAAAAAGGGATAAATTTAGAAAATTTCAATAATTATTCTCTGATTTGAATTTATTATCTATGTTCGATTGAGATTATATCGTAAAAAGAAACTAAAAGGGATAATTTTAACGAAATTTTAATCATTATCTTCTATTTTGCCTTTATTATCCTCGTTTGAACGGTCTTATATTAAAAAAGTGCATCGAAAAAGGGAAATTTTTGCGAAATTTCAATAAATATCTATTTTGCATTAATTATCCTAGTTTGAACGATATAATATTGAAAAAATTCAACGATTGTGGGTAGTTTTAGCGAAATTTAGTAATTATCCTCTACTTTGCCTTTATATTTCTAGTTTGAACGACATTATATCGTAGAAAGAAACGAAAAGGCATAATTTTAGCGACTTTTAAATCATTATCCTCTATGTCTTCCTTTACACAGTATTAGGTGTTCCTTAACATATTGAGAACGATTTATTTACAACCGATTAGCGGACGAGCATGTGTCTGAGAATGGCTACAAACACGCAAAAAATGTGTGGTAATATTTTGTAGAAATTTTCCCTCACCTGAAGTGATGTCTTCTCAAGTTTCTTGATTGAGTTTGTGTAATCATATGGGTAGACCCCCTTACGTGTGACTAGGTTTGTTTTCTCACCGAATACCTTTATAACTAACTCCCGGGCCTGCTACAACCATGGCGAGAGTGTTACGGCCGATGAACAATTATATCCTACGAAGTGCCGATGCCCATTCATCCAATACATGCCGAATAAATCAGATAAGTTTGGGATCAAGTACTGTTTATTAACAGACATGAAGTCTAAATATTGCCTAAATGCATTTCCTTATTGTGGAAAAGATGATGCTAGGGGATGAAGGCAGTCTCTTGGAGAATATGTTGTGCTATGGTTGGCAGAGCCGTTCAAAAACTCCGGTATCAACAATACTTGCAACAATTACTTCTCTTCAATCAGCCTCGCTGAAAAACTAAAAAAAAAACAAAATCTAATTGGTTGGAATGATAAGAAAAAATATAAGAGAATTACCTCCTTCGGTTCATCACAGCGATGAAATATACTCAACTAGTGTTTATAAAAATAGACTAGGCCATAGCTTGACAAATTACCAAGCAAAAAATATAAAAATTTGCTTTTAATCAGTACAATGCATCAGGACGTGATGATTTTTGACTCAGAAAAAGAAACCGGATACAGTTTTGTTTTACAACTACAACAAAGTAGGAGTATATATAATGGATAGCATGTGCCGGAAATATTCAACTCATTTGGCTGCAAGGAGATGGCCAGTGCATGTATTTTTTAAGATATTGGACCTGGCCTCAATAAATAGCTGGGTTCTATTCAAAGAAACCACTGGGCGTAAACTCAGCCGGAAGGAGTAAATTCAAAGACTTGTATTAGAAATTATTGGAATCTTATTATAGATAGAGCTTTACTTCACAGATTAGATGGAAGAGGAGACTTTTTAGTCTCACTCCTCATTCTCGCCTATTAAAGACCCCTAATAATAATAATAATAGAGCCACCTCCCTCATGTTCCTTTGCAATGTCGGGAATTTCATCAGGGGAAGCAAGTGCGCCAATAAGACCGCAGAAAAGAAGAAAGTGTCAGATCTCACCTGGATGTTATAACAAATCCAGTAATTTGTGCCTAAAATGTAGGTAAATATACAGTGGAATATGCTCTGTAAAAGCAGCAATGTGGAGAATCTGCGGTAAAAAATGATGTACTCTTGGATACATAGAGTGATATTCTCTCGTATCATATATCTTAAAAATGTTAATCCATTACTTAATAAGGAATAAATATTAATTTGTAAGAACAATAGCGAAGCTTTATTATGATTTCAAACCATACATTGTGAAGATGATGAATCGTTACTATAATGACTTGGATTTATTGTAAACTAGCGAATGATGGAAGGAAATAACATTTTAAGAATGATGTAAGTATTAAGGTAAGTTTAAAATAAAAATCAACGTAATAAAGCTAGCACCAGAGTGGATAAGCACAGAACGAGATATGAGTAAGAAAAGGCCATTCTCGATAAATGCATGATTAATTGCTAGGTTTTCCATGAAGGTCTGATCGCTGCCTTCACTTTAAAGCCGAGAATATTAGTAACCCTGCTTCTTTATAGTTTATAAACTTATTCGGGATCCCCAAGAGTTTCGACAAATCACATGAAACAAATCTGTGCTCAAAATATCCCTTTAGTTATTTATTCTGCGAACGCATAACTCTCTGTTTAGAGATCCGTTCGTACGGTTCGTACGATTGGTAGCCCTGATTTATAAAGTTAGTACCCTTGACATTAATTCTAATTGTTCAAGAAAGGTGATTGAATGTAAACTTGAGATATCAGTTTGAGATTTACCTGAGAAAAACATTGGAAGAACATTTAATAATGATTAAACTAATATGGTGGCAATCCTGCTAAATTTTTTTAATGAATTTTTAAATGTTATAGAACGAATTGGCATTGACGAAAACCACAGATTGAAAATTTTCACGACGAAATTCGAAAAATTCTTCCGCCATCGTATTTGATGGAGGTTTTTTCCGAGGCACGAACGAGTGGTTTATATGGTTTCCGTCAGATGGCATAACAATCTTGGCGTGACGTGACTGACTTGTAACAACAATTCGGACTTTTTTCCACTTATTCCGAAAATATGAGTTTCATTAGTCCTGTATGAATAGATAAAATATTCTAGAATATAAAATTCTGCAGATTTAGGACATCAGTCACAATTTTGTTTAATTTATTAAAATTTAAACAAAATACGAGATAAAACACCTTATCGGCATTTGTGTAATGGTCCAAATTAGAAGTTATGCAAAATTCAGGTCCTTGAAAATCATAAAAGTATTGGTAGTAGAATTAGATTAAGGCGCCTCAACCCTTAGGTTATTTGCCCCAAAACTTGACAAAAGTGACAAATAAAAAATTACGGCATACTTGTATTATTATTAAATAGAGTCAGTTTTATCATTTTAGGCTCTGATGATCATAAATAGATAAAATAAATAGTTAAATAAATAATGATAAATCCATAAAAAAATAGCCACCAATAAATGGATAAAATAAATAAATAAATAAATAAGAAGCATAGTAAAACATCTTTGTCCAGGATGGTTGTGGACTTAAACTTTTTTGTATAGATCAGCTTCCTTAAGAAACTGTAAAACTCTATTGAGGTTTTCTGCGTCATTGCCTAAGATGTCTCTGAGCTCACCCCTGATGTCAAATCTGTTTCTTAAGGCATGGTATTGCTCACAATCAGTAAGTATGTGTTTAATGGTTAGTTGCGAGTTGCAGCTATCGCACATAGGTGCCATCTCCCCATCTGTAAATAGGAATGAATGTGTAAATGCACAGTGACCTATCCGCAGTCTTGTAATCACTACTTCCTCTCGTCTATTCCTACGATGGGAAGAGTGCCATGGGGAAACCACTGGTTTTATGTCCCTTAGTTTATTTCCCTCAAGATCTTGCCATTTTTGCTTCCAGCTATCATGTATCTTTTCTCTGAGTATGTTTCTCAGGTCATGAGAAGTGATATGTCTTGAGTCTATATTTGGTTTCTGTAGGGCAGCCTTAGCGGCTGAGTCAGCCTTATCATTGCCTCTGATGCCAACGTGCCCAAGGACCCAGACTAAGATTATATTAACCCCTCGTGAGTGAAGGTCAATAAGGGATAAATGTATCTCCTGTACAAGTGGATGTGTGGGGGAGAAGCATGAAATGGCCCTTATGGCACTCAAAGAGTCAGTACAGATTAAAAAGGGTTGATTGCAGGATTCTATTTGCTTCATTGCTGTCTTAATGGCATACAGTTCCGCAGTGTAAATGCTGCACCATGGGTGCAGTTTCAATCCTATCACTCCAGAAATAGGAGAGACAACTGCGCATGCAACATCCGAGTTTGATATTGAGCCATCTGTAAAAATGTGGGTGTGATTGCAGTAGTCTGACAGAGTCTTTGCAAAAGCTTGCAGATAAAACTGAGGAGCTGTTGTTGCTTTTTGGAGTTTTAATAATTCTGTTATGGTCTCAGGAAAAGGGACATGCCAAGGTGAGTATCTAGGAGGTCTTCTGCAATAAACAGGTGGAAGGTCTTTTGCAATGTCGTTCAAAAAGTCTTTAAAACGAATTGGCAAGGGTTTAGTTGCCCGTGGTCTGTTGTTAAAAAGCACTAAAAAACGAGGGTTAAAAATAGTTTCATAGCAGGGGTGATCTTTTGAAGAGAGGATCTTACTAATATAATTACACATAAGTGTATCTCTCCTTACTTCGAGTGATGGTTCTCCTGCATCTGAGTAGAGACTTAGGATTAGGCTCGTCCGAAAGGCTCCTGTTGCTAATCTAAGAGCAGCATGGTGTATAGAGGACAGCGGTTTTAAATATTTGTTGCGGGCTGATGCATATATGAAGCAGCCATAATCCAATTTTGACCTTACCAGGGCTCAATATATTCTGAGCATTGAAATTCCGTCTGCACCCCATGAATGGCTAGTGAGGTGTCGCATAATATTCAGTAGTTTCACACATTTTTCCCTCAGATTGTTAATGTGAGTTCTCCAGTTGAGCCTTTCATCTAGGTCCATACCTAGGAATCGAACAGTCTCTGTAAATGGAATGGGTTGGTTGTTGAGCATAAGAGATGGTTGAGGGAATAATCCCCTCAATCTGTGGAAGTGAACACATTTTGTCTTTTCTCTTGAGAATCTCAAGCCATTGGAAGATGCCCATTCCTGAAGCTGGTGTAGGGTCAGTTGTAGTTGCCTTTCTGTATTCTGCAATTTAGACGATCTACAGAATATGGCCAGGTCATCAACATATAGGGATGCCATTACAGGTCGTCTGACGCACTCGGCCACGTCATTGATTGCTATTACAAACAGAGTTACACTCAGAACCGAACCCTGTGGCACTCCATTCTCTTGTTTGAACAATCTAGATGTATATTTCCCAATCCTCACCTTAAAAACTCTGTCAGTTAAAAAGTTCTCAATAAAAACAGGTAGATTTCCCCTGAAACCCCAGTCGTGCAGTTATTTAAAATTTTATGTCGCCATACACAGTCGTATGCCCGTTCAATGTCAAAAAAGATACCAACAACGTGTTGGCGGAGGAGAAACGATTCCTGAATAAAATTTTCCATCTTGACCAAGTGATCTATTGTGGATCTTCCTTGTCGAAATCCACACTGAATATTACTTAGTAGTTTGTGTTTTTCTAGGTACCAAACCAGTCTTCGGTTACCATCCTCCATCACCTTGCAGAGGCAACTGGTCAAAGAAATTGGCCTGTAGCTAGTAGGTAGGCGCTTGTCTTTACCCTGCTTTGGGATCTGGATAATAATAGATTTCCGCCAAGTTACTGGAAATATGCCCTCACACCAGATTCGATTAAGTATGTCCAGGAGCTGCTCCATTCCCGAAAGAGGAAGGTTTCTTAGGAATGCATTGTGCACTTGGTCAATACCAGGGCAAGTGTCCTTAGTGCTCCCTATGGTAGCCGATAACTCCCACATATTGAATTGATCGTTGTAGGGGGCAGCGAGATTACCCATTAATAGATTGATAGGGATGCGCTCTACTCTGTGTCTAATAATTCGGAACGAGTCATCATAATTATCATTGCTGCTCATCTTTGAGTAGTGCTGACCAAAAGCATTACTTATGTCTTGCGGGCTTGTCAGCATCTGGTTCTCAACTTCAAGGTGGGTGATGATTGAGCTGCGGAGGGTTCCGGTAATACTTTTAACTTTTTTCCACACTTCTGTAATGGCGGTTCTGTGGGTTATTGTGGAGACATACTCGACCCACGATGCTTTCTTTGCAGCTTTCACAGTGAGCCGTGCCTTTGCTTTCAATCTCCGGAATGAAGCCAGATTGCTGGTAGTTGGGTATTTTTGAAAGATCCGTAGTGCTCTTTTTCTCTTCCGGATGGCTTCGGCACACTCATCGTTCCACCATGGGACAGAGTGGTGGGCTGGTCGGTCTGACGACTTTGGTATGCAAGAACTGGCTGCTTGGATTATTGCTGCTGTGAAGTCTTCAACCTTTTGGGAGCTGTCAGTGTTTGTATTGTCAACAAAGTTAAAAACTGTTTTAAAAACATTCCAGTTTGCTTTACGTAAGAGCCAACTTCCTGCATGAGTAAAGTGCTCAATTGCGTAGCCAGGCTTTTCTAAAAGTAATGGGAAGTGGTCACTACCACACAAATCGGAAAGAACAGACAGGTTAAAAGACGTTGCAATGGAACTAGAGCATATGACTAAATCAATCACAGAGAACTCACCATTAAAAGAGTTAAAACGCGTCTTTTCCCCTTCATTCAGTAAAATTAGATTAAAATCGTTTAAAATTTTGTCAATAAGGCGACCTCTGCCATGGGCATCGTTCATTGTGTCCCCCCATAGAGTGCTGTGGGCGTTGAAGTTTCCCAGAAGCACAAATGGTCTCGGCAGTTGTTGAATGAGACTCTCCAGGTTTTCTCTGGTTACGGGTGCCCACTCAGGAAGGTAGATGTTGCAGAATGTGACTCTATCTGGGATGTATCATTTCACCGCAACAGCCTGTAGGGGGGTATTGAGTGTTACTCGGGAGGTGTATAGGGCCTCCTGGACGGCAATAGCCACCCCACCCCTAGCTCTGTTGCCACTCAAGTCATCCAATCTAAAAACATTAAAACCATTAATTCTGCCTTTGTCAGTGTCTTTAAAATGTGTCTCTTGGAGACATATGAGGGCAGGGTTAAAATCTCTTGTTAAAATCTTTAGCTCCTCCTGATGGGAATAAAAACCATTACAATTCCATTGCAACATTAAAAATCTGGAAGACATTGCTGTAAAAATAAATAGAATTATTAAAAAGGAGGATTCTTTCATCTATTTATTTTGACCTTTCTCCCTTTCTGGCGCTCTAAAAGGACCCTTTGGAGTTCTGTCTCTGACAGACACTCGTCCTCCTCCATGCAGGAGTCAGAGGTCCCATCTATGGGTGGGAGTTTTGAGACTACTTGTTGACTCAGAGAGGTAACATGTTTTCTCTGATTCGATTCCTTATTCACTGTTTTGGCCTTGTTTTTGTGCTCCTCATCCGTTGCCTTATTTTTTTCAGTTAGGTCTCTGCTTGTCTGGACTGCTATTGCCTTAGGTCTTGCTACAAAAGATGTTAGTAAGCTCTTACATGGGGAGCAGACAGGGGGGAGGTGGGTCTGGGTGCCCATCTCCCTCGTCTTCACTGCCCTGGAGGCTACTGCGGCAAATGAGGGACCTTTCGATAGTGGGGCTTGTGCTTTATATTCTCTTTTGGCTTCAATGTATGAGATCTTTTTTGTGGTCTTTATTTCCTGAATGCCTTCTCTTCCTTAAAAACTGGGCAGGTAGGAGACCAGGCAGTGTGTTCTCCACTGCAATTAAGGCACTTTAGAGGAGACGTGCATGGTTCCTCATGCTTTTGTTGACCGCAGCGGCCGCACTTCTCTGCTTCTAAACACCGTGCAGAGGTGTGACCAAACCTTTGGCACTTATAGCACCTCATGGGGTTGGGGATATACGGTCTTACAGCAAGAGACAGATAGCCAGCAAAGATCTTTCTTCGGAGTTCTGTTCTTGCGAACTTTAGGGTAAGGTTGGGGGTGTCTACTAAGACACCATTGCGACGAGATTTGATTCGTCGCACACCAACAACTCCCTGGTCCCTCAACTCATTCAATATTTCCTCCACCGGTACTGTTAGCAGGTCATAGCTGAAGACCACACCCTCAACATAGTTCAGGGTTCTGTGAGCTTCCACCTTCACTGCCACGTCGTGGAAAAGTGTGGCTGTTCTTATTTTAGCGGCTTGTTTTTCATCTTTTACCTCCACCAGCAAGGATCCATCGCGTAAATGCTTTGCGCACGCCACCTCCCCCAGCATGAATTTTAACACCCTGTGGAGTGCAAAGGGTTGACAGATTTTTTAGAGCTCCATCTATGATACTAGAGATAATGAAGAATCTCTCTTCACTGTTACAACTACTTTCACAATCACTTCTATTATTATTAGCTTCTGCTTCAACTCTGGGTTTCTTTGATATTTTACCTTCTTTTTCGGTTATATTCTCGCCTTGGTTTTTGTTAGCCATAATTTGGCAGTTTTGTTTCATCCTCCGGGCTCCCCACCCACCACGAAGCCCAACAAGGGGACGCTGAACTTCAACGCCAGGGCTACCAGGAGGATATAGCTAAGATCCCACCATCTGAGCAAGACTAATGCGGTTCTGGTGGGTCTAGACTGCCCCACTGGCGTACGCTCGTAAGGAGCCGCCAAGATCCCCAGCCGCCAGGAGCCGATTGACCGGGAGTGGGCTAGTTACCGGCCGCCCGTCTAGGAGAGGCAGGGGCCAAAGTGGAGTGTTGGGGAAAAGTGGAGGGGCTAAGTCCCCCCCAAGACCCAATCCCCTCAGACACCAGAATCCCCCTTCCCCCCGAAACGGGTCGCCATGCACGGCAAACGCATGGGTGGGCATTCCGCACACAGAGAGGGCCAGCAATAAATGATAAGAGAAAATGATGGGGGTGATTGACATGATAAAAGGGTTGATGGAGCATGAGAGCCCTCCCTGTGTCCCCCCCTCACCACGTGGAGGAACCCACATTGAGGGGAAAAAGGGATAGTTTTAGCGAATGTACTATATAATGAACTTCGACACTAATGCCATCTCTGGAGGAAAATTGGAACTTTTGTGTATAAACTTCGACACAAGTGCCATCTATTGAGGGAAATAATCACTTTTGTTTACTAACTTCGACACCTATGCCATCTATTGAGTGATATTGGAATTTTGGATTATAAACTTCGACACCAATGCCATCTATTGAGGGAAATTTGAACATTTATTTATAAACTTCGCCACTAATGCCATCTCCTGAGGAAAATTGCATTTTGGCCTATAAACTTCGCCACTAATGCCATCTCTTGAGGAGAATTGGAACTTTGGATTATATACTTCGCCGCTAATTCCATCTCTTGAGGAAAATTGGAACTTTGGTTTATAAACTTTACCACTAATGCCATCTCTTGATGAAAATTGGTACTTTCGTTACTAAAATTGACATTAATGCTGCATCTCCTGAAATATGTGAACTTATTTTATTGAAAAATAAAAATATCCCTGCCTAAACTGTAATATTACCATAGGTTGAGATATAATTCAGTATCATACTTACACTATATTTAGCAAAGGTATATTTTACCTAGGAAGGTGGGTCAAAAAAATAAATCTTGACATTTATAACCAAATATCTTTTACTATTTATAATAATTAAAAATGTTTAAACATTTATGTACCAATATTGCATTAACTTTGATATTTTTCCTATTTATGAGTATCCTAACAGTTTTAGCTTTAGAAGTATGTAAAAAGTGTTGATTATATTAATTTTTAATAACGAAGTAACCCTCTGTTTCAAATGCCGTAGGAAAATAATTAAAATTAAATTAAATAGCAACGAAAAGGAATTGTTTTCTTAAATTGACAATTATTATCTTCAATTTTGCCTTAAACATCTTCGTTCGAACGAGTTCATATTGAAAAAACCAATGAAAAGGGATACTTTTAGCGAAAGTTTTATAATTATCCGCGCCTTAGCCATTATAACCCCGTTTGAACGTGATGATATCGTAAAAAGTAACGAAAATGGGTAATTTTAGGTAAATTTAAATAATTACACTCAATTCTGTCTTTATGATCCAATTTTGAACGAGTTTATATTGAAAAAATAAAAGGAAGCGATAAATTTAGCGAATTTTCAATAATTTACCTATATTTTGCATTTATTATCCTCGTTTTAACTAGATAAAATATTAAAAAGGAATAATTTTAGCGATATATCAATAAATACCCTCTTATTTCACTTTATTATTATTCTTGTTTTAACGAAATTATATCGTAAAAAGAAACAAAAATGCATAACTTTAGCTAAATTCAATAATTATATTCTATCTTGCCTTTATTATCGTCGATCGGACGAGATAGTATTGAAAAAAGGAACGAAAATGGATAATTTAGCGAAATTTCAATAATTATCATCCATTTTGCCTTTTTGCTGCCTTTCGTTTGCAAGAAATAATATCTTAAAAAGGAACAAAAAGGGATAAATTTAGAAAATTTCAATAATTATTCTCTGATTTGAATTTATTATCTATGTTCGATTGAGATTATATCGTAAAAAGAAACGAAAAGAGATAATTTTAGCGAAAGTTTAATCATTATATTCTATTTTGCCTTTATTATCCTCGTTTGAATATCATTATATCGTAAAAAGAATCGTAATGGGATTTTTTAGCTAAATTTCAATAATTACATTCTATTTTGCCTTTATTATACTCGTTTGTCTTATCTGGGTCTTATAAGAAAAAAATGCATCGAAAAAGTGAAATTCTTGCGAAATTTCAATAATAAATATCTATTTTGCATTTATTATCCTTGTTTGAACGAGATATTATTGAAAAAATTCAACGATAATGGATAGTTTTATCGAAATTTCAATAATTATCCTCTACTCTGCTTTTATATTTTCGTTTGAACGACATAATATCGTAAAAAGAAACGAAAAGGCATAATTTTAGTGACATTTAAATCATTATCCTATATTTTGCCTTTATCATCCTCGTTCGAACGAGTTATTATTGAGAAAACCATCGAAAAGTGATAATTTTATCAACTTTTTAATAATTATCCTCTACTTTTCCATTATTACCCTCGTTTGAACGTGATTATATCATAAAAAGAAACGATAACAGGGTAACTTAAGCTAAATTTCAATAATTATCCTCTATTCTACATTAATGATTCACCTGTTAACGAGATAATATTAAAAAATAAAACAAAAAAAAAATGTTCGCGAAATTTCAATAATTATCCTCTATTTCTTCCATTACACAGTATTAGGTGTTTCTTCCTCAACATATTGCAAACGCTTTCTTCCTTTGCACATTACATACGTTTTCTTCCTGTACACATTATGAAATATTTCTCCCTACAGACATAACAAATTGTTTCTTTCTTTACACATTCCAAACTCTTTCTTCCTTTTCACTTTACGAATTATTTCTTCTTTTGCACATTCTAACTTTATCTTCCTTTACACATAAGAAACTTTTTCTTCTTTTACACATTACATACTCTTTCTTCCATTACACATTATTAACTGTTTCTTCCTTTACACATTACAAACTACTTCTTCCTTTACACATTACGAAATATTTCCCCCTTTACACATATCAAATTTTTCCTTCATTTACACATTACAAACTGTTTCCTTAATTACACATTCCAAACTGTTTCTTCCTTAACACGTTAGGAATTATTTCTTCATTTACGAATAAGAAACATTTTCTTCCTTTACACATTACATACTATTTATTCCTTTAAACATTTCCGTCACTTTCCTCCATTACAGATGACATAAAATTATTTTTTTGCCTTTATTTTTTTCCTTTTCTCAAAATAATATCGAGAGAAAGAAACAAATGAAAATTTCAAAATTTCAAATTTTCCTCTATATTTGCTTTATTATGTTTTTTATTCTAGATCATATTGTGAAAAGACGCAAAAATGGGAATTTAAGCGAAGTTAAAATTATTAGCTCTATTTTACCTTTATAATCGTCAGTTATTCAAGAAAATATCTAAAAATATACAAATACGATTAAACGATACGAAAATGGTTAATTTTTCCGATGTTTATATTTTTCCTCCATATTGCGTTTATGTTCACAAATTCTTCCGAAATTATTTCAAAAAAACACCGAAAACGGAAACTATAGCCAAATATCACTTTGATTATAGTTTTTGACTTTTTATCATAATATCGCAGAGATAATATCGAGAAAAATAACGAATGGGGTTTCATTATAGCGAAATGTCAATTTTTATCCTTTATCATGCGTTTTATTACCTCCTTTTGTGTGATAATATTGTAACAAACAATGAAAATGGGAAATTTTAGCGAAATTTCTATAATCATTCTCTATTTTGCATTTAATATCCTCGTCTGGTTGAGATTATATCGTAAAAAGAAACGAAAAGGAATAATTATAACGAAATTTTAATCATTATCTTCTCTTTTGCCTTTATTTTCCTCGTTTGAATGAATTATATATAGAATGAACTAAATACGATAGCGAAATATGAATAATTTCCCTCTATTTTGCCTGTAAAAACGAATAGGGATATTTTAGCTAAATTTCAATGATCATATTCTATTTTGCTTTTATTATCCTCGTTTGAACGAGATTATATTAGAAAAATATTTCGAAAAATGTTAATTTTTGCGATATTTCAATAATTAATATCTATTTTGCCAATATTATCCTAGTTTGAACGAGATAATATTGAAAACAATGAAACGATAGGGATAATTTTAGCGAAATCTCAATAAGTATAATCTATTTTGCCATTAATTTCCTCATTTTGTGTGATAATATCATAAAAAGCTACGAAAAAGTATTATTTTGCAAAATTTCAATAAAAATTCTATATTTTGCATTTATTATTCTCGTTTGAACGAAATAATACAGTAAAAAAGAAACGAAAAGTGATAATTTCAGAGAAATTTCAATAATTATTATAACTATTTTGCCTCTATTATCCTCGTTCGCACGAGATGATATAGTAAAAAGTAAAGAAAAGATATAATTTTGGAGAAATTACAATCATTATCTTCTATTTTAACATTCACATCCTCGTTTGAACGAGTTAAAATTAAAAATTCTTACATAAAGGGATAGTTTTAGCGAATGTACTATATAATGAACTTCGACACTAATGCCATCTCTGGAGGAAAATTGGAACTTTTGTGTATAAACTTCGACACTAGTGCCATCTATTAAGGGAAATAATCACTTTTGTTTACTAACTTCGACACCTATGCCATCTATTGAGTGAAATTGGAATTTTGGCTTATAAACTTCGACACCAATGCCATCTATTGAGGGAAATTTGAACATTTGTTTATAAACTTCGCCACTAATGCCATCTCCTGAGGAAAATTGCAATTTTGGCTTGTAAACTTCGCCACTAATGCCATCTCTTGAGGAGAATTGGAACTTTGGATTATATACTTCGCCGCTAATGCCATCTCTTGAGGACAATTGGAACTTTGGTTTATAAACTTTACCACTAATGCCATCTCTTGAGGAAAATTGGTACTTTCGTTACTAAAATTGACATAAATGCTGCATCTCCTGAAATATGTGAACTTATTTTATAGAAAAATAAAAATATCCCTGACAAAACTGTAATATTACCATAGGTTGAGATATAATTCAGTATCATACTTACACTATATTTAGCAAAGGTCTATTTTACCTAGGAAGGTGGGTCAAAAAAATAAATCTTGACATTTATAACCAAATATCTTTTACTATTTATAATAATTAAAAAATGTTCAAACATTTATGTACCGATATTGCATTAACTTTGATATTTTTCCTATTTATGAGTATCCTTACAGTTCTAGCTTTTGAAGTATGTAAAAAGTGTTGATTATATTAATTTTTAATAACGAAGTAACTCTGTTTCAAATGCCGTAGGAAAATAATTAAAATTAATTAAATAGCAACGAAAAGTTTGTTTTATTAAATGGACAATTATTATCTTCTACTTTGCCTTTAACATCTTCATTCGAAAGAGTTAATATTGAAAAAACCAATGAAAAGGGATACTTTTAGCGAATTTTTCATAATTATCCTTGCCTTTGCCATTATAACCCTCTTTGAAGGTGATTATCTCGTAAAAAAGTAACGAAAATGGGTAATTTTAGCTAAATTTAAATAATTACACTCAATTCTGTCTTTATAATCCAATTTTGAACGAGTTTATATTGAAAAAAAAAATAACGAGAAGCGATAAATTTAGCGAATTTTCAATAATTAAACTATTTTGCATATATTATACTCGTTATAACTAGATTAAACAGTTAAAAGGAATAATTTTAGCGATATATCAATAAATACCCTCTTATTCCCCTTTATTACTATTCTTGTTTGAACGACATTATACCGTAAAAGAAACAGAAATGCATAATTTTAGCTAAATTCAATAATTTTATTCTATTTTGCCTTTACTATCGTCGATCGGACGAGATATTATTATAAAGGAACAAAAATGGATAATTTAGTGAAATTTCAATAATTATCATCCATTTTGCCTTTATGCTGCCTTTCGTTTGCACGAAATAATATCGTAAAAAGGAACAAAAAGGGATAAATTTAGAAAATTTCAATAATTATTCTCTGATTTGAATTTATTATCTATGTTCGATTGAGATTATATCGTAAAAGAAACGATAAGAGATAATTTTAGCGAAAGTTTAATCATTATATTCTATTTTGTCTTTATTATCCTCGTTCTAATATCATTATATCGTAAAAAGAATCGTAATGGGTTTTTTTTAGCTAAATTTCAATAATTACATTCTATTTTGCCTTTATTATCCTCGTTTATCTTATCTGGGTCTTATATGAAAAAAATGCATCGAAAAAGTGAAATTTTTGCGAAATTTCAATAATAAATATCTATTTTGCATTTATTATCTTTGTTTGAACGAGATAATATTGAAAAAATTCAACAATAATGGATAGTTTTATCGAAATTTCAGTAATTATCCTCTACTCTGCCTTTATATATTCGTTTGAACGACATAATATCGTAAAAAGAAACGAAAAGGCATAATTTTAGTGACATTTAAATCATTATCCTATATTTTGCCTTTATCATCCTCGTTCGAACGAGTTATTATTGAGAAAACCAACGAAAAGTGATAATTTTATCAACTTTTTAATAATTATCCTCTACTTTTCCATTATTACCCTCGTTTGAACGTGATTATATCATAAAAAGAAACGATAACAGGGTAACTTAAGCTAAATTTCAATAATTATCCTCTATTCTACATTTATGATTCACCTGTTAACGAGATAATATTAAAAAATGAAACAAAAAGGGAAAATGTTCGCGAAATTTCAATAATTATCCTCTATTTCTTCCATTACACAGTATTAGGTGTTTCTTCCTCAACATATTGCAAACGCTTTCTTCCTTTGCACATTACATACGTTTTCTTCCTGTACACATTATGAAATATTTCTCCCTACAGACATAACAAATTGTTTCTTTCTTTACACATTCCAAACTCTTTCTTCCTTTACACCTTACGAATTATTTCTTCTTTTGCACATTCTAACTTTATCTTCCTTTACACATAAGAAACTTTTTCTTCTTTTACACATTACATACTCTTTCTTCCATTACACATTATTAACTGTTTCTTCCTTTACACATTACGAAATATTTCCCCCTTTACACATATCAAATTTTTCCTTCATTTACACATTACTAACTTTATCTAACTTGACACATTACAAACTGTTTCCTTAATTACACATTCCAAACTGTTTCTTCCTTTACACGTTAGGAATTATTTCTTCATTTACGAATAAGAAACATTTTCTTCCTTTACACATTACATACTATTTATTCCTTTAAACATTTCCGTCACTTTCCTCCATTACAGATGACATAAAATTATTTTTTTGCCTTTATTTTACTCCATTTCTCAAAATAATATCGAGAGAAAGAAACAAATGAAAACTTCAAAATTTCAAATTTTCCTCTATATTTGCTTTATTATGTTTTTTATTCTAGATCATATTGTGAAAAGACGCAAAAATAGGAATTTAAGCGAAGTTAAAATTATTAGCTCTATTTTACCTTTATATTCGTCAGTTATTCAAGATAATATCTAAAAATATACAAATGCGATTAAACGATACGAAAATGGTTAATTTTTCCGATGTTTATATTTTTCCTCCATATTGCGTTTATGTTCACAAATTCTTTCGAAATTATTTAAAAAAAACACCGAAAACGGAAACTATAGCCAAATATCACTTTGATTGTAGTTTTTGCCTTTTTTATCATAATATCGCAGAGATAATATCGAGAAAAATAACGAATGGGGTTTCATTATAGCGAAATGTCAATTTTTATCCTTTATCATGCCTTTTATTACCTCATTTTGTGTGATAATATTGTAACAAGCAATGAAAATGGGAAATTTTAGCGAAATTTCTATAATTATTCTTTATTTTACATTTAATATCCTCGTCTGGTTGAGATTATATCGTAAAAAGTAACGAAAAGGAATAATTATAACGAAATTTTAATCATTATCTTCTCTTTTACCTTTATTTTCCTCGTTTGAATGAATTATATATAGAATGAACTAAATACGATAGCGAAATATGAATAATTTCCCTCTATTTTGCCTGTATTATACACGTTTGAACTACATTACATCGTAAAAAACGAATAGGGATATTTTAGCTAAATTTCAATGATCATATTCTATTTTGCTTTTATTATCCTCGTTTGAACGAGATTATATTAGAAAAATATTTCGAAAAACGTTAATTTTTGGGATATTTCAATAATTAATATCTATTTTGCCAATATTATCCTAGTTTGAACGAGATAATATTGAAAACAATGAAACGATAGGGATAATTTTAGCGAAATCTCAATAAGTATAATCTATTTTGCCGTTAATTTCCTCATTTTGTGTGATAATATCGTAAAAAGCTACGAAAAAGTATTATTTTGCGAAATTTCAATAATAATTCTATATTTTGCATTTATTATTCTCGTTTGAACGAAATAATACAGTAAAAAAGAAACGAAAAGTGATAATTTCAGAGAAATTTAAATAATTATTATATCTATTTTGCCTTTATTTTCCTCGTTCGCACGAGATCATATAGTAAAAAGTAAAGAAAAGATATAATTTTGGAGAAATTACAATCATTATCTTCTATTTTAACATTCACATCCTCGTTTGAACGAGTTAAAATTAAAAATTCTTACAAAAAGGGATAGTTTTAGCGAATGTACTATATAATGAACTTCGACACTAATGCCATCTCTGGAGGAAAATTGGAACTTTTGTGTATAAACTTCGACACTAGTGCCATCTATTGAGGGAAATAATCACTTTTGTTTACCAACTTCGACACCTATGCCATCTATTGAGTGAAATTGGAATTTTGGCTTATAAACTTCGACACCAATGCCATCTATTGAGGGAAATTTGAACATTTGTTTATAGACTTCGCCACTAATGCCATCTCCTGAGGAAAATTGCAATTTTGGCTTATAAACTTCGCCACTAATGCCATCTCTTGAGGAGAATTGGAACTTTGGATTATATACTTCGCCGCAAATGCCATCTCTTGAGGAAAATTGGAACTTTGGTTTATAAACTTTACCACTAATGCCATCTCTTGATGAAAATTGGTACTTTCGTTACTAAAATTGACATTAATGCTGCATCTCCTGAAATATGTGAACTTATTTTATTGAAAAATAAAAATATCCCTGACTAAACTGTAATATTACCATAGGTTGAGATATAATTCAGTATCATACTTACAATATATTTAGCAAAGGTCTATTTTACCTAGGAAGGTGGGTCAAAAAATAAATCTTGACATTTATAACCAAATATATTTTACTTTTTATAAAAATTAAAAAATGTTTGAACATTTATGTACCAATATTGCATTAACTTTGATATTTTTCCTATTTATGAGTATCCTAAAAGTTCTACCTTTTGAAGTATGTAAAAAGTGTTGATTATATTAATTTTTTATAACGAAGTAACTCTGTTTCAAATGCCGTAGGAAAATAATTAAAATTAATTTAATAGCAACGAAAAGTTTGTTTTATTAAATGGACAATTATTATCCTCTACTTTGCATTTAACATCTTCATTCGAAAGAGTTATAATTGAAAAAAACCAATGAAAAGGGATACTTTTAGCGAATTTTTCATAATTATCCTTGCCTTTGCCATTATAACCCTGTTTGAAGGTGATTATCTCGTAAAAAAGTAACGAAAATGGGTAATTTTAGCTAAATTTAAATAATTACACTCAAATCTGTCTTTATAATCCAATTTTGAACGAGTTTATATTGAAAAAAAAAAAATAACGAGAAGCGATAAATTTAGCGAATTTTCAATAATTAAACTCTATTTTGCATATATTATCCTCGTTTTAACTAGATTAAAAAGTTAAAAGGAATAATTTTAGCGAAATATAAATAAATACCCTCTTATTTCCCTTTATTACTATTCTTGTTTGAACGACATTATACCGTAAAAGAAACAGAAATGCATAATTTTAGCTAAATTCAATAATTTTATTCAATTTTGCCTTTACTATCGTCGATCGGACGAGATATTATTCTAAAGGAACAAAAATGGATAATTTAGTGAAATTTCAATAATTATCATCCATTTTGTCTTATGCTGCCTTTCGTTTGCACGAAATAATATCGTAAAAAGGAACAAAAAGTGATAAATTTAGAAAATTTCAATAATTATTCTCTGATTTGAATTTATTATCTATGTTCGATTGAGATTATATCGTAAAAAGAAACGAAAAGAGATAATTTTAGCGAAAGTTTAATCATTATATTCTATTTTGCCTTTATTATCCTCGTTTGAATATCATTATATCGTAAAAAGAATCGTAATGGGTTTTTTTTAGCTAAATTTCAATAATTACATTCTATTTTGCCTTTATTATCCTCGTTTGTCTTATCTGGGTCTTATATGAAAAAAATGCATCGAAAAAGTGAAATTTTTGCGAAATTTCAATAATAAATATCTATTTTGCATTTATTATCCTTGTTTGAACGAGATAATATTGAAAAAATTCAACGATAATGGATAGTTTTATCGAAATTTCAGTAATTATCCTCTACTCTGCCTTTATATTTTCGTTTGAACGACATAATATCGTAAAAAGAAACGAAAAGGCATAATTTTAGTGACATTTAAATCATTATCCTATATTTTGCCTTTATCATCCTCGTCGAACGAGTTATTATTGAGAAAACCAACGAAAAGTGATAATTTTATCAACTTTTTAATAATTATCTTCTACTTTTCCATTATTACCCTCGTTTGAACGTGATTATATCATAAAAAGAAACGATAACAGGGTAACTTAAGCTAAATTTCCATAATTATCCTCTATTCTACATTTATGATTCACCTGATAACGAGATAATATTAAAAAATGATACAAAAAGGGAAAATGTTCGCGAAATTTCAATAATTATCCTCTATTTCTTCCATTACACAGTATTAGGTGTTTCTTCCTCAACATATTGCAAACGCTTTCTTCCTTTGCACATTACATACGTTTTCTTCATGTACACATTATGAAATATTTCTCCCTACAGACATAACAAATTGTTTCTTTCTTTACACATTCCACACTCTTTCTTCCTTTACACTTTACGAATTATTTCTTCTTTTGCACATTCTAACTTTATCTTCCTTTACACATAAGAAACTTTTTCTTCTTTTACACATTACATACTCTTTCTTCCATTACACATTATTAACTGTTTCTTTCTTTACACATTACGAAATATTTCCCCCTTTACACATATCAAATTTTCCCTTCATTTACACATTACTAACTTTATCTAACTTTACACATTACAAACTGTTTCCTTAATTACACATTCCAAACTGTTTCTTCCTTTACACGTTAGGAATTATTCTTCATTTACGAATAAGAAACATTTTCTTCCTTTACACATTACATACTATTTATTCCTTTAAACATTTCCGTCACTTTCTTCCATTACAGATGACATAAAATTATTTTTTTGCCTTTATTTTACTCCTTTTCTCAAAATAATATCGAGAGAAAGAAACAAATGAAAATTTCAAAATTTCAAATTTTCCTCTATATTTGCTTTATTATTTTTTTTATTCTAGATCATATTGTGAAAAGACGCAAAAATGGGAATTTAAGCGAAGTTAAAATTATTAGCTCTATTTTACCTTTATATTCGTCAGTTATTCAAGATAATATCTAAAAATATACAAATACGATTAGACGATACGAAAATGGTGAATTTTTCCGATGTTTATATTTTTCCTCCATATTGCGTTTATGTTCACAAATTCTTTCGAAATTATTTCAAAAAAACACCGAAAACGGAAACTATAGCCAAATATCACTTTGATTATAGTTTTTGCCTTTTTTATCATAATATCGCAGAGATAATATCGAGAAAAATAACGAATGGGGTTTCATTATAGCGAAATGTCAATTTTTATCCTTTATCATGCCTTTTATTACCTCATTTTGTGTGATAATATTGTAACAAGCAAGGAAAATGGGAAATTTTAGCGAAATTTCTATAATTATTCTCTATTTTGCATTTAATATCCTCGTCTGGTTGAGATTATATCGTAAAAAGAAACGAAAAGGAATAATTATAACGAAATTTTAATCATTATCTTCTCTTTTGCCTTTATTTTCCTCGTTTGAATGAATTATATATAGAATGAACTAAATACGATAGCGAAATATGAATAATTTCCCTCTATTTTGGCTGTATTATACACGTTTGAACAACATTACATCGTAAAAAAACGAATAGGGATATTTTAGCTAAATTTCAATGATCATATTCAATTTTGCTTTTATTATCCTCGTTTGAACGAGATTATATTAGAAAAATATTTCGAAAAACGTTAATTTTTGGGATATTTCAATAATTAATATCTATTTTGCCAATATTATCCTATTTTGATCGAGATAATATTGAAAACAATGAAACGATAGGGATAATTTTAGCGAAATCTCAATAAGTATCATCTATTTTGCCATTAATTTCCTCATTTTGTGTGTTAATATCGTAAAAAGCTACGAAAAAGTATTATTTTGCGAAATTTCAATAATAATTCTATATTTTGCATTTATTATTCTCGTTTGAACGAAATAATACAGTAAAAAAGAAACGAAAAGTGATAATTTCAGAGAAATTTCAATAATTATTATAACTATTTTGCCTCTATTATCCTCGTTCGCACGAGATGATATAGTAAAAAGTAAAGAAAAGATATAATTTTGGAGAAATTACAATCATTATCTTCTATTTTAACATTCACATCCTCGTTTGAACGAGTTAAAATTAAAAATTCTTACAAAAAGGGATAGTTTTAGCGAATGAACTAAATAATGAACTTCGACACTAATGCCATCTCTGGAGGAAAATTGGAACTTTTGTGTATGAACTTCGTCACTAGTGCCATCTATTGAGGGAAATAATCACTTTTGTTTACTAACTTCGACACCTATGCCATCTATTGAGGGAAATTTGAACATTTGTTTATAAACTTTGCCACTAATGCCATCTCCTGAGGAAAATTGCAATTTTGGCTTATAAACTTCGCCACTAATGCCATCTCTTGAGGAGAATTGGAACTTTGGATTATATACTTCGCCGCAAATGCCATCACTTGAGGAAAATTGGAACTTTGGTTTATAAACTTTACCACTAATGCCAATCTCTTGATGAAAATTGGTACTTTCGTTACTAAAATTGACATTAATGCTGCATCTCCTGAAATATGTGAACTTATTTCATTGAAAAATAAAAATATCCCTGACTAAACTGTAATATTACCATAGGTTGAGATATAATTCAGTATCATACTTACACTATATTTAGCAAAGGTCTATTTTACCTAGGAAGGTGGGTCAAAAAAATAAATCTTGACATTTATAACCAAATATCTTTTACTATTTATAATAATTTAAAATTGTTTAAACATTTATGTACCAATATTGCATTAACTTTAATATTTTTTTATTTATGAGTATCCTAACAGTTCTAGCTTTTGAAGTATGTAAAAAGTGTTGATTATATTAATTTTTAATAACGAAGTAACTCTGTTTCAAATGCCGTAGGAAAATAATTTAAATTAATTAAATTGCAACAAAAAGTTTGTTTTATTAAATGGACGATTATTATCCTCTACTTTGCCTTTAACATCTTCATTCGAAAGAGTTAATATTGAAAAAACCAATGAAAAGGGATACTTTTAGTGAATTTTTCATAATTATCCTTGCCTTTGCCATTATAACCCTGTTTGAAGGTATCTCGTAAAAAAGTAACGAAAATGGGTAATTTTAGCTAAATTTAAATAATTACACTCAAATCTGTCTTTATAATCCAATTTTGAACGAGTTTATATTGAAAAAAAAAATAACGAGAAGCGATAAATTTAGCGAATTTTCAATAATTAAACTCTATTTTGCATATATTATCCTCGTTTTAACTAGATTAAACAGTTAAAAGGAATAATTTTAGCGAAATATCAATAAATACCCTCTTATTTCCCTTTATTACTATTCTTGTTTGAACGACATTATACCGTAAAAGAAACAGAAATGCATAATTTTAGCTAAATTCAATAATTTTAATTCAAATCAATTTTAATTCAATTTTGCCTTTACTATCGTCGATCGGACAAGATATTATTCTAAAGGAACAAAAATGGATAATTTAGTGAAATTTCAATAATAATCATCCATTTTGCCTTTATGCTGCCTTTCGTTTGCAAGAAATAATATCGTAAAAAGGAACAAAAAGGGATAAATTTAGAAAATTTCAATAATTATTCTCTGATTTGAATTTATTATCTATGTTCGATTGAGATTATATCGTAAAAAGAAACGAAAAGAGATAATTTTAGCGAAAGTTTAATCATTATATTCTATTTTGCCTTTATTATCCTCGTTTGAATATCATTATATCGTAAAAAGAATCGTAATGGGTTTTTTTTAGCTAAATTTCAATAATTACATTCTATTTTGCCTTTATTATCCTCGTTTGTCTTATCTGGGTCTTATATGAAAAAAATGCATCGAAAAAGTGAAATTTTTGCGAAATTTCAATAATAAATATCTATTTTGCATTTATTATCCTTGTTTGAACGAGATAATATTGAAAAAATTCAACGATAATGGATAGTTTTATCGAAATTTCAGTAATTATCCTCTACTCTGCCTTTATATTTTCGTTTGAACGACATAATATCGTAAAAAGAAACGAAAAGGCATAATTTTAGTGACATTTAAATCATTATCCTATATTTTGCCTTTATCATACTCGTCGAACGAGTTATTTTTGAGAAAACCAACGAAAAGTGATAATTTTATCAACTTTTTAATAATTATCCTCTACTTTTCCATTATTACCCTCGTTTGAACGTGATTATATCATAAAAAGAAACGATAACAGGGTAACTTAAGCTAAATTTCAATAATTATCCTCTATTCTACATTTATGATTCACCTGTTAACGAGATAATATTAAAAAATGAAACAAAAAGGGAAAATGTTCGCGAAATTTCAATAATTATCCTCTATTTCTTCCATTACACAGTATTAGGTGTTTCTTCCTCAACATATTGCAAACGCTTTCTTCCTTTGCACATTACATACGTTTTCTTCCTGTACACATTATGAAATATTTCCCCCTTTACACATATCAAATTTTTCCTTCATTTACACATTACTAACTTTATCTAACTTTACACATTACAAACTGTTTCCTTAATTACACATTCCAAACTGTTTCTTCCTTTACACGTTAGGAATTATTTCTTCATTTACGAATAAGAAACATTTTCTTCCTTTACACATTACATACTATTTATTCCTTTAAACATTTCCGTCAATTTCTTCCATTACAGATGACATGAAATTATTTTTTTGCCTTTATTTTACTCCTTTTCTCAAAATAATATCGAGAGAAAGAAACAAATGAAAATTTCAAAATTTCAAATTTTCCTCTATATTTGCTTTATTATTTTTTTTATTCTAGATCATATTGTGAAAAGACGCAAAAATGGGAATTTAAGCGAAGTTAAAATTATTAGCTCTATTTTACCTTTATATTCGTCAGTTATTCAAGATAATATCTAAAAATATACAAATACGATTAGACGATACGAAAATGGTTAATTTTTCCGATGTTTATATTTTTCCTCCATATTGCCTTTATGTTCACAAATTCTTTCGAAATTATTTCAAAAAAACACCGAAAACGGAAACTATAGCCAAATATCACTTTGATTATAGTTTTTGCCTTTTTTATCATAATATCGCAGAGATAATATCGAGAAAAATAACGAATGGGGTTTCATTATAGCGAAATGTCAATTTTTATCCTTTATCATGCCTTTTATTACCTCATTTTGTGTGATAATATTGTAACAAGCAAGGAAAATGGGAAATTTTAGCGAAATTTCTATAATTATTCTCTATTTTGCATTTAATATCCTCGTCTGGTTGAGATTATATCGTAAAAAGAAACGAAAAGGAATAATTATAACGAAATTTTAATCATTATCTTCTCTTTTGCCTTTATTTTCCTCGTTTGAATGAATTATATATAGAATGAACTAAATACGATAGCGAAATATGAATAATTTCCCTCTATTTTGGCTGTATTATACACGTTTGAACAACATTACATCGTAAAAAAACGAATAGGGATATTTTAGCTAAATTTCAATGATCATATTCTATTTTGCTTTTATTATCCTCGTTTGAACGAGATTATATTAGAAAAATATTTCGAAAAACGTTAATTTTTGGGATATTTCAATAATTAATATCTATTTTGCCAATATTATCCTAGTTTGATCGAGATAATATTGAAAACAATGAAACGATAGGGATAATTTTAGCGAAATCTCAATAAGTATCATCTATTTTGCCATTAATTTCCTCATTTTGTGTGCTAATATCGTAAAAAGCTACGAAAAAGTATTATTTTGCGAAATTTCAATAATAATTCTATATTTTGCATTTATTATTCTCGTTTGAACGAAATAATACAGTAAAAAAGAAACGAAAAGTGATAATTTCAGAGAAATTTCAATAATTATTATATCTATTTTGCCTTTATTATCCTCGTTCGCACGAGATCATATAGTAAAAAGTAAAGAAAAGATATAATTTTGGAGAAATTACAATCATTATCTTCTATTTTAACATTCACATCCTCGTTTGAACGAGTTAAAATTAAAAATTCTTACAAAAAGGGATAGTTTTAGCGAATGTACTATATAATGAACTTCGACACTAATGCCATCTCTGGAGGAAAATTGGAACTTTTGTGTATGAACTTCGTCACTAGTGCCATCTATTGAGGGAAATAATCACTTTTGTTTACTAACTTCGACACCTATGCCATCTATTGAGTGAAATTGGAATTATGGCTTATAAACTTCGACACCAATGCCATCTATTGAGGGAAATTTGAACATTTGTTTATAGACTTCGCCACTAATGCCATCTCCTGAGGAAAATTGCAATTTTGGCATATAAACTTCGCCACTAATGCCATCTCTTGAGGAGAATTGGAACTTTGGATTATAAACTTTACCACTAATGCCAATCTCTTGATGAAAATTGGTACTTTCGTTACTAAAATTGACATTAATGCTGCATCTCCTGAAATATGTGAACTTATTTTATTGAAAAATAAAAATATCCCTGACTAAGCTGTAATATTACCATAGGTTGAGATATAATTCAGTATCATACTTACACTATATTTAGCAAATGTCTATTTTACCTAGGAAGGTGGGTCAAAAAAATAAATCTTGACATTTGTAACCAAATATCTTTTACTATTTATAATAATTTAAAAATGTTTAAACATTTATGTACCAATATTGCATTAACTTTGATATTTTTCCTATTTATGAGTATCCTAACAGTTCTAGCTTTTGAAGTATGTAAAAAGTGTTGATTATATTAATTTTTAATAACGAAGTAACTCTGTTTCAAATGCCGTAGGAAAATAATTAAAATTAATTTAATAGCAACGAAAAGTTTGTTTTATTAAATGGACGATTATTATCCTCTACTTTGCCTTTAACATCTTCATTCGAAAGAGTTAATATTGAAAAAACCAATGAAAAGGGATACTTTTAGCGAATTTTTCATAATTATCCTTGCCTTTGCCATTATAACCCTGTTTGAAGGTGATTATCTCGTAAAAAAGTAACGAAAATGGGTAATTTTAGCTAAATTTAAATAATTACACTCAAATCTGTCTTTATAATCCAATTTTGAACGAGTTTATATTGAAAAAAAAATAACGAGAAGCGATAAATTTAGCGAATTTTCAATAATTAAACTCTATTTTGCATATATTATCCTCGTTTTAACTAGATTAAACAGTTAAAAGGAATAATTTTAGCGAAATATAAATAAATACCCTCTTATTTCCCTTTATTACTATTCTTGTTTGAACGACATTATACCGTAAAAGAAACAGAAATGCATAATTTTAGCTAAATTCAATAATTTTATTCTATTTTGCCTTTACTATCGTCGATCGGACGAGATATTATTATAAAGGAACAAAAATGGATAATTTAGTGAAATTTCAATAATAATCATCCATTTTGCCTTTATGCTGCCTTTCGTTTGCACGAAATAATATCGTAAAAAGGAACAAAAAGGGATAAATTTAGAAAATTTCAATAATTATTCTCTGATTTGAATTTATTATCTATGTTCGATTGAGATTATATCGTAAAAAGAAACGAAAAGAGATAATTTTAGCGAAAGTTTAATCATTATATTCTATTTTGCCTTTATTATCCTCGTTTGAATATCATTATATCGTAAAAAGAATCGTAATGGGTTTTTTTTTAGCTAAATTTCAATAATTACATTCTATTTTGCCTTTATTATCCTCGTTTGTCTTATCTGGGTCTTATATGAAAAAAATGCATCGAAAAAGTGAAATTTTTGCGAAATTTCAATAATAAATATCTATTTTGCATTTATTATCCTTGTTTGAACGAGATAATATTGAAAAAATTCAACGATAATGGATAGTTTTATCGAAATTTCAGTAATTATCCTCTACTCTGCCTTTATATTTTCGTTTGAACGACATAATATCGTAAAAAGAAACGAAAAGGCATAATTTTAGTGACATTTAAATCATTATCCTATATTTTGCCTTTATCATACTCGTCGAACGAGTTATTTTTGAGAAAACCAACGAAAAGTGATAATTTTATCAACTTTTTAATAATTATCCTCTACTTTTCCATTATTACCCTCGTTTGAACGTGATTATATCATAAAAAGAAACGATAACAGGGTAACTTAAGCTAAATTTCAATAATTATCCTCTATTCTACATTTATGATTCACCTGTTAACGAGATAATATTAAAAAATGAAACAAAAAGGGAAAATGTTCGCGAAATTTCAATAATTATCCTCTATTTCTTCCATTACACAGTATTAGGTGTTTCTTCCTCAACATATTGCAAACGCTTTCTTCCTTTGCACATTACATACGTTTTCTTCCTGTACACATTATGAAATATTTCTCCCTACAGACATAACAAATCGTTTCTTTCTTTACACATTCCACACTCTTTCTTCCTTTACACTTTACGAATTATTTCTTCTTTTGCACATTCTAACTTTATCTTCCTTTACACATAAGAAACTTTTTCTTCTTTTACACATTACATACTCTTTCTTCCATTACACATTATTAACTGTTTCTTCCTTTACACATTACGAAATATTTCCCCCTTTACACATATCAAATTTTTCCTTCATTTACACATTACTAACTTTATCTAACTTTACACATTACAAACTGTTTCCTTAATTACACATTCCAAACTGTTTCTTCCTTTACACGTTAGGAATTATTTCTTCATTTACGAATAAGAAACATTTTCTTCCTTTACACATTACATACTATTTATTCCTTTAAACATTTCCGTCAATTTCTTCCATTACAGATGACATGAAATTATTTTTTTGCCTTTATTTTACTCCTTTTCTCAAAATAATATCGAGAGAAAGAAACAAATGAAAATTTCAAAATTTCAAATTTTCCTCTATATTTGCTTTATTATTTTTTTTATTCTAGATCATATTGTGAAAAGACGCAAAAATGGGAATTTAAGCGAAGTTAAAATTATTAGCTCTATTTTACCTTTATATTCGTCAGTTATTCAAGATAATATCTAAAAATATACAAATGCGATTAGACGATACGAAAATGGTTAATTTTTCCGATGTTTATATTTTTCCTCCATATTGCCTTTATGTTCACAAATTCTTTCGAAATTATTTCAAAAAAACACCGAAAACGGAAACTATAGCCAAATATCACTTTGATTATAGTTTTTGCCTTTTTTATCATAATATCGCAGAGATAATATCGAGAAAAATAACGAATGGGGTTTCATTATAGCGAAATGTCAATTTTTATCCTTTATCATGCCTTTTATTACCTCATTTTGTGTGATAATATTGTAACAAGCAAGGAAAATGGGGAATTTTAGCGAAATTTCTATAATTATTCTCTATTTTGCATTTAATATCCTCGTCTGGTTGAGATTATATCGTAAAAAGAAACGAAAAGGAATAATTATAACGAAATTTTAATCATTATCTTCTCTTTTGCCTTTATTTTCCTCGTTTGAATGAATTATATATAGAATGAACTAAATACGATAGCGAAATATGAATAATTTCCCTCTATTTTGGCTGTATTATACACGTTTGAACAACATTACATCGTAAAAAAACGAATAGGGATATTTTAGCTAAATTTCAATGATCATATTCTATTTTGCTTTTATTATCCTCGTTTGAACGAGATTATATTAGAAAAATATTTCGAAAAACGTTAATTTTTGGGATATTTCAATAATTAATATCTATTTTGCCAATATTATCCTAGTTTGATCGAGATAATATTGAAAACAATGAAACGATAGGGATAATTTTAGCGAAATCTCAATAAGTATCATCTATTTTGCCATTAATTTCCTCATTTTGTGTGCTAATATCGTAAAAAGCTACGAAAAAGTATTATTTTGCGAAATTTCAATAATAATGCTATATTTTGCATTTATTATTCTCGTTTGAACGAAATAATACAGTAAAAAAGAAACGAAAAGTGATAATTTCAGAGAAATTTCAATAATTATTATATCTATTTTGCCTTTATTATCCTCGTTCGCACGAGATCATATAGTAAAAAGTAAAGAAAAGATATAATTTTGGAGAAATTACAATCATTATCTTCTATTTTAACATTCACATCCTCGTTTGAACGAGTTAAAATTAAAAATTCTTACAAAAAGGGATAGTTTTAGCGAATGTACTATATAATGAACTTCGACACTAATGCCATCTCTGGAGGAAAATTGGAACTTTTGTGTATGAACTTCGTCACTAGTGCCATCTATTGAGGGAAATAATCACTTTTGTTTACTAACTTCGACACCTATGCCATCTATTGAGTGAAATTGGAATTATGGCTTATAAACTTCGACACCAATGCCATCTATTGAGGGAAATTTGAACATTTGTTTATAGACTTCGCCACTAATGCCATCTCCTGAGGAAAATTGCAATTTTGGCATATAAACTTCGCCGCTAATGCCATCTCTTGATGAAAATTGGAACTTTGGTTTATAAACTTTACCACTAATGCCATCTCTTGATGAAAATTGGTACTTTCGTTACTAAAATTGACATTAATGCTGCATCTCCTGAAATATGTGAACTTATTTCATTGAAAAATAAAAATATCCCTGACTAAACTGTAATATTACCATAGGTTGAGATATAATTCAGTATCATACTTACACTATATTTAGCAAAGGTCTATTTTACCTAGGAAGGTGGGTCAGAAAAATAAATCTTGACATTTATAAGCAAATATCTTTTACTATTTATAATAATTTAAAATTGTTTAAACATTTATGTACCAATATTGCATTAACTTTAATATTTTTTTATTTATGAGTATCCTAACAGTTCTAGCTTTTGAAGTATGTAAAAAGTGTTGATTATATTAATTTTTAATAACGAAGTAACTCTGTTTCAAATGCCGTAGGAAAATAATTTAAATTATTTAAATTGCAACGAAAAGTTTGTTTTATTAAATGGACGATTATTATCCTCTACTTTGCCTTTAACATCTTCATTCGAAAGAGTTAATATTGAAAAAACCAATGAAAAGGGATACTTTTAGTGAATTTTTCATAATTATCCTTGCCTTTGCCATTATAACCCTGTTTGAAGGTATCTCGTAAAAAAGTAACGAAAATGGGTAATTTTAGCTAAATTTAAATAATTACACTCAATTCTGACTTTATAATCCAATTTTGAACGAGTTTATATTGAAAAAAAAAAATAACGAGAAGCGATAAATTTAGCGAATTTTCAATAATTAAACTATTTTGCATATATTATCCTCGTTTTAACTAGATTAAACAGTTAAAAGGAATAATTTTAGCGAAATATCAATAAATACCCTCTTATTTCCCTTTATTACTATTTTTGTTTGAACGATATTATACCGTAAAAGAAACAGAAATGCATAATTTTAGCTAAATTCAAGAATTTTATTCTATTTTGCCTTTACTATCGTCGATCGGACGAGATATTATTGAAAAAAGGAACAAAAATGGATAATTTAATGAAATTTCTATAATTATCATCTATTTTGCCTTTACTATACTCGTTTGCACGAATTAATATCGTAAAAAGCAACGAAAAGGGATAAATTTAGAAAATTTCAATAATTATTCTCTTATTTGAATTTATCATTTTTGTTTGATTTAGATTATATCGTAAAAAGAAACTATAAGGGATAATTTTAACGAAATTTTAATCATTATCTTCTATTTTGCCTTTATTATCCTCGTTTGAAAGGTCTTATATTAAAAAAGTGCATCGAAAAAGGGAAATTTTTGCGAAATTTCAATAATTAATATCTATTTTGCATTAATTATCCTAGTTTGAACGATATAATATTGAAAAAATTCATCGATAGTGGGTAGTTTTAGCGAAATTCAGTAATTATCCTCTACTTTGCCTTTATATTTCTAGTTTGAACGACATAATATCGTAGAAAGAAACGAAAAGGCATAATTTTAGCGACATTTAAATCATTATCCTCTATTTCTTCCTTTACACAGTATTAGGTGTTTCTTCCTTAATATATTGAGAACGATTTATTTACAACCGATTAGCGGACGAGCATGTGTCTGAGAATGGCTACAAACACGCAAAAAATGTGTGGTAATATTTTGTAGAAATTTTCCCTCACCTGAAGTGATGTCTTCTCAAGTTTCTTGATTGAGTTTGTGTAATCATATGGGTAGACCCCCTTACGTGTGACTAGGTTTGTTTTCTCACCGAATACCTTTATAACTAACTCCCGGGCCTGCTACAACCATGGCGAGAGTGTTACGGCCGATGAACAATTATATCCTACGAAGTGCCGATGCCCATTCATCCAATACATGCCGAATAAATCAGATAAGTTTGGGATCAAGTACTGTTTATTAACAGACATGAAGTCTAAATATTGCCTAAATGCATTTCCTTATTGTGGAAAAGATGATGCTAGGGGATCAAAGCAGTCTCTTGGAGAATATGTTGTGCTACGGTTGGCAGAGCCGTTTAAAAACTCCGGTATCAACAATACTTGCAACAATTACTTCTCTTCAATCAGCCTCGCTGAAAAACTAAAAAAAAACAAAATCTAATTGGTTGGAATGATAAGAAAAAATATAAGAGAATTACCTCCTTCGGTTCATCACAGCGATGAAATATACTCAACTAGTGTTTATAAAAATAGACTAGGCCATAGCTTGACAAATTACCAAGCAAAAAATATAAAAATTTGCTTTTAATCAGTACAATGCATCAGGACGTGATGATTTCTGACTCAGAAAAAGAAACCGGATACAGTTTTGTTTTACAACTACAACAAAGTAGGAGTATATATAATGGATAGCATGTGCTGGAAATATTCAACTCATTTGGCCGCAAGGAGATGGCCAGTGCATGTATTTTTTAACATATTGGACCTGGCCTCAATAAATAGCTGGGTTCTATTCAAAGAAACCACTGGGCGTAAACTCAGCCGGAAGGAGTAAATTCAAAGACTTGTATTAGAAATTATTGGAATCTTATTATAGATAGAGCTTTACTTCACAGGTTAGATGGAAGAGGAGACTTTTTAGTCTCAATCCTCAATCTCGCCTATTAAAGACCCCTAATAATAATAATAATAATAATAGAGCCACCTCCCTCATGTTCCTTTGCAATGTCGGGAATTTCATCAGGGGAAGCAAGTGCGCCAATAAGACCGCAGAAAAGAAGAAAGTGTCAGATCTCACCGGGATGTTACAAAAAATCCAGTAATTTGTGCCTAAAATGTAGGTAAATATACAGTGGAATATGCTCTGTAAAAGTGGCAATGTGCAGAATCTGCGGTAAAAAATTATGTACTCTTGGATACATAGAGTGATATTCTCTCGTATCATATATCTTAAAAATGTTAATCCATTACTTAATAAGGAATAAATATTAAATTGTAAGAACAATAGCGAAGCTATTTATTCTGGTTATTTATTCTGCGAACGCATAACTCTCTGTTTAGAGATCCGTTCGTACGGTTCGTACAATTTGTAGCCCTGATTTATAAAGTTAGTACCCTTGACATTAATTCTAATTGTTCAAGAAAGGTGATTGAATGTAAACTTGAGATATCAGTTTGAGATTTACCTGAGAAAAACATTGGAAGAACATTTAATAATGATTAAACTAATATGTTGGCAATCATGCTAAATTTTTTTAATGAATTTTTAAATGTTATAGAACGATTTGGCATTGACGAAAACCACAGATTGGAAATTTTCGAGACGAAATTCGAAAAATTCTTCCGCCATCGTATTTGATGAAGGTTTTTTCCCAGGCACGAACGAGTGGTTTATATGGTTTCCGTCAGATGGCATAACAATCTTGGCGTGACGTGACTGACTTGTAACAACAATTCAGACTTTTTTCCACTTATTCCGAAAATATGAGTTTCATTAGTCCTGTATGAATAGATAAAATATTCTAGAATATAAAATTCTGCAGATTTAGGACATCAGTCACAATTTTGTTTAATTTATTAAAATTTAAACAAAATACGAGATAAAACACCTTATCGGCATTTGTGTAATGGTCCAAATTAGAAGTTATGCAAAATTCAGGTCCTTGAAAATCATAAAAGTATTGGTAGTAGAATTAGATTAAGGCGCCTCAACCCTTAGGTTATTTGCGCCAAAACTTGACAAAAGTGACAAATAAAAAATTACGGCATACGTGTATTATTATTAAATAGAGTAAGTTTTATCATTTTAGGCTCTGAAGATCATAAATAGATAAAATAAATAGTTAAATAAATAATTATAAATCCATTAAAAAATAGCCACCAATAATTGGATAAAATAAATAAATAAATAAATAAGAAGCATAGTAAAACATCTTTGTCCAGGATGGTTGTGGACTTAAACTTTTTTGTATAGATCAGCTTCCTTAAGAAACTGTAAAACTCTATTGAGATTCTCTGCGTCATTGCCTAAGATGTCTCTGAGCTCACCCCTGATGTCAAATCTGTTTCTTAAGGCATGGTATTGCTCACAATCAGTAAGTATGTGTTTAATGGTTAGTTGCGAGTTGCAGCTATCGCACATAGGTGCCATCTCCCCATCTGTAAATAGGAATGAATGTGTAAATGCACAGTGACCTATCCGCAGTCTTGTAATCACTACTTCCTCTCGTCTATTCCTACGATGGGAAGAGTGCCATGGGGAAACCACTGGTTTTATGTCCCTTAGTTTATTTCCCTCAAGATCTTGCCATTTTTGCTTCCAGCTATCATGTATCTTTTCTCTGAGTATGTTTCTCAGGTTATGAGAAGTGATATGTCTTGAGTCTATATTTGGTTTCTGTAGCGCAGCCTTAGCGGCTGAGTCAGCCTTATCATTGCCTCTGATGCCAACGTGCCCTGGGACCCAGACAAAGATTATATTAACCGCTCGTGAGTGAAGGTCAATAAGGGATAAATGTATCTCCTGTACAAGTGGATGTGTGGGGGAGAAGCATGAAATGGCCCTTATGGCACTCAAAGAGTCAGTACAGATTAAAAAGGGTTGATTGCAGGATTCTATTTGCTTCATTGCTGTCTTAATGGCATACAGTTCCGCAGTGTAAATGCTGCACCATGGGTGCAGTTTCAATCCTATCACTCCAGAAATAGGAGAGACAACTGCGCATGCAACATCCGAGTTTGATATTGAGCCATCTGTAAAAATGTGGGTGTGATTGCAGTAGTCTGACAGAGTCTTTGCAAAAGCTTGCTGATAAAACTGAGGAGCTGTTGTTGCTTTTTGGAGTTTTAATAATTCTGTTATGGTCTCAGGAAAAGGGACATGCCAAGGTGAGTAACTAGGAGGTCTTCTGCAATAAACAGGTGGAAGGTCTTCTGCAATGTCGTTCAAAAATTCTTTAAAACGAATTGGCAAGGGTTTAGTTGCCCGTGGTCTGTTGTTAAAAAGCACTAAAAAACGAGGGTTAAAAATAGTTTCATAGCAGGGGTGATCTTTTGAAGAGAGGATCTTACTAATATAATTACACATAAGTGTCTCTCTCCTTACTTCGAGTGATGGTTCTCCTGCATCTGAGTAGAGACTTAGGATTAGGCTCGTCCGAAAGGCTCCTGTTGCTAATCTAAGAGCAGCATGGTGTATAGAGGACAGCGGTTTTAAATATTTGTTGCGGGCTGATGCATATATGAAGCAGCCATAATCCAATTTTGACCTTACCAGGGCTCAATATATTCTGAGCATTGAAATTCGGTCTGCACCCCATGAATGGTTAGTGAGGTGTCGCATAATATTCAGTAGTTTCACACATCTGTCCCTCAGATTGTTAATGTGAGTTCTCCAGTTGAGCCTTTCATCTAGGTCCATACCTAGGAATCGAACAGTCTCTGTAAATGGAATGGGTTGGTTGTTGAGCATAAGAGATGGTTGAGGGAATAATCCCCTCAATCTGTGGAAGTGAACACATTTTTTCTTTTCTCTTGAGAATCTCAAGCCATTGGAAGATGACCATTCCTTAAGCCGGTGTAGGGTCAGTTGTAGTTGCCTTTCTGTATTCTGCAATTTAGACGATCTACAGAATATGGCCAGGACATCAACATATAGGGATGCCATTACAGGTCGTCTGACGCACTCGGCCACGTAATTGATTGCTATTGCAAACAGAGTTACACTCAGAACCGAACCCTGTGGCACTCCATTCTCTTGTTTGAACAATCTAGATGTATATTTCCCAATCCTCACCTTAAAAACTCTGTCAGTTAAAAAGTTCTCAATAAAAACAGGTAGATTTCCCCTGAAACCCCAGTCGTGCAGTTATTTAAAATTTTATGTCGCCATACACAGTCGTATGCCCGTTCAATGTCAAAAAAGATACCAACAACGTGTTGGCGGAGGAGAAATGCTTCCTGAATAAAATTTTCCATCTTGACCAAGTGATCTATTGTGGATCTTCCTTGTCGAAATCCACACTGAATATTACTTAGTAGTTTGTGTTTTTCTAGGTACCAAACCAGTCTTCGGTTACCATCCTCCATCACCTTGCAGAGGCAACTGGTCAAAGAAATTGGCCTGTAGCTAGTAGGTAGGCGCTTGTCTTTACCCTGCTTTGGGATCTGGATAATAATAGATTTCCGCCAAGTTACTGGAAATATGCCCTCACACCAGATTCGATTAAGTATGTCCAGGAGCTGCTCCATTCCCGAAAGAGGAAGGTTTCTTAGGAATGCATTGTGCACTTGGTCAATACCAGGGCAAGTGTCCTTAGTGCTCCCTATGGCAGCCGATAACTCCCACATATTGAATTGATCGTTGTAGGGGGCAGCGAGATTACCCATTAATAGATTGATAGGGATGCGCTCTACTCTGTGTCTGATAATTCGGAACGAGTCATCATAATTATCATTGCTGCTCATCTTTGAGTAGTGCTGACCAAAAGCATTACTTATGTCTTGCGGGGTTGTCAGCATCTGGTTCTCAACTTCAAGGTGGGTGATGATTGAGCTGTGGAGGGTTCCAGTAATACTTTTAACTTTTTTCCAGACTTCTGTAATGGCGGTTCTGTGGGTTATTGTGGAGACATACTCGACCCACGATGCTTTCTTTGCAGCTTTCACAGTCAGCCGTGCCTTTGCTTTCAATCTCCGGAATGAAGCCAGATTGCTGGTAGTTGGGTATTTTTGAAAGATCCATAATGCTCTTTTTCTCTTCCGGATGGCTTCGGCACACTCATCGTTCCACCATGGGACAGAGTGGTGGGTTGGTCGGTCTGACGACTTTGGTATGCAAGAACTGGCTGCTGGGATTATTGCTGCTGTGAAGTCTTCAACCTTTTGGGAGCTGTCAGTGTTTGTATTGTCAACAAAGTTAAAAACTGTTTTAAAAACATTCCAGTTTGCTTTACGTAAGAGCCAACATATGACTAAATCAATCGCAGAGAACTCACCATTAAAAGAGTTAAAACGCGTCTTTTCCCCTTCATTCAGTAAAATTAGATTAAAATCGTTTAAAATTTTCTCAATAAGGCGACCTCTGCCATTGGCATCGTTCATTGTGTCCCCCCATAGAGTGCTGTGGGCGTTGAAGTCTCCCAGGAGCACAAATGGTCTCGGCAGTTGTTGAATGAGACTCTCCAGGTTTTCTCTGGTTACGGGTGCCCACTCAGGAAGGTAGATGTTGCAGAATGTGACTCTATCTGGGATGTAACATTTCACCGCAACAGCCTGTAGGGGGGTATTGAGTGTTACTCGGGAGGTGTATAGGGCCTCCTGGACGGCAATAGCCACCCCACCCCTAGCTCTGTTGCCGCTCAAGTCATCCAATCTAAAAACATTAAAACCATTAATTCTGCCTTTGTCAGTGTCTTTAAAATGTGTCTCTTGGAGACATATGAGGGCAGGGTTAAAATCTCTTGTTAAAATCTTTAGCTCCTCCTGATGCAACATTAAAAATTTGGAAGACATTGCTGTAAAAATAAATAAATAAATAGAATTATTAAAAAGGAGGATTCTTTCATCTATTTATTTTGACCTTTCTCCCTTTCTGGCGCTCTAAAAGGACCCTTTTGGTCTTGCTACAAAAGATGTTAGTATGCTCTTACATGGGGAGCAGACAGGAGGAAGGTGGGTCTGGGTTCCCATTTCCTTCATCTCCACCGCCCTGGCAGCCAACGATGCATATGACGGACCTCTTACTTTGGCTGTTGTTGTTTTGATCTCCCTTTTTGCTTTCATATAAGACATTTTATTAAGGATTCTAAGTTCCTGAATTGCTTTCTCTTCTCTAAATATGGGGCACATAGGGGACCAGGCAGGGTGCTCTCCAGTGCAGTTCAGGGGAATTGGGAATTAATCACACCTTTCAGCTTGTGAATGTGAATCCTTCACACACTGATATCAATTCAGATACTGCCGAGGAAAGAAGCGAGAGGCTCCCCCCTCCACCGCGTTGAGAGCAGTGGAGAGGGAAGCTGACTTCGATTCAACACGAACCACGACCGTTCGGAAGATGAGCTGTGCGAAGCTGAGTGACGTCACAATTCTCATTGGCAGATCAACTCCGCTTCGCATCCGGTGGCCACCGCTGCATTCAAATGTATAGTTTCGATTGTCAAAGCGTATCCCGCTCGGCGTAGCTTCGCTTCGCATTTGGTGGCCACCCGGCCTTAGTAGTGTTGTAGTGAAAAACTTAAGAGCAAAAGCTGCTCATTTTTCAAACTTTGGAGATTGTTAAATATCTTTTCTGCTCAGATATTATTATTCTTTTAAATTGTCTAGCTGTACAAGGATCGATCAAATACTATTTTTGCCCTCCCATAAGATATTGATATTAAGTTCCTTTTATTGTTTTGAATGATGGCTTCATTTCTTTTGCATGATAAAATTAGAAAGAACTTTCATACGGAATCGAGACAAGCACCAAACGAAGGAAAACTGAATAAAGATTTTTATTTTAGCAGTAGCGTGTTGTTTTCTATTAGACACAGGGAGAATTTTGATGAAGTAAATGAAAGTTTAGTAAACCTTTGTGTTTATAAATAACACTTGACGACCAACGCAATTGTTGAAATAATTAATTTTTATTATATGAAAATATTTAATTTCTTATTTTATTTATTTTATAACAAAGATGTACAGCATAGTTTTGTCAGGCAAGGCCTGTCGAGGGAACGTAGATTACAGCTAAATTTAAAGAAATCTAAAGTTTTAAAAAAAAGAGAACAGATCAGTCAAAGGATATCAGTCGTAAGATAAAAACGACAACTAATCTGATTATTGACGCAATTGATAATCATAACATTATGTATAGCATAATAGTAACGAGATATTTTTTATTAAAACTTCAGGTACTGAAATTTCGAATCGGCTCCGTGCTGGTGAATTTCATTGACTGTAGTTAGTAATTTATTCTTCGAAAAATAACCTCGGCTGACAAAGCCTTCGTGCTGAGAGCAATGGAGCGATCTGTTGCGGTTGAGTAGGATTTCTCTTTCGCCCCACCGCAGGAACCATAGCTTTGCGAGGGCCCCTGACCCACGGCCCCGACTTTCCCATTTCAATTCGCAGCGGTCACGACCGACGGCTGCCGGAGAAATATCCCCAAACCGCTAATAAATCGAGTTAGGCAGGTTAGTTTGAGAAACTACTCTACTGAATTTTCAATAATATTTTGAAAGAGACTTTATTCCTGGAAATGCTGAAAATGACCAAATTGAACAGTAATTTCTGTCTAGATCCTTCTGAAGTTTCTAACATAACTAAAGTCATACGCCTTTGAAACGTATACATCCCTACATTAATCAACACAGCTTAATAGGAGGGAAACCAATTAAAGATGCTTAGAATGACCTATCTGTATGCTCGAAAATGCTCTCTTTCCTATATTTTTTACTTTTATAACATTTTTTAATATTATAATACTTTTTTACTAAAGTATTAGGTGCATTGGAAGAAAACATAGCTTGTATACTATAAAAAATGAAACAAAATTAAACAGTCAGGTCCCCCGATACAAATAGGTATCCCTAGTTAGGAAGCACCTTGAAGTTACACCTATTGACTAAAATTACATCCAAAAGCAAATAGAATGAAATATCACAAAAATACATTCTTTATTAGATTACACTCTGTACACCAGAGTTTGAATTTACATTAAAGAATCCAATAAATATTTAAAATTACAAACTTCAATATTATTAATAATATGATGTTATTATTTAATAATTTATTTTAAAACAAGGTACTCTGTGTTACATTACATTGAACATACAATCTTTAGTAACCATAGTTTACTCTTTGTTTTACTGTCAACATCCTTTCTAAAAATTGTAAGCCTACTGGAAGTTCATTGAAGAGGATAGACAATCCTGAAGCTTGCTTACCATGGCTATTCTATTACATGAGAATGTCATATCTCACCTTAGTTATTTTGCATATACCATGGTAAGAGTTTTTTTATTTTTCTATTTATTTGAGTAACAGTTTTCAGTAATAATATAAATATTTAATAATTTATTATAATATTAAGTATTACTTAAGTTTATGAGGTATATAGTTTATTTTTCCTCTTAACAAACATATTTCGTAATTCTGTCTTGAATTATTCATTGTTCTTTTTAATCTACTTTTGCCAGTTCCTCCCCAAATCGTTAAGCCATGTCGTATTAAGTACTCTGCAAACGGAATTTAATTCTTTTATGTATTCTATTTCCGTACTATCATCAGGGGTCGAAAAATTTGTATTTTAATGATATGACTCCTGATGAAGAAGACATTATCTTCAAAAAGCGCTTTGGGTATCATAAAAGTGCGGCTTCCTGGTAGTAGTAGTGGGGTTCATGGCGCCTCAACCACTAGGTTATTTGCGCCAATGCTTATCAGTTATTGACTGCTATATTTTGCTGTCATATTTATTTCCTGCCAGCAGGATAAGACCAAATTCATAAAATATCCGGTTAAAATAATAATAAATAAATAAATAATGTATAAAATATTAACAATAAATATGTAAATAAAAACCAACAACAGAAGGAGTAACCCTCCTAAAGCAGAGCTAAGCTCGTCTTCAGAGAGGGCTGCAGCTTCATACATGGTTGTACAGACCTGCTTCTCTGAGAAACTGTAAGATATTATTAAAAAAATTTTTTTTTTTTGGCGCGTCAACCGCTAGGTTATTTGCGCCAGTGACTCAAAAAAAAAAGGAAAAGTTACAATCACTACAAATATGGACAGAACATTGACATATTAAAATCTTAAAACAGCTAAAACATGCAAACATCACCTAAAAATGAGCTAAGACAATAAAAGAAGATTAAATAAATAAATAAGTTAATTAAAAGACTTTAGCGCAATTGTTCCAGGGTTAGAGGCGATGATACAGGCCTGCTTCCCTGAAGAACTGTAGTGCCCTGTCAAGGTTTTCTGGGTTGTCACCTAAAATGTCTTTAATCTCTCCTCTGATGTAATTGGTCCCGCAAAACTTGGTACTTTTCACAGTCTGTGAGTAAGTGTTTTATTGACAGCTGACAGTTGCATCTAAGGCACATTGGTGCTGGTTCCCCATTTGCAAAGAGGAATGCATGGGTCAAGGCACAGTGACCTATCCTCAATCGTGCGATCACGACTTCCTCTCGCCTACTGTTCCAAACGGAGGACTGCCAGGATGAGACGCCAGGTTTTATGTCCCGAAGTTTGTTCCCAGCTAAGTCCTGCCATTTTTGTTGCCATTTCTCGTGGATCTTTTCCCTCAGCATAACCCTCAGGTCTTGGGCAGTAATATATGTTGTGTCTAGATCCGTTTTTAGGAGGGCAGCTTTCGCAGCTGAGTCAGCTTTCTCATTGCCTCTGATACCAACATGTCCAGGGATCCAACAGAAAATTACTCTGATCCCACGTGAGTTCAGAGCAATGAGTGAGGAGTGAATTTCTTTTACAAGCGGGTGTGTAGGCGAAAAAGATGTAATGGCCTGTATGGCACTTAATGAGTCAATGCAGATCAGACAGGGCTTATTGTACGTCTTCATTTGCACAAGTGCTGTCTTTATAGCAAAGAGCTCTGCCGTGTATATGCTACATTTTGGGTGCAGTTTTAGTCCTACGGCTTCAGAAATGGGAGAGATGACAGCACATGCAACATCAGAGTCGGATTTTGATCCGTCAGTATAAAATGGAGTGAATTCAGAATACTCTGATAGGATCTCTGCAAAGGCTTGCTGGTACAAAAGAGGAGCAGTTGTTGCTTTAGGTAGACTTGATAATCTGGTCAGAACCTCTGGAACTGGTACGTGCCAAGGTATATATTGTGGTTGACCATTAGGATAGATTAATGGTAGGTCTACTGCAACATCATCTAATACTTGTTTCATTCGGATCGGTAATGGTTTAGTTGCCCGTGGTTTATTATTAAAAAGTGTTAAAAATCGTGGGTTAAAAATGACGTCATAGCATGGGTGTGTATTAAGGGACTGAATCTTACTAATGTAATTACACATTAGCGTCTCTCTTCTAATATCAAGCGGTGGTTCTCCAGAATCTGAGTAGTGACTGAGTACTGGGCTTGTCCGGAAGGATCCTGTTGCCAGCCGTAGGCCGCTGTGGTGTACAGAGGACAGAGATTTTATATAAGAAGTACGAGCTGAAGCATATATGAAGCATCCATAGTCCATCTTTGAACGTACTAAGGCTCGATATATTCTGAGCAGTGATGCTCGATCTGCTCCCCATGAAGAGTTTGCTAGATGACGTAAGATATTTAAAAGTTTAAAGCACCTGTCCCTGAGGTTACTGATGTGAGTTTGCCAGTTAAGTCTTTTATCTAGATCCATACCCAGGAATCGTATATTCTCAACAACCGGTAAGAGATGATTATCTAGCTTCAGGGAAGGTTGGGGGAATAGCCCTCTCAGCCTACAGAAATGGACGCATTTTGTTTTCTCTTTTGAGAATCGGAAGCCGTTGGAGCGAGACCACTCATTCAGTCTGTTAAGCGTCATTTGTAGTTGTCTCTCTGCGTTCTGAAGCTTCGCCGATCTACAGAAGATTGCGAGGTCGTCAACATATAGTGATGCCATCACTGGTCTTCGGACACATTTGACTATATCGTTGATCGCAATTGCAAAAAGTGTTACACTGAGTACAGACCCTTGAGGGACTCCATTCTCCTGTCTATAAGGTGTAGATAAATGTTTCCCTATCCTTACTTTAAAAACACGATTTTTTTAAAAATTTCCAATATGAATTGGTAGATTACCCCTGAATCCCCATTCGTGTAATCTAATTAAAATCTTATGTCGCCATACGCGATCGTATGCCCGTTCCATGTCAAAAAATATGCCTAGTACATGTTGACGGAGGAGGAATGCTTCTTGGAGGAAATTGTTAATTGGTCCTCCTCAATAAGAGGCAGTCGAGGAGAGGAAGCAGCGGTTACTAGACTAAGGATAGGGCACAGTGCTATAACTCACTCGCATCTATTCTCGGAAGAGAAAATACCCCCCACTATGAAGAGTGCAACTGCCCAATTACTATCGAACATATTATATTGAACTGCGATAAATACCATACGATCCGAAGCTCGTTGGGAATAGGAGGGGACTTAGCTACAGTGCTAGGAAATGATATTGGATCCATTTCCAAAGTGCTGAACTTCGTCAGAAAGACAGGCCTTTTTAAAAAACTTTAAAAGAAAACTTATAAAACAAGGAATTAATTGAGCTCGAATTTCAGCCACAGACTACAGTTCCACGAAGGTATGACCTAGTTATCATTACTAGGAAATGGTGCTAAATGACCGTAGATGTCGACGCACCTAAATAAAACAACAACAACAACATTTAGAGCCATTGAAGTAAAAGTTAGCCAGTGTAAAGTGTGCAACAAATTTAAAGCAGCAAATAGTAAGCAACCATTGCTACCACATGAAATCCCCAAGTTGCCTTTTGAGAAGGTCGCTGGAGATATATTAGATTTTGCTCACAGCCCATACTTATTGATTGTAGATTTCTTTTCAAAGTAGGTGGAGTTGTACCCATTATCAAATAAGACTGCATCTTCGGGGATTAAGGCGATGCAAGATGTATTTTTGACTCATGGGCTTCCCAGAGTTTTTATTGCCGATAATATGCCATTTTCTTCTTACGAAATGAGAAAATATTTTAGAGACAATGAAGTAGAGCTGAGAACTAGCAGCCCCCATTATCCCCACAGTAATGGCATGGCAGAAAAAGCAAATAGGCAAACGGTATTACCGAATAATAAAAAATGCCTCATTTTCGTCTTTTTAATAAATAAACCTTAAAGCAGAATAATTTTCGGAGTAATAATTTGATAAAAATTTACGATTTATGAGAAATTCTGAAGTAGTCAACGTCATAAATGTTATTTGCCCTTGCTATTACAGCGCCACACTGACTGACTGACTATATAAACGGTGCCCCATACCCGGCTTGCTCATTTTGTCCAATCTGCTGACAAGAACAAGATTGGATAGGAGGATTGAGAATGGAGAATTCAGGAGAGAAAGTAAGGAATTAATTTTCTATTTAATATTTCTAAGTATTGGAATTCATTCTCGAATTAACTGTTGTTGTGAAGAAACTCGTTCGTGATTTGCTTTCGTTCCTACTTTATAAATGTACGTGGTGGTTAACAGTGCAGAGAGTGCTAAATTATTTGCGTAAAGTTTGCTTAGTTTGAAAAAATGTCGAGGATAATTTATTTTCATTCGATAAAGTTCAATTATACTACTCATGTACCAAACCAAGTGGACCATGCAAAAATTAGAAATAATACGAGGTCATTGATTGGGGAGAATCGTTAATGGTATTTCTATTAATCAAATTATTCTGAGGCTATTGACCGTTAGAAAAATCAACTCTCCCCGCCGGAGATACCCCCGGAGGCTTAATTGCCAACGGGGTGATGTCGGAAAGACAAAGGGCAAGGAATGATTCAGAGTCAATCGCCCTCACCTTCCTGTTTGGTGGTGCCCTCTGTACTTTCCGAAAGAGATTTAAGGGGCAGAAGGCCCAACTTCTGGTCAGGGCCTTCTGCCCACCGATGCTTTTTTGACAAGATGTGCCTCAGCTACCGACCGATCCTCAATCAGCTGGTCATGATGGTCTTCCGCCTAGTTTCTCAATCTTATTGTTAATTAGTAAGTTTCGTTTCGTAAGTAAATTAATACGCTCTGCTAATCAGATTAGATTGTGTCCTTCCAATGTCTTTACGACATTTTGGTGTTGGGTGGAAAATCAGAAGCTCCCAAATTTTTCAAACGTTTCCTATTTTGCGAGATTTTCATTTACAGTAGTTTACTTCGCGAATCGAGCAGTCATGGCTTCTCTCTGTTCTACGAATCCTTTCGCCAATTCACCAGTTTTTCCCACGACAACTGAAGACTTGTTTTATAACTCGAGCTCAGAAGTAGATTCACCGAATTTTTTCACCGGAGATAAGTCGTATGTTAACTGACCCGTTTAATCTTCGCAGCCGAATAGCAAAGCTCCTGCTCTTTCAAACGACGTAGGAAGTTTAAGCATTTTAATTCATTGCTTCAATGGCAATAATCTAATTTCTGTTGATTTTCAACTCTATATTTATCATACATATTTTGTGTAATTTATCTTGTTTATTTGAGGGGGGAGTACAGTGTGTTTTTTTTAAATTGCATTTTTTTTATTGTTTTAAAAAATTCCTCGAGTGTTGCGAAACGAACGCGGGTACCCCGAGCGTTGAATTTAAAAAACTGCCGCCGCTACAGGCATTTGTTTGCAAGCGCGCGTCGTCTGCTTGCCTTCTGCTCTCGCGCAGCACCTCCGCACCACGTCTGTTTGCTTCTTGCTCTGGCACTCGCGTCTCTCTCAAACCTATCCCTACTCCTTCCACTGCACTCCTTCTGCACTAGACCAGGATAAAAATGATATAACAATATCGATCGATGGGTCCTGGATGAAGAGAGGGTTTTCTTCATTCTTTGGTATAGTGGCTGCCATTGGGGAGAAAACAGGCAAAGTGATAGATCTGACAGTTAAGAGCATGTTTTGTTAAGCATGTGAAATTTGGGAAAAGCGCTCTGGGACTGCAGAGTATATAGAATTCATAGACACTCATTATCCGTGTATCCGCAAACTACGAGGGGAGCAGTGGTGGTATGGAGGTAAGTGGTGCTCTACAGTTTTTCCAGTGGTCACTTGAGACCAGGGATGTTCGCTATCTCAACTATGTTGCTGATGGTGACTATAAAACCCAGAAAGCTTATGCTAATGCCCAGCCATATGGGCCTGAAAATCCAGTAAAGAAGAAAGAATGTGTTAACCATGTCAGCAAAAGAATGGGATCCAGGTTGAGAAATTTAGTGAAGACAAAATCCAACTTGAAAGGAATAGGAAAATTAACAGGGGTCCAGATAGACAAGCTCTCTTGATATTATGGAAATGCTATAAGAAGTCACCCATCATCTGTTCAAGATATGAAGGAGGCAATATGGGCAACCTTTTATCATCGGGCATCTACTGATCAAGATCCCCAGCACCTCTACTGTCCAGAGGGGGGAGATTCTTGGTGCGGATAGCAGAGAAGTGTGGCAAAATATGAAGATTTTGTACATCAGGATGTGCTGCCCTTTGAGGTCATAGAAGCAATAAAGCCTATTTATGAAGACTTGAGCAAAGGAGAACTGCTTGACAAGTGTACTGTAGCTCATAACCAGAATAATAATGAGAGCTTCAACGGCATGGTTTGGCAGATGGCCCCGAAGACTCACTTCAACGGGTCCGTTATCGTTGAGACAGCTTCCAACATAGCAACATGCATTTTCAACAAGGGTCATTTTACCATAATGCAAATTATGATAACTTTGGGAATCACGGTTGGAACAAGATGTCACGAAGAATTAAAGTGCCGTAAGACGATCGGATCGCGAAAGCTGATGCCAGGCTGGCAGCGTCCACCAAAGAGGCCAGGATCAGCCTCCGAGAGGCCAGGATCAGCCTCCGAGAGGCTAGGAGAAGGGCCCAGGAGGAAGCAATAGAGGAGGAAGGAGTACTTTACGGCCCAGGAATAGATTCAGAATGGAAAGATTTTTTTTATTATGAACAAAAAAAGAAACTCCTTTTTCCTTCTATTTAAATGCGTTTTTCTCAAAACACTGTTTTTTGAACTGGTGTGCACTCCTGAAGCCGTAAATATAGAGATAATTTAATGCGGTTTTCGCCAAACAACTCCTAAAACACATAATTATTGAGCCCCCCTCTAAAATTGTAACTTTTAGTTCTAAAAAAAAATGGGGGGAGAAAATATTTAAAAAATTTCACAAATTTAAAAAAAATGTTTTTCGAAAAAAAAAATATTTTTGGGTTTAATTTTAGGGGGGCTTGATAGTGACAACCTTGCTGAATACTAATATACCCAGATTTTCTGTTTCAGAACCTTGGTTCAGCGCCCAGCGTGCACACCGACACCCCTTCTCGATTTTCAAGGCCTTATGTTTAACAGTCGACCACAGCCTTAATTTTCAATCACAAATTATGTATATTAATTTTTTTGTTGCTCAAAGAAACCCTTAATTAAATGTTTTTTACTAAATCAAGCTAAGTCTCATAGTTTCTTCTTAATAATCCCCCAAAAATGCCTCTAAAAACAGCACGTTTACACTGTACTCCCCCCTTAAATAAATGATTAGTTCTGTAAAGTAGAGGCCTACTCATAACCATAACTAATCTTTTCTTTTTTAGGTTTTGCCAGATTTAAAATGTATTGTTTGTGGTCTTAACCTTAAAAATAAGCATACAATGGTCATGCATTATCGGAAGCATAGACCGAAGGTAGGATATAATTGCCCCTGGTGCAGCTACATATTAGTCTCAGACTCGGATAGCAGGATGGAGAGGCACATAAAAGAGAACCATCCGGTAAGCATACATTATAGTTTTCTTTTATGAAATTCTTGAGGTGAATAGTTGTTATGATACAAATAACATAATTATTACTTTATAAATTAGGGGCAAAAGGACTTCCAAAAAAAGTAGTTGTCCCTCCCAATATCCTAAGTGCGATCGCCCTCAAAATATAACCCTATGAAACTGGTCACGACTGGTCTGATATATAATCATATACATTAATGCGTGTCGATGGCTTTGTTTTCGATTTATCCCAGTATTGAACAGAGAAAATTGAATATCAGCATAGAAGGACCTTCTATACTGATGCATCCTCCTTAGTTGTGGAGGACATTGAAGAACCCGACATCACTCGTCCCAAAATCTTTTTCCAAAATGTTTTCACGTTCAACAGAAAAACATAACGTAAAATATTTGGCGTATGTAAGTGATGGTGACAGTAAGACTTTAAAAGGTATTTTAATTGCCCAACCATATGGAGATAAACATATAGTTGTTAAAAAAGAATGTGTTGGGCATGTAGAAAAGAGGATGGGGACTCGGCTTAGAAATGCAAAGAAAGCAAACAAGGGCATAGGCAGAAAAGGCCAGGGACAACACACAGATAAAGTAATTGGTGGATTGACAAAATACTATGGATTGGTTATTCAAAGACATCCAGATTCAACTGCTGATATGAAGAAATTTGGGCCACTTTGTATCACAAGATCTCCACAGATGATAAGCCGCAGCATCAGAACTGTCCTGCAGGTGAAAATAGTTGGTGTGGATGGCGTAGAGCTGAATTTCTTGGAATCTTTGTGTGCACAGCAAGAAGCCTCTTTCTGAAAAAGTTCAGGAAGTGATACGACCTATATATGAGGATTTATCAGGAGACGATTGATTGACCAGGTGCTTGGGACAGAGACTCAAAACAATAATGAGTCGCTGAACTCGCTAATTTGGACTTTCGCTCCAAAGCAACTTCATTCTGGAGCAGAAATTGTTGAAATTGACACGTTTCTTGCAGTCGTCATCTTCAACGAAGGATTCCCATCTGTTTTGAAGATGATGGAAGTCATAGGGCTAAGCATTCGAATAAATGCTCACGCATTCGTCCACCAGCGTGAAAGTTGCCGCATCGACAGCTCGGAGAGAAGCATGAGCGATTTTGCAAAACAAGCCTAAATTTCTGAGAGAGAAGATAAAGTGGCTTTGCATGACTTCTTTGAAGAAGAGGAAGGTGTACTGTATGACCCTGGCATAGCAGATTGATGGTGAGACCATTTTTTAATTATGAATTACATAGAATAACTTTAATTGCATTTTTCTCGAAGCACGACGCCTATTTGGAAATTACTCGAGGCTTGAGGAAAATGCAGAGAGGTCGTGAAGCTTTCTATGAGGAATTATTTGGAGGACATGAGCCACCTAAGAAGTTGAAGTGGCTCAGCGAGGCTGACTTGACTTGTATTGTTTATAAAAATACTTTTAGAAATAAGCATGCCTTAAGTATGCATCTCAAAAAACATAAACCTAAGGTAGGTTTTAACTGCCCAGAATGCTCATATGTACTTGTGTCAATATTTGCATGTTTTTTGGCAGACCAGGTACCATGTGTAGGATTGCCGAAGAAGTGGCATGGCCTGCTCACAAACTATATGGCAGAAAGGAGACAAATTATTTATTCAAAGAGAAGTGGGGTTGTCACAGATACCGTAAGCATCTAGTTATGTTAGTTGTTGTTGCAGTCTCTCATGTTCATTTGAGTCCAGAAATTGAATGTAATACAGTGGTGCCTCGCATAACGAACGCCTCGCACAGCGAACGCTGCACACAACGAACTTCCTTTTCGTTCATTTCACGATTCATACAACGAACTTCGCTTCACACAACGAACTTCGCTTCACACAACGAAGTCGCCCACTTCACACGATCACTGCCGATTTATTGCATCCTTCCGCGCAGGCAGTCGTTAGTCACTGCGTAGTACGCTTAACTTACGCACGTGTCGCAGCAATCGTTCTTCATTACGAATTAAATCGCACACGTATCACGGCAGTCGTCCTTTTAAGATAAACTCAACATTTTTTTTATATGATGGGTTCTAAAAAAAGCAGGAAGGTGATTTCTCTTAAAATGAAACAGGAAATAATTAGAAGGAGTGAATGTGGGGTAAAACAGTGTGACCTCGTCAAAGAGTTTGGCCTCAACAAGACCACCATTTTCACCATTTTGACAAACAAGGATGCAATAAAATCAGCCAAAGTAGCCAAAGGAGTATCAAAACTATTTAATGAAAAACATAGATCTTCAATCCACGAGGACATGGAGAGGCTATTAGCGATTTGGATTAAGGACAGGCAGGTGAAAGGTGACGTAACAACCCAAGATATTATCTGTCACAAGGCCAAGATAATTTATGAAGATCTAAAGAAAAACATCCCTGGAAGTAGCAGCAATCAAGATAATAAAGAAGATTTCAAAGCCAGCAGGGGGTGGTTTTTTAGATTTAAGAAAAGGTATGGAATCCACAGCGTTAATATGCATGGTGAGGCTGGCAGTGCTGATAAAAAAGAAGCAGAAAAGTTCTCTATTAATTTTCAAAAATTTCTTATGGATGAAGGATACTGCCCACAACAAGTGTTCAATGCCGATGAAACGGGTCTTTTCTGGAAAAGAATGCCAAGCAGAACCTTCATTACAAAAGAAGAGAAGAAATTGCCAGGACACAAAGCCATGAAGGACAGACTTACCCTTATGATTTCGTCTAATGCCAGCGGAGACCTCAAGATCAAACCTCTATTGGTTTATCACTCTGAAATCCAAGAATTTTTAAGAAAAATAACGTTATTAAGTCCAAATTGCCCGTCCATTGGAAGTCCAATCAAAAAGCCTGGGTGACCCAAGTTATCTTCAACGAATGGATTCTGGAAACCTTTGCTCCTGCCGTGAAGAAATTCTTGTTGGAAAAAGAACTGCCGCTCAAAGCCCTTCTGATACTTGACAATGCCCCTTCTCACCCAAAAGACCTAGAAGAAATATTGCAGGAAAATTATCCTTTTATCAAGGTGCAGTATTTGCCACCAAACACCACATCCATTCTCCAGCCAATGGATCAGCAAGTTATTGCGAACTTTAAAAAACTCTACACTAGATCCCTCTTTAATAAGGTGTTTGAAGAATGCGAGTTTGGTGGAGACAATATGACTATCCGAATGTTTTGGAAGGAGAAATTTGATATCCTTTTGGCAATACGACTTATACAGAAGGCCTGGGAAGAAGTGTCACAAAGGACCCTCATTTCTGCTTGGAAGATGCTTGTGCCTTCGTGGATTCAGGAAGAAGCAGTAGTTGATGACACAGAAGTGGTGAAAGACATCATCACAGTGGCCCAAAGGTTGGAATTAGAGGTAGAGGAAGAGGATGTAGAGGAGCTTATTGAGGAACACAAAGAAGAGCTGACAACTGAAGAGCTCCAAACACTTCTGGCCCAACAACAGGACAATGCTCAAAGGGAAGCGTCATCTGATAACGAGGAGCAACAATCAAACAATCAACCAATTCCAACTGCTGACATCAAGAACATCCTGGTCAAATGGAAAGCAGTTCAGGAGTTTACCAATGCCCACTATCCGGATTCCGCTGAAGCAAACAGGATCAACGACCTGTACTCCGATACTCTTGTCCGTTATTTCCGGCAGATGTTGAAGAAAAGAGAGAAACAAACGACTTTGGACAGGTTTTTCACTGCACCATCGGCCAAAAAGCGGAAAATGGATGAAGATGTGCAAGATTTGATTATTTCATAAAATTAAAAAATGTGTGTTTTTTTCATTATGTTTTTAGATGTATCTAAATAAAAATAATAACAAAAAATTTATCTTTTTTTATGTCATCTTACCATATTTTATGCTACAGAACGAATTATTTTTTTTAACATGTATTGTTATGGGAAAACGCGTTTCACATAACGAACTTTTTGCATAACGAACTTGCTCCTGGAACGAATTAAGTTCGTTGTGTGAGGCACCACTGTAGTTTTTAAGTCAAGTCTAAGTTTCCTTAGATAACCTACATTTTAATCTGATCGTTTCACAATGGTAGGGAGACAAAAATATGAAGAATACAGCCGGTGAGGGCACTAGTACACAAGATCCAGGGGAAAGAATGGTTACGTAAGGGCCCCAGGCCAGAAGGCCAAGAGAAGACACAGACATCAGTGGTCTGGGGATATTAGACACAGGAGAGATGTTTAAACGTATATTCCCTCAAGATCCTACGACAACAGACTTAATTTCCAGAAATCTCAATCAAATGCCATTTGTGGTCGGGAATGAGTCATTGCTATCATCAGAAGCAGTCTCCTCGATGTATATTATTTGCGTGGCCAGAGGTGCTAAGGTGGTGGCAGAAAAGCGAGGATAGCCCTCTCAAGTGGTTAGTGGGAGAGACAATGGTGCCTTATTTACCTAGCAAGTTGCTCCTCTTCCAAGCAGAAGCCGTGCAAGAGTTTTAGAACATCGATAATTTTGTTCTTACAAATCCCAAGGTCATCAGTAAAATTTTTGGAACAGGAGGAGACTCTGGACGGCGATATTTTGGGACAGAATAAAGAAATTTTCCCACCTATTGGAAGTCCATTTCCCAAAGAAGCTCGAATCGCTGATTACATCAGCCTACTAATATTGTGGGCAGAGCAAGCAATAAAGCCCATCAAATTAATTAGGACCCCATTGATAGTCTACTCACTAGTTGCTTTTTCTAGAAGAGGGTCAGCTTCTGACAGAGGGTGGAGAGAATTAATCAAGAGATGCAGGAAGAGACCAAATCACTGACCGAAATGGCATCATCAACTATTTCTGCCTTGTATAGAGCATATGGCAAGTATGTTAACTCTGTCAGAGCTAAAGAGTTATTCACCAGATGGGAAAGTATGATCCCAGATAACAATATCCGGACAAAATTAATCATTCAGCAAGCAAAATGCAGCAGTCTTACTGCTTATTACACAATATTGAAATGTATTGCTAAGTATAGAGCATTTCCTTGGGAAAAAGTTCAAGCTTTGTTACCAGATGATTGGTCGGACTTCACTATTACTGTTAAGAAGGTGGGGACCAATGAATATTATGGATTTGAACCACAGATGGGAGAGGCAGCCAGCTCTCAATACCGTAGCTTGGCATATGTTGCAAAAGAGCTCGACATAAAGTTAGGTGGGTCTTCAGATTTATCTAAATATGCAGAATAGATAAAGCGCCCACAGCAGCAAAAATCACTAGACAGCATCATAGAGGCATTCACCTCCAAGGTAGCAGAAGTCACAGGTGAAAGATCAGCTGCTTTTGAGGCGTTATTGGAAGATTATGAAAAGGTATGTATACAACACTTTCATTATATCATCATGTCTGTATTCAAAATTGACCATGTCTTGTCTTGTATCAATGTGGCAGCCTCACTCAGTGTTTTATATATAATGTATCATAGGTCTGGACAAACCAACCAGGAGCCCAAGCAGAACCTGCCTCAGTCCCCATGGAAACCTAAGCAGGAATCTTCTCCAGCTGTCATGTCCGATCCTGTCACAAGAGAGGAACACAACAGGTGAATGGAGAGTTTTGACACCTACATCACTCAACTCCACAATCGGATATGTGTGTTGGAAGCTCAATTATCACTCAACAAACAGAAGATGACTAATGCAAATTATGCACCAAAATTTAAACCTGTCAATCTAACTGATTAATATGTATCAAAATCTTAAATTTTAAAGCAAGCTGCTATTTATTTGGAATGATCCTTTATTTTTGTTCTTTTTCTTGATTAAAAAAAAACAATATTTCTATAAACAATATAACTCTCTTACATAATACAAATTTTGGATTAGATGCCTGGGAAAATTTATGCATTTATAAAAATATAAATAATATTATGAATAATTATATTGAATTTGATAAAACTTTAATTTCCTTAATTGACAATACTGGACATCTTTCGCTCCTCAATTGTTTTTCTTTCCTTGTTCTTACTTACACACAATTTGGCCATTCTCCTTAGTTACCTTGAAGATGCTGTTGGCTAGGACAGCAAAATGTACATGGTGGATATCAATTTTTGATGGTATTTGGAATATTAGTAACTACTTACTCATTTATAACCTTCAGCGGAAATTCTCTTGTTGGACCAACAGATGCTAAATTAAAGCAGGGGGGTGGGGGAAGGCGGGGGAATAGAGGGAGTGAATTAAGTAGGTCCCCAACGACAGTACGTGGCTAAAGTAGGCCAACATAGGTAGTGTTCATGATCTTCTGGCTGCACCTGGTTTAAGTAGATCAATGATGGACTGTACACGATCTTCTGGTAAAGAGAAACTCGGTAGAGGTCTAAATAAAAATCTCCTATAAAAATGGGGAGAAAAGTTGGTAATGAAAAGCCTTTAAAGAAGGAATTCCAAAGAGTGTGTGGGGAAGAAACCTTTTAAGCACTAGAAGAAAACTTATTATGGGTTCCCACCGGTTTAGAGTGTGACATTAGAAGAAAACCTTTTAAGAGGGAATTCCAAGGAGGCTGCGGGAAAGTAACCAGCAAATAAAGTGGACTGAAGAATAGCACAAAACTTTTAAGGATATCTTTTATTTCTAACGTTCGGGTAACCCTTCTCCAACGTTCAAGTATTGTATGGGAATGCATCTTTCCCCTGTATCCACCCATCCTATCTAAGGAGTAATTTAAATAAAGGTATATAAGTTCCCTGTTTCAAGAAGCTTCACCATAATCTCGAAAATGAATCTGTTGGCAATAGCTGCAGCACTGCGTTCGGCTTGCGAGAAGGAAACCCCTTGCATGGAGTTGAATCTCCAAGCTGGAAGGTATCAGGCTATGTTCACACGCATTGGTAAGTACTTTGGAAAGTATTCCGTTCGGTAATATTTACTTGAAGAAAGTGTTGCTCAAAAAATTTTATTTTTTCTGATAATAGTTAGGGAGACGCGCGTGCAAAGGGAGGAGGAGGCTGCTGTAGCAGCATTATTTGAAAGTGGTGCGATGGAGGTGGAGATGGGTAGGAAACAATGTTAATAATAATAATACTGTTTGATCTTTTATTCAAAAATATTACTATATTAATAATCTATTTTCAGAAAGGGATGCTGAAGAGCTAAGGGAGGTGAATGCCGTGTCAGTATTATTTGAAAGTGGAGTAATGGAGGAACTGAGGGGTAAGAAACCGTTGTTTTAACCAATGGTATTTAATAATACTGCTCTTTTAATCAAATTGTACAGGCAAAAAATTACGATAGTAATAATTAACTATTTTCAGAAATGGAAGGCGACAGGAGGAGGTGGAGATCTTTGGAGATTGCAAAGACGGTGACAGGAGTCAGTTGGAATCTGTTTCCTGGGGGCTAGACAGACCACCCATGTTCATAGATTTCACGTTAACCTTCAAAACGCTACAGACCACACGTGATCACATAGAGGACGACGATGAGTCGACAGATTCTGTCACTCTGTGGGATCCACAACTGTCGACGTCATCAACCGTGTGGTTAGGGAGAACAAAGATCTCGCTAATTTCATTGAGAGTAACCCTCTTCCAGACAAGCCACCCATTAATCCTCGTGATGCATTTTTTGGGATAGAACGAACTGTGTTCGTATGTATCACAAAACAGACAACACAAACGGAGAGGTGATACGTTATCTTGATGTCTGCTTGTTATACCACTATGTAAATAAATATAAAAGATATCCTATCAGACACCCTCAAATATACGCAGGGGAAAAGTGTTCCCCATTGGAAGAGATAGAGGGGTTAGTAAGATGTACCATCCTACCACCTTCTTCCCTCTATCATCCTGTTTTGCCTATCAGGGTCAATGGGAAACTTCTGTTTCCCCTCTGCAGATCCTGCGCCATAAACAAACAGCAAGATGAATGCACCTATACCGATTTGCAGTGCTCCCTCACGGGTACATTGGTATCTGACGAGGTAAAGGTGGCGGTGTGGGAGTGGTACAAAATGAGGAAAATCCACGAAGTATGGCAAAACAAAAACACCACCATTAACAATCCTTCAAAAGGGGAAGGCAGTCTCTTTAGGGAATACATTGATTGTTTCCTAAAAATGAAACAAGAGGCCAGCGGATTTCCTTCATGGTGTCAGAGTAAAGACGACAGGATAATATGCATACATTCTTTTCGTGAGAGGGAAAATATTCTACTGGAGGAAGAATCGATCACCCATAATCCCGGTTTGAGACAAATGGCCAAGCTCATGCTGAATAGTTTCTGGGGTCACTTTGGGATGAGGGAAAACCTATCCCGTGTATCCGTTTTACGGGATAAGGACCAACTTTTCACATTGGCGACAAACCTTAGCGTAGAATTATTCAGAGTAATTCCTCTTCATGAAGAAACAGTCTATGCATGTTAGGGGAAGCAGGAGGAGTCTCTGCGCACAAACCCAACCACAAATATTCTCATAGCTGCCTATACCACATGTCATGAGAGATTTATCCTCAATGATTACCTCCGGAGACTCTATAGACGTGTGCTTTATTTTGACACGGATAGTGTTATATTCACTGAATCCCTTGGAGAATAATCTCCAGCCATAGAGGATTATCTCAGCGATATGACCAACGAGGTGGAAAAGTACAGAAAGGAGTGTTATATTTCCGAGTTCGTATCGGGTGGGCCAAAGAATCACGGGTTGAAAATTCTTTCAAAATCCAATGATTTTTGCAAGACAACGTGTAAGGTAACGAATGAAAAAGACTTATCCTTTGAAGGTCTATAATCTATGGTGTTGGACGATGCCCCACCACATGTCATGCGGTACGATAAAAGAATCGCCCGAATCGTCCCTCTCACGGTTGTGACAAGGTCTGAGACAAAGACTTTTCTCGTTGTGTATACCAAGAGGAGACGCGTGGAAGATTACGAGACCCTACTGTTTGGTTTCAAGCGTGCACGTCTGAACTAAATACAAAACAATACATATACAAATTTTTTTTTAATACATATACAAAAATCAGTAGTGGAACTTGTGTAGGTTTCAGAATGTAGGTGTTAGTCAGCTGGAGAGGGTTTCCTTCGAAATTCAATTCGTGGATTCGTGCTTCCGAAATTGAAAAGCTGTAATGGAGTTTTATTTAACGTTACCAAGCAACAGTTTGTCGTAAGCATGTAGAAACAACACTACTACACGTTTCACAATGCTCCTTCCGAAGAACATATCTCTTGATGGTTCTTGGGAGTGTGCTCTGGTGGAAATACACTTTGTGATCCGCCTTTAATATGGGTTTGAACTCTCTTGAGTCATTTGGTTGTCCATAGCGATTTCTTTTGTGAAACAGTTTTTTCTATTGTGTTCTAAAAATGAGTGACATCAATCGTGAGCAACGGTGTGCGATCAGGTTTTGCTTCAGACTTGGGCACAGTGCAACAGAAACTCTTGCTAAACTTCAACAGGCTTATGGAGACTGTGTTTGTCAAGAGCCCAGGTTTTTCAGTGGTATAAGGAATTTTCAGAAGGAAGAGAGTCGATTGAAGATGAAACACGAAGCAGAAGGCCTTCATCTTCAAGAACCAATGATAATTGATACACGGCAATCGCCTCTGTGACTGAAAAGCAGGCCCTTTACCCCTGCACTGTTTCTTTTACCCCCTGCTGTTCCTTTACACCCCCTGCTGTTTCTTTTACCCCCTGCTGTTCCTTTACACCCCCTGCTGTTTCTTTTACCCCCACGCCACACCTGGGACTAGGGAATAAAGGTCGGGCCTGGTGTCCAAGGAAGGGAATTCAGGGTGGAAAGGATAGCAGCATCGCTTCAGCTGTTTTCTTTCTCCATAAAAAACCCTGAGCCCCCTGGTGTTCGAGCTAATAGCTACCCATCGGGAACTTGTCCCCTTGGTGCTCGAGCAAGTAGCTCCCCATCGAACCCCTGGAAATCTTAATGCTGTGGCCAGGATAAGATTCAGCATTCCTATGTTTTTCCATTTATTAATCCTTTAACCTTCTTCCTATCCTTTCCCATCCTCTCCTAGCAACAGGAAAGAGATGCGGAAGCAGAACAGGAAGATGAGTCATTCAGACTTGTGCCACCACACCCCCTGCGTAGACCGGAAAAGCATCCACAATCTATCCCTTAAAGATAATCTATTTTCTTAAGAGTTTGTTTAAACCCTCCATATTTTCATCACCTTCTACTCTCCTGGACTTACGAGTAACTCCAAGACTTCTTAACTTCCGCAGAAAAATATGTTTTTGTGTTCAACCATTCCAAGGCTGATGCCACCCTTGCATCAGCTTGTACCTTGTCCCTTTTGCACACAACCTGGTCCTTGTTGAGTCCCCTTCCCCTAGAGTCACCTCCAAAAGAGACCAGATATACAGGCCCTTCAGGCGAAGCAATTCTTGTTGGTTATTATACATGAGACGAGTAAGAAGTGAAAAGTGCATAAAGGATTATACGAGCCCATGATCCACATGGATGCATATCCTTTTTCCTCTTCTTTCCACCTCTAGTCCCCTTGCCACCAAAGATCAAATCCGTTTAATTAACACAACCATTCTTCCTATAATTTTATATGCCTCTTCCCCACCACTTTCAATACCTCAAAAAATATAATTCATAAATACTAAGTTTTCCACAGAAAAATTATCCGTCTAGCAACCAAAACCAGTACCTTAGTTCTCACTGTAGAAATATTTAATTATCATAAAATACTTCCTCTCTTAGAAAGAACACATAATAGGGCCAAAAAATGCAAAATGAAAACACTCCAATTGTGTTTGTAACAATCCCCTGTTAAAAGCTCTCGGGTAATCATCCAGGTGGATGATTACCTGGATCTATTTGATTGATATTTGATCCCGGATTGATACCCAGATCCGGATGGCTCACAAACCCGTTCGAAAACTAAAGGAATGCTTGGTAAAGGATGACCTGGGACTGAGAACACCCCGAATATACAAAATTCTGTGCGAATGTGGGGTTTCATACATCGGAGAAACCTCCAGAACAATCACCACCCGTTTAAAGGAACACTCCAGGTACATTCGTCTAGTCCAACCGGAAAAGTCAGCTGTGGCCGAACATAGCCTGGAGAAGAAGCACCAAATCAAATTTGAGGACACCTTGCACATGCAAATGGCTACTGGGAGCGCATCACCAAGGTAGCCATTGAAATAAGATTGGAGAAAAATAATATTAATAGATGGAAGAAAGAAAGAGTACACGGCTGTTAGTAATTAATTTAAAAAGAAAAAACTCCTATTGCCGTAATTCAACCAAGTAAGAAAACACTGTGACCTACCTTGGGGTGGTTCCACTGCTTCATCTGGAGAGTCCAACGTTGCAGGGGAACACCGGTTTTGGACACTATATACGTATTTCGGAAACTAAGTTTCCATCCTCAGTAGCTATGTCGGACTGAAGTGTTGTGTGTGTACTGTCTGTATTTATACCCGAGCTGTGAGGGGTGGGGGAGGGTGTTTGTAGGGGTGAAAAATGTTGTTGGTTGGTGGTTTCTGAGCCGTTAGTGATTAGTGAGAACAATGGGGACGATGGGATTGGGCCGCGGTCACTGTTCATTGTTTGTGTATGTTTTCGTATGAAGATGCTTTCGTAGGCGTCTAGTTTGGACTCTTTGTTAACGGCTTTAAGTAGTTTCAAATCTTCTAAATGTATTGGGTTATTGCATTCTTGTATATGTGAAGCTACGCTTGATTTGTTTAGTCTATTGTATCTAAAGTGTGCGATGTGTTCTTTAAATCTGGTTTCGATTTTCCTTTTGCTTTGGCCTATGTAAACATTGTTGCACCCTTTACAAGTTATTTTATAAATGCCAGATTTATGTATGGAAGGAATGTTGTCTTTGGGGTTTTTTAATAAATTTTGGATGCTGTTTGTGTTTACAAAGATAGGTTGTAAGTCGTGTTTTGAAAAGGTATTTTGTAGTTTGTTTGTGAGGCCTGGTGCAAAGGGTAGTTTAATAAATTTTTTTGTCGTTTCTTTGTTGTTTTTTAATGTAGTGTTCTGTTTTAATTTTAGTCTTTGGGAGTGCTTTCTGAGAATGTTGTGTATTGTGCTGTTCTCGAAACCATTTTCTCTTGCTGTGTTTTCTATGTGTTTTAATTCTGTTCTGAAATTTTTTATGCTCATGGGAATGCTTAGAAGTCTGTTTATCATGGTATGAAAAGGGGCGAGTTTTTGTGAGATGTGGTGGTTTGAGTCGTTGGGAATGTATCTGTCAGTGTGCGTAGGTTTTCGATAAATGGAAAATCTGAGTTTGTTGTTTCTGGATATTTTGATGTCTAAAAATGGTAGACTACGATTCTTTTCTTCCTCTACAGTGAATTTTATAGTGTTAAATTGAGAATTTAATTCTTCTAGGAAATTGGGAATGTTATTTTTGGAATTATCGAAGATTGCAAAAACATCATCTACGTATCTTAACCAAATTCTTGGAAAATATTTGAAATTATTTTTGCACTGGTTTTCAAAGTAAGTCATAAACAAATTGGCGAGGAAAGGGGACAAGCAATTACCCATTGTGGTACCATTTGTTTGTTTGTAGTAAGTGTTATTGATTTGGAAAAAATTTTGGTTCATGCAACTTCTGGTTAATGAAACATATTCATCTACAAGTTCGGGAGGTAACTGTTGTGTTTGGAGCCATTGTTGTAGGAATTCGTACGTAGTGTCTAAAGGAATGCTTGGAAATAAATTTTTCACGTCGAAAGATACTAGTATTTCGTTTTTATTTAGAGTGATGTCTTTTAGAAGATCAACTAAATGTTCTGTGTTTTTTATATTGGAATCCTGTGGTGTAGGCCATTGTTTGAATTGTTGGTTTAACCATTGGGCTAATTTGTAGGAAGGAAAATTAATAGAAGAAACGATGGGTCTGAGGGGAACATTAGGTTTGTGTATCTTGGGAAGGCAATACATTCTCGGGACTGTAGGATTTGAAACATGAAGTTTTAGTGAGAGGGGTTTAGAACGTTGGACTCTCCAGATGAAGCAGTGGAACCACCCCAAGGTAAGTCACAGTGTTTTCTTACTTGGTTGAATTACGGCAATAGGAGTTTTTTCTTTTTAAATTAATTTTTTAAATTAATATTAATAGAGACAATGGGTACATACTCAGCAAGGCGTGGGATAAAATAATTCGGGAAAAATTGGAGAGAGGAATTTCGACCAATCGGAAGAGACGCTCAGATGGACCAATCAGGAGAGACCCCCCGGATTGATGCATGGTATATATATATATACCGGACAGAAAATTTCAAACGGCATCTCTGCAGCCCTGAGGAAGATGGTAGAGTCGGCCGTCGAAACGTTGGCGACATGGTCATCGGAATCCACCTGGATGATTACCTGGGAGCTTTTAACCCAAGCTATTCACCAAGAAAGCCTCAAGTCTTTTTATTCCCCTGTTATCTCACGTTTGGTCTCCCAAAAAATTAGGAATTAATCGCTGCAAAAGATTTAGGGTCCCTAATTGTTTGTTTAATATTCCCACTTAATCTTTTCTGAACTCATTTTTAAAAGCACTGTTCAAGCCATTCATTTGTAAAACAATGTCATTTAAGTCATTATTCTTATGAGTCACAAATTTGTAAAGACGAATGATACCGGGTGACACGGACCTCGGTCCAGCCCACCCAAACAACGATGTCAAGTCTCTTGCTACTGCCCGGACACCACCTCACCACCACCTTGCACTTTGTGTAAGTCATTTGTGGAAAGAAGGTAATAAAGAGATTCTATTTTTTATACATTTCATTTTTCAATTTTTGATTACTTGTTTCTGAAGACCTGCCCAACATCCAAGGGTAAGAACCCAGTGGTTGCCGTTCCTTTCTAAAAGGAAGGCACAACAAAATGGACGTTGGAAAAACAAGAAGTTATACTATCTGCAAAGAGAATTGCTGAGAGATAAGGAGTGTCTGAATAAAGAAACGATCATTCCTCACAATTGTCAGTTCTGTCATATTTATCCTCAGCTTGGGCATCTCTTGCTAATAAGGGCCAGGACTACAGTAAGAGTGGACTTCTGTAGCTTTTCAGGATCTTCTTTCTGCTCTGATGGTTATACATCAGTGTGAACATAGATAGGCTCTTAATTGGAATCTTCAAGAGCCACAGATCAACAAATATTGTGTTTTTGTAAGAATAAAAGACTATGGAGGCAAGCAGTCTGTTCCTTAATCTTCAAGCTACTGAATTCCCAAATATGAGTTCACAAACAATTATAAAGAAGAGACTGTGAAGATTAGGAATCATTGGAACTTAGTTTTCAATAAATTTGCAACAAGATAGCAATTGCATAGGCTGATTTCTATTAAAATACACTCTTTTCCTAAAACTCATTGAACCTGCATATCTTACCCCTTTCACAATCAGAAAGATCATCCAACAGCAAAGATCTTAACAACCAAGCAACAACAAAACAACAAACTGCTCTCCAGCGACAACTGCAATGCTAATTACATTCAGAAGAGCAGACACAGATTTAAATCAGAACCACATAATATCCTCAAAAGGAAACCATCACCTTCTGCTACCTCCTTCGTCCTCAACCTCTTGAACATAATAGCAATTTTATCCCCAAATGTCCTTCAACAAGAAAGGAAAGGGCATCTGTTTAACTTCCTTGAAATGTTCAAGATAATGAACTTCTCTTATCTCCGACTTCTAGTAAATGAGTTTGTCTACCCATCTCCCTCACCTTTCTTCCAAAAAGGGTTTTCCCATAGCACCAAAACACCACCCTTACCATCCCTCTATTTTGCAAAATATGCTGTGTGAACCAATCAACTGAACCCGAAGATACAATGATATTAGTGAAACAAGTTGTGTTAATAAAAAGTGCGAAAGATTGCAAAGTCATTTTGCAATCCTTTGGTCAATATCAATTGTAACATGTCGCGGGCGCTGAATTTTGTGTCTGGCGCTTTCCTTTTTTTCATCCCCCTTGACCTTCGCCCTGACATGCAGAAGGAGAGGTTGGAGGGGTGAGGGAGAAAGTGGAGGAAGCAGTTGCGGTGTGGTGAGAGAGGGGGAAGGAGGTCGTATACAAGGAGTGGTGGAGGAGACTCCAGGAGCTACGGAGAGTCGGCTGCGAGCTGTCATGCTCTGCTCACTAATTCCTCATAACGAGTTTTACTTGCGTTACCTTTCCTTATGTTTTGTTCTCTTCTGGGTGCAGGCAGAAGCCCATTGTATTAATTTTCTTATTCCCGCACAGGCCCCCCAAGAAATAATTAGCATTCTGTTTTTTTGTCACCCACTACCACGTGCCGCCGAAAGTCGAGCAGTGGGCAACGTTACACAATGACCAGACCCTGATCATTTCCACCATCATAGGGACAAGGAGGCATCTGCTGTTGAAGATGTACTGGAGAATTTAGGTCTCAAAGTTGATCCAGGGAAGTCTGTCTCCTTGATGTTTTTGACAGGACTGAAGATGATGAACGTCCTGACAGAGCCAGTATTCCTTAGCTTACAGCAGCTAGAGTAGCAGCACATGAAAAATGGAAACAAAGACAAAGAAATTCTTAATAGATGCTAGAACAACATCAAAAATTAGGTAAATTCTAAGAGGAAACTTCTAAAATGACAACAAGATACTGAAAATAATGAAGCACTATAATAATAATAATAATGTCGTCTTATTTTTTGGGTGAATTTTAGCCTAGGAAGGCTTTTCCTCCAATTAACCCCTTTTTATTAATTCTATTTCCTTTTTTTGCATTTTTATTAATATCTCTCTCTATCTCACACACACAACATACACAGACAACAATTCCCTAACAGGAAAAATCCGATTTGCCGAGATTCGAACCCAGGACCGTGAGGTTGGATCTTTTAAAATGTGCTAGCACGTTAATCACTCCGCCACCTGGAGATAACAAGAAATTGTGTAATACATATGCATACAAAATTAAGTATGTACTCAAAAGTAAACAGTGGGAGAAGATTTGTCAAGACAAGGGATAATGGACATGGACAAGAGACCATGGATGTAACCACTGCAATGATGAAAAGACAACCTAAACAAATATGATGAGACCAAAAAACTATCAAATTTGAACTGTTTGAATTTTTTCCTAAACAGATATACTATATTTACTCAAAAATAATGCGCCATCAAATGTAATTGAGATGATCACCTCAAATGATTATACTAGGGTGTCCCAAGACATAATGGAAATTTTTTTTTCCGAATTCCATTACGCATACCCTCTTTTTTTTCTATTTGGTCTTATAAACTTATCTAGTAAATATTATTGTGATTGGATTATGGTAACCCGCGCTGACTTGATGCCAACCAATTTCGAGAAATGAAAATTTGTAGTGATAAATTAACCAATGGATTCTCACGAATCTTTCAGGGCACGTTCTTTACTTGAAAATAGTGGACGCTAGTCTGGCTGTGTAACTCAATGGGCTTTTGTTTATAAAAAATTAGCAACTGAATATCAGAGTTAGGCAACCAAGCCATACACATATATTGTGTATTGCTACATAGATCTCGAGTTAATAAGAATTTATTTTCTTCCATATTTTTGCAACTTCAAATACGCACTCTATATTTTTTTCTATTTGGCCTTTGTAACTTGCTTACTAAATATTATTGAGATTGAGCTATGGTAACCCGTGCCGACTTGAAGCCAAAAATGAGAAATTAAAATCTGTAATGATTTATTATGGAAGGATTCCAGAACACAATGTTTATCTAGTAAATAAAACAGCAATAGTCCCAAAACGTGTTTATTTACTATCTAACATGTAAAAATCATTATTCTTGAGATTTTCTTTTAAATTTTTAATACAAAAAACAACCAATACTGGATAGACATAAAATTGAATGGGCAAATTTTTCCAACTCATACTGCAAACTAATAAATTAATTTTAATTTGACTTGGAATCAAACTATTTAACTATTCTATGTTGCAGTGAATGAGAAAACCTGAGAATTGATGCTGATGACACATGATTAATTTAGAGTAAACTAGCAGAAGAGCTCGTTGATTCTCAACGGGGATATTAAATTTCATAAATATCAGTGTGACAACCTTGATCGTAACACATGCTTCACAATTGATGATAGATAGCAAATACCAGACTTTCCAATCCATTATACCAAGAAATGTAAGCTACAATTAAGTCTATAATGCTGTATCAACTCAATATTCAATCTCATATGCTTTGAATGAAAAATTTCTTGAACTGAGATAATATAGAAATATATGCAAAGATCACATTAGGATGAGCAGTAACACGTTTAAAGTTACATTTTCATACAGATACAAGGGGACAAATGATTCAAACATTAAAATAAATAACAGAAATAAATTATACATAGCTCTAATAACCATCGATGAATATTCTTTGCAGAAAGTAAGTGTATTATGGAGCTGACTCGTATGTAAATCTGAAAATGTTTAACATAAACACGGAACCCAAATAACACAAAAGCAATCGCAAGATTTGTTACAACTTGCCAAAAATTCAAATTCAATTATATTTCATATTAGAAAAGTGCGGTACCAAATGTAGTCGCCGTGCATTGTGTAATTCACCGACAGCATTTGGTAGCAAAACACCTTAGTGATTGCCTTCATCGCTCGCTACAGTATGCAATTACTGCAGTTAACAGGATCAGAAGCAATGCTCTCGATGATAGATTATTTAGAAAGCTTTGTGATGAAAACGACGAAGACTTAATTGGTTACTATTGCACACAGAAGTTCGTTGGCTGTCAAAAGGTACTTGTCTAAAACAATTTTTGAACTCTTTGAAGCAGTTACTAAGTTTTTTGAAAGCAAATATGATTTATTAAGAGTGAATTTATTGAAATGTAAGAGCGATATTGCTTATTTGACAGATTTATACAACAAATTTAATGAAACAAACCTACAACTGCAAGGGAATGATTTGAATTTGATTAAAGCCAAGGCAATTATCTCTGCGTTTGTCAAAACTTGCTTTGTACGAACAAGATTTGGCTGGAACACAATTTCATCAGTTTCCAAATCTTTCTTCAATAGAAACTAATGATAACGACATTCTTGCTTACTGCCAGCATTTGGAAGCACTAAAAGAAGATTTTACAATTAGATTTGAGGATTTACTCAATATGGTCATTCCAGATTTGGTCAAAGAACCATCCTCTAACTTAGAAATCAAAGAATTATCACTGCAGGAGGAGTTTATTGAATTGTTAACAAAAGAAGACTTGAAATTTAAATTTAAAAATGGGTATCAAGAATTTTGGCTTCAACGTCGAATACCAATATTATATCCAGCCTAATGAGCTGCAGTGAAGAAATTTTTCATTACTTTTCCGTCCTCATATTTAGCAGAAACAGGGTTTAGCATGGTGACCAATCTATTGACTAATTAAAGAAACAGGTTGTCAATAGTGACTTAAGGTTATTAATGACAAAAATGGCACCAAATATTGATAAATTAGTTTCATCGCATCAAGCTCAGCTGTCTCATTAATAATATTATATTAATTATTAATAACATTTTAATCATTCTGTAAATATATTTCATTATCTTCAGATTAAAGAAAATTAAAAATTTGTTCTTGTTTTTCAATATATAGCATGTACAATGTAGTTAACCTAAGGGGGGCGCTATCAAATTATTGACAGAAAAAGTGAGCGCTGACTCAAAAAAGGTTGGGAACCTATGCACTAAACTAACAAGAAGATTCCATTAATAACATTGACATCAAAGCAAAGGGTTGATTCAATTAAGTAGACAAAAGAAGAGTAATGAAATGAAATTGCATTTTGGTGGGAAACGTTTGTCTTCTAATGGAAAAGGCTACAAAATATTTCATTTTATGACTTATGATTGAACCTGCACAGTATCTGTAATATCCTTAGATGCAGTATGAATTATATCTCACTCCCAATGATTAACAATCTCCTTAGCTGTATACGAGGTGAGAATGAAATAATGCTTCAATTGGAAGGACAGGAAAAGTATGAAAAATGAAAATACATAGCTAGTACTACCTTAAAATGGGAGTTAGAGAGGCTATTCTTATAAGCAAAATATCATTGATTTGATTGCTACGCAATACTTATTATAATACAACAAAATATTAATATACTTTCTAACACACAGAAGCTGTTGAGAGAAATACTAGATTTGTTATTCACTTTTGCTGCTGTGGATAAGTTCTTCCTCTTGTGCGAAGAATTGCCTTTAGTGGATCCTAAGATGGAATACTACTATCTTCAATCCAGGATAATTCTTCTTATAACCCATATCTTGTCCTTTAAACCTTCAATGAATACACTAAATTTCCGGAATCTCTCTTTTTCTTGCACTAAATAAAACAGGAATAAATATATTAAAGTTTGCTTCTTACTATAAAACTTCCCATTATACTGCAATACATAGAAATGAGTGTGAAATACAACTTTCAATGACAGTTGTATAAAGTTTTACGAAGGCTTAAATTAATTCAAATTATGGAAATGAAAATGTTTGAGTAAAGTAAATAAACACTTTGGTAAATTTCTAGTTTCACACAACACTTTTAAGCAAGCATTAATATTAGCTTATTAAATATTTTGGTAAATTTCTAGATTCACAGTTTGCGTTATATTTTGAAATTTACCAATATTTTATACCTACTAAAGAGGGCAAAAAGCTTCACTTACGTTTCTTTGCCGAGCTTAGTAACTGCAGATAATCTCCAGATTGTCACCGCATCTTCACAGTATGGATAAGTCTAAGTACACGAATTTCTCCAGCAAATGCCTTACATCGGTCATATAGTAAAACTTAAAGCTCCGGATGAACAACCAACATCTTTGATAAAAATGATTGGATGGTGACAAGGATTTTCCTGTAAAATACAATAAAGAACTCATTTCCAGGTATTACACAGTTTGAAACGTCTAATAAGTAATCAATGCTTACATAAAGTACTTACAAGTCTGTTTCATTGGAAAGTGAACTGATGGAATACATTTACTGCTACTGTGCTGAAAAAATCGTTGGGGCGACATAATTCAACGGAATATTCGAAATGGTTTCATGCCAACTACTAAACATTGCCGAAATTTCGCTACGGTTACTCAAATGAAGCTATTGCCAAAAAAAAAATTGCCAGTTTCAGTATTGAAACTGCTACCTTACTTCCTGATCTTGGTTACTTGTTGTTGCTCTTCCTTTCTGCTTCGCCGTTACACCAATGAAAGGTCCGCCTCGGCGTGTCGCTATACCCATGGTGAGGCATCTACGGGTTAATATCTCGGTAGGCTGTTTCTCATCCCCTCCACCTTTTTTTCCCAGTTCCTGGAAGTTATTCTCGGCACCGCCTCTAGCGCTACTAGCGTAGTAGTTCATCTTCATGCTGTAGCGATGGCGCTACAGGCAGATCGCGGTATCTATACGGTGGTATTACTGATAATATTGTTGTAAATAATAAATTACTGGAATTTTAATGTAATCGTACATAGGAATTAAATTTCTATAAATGACAATTTTAATTTGTTATTCATGAAAAACTTCATACCTTGACTCCATGGTTTCTTCAGGCACGTCGCAAATGCTGATAGTCAGTGGGATATGGGTAGAAACATAAATATACACACACATTTAGTTTTTGTAGATTTATTGCAAGTATACTTCGAATGCTTACAGTCAAATGTTATGACAATGACAAATGGGTAGCACATCACAAGGAAAATATAAGTCTAAACATCAATTCCAAATATAACATTTGTTAATGGTATTTACGAGCAGCTTCTATAAGAAAAATTCTGTACGAATTATTTTTTTTTTAGATTTGCTGATTATTCCACTACCACCCAGGAGGTTATCAGAAAGGTAGCGTTTCTCTTTTTATTTAGGCTTCATAAACCTAAGTGGTTAAGAGATCCCCAGGAGGCATATGAGAAACCACTAACATAAAAAACAGTTTAGCAGGAGAATATGAAGTACAAGCGCCCTTAAATGCACCTGAAGTAAAAGCAGTAGCAGCCAGCCACATTGATTTAAGATATATATATGATTTACTTGACACATCAAAACTTTAAAGCAGCACGTATAATCTATTAAAACATTTCTCAAAGAAATCTGAAGTTTAAACGAAATAGTCACAAAATCACTTATCTTGTATAGAATTCAAGACAAGAAAAAAATACGAGGCGTGAATATTATATGGCAAACAAAATGATGAAGGAACAACTGAGCCCACAATATTTCTCATGATAAATAGAAATCCTCAAAGCCATAAAAACTATACGATGCGGTCAAAATGTTAACAACGATCCACAGAATCATTCGCTTATGCATAAAATGCTGATTAAAGCATAGCGCAAAATAAGGTATTTTTGTTTCATAACCCGAATAAACAAAATCGATAATGAAATTGAGTTATAGGCATCAGCGACGTTAACATTGATTGGATGTAAATAGAGCGGCTTATAGATAATACTTTGATAATGCAGATCATGGCAGTGAAAAGATGTTTCCTCAGCGAAAATCACACAATGTACGCCATGAATCATTGAACACAGTATTCTTCTAAAATCTGAGAAAACAGCAACTAACCGTTACACTGTATCCAAACCATCTCAGGATGCAGATGAAGAGATTTCTGAGATTTTGATGTAAACTTGGTATCACTAGCCACAAAAGTCTGACTGAAATTCCTTCATTCAAGGAATTTTCCTGCAGTTTCCTCAACTCTAAATGATTTTCTATCTTGCAAAAAACGCCGCAATAGGGAGGCTTTTGTGGTTGGCATCGTCGGGTTTCCTCAGTAACACTACTTGAAAATAAGAAATACTCCATAAATAAAGTCGAAACACAGATCCAATCATTACATATTTAATATATCAATCTCCATCGATTACGCGCTTTAGTTTAACTAGTATCACAGAAACATATCAACGGAAACCTTTCCTTATTAGTGATAAGTTGCTAAAATCTTTTATGATAATATGCCACTTAACATTTAAATAAAGATCTTCTATGTCATTTCGTAACTAATTAACAGATCGCTATAACGTTAACACCATGAACAAAAAACTTAAATGAGGAATCCACAAGAGGCGAGGTTAAGTAAACATTACCTCAAATGCATACTATTTACATCTGTGCTATTGAAAGTGATACTTAATCATATTTACGGTAAAATTTCACTTTAAGTGAAATTTTACCAAATTTACTAAACTTGGTATACTTAATGAAAAAATATCTCTTAAAATTTATTAAATATCTAAAGCAAGTAACACGTAATGATCTTACCTCTTTTGCCACGCTGAAAAGACCTTGACCGTCTTGTTGGTCTTCTTCCGGTTCAAATAAAGGGAGGTTATTAAAACATTTTATAACCCAACTTCGACTTTAAAAGAACTTCTTCAAATTATTCAAACACAACTTGCACGTACGATAGATTGCCAAGCACTGACGCTAAGAAAGGCGCGAAGAAGTAACAATAGAAAAACAAAACTATGAGACACTATGAGAAATTAGGTAGGAGAAGTTGCCTCTCACTATGAGAATTATAGAGGAGGAATTGCCTGTTGCAAGGCCCTCTATATAGAAGGTTCGGACACTCTTTATAATCGCTCTTGCCGACAAACCTGCAACGGTATTGGTCGAAAGTAGTCACGTGATCACTTTCCGCCATGTTGGGGCCTAGTCTGGTGTTAGCGAGTACTTGTTTACTGAGCGTTTGCCGAACTTACCTCTTCATTTATTCAATTTAAGAATCAATTCTTTTCAGAACATTCATTGCATTCATTGACGGAATAATTTTTCTATTAAGTGTTCTTTTCAGAACAATCATTCTTCATCATTATCAGTTCTTTTTAGAACTTCTTTCTGTGTGTTCCCACGCTGCGTTGTGCGTAAGTTTATTGGCGAATAGGCATAATGCCGTGCTGCTGTGCAGTAGGATGCAAGAATCGAGCAGAACAAGGATTTAGAATGTTTCGCTTTCCAGCAGATTCCAACAGGAAGAACGGACAGATGGTTTTTAGAATTTTATATTTGAATCTCTCGTTATTTCACTCTTAAAGAACATTGTTCTTGATTGTTTAGGATTGACACTTACAGTTCTGCTTTTATTACTCAAGAATTTTTTCTAATAGTGCTCCATAAATGACAAAACTATATGTATCGTTTATATCTCTACAATATATATATCTATAGATCAGACTGCTTGCTATACCAAAAGTACTTATTTTAGATTTATTATATATTTCAGGCAAACAAACTCCCTTTAACACTGAGGGAATTGACTCAAACAATCTAATGGATTGTACTGCTGAGAATGAGGATGTTGCAGAAGATTGTATGGAGACAAGTAGGAGTGAAGAGGACAAAGATGAAACTATTAGGAAGCTTAGGTCTCAGGTCTCTGCATTGTATAAGAGGATACAGAAATTAGAAGAATCTTTGGAAGTGACCACAGAGGCAATGAAAACCTTCCTTAACCAAGATCAGCTTGAGTCTTTGGGGAAGAAATCTAATAAAGGACAAAGATGGTCAAACATAACTGTAAGAAAAGCTCTCCAAATTCGTTTCACTTGTGGAATCAAAGGTTACAATAACTTGTTAAGCTTAGGCTATCCTTTACCTAGTGATAGAACTCTGAGTAGAAGATTGGAAGAGTTTAAATTCTCTCCAGGTATTCTCGGGGAAGTGTTTGATTTTCTCAAATTGAAAGGGCAAGCCATGCATGAAGAAGAAAGGTATTGTGTGTTGCTATTGGACGAAATGGCAATTGAGGAGAAGATTGAGTTGGATAGGGGATCTAAAACCCTTTTTGGCTACAGCACATTGCCTAAGACTGATTGCATAGCAACACATGCTTTAGTGTTTATGCTAGCTGGTGTGTCAACAAGATGGAAACAGGTAGTTGGGTACCATTTCACAGGTAATTCATTTCCGAGCCTGGATGTAAAAAATATTATCCTAGAAATAGTAAAGAGGTCTGATGGCAGATGGAAACCAGTCCAAACTGCAGTGACATTGAATACCAAAACAATCCTGGATTTACAGGATTTTTTCATTGATAAATGTTCATTTGGATATTTACTAACTTCTAGGTTCTGTCAGGACTCTCTCGAAAATTTATTTTCTACTGTTAGGGTTAAGAATCCCATCCCATCTCCTGTTCAATTTAAGAATGCAATAAAAATAATTAGTATTGCACAATTCATGCTGATTCCCTCTAAAGGCAACTGTGATCCTGACGAAGGACATTTACTGGCAGAATTTCTTGACATTACAAGGCTGAATGTAGGAGAAGATGTAGATGATGTGGAGGAATCTGTTACTACAGATGTCGACCTGGATGATACAGATGAGATAGACAGAAGTTCTCTGTATTATTTTTGTGGCTATGTTGTTAGACAAGTGTTGAAGAGACTGAGGTGTGATGATTGTGAAAATTTGTTAAGAGGAGATGGAAGTGATATAGGTGATGCAGATAAAGAATTGCTGCATTTAAAGGAACAAAGAGAGCTAACAAAGTGCACTAAGTATTGTTGGGAACTTGCCTTGGAGGCTGAGACATTATTTCAGTCCTACAAAACTTCTCTTCCAGATATAAAAAGTGACATTTTAGAATTGCTTTGTGGGAAAATGTGCACCGATAATTTAATGATTAGATGCCATAATGTGGAACAATTGTTTTTAAAAAAATTCTTTTTGTTGCGCATAGAGTTTTATGCCAAGACTCTATCGCAGAATGGAAAAAACACCAGTGTGTCTTCTGGATATGCAAGTCGCAGTGTATACATGAGAAAAATTGTAAAATAAAACTGACATTATTTGTGATATCTCTTGTGTTACTTCATTATTTTCTTCCAGTATATCCATCTTACTTATAGAACAATAACATGACTTCTCAGTCATCATACTGGGTATGTATCTTATCATATGATAATATTAATAATAAATCGTCTTTATTTGGGTGAGATTGAGACTTAAAAGTCTCTTCTTCCATCAAACCCATGTATAGTGGTGTTGCTTTCTTTTATACTAAACCATCAGTTTATTAATAATGTTTATAATCTTAAATTCTATGTATTTTAAGAGGGGTCTGAAAACTAAGGAAAAATAACGCGAGTGGAATTAAGTGTTAAAAAATTCATCAAATAATCTGTTGAATAATTTATTTTCATTCCAGCAATAGAACTATCCCTTTTTTGTTTAATGTAAAATAAAGACAATATTTTTTGCAATCGTTCGCATGATTATCAAGAAATTTAGTAATTTTATAACTTCTCAAAAAAATGCTATGTTACTGAAGCAGAATACAGATTATCTACTGCAGGCCCCAATATGGCCGCCCTCCGCAAGTTGTCTGAACCTTCTATATAGAGGGCCTTGGCCTGTTGTAGCTGGTAGCGCCATCAGCGCTTACTGTGTTGCCGAGAGATATCACTAAGGCCGTGAAAACAGCCTACCTAACGCTCCCATTAAAGATGCCCGACCATGGGCAGAAGGCCCAACTTCTGGTCAGGGTGTTCTGCCCACCGACGCTTTTTTGACAAGACGTGCCTCTGCTACCGACCGATCCTCAATCAGTTGGCCATGATGGTCTTCCGCCTATTTTCTCGATCTTATTGTTAATTAGTAAGTTTCGTTTCGTAAGTAAATTAATAAGCTCTGCATATCAGATTAGGGTAAAATTTCACTTTTTACCCAGATTAGATTGTGTCCTTCCAATGTCATTACGACATTTTGGTTTTCGGTGGAAAATCGGAAGCTCCCAAATTTTTCAAATGTTTCCTATTTTGCGAGATTTCCGTTTACAGTAGTTTACTTCGCGAATTGAGCAGTCATGGCTTCTCTCTGTTCTACGAATCCTTTCTCCAATTCACCAGTTTTTCCCACGACAACTGAAGACTTGTTTTATAACTAGAGCTCAGAAGTAGATTCACCGAATTTTTTCACTGGAGATAAGTCTAATGTTAACTCACCCGTTTAATCCTCGCAGCCGAATAGCAAAGCTCCTGCTCTTTCGAACGACGTAGGAAGTTTAAGCATTTTAATTCATTGCTTCAATGGCAATAATCTAATTTCTGTTGATTTTCAACTCTATATTTATCATACATATTTTGTGTAATTTATCTTGTTTATTTAAATAAATGATTAGTTCTGTAAAGTAGAGGCCTACTCATAACCATAACTAATCTTTTCTTTTTTAGGTTTTGCCAGAATTAGAATGTGTAGTTTGTGGGCTTAACTTTCCAAATAAGCATTCAATGGCCATGCACTATTGGAAACATAGGCCTAAGGTAGGATATAATTGCCCCTGGTGCAGCTACATGTTAGTCTCAGACTCGGAAAGCAGGATGGAGAGGCACATAAAAGAGAACCATCCGGTAAGCATACATTATAGTTTTCTTTTATGAAATTCTTGAGGTGAATAGTTGTTATAATACAAATAACATAATTATTACTTTATAAATTAGGGGGCAAAAGATGATCATTCAAATAATGAGGGTCAAAGTTGTGCGAATGATAGCAATAGACAACGTAATCAAACGTTTCCTGAGACTGATGAAATGGAACTAACTGCTCCACTTGGAAAGCTGTTAGATCTCAAACTATCTAATAATGTAAATGAAAGCATACCAAAACATGAAGTAAATCCAAAAGTTGATGGGTTGGAATCAAGTTTTCATCCCAGCAAACAATTCCACGTGGTCACCACGTGGAGTTTGGTGGCAGTTACGTTGTAATACCACGTGGCCACCACATGGCGAGATGGAGATGCAGGAATGTGGTCACCACCTGGCGCTGCAACTTTACTACCACATAATCACCACATTTTGCCACATTTCTATAATATTGTATCCTAAAATTTATAAAATATTCCAGCTAATTTTGGACCCCTTATAATGAAAAATGACTTTCTGATCACTCCTTTCCATACAAAAATAAACTTTTATAAATTGGCGTGAAATACTTTCTTTCAGAAAAAATCTGATATGGCCAGCACATGACTTTCTCCATGTATAAGATGTAAATATTAATCCACGGCAGTATTTTCGAACTCTATATTCCATCTTAACATGGAAGATAAGAGATTAATTTATATCATATTATCTTTTACGTCAAAAACATTATAAATAATGTTTTCGGGACATGTTCGATGAAAAACGATGAAATGGCCTTTCGCCCCATCGCCCAGAGCGCTCTCAACGTATATAATCAGCAACTTCCGGTTTATCAGTATTTCACAAATAACTCCTACACAATCAGGGATAAAAAAATGTTTCATACAAAAGTTATAGTTAATAATTTTTTCTAAAACTTTTATAAGTAATAGATTATACCTATTTTAAATATTTATGGAGATATTTTGAAAACCGGAAATGAGCTTTGAAGACTGAAGCTCTACTTCCGGTGTAGCGATTTACTCCAAAAACTAATCAACTCTAACGACACCAACCAAAATACTATATATAGAATTTGGTGTCGATCCGACTAATAGTTTTCATGTTAGAGCGCCAACAAAGTACATAATCAGCTACTTCCGGTTTATCAGTATTTCACGAATAACTCCTAATATACCGGTAATACAAAAATGTATTAAATACAAAAGTTATAGTAAAACACATTATCTAAAACTTTTATAAGGTATACAATATACCTATATATCATATTTATGGAGATAGTTTGAAAACCGGAAATGAGCTTTGATGAATGAAGCTCGACTTCCGGTATACCGATTTACTTGAAAAACTAATCAACTCTGACAGCACACACCACAGTACTATATATGAATTTTGGTATTGATACGACTAATAGTTTTTACGTTAGAGCGCCCACAGACATCATTCCGAAAATGGTCAAAACGTGTTCTAGGGACCCCAAAACATGTATTTCCGTTGAAATCTCGAAGTCGAATTTTTTCATGAAAACAATACTTTCTCTATACTTCGTATATGGAGAAAGTAAAAATATCAGGATGCTACCCAAGATTCATACCTTTATCAAAAGTTTGGATAAAAATGGTCTTTTACTTGAATTCAGTATTAAGACAAGGATAAGCAAGATATAGGACATTCATACCATATTACTGGGTGCTATGTACAGTAGATTCATTGCAGCATTTATTCAGACAATGTCTCAGTTTAAATCAGATCTCAAGGTCTTTATATAAGACATCTCTGAAAGCAGCCAATGAGCACTCAAGTACTTAACTTAAAACACATTGCATATTTTCCAAATTAACCAATTGAAAGGCTTTGAGAACAATAAATATAAATTTTTCTGTAATAAATTGACCTTCCTTAGAAGTCATTGAAGGGGTAAATTAAGAGTACCTGAAAGATATTTCAAAAGATAAAACATATCAAAGCTTTAGACAAATTCAAATATTTGGATTAGGAATACTGCCGTTTCGTTACATCTCAGATGTATATTTTGCACATGAAAATTCCGCACACATCGTAAAGAAAATTAATAGTTCCTTCGAGTAGTCATTGATTTAGTAGTAAACTGAAAGAAGGGTAAAGGATGAAGAATACACCAGAAAATATGCTGTAAATGAAATTTTTATTGTTATGCATTGTTTTAATACATAAATACATTAGTGAATAAATACATATTACAATGAATTAAGTTTTACATAACTGAATAGGAATGAAATCTTAATACAGCAAAGAGAAGCAAAACTATCTGTGATATTGAAAATGAAATCAATTCTTCATTCACTTTTGCTGCTGTGGATAAGGTCTTCCTCTTGTGGAACAACTGCCTTAAGTGGATTCTAAGATCGTGTAATATTATCTTCAATCCAGGATAATTCTTCTTATAACCCATATCTTGTCCTTTAACCCTTCATTATTCTATCATTCTGTCTGAGAATCTATCAGTCTTCAACGAATACACTAAAGTTGTTTTTGTTGCACTAAATAAAACAGGAATAACTATATTAAAATTTGCTTCTTACTATAAAACTTCCCATGATACTGCAATACGTACAAACGAGAGTGAAATACAACTTTCAATGACAGTTGTATTAAGTTTTAAGAAGGCTTAAATTAATTCAAATTAAGGAAATGAAAATGTTTGAGTAACGTAAATAAACACTTGGGTAAAATTCTCTATAACACGGTAAATCATCGAGAATTTTACCAACAATTGTAAGCAAGCATTAATATTAGCTTATTAAATATTTAATATCTACTAAAGAAGGCAAAAAGCATCACTTACGTTTCTTTGCTGAGCTTAAAACTGCAGATAATCTCCAGATTGTCACCATCTTCACAGTATGGATAACTTTACGTACACGATTTCCCCCATCAAATACCCTACATCGGTCGTATAGTAAAACTTAATGCTCCGGATGAACAACCAACATCTTTCATAAAATTGATTGGACGGTGACAAGGATTTTCCTGTAAAATACAATTAAGAACTCATTTCTAGGTAGTACATAGTTTGAAACGTGCAATAAATAATCAATGCTTAAATAATGTACTTACAATTCTCTGGTTTCCTTGGAAAGTGAAAAGATGGAATACATTTACTGCTACTGTGCTGAAATATCCTTTGGGGCGAAATAATTCATCGCAATATTCGAAATTGTTTCACAACTTCAAAACGATGCAGAGACTAACAATGACGGTTACTCAAATGAGCTACTGCCAACAAAAAATAATTCGAGACACTGCTACCACGCTACGAGACTATGAACCGCTCAAGCTCAAACCAGCAAGATTTGTCAGTTTTCGTGTATGAAGGAAAAATGATTGTTTTCCTTATCATTTTGGTAACGTAAAGCAAAATAAACCATAAGAAATATACACGGAAATCAACTTTTTAATAACGTTTGCGATCGATTTCTTAACGATTCGTAAAACATATATGTTTTACGATTCTTTCATATGAATTTGAAAACGGATTGATGGATTTCCGATTCCATCGATCGATTTAAAAACGTACCCTTCGTCTGTAATTAATTTTAATTAAATAATCAAGTAAAACGTCGGCTGAATATTTTTTCATTATTATAAATTCACTTACAGAGATAACAATGGAAAAATAAATAATTTTATGCTGCTTCTTCCTTTAATATGTCATAAATGCATATTTATATTATTTTTTACTTAATTTGATAATGCTGCGGGTTATTCATCTTCCGTAATAAAATCACAGATTCTGTGTTTTATCCTTCTGCTTTTTTTGTTTTATGAGTAAATGAATTTGATATGGAAGAAAATCTTTCTTATATAACATTTTATAAATAATAATCTCACGGAAATGAATACGTTGTGGCCACGATTATATGACGTTTTGGCAGTATCCAATGTGGTGATGACCACATTCTTACCACCTTTTTACTACATTCACCACATTCGCCACCAAAATGCCACGTGGCGAATAGTGGCGAACACGTGGCGTGTTTGCTGGGATCATACTACATTGTTTCAAGTTGAACCAGAAGCTGCCAAAGCCAAGGATGTGGATGATAGAGTTGTGGTTGAAGATAACAATGTTAACCTTTCCACAGGATCATTTTTCAGGAAGTGCAATTATTCATTTTCTGAGTCAAACGTTTCAAGAAGAGAACATGTGAGAAGAAAACATGCCCAATGCTTCAGCACAGCAAAATGGTGGAGGAGGTTATGGCCCGTTACTCTCTTTTCGCAATGAAACAATTCGTGGTGAGCATGAAATGGAGACAAGCATTTCTAGTAAGATAGGTGGAGCATCAGTTCACAGTCCAGCAGACAATCACTGTCCTGAAAACGAAGCACTTCAGGAGAAAGCCCTACAGGAAAATGCTGTTGAAAATTTTCTTCCAGTTAACAAGAACTTACATTTTCACCCTGCTGCTGAATCAATTATTTCCAGAAGTACACTGCAAGTAATTGTTGAAAATGCTGTTAGAAGTGAGATTTCTGGTAATTTAAGTAATGCCCAAATGGAAATGTCATCCAAGAGTTCTTCTCTTCAAAATCCTGCTTGCTCTGAGCAAGAGTTATCAGACCAAAATCAGATCAGAAGGGTTTATCTCAAGTCAGTGTTGCCAAATAATGCAGTTGAGGAAAATACTTTAAGTATTGATGAAAAGGAAGGATCCGGTGGAATACGTGAGCCAAGTATTCCTGAAGAAGCAAGTAGATTAGCGGAGGTAATGGAGAATGTGGTGATTGAGGAAAATAAGTTGGTTTCTGAAAAGAAAACGGAAAAATCAATAAGTGATCACTCAGTTATGGAAACTACTTGTAATGAAAGTCGGGGAAGTAAGAAAGAGAATCTTTTCCAAGATTCCATGAGCAGCTGCAAAAAGGGTATCATTGAAAGACTGTCAAGGAAAGCTTCGGTACCTGAGGAGGAGTCTGTTTCAGAGCCAAAAGAAACACGACCTATAGGTGAATTTTGTAATTCAAATTTTCTATGCTTACGATCATGAGCTCTTGTAAGAGCTATAAAACTTTTTAAGTCAACACAAAACTTTTCTTTCAGCTTTGGAATGTTTGGATATCTCAGAGAAATATGCTGAGCTTAAATTGTGGAGGAAGAAATCCATGGTTAGTTTGATAATGTTCATGCACAGCATGTTATCAATTTAGTTTTCATAATTGATCATTGAATTAGTCCTGTATATTTCTGACCATTTCTTCTTTTGCAGATGTGGATAATGTAGTCTTAGCAGAAGTGACTGATGATACCAGAAAGGATGAGAAAGGAGCAGAAAATAAGCCTCTTGGTAATCTTGTAGCCTTAAGCATATCTTGAATTATTGGACTAAAAAATCTTCATGGAATTTTTCTGCACAGTTGTTTTGATAAGTGACAGCTTTCTTAATTTCCAATGCAAGATAACAATCAAAATTTGGCGAATAATGTTTTACTGCACTTCTTACGGATTATATCGACAATCCTATTCTGTTTATGTTTTACATTGAAATTTATATGGAATTTTTGTCAAAAATACTTCAGTTGTTCCTTAAATAGATCCTCCTTTACAAAAGCCATAATTCGAATGAATTAGTTAATCTGAAATTAAATTATTACCTAGTGATAAGTTAGTTACTATTCATTGTGAAGTACCATTGTGGTTTTCTAAATAATAGTTAACACGTTTGCAAGATATGACATAGGCTATTATCTGGTAGCTGGTAGTTTATTTAAAAAGTAATCATCTCAGTAACTTCTCATTCTTCTGGGATTATATGTTATAATAGTATACTATCATTTACTATGCATGTAATTATGTGTAATTGATTTATATTCCAGTTTCAGATTTAGTTGGTGAAGAGCAAGTTTGCAGCCAAACTAATGAAGAGGAAGCTGTTGAAAGTAAGTTTCTTGGTGTACTCTTGATATTAGGTAGTATTACAGTTTTATCTCTACTTACTCAATGCTAGTGTTTGGTTAAGAACTATTGCTACCTTTCACTTTTTGAGATTAACTACAACAGAAAGACATATATTATCATATATGTAAAGGATGCTATGGTTAAACTTGTTGTTATAATTTATAAGAAATTTTTATTACCAGCATTAACATACGGCTTTGTTTACCTTGCCTAATGCTTCTCCACAAAATCCTCTTGTTTGAGTGTCTTAGTTAGTTTTGATGAATTTACTCTTTATAAAAAGATCTTTGCCATTAAATTTAAATAATTCTTTGTAATTTTATTTCTTTCTTGAATTTATGAATTTCTTTGTGAATTCATTTTTTATGTTTCTCTTGTGCAGTCATTTATAGCATGTTTTACGGTAATGCTTGCTGGAATTACTGCATTATACTATTTTTACATCTTTACCATATAGTTGGTTGTGTGCAATTTTCATGAATATTTCTTACTTTCCTTCTAGAGAGAGATTCTCAGCCAGGGGATGAGTTAAGCATAGTTTCCTCGAAAGATGGCTCAGACATTTGTGCTGCAAATAATGACACCATTGAATTCATGGAAGGGATTCCAGAGCAATCTTTTCTCCTCTCTACATTGCTATCAAAGGACTTCGATTTAGAAGAATGGATGAAGGAAGAAACTAGCAAGTATGAACCATTTATGAAATTTATTGTTCACTACTCTGTTGTGTATAGTTATAGTTAATTTGTCCTTGGTAATAATGAGTTTCAACCACATTTAAAACAAAATATATGGACATTGCATGGACTGTAATTTTTTTAATTTTGTTTGTATTCTCTTTAAGATGGAATAAATTTTCTTATTATTATTATTATTATTATTATTTATTATTATTATTACTTGAACCTTGGTCTTCTGTTCTCCGAGCAGGGTTCGAACCAGAGTCCTAAGTCGTGTTTCCACAGTGTATGAACTTGTACCTGTTAATGTAATCTTGGAAAATAAATATTGGTATAACAAACGTCACGTTTCTATATTTGTCTTGCAGAAGGCATATCTTGGAATCAGTAGTTGATGTGAGAAATGGAAGTTCGATAAGGAAATGGTAATCTGAGGCATGCGATCTCTTCAAAGAGGAGAAAAAAATTGAATTCAAAAATTATTTGACTATTATTAATTATTTTCTCCTAATTCATGCATTTGTTTCTCACAAATGGCCTCGCTCTTCCTTGGCAAAAATACCTCAGGGTGCTTTGATTAGAGACTTCTCACAAGTTTCGTTCTCCCCTTTGTCCCTCTGTACATCTGAACCCCTCCTCTCTTGTTTCTTTTTGGGGACCGCCCTTCTAGTCAGCATAGGAATTTTTAATCAAGTTTCCGTCATATTGGCATCCACCTGTGGGATTTGTTTTCATATGAAACTTGGCTCCAGATCCTGTGATGGGTGGGAATATAGAAGATAAAACTAGTGTTGATTCAGATTCCAAGGGTAACCTACCCTCCCCCGCCTCACTCATGAAACAGTCATTGCTTGTGGAGTATGTGAATGAAAAATATCTAAGCAATTTGATATAAGGATTATCTAATGATATACCATTACTCTTTGCCAATTATTGTGCAATAATTTTTCACTTTTTGTATTATAGGATGCATTTTGGTTATGATTTATGAATTAATGAAATAATATTTCGCAAAAACATACCTTTTACTCATTCTGAAGCATTTGCATTAGGATTAAGAACCTTATAGTTCCATTCTGCCTTATTTGCTTCCGTTGGATTTAAGAGGACGGTCGTTTAAGATTAGAGATCAGCTTTAACAAGTACTTTTCCAATTTTTGTGAGCTCTTGCTATGACGGACTTCTATTGAATGTGAAAGTTATCTTTGTTAGCAGTTTCAGAGTTGTATGTATGTGCTAAATGTTTAAATAATGCATTTTATTAGGTAAAACAATCTTGCAATGAGTTTTATAAAAATGTGTGAAAACTAGTATGAAATCATTCACTGTGTAAGCTCACATTAGTGAAATATGCTCTCATAAATGTACATGATTTCACGCACATTACCTTGTACTTGTTTACTTATGATAACTTGTACATGCTTATGCACCATGTAAACAATCCCTAATCCATTCTTCATGTAGGATGCTCTATGTAAATACATTCTTTGATTTTATTGGGTTATAAGATACACTAATTGTGCAAAGTATATACCCTTCCCTGATCCTTGTACTTGATTTAAAATTTGTTCTATGTAGGCAGTGGTTGTAATGGAAATAGTGATTGTTTGATACCAGAATGAATTCATAACTCAATATATTTAATGTCAATCGAAGCGGTAAGTAATTTCACTGAATGGTTAATTTTAGATGTATTTTTTAAATTTATTATGTTAGGAGATCTAGTAATCTTTGTTTTTTTTTGATGAAGTGAGATAATTTTTAATTCAATTTTAAATGAATTGTGGTGTTATAAGTCTCATGCCATAACTGAAATCTGTAATTGGGCTTTATTTATGCTTTGTGCAATGCTCATAATTGTACCATCTGCTATGATGGCAAGCAATAGGTCTTATTTCGGTTATTGTTATATTGCTAAGAGTAGTCCATTTTTTCTAGGAAATGGTGCCCGTGGAAGATACATAAGCTGGAGGATACTCAGTGGTCATTTTATGTTTTGTATGGAGCTGTAAAACTGACTTTGAGGCTCAAATCAGATGCTATACCCTCAGAGACTAAATCTAGGTCTGTGGATCGTATGGAGTTAGAATCCCTCCTAGATGGTATGTTATTAACTTGGAAGCTATAACTTCAAAATATAATTGAAAGTTCATTCATTGTACTTAAATTTATAATTTATTGATCTGCTTAGTATGATGTTTTAAGGCATGTAAAAGCTCAAGGTAAATGTTATTCAAGAGAAGGGCAGGCTCTGCATAAAATTGTTTAGTTATACTTTTAATTTAACTATCATTATCTTCATGTTCTCAGTTAAGATCCTTTTATTTTTTTATTTTATTTTATACCATCTTTGTTGCAGAATTACATATTATTTTAAATTTTTAATTGGATTGAAAATGATCTGACTTATTGTTTCAAAAATTTATATTTTATAATTGCAGTTGGAAATAAAGAGTGTGACTATCTGAATGTCAAGATGTTTTTGGAAAGATGTTTGCCAAAAATTCTGGAAAGTTTGGGTCGGACTACTGATCAACTACCAGATTTATTTCAATTCATCTGTAAGGAGATAAAAACTCTAGATACCCTCTACAGGCAAACCACTAGACTTTTTAGAAACCATCCGGTGATATTTAAAGATAATGGGTAAGTATTTTGAAAAAAAATTTTGCCATTAAATTAAAAGTAATGTTGATAATTTCTCCTAATCCTGAAACTATTTTTATCCATACTCTTTTAGGTTCTCTTTTTCTGTTAACAGCCTTACATTAAAGAAGTCATTTCGTGTGGTAGTGGATTTATCTGGCCGGAAAGATGGATGTATTGATGCTAATGCTGTGAAAGTGATCAATAATGTTGGGAACACAAGGTATTTTTAACAAAAGTAAATCTTTAATTACCTTTTCAATAACTATTGGACATTCTAGATTGAATTCTAGATTGAAACGAAAATTTAGTGTTATTTTTTCATTAACTCATTGATCTCTAGTATATTATTTTTACAGGGAGAAGGATATACAGGACATTTTGAAGACTGCTAAAATGGATGATAATTATCTAATACAATTTTATAAGGAAGTGAACAGTTTCGTAAAGAGGCTTGAAAGTTTAAAGGAATGAGAGTCATGGATATCTGCAGAAATATTTGTTTGAATATTTTAAAAATGATTTGAATTTTCAAAGTGAACATTTATCATATTTTATATTTTTGTATATTTGTTATAACTTTATCATTTTCAAACCCTATCTTTGTAAATATTGTTAATTTTCGAAGTAAATTTTTTCAAAATAAATTTTTTCGATACTATTTTTATAGTTCCTGGAAATTCATAAGTGTATATGTTGGCAAATGATGTTTCCTCTGATTTTTGGTTTACTTTGCCAGTAAATATTAACCTATACATGATAGCTATTGTATTTTCATGATTATCGTAATTCTTCACTATCATTTATTTTGTTAACAATGATGTATTTAGCCCAACTTTTGTAGTTTTAAGTTTTGTATCTTATAAATTTTTATGCTATTTAAGTTGGTTGTAAGCATTTTCACTGTCAAAATTTAGGATTTGAAAAAAATCAGTTTTCTATTTTCATATTTTTAGTTTAAAATAATATTTTACTGTGTTTATTAAGTACCTTCTAAATTGTAAACAAATCAAAACTTTGTGGTATAATTCATGAAAAATTCTGACTGCAAGGAAATGTGATATTATGAACATGTTGCATGGATGTAACATAAGATTGAACACAATTTTTTATTTTATGTCCACTTAGTGCTGTATTTATTAGAAAATAACTGTATATATTCTAAAAATAGATCCTTTTGGATCTATTTTTTGCTCCAAAATCAGGGTGCTAGTTAAAATTAAGTCTGCTAGATTCAGGCACAATACTACTCATGCACATGTCCCATAGCACAGGGCTGGTTCAATCTGGTTCCATGTAACTTGTCAAATGTTAATGCTGTATCAATGTTTTCACTGTAAGAGCCACTAAAGATTACAGACCAAAGTCGGCCGAAAGTTTTTAATGGAAGGGGAATTGGCTAGCCCATCATACTTTTTAAATGACCAATTTTGAATTGGTTAATGTTCACACTTATGAAGGACTTCCCACATAGACGATTACCAGTATTTTGTATACACTTAAAAATATACGTGAATTGCGGCGTATATGCGTATAGTAAACACGTATATGGTGCTTCAAATGGCGTGGCAGTATGTCTTAACATGCGCTTTAGAATTGCAGACAAATGATTTTTCAATTTCTGATGCTCTAATTTTGGGGTGTACATTACTTTTAATGGAGCATTTTTTTCAAGTGAATACGGAATTAAATGATCAAAGCTATCTCTCCTTGTATCACCCAACACATTTTCCTTGGATCCTTGTCCTGCTGATGGACTTCCATTATGCTTCAATAGTTACCTTTCACACAAGCCATTGAATTGGAGATATGCAATCAATTGCCAACCATGAACAAAGGGAACGTCAATTGAGCAAGCAAATGTATGCTGCCTCCACTTCTTTAGTTCCAATTGTGATACTTTACGTACTGCGGTGTAGCTAAAAATTGATCACTCAAGTGATTGAATTAGGTCTACTCTATTCATGGGTCTGTTATATTTTAAACAACCAGAAGTATGGTATTATGCACCCTTTTTCTTAAAAGGAATAATGTGAGGCTATTCCGCAAACTACAGTTTTACTATTCATTACTGTAATGAAAGCCTTATTGTTCCATCATATAATGGAACTAAATTATGGTCACGTCTTTCTAAAGTATCCTCTTGAGCTCTTCGTAAATAATTGGTCTCTGTATGTATTCCCTATAATTCCATATGGAATTCTCTCAGTGCCTATTAACCGTAGCCCCTTTGCTGTTAATCTATCAGTATTTTTTCTAAGGAAAAAAAATGTTCAAAGTTTGATCCCTTTCTGTAGGTTGCGTTTCTTAACTAACACTACCACCATGTTGCCACCTTGAACCTACTCATTTTTTGGTAATCTTGTGCTATCTTCTGCTTATGACACTCCAGGTGAGAGATAAGCTCTGGAATCTGCCTTACACCAAATTTGGAAAACCAAGCTGGTTTTTCTCGTATGAACTGCTTTGTTCCATGTCTGCTGTAATGTGGTATGTTAAAATCCTCGATAAAATATGTTCTCATGTAGGTATATACAAATTTGAAACTTAAGTGTGGATAATCAAACAAAGACTATGTAAAGTATTATTCTAGTCAGCATGGGAATTATTGGCTAATTCTAAGGAATCTTCTATCTTGTAATCTATTCTTTCTATGAGTATCCATTCATCTTGACATTGCAGTTATCATCCACACTCCAGCCCACCTCTGATAAGATTATATCCAAACTAAAATAACTGCGTAGCACTATTTTTATGTTACACTAAATCCATGATTACTATTTTATTGTGCATATGGATGTGTTCGCTATTTGCTGTTTTAGTATATAAATGAATGGTAAAAATCTAGGAATCATTTAACAGGAAATTAGACAGAATTAGAGGTTTAAAACCTCCAAGAGCTGTCTTTGTCATTCATTCACTTGTACTTAACTATTCTAGAGGACGATAGCATTGCTATGTAAATGCACAATGGGTGTTTCTAAAAAGAGCAGTGATTCTTTCTGTTCTCTCCGAATACTGGTAAATGAGGTAAGGAATGTCGACAAGGATGGCTATTGGAGATTTTAAACATCTAATTTATTAGCAGCATGTTTCAAATTATACTGTTTAAAGACATAGAATGAATCCTAGCATTCCTTTTCTTGCAGCTCTTTAACAGTTCATCTCCCTACTTATCAATCTTTAAGATTATGGTAATTCCAATTTGGGATCCTCTTTAATAACCCATATTCAAATTGCCGCACATTAGCATTGTCAGCGCTGAGTCAATTTAGACTTGATTCATCGCTCTTTACATTCTTGATGAACACTAAAGCTATATAATCACTAATCCATTCATTTTGGCCATGGATCTTTCCAGAGGGTTACATTATGTGTGGGAAATATATACTTTTCAGCAATGCACTGTTCCAAGTTTAGAATTTGCTACATGCCTTATTATAAAATAGTATTATCTCTTTGATTCATATTTAGAGCTTACAAATTTGCAACCTTTAAAATAATTTGGAATTTGTTAAGTCGATTAAATAAAATTAAAAGCTGACAAAGCTTGATCATCTGATTATATTATCTCTGTTGCAAATCTTAAGATGGGTGTATTAGCCAATAATTGTTATTAAGAAAACTTTGGAAAATAGTTCACTTATTTATCTGTATTAATAAAATGCCCATACATTTAGTTCATATCTGAATGAAATTAAGTACCAAGGTGAATGTCTTAATTATGAGGGTTTATTTGTTTATTGCTAAAGCATACCAAAACCTTTAATAAGATAACTATTCGAAAAGATGAGGTTAACATAATTTAATTTTATTTAGAAGAAATTTAACAGTTGCTTGTTTGTTTTCCAGTCGATAATCTTCAAGTTAAGGTCCAATTGGTTTCTTTACTTATGAGTTAAGGGAAACATGAATTCAAAAAGGTTTCAGCATTATGGATGTTTTATTTCTTTAAAGAAGAGAAAATTCAACAAAAATATATTGTGCAGGTATATTACAGTTTTCAGACTCCTTAGGATCCCTTTCACAAAAGAAATACATTATTTGATTTATAAAGAATAGGATACATGATATTGTTAGAGGAGGAAACATTCATAGGACAATTAAAAGGGTAATGATAGTATAATTAATAGGATAAGTATATTAAGATTTGTGTGGCTGTAACTCATGGATAAACAGAAGTGGAAAATGGTGACATGACTGGGACTCTAACCCAGGTTTACCACTTTTCAGGCAGATATTCTAACCACTAAACTACCATGTCCATCCATCCCTGTTAAAGGGATGCTTTATTAACAAGGCACTTGGCACTCCACATAGTTGAGCCACAACGGCCAGAGGCTCTCATTGAGGCAGCCTTATCCTTATTCCCTATTTTCAATCCTTAGTGGCGATTTCCTCTTACAATGCTTAGTCAGCTGACTGGTTCAACAAAACTCCCATTATAGTTTTTAATATACTTGATAGTACTTTCCTTTTTCCTACCAACTTTTATCAGTGAACAAATTTTATAAAATTCTTCTTTTCCTGTTTTTACATTTCATCATGAATATATTGAGGGTCAGAATCAACATTTTATTTCCTTCCTTCCAACAAAGATTTTAGGATTCCTTAGATTAGGAAAGGATCATTTGTCATTTGGTGCAGGATAGAGAAAATGTATCTTTCATAAACTTTCATCATGGCTGTGATGTAATGATAGCTACTGAGGTATGGGTAAATAATTACACTAATAGAGGTCTTATGGACTGATAAGAAAAGTGTTACTCATAGAGTCATTGTTCTTCACTTACATGGAAATGCTTTACTTATAGCATTCTGGTGCGGTGAGGAAAGCAAGGGCAAACTACCTCACCCCTCATCCTGCCTAGTATTCCTCTCTGGAAGCTCTTAGTGGCTAATGTCAGAGGGGGTGAGGCACCAACCAGCCATTGGGCTGAATACTTTACAGACAGACTTGGAAAGGTATTCATGCTCAACACAACATAACATACATAACTCAACACAATCTGATTAGTAATTAGATACATTTATGACATTTCCAAACAAACTAAGAATTAAATTTTAGTAGATTATTAATAATTTTATAAAGTCAGACGTTCATTAAATATCTATCAAACATGACTTTGAATTGAAATTTGGAACCGAAAACGTCTGGTTTACCATTAACCCTTAACCAGTGACGTGCGGTCTGAGAGACCGCAGCGTTTTTTTTATTGTGAATAAAAAAATTATTTGATTTTTAACAAATCTGTTATTTATGGTACCTTCTTAGATACCTTTACGTAGTATATAGAATGCTTCGAATTTCTTTTATCTTAATTGTATTTCTATTAAGTTGCGATTTGATTTCATGCGCGGTCTGAGAGACCGCACGTCACTAATTCGGGAAAACTCAATAAGTAATATGGGTGAATATTATTACGGAGGCTTACAAAATTCAACTTTATTTATTACATGTGTTTATTATTTTCACATTTGTTTGCTATTACTATTTGAAAAGCATAAATTAGGCAAACTATATGGATTTTATGATAGTAGGCTAATTTTGAGGTCGTCCTATAGAATACTGATTGTTTTGGTTATTTTATAATATCAACTCCAACAATGAAAATATTTTTAGAAAAATATTAAATAATATTTGCATTAAAACACCGTATGTGTATGGAACCGAATTTTTCGTCTTTATATTTCGCTGTGTTTCTAACACTAGAATGTCACTTACTACGGATGCGATCGAAGTGGCGGCAAACTCAGAATAACCAAATCCTGTGAGAATTTCTCTTTGTTGCCACTACTCATTTATGCCTGGGATGAATGACCTTTAGTGAAGCATGTTGTCAGCGGAATATGGACCCCCAAAGGAAGGGGTGGAGTGATCCTGGGGATCCTGGGGATCCTGGGTACATGACCAGATGTGAAAGAAAACTTATTTCTCGGATTTTCCCCAAACTGCTTTCTTTAGTTTCACTCTATTCGTTGCCAAGTAATCATCTTGCTACACGGATCGCACACACGGATCTTTTGAAAGACGAATCATGTGAGTTATATTTTTTCAGTCAGTTCGTTTCTTTCTAAAATATATCTTTGTTGTAAAATAATTTGCAAATATGGCGGCAGGAAAACCAGTTGCCTGGGAAAATAAGAGCAGCTAACTTATTATCTGTTGGTGAGAGATCATCATATACGGAGCTAGTACATTTGTACGCCGGAAAAAGTACCAACGGAAAAGGTCTGTCAGAGGAAGACAAAAAGACTTCGAAACCTACGCAATCAGTTCCGCGTCTCACTGAGCCAATATTTCATTCCAATCGAAATATTACAGCTGATAATTGGTTCACTTCAATTGAACTGGTTTAGAAGCTGAGGGTGAAAGGACTGACCTATGTCGGGACGATAAGAAAAAATTAAAGGGAAATATCCAATGAGTTTGGACCTTCAAAAGAAGGCACAAAAGGGTCCTCGTTGTATGGATATACGGCAACATGACTCTAGTTCCTCATGTGCCAAAGAGAAACAGGACTCTTTGGTTGGTGTCGTCAATGCACCACAGAGAGCACTGATGACGTGACAATGAAACCTGAAATTATAGCTTTCTATAATTCAATCAAGGGTGGATTAGATACACTACATAAAATGTGCAGCAGTTACTCATCTAGTCGAAGAACAAGGAGATGGCCAATGGCAGTGTTTCTTAGGATTTTAGACATTTCATTGGTGAATTCTTTTGTGTTCCAGCAGTCTCTAAAAGACAAGAAGTATCTGAATAGGTACGATTTTATTAAATGCATTGCAGCGGAGTTAGTAAGGCCACAATTAAAGAGGATAATGTCAAACAGCAAGATTCCCACACAATTAAGAGTCAATATAGGCCGAATTCTGAACCTAACAGTTGAAAAACCTCAAAATTTCGAAGATAAACTAGAGAAGCGGAAGACTTGCTGACTTTGCCCTACATGAAAAAAACGAAAAACCTCCTTCTGTTAGTCCAAATGTAGACAACCAGTTTTTTTATAATGCACAAAAAAAATTTGCAAGAGCTGTGCTTCTATGGAGGGGTAGGACATTTTTCACGAAAAATGTAATATCGAACGTTTGCAGAATCCATGAAAAACACAATAAATGAAATATTTTTCAAGAAGGTTTTATCGATTATCATCCCAAAAATACATTAAAGGCTTTGCTACAAAAATAGGCACCTGATTTTTAATATGTGACATTATTTTGCTAGGATATGTTTTTTTCATTCAAATTTTTGACTATCTTCGTAAAATGATTAATAATTGCAATTTTGTTCATAATAACATAAAATTAAATTTGAATTCAAATTATTGAATAACTGATTAGTTTATTAAGGCTTTTAAACTTTGTTAAATGTGTCATTTAGTAACTTTAAAGATATTTAAAAAATTGCGGTCTCCCAGACCGCACGTCACTGGTAGTGTGACAAAAATTGCACGTCACTGGTTAAGGGTTAAATACATCTTTTAAACGAATCTCTACCGTCAAAATTGACATTTTTTATCATAATACCTTAATGTTGAATTTTATGGGATTTTCTCTGATAATTTGGGAACATTCACCACTAAAGGTTTGTTTGAATGTTTTACGTCTTTAGGGAAATATAAGACTTTTATTTGCAAAGTAATATTAAAGGTAAGTGTAATATAAAATTTCATAGCAAAACGAGTGCAATAACTTCTAATTTCCTTAGCCCCATAATGAGGAAGGAGCTTTGAATTAGCCAGGTGACAGTTTCCACAGGGCGGTTGTAAAAATGAGGGTCCTGAGTCTAGCTGATATAGGCACTAAAAGGAAAAATATACCTGGCACCTGCAATACTTGCTTTGAAAGTGCTCCACATATGGTTAAAGCTTTTCCACGCGAGGTATCGAAATCTAAATGCATTTCAACGTGAATTCCTCCGCGTGAAGGGAAAACAAATGACTCAAGACCGAGGTCATCGAGCTCCCTATTACAAAACGTAAGAAGAGTCGGATATATTTGCAGAAATTATTCGGTTTTAATGGTTTGTTTTAATTTCGTAAATTGTATTTCCTCCTATTTTTACTTTCTCCATATACGAAGTATAGAGAAAGTATTGTTTTCATGAAAAAAATCGACTTCGAGATTTCAATGGAAATACATATTTTGGGGTCCCTAGAACACATTTGACCATTTTCAGAATGATGTCTATGTGTATATATGTGTGTGTGTGTGTGTGTGTATGTGTGTGTGTGCTTGTGGGCGCTCTAACGTAAAAACTATTCATTGTATTTGCACCAAACTTCATATATAGCACTGTGGTGTGTGCTGTCAGAGTTGATTAGATTTTAGAGTAAATCGGTTTACCGGAAGTCGAGCTTTATTCTTCAAAGCAAATCCTGTTTTGTTAAAATATCTCCATAAATCTGATATTTAGGTATACACTATTATTTATAAAAGTTTTAGAAAATGTAAATTACTATAACTTTTGTATTAAACATGCTTATGTATCACTGATTGTTTAGGAGTTATTCGTGAAATACTGATAAACCCTAAGTTGCTGATTATGAACTCTGTGGGCACTCTAACATGAAAACTATTTGTTGTATCAACACCAAATTTCATATATAGTACTTTGGTTGATGTCGTTAGAGTTGATAAGGGCTTTGGAGTAAATCATTTAACCGGAAGTGGAGCTTTTTTCTTCGAAGCAAATTTCCGTTTTGGCATAAATATGATATTTAGGTATATATTATTATTTAAAAAAGTATTAGAAAATTTAATTTACTGTAACTTTCGCATTAAACATATTTTTGTATCACTGATTGTTTAGGAGTTATTCATGAAATACTGATAAACTGGAAGTTGCTGATTATGTATGTACTTTGTGGGCGCTCTGGGGGAAAGGCCAATTTCATCGTTTTTCATCGAATATGTCCTAAAAAACATTATTTAAAATGTTTGTGACGTAAAAGATAATATGATATAAATTAATCTCCTATCTTCAAAGTTTAGATTGAAATGATTGATATGGAGAAAGTCATGTGCTGGCCACATCAGATTTTTACTTTCTCCCTATACGTAGTATAGAGTATTCGCAAAAAAATTCGACCTCCAGATTTCGACGGAAATAGATGTTTTGGGGCCCATAGAGCACGTTCTGTCTGTCAGTCTGTCTGTCTGTGGTAAAAAAGTTTGTGGGCGCTCTATCTTAAAAAGTAACTATCCGATCATTTCCAAATTCATATTTAATATTTTCCTAACAATGCCAAGAGTTGATTAGATTTTGGTGAATATCGCTTAACCGGAAGTTGCAGTTTATCAGGAACAAAATTTCGTTTTTTAAATATCTCTGTCAGAATGCAATTTAGGTATATACAATTTCATAAAAAAGTCATAGATATTGTGCTTTAATATAACTTTTGTATGAAACATTATTTCGTAACACTGATTGTTTAGGAGTTATTCTTGAATAATGGTTAACAGGAAGTTGTTGTTTATCCAGAAATGAAAGTTTTTCATACATATCTCTGTCAGAATGCAATTAAGGCATATACAATTACATACAAAAGTTATAAATAATGTATTTTACTTAAACTTTTGTATGAAACATTTTTTCGTTACTCTGATTGTTTAGGAGTTATTCTTCAATAATGGTTAACAGGAAGTTGTTGTTTATCCAGAAATGGATGTTTTTCAAACATATCTCTGTCAGATTGCAATATAGGTATATAAAATTGGGTACCAAAGTTATAGATCATGTTTTTACTACAAATGTTGTATGAAAAATTTTCCTGTAACAATCATTGTTTTGGAGTTATTTATATATTAACGGCATAGGCTTCTGTTTTCAATAAATATGGAGAAAGTCATGTGTTGGCCACATCAGATTTTTTCCTCTCAATTTCGGACGGACAAAGATTTTGTGTATTCTAGGTCACGAATGGTGTAAATAAATTTCTATAAAGAAAATTCCTTCGTCTGCAAGAATACATTGAAATAAGATTATATTCCGTAGACAATATACAAATTTTACATTGTGCCATTGTTAGAATTTCAGTAATTGCTCTGACAATTACTCGATCTCAAATCGCTGAATTAAGACGTGTATTAAAAAATTGTCCTCGAAAAGTCAATCGCAGTAATTGAATATATTATGTTTGAACTGGACTTATGAAGATTTACATTTACATTCATATCCAACGAGATACGTAAGACGTACGGCCATGTGAAATACCAAACTACTTAAATAACTGCAAAATTAGCACAACTTTAATTGTCCAGAAAAGAGACCCATGCATACCATCTGTTCTCGCTATAATCTCCCAAAATATATATTTTTCCTCCAGACTGAAAAAATCTTGTTCGCTAACAATAGGAATCACTATATCGAGCATTTTTCTACGTTCAAACCGAATTGTCAATCTTCACATTTCTTAGAAATAAAGTCCAAATTATTGTCCATACATTTTATTGCGTTTAAGGTTGAAATAGGAATAAATATATATTCAACCTCTCGTTCTATAAATACGATAACTATATGTGAAAGAGAAACGCCGAAATAAACACGACGAACTCTGGGAGAGATCACGCAAAGGATTTAAGAAGAATTTGAAAGAGAGGAAATTTGTGTACGTAATAGGCTCCTACTCAAATATTACCGCTTTTCGAGGCTTGTTGCCAGTCGGTCACAGAAAGTAATTTTCCAAGTAGTTTCTGTGAAAGCCACTGGCGCGCGCGCAAAGTGTTGCCATAATTGTTTCCCCCACTGTACATATTATCAAGTAAAACATTTTCCGTTTAACTAAATATTTAAACAACAACGAAAGGTAAAAGGTGTCTTAGCCTAAAAAGGGAGGTCTGGGTTCGAGTCCCGATCTTGTCAGGCTTTTTTCATGTCTGTTTTTCGTTTTAAATCTTTGAAATGGGTATGTATATCAAGTAAATATGGGGTACGTTATCAATAACTGATTTGAATCAGAGACGTAATTAAAGATCTAATCTATTTTTCCGCAAATGTTCAGAAGGTGTAGCGGTGGAAGAATTTTATTTTCAGAAAAAAATCATGAAAACAAGTACAACCCGTTTCTCTCCGAATCAAAGATACATCCAAAACGAGCATCACGACAACTATCAACCCCCCTATCTCTCTCTAACACCCTGTTATCTTCGTAAACTCCGCCATAATAACCTTTCGAATTCTTCCGCCTATTCTTACCGGAAAGAAATACCTCAAGCTTGAAAAAACGACCCGAAGATGATGGAATGACTCAATGCAGTCAACAAAGAAAGAAAAATAAAATTGCGAAATGATCTTGTGTGTGTGTGTCAACCGTTAAAAGTTTAGCGTAAACTTCCTCTATTTTATGCCCTTTCTTTCTTGCCCTCTTTTACTCCAAAATTCACTTAATGGACACTATCCGATTCCCACACTTTTATTACACCCGATGAACATAACTCAGATCCCAAGACAACCGAATGACTCAAGTATTCGCCGAAAGAGAAACTCCGCGTGAAATTGTGAGCTGTGTATAAATTTTAAATCGAATTATAAATTAATTTAGTAGTGACAAACGAGTTATGAGAAATATCATAAAATTAAAAAAAGATCACCTTAACAAAAACCAAGGTTACTGTTAAAAACTTTACACCAAAATATGAAGTAAAATTCATTGAACAACTTATGAGAAATTTTGATAAAATAAACATCGTCAAGCATCATTTGGTGGAATTTTAACTTAAGAATTTTAAATCACAATATCAAAAGTAATAACATGTACCAATTCCACAAATGACCGAGCACCGCCATCAGAACCTTTAGAACTGTTAAGGGCCGGGATCTGAGGGAGGAAAACAAGAGAAGGGGTAAAAGAAGTAACACAGTTGATCAAAGAGGCGAAATGTGTGAATCACAAACAATGGGGGGAGGGGAGGGCAAATGGGAAGTCTAGAGAAGCGGTGACATGTTACTAGAACCTCGTTAGCTAGAGGGATGGAGTTGAATTTATCTTTTGAATTTTAGAAGTAATTCTGATATTCAAATGTAAAAGGTGAGCCAATTAAAGCCAAGAATACCATAGTTTTATATAAGAACTCTCGTCCAAAATCAATAAAATCTCGAGTTAAACTTCCAAAAGTTGAACAGCAACCTACTTAGAAAATGAAACAACGCCAGAAACATACAGAAAAGAATGTTAAAAATTGAAGGATATAAATCACCTTATTCAAATATGTCCCAACTGCGCATGGAAACTGTGTATCCATCTTCATCAGTCCTGCTTTGAATTCTTCTACCAATGTCCCAACACCGATTCTCGGATTTTACACTTCCCTCTTCGAAACTGCATTGAGCTTTTGGATTGATTTAGGGCTGTTTCTTCAAGCTTGAGGTAATTCTAACTGGAAAGGGTAGGAAAGGAACTCGAGGGGTTTCTTTGGATAAGGCTTAAACTTAAAAGATGTTAGAAAGCGAGAGATAGATAATTGTCTTGTTATCGTTTGTCATTAGGAAGAAATGTTTGCTTTAGAGATTTGGAGACAAGTCCCTTTCATTCATAGTTCGCCTAACTTTATCCGAAAAATACCGTAAAAGTAAATAAGAAAAAAGTTGTTAGGTAATTGTCTACACTTATTGCCGTAAACTATCCCTGATAAAGAGATTTGAGCTTTTATATCTTTAGTAGCCTCTTCTCAGTCCGTTATTTAACAAGAGAAATTAAGTATGATAAATAACTTCCACCATCTTATATTTAAAAACTTGTGCATAAAATTCACTCTAATCCTTTTCAGGGTCGGCAAATTTTCGTCTTTCTTTGAATGTACTTCAACTGTACTTCTGTAATCCTTCATCCTTCCTACTTCCCAGCCCTTGCACATTTCTTTCGCCTCAGATTCATACCAAATTCTTTACATTCTTTTTTATTTAACCGTTTCCAAGTATCTCCTCCTTCCTGTAACCATTCATTACCTTCAACTATTCTTAGACTCGCCGTTTTTACGACTTCCATTCTCAGTTTACTTATATACCTTCTCGATCATCTTTCTTTACTCAGTATAAATGTAATCTCATTTATAAATAAGGCTACATTCACCTCTTGCATCATGGGCAACTTTTAATTAGACTAATTTATTTAGAAGATCTTATATAAAAGAGTGGAAATGTGTGTAGATATAGTAGACTTCGGATTTTCGCCAATTAATTAATGGAAAAATTAATAATACGTCTTAATTCGGGCGAGATTGAGACTAAGTTGTCTTCTTCCATTTAGACCATCGTCATAAATATATAAATAATCAATTTAAATAGATAGTATGAGAGAAAATTGTGGATGTAAAACACCTAAGAAATCCTTAGGGAAAAATGAATCCACTGTAGGAAAAAACCCACGAAGAAGGGGGGTGTGTAAAACCTGCACAAACCTACGGAGGATAATAACTTCAAGTTGGTAAGAAACATCACAAAATACGTAAAATACCCGATCAATAGGTTATACGGTAATCAAATATTACGAAGTTTGACCTGATATAATTCCTACTATGAAAACGTCATTAAAACAAATAGGGTAGCTTTTTTGGAATATTGGATGAAATCTTTATTGAATAGCAAAAACTTATTGTTAGTTGGCTGAAATACCAAACTTAACTTAAATTTTAGTAAATTCAATCTAATTCTTATTTATTTTTTAACGCTGAAGGAAAATCTAGGTGCCGGCAATAAATAAATAATTTTTGGCCAAATTATTAATGTTAACACAAGCAACGCAGTACTCGAGATTGATGCGCTTTCAAAAATCTTGTGAATGTTAAAATTCGCCAGGACATAGCTTGTTCGTTTAGGAAACTGATAATAGTTTTCTAGCTTCGTATGACACATTGCTATTTTAGACCCATCCCAAAACATTGCTTCTCCCCATCTTTGGCTTCCTAATAAAAATGTAATCAATGGATTCCTTCGCGCACGAACTTTTATTACCGTGAATTCAGGGCAATTTCAGGTGAAAATTAAAAGAAATATTTTGGCTGAAACGCTACCGCATACATGTCACTCTCAAATTTCCTTTTAGTAAATTTTAAATAAATCGCTTTATAAGATTTAATTACGTCGCGAGTGCCTGAATCTCCGGGTGTTGAGTTTGAGTATATTGATCATATCGTCGTAATTACAAACTTGGGTTGAGAACATTAAATATTGAACTTCATTATAAGTTTTCGTTTCCATGAATATCGTCATTATTGGTACAAGAACAAATTACCATTCTATACGGCTGTTACTTTCAGGTCGTTTACTATCTCTGGCAATGTTCTAAGAAAGTAACCATGAATTAGACGTAAACGATGTCTCGGTAGCTTAACTGGTTAAAGCATCCGCCCGGCAAGTGGAAGATCTGGGTTCGAGTCCTGGCTGCGGAATACCTTTTCACCTTTATTTGTTCTCATAAATTAGACTTTAATTATGTCGTGGATCCCCAATAATATTGTTTAAAATTGGCAGATTTCTCTATATTGAGTTACATTTAGATTATTTTTTAGCCGTTCAAAATGTTTTACATTATGATATTTACTTGCAATTTTAATATCTTTCTCCTGATCGAGCGAAATTTATTTTTAAGTTTTGAGAAACTTTTTTTACGGTAAAAATCAGTTGTTCGTTCGTTTCTCACTGTGGTGCCTCTGAATGACCTATTATCGAACTTGGGATGATTTGAAAGGAAAGTTGGAGTGTTGAATTTCACTGCTAGCGAGCAGCGTTCGAGCCTCTATTTCCTAATATACCTAATTTCCTAATAAAGAAGGCGTACTTAGTGTAGATAAAAATAAGTATAAGGCTTTTACGAACTATAACTAAAACTTTAAAACTTAAATTAACAAGTATGAAAGGCAGAAAGGTTCTGTAGTTTCATAGCAGTGGCGCAGCGAGGGGGGGTTTAGGGGTTCAAACCCCCCCCAAGACTCAAGTCCTGAGACTAGCTCTGTACTTTTTTTTGCTGAAGAGTTCAAAACCCCAATAATCACTCAAGTCTTACAGAAACACGGCTAGTCATGTTTTTGATTGATAAATTAAGCGAAAGCTTCGCGTACCCGTGAATATGGCTCCGAAGTCAGCTAAAGTGATGTTTTTGGTAAAAGAGTAGGCCTAGAGCCGACATCGATATCAATGGGGCACTATGATACGAGTGTTTCACGTACAATGTTCCACTCGTGCACTTCTTAAGCCTATCCTTTAGGGGGCATCCATTAATTACGTGAGGTGATTTTTGCGATTTTTTGACCCCTCTACTGAGATATCGTGAGATTTGGCTCGACCCCCTCCTCTAATCTCACGTGAGATTGTTCAAAATGCGTTTTTTTAGTGTAAATATGTCAATCTATGCTTCATTGTATTGGATTTATCCAAAAAAACTCGTACGTCGCAGCGCTCGTCGAATCGCGTGTTCGGCTAGCCGGTCAATCGACGGGCTACTGTGCTACTTTGTGGCGCTCGCATAACCGTGATAAATATTACTGTGTAAAATTTAGTCATATTTTAGTAGAGAAACACGTTTTACACAAAACCCAGTTATCTCATAATTCTACACTGTTTTTTTGCGGATAAAAAATTACGTAATATTTGCGAGAACCCCCCTCTCCCCCACGTGAGTGAGATTCGGCTTAACCCCCCACCCCCCTAAACGCCTCACGTAATTAATGGACGCTCCCGTAGTTAGTTGACTCACGTCACAAGATAAGATTCCGATGAGAAAAATTCGAAAGTGATGATTTGTTTACCCCTAGAAAAACTACAAGGGAACATTCGAAAAGTAATTGGAAACTTGCACCCTGAAAACAGAGATTAAGACTACGTTTGAGAGACTAACAGATTGAAAAAACGCTCAGTTAGATCTTTTGTACGTGACTGTTTCAAGGGTTTGAATGCAAAGATAGGCTTGTGAGTAGTGCTTTTGAGAAATTCACAGTGAACAGTTCGAAGGACAGATTAGTTTGGATTTCATAAAGTACAGATGGACATTCGAATTATTTTTCACAGTCCGTCAATAGCTCAAGGCCGCTATCAGAAAAACGCAAGTTAATTTCTATGTCTTTTTTTGTGAAATAACCATATGCATAAATTAGGATTGTCTTATTTTAGGGTTGTCATCGGAGGGCACATCTCAAGATGAGTTAGCGACAATTGCAGATATTAAAGATATTGGGATTTTTTCAGAAGTGTTTAATTTACGGTAAATTGTCCCATTGAATGAAGCTAAAATGAGGGATCAAATTTATATAGATTTAAGAATTAGAAATATTAATATCATTAACCTGAAATATCTTGCCATAAAAAATATGACTTGTAATCTAATTGGTAAAAAAATATATTCAAGACCTGACGATGAAATTTCACAACTTTTAATGACTAAATATTAATGATAATAATAATGACTAAATATTAATGATTATATGATGACATACTTAATATTTCAATTTAATACTTGTTCGTTTATTAAGCATTCTGGACTATTAAAAGTCTGCAAAGTAGACTTTTCATTATTCGGGATGATAGAAAATATATTGATACTTATTTTATGATCGCCTGTTAATTTGATGTATATGTACGAAAATTATTCGATTAGCGAATTTCCGTAGAAATTTGAGAAGTATTGGAGCAATACAAGATACCAGAAAAAAATAATTTGCAATGATATTATTAATAATATACCAATCACAATATCTCCAATTACCGCCGTCAGTTGAAGTTGAAGACCAGATACCAGGAGAAAATACATGCTTGGTTCATTTTTGTTTACAGTTTTTCATGATCTTGAACCGCAGTATATCTATGACATGTTTACATACAAATATTCTGTTTCCTGTAAAATTACCCGCTCCGGTGTAGGAGTCGAGGATCACTTAACGGGTGGGAGTCACTGTACAGTGACTCTCACTGGAAGGCGGCGTTCACTTGACAAGTGTGCCCTGCCCGGGTGGGATTCACTTTACTCAGGCGGCTATCACTTAACGCATGGTTTTCTTCACATTTTTGCTGTTTTTTGCCTTAGAATTTGCAAGAATTTCTTTCTAAGTATCAGACATTAGTTTTAAAGGAATTCTAAATTATTATATCATATCTTATTAGTAAACAAAGTTGTGAATTTTAAGTAAATGAAAAAAACTATTTAGTATCGGTCTTTCCATTATAGTTTCTTGAGTTTTGAGTTGAATAAAACTTAATTAAGAAATTCCACAGAAAAACAATTTCAACCAAATTTTAGCTTGATATATCTCACGTGTAAAAATGTAATAGAAAATGTTTTGTTCTGATCTTTTTGGTACTTAATCACAGTTAGAAAAAAATAAGTTCCCATTATTTCGCGCTCTCAAACGAAGCGCCCAATTTGAAAAACTTTATTTCAAAAAATGTTAATTTGATCTACACAAAATTTTAACACAATATTGCCGTATACATATTAAATTAGAATTAAAAATTTCAAAATATTTCCTTCCCACAAAAGATATTGTTACCTATTATGTAAAACCACTTTTCCTGAGTAAAGAAAGTAGGTTCAAATGCAAACTTGGTTTCGTTACCAATCTCTTGGTAGGATATTTCATAATATATAGCATACGTTAACTTTAACTTAATTTATAATAACTGCAAAGGCGTCTGTTCCCCAGTGGGGCGGCCATAATGAGTGTTGGTGTCACGGTAAAAAAACACCGTTGAGGAAGGCAACGGGAGACCACCTCGACTACATATCCCATATTATGATGCACAAACAAAATAATATTGGTACTGGCAAAGGGACTCAGCCTTCTAGGATGAGTGTCATGCCCGGCAGTGATGGGAGAAAGACCATCTCGGTCGTCATTCCACGAAACCCTTACACAAGGAACGACAACAAAAGAAGAGAGAAGATGGACACGAGGGTGGGGACATGGAATGTTAGGACAATGCTCAGGAAAGGGAAATTGGAAAACGTAAAGTTAGAAATGAAGAGGTCCAACATAAATGTACTAGGGTTATGCGAAGTGCGGTGGAAAGACGAGGGAGACTTCTGGAGCGATGATGTTAGAGTCATTTTCAGTGGGGGAAATACTAGCCAGAGGGGAGTAGCTGTAGTGTTGGATAAGAAAGTGGGAGAATCCGTGATGGCCACCGAGCTAATAAGCGATCGGGTTATGTCGGTAGCAGTAAAGTCTGAACCAGTAAACATGGTTATAGTTCAGGTGTACTTTCCCACTAGTGATTACAGTGAGGATGATGTAGATATGGTCTATGAACAAATAGAGGAGGTTATGGGAAGGGTTAAGGGCAATAAGAATCTCGTTGTTATGGGAGACTGGAACGCGGTAGTCGGGCAAGGCAAGGATGGGGAAGAGGTGGGAGAATTCGGTTTAGGGAAAAGGAACGACAGAGGACAGAAACTGATCGACTTTTGCAAAAGAATCTGCAAAATAATCTGTGCATCACAAACACACTCTTTCAGCACCACAACAGACGAAGGTACACATGGAAAAAGCCCGGGGATACAGATAGGTACCAAATTGATTACATTTTGGTAAGAAAGAGGTTTAGAAATAGTGTAAAAAACTCGCAAAGTTTTCCTGGTGCTGATGTCGACTCGGATCATAACCTGGTCATGATGAAAACCGAGCTTAAGTTTAAAAAGATCATTAGACCAAAACGTACACCCAAATGGAATTTAGAAGCTCTAAGGGGTGGGAAGTCTAAAGAATTTCAAGAGTCGGTCAGCAAGGCTCTTAATAGTAAGGGAAGGGAACTATCCACTAACGAGGAATGGGAAAAGCTTAAAATTTGTGTGAAGGACTGTGCTCAAAAAACTGTTGGGAGTGTTAAACAAACTAAAATTAGAAAACCATGGGTAACTGTAGAAATGTTAAATAAAATGGAGGAAAGAAGGAAATGGAAAAGAGTCAACACTGACCATGGGCGCAGAATGTACAGAGCACTAAACAACGAACTAAGAAGGGAAACTAATAAGGCTAGGGAACAGTGGTGGAAGGGGCAGTGTAATGAAATAGAAAAGCTGGTGGAAAGCGGAAGGACCGAAAAGATGTATAGTAAAGTAAAGCAACTGACGGGGAATAGAATTAGTAATAGAATGGTGACGGTTAAAGATAGTAAGGGAAGTCTATTAAGGGATCCAGTCACCATAAGGGGACGATGGAAGGAATACGTTGAGGAATTATATGGGAAAAACATGAAACCCACCAGCGTAGAAATAGAATCTGAGGAAGATGTTGAAGAAGACGATCTTGGACCTGGGCTACTCGATCGTGAAATAGAACAGGCATTGCGGGATATGAAAGGGAATAAAGCAACGGGGGTTGACGAGATCCCAGTGGAGTTCCTTAAGAACCTGGGGGATAAGGCCAAGAAATGTTTCTATGATTTAATTAGGAAAATTTATGATGAAGGGCAATGGCCAGAGGATTTTACCAAAACTATCTTGATTCCTTTACAGAAAAATCTGATGTGGCCAGCACATGACTTTCTCCATATATATTATTATTATTATTAGGGGTCTTTATTAGGCGAGATTGAGACTAAAAAGTCTCCTCTTCCATCTAACCTGTCGTTAAGTTATTACATTATTATAAGTATATTACATGTATCAATGAAACTTAGAGGAAAATAGAAGAAAATGTGAGAAGGGATTGCGGATTTTTAAAAAAAACCTAAGAAAAGCTTAGGAAAAAATATCCGCTGCAGGAAAACACCCACAAAGAAGGGGGGTGTGAAAAACCTGCACAAACCTACCGATAGCAAAAACTAAAAGACATTAAAGAAAACAATGTACATATAACCTGGAAAATTACAAGAAGTGTTAGAGACATATTATCAAGAAAAATAATGAGAGTTAATAAAAAATGAAATTCAGAGAATACAGTAAGTAGATACATACACTTGTGATAAAAAATATGACTGAACTAGAAAAAAGCAAAATAAAACACGATCAATACAAAGATTACGCTCTACAATAATTATATAAGAGAGTTAACATCATAATTTAAGCATAAACAATAATCTAAAGTAAGTTAATATAATGGAAATACAAAATAGTAAAAAAAAGAAAAGGTTATACTGGATGTAAACTGTAGTAACAATAACGAACAAAATATTCCAAAGTAAAGAAAGAAGTTTGAAGTGTTGTTCCGTGCAGCATGAAAAAAAACCAGGAAAAAACGAACTTGACTTATGGTAAAAAGTAAAATGCTATGATGGAGATAATTAGCGTTATTGATTCTCTAGAAGATATGAAAGGCATCTCCTCTTGAAAGTGTGGATAGAACAGGAAGATTTGATACTCTGCGGAAGGGCGTTCCATAATTAACCGATATAAGATGTAAATATTTATCTACGACAGTAATTTCGAACTCTATATTCTATCTAAACTTGGAAGATGAGTGATTAATATATATACAGTAAAACCTCGATAACACGTACTCTTTTAACACGAACCTCTCGATAACGCGAACAGTATCACGGTCCCGGCAGGGATGTATAGTGTCTTACGGGGTTTTTTTCGTTTAACACGAATTTCGGTTATGACGAATTTCGAACAGTTTCCTCCATCCCTTGAATCACACAGTTCGCTTAAGGCGAACTGCCTGGCAGATATAGAACCATGGCTGGGAGGAAAATACGTTGCCTAGGTCGCTCGTTTTGAAACGATAACCCAAGAAAATGTAAGGCATCCAATACAATGTAAGACACTCAAGAAAATGCAATGGACCCAATGAGATAGTAAGACTGGTAGGCAAGGAGTGACTCAGGGAGATAAGTTTGGATGAATTTTCTTAGCCTTCTTGTGTCGATGACTGTGAGTGAGTCTTTACTGAACAACTGTAGCGACAGGAACAAAATGTCCTTATGCTATGAGCAAATGAAAGCAAATGAGTATTTATCTTCAAACGAAGCTTAAAATATTAAGTGAGGTGGAACGCGGAGCACGGATGAAAACTCAGATTGCCTACGATTTTGGTATTCCAAAATCTGCATTGTCAACGATAATCAAAACTCGCGAAGAAATTAACGAAGCGGCTGCATCAGGAGGTGTTGAGCTGAAAGGAAAGCGCATGCGTGGATCACATTTTAAGGACCTCGAAGAGGAATTAATGGAATGGTTTAATCACGTCCGAGCAGCAGACGTGCCTATAAGTGGACCCGTTATACAGCAAAAGGCATTGTCAATTGCATCTAGCTTGGGAATGAATGACTTTAAGCGGTCCAGTGGCTGGCTGTGGCGATTCCAAAAACGCCATGGAATCTCTTCACAAGTGATATGTGGGGAAGCAAATAAAGTGAACGAAGGAAGTGTCAATGAGTGGCTGGCTGATTTTAAACTTATTCGAGAAAAGTACTCTCCTCGAGACGTTTTTTAACATGGACGAAACTGGTGTATTTTATAACCTCTTGCCAAGCAGCACTCTGGTCATCAAGGAAAAGAAATGCCATGGAGGCAGCCACAGTAAGCAGCGATTGACCATTGTTCTCACTTGCAACTCGGACGAAAGCGAGAAGTTACGAGGGTGGTTGATTGGAAAATCAAAGAGCCCCTGATGCTTCAACCACATCGATCTTTCAAAGCTGCCCTGCGATTACACCCACCACAAGAAGGCATGGATTGACGGCACTGCATTTCGTGAATGGCTCGTGCGATTTAATAGTCGTATGGCTGCTCAGAATCGTCATGTATTACTCACGATGGACAATTGCGCTGCCCACAACCTAGGAAAAATGGAGTTGACTAACGTCAAGGTTTTGTTTTTTCCGCCAAACTTAACCACTCGTTTGCAGCCAGATCCAGATCAGGGAATCATTGCTCTATTGAGGAGATATTATCGGACTTATCTGGTACGAGCAGCGATCCTCGCAGCGGAAGGAAGTGGTAAATTAAGTTGGACTGTTTTGGATGCTGTAAGAGCGATTGGAGCAGTTTGGGAATCTGTTTCTGCAAAGCATATAAAAAGTTGCTTCGATAAGACTTGCACCCATCGTGATGTCGATTCTGCTGTTGGACAAGGAGCGGCTACTGAAAAGGACACACCTGAGGAATGGGAGCTTTCGCAAACACTTTCGTCGACAAAGGTAAGTATCTTGAGAATATCTCCGCAGTTAGAGCGGTGATTGTATCGTCTTTAAAACAGTTTTAAATTGAGTTTTTGCTTAAAATTTCCAGTTTGAGTTAACGTTTGAAGAATGTTTGGAGTTTGACAATGATCTGGCCGTATGTTCCTTTCCTGACGAGGAAGTAAATGCGAATAGCGAAGAATCATCCTCGGATGAAAGTGAGGAGGAGTTAGGCTCCCGGATAGTCATGTGGACAGCGTGTTTGCCTTCGGTGAATGCAGTCCCGGGTTCGATTCCCGGTGGGAGCCAATGTGTGAAATGACCTAAACTGTCGAAGCACTTTTAGCAATGCTACTACTACTACTAGGAGTCGCTTGAGCCACCCGCCCGTGGAGAAGTCACAACGGCTCTAAATACGCTCCAACGATATGCAGCAATGGCAAATGTTTCCAGGACCTTTTCTGATAACTTGAATCGGATTAGACTTGACTGCATGAACCATTTGCGCCATACTCTTCGGCAAAAGAATTTACATGATTTCTTTAAACCTAATAAAAGTTAAAATTTTGACTTTGAAGACTGATTATTTTTTTTGTTTACGTAATGACTGTGATGTAAAATAATTTTTTTTACTAATTTATTGTAAATTTATCGCAATTGGTCGCAATTTAGCCAATTGGTAAAGAAAGACTTAATAAAGATTTTTGTGATCGTTACTTATACGTCAACATCATAATAAACGTCAGTATATCAGCAAGTGTATTCGCAATTTATTGCCGCGATACGGTTAACACGAATTTTTTCTTAACACGAACACTTTGCCCGGTCCCTTGAGATTCGTGTTAGCGAGGGTTTACTGTATTATTATCTTTGACGCCAAAAACATTATAAATAATGTTTTTCGGAACATGATCGATGAAAAACTATGGAATTGGCCTTTCGCCCATAGAGCCCAGAGCGCCCACAAAGTACATAATCAGCAACTTCCGGTTTATCAGTATTTCATGAATACCTCCTAAACAATCAGTGATAAAAAAATATGTTTCAAACAAAAATTATAGTAAATTACATTTTCTAAAACTTTTGTAATTAATAGTATGTACCTAAATATCATATTTTTGGAGATATTTTGAAAACCGGAAATGAGCTTTGAAGAATGAAGCTCAACTTCCGGTTAACTGATTTACTCCAAAAACTAATCAACTCTAACGACACCAACCAAAATACTATTTATGAAATTTGGTGTTGATAAAATTAATGGTTCTCATGTTAGAGCGCCCACAAAGTACATGTCAGCTACTTCCGGTTTATCGGTATTTCACGAATAACTCCTAATCAACCGGTGATACAAAAATATGTTAAATACAAAAGTTATAGTAAATTATATTATCTAAAACTTTTATAAGTAATACAATACACGTATATATCATATTTAGGGAGATATTTTGAAAACCGGAAATGAGCTTTGTTGAATGAAGCTCGACTTCCGGTTAACCGATTTACTCCAAAAACTTATCAACTCTGACAGCACACAAAACAGTACTATATATGAAGTTTGGTATTGATACGACCACTAGTTTTCACGTTAGATCGCCCACTAGCACACACACACATACAGACACACACACACACACACACACACACACACACACACACACACATACACACAGACATCATTCCGAAAATGGTCAAAACGTGTTCTAGGGACCCCAAAACGTGTTTTTCCGTTGAAATCTCGAAGTCGAATTTTTTCATGAAAACAATACTTTCTCTATACTTCGTATATGGAGAAAGTAAAAAGAACAAGGCTAGAGAATGTCGGGATTATCGTACAATTAGCCTAATCTCTCACGCGGCAAAAGTACTTCTGAGGGTTTTGAATAGACGGGTCGAGGGAAAAATTAAAGGGCTAATCGGAGAAGACCAGTTTGGTTTTCAGAGAGGAAAAGGAACGAGGGATGCAATTGGGGTGATGAGAGTACTTGCGGAACGAAGCCTGGAATTTAAGAGGGACTTATGTGTATGTTTTGTAGATTTTGAAAAGGCTTTTGATAGAGTCCAGTGGCCAAAACTGATGGGGATATAAAAGAAATATGGTTTAGACTGGAAAGATAGACGTTTAATTCAAAATTTGTATCTGAATCAAACAGCCTGCGTAAAGATAGCTGATGGGGAATCGGATTGGGCTGAATTGGGTAGGGGGCAAGACAAGGGTGTCCTATGTCACCAACGCTTTTTAATATATATGCAGAGGAAATGGTGCAAGAAGCCTGGGAAGAAATAGACAAGGGAGTAAAGGTTGGTGGGAAAGTAGCATGGGCGTCGCCAGGGGGGGGCAGGGGGGGGCAGCTGCCCCCCCCTGGAGACCCATTCGTATTTTGGTTTGGGATGTGTTGTAGAAAAAATTTTTAGGCACGAGCGTATTTGAAAAGAATTTAGACCCAAAACAAAGTCAAGTGTTGGCACGTGTAAACACCAGTGATGGGAAAAGTGCATCCTTGTAGGAAATTCATTTATACCTCCAGCGCAGCACAAATATTTCAACAATACTTTGTAGCAGAGTCAACAGCCATCCCTCCTTTTCTTCGCCCCTTCCCTCCCAAGAGAAGAAAAGTTCGGTTTCATTGTGAACAATGTAGTTAGAACTGCCTATCGATGAGATCAGAGCGCGACGTTATGCGATTATGTCCTCTCTCTCAAACTTCCTTGAGTATCGTCCGACAATCGCCGGCAGAAGACAAAGGATTCAGTTTTTTTTCGTTTTCCCTTCAAAATGGACATAAGAAAGTTTTGCGGTGAGTATTTTGCAAATAGGCCCAAGCAGTGGCGCAGCGAGGGGGGGGAAGTTTAGGGGTTCAACCCCCCCCCCCCAAAGAATCAAATCCTATGACTAGCTCTGTGCTTTTTCTGCTGAAGAGTACAAAACCCCAATCAATTGCTTGATAAATTCAGCGAAAGCTTTGCATGCCAGTAATATATGGCTCCGATTACAGCTAAGTTGATGTTTTCGGTAGCAGAGCAGGCCTAGAGCCGACATCGATAGCAATGAGACGCTACGAGTGTTTCGCACACAATGTTCAACGCATGCACTTCTTAACCATATCCTTTTTTTAGATGACTCACACCATAAGATAAGATTCCCATGAGGAGAATTCGAAAGTGCTGATTCGTTTATTCCTCGCAAAAACACAAGGGAACATTCGAGAAGTAATTCGAAAACCCTGAAAACAGAGATTAAGATTAGGTTTGAGAGACAAACAGGTTGATAAAACGCTGTTAGATCTGTTGCATGTGACTGTTTTGAGGGTGAGAATGCAAAGCTAGGCTCGTGAATAGTGCATTTGAGAAATTCACAGGGAACAGTTCGAAGGAGAGTTTAGTTTGGATTTCATAAGATACAGATGGACATCCGAAAATTTTTTTCACGGTCCGCTAATAGCTCGAGGCCTTTATAGGGAAAACATAAGTTAATTTCTATGTAGTTTTTTGTAAAATGATCATTATTAGTTGCATAAATTAGGATTGTGTTATTTTAGGGCTGTTATCGGATGGCACATCTCAAGATGAGTTTAGCGACAATTCCAAAGGAACTGGTTGCTTTGTTAAACATTCTGGAGGATTAAAAGTCTGTACAGTAGACTCTTCATCACTCGGGATGATATAAAATATACTGATCCTTATTTTATAATTACCCGTTAATTTGCTGTATAGTTACGAAAATAATTCAATAACCGGGTTTCCGTAGAAATTTGCAGAAGTATTTGAGCAATACAAGATATCAGTAAAAATTAATTTTCGATGATATTATTAATAAAATACTATTTTGGAAGCAAATCAGTCAGCTGAAAGGTATTGTGCGCGTAAGTTACGCACATATTTATCGGAACTGTGACTTGATGACTTGAAATAAATTTGAGAAACTGTGACTTAAATTCTTCAGCTTCCTTTTCAATGCGGCCAATTTTTTCTCTTGTGATAGAATCCCACGAATCTCATATCTGGTTATGCAATGCCCCTTCAAAATTTCAATTCATGGAAAAATTTTGGTTTCTTTGAACACAATGCTTAAGACTGGGTTTGCGTTAGCTCTCTGCTGGTTAAACAACTTAACTACTACTTAGTCTAAATAATTGTAAGTTGACGTCTTCATTTTTTCCACCTTGGTATATAACTTGATTTCTGAAAATTCAATTATAATATCAACTATAATCAAGAGTCTACAGAATATTTTAATGCAGCCGAATATGTACTCTCCGGTATGTGACGCATTCAATTGAATACTTAGCTAATACAGAAATAACGAAATCAGGCTTAACTGTAAGCCTACCAGAAAATTTCATCTGATATAAATGATTTTTTGTTTCTTAGAAGAGGAGGTAATTTTAAAAGCAACGGATCAAGTCATTCCTAAGAAAGCTGCTGATGATATAGTCTAATAACGAAAGATGTTCAAATAAGGATGGGTGCACAAATGTGGTGATTTATTGAAACGTTTTATATCGCTTGTCAAATAACCGTAACTACTTTTTCCTTTTCACGCTTGGCAACCTCTTGGAAGAAAGAACTCTCAAAGACTCGGGAAGTATATATCTACAGCATCAAAATACTTAAGCATCGAAAAAAATTAATTTTTAATAGAAATTGGACGTAACCAAACTAGAAATACAAACAAAACTTATGATAAGTTTCCAATAGTTTGCTTATGTAAACTACTATCTTGGAAAGTTTAATGAGTTCGCCATATAAGCGTTAAACTCCTATAGTTTTCAATACATTTAGTTTATAAAGATTTGACATATATGTAGTAAGAAGCGGGCATGAATAGCCCCTGTAAGTTAGGCATTTTTCATTTTATCGGGGAGCTTGCCCCCCCCCTAGCCCAGTGGCTGGCGACGCCCTTGGAAAGTAGTGAAGTCTGTAAGGTATGCTGACGATAAAGCTATTGTCTGTGATTCCGTAAAGGGTTTGCAAACTTTAGTAAATGCTCTTAACGATAAAGCAAGGGAGTTTGGTATGAAAATTAATGCAAGTAAAACTAAAGTTCTGAGGTTCTCTAAAGGAAAGAAAGCTAAGTTAACCGTTAGGGTGGATGGGGAAAAACTAGAGCAGGTAGATACATTTTCTTATTTGGGAAGTACTCTCCCTTGGGACGGAAGATGTAAAGATGAGGTTCGTAAAAGAATAGCCTCAGCGAAGGAAGCCTTTATGAAGCGAAGGGAATTAATGACCAAAGGTCTTGATAAAGGAATCAGGAAAAGATTGGTGAAATCCCTGGTCTGGAGTGTGTTGCTCTATGTGTGCGAAACGTTTACCTTAAGAAGGGAAGAAATTAAACGTTTGGAGGTCTTCGAGATGTGGGTGTGGCGTAGAATGGAAAAAGTTAGTTGGGTTGATAGGAAAACAAACACGGAGGTGTTAGAGATGGTTGGGGAAGAGAGGGCTTTGATTAAAGTTATTAAACATCGTCAGAAGAAATGGGTGGGTCAAATATTGAGGGGAAAGGGATTGGTAAAGGTTGTAATGGAGGGTAGGATTCAGGGAAAAAGGCAGAGGGGAAGACAGAGATAGAAGATGTTGGATGAAATAAGGGGTGGGGTTAAATATAAGGATATGAAGGAGATGGCTATTAATAGGGATTTTTGATTGTGCCGAACCTACCGAAAGGTAAAACACTTATGAATGACCCGTTATTTAAAATTCTGTATAAAATATCCTCGCAAACATTTGCATAACTTTTCCCCACACCCTTATCTCTTTCTCTTTGTGGAGGTGTAGATGGGATTTTATACTCGTTCTATTTCTATTTTAATTAATTTTATTGAATTGTAGATAAAATGTTCAGAAATTCTAAACTGAGCGTTTTTTTTCTGGTTACCCGTACCACCGATAATGAAGACGAAATTGGCGGAGACAATCCACATCGATTAGAATAACCTGGAAGAACAGGGGTTAATAAAAAGGTTAGAAAAACCAGAGGATAGGGTTTAATTCGAAAGAGAAGGGGACTAACTTGATACGAAGAAGATGATATGAAACCTGGCGAAACTCAACCTTCAACGGACAAAGGACTCTCCGGTAGAGATGATTCCCCAAAGTTTTGATATATTTTAAACTCAACTTGTTAAGTTTCATTTAAATACTAATACTATCGAAAAGTTAGGGATCATCTTTACTCACGAATATATGTAAAGTAAATGAACTTCCGATATATCTATCAATGTTGATAGAAAAAGATCAAATATACTTCACTTTCCTATAGGAACATGACAAAGTTATTTCAAACATATTGTAATTATTTGAAGGACTATTCTATATGTAACCAACAATGAAAAGTTTGGTCATTGGTCTAGCGCAGTGGTTCCCAACGGGGGCGCTACCGCCCCCCGGTGGGCGCTGAGAAGTCTGAGGGGGGCGTTCAGTGCCCAAGTCATATTGAGGGGGCGTTGAGGACCAGCCGCCGCCCCCTTGAGCAGTTGGCGCATTTAATGGTCACTAACGGCATTACTGGCATCTTTGTTTCGATTCTTCAACTTTTAAGCCTGGTTCTAGCTAGTTGCTTGGGCCTAGCAGTTCATTTTAGATCGCACCCACCATTATAACTGCCGTTAAAATTCTGCATTAAGTTTATTTGGCAAAAGGAGACTAAAACTCAACCCGATTAAAAAACACTTATATCCCCGAGAGATTGTTTTAAATCATCTCTCTACTTTAGAATATACATAGTAATCCCAAGGATTTTTTCTGTTGATGACATGACCCTATCAAAAACTTTTTAAAACTTTTATTGCATTTCTTCATCGGCCTCCTTCCACATACACATAATGACGTTGTAAATAATTTTCGTTCTTGGCTGTAAAGCGCTTTCAGATTCCCAATTTTGGATAGTTCGTAATTTGTAATTGAAAATTATAGGAAAAATGAAAGTACGAATATAACGGATAGACAGGAAAATGTGGTAATGATTAAATGGAATGAAAATAAGTACAGGGCAATGAATTGAAAGTGAAGATAAAAAGGTGGGGGAGTTCTAAAATGAACTGCTTAATACCCATGAGGATTAGAACCAGGCTTAAAGGCAACAAGGCGTAGGGACGGAGCAGACATTACGTTGTACATGCTCTCTGCATTTTTTCGGTTGTCGTCCTCTGCGCAACTGCCACGAGCTTGTATGTGAGAAGTTGAGTGAGGATTAAATTCATAAGTCATTCATCGCCCGTCGCGTCGTCTTTGTAGTATTGATACCTGATAGTTTCGGAATTTCCTCAGTGCAAGTGCAATTTGGCGCAATTATTGTTATCAGATAGGTAAGAATGTATTTATTATTATAATTTTTAATTAAATTAAAATAGCATACATCATAGCTTTTAGCATACATGAAATTTTATTTTAATAAAAGCGACATGTTTTGGACATAGATATCTCTGTCAGCAGGCATGTAAAAGTAGAAAGAAAAGGAAAAAATATATCTTTTGTCACTACATTTACAAATTATAAGTGCATCGGTCGCATAATCAAATAGCAGTATTTTGAAATATTACCACTGATTGTGAGAAAAAATATTTCTCAAACTAGGACGCGGACTCAATCTTATTCATCATTGTTTTAATTTAAAAGTCTTCCAAATATCAGTGAACTATATCGAATTTGGTTAACTCTGATACATTGTGATAACATCATCGGCTTTCACTCGTAGCTTGGTTAATGAAGTTTGACATTGATTGACACAGAGAATAGAAAAAAATAATAACAAAACTTTTTATGATTTCTGCTCTAACGCGCCCAATCATCACTAAAGTGCAATCCATAATAATTGACAAGAAGTTACTCGGGGTATTCATTTAAAAACAGTTCCTATTCATGAAATATCAACTTTCTTACATTATCAGTGAGAAAAGTTATAGCTTTACAGATTATCGAGCATAAGTTCTCGTTATCTTACAATACCGTTCCTCCAACTTAACGGATATATATGTTTGTGTTTACAGACCTCTCTGAATAGTGAAATTGCTAATTCTTTTAGTGAACTTTCGTGGAGTTATTATTAAATGTCCAATTATTACTGCACAAATTACTGAAACCAAACCCAAAGTGCCACAAAGGAGTGAACTATCCTGTCTTGCGGTCCCTACTTGTCGTATTCAACTTTAGTTAGAAAAAATGTAATTACCATTTACCATGAAACATAAGAATAACTTTCAATTGAATTAATTTATGCCTATAATTAAAAATATAAAATAATCAGGTAGCTTGAAGCAATGAAAATACGATACGTTCAAGAATGATAGGGTTAGAAAATAGAATGCGGAATTAGACATTACGAGCTCAGATTAGCTAGGAACGCCTACCTAATCGCTCAGTAATATGACAGCATCCCAGTCTCATGGTTTTCATTTCTACACACCATATAGCGAGTCGGTGTTTTCCTTGCGTAGATTATTAGTCGGTGTTTTCCTCGAGTAGATAGATTCTATGCACCTATGAGAACAGTTGACACGTAAAGTCTACGCGCGTAAGCCCTTAGTTCCGCCTGAATAGAAAAGCTTCTGGGAACTAAGGAAGCGGTCGTACTCGTGCCAGTTCTCGGTCCCTTCGTTATAGTAAGTAAACACCTCCGTGTTTAAAGATGGCGTTAACCACGTTGATGGTACCGTAAAGAGCATGAATAAGACTGATTGGTCACATTGACTGTACGGCAGTTCTTCATGATATGTAGTCAATCTTAAGCCCCAGAAAACCAGAGGAAAAAGGATGTCAAGGTAGCTAGCTTAACTGATTAAGCTACTTGGCACGATATCGGGGGGTCCGGGTTCGTGTCCCAGTCTGGTCGAATGATATTTCTTTTGTGGTATTCTTTCAAAATAAGCAGTAATGGTTAAATTTCCGCTATTTTGCGGTTCATTTAATGTTTCAAAATTGTTGGAAAATTAATTATTCACCTTGCTTTGATTTTTAAATAAGTATATACAGAAATTTTTATCTCCGAAACATATATTCTTATAATTACTATATTTTTATACATATCTATCTCGTAATAATAATATTATTGTGTTATATCCACATATAGATCCATGTCGGAACAAAAGAAAAAATGTAGACAATACAATGTCGATTATTTAAAATATGGTTTCATTCAATCGCCAACAAACAAGACATTACCAATGTGCCTAATTTGCCACAAGGTGTTTTCCAATGAAGCTATGAAGCCTTCGCGATTAGAAGAGCACTTAAGCAAAATACATCCTGAGAAAAAATATATCTCCCTTTCAAATGCTCAGAGCTCAACATTCGAGACGTCCTACTTTGGGTGATATGTTTTCGGCCGCATCAAAAGAAGAAAATGATGGATTACGTGCGTCATATAATATTTCCTTACTCATTGCTAAATCGGGAAAACCACACATAATTGGCGAAGAATTGATAATTCCAGCTTTGAGTGAAGCTCTGCGTACCGTGCTGCATAAGCCACCTTCTGATATAATTAAAAAATTCAGTTGAGTAATAATACAGTGCAGAGGCGAATAGATGAAATGTCCGAGGATGTGGAGAGTTCCCTAGCTGATTTTCTGAAGACTACCGAGTTTTCATTACAGCTTGATGAATCTACTTTGCCAAAATACGAGTCTTTACTTCTGGTGTACGTTCGCTTCATAAAAGATGAAAGTATTTGTCAAGAATTATTATTCGCAAGAGCGTTAGAAACGGACACTAAAGGAAAATCTGTTTTTGACGTTTTAGAAAACTACTTTGTAGAAAAAGGAATTCCTCTGAATAATATCTTGTCTGCTGCTACCGATGGTGCTCCGGCAATGGTTGAACGTCACCGTGGTTTTATTTCATATTTGAAAAGAGCGGTACCAAATGTAGTCGCCGTGCATTGTGTAATTCATCGACAACATTTGGTAGCAAAACATCTTAGTGATCGTCTTCACCGCGACAGTATGTAATTACTGCAGTTAATAGGATCAGAAGCAATGCTCTCGATGATAGATTATTTAGAAAGCTTTGTGATGAAAACGACGAAGACTTTAATCGGTTACTATTGCGCATAGAAGTTCGTTGGCTGTCAAAAGTTACTTGTCTAAAACGATTTTTTTAACTCTTTGAAGCAGTTACTAAGTTTTTTGAAAGCAAAGATGATTTATTAAGAGTGCATTTATTGAAATGTAAAAGCGATATTGCTTATTTGATAGATTTATAAAACAAATTTAGTGAAACAAACTTTCAGCTGTAAAGGAATGATTTAAATCTGATCAAAGACAATTATCTCTGCGTTTGTGTTAAAACGTGCTTTGTACAAACAAAATTTGGGTAGAACACAATTTTATCAGTTTCCAAATCTTTCTTCAATGGAAACTAATGATAACGACATTCTCGCTTACTGGCAGCATTCGGAAGCACTAAAAGAAGACTTTACAATTAGATTTGAGGATTTACTTAATATTGTCATTCCAGATTGAGTCATAGAACCATCCTCTAACTTAGAAATCAAGAATTATCACTGCAATTGTCAACAAATGAAGAGTTGAAATTTAAATTAAAAAATCTGATGTGGCCAACACATGACTTTCTCCATACATAAGATGTAAATATTTATCTACGACAGTAATTTCGAACTCTATATTCCATCTAAACTTTGAAGATGAGTGATTAATTTATATATATTATTATCTTTTACGTCACAAACATTATAAATAATGTTTTTCAGGACATGTTCGATGAAAAACGATGAAGTGGCCTTTCGCCCCAGCGCCCAGAGCGCCCACAACGTACATAATCAGCAACATCCGGTTTATCAGTATTTTACAAATAACTCCTAAACAATCCGTGATACAAAAATATGTTTCATACAAAAGTCATAGTAAAATACATTTTCTAAAACTTTTATTCCAAATACTATATACCTAAATATCATATTTAAGGAGATATTTTGAAAACCGGAAATGAGCTTTGAAGAATGAAGCTCGACTCCCGGTCGACCGATTTACTCCAAAATCTAATCAACTCTAAACACACAAACCAAAATACTATATATAAAATTTGGTGTTGATCCGACAAACAATTTTCATGTTAGAGCGCCCACAAAGTACATAATCAGATACTTCCGGTTTATCGGTATTACACGAATAACTCCTAATCAAGTGGTGATACAAAAATATATTAAATACAAAAGTTATAGTAAAATATATTATCTAAAACTTTTATAAGAAAGACAATGTACGTATATATCATATTTATGGAGATATTTTGAAAACCGGAAATGAGCTTTAATGAATAAAGCTCGACTTCCGGTTGACCGATTTACTCCAAAAACTAATCAACTCTGACAGCACACACACCACTACTATATATGAAGTTTGGTATTGATACGACTAATAGTTTTCACGTTAGAGCGCCCACTATCACACACACACACACACACACACACACACACACACACACACACACACACATACACACAGACATCATTCCGAAAATGGTCAAAACGTGTTCTAGGGACCCCAAAACATGTATTTCCATTGAAATCTCGAAGTCGAATTTTTTCATGAAAACAATACTTTCTCTATACATCGTATATGGAGAAAGTAAAAATGGTTATCAAGAATTTTGGCTTCAACGTCAAATTACAATATTACATCCAGCCTTATGGGCTGCAGTTAAGAAATTTTAATTGCTTTTCCGTCCTCGTATTCAGCAGAAAGAGGGTTTAGCATGGCGACCAATCTATAAACTAAGAAAAGAAACAGGTTGTCAATAGTGGAACGCGGTGACTTAAGGTTATTAATGACAAAAATGGCACCAGATATTGATAAATTAGTTTCATCGCATCAAGCTCAGCTGTCTCAATAATATTGTATTAATTATTAATAACATATTTTAATCGTTCTGTAAACATTACTTCAATATTTCATTATCTTAAGATTAAATAAAATTAAAAATTTGTTCTTGTTTTTCAATATATAGCATGTACAATGTAGTTAACCTAAGGGGGGCGCTATCAAATTATTGACTGAAAAAGTGGGCGCTGACTCAAAAAAAAGGTTGGGAACCTATGGTCTAGCGTATGGCTCTGCAGTAATTTACAAACTTTATTTATTTGAGGAAGAATTTTGCTTATAGTTTCTCAAAACAGAAAATATTAAGTTAATAATTTAAGAATGGATTCAGTATGATTCCGATCCCCGTACGCTCATTTATAGAAATTAGAGCAATAAAACGAATCAAAATTGTTAGTTTGGTGGGGTAATCCTTGGGATTCCCAATATTTTTAATTGAGAATTTTCTTCATAGGCTACAACAGTATTTTCCTGGATTACCTTCAATTCCTAAGAATTGAAGCATATTTTGATTTGTAAAAAAACAACGTCTATCTCAAAGTTCTAATACATTATAATCAATTTGATTATCTATATTAGAACATATGAAAAATCAGCTGATGTTCTGCCCGTTATTTGACGATTTGTATATTTAATTTGACGACATACAATGGGTGCGTGCGCCAAATCGGTGGTTGCTTGCAGGTGCCGATGCTTGAGGTGGCGAGAAAACGGCCTCAGGTGCCCCTCAGAGGAAGGCACCGTCCTTTCACAATCTTAGGAGAGGTAGTCAGAAAAACCCCATGACGGGAAAGCCTTAGATATTGGGATTTCCAAATCCCTCAAAAACCAGACGAATTGGAAACAAAGTATGGAACAATGGCTCTTTACCTGTAGGCTCATTTACAACCCTTTTTGTACACCTTACAAGTGTTTTGCAGCTGTGGTACTGAACCTACACATGCCGCCGATTTTCCCCAAGATATTCTCTTCATTCTAATAATACAAGATGTATGGATTTCCCCTCAATAAACCTCCAAAATTCCGAAGGTATGCATATCTGTATGACCGTTAGTTCATTGCACCCCTTTAGTTCCCTCCAATTCCAGTCGTATTTTGTCAGGAATACTGGCCACTTGTATGCGAGCATTCATAGAAGAAGTGTCTAAGAGCAAGCAGCAACATCATATTTTACCATCGATTCATGTTTTGCGGACGCCAGGAAGATCCAAGTGGAACTATCGCCTGGAGTATCGCGTGGAATATCTATAGCTGACATCATACCAGGTGAATAATTTTATTTATGTAAACTTCCAGGTCTCTTTATACTTTATTTGCTTCTAAGTACAGTGATTTTAGTGCCCGTCTATTATGTTCTTCTTTCATTCATGGATATCTTTTTATCTCATTTCTTTTGCTAGATATCATTCGTCATCGCGAAGGTACAATGTACAGTAAACTTCCGTTTATCCAAATCGCGTTTATCCGAAAAAACTTTTCCGAATGCACTTACCCCACCCCACTAATTCTGTAGTTTATTTTTTCATCCAAAATAGTAGGTAATAAAATTAAAACTCCTGTTTTTTTCCGCTGCCATATATTGCAGATTTTTTCTGTAAGAAAGCAAAATAAACGAGCTTTATTATTCAGCCTTTATAAACTTTGAGTTTTCAATCATACTTTGGCGCCTTTTTAACACGTCAACACAAATTTTTCAGTAAAAAATATGCAGGCTTATCCACAACCATATCAATAGCATTCTATGTACGCACGTTTTACGATCATATTTCGCGGTATTGACGCAATTCGGGGTGTTTCACGCGGGACTTCGGTTTATCTGAAATTTTCTTTATCCGAACCGGCCGCCGCGCCGTCCCGATCATTTCGGATGGACGGGAGTTTACTGTGTTTTCATTTGTATACTTAAATATATTATTATGTAGAATAAGTCATAGTATGACTTATTATTTTATTAAGAAATGAGTATGGAGGTGAATTTATTAAGGCAAAGTATAGCAAAGTTGACCAACATGCAGAACTGTTCCGAATTCCTGTTAATGTAATGTGAAAGCAATTCTGTTAAATTTTGGCTTACTTTTTGTTACAATGCATTAATTGCGTAATTCTCTCATTTGAATTGCACTAGTTCATAAAAATAAACGGTGTATTCGTTGTGGTTAATGAAATATTGCATGAAGAAAAGGTACCTACGATCATTCGTGGGGTGACCATAACTATCCTCTTTATGTCTTTGTAATAAATTTACATCTAGGAGTAATAGTAATTTGAGTTGTCACAAGGAGTTAAAATTAATCTCATATTTTCAACGATCCCTATATATCAACTAAATTTATTTTAAAATTTTTATTTGAGATGAAATTTTAAGGATATTATCTTTAATCGTCCATTACCCCTTTGATATTTCCGTCACCCATCAGCAAATTTCTAGACTCGCTCCTACTTTTGATTCTTATTATTGCTCTAATTTCTATAAATGAGCGTATGAAAATTGGAATCATACTGAATCTATTCTTAAATTATTTAAATAATATTTTCTGTTTTGAGAAACTATAAGCAAAATTCTCCCTCAAATAGATAGAGTTTGTAAATTACTGCAGAGCCTAGACCATTGACCAAACTTTTCATTGTTGGTTACATAGAGAATAGTCCTTCAAATAATTACAATTAGTTTGAAATAACTTTGGCATATTCCTATAAGATGTTAAAAAATATTTGATCTTTTTCTATCAACATTGACAGATACATCGGAAGTTCATTTCTTTTAATATATCCGTGTAAAGATGATCCCTAACTTTTTGATAGTATTAGTATCCATATGAAACTTAACAAGTTGAGTTTAAAATATGTCAAAACTTAGGGGAATCATTTCTCCCGGAGAGTCATTTGTCCGTGAATTAATTTACCGATTTTCGCAACTCCGAGTTCCGAAGGGGAGATGTGTGTTTATTTATTAAATAATGGGGGTCATGTTGAACGGGTGATGTCAGTAGATACCCCAGACATATAAAAATTCTTCTAATTTGGTTTCAGAAGAAACTGGTTTGACTTTCGATAAATTCATTTTATTATTTATTTCAAATTCTTGTATTCTTCATATTGCATTTCCTTCAATAATTTTCCTATTAATATTCTGACCTTTATTATTTTTTAGGTATTTATAATATTCAGAAGGTATGCGCTTCTCACCAATATTGAAAGTTTAAATCGACCTCAAGCTACTAATTTAGGAACTTTTTTAACGTTTTTATTTAAGAATTGCTTATTATGTTCAGTCAAAAATGAATTTTAAGATAAAAGCAGAGGTTTTATGAGTTTATCTGGCTAGTTTAGTTTTACAAGCTGAGTTTATTACAGCTTTTTCTTCTCGTATTAAAATCTAAGAATTAACTTCAATTTTCTCGTATATATCCATATGATATAATTTCTTAAACGTTCGTGCTATTTAAACGGTATTTATTTCTTGATTATTTTAAAAATATAAATGTTAAGTGACTCCCACCCAGGTTAAGTGAGCCTCGCCCGGCGGGCAGGAAGCAATGTACAGTGACCGCCACCTAGGAGACGCTCACTGTACAGTGAACGCCACCTTAGGCGAGGCCAACTGTACAGTGGACCCCAGTGGGGGTCTACAGAATTACTCTTATTACCATAATACTGGCATATATTTTCTCTTTATTCTTTTTTGTGTTATTTTTTGTAAGCTGTCTATCTTTTGTATTCAACCTATTGTATATAATTTGTATTATTTATTTTTATGTGAGCAGATAGAATTTGTATATTTTTTTCTGCTCTTTTGGGACTCATAATCCCAGAGCAAAATAAATGTATTATTATTATTATTATTATTATTATTCTTGAAGCAAATCAGTCAGCTGAAAGGTATTGTGCGCGTAAGTAACGCACATATTTATCGGAACTGTGACTTGATGACTTGAAATAAATTTAATAAACAGCTAAAACTGTGTCTTAAATTCCTCAGCTTCCTTTTCGATGCAGCCAATTTTTTCTCTGGCGATAGAATCCCACGAATCTCATAACTTATCATGTCAACCATGTGGTCATGCAATTCCCATTCCATATTTCAATTCATGGAAAATTTTTGTTTTCTTCACAGAACACTCAGTGAGTAAAACTGTGTTTGCATCAGCTCTCTGCTGGTTAAACTGCCTATTACTTAGTCTAAATAATTGTAATTTGACTTCTTAATTTTTTTCACCTTGGTATGTGACTTTAATTTTGCAAATTCAATTATAGTATCAACTATAATTAAGAGTCTACTGTATTTTTTTAATGCAGCCGAATTTTTAATGTTCGGTATTTGACACATTCAGCTGAATACTTAACGAATTCAGGCTTAATTGTAAGCCTACCAGAAACTTTCATCTGAGATAAATGATTTTTTGTTTCTTATATAAACCTTGTGTAATAAACTGTATATATACTTCATATTTTTATACATTGATGGTGTTTTCTTGGCAGGCGACATTTCAATTAAATTCCAAAATCTGTTGATGATGTAGTCAAATTACGAAAGATATTCAAATAAGCATGGAAACGCAAATGTGGGGGATCTAATGAGTGAATGTTACGTTTTATATCGCTCGCCAAATAACCGTAACTATTTTTTTTATTCCCACGCTAGGAAGAAGTTTAGAACTACAACACTATAAGACTTCAGCATAGAAAAAAATGAGTGTTATCAGTTATTGGAATTATCCTAAGCTGAAATCCAAACAACACTCATGATAAGTTTCCAATTGTTCGCTTATGTAAACTACTGTTTTGGAAAGTGTAATAAGTTGGCCATATAAGCGTTTAACTTCTCTAGTTTTCAATTCATTTAGTTTTTGAAAGAATTGATATATATTGTAGTAAGTAGCAGACATGAATATACTAGCCCCTGTAAGGTAGGCATTTTTCAGTATTCTCGGCAGCCTTGGACCCCCCCCCATTGGCAAATCCTGGCTGCGCCACTGTTTCATAGTTATGCATTATTTTACATACATATTAAAATTTCCATGCAATAATGGCAAGTGGTTCAATTCTTCTCAACATATGTGTTGGAAATTAAGAAATTATTAATTATCACGACATTTCTCGTGATATTCCATAACGATCTTTTTAGACGTAGGGTAAGGATCGATTTTTTCATTGGGGTAATATTAGTAATATTAATAATAAATCATCTTTGTTCGGGCGAGATTGAGACCGAGAAAGTCTTCTATGTGCAACTGATCTGAATTTTTAATATGGTTTCTGTGGAAGAGATGTTTTAAGACACTCTTGTCGTGCATGCTACCATCTGGCTATATTCGGTAGCGCATTGGCCGTATTCAGTCACGTGTTTTATACGCAGAAATCGCGCGAAGGAAAAGGAATTTAATCCTTAAGGAAACCCAAGTAGAGTACTTTCTGGTTTATTTTCAATTGACGCTTTAGAAAGGGTTCGGGAAATACAATTACTTTTATTCATTTCGGGAAATTAGGAACATGCAGCACAGAACACTCGAAAACGCAGCAGGTTTCTCTTTACCGGACCATCCCGTCTTAACATTTCGTTTTGTAACCCCTTTAAAAATCCCTCTTTCGGGCCATCAAGATGTGGTAACCCGACGTTTATCCTCCGGTTGAAGATACACCTTTAATGATACTGTTACACCTTACGAGAGAATATTTCAATATTTCACCACGCAGCTTGACAGCTGCATCCCTGGCCGCAGTCTTTGCACCGCTGGCTGCACCACACGCTCACCGGAGGAGCGCGAACGTCACCATCCGATTCAAGGTTGAGGACGCCGCGACGTCACAGCGTCTGCGCGCGCATACTCTCCTTAGGAACTCGACGGGAGACGGCGGTGCGCTCCGAGGCCCTTGCTCATAGTCCGCCGAACGCTCCGCGGGTAGAGTTTGACGCAAGTTCCGTAGTCTCCGAACGGGCGTGCATCTGACCCATGCTTCTCCGTGGAATGTGTTTTACCTGAAGCGTGCAGATAGTGCGATCGAGTGAGGATTATCGTGAAGTGTTGTTGACTTGAAGACACCTGCCCGGATGGTGATCCCGCTTGATTTGCCTGCCGCTGTCCTTGTGGGTTATGGTGAGTAATCACCGATCTCATTATCCCTTTGTTTTCAGCGGGTTTCTCGTAAGGTTTGTGCTTCAGTGTTGAGTGATGTTCATCGTCAACTGCGATTGTTTTTCTTTCGTGAGTTTACTACCGCTTGCGACCGCCTGCCACCTGAAAGTACCGGCGAAAGTTTTGTGTTTTTGTTTGTTTTTGAGTTGCGATGGAGACGAATTTTGATTTCCGAGGTTAGCGTTGGCTTTTGGTGGTTTTCAAATGAATTTCAAAATCGTTGAATTTAGTATGGCCACGTGAAGCAAACACACGTAATGCACTTGTAGAAAAGTCAGAAGAAGTACATGTAAAAATCTCTGTAGTTTAACTTATATTAAAGTATTTATGTATTAACATACTAATAACATCATTGTTGTTTAACCTATTGAACCACTGAAGTAAATATTAAGATCCTCGCTCGGAATCACACCTCTGACCAAGCCCGTCTTTGCAAACACCTCTTCGACACCAGCACCGGCTATGACAGCTGATAGCATAGTTTTCTCACCAAGGGACTCGTTCGGACAGATTTATTGCTTTGGAAAATTCTCGCTTTGCTGTGAATCCTATATCTCTGCGAAGTTTTCCCGTCATTTGGCCATAAAACGCTCTCAATCGGCGTTAATTCTCGTTGTTTATCAACTTTTTTTCCGGTTTTAGAAGGTGCAGTTTTTGTGCCTTAGAAAATTCTCTTATGCCGGCATAAAATTGTTTCCTGTCATTTACGGCCACGAATCAAGGTTTAAATTCTTTAATTTTCAGTTGTCATTGAGGTTGTGTTTATGGTTCCGTATTTTATTTTTTACCTTTTAGTTTCAAATTTCTTCCATTCTCATTCAGACAACTTGCATGTTTGCCTTTGGTTAGTCATGACATTTGATTGTTCTTTGCTTTTTTTTTGTATGATATGTTCTTACAGAAATGTTCGTTGTATTTTCCGTGATGAAATGAATCGTCTAATTTTGTTTTTACTCGACTTTCCCGGTTTCAAGACCTGTGCGAATGCTTGCCTTTTTGTCGCTGGGAAAAAGTTGGAGCGAAGGAGTTATGGCTGTCTCTATTTCCGAGTATGTCGCGCGTTAAAAGCTCGCTCCTTCATCTGTACTCGTCACGTTTCTAGATTTCTTCTCACTGGAAAAAAATATTACATATCGCGTAAACAGAGTGTTCGCCAAAAATCTGATTTTTACTCCCCGAATCCAATGGTTAGAGCGGCTGTTTCATATGTGCGCTTTCGACAAAAATGCACAACTCAGATTTGTAAATAATGCTCAGATTGTTAACTAAACTCCTCCAGTGCTGCTAAATTATTATTAAATTAATATAAATATTACGTAAATATCACTGTAAGTAGGTGCAGGACCCGGTGGCAGTGGTTACAATTTAGAAATACAAATTATGTGCACACATAGTCAAATTTAGGTATAATTTCGAAGAGAATGGTTATTTGTAATGGACAAGGTAATTTGTAATTAACATGGACGTGGACTCATTTAATTGGTTACGTTTAGGTCACTCGGAAATAACTGCGAAGCGCAATGCAAAAAAGTGGAGATATCCATATTATATTCAGTCCACGCAAAGAGGAAGCCGGCTGAGACGGAGAAAAGGGGCGGTTTTTCTGTATCTGCTTATGTCTCCCGTTATCTCAACGATCCCATGATTTGCCGTCTACTTTTCGCTTTTGTTTTATTGCGAGGATGGGCGGTCCATTGTGTTGACATGAATCGTTTCGAAGAAGCGCTTCTTGATTCTCGGAAATTCGACAACGGGATGTGGGGCGACGTATTCTGCCCACTCTGGTTCCAAGTTACATTGGATGCGTTTATTCACACAGGAGTATGAAAACGGTATTTGTCAATCACTCACACAATAATGGTTCTTTGGTATTTATATGTGAAAATAGTTTGAAAATTTCTTGTCATCTGGAGAGAATATTTTGTCAGTTGTAAACTTACAGTTGATCTATTTTTATCTGAATGAGGTGAGATTTAATTATTTTAGTTCCATGCTCTTATAATGTATTTGTGGTATTGATATGAGTTTAATGACAAGAGAAAATATCGAAGGACGATACTGTTTACATACCAACACAGTAATCAAGTTCAAGTTTATTCATTGAGTAGTTTAATCAAGTTCATTACGTTCACTCTAAATTTCATCCATCGTCACTCTTGTTAGTCCATTGCCTTTTAAAATAATTGGTAAAAATGGGACATTCTCGGACGGACTATTAACAGCGATTGAATGTAAAATAAAATAAAATTCGAATATTATTGAAGCCAATATTGTACATCAAATATGGTTGTGTGAATTAGTTTTAATATTTAGTAACGTTTTTGATCATATGGAAGATAAAATGTTTGTAATTTTTGATTGCATTGCTATTTTTAATCTTCCGTACGATAGTTAGTCACACATTCTCATATTGGTTTCGATACTATTGTGGGATAAATCACAGATTCTTCGCTTATCGATCAATCATTCCATTTCGAGGGAGGATATTTTGTTCAACGTCAGCTGTATCATTATCGAATGTCTTCCCCAAATCCTGTTATCCTCTACATAGAATAAAGAAATCAAGGGGCCGTAAACATTATGTCCCGTTTCACCCTTTCCCTCAACTTGTCCAGAATTCACGCGGGCCTCTGCCGCTACGTTAAAACGGAATCCTCTTATGCATTTTTTATCGCCTTGAGATATGGGAGTCGCTTTGCAAGGCTTCGGGCTAGAGGCGGGTTACATCCTAATTGGCTGTAAAAAAAAGAACGACAAAGGCAACTTTAAAGCCCGAAACTGACGCAAAAAGTGTCGCCATAAGTTAAAAATTGCATTATAGAGTAGACATTTTTAGACGAATATTTTTCAAAGAAAAATTCAGTTTGTTGTCTGCACTGCAATCTTCATCAATGAAAATTGTTTTGTAAAAATGTTTTGGTATTTGAGAGTTTGTTGTGGAGCGGGAAGGTATGTCGAGAAACATTAAGAAAAATATCGTAAGTGATTTTACAATATTTAGATTAATAACCAAGTACTGGGAGATTACTTTAGTATGGGTCATTAGAGAATATAAATTCGTCATATGTTTCAAAAAGTCTGTTAATATTAATGGACAAGAATCCAAATAATTAAAATAGTCATGACATCTTACTTATTAAGTCAAATTCTTTACTTAATTAAAAAGCGTTAAAATTGAGAATAAACTATATTTATCGCGTATTTATATTATTTTAGTTTCTTAATTTACATGCGGTAAAGAATTTATTCTCCAAGTTTCCTGAAGATCAGATAAAAACGTGAAAGAAAATTAATTTTATCAACACGTGATTTTAAGATTTTCTTTTGGAGTGGCATTAAAAATTGCGAGGAAAACTAGGAATAAAACGCTAATTATTTTATTCCTACTTTTCCTTGTCATAGTTTTCCTCCCAGCAATGCCTTCCGCAAGAGATTTTTTATTGAATACCGTATACACAACCTGATCACGATTTACTAAGCTCTCCGTATAGTATTCTCTTTTCCGATAATGTATTTTATCGCTGTTTATTTAGAGTCATGGCGACCGCATATCGCTATCTCCTGCCTCCCTTCGCATCCCATGGGGAAGACATTTTAGGGGAAAGGAGAAAGGGTTAAAGAAGGTATGCAATTTCGTCTGTAAGAGATAGGAAGTCTTTTAAGAGTTTTTCTGCGGAAACCTTTCCCCTAAAACGTCTTCGTCTTTCGGTAGCATGTGGAGGGATTACCGTTTTCTTAGGAGCTTGCGCATTTCACACAGTCCTATAGCCGTTTATCTTTATTCCTTTCGCTTTTACGATACGTCAGCCAATTGTTACGCAACCGGAGATACGGAGTGGCGTTCACCAGTATCTTATTGCACTTTTTTATTGCATAGGCATAAGAGGAAAACTTTTGCTGAAGCGTAGAGATTATTTAAAACGGGAGGCTGACGTCATTTGTCGGGTATTTTATCGTTACGATTTAGGTTATGCAGGCTTAGAAAGCTTTGTTACCTGTCTCCTCGTGTATGCAAGGACCTAAAACGTACGGATGGGGTCGTGTAGCATTTCCAAGTAAGTGAAGGTGAGAGAAATTTTACCTCCGGGGATGTATCTTACTTTCGGGGTAAATCTCGTAATTGCCTGCATGTATGCGTCAGATATGTTTTCCCGCGAAGAAAGCCGTTGATGCTCAGTGTGAGAAATATGTTTGACTTCAAAGGTTTTTTATTTTAAAATCATAAATATGGTTGATTCTAAGTGTTGAGAGTAAATAATATTTAGTACACTATAGCTGTCCTTTGTAAATGGATTGGGATCCACGTAACGATTTTATCGAACTAAATTTTAAACGGTGTAGATTGGAGAAATGTCGGCCAGGTGCTTCATAGCTGAATGAATCATATATATTTCAATTTAAATTCTATTATTCCTTCGTCTTGCTTTGTAGAGTTTCCAAAACAGTAGTATTTTCTTTACTTATGCTTGTTGGTTTCCTTTCTATCCACACAAGTAAAAGGTTTGCGCAATTTTTGTTATAGTATTTTTATCCTCATGAATGTATTTATTTAAAACTACCCGAATGAATTTTTTATTCATTCATTCAAAGATTCACGTACAGTTTTGATGATTACGAATAGGATGACTATTTCAATGAGTATCAATCTATATCAATTATGCCATTTGTTAGTTGAAAATGTATGTGCAACAGAACCATCGCAACGAAATATGGGATAGGAATTCATAATCACTGGAGAGTATTAACTGGGGAAAAATTTCAAGAAATGGGTGCACCGACAGAGAAAAGGGTGTGAGGAATCTCAAAGTCAGCCAATCGAATCCTAAACGAAGTCATTCGGCCTCTAAAACACCGGGTTACAAAGTAAAAATGGAGATTAAGGGACAACACCACTGTGACCCCCTGTTTTTTCACATTATTTCAAGAATTGTTTTTGTGGGATATAAAAGAGATACTCGAATCATTTTTTTGGGTTTTGTTTCTTGTTTATTAATGTATCAAAAAACATTTTTTTCACATTTTTCACGCAGCATGGTAGCGCTGGGAAAGCTCTCGCGTCAGGTGCTGTCATCTCCGCAGTGGTTCGCGGCACGCAGCAGAACTCTCTTCAATGTCGATCTGAAAAAAAATACCGAGTGTTTTCGTTAATAATATGGTATTTTGAAGAGAAGTACATAGGGATTTGGAAAAATATTGATTTGAAAAAAATAGGCACGCCTTTGAAATTAAAGAATGACTTTTGAGCAAAATTTCTAGTCGAAATTAGGCTATAACTTTTATAATTATTGAGATATCAAAAAAATCCTATGTACTTCTCTAGATAATTTATTTTTTTTGATACAGTAAAAATTTGAAGTCGATCGTATAAAAATTGCTCGAGTTCTGCTGCGTGCCGCACTCAAAAAAGTGGTTTTGAGAAAAACGCGTTCAAAGTTTTAGGTTTGTTAATTTATGTGATAAATTGAAACAAAAAATATTTACCTTCAGTCAGCGATGCCGGCACCATATAGCTGGCCTTTAAGAAGCAAATCGTTGTCTCCTGATTCTTTCCTCGAACTTGTTAAGGCTTTTCTCGCTTCTTTTGCAGCATCTGTGAGCGAGCGCTCCGCGAGCTGGATCCGCGCTGCGTCGGTCTCAACGTAAAAGTTGAAACATTTTGGGCCGATGGTTATCCCCAACGTTTCCAGTACTTTCATGAGACTTCTCAGGCCATCATTGAACACTAATACCGCGATATCAGTTGCAATATCAATGATTTTTTTGGTTCCGGACTGGCACTTGGGGGCTATTGCCCAAACTGATTTATTGTAGCTTTCGTTATAGTTTTGCGTATAGCCGCCCAAACAACGCTGCAGCAAATCGTCCCTGCTCAAATTTTCGAAGATCGGCTGAATTGCCTCCAATATTTACTGAGGAAGAGGCGGTCGCGGACCGCTGCACCGCTCCGCAAAATATTCAATATCTACGAAAATAATTATTTTTTCGACCTGGGTCCAACGGCATTTCAATCTTCAAAGTATTTCAGATTATTTAAAATGGTTTTCAAAAAATCGAATTTTTGAAGCCGTCACAGTGGTGTTGTCCCTTAAATAGATTATTTTAGTGGAAGCCCATGCGCTTAATGGCCTAAGCTGTTGAAGCACTTTTAAAAATACTACTAGACTGGATTAATTTTACATGAGATTAACTATAGAATTGGGATGTTATTTATCATCATCTTAGCATTGGCAATTTCCATCTTTGTTTATTCATCTTTTTAATATTTTAATTTTTGGAGTTGCCGTAGGCAAACCGTCACGTTGCTAGTTATCTCTGCTGAGAAAGGAAAGTTTTCCAATATGCGTTCTTTGGCTGCAGGGGTGCTGTTTACCAATCGCGTTCCCATAGCATAGAATGATAAATATCAAGCTATTCAATTTTCAAAGGATCTTTATATCTTCCGAAGATATCCTTCAATGAAAAAGTTAACCGAAATTTTCAAAGGCCAAAAAATGATCTTCTGAAGCATTAGTTCGTAGGAAATCGAAGTAACCCCTTGCAGAAGGGCGAGGAATTAATTCTCTTGGCAAGGGACGTCTCAACTATTAAGTTATTCCATTGATCTTAGAAACTTTCCGAATCAGTAGACGATGTATCTCCTCTGCGGAAAAAATTCAGTGGTTTTTATTATGCATGAGGGAGTCTCCGATATCTACAGCGGTGATTTATTTTCATTAGAAATTAATGCAGAAAAACTCAGAGCGAGCGAATTTTCATTTCGTAGATATGTAAGTCTTCTTGCATAAGCTACCGCAGAAAGAAATTTGGTGGAGTTCGCCCACTGAGATTGATATTTTGTCGATTGCTGGATCCTCTGCGTGATTGTGAATAATCGCCTTCTTACTTTGAAATATTTTAATTGATAAAATACCACCCCGAAATACTGCGGTCCTTTGTGAGGGAGAAATTACTTGGAGGATTTTTAAGCTCTCTAATTAAATCAAAGTCCGGGTTCCTACAGAACTGGACATGTTCCAGATATGGATTAACGCTTTACTCCTCCTAAAGGATGGGAAATCTTTATCATTTTGCCTAAGTTTGAACTCTGAGACCTTTTGAATCTTTTAGGACGTAAAATACAAGATTAACGTATCGGAATCGCTCATTCAGAAACACGAGGTGGGTGCTTTTTGCCTTCTCGGTATATTTAAACGTAGCATCTTGGGGATGCGTTAGAAACATTTTAACGTTTCAGTTATTTTAGATTCACTCGATATAGTAATAAATCCTGTTTTGTAAGGTTGTTTCTAAGAAATTTCAAAAATTAAATTTACTTTAATTTAAATTGTGCTCCGGATTACAATTTTTTGAAAGATCCTTCACGTTTACTCTCTTTAGATTTTAATTTAAACCTTATCCAACTCTTAACCGTGAATAAATTTGTTCACTGTAATTTTATAGAAATCTAATTTTATCCATTATTTGAACTACTGCATCAATTTAAATTGCTTACTGTTTCTCTTTTTATACATTCATTTACCGTAATTTTAAACCCAAACACCAGGAAAGCTCAAAAAGTATACATAAATATTTAATCAGTGATTAAAAATCTCCAAAAGCCGTCTTTTGTCGGCGTTTGGAGATTTAAAACCTCGTAATTCATTAACAGCCGTGTTCCACTATTTCTTTCTTTATATAAGTATTTAAATTGTTCTGAAAAATATTCAAGGTCCGCTTATATCAAACAATTGTTTGCGGTATAGAGTAAAATTTAGTTTAATTTTCCAAAATTATTACTGAATTTGATGAATATCAATCATTTACCTGTTATTTAAGATTTGTATTGGATTAGCACAAATCGGAAGCATAATTATGTATGCTATTTGGGAAGTCATTTTATGTTGCCCATATTTTAATTTGTTTGCGGCTTTTTATAGGCTATTTAGGAATAATTCTGGAATGAAGTTTTGCGGAAATGGCATTTATGTAGTCAATTAGAAATAGCTTGCATTTTCATTTAAAGTTTTCAATATTTACGATTTATAACCATGGGAAACGATCAACAAACTGCACTCGGAATTTTCGTTGGGAATTTTTCAACTGAATTGGGTTAATGAAAACTGACGGTGTTTCCCACCAGTTCGTGTTTATCATTCGCAGGCAGGACATGAAAAAATGCGAGAATCAGTTAGGCGACGGTCAAAACGAGTCGTAATGTAAGTGTCTGCGATATGGTTGACAGTTATTTGGGCTGCACCTCCGTCCCTCAATCCAAACATCCTGCGCACAGCTGTGCCGGAATTTTCGCGAGGTGACGTTCCGGTTGATGAAGCTGGAAGAAACGTGGTCCGGCGAGATGTTTGGCGTTTCCGTTAGCACATGGGCGTTACCCTTGGTGATGTTGACACCACGTAGAGGTATGTCTCACCGGTAGGAGGTCCATCATCCCAAATGTTGCCATTGTAGGATTTGTGCCAGCATCACAGTCACTGAGAAGCTAAACATTGAAAGGGCACGGATATTTTGCCACCTTTACCCTAAAGTGCTATTTGTTCATTAAGAGAACTTAATTTATTGCACTCACCATTGGTGCGTTTGTAGTAGTTTTACCATACATTCTTGATCTTTTAACCCTTATTATTTTTATAATTTATCTATTCACTTACAATTTTCTCCACAATTAGACGAAAGTCTGATGGCATTTATTCCCCTCGTATGCAATACTCATTACAATTCATCGATCAACAATAGACTCAATGCATAGCTACAATAAAATGAAAAAATAAATTTTAATTATTCACGCATAGTCCTGATTAATGTTTCATGTTTACCCTTACAGAAAAATAACTCTCACAATCAGAGATATCATATCGTAAGAAAAGGAGATTTTAATGTGAAAAATATTTAAACTGAATAATTCATGAAGTTGTGACGCTGCACATACTCATAGTGTTGTTAAAAAGTATGAAATCGGTTCACCCTAAATTTTAAGACTTTAACGAAGTTCTGCTTTCGTTACGGTTTCAATCGCTTCAAAATCAGATATCTCCCGGTTACTTGCAACAAGAATATGATAGTCATTGTCAGGAGCAACGTGGTACAAAAAGTAAAATCGCCGATTTTACTTTGATCGAAAAATTCATCCTCTACAATTCAACCTAAAATTAATGTGTTTTAGTGTATTTAGAGAAGGGTCAAAACTTTCAAAATTTCTGAGAGTTTTGGTTTTTAATTCTTCCTCTTAAAAACTGTAACGTTATTATTGCTTTTGGCTGAAGCCGTTTTGAAGTTAGTCGAAGCCCTTGATGTAGGTTCAGACAGGGACCGGTTCTTGATATGGGACAAAGACCCGAAGTTTGCCCTGCAATGTAATTAAAACCAACTTTTATTGTTTGCTCAAGTTCAAGTCCTATTTAACCCTGTAAATAAATAACCACGGATGTGTCTATGCCATCGATTTGGCCGAAAATTGTAGTGTCTAAAGTTTGAAAGGAAAATTGGATTGAGATTTATTCCCTTAAGCGAGTGAAATCAATTCGTCCGATAGCATTGGCATTCTGACAAATCGGAGCGCGACCATGCATAGACAAGTGAATCTTTAAAGAAACTAAAAATCTCTTGCGAATATCCTGTAAGTTAAGCTGTTTTTAAGGTGCTGAAATTTCATAGGAAATAAACACTACATTATTCAAAGTAAACATTACCAATCCCAAAATAATTCGTATTGATTGAAGATAGACTAATATGTAATGTTATTTTTACAAACTGTTCGGTTAGAATTTATGGCTTACGTAGACGCAATTCGCTTACTTCCCGATGAACTGAATGTATGTAGATATGGAAATGCTGTGTAATATTCCTTGAGAATCTTGTGCCCTGCTTCCTTCTCTTTTTGCAGCTCCTGTTGCTTATGATTAATCTTTTCTCCGGGGTTTCATCTACATTGCTTTTCCCTGCAAGTTGCTGATTGGCAATGTTTGTTTCCAAGTTCATGGGAATTATCGTACAAAACATAAAATTATCTAATGGAGTTTCGTTTCTTCTCAAAGTCGAATTTTAATTAAGAGAGATGAAATAAGACCAAATCTACAATTTGGATGTTAATTGAGCATTAATTTGCAGAATGGCAATTTTTTCTTTGTTTATAATTACTGAGAAGAAAGGCGTTACTTTATATTCTTGCATTAGTCTAAAGTTTGATGAGAAGATAATCGTGATAAGGTTTTCCTTCTGTTGTTGTTCCGACTTGTAATTATTAAATGAATTTAGTTTGTAGGTTAAATTTACTTCATAAATTAACAGAATAATATGTATGAAGACGAAAGAGATTAGTAACTTCATTTTTTTAATCTCTTTAGATGTAGTATGCAAATAAGAAAATTGTAAACGTGAGGGATTTCTTAATTTATTTTTTACGTACGTCAGGAAATAAACGATTCGATAAATAGAAATTAACTTCAATAAAAAGAAATGCTTTGGTATGTTATCTTATAGATTACTGCAGACATCATTCTCGGTAATTTACAATCTGACGTAGGATGTGTTCTCTAATTCTCTTATGTTTTGAGCTTCTCGTTACCAGGTTACGCCTCGTTACTTGATGATGCTTCTGCTCCAACAGTCTTCATAGAATTGCAAAATTAATCTATATTACGTATGAAAAATAATGTGTAAAACAGTATTATCAAATCAGAAGTATTCTACTTTAGTCCGTGTGATAGTGAGATATGATTGTATTCACCGTGCTGCAGGTCGCATATTGCCATGAAAGATATTATTCGTGAACGTGTATAAAAACTTCTCAAATTATTTTTCTGTTCATTGTTTCGATTGTCGTACCTCCGCTCCGAATCAGTGTATTGTCATGGTGATATAGAATATCAGGAGGTTGTTGTCGGCGCTTTCCCTTACAATTACATTACAATAATTACACCTGAAGATGCAAGTTAACTTGTCAAACCGGTCGTACAATAAATTTTCTGTGGGTAGTACTAAGTATTTCATTTTAATAATGTCTTTCCACCAAGTGACGCCTTCAAACATCGATTTCATTCCAACATTACATTACGTTGAGGTAGCTGAAGTCTAAGCTTATATTCGTACCATCAGAAAAGTAAACAATTATGTAATAATACTTACAATTTTGAGTTGCACCACAAAATATACCATGATGATACCAACCTAGCCGTGTTATCATCCATAAACCACAAATCAACAGATCCCACAAACACATTATCCAGTTCCTAATTACACGTTAAAATCAATTTTGCGTTGAGCATAACCCCATGTGTTGTAAAATCTTGATTAATTTCTATCGAATAATTACAGATGTTGTCCCAGCACTTGTACCTCCAGAGAATTCTTTTAAAATATAAACCTCCGCAATCAAAATGCGAACTTTTGAGTCACATGGTGAACTGGTTCTTCCCCGGTAAAGCTAGTGGGTAATATTGACTATGAAAGCACTTTACGGATCTCCAATGGAGTACTGCTGTGAATGAATCATGTTCCGTAATCGAAATGTAGATTATGAAATCGCACGGTATAATGTTTTTCTCTTGTGGAAGAAAGACAAGTGGTACTGGAAGTACTTTCAGCCCTCTAAAAGTACCTCGGGAACCCGCAGAGCGCACTTCGAGAAACACTGTTGTGGATCGATCGAGATTCGACTCTAAAATTGCCTGGATCTCGCGAACAATTCCTTTTGCTCTGTGGGCGAAGCGTCCGCAAATAGATGTCTAAGGGACAAAAGTCTGATAGTGCAATTGTCGCGTCCCCCCCTCGGTGGGGAGCTATCTTCCGCATCTCCTTCCACCCATTATCCCCTTCCCTGCGATCGGCACTTGTTGCACGCCCTCCCTCTTTACTTCGATATTGCTTTCTCTCCGCACCATTTGGTTACGCTCGGCCGTACAGTCTGCCGTGCGCAGGCCTCTTCCTGAAACCAGTTGGCTACCGTCCTTTCCATATCCATACCCCCTGTTCTGCCGCATCCCATTTTCCCTTCCTTCTTCGGTTGGGATTGCATCCCAGAAGCCGTAATCACATCACCAAACTCGGGATTATCTCCGAAATCTCTGTTCCCAGAGCGGAGATTTCAACGCAATAAAAATAGGATAGCAATAGGAAGACGATCGGAAAGTTGGATGAATTTGAATTATGATACAGTAGCTGTTTAAAATATCCTTTTCGAAGGGTTTACATTAATTATGTATGGGCATTTCTCGTGGCGGTCACTTTAAGTATTATAAGTCATTGTTACCCAATAAATGTCGAGTCATTTAATTCCACCTCTCCCTATTAAACCAATTATCATATACCCTATAGACAAATAACCTGAGGCAATGTTAAGTAACGTTGAAAGTGCCTCGACTTCTACAAGATCAACCCTAAAAATAGGAAAAAAAATTTGCTCTATTTTGGGTTTATTCCATGTAATACAATTCTCCTTCAATGAAATGAGAAATACAAAAGTTTCAGGGATTTACGAGTTCGAAATATTGGCAGAATCTTCGGGAGTGAAAGAAAATGTTCCTTAGTCTCCAGATCTTGCTTTGTTTGCGCTAATCGAATAGAAATGCGAAGTTAGAAGTGGTGATGTAGAGATTTGAATGAATTTAAATGACATTTGCTGTTAAAAAAGAAATCCTTCTCAAAGCATATAAATTAATTGCGGGTTTTATAATTGCAATTGAATTTAAAAAACAAAAGGTGGGATATTTTCGCTCCAGTTACAATATCTTTATGTATGCAATTCTCATAATATTTCAGGTACAGGATATGGTAAACCGTATTTTCAATTTGTTCATCGTCAACCGAATTGACCAGGGTATGTCGGTTTCCACTACTTTTGTCAACGGATTGCTGGCTTCGATGAATGAACGTCATCTTCAGGTCTGGTATTGCGCATCAAATTATCCAACTGGTTATCAGATCTGATGATGACGTTTTACGTCGTAGCAAGCTGTCTGTTAATTAAAAAAGCTAAAATTAACACTCTACAGTTACATCTCGAAGCTCAGCGCAATGCAATATCCATTCCTTTGCTACTATATACAGTTTGTGGAGGAAATTGTTGAAATATCTTAATATTAAAGCCACGCGTTAATGTATTTACATTTTACCTTCAGTATTAGTTAGAACAGGGTTTCCCAAACTATGTTCCGCGGAAAACCTGTGTTCCGCTGAACCTGAATAGGTGTTCCGCGACAATTTAGGAAGGTGTTATACACAGCAATATATTTAAAGATCTTCTATCTCAAGTAATATTTTAAATTAATTTTAAATTTCCTGCCTTTATGTACGTGTGCGTGTAAGTGGGTGTTTTAAGCGAAAGTGGCGCCGTGTGAATAATTTATTTATTCATATTTTGTTTATATTATAATGCTATAGTTTTATATTTAAAAATAATAAATAAATAAATAATTGTTTTAATTAAATGGTTTTTTAAATTTTAAAGTAAAATACCCAACCTAAAAATAAGCTGTGTTTCGTTAAAATTCCTAGGTCTGCGAAGTGTTCAACTGCAGAAAAAGTTTGGGAAACCCTTAGTTAGAACATCCCGGGGAGGGAGCTGAACGTTTAAGATTGTCGAACGCAAAGGGATATGCCCTGAATCGGATTCGAACTCGAGACTTCGGATTTACTCGGTCAGCACTTCAATCCGCTAACCGCTGAGGTTGGCAAACGTTAGAATACCCTGCGGAGCTCACGTTTATGATTTTATATTTCCTTATGAAAAACAAAGTGCAGACATTTCTATGTTAGTGCTCTAAGGAATTTTTCCAATTTTTACGCTTGATCTTTTGGAAGTCGAGTTACTTTGAACGTCACATAGCATTATTATTTTTGAGGGTTTTATGTTAATTGGCTTAATAATCTCGCCAAGATCTTGGGCCTAAAACTGTTTGCCAATTGGGAGTTATTTTTAGGAACCAATTTGCGACGCGCGCCCGTGTTACGTAACGCCTCACGAACACCTCTCCGTCATCTTTGTCTTCACATGTCAGAGACCCCGGAGGGTCCATCCAGCTTCCAATTGCCTCCAACTTCTCACACTCACTTCTCTCACGGAAGGCCTCATCCGAAGCTCACGTTTACGAAAGCTCGGGATCACGTCTTCATCCCTTTCAAAGTTTCCCTTCAGCCGCGGCGTCTTTTTTCTCATCCACTTGGCATCCTCTCCTCAAAACAAGCCTTCACCTTGCATCTTTCCCTTTATAGACTCGTTTTCCTATCCCTCTAAAGCCGTGTCTCGAACGTGCTCTTTTTTTCCTCTGAAATGGCTTCCTAGTGTTGCACGGCAGCTCGGAGAAAACACTGGCGTAGTACTGGTAGCGTATAAGGGCTGAATAAGCGCCATAAATGCAATCCAATGGAATGAACTTATCGGAAGAAAATGTTATAAAGGACGGAGCTCCAATGGAAACGATGCGGCTTGAATTGGCGTGAATTGAGTGTCTGTAGGTCGATGTGCATTTGATTGAAATTGCGTGAAATGGAATTTGGTGAGATGAATGCTCTACATAAAAAAGCAAAAGCAATCGGACTACTTTTTATCGGTTGAATGAAGGGATATGATGTTTGCAATATTTGCATGTGTGCAATGTATAGATGCGAATGCATTTCAGTCATTTATAGCGAAAAGTCAGTTTCGCCGAACGTTTAATTTTCCGCTGCAAATGTTGTTTCGTTATTTTTGTTTCATTCATTGAACTTCCTTTCCGAAATTTCTTTCCTTCTTTTCAAAGATATACGTTAAGATAGTAACTTCGTGCTTGTTTTGTTTTAAAGGTACAATATCGTCCTTTCACGACATTGGGCCGGATAATTCTAAATATTGCCCATTTTTAGTTGTTTAAATTTATTAATATAGTGGGGCACCTCCGTTTATTGGCGACCCAGGTAAATAATTTCCTGGTTAACGAAGATTCATTCGCAGTTTTTCTGGTTCGGCTATCGTACACGGATTCGGATTTTTTGGTGGAGTTTCACTCACACACGCGTGCGTAAGTGTTTTTTAAAATTCTTTTCTCCCTGTAAATTTTTAATTTCGATCGAATATTTTCTTAGACAGGATGTGGCAATAAACTCGTTGAAATAATGTGCAATCTAACATAAGATTTATTTTTGTGGAATTATTTAGGTTTAATTGTGTAACCGTTGTACTTTCCCAGCAACTTGCATTTTTACAAGATATACTACCATAGTGTTTGGAACGAACTTGAGCTTTGAATATACTATGTAAACATTGCAGAAATTACCCAGAAATTTGTGCGAGAGATACAATGTATTAGCATAGGGATGACATCTCCGTTAGCCCAATGTGTATAAGTTTCGCAGCAGCACCACATGCGAGATTAAACTAAACGTGCTACATTGTATGAATTTCCGATTTATCTGGGAATTTTTGAATAGGAAGTTGTCATCGAAATATTAAAACTGTATTCCTTACTACTTAATCGAAAAAGTGTTATTATCGAAATTTGTAATTAAGTGAACTATTTTCAATGCATGATACGGTAAAAAAATACTTAATGGTATGCATTTATCCCGGCAAATCAGCTTGCTTATTTTAGGACGGAGTTATACCCGTATACTATCGGCGCATAAGACGCAGTATGATTTTAGAGCATACTTTGGAGTAAAAAAGTGCGTTTTATAGGCCGGGAAATGCGTATTTTGTGTAATGGCTAAGTTACGGAATTTTGGATAACGCTCATTGCACCATCGGTTGGTTAATGCGCCCAATCGTCGTCAAGTCATACCGAGATTCATTATTTGTTTATTTATTTAAAGTTGATTCATTGACAGCCATTTCGACCAATTACAATGAATCGTACATCAAGTTGAGAATGAGTATAAATAGAAATAAACATACGTGTAAATATTAACAAAGGAGCATTAAAATAAAACCAAACATTTGTATAAATGAAAAAAATGTGAATAGAATCATATTAAATTAAATGAGGAAGTATAAAATAAAACAATAAAAATAGTTATAATAAGTTAAAATAGGAGATGTAAGGAAAAAACGATAATGATGAGGGAAGATATAATAAAAAAGAAAATACGAGGGAAAAAGATAAAATGGACGAAAATCGAGACAACGAAGTAAGCTAAAGAGCAAGATTAGTGAATGGACGAAAGGAGTGAACTAATGGGGGAAAACAGTTCAAGGGAAGGGTTTATGGGATAAGAGAGAATTGAAAAGTGTTGGGATTCCATAAAAGATTGATCTTTGAGTGATTGAAAGCCGGAAACGAGGTACCTGAAGGAGGTTAGAATTGCGGGAAGGGTCAGATCGTTGCTCAATAAATGGTAATATTTCTTCAGATTCACGAATAGTATATTGCATCGTATTTCAGTGAGTAGTGTAGTGCTCCGCGAGGTCAAGGTGAGTGTTAAAACTACTTCTCTCGAGACCTTTGTGTTGTGGTACACAACCGCATCCAGCGCACTTCACTGTTTTCGATATATGCGGTGCACAGCTGTCAGCGTGCGGCATTGCGTTCACCGTTATCCGCCTCAAGTTTCTTCCGATTTATATCCCCGGCTTTCTTCTACGTCTCGAGAGATGCACGATGACGCTTTCGAAATTACTTCGGATTAATCATTGCGTTGGGCAGAAAGGCTTCTTAAAGTGGGCTACTTTGGGTCCCTCGGGTCATTAGGGGCAGCGCAGGTAATAAAATCTCGGTGATATGTTAATCGGTAGTTTTTTACCTGTCGAGGAATTTCATTATAACGGACACATAAGTACAGGGTTACATTAATTTAATAATTTAGCGTATAGCTGAAGGGAAAATTTTAATGAAATAAGAGATGGAATGATAAAAAACTTTTCGAATGAAACCATTATTAGGTTAGGAAACAAAACAGATCTGTACATTTATGGAATGTTTGAAACATTTTACTTTCAAGTCATTGAGGATTTCTATCGCAATTGTTACATTTGTACCCACTCTTCCTTCGAGGTGTGCGATAAATAAATAAATTTGGTGCTTTTTAAGAATATATTTTGTATGAAAATTAATAAGTCCTGGCTTGACTACAGGCGTTGTTTTTAGCATTTTTAGTGTTATAAGTGTATTGATGTTCTTTTTATTTTTAATCGGAAGATATATATAATTTTATCATGGAATGTATTTCGTATTTCAGAAGGAAAAATACCACAGGCTTTTGATACGATCAAACGTTATTTCTTACCTAAATAAAGTTTTGGATCATATAATTTCTAAGTTGCCATGGAAACAAGTTTTGTTTTGAAGTAATATACACAAATTTTTATACATGCTTACAACGAACTCGAGATAGCTATTATGGTAACCTCAAGTTATCCGATTGACCCAAGATATTTAGAAGCATGAGTAACCTTTGAAAATGAAACTTTGAAACTCAACGATTGCGGAAGGAAAACTGGACGGAGGTTGTCTCGATTTATTTTTACGAAGTCTCGCAAAAACACTTCTTTCGACATGCATATATTTGTAAACAGATTGAGTTTCTCGTGGCTGACACTTATCGCCTCATTTTGTATTGTTGCGCAATAAATGTGAAGTCATTTTATTTCCGTCTCCATTTTGGATTTAATCCGTGTAATCCGATTCTCCCTCAATGAAACGAGAAGTACAAATTACGTCCTCGGAAGCGCTATTTCATTTCGAAACAGTTTTTTGATTGCACTCACGTCATCAGTTGTTTGTAAACTCAAAGTTTCAGGGATCTTCGAGTTCGAAATATTGGCCGAATCCTCGTGAGTGACAATAAATGTGCCAAAGCTTCTAATTTTCGTTTCATCCACGCCAATCGAATAGAAATTCGTAGCTTAAGATGTGAGGTAATCTTTCAAAAGAGTTTACGAATTTTAGTAAATGCGCTTATGGATAAAGCAAGGGATTATGGGATGAAAATTAAAGTATGTAAAACTAAATTAAAGTGGTTTAGTAAGGGAAAGGAAACTAAGTTAACTATAAGGGTGGATGGGGAAAAACTAGACCAGGTAGATAAATTCTCTTACTTGAGGACCTCTTTGTTTCGGGACTGAAGATGCAAAACTGAGGTTCGTCAAAGAATAAGATAGACCAAGGAAGCATTCTTGAATGGGAAGGAATTGATGGCCAGAGATTTTGGCGATAGAATTACGAAAAGATTGGTGAAATTCTGGGCGTGGAGAGTTTTTCTCTATGGGTGTGAAACGTGGACCGTCAGGCGTTTAATGGCCTTCGAGATGTGTGTTTGGCGTGAAATTTAAAAAGTAAGTTGGGTTGTTAGAATAACAAAAAGGGAGTTGATGGATATAATAATAATAATAAAGGACTTTATTCAGGGCGAGATTGAGACTATCAAGTCTCTTCTTACACCTAACCCTTTGTCATGTTGGAACAGAAAGAAATAGATAGATTGCAAAAGTACAGAGAAGAAAACTACTACGTGGATTAAAAACCTAAGCTAAGAGCATAGGAAAAAATATCCACTGCAGGAAAACACCCTCAAAAGAAGGGGGTGTGAAAAACCTGCGAAACCTACATATAGAAAACTAAATTTAATTATGGTAGTAGATAAAAGATAAGAAAGAAAGATATAAGACAAGAAAAAAGGAAGTCATTAGATTTTACAAAAAAGAGCAAGTTATAAGATATTAACATAAAATTCTGACATAAAAGTATTAACATATAAGTAATAATATATAACTGATTTAGAATTGAGTTATAGAGTTCTAACTATCTTCAACTTTTGTCAATTACATGTTCAATTATATGAACATAATAGACGCACTGTAGATATGACTGGGGTAGAGAGAGTTTTAATTGAAGTAATGAAGAATGGACAGAAGAAATGGGTGAGTCAAATGCTAAGAGGGGAGGGACAGGTAAAGAAAGTAATTGGGGGTAGAATTCAAGGGAAAAACTGAGGGGAAGACATAGACAAAAGATGTTGAATGACTTAAAGAGTGGGATAAACTACCAGGAAGCAAATGGTGCTTAACAGGGTTTTTAGATACACATGAACTTACCGAAAGGTAGAACACTCATATGTAGAGTAATCTAATCTTGAATTCACTTTCGTAGAGAGAAATCTTCCTTTTCTACGTTCCCCTTTGCTTTTATCTTTGTGAATGAGAGCGTGAAATGCTCGGAGGCTAGGTTTGTGTGCTTTCTTCAGATTAATGGGTGTTAACGGCATTCCAAGTATCTTGCTATTTATGAGAGTATGAATCGGATAAGATCTGCGAGGAAGTGAAATTAAAAATGTTCCCATTCTTTTTTTCACGGTGTTACTCGAGGCGTCGGCAGCACATGTATCGTAAGCGGAAGTTCAAGATTGCCGTTTCATAAAATTTTACTCGAAAAGAAAGTGGCACCGTTAGCAAATAATCCATTAAGAGGTCTTCCGTGATTTTCTTCTTCTTCCGATTTAAATATTTGCTGAATAAATACATCAAGACATTTGAAGCATTATGACTCTTCATTGTTTAGATGTATTAACATACATAACTATATGAAGAATTATCCAATGTATTTTCCTTAAATATATAAGCACTGCCGCCATCATGATTACGCCGCATTTAATGCATAAATAAGGTTATTTTATTGAATAATATTAGTAATCATACCTATGTTACTTAAATGTTATCGATTTCATATTGATTTGGATGAAACAGCCAATGGTCCTAGTTCCGTGGTTGTTGTACATTCATAGACCTTTAGTTTGTACCCTATTTATCAAGTTCTGAACCAATGTTTTGTATCTTTGTTTTTTTTCCTTTTGTATCCTCCAGTGTAGCTATCAGAGGCAACCTAATTAACAAATGAAAAAGAGTAGTATAAAATAAAATAAATAGAATAATTATAGAATTAAATAGGAGAAAATGGGAGATAAAGAAGTAGAACACAATAAAAAGAATAAAATAAAGGAAAAAAATTAAATAGGAAAAATAAAATGATAAAACAATGAATAAAATGAAACGGTTTAACATCAAATGAAATATAGGACCAAATATTATTGTTTAGTTTTGAAGTTTTCCCTTTTCTATGATAATTTTTGGTGCCTTTCTGCGTAAGAAATGGAAATTCAAAGTAATAAATAAATAAGTCAAAAGATTAATTTCAAGGATTAGAGTGGTAATTTATCATTCAGGGATTCCAAACGTTCCATGGGGTCTGGCTAAAGCTAAGGTCAAGGGCATTCTAGTCCATGTGGGCCTTTGTTGAAAGAATCTGGAGTAACTGAGGCTATACCTATAAAACACATTGCTTGTTGAGGTGATAAGGATCGAAGATGTAGTGAGGTACTTCGCAGCATCTTTCGGTAGTCGTTGGTTGTAGAGTTGAAAACAACTTACTGCTACGTGTTTCGCCTCTCCTTATCTTGAGTGAGCTTATGGTATACCTGGAGGATTCGCGAAAGGCTTTTAGGTACTAAACATATATCTTGAATTTTTATTCTCAAAATTCTTACGGTTATGTATTATGACGTATGCTTTCCTTTACCTACTCAGTGAAATTTGGCGGACTGACAGGCAGTCTTGGCTCTTCAGCAAGTGGACTCTTTCATATAAAATTTGGGAAATGTTATCAGTACTTTCTATGTAGATGCTTCGACTGTTGAGTTCATTTAGCACATGCGTGTCTTTACTGCGTATCAAATCTGGGAAAAATCATCAGCAGATACGAACAGGTTACCCACTTGACTATCCGGAGGTTTTGAAATACGTCAAAAATGTTTGCACAAGTTAGCTTTTTAGTAATATTAGGAGATAAACTTCAAAAGTTTTTTTTAATTTAAATTCATTGAATAATATTGCTACCGGAATTTTTATCCAAGTCTAACAACAACAAAAAATAATTTTAATCTGATGCTGCGATCACCTGTTATCTTTTGAAAAAAAAGCAGCTCATTATAGAAGTATATTACGATTTATTAATTATAAAAGTATTGGAAGGCATGGTAATATTTTCCTAGGGCATTAATATGGAATGCCATCAAATATTAACCGAAGAAACCAATTTAATATTTACATATATGTATTATTGCGCCACCACTGCTCTTTGAGGTTTTAGAAAACTGTCATTTAAAGTTTTCTAAATAAACTAAACTGTCCTTCATAACTTGCACCAAGTATTTGGTGGAAGTTACGAAGGAATGCTTAGTTTATATAGAAATTGTCATGGCTTTCCTCGGTATCAGGCCAACGCATATTAATTTTATCATTTAAAATTTCAAATTAAAAAATGTACTTAGTTATTTTTATTATCTTGAGATTTCATTCGCGGCCTTATGTTTCTGGTTCATTTCTACGTAAATAGAAGGAAAGATCTCTTCAAGGCAAGCTTCATCTGAAAGACATCATTAGTGGTCCAGAGACTGCGAAAGAGCATCCGCGGCGAATTTCATTTCTTGACGCGTTATTCACACGAGCGATGATATAGGACTTGTTTGTTTGCTGTAATTCGATGACTATTTCGCCCCAACTCCATCGCTGTCAAATTTTTCACGCCCCGCAACTCGTGTCGATTATTCAGTTTGTTCTCGTTGCATCACTCGGAGCAGCCGATTACTATTTCATCTGCCGATTCCCTTTATTCCTTTGAGCCACTGCGTCAAACTGCGCACACATATTGCGCCCAAATGCCTAGATTTGCGAGATTTCTCATTCGTTAGCTAGTCAGATAGCTTTTAATAATCCCCTCTACTTGCGTCGCATCCATTTTGTGCAGTAATGAAATTACTTGTTAAATTATGCCATTATTTACTGAAATCGATTCTCATTGTGAAGTTCGAGAATTAACTAGGTAGTGATCACTTATTTGATTATAAGAGAGTGATCATATACCCATATATATTCCGTGGGTGCAGTTAAAAAAAGTAATTTTCATTTGGGGGCTTATTAAGATTAACTGAATAATATAATATTTTATCAAATCAATAATAGATTATTCCTATCAAATTTCTATCCACTTTATATGGCGCTGGATTATAAGAAACTTTAATTTATGATGAAAATAAAGTTAAAAGCAAATTTGAGATACCTCGAGCTCTATGATTTTTTTTCAACGACTCGCAGATTGCAACCTGATTGATAACGAACGTTTCTTGGCTTATTAGCAAGGAAAAAAAAGATTTTTATTTGCACTGACATGAACATCTTCAAAGGTTGTTGTTCCTCAAAGGTGGGGCTGATGTAGTCCTTATGGAGCTCTTGAGGACTTTTTAAGTACAAAAAGATCTCTGTGTATTTATTTATAGGCAGCCGCAGTGAGAGCGGGGCAACCGGGGCATGTGACCAGGGCGCAAAATCGTATCGGGGCCCAAATCGAAGCTACATTATTTTACCTTTATACACCTATTCTTCATAGATTATGTGTTTTTGTATTGGTAAAATTCCTTGTCAAAGTATATACTATCGTCAACCTGAAGTCAGATTATTAGATTCAGGAACATAAACGCTAGTCAAATTTTTCAGTATAGGTTCAATTTGCTAAAACGTAGAGGTTTGCCAAATCAAGTTTATGAGATTTAATAGATATAAGAACGATTTTTAATATTCTGTTTTAGCATGCTTTTTTCAATGAGATAGCAGGTTTCTGACTAACTTGTAATAGATAAAAGCAGAAAACCTCTACAGAAATAATTTCGGCCATGTTCAGAGCTGAATTAGCATTTGTAAATATGTAGGTCGTTCAAAAAGTTTCCGAGTGACGATGACGCTCGCTTCCGCTCGCGAAAAGATATTCTTGCTTCATCATCCTGCTCGTGAACCTGTAGTGACTCTAAATTATTAGTTGATTTCTTCAATCCTGTGCCACAATATCCCTGGTTTTGCTGTTTTCGCCGTGGAAAAGTATGCTTGAAGCGATCGAGCTTGATGTCTCAAATTTTTTGGAAGCTTCGCTTAATTTTTTCTTCGCTTTCCTTGTATCGATTTATTCGATTGACTTTCTTCCGTTTCTTTTGTGAATTGAAGTATCACCGAGTTAATAATTAAATTGCCTGTTTAGGATTGCAAATCTGAACGACCAAGCAGTACAGAACTAGGAAGTAAAACTTTCGACATTAAATACTCTACAGACAGGTTGAAATATGTCATAGATATGAAATTGTCGGCAATAATTGTGTGGTTGATATCTTTGGCCCTTCTGTAGTCAGTACGTTGCTAATGGCATTATTGAGAGGCCGTCAATTTGGTCAATTGGGGAGACTGATTTCCATCTTCTCATTTTATGAGAATGGGAAAAGAAATTGTGAATTTTTCCGCGGAAAAGGGTTTTCTTACAAATGAACACACCTTCCCCCATACCTCACCTCTTATCTCCCTTCCCAAAAGGATATTCCCATAACCTCTCCTTCCCTTTCCCCTCCAACCCTTTAGGATATTTAAGAAACTTTTCAAAAAATTCTGTACCAGAAGATGCTACTCCGGTAGCGAAACCGGTCGTCAGTAAAATAAAAGTGACGAAAATTACATTGTTTTTCTCGATTATCTATCTTATGAGAATACTATTTATAATTCGTTAATCACGTGAATTTTCTATATATTTATGGAGGAATCTGTGAATCCTACTGGAGAGAGAGGAATACGAAACTACGCGCCGAAATGTTATTTGAAATTAATGGACAAATGCTAATTGAATTTTGCACTAACGACACGATGGGATTAGGCAGTGAAATGCAATACTGAAAGTTGATTATTCTCTTTGACGTAGTGGATCGCGTTATAAGCCCGAATTCAACAGAATTTAAATGTTATTATATCAATTTTTCTATAGTTTATTCGTTGCTTTGGAAACGGGCTATATTCAGCTATTTATTTAGAGAAGTATGATTAAAATTCAACATCATTTAATTTTAAAAAATTGTTTTAAATATATTGGATTAATTATTTCCTCGTACTCTTTTGACGCTCAACGATTTATTTGATTAAATTTTTAATTTTTTAAATGAAAATAGTCTCTATTTTTATCTTTTTTTCCATATCCTTATACGTGACTGCTAGCCATAATTTTTGGATTTGAAGTTTTCATATTGTTGAAAACCGGTTGCCTTTCGGCCGCATTCGGTCATTTTAGGAATCAATGCGCCATTTCTTTCGCATTTTGAAACATTTAAATATTTCAGTATTTTTTCCCCGGTCCCTTTTTTCCATTATGGTGTGTTTAGTATTTGGATTCACTTTTTCAAACAATTTCAGTATTTAATGCGTGCTGTACACTACCCAAATATGCACGATATTTTTTGTGGCCTACTAGTTTCAGGTGCGCATGAGGCTGTCTGACAAGGAGATATTCTCCACTATCAGCTTACAGTAATATTAAGTAGCTCTAACTTAGAAAGTTGCAATAACACGCCATATAAAACAGATCAAAATTTTAGTAGAAAAAAGTTAAGAATTATTTTTAGAAGAAGAAAATATAATAGTGTTTTTTTGTAATCTAGTAATGATTCATGATGCGTAGGTTATTTACCCTCCCCGTAACCAATAAAATCAAGAGCTTAATATCTCATCCAAAACGTTTTACTTGGATAAATTTACTGATATATCGGGAAAAATTAAATATAGCGGAACAAAAACAGAATCTACTTTATACCCGCTTATTGAAGAATCCTTTGCTAGTTAACTCAGGGTATAATTTTCTATATTCATTTTGGAACCATCTACGCGTGGCCCTGAAAGTAACAATTTGCGATAGGATAAACTGAAAACTGGGTGCTGCATGTTATGTTTATGTCGAAATATCAAGTGTTTGAGAAATAAAAGTTTATCGAGAAATCTATCTCAATGCAAACAGATATCCTCATCGTTCAAGTAAGCGGATAGAGCCACATCGGAAGGGCGCCATCTTCCTGGAAATTTGCCCTTCTCATGCTCTGGTTTTCGCCCTAATTTATACTTCTCGGTTTTGTGTACAATAACAGTTTCTCCGCGTCAGTTCGGCTGAGCATTAGGCTTAACGAAGGTAAACATCCTTCCTTGACGTCTATTTCTCCTCTAAGGATGAGGCTAATTGTAGTTGCTGTGCACTGGGATTTCAGCACAAAAAGGTTGGGTTAATCGTAATGGTTTCATTCTCCTTGCTAGCAGGGTTGCATGCCGTATTTCAAACCTCGTTTGGCTTTCGGCGAGGATGTTTTCTTGTTAGTTAAACAGCAAGAACACTTGCTTGATTGCCTACAATTTTCCTCCTCGATTCGCAGCAAATAAAATGCACCAAGTTAAATTGTGCAGCGAATCCTCTTTTTGCAGTAATTTTTGTTGTTTTTGTGTTAATCATTCTTCGATAATTGAGATTACTTTATTAATGCTGGATCCGGTGCTCAACTTTTTCGTAGTGACTTTTAAATGTCGGAAACAACGCTCGAGATCGCGCATAAAAATCTTTAGATATAATTCGGAGATGGTATAACTTTTTTATCGAATGCCCTTCATGTGCAAAGTATTCTTCTCCGAAATTTTGTCGGTAATTAGTTAGTTAGTAAATCATTTTTTCTGCATATACAAAATTTCATTAACAGAATTGAAAATTATCGCTTCTGCTTTTTTGAGTTTTAAACTAATGTTACAATTAAAGGTTATTTTTTTAATTTGGAATTTTTCTGTAAAGTTATGAAAACACAATAATATTCGAAAATTAAAAACAAATCGCGAAAATACTTTCGAGAAAGTCAAAAATCAGTCCTTGAAGTAAAAAGAAAAACTTCGTTGTTGTTACGTTTTACGTGCGATATCTTGTTTTGAGCGTTACATTTCCCATTTTTAAACGATTAGTTTAGTTCCAAACCATGGTCATAGTAATAATTTGAAGTCAGTCTCCTCGTATGTCTAGGAATCGTTATTTATAAATATGTGAGCGGATATAAATGATTTTATTTTCGGATAGTAGGCAAATGACTATACACAAAGTTCCACAAAGTGAAGGCTTCTTCCATTGATTTGATTTTATTTTCGTTAATCTCAATATCTTTCATTAGAAAAATAATAAAACGATTCTTTAACTTCTTTATTCTCCTAATTAGTGACGATAAATCAGGGATACGGAAATTATTTTCACCAGAAGACCAGAAGGTATTTTCCATTTTGTCCCCTCAGTAACAGACTGCACATAAAACCACCAGGCCGTCTTTGAATGGCGAATAGCCTACATTATATTTATGAATAACCTACTTTCATGAAGTTATAGTTGTAAATTGTGCCAGGAGAAACGAACTACATTGATAAATAAATCTAAGCAGACTATTTTAAATTTTATTTTCACTTGTGAAGAATAACAGTGGGATAAAATTATTGGAACACCTTCTGTTAGCAAATAGCACTACATTCACAATTCGTGGACCACTTTTGCCTCGATGAATCCGAAAACTTACGTAGATGTTTTTGTAGCAAATACGGAGATGAATTCAGCCTGTAATGTACAATATCCCATTGAATACAAGTTGTATAGTTAGCCTTCAAGTAGTCAAATAGGTAAATAAAGATGATCTTGCGACGTTGACTACGCAAGTTACATATTATTTTTTATCTCCTTTATTTTGCGTCGAGTTTTTAAGATGCGTATAAATTGGGTTCTGAGTAGGCAACGGGAATGAATAATCGCCCGGGAAGAAAGCAAAGAAGTTCGCACGTTCACTTTTCTCTTCGTCCGTACCTGCGGCAGTGGAAACGAAGGCGGCCGGAGTCCGCGGAGATGATGGCTCTTCATCACTCGAAGGAAGCGGGGGAGGAGGGACTGGGGTTCAACGCCCGGGACTCGCGCTTTTCCGTCGCTAAGGAGGTCGCCGAGAAAGCTGTGACTCACACTCGGAGCGAAGGGACGCCGCGATCGGCGTTGTTCTTCCTTCGTTTCCTCCGTCTGGATTTTCCCAGCATCCTGTTTATCGCGATGGCGTGAGTTGTGTGTGGACCGCACCTCGGATTGTCGTTTTTGGCAAGCGATTTTATTTTACTCGGGTTTTTTCCGAGGATGGAACGGCTCCGATGGTTTACGGACAATTCCCCGCGAACAGTTGTTCGCCGGACAATTCCTCGCCTGACATTTTTTACAATCGCAGTGTTGATTATCTTATATACTCGTGTGTAATTTTAATTGGGATTTGCTAATAGTTTATAGATTGATAAATATTATGGTTTTTTTACCTTCCTCATACATTTTATTACAAAAATATTACTCAGCTGTATTTTTTCGTGGACAGCTCTAAAATTAATTGTGTATAGTTTAGTACTTATAACTTATATTAGCAAATATAGTAAAAAATTAAGATGAGGACGCACAAATTTTTGAAACGAAAATATCTTTTTTACGACATTTTCTGTAAGTACACTTAGAATCAGAAGAATAAAATTACAATTAGTTTAGTGTCAACCTTCTTCAACTTTCAAAGAATCTCGTCTATAACCTTAATTTTTCAGCAATATTTTATGCTGTGAAAAAGCTTATACTCGAGTGTAGGTCCCACTCACCTGTTCTCCGGTGGAAAAGTCTGCCTTAGTCGGAATTCGGCTGTAAATTCCTCACTTTCTCAATTGACAATTCCTTCAGCATTCAACTTAGCGATGCCTCAAATACTGTAATTATATTGGTTTCTATTTTCATTCTGAAATTTACCCGTAGCTGCTACACTTCCCTTCCTTAGTTTATACTCGAGTCAATTAATTTTCCCTGCTTCTGTGGTGAAATTAGGTGCCTCGGCTTATATTCGGGTCTGCTTATACAAGAGTAGGTACGGTAATTGTGTGGGATTTCCTCTGATAAGTTGGTAAATAAAGGAAATTCTATCACTAACCTACCGACCCAACCCTTTCAGTGTCGTTCGAAAATGCTAACAGGAATTGTAATTGAAGGAATTTTCCGGCATGTAATTGTCTGGTGTGAAATTGTCCGGCGAGGAAGTGTCCGGCGAGGAAATGCGCAGCGACCAGATGTCCGGCGAGGAAGTTTTCGCTAGGAATAGTTTGCACTCCGTTCCGATATCGCGGGAGATTTCGTTTAGTCTGCGCCGGTTATCCGCTCGGAATATGAGGTGGAAATGTTGTGTTTGCCGAAGGTTTGGATGTTCGAAGGTTTCCTGGAAGCTTATTTTTTCCGTCCGATAAGAGCGAGGTGATTGTGATGCGTTCCGGGCAACGCGGTGGGAACACCCGCGGGATGCTTGAATATGCAGATAGGAGACTAACTGGAAACTAGCAGAAACTGTATATAGGTCGATGTATCGAAGCGTAGCAGGGTGGTTGTTTTTCGTTGGAACTCGGCGAAGAAAATCGATTTTTTCGAAACCTAGTGTGGGAGATGAGGGATTAACTCAAATAGGAATGGATGTATATGTTCCTGCCACCACATCCTGATGAATGAAATATTTTTCATTTGTCATTTGGTACAGTGCAGAGAAAAAATTGTTTCTTCCTTTCTATTCCTTTTTTCCCAGTCTTTATCATTGCTGTGATGAAATAAAAGCTACTGAGATATAAGTTGATAATGGCACTAATCAAGGTCTCTCCTGATTAGTGTTGGAATGTCAAAAAATTTTAATTCTAGAGTCATTGTTCTTCACTTACGTGCAGGAGTTCGGCTTCTTCTGGCTTGGTGAGGAAAGGAATGGCAAACTACCTCACTCCTCATCCTGCCTAGCAAGTCTCATTCCTGTTTACAAGCTTTTAGTGGGTTATGTCAGAGGGGATGAGGTACCTACTGGCTTTCAGGTTGAATACTTTACCGACAGATATTGTCTATTCTATTGAGGAAAGCAACGACAAACTACCTCACTCCTCATACTGTCTGGTAAGCCTCATTCTTTTAATTTGATTTTCTTAGCTATTGTTAGAGGAGGGGATGATCCACCTAATCTTCAGGCTGTATACTTTACTGATATATCATAATGTTCTTGTAATGTTTATAGCCTTTGGATGTGAGACACATCATAGTGCTGTGAAGTGATCCGTTTGAAAGAACAGGAATTTTAAAATTACGAATTTTCACTTGCCAAATAGTAAATTAAACTGTGCGATCATAATTATTCGTAGTAAATAACAACATACATTTCAGGCGTATTTCATGTGGAGAATTATCTTAAAGCCTTCCAAAAACATTTTGGTTACTTATCGGCCTTAAAATATGTATGAGATGACCGTTTCTCAACTTTAAAGCGAACCCCAATCGGTGGTCTGGTTAGAATCCTAAATTTTTATTCTTTTCAAATACGGAAACGTAACTTGGCGCTCTATATTTATAGGGAAACTCTCACAGGTGTAATTGACTTATCGCAAGGAAAGAGCCGTTTCGAACGAAGAATAAATATATTTTTCCGGCTTCGGCTGTCACGACTTGAGATCGCTGCTAGGTTTTCCCGATGTCTGGATTCGCGTCTCGTGATGTATCTTCCCGGAAAATAGCACGTACTGTCTCCTAAGTCGAGAAGTTCGTGAAGTTAAAATGTGTTGGAACTTGTGGAGTGGCTTTTCAGGAATGGCAAATTGCAAACGGAAGTTTTGAACAATTTTTTTCTATCGAACTTTAAATCCTCTTAAAAACTATTTTTTTGCCACGAGAATTCATAAATTCGTGTCGTAATTTTTTAGAATAAATTAGATTGTTGGATATGCATGATAAGTATAACATATTTATTACGGTAGTTTTATGCAATGTTTTATTTGTTTTAATTATTTCGTATTCAGGATTGCGCTTGTAAGAGCATTTTTAGGAAAAGAGCTGCTTTTCTAGAAATACGTCTCTCAATTTAAATTAGCTGGTCTTCTCTCGTTGTATCGCTGCGTAAAGTTAAGGCATTAGTAGCGATTTATTGAACGTCAACTTTGCAATTGGTATCTTCCGCAGCGGAAAATGCGAACACTAAAATTACTTGGGAGACTAATGATTTCTTACAGGTTAAGTCTTCCGTATATTTCACATTACGACCGTATGTTCATTGGGTCATACCTTCTCCATCATCACCTACCTCCCTGTAAAATATTTAAGATGTCTAAGATATTAAAATATTTAGGATGTCTCAAAAAAAGGAAGACTACCAATTGACGAATTGAAGACTAATCTGTTAATATCTGATATAACCTGCGATGATCAAATGAAATATTTTATTATTAAATATTGGGCAGTTAAAATAGTTTTACTACCTAGTCGTAAATTAAATGAGGCAAAGAAGAACTTTAGTACAGTATCGTATTTATCGCTTTTTATATCTTGGCCAGAGTAAAAATTATAGCCATCTAATACTCAACTACTCTTTTCGGATACAGTCGTATAACTTTATGGCCAATTGCGAACATACACCAATGCAGGAGAAGACCTCCGATAAAAGCAGCATGATGATTAGTCATCGTGAAGTGCAAATGGAGAAAGATATATTTAATAGCGAGCTGAATATTACACGTGAACGTGCGCATTACTTGTTGTTTGAAGCAAAATCATTTAGTCACGGTGTTGCATAAGAGGTGATTACTTCCTTTGAAGACTTGCTGTGTTGAATTTCCAAAAACACATACAACTGCGTCATACCCTTATCTCACCGTTATGGAGAGCGTGGCATTGAGTTCTTATCGTGGAAAATGAAGGAAAATATTACCATCTGGTGCTGCTCTGGTAATTCATTTTTTTCGAATTCATAAATAGCTCATGATTCATATACAACCAGTCCAAAATTAACTGTCTTTGGGAAAATTCAGAAAACGGCAACTCCATATGTATGATACCGAAGAGGAAACTGAATTGAGATTCACGTTTCTTCACCGTTACTATGTGAAGAAGTTGATTTAGGTATTCCAAAGAAATGGAACCATGGAAGTGAAATATGAAGAAAACAAGAGTTTGATTTGTGAATTAAATATTCTATGATATTTTATTGCAGGAAAAAGTTGGGTGCGTACAGCATGAAGAAATTATAAGAACAGCTAATTGGGTTTCTGTGAAAAAATAAATCGTATACCTGAAATCTACAGAAAAATGGACCTAGGGGAAATATACAGATAACTAAGTAAAACTGAATCAAACAGTACTCAAGTTGATCATAAGATTGATCTTAAAGGCAATAAATAAAAGTTTTGCTGCATGTTTATTAATGGTTAATATATCTCGACGCAATACTGATAGTTTTAAATCCTACACACTACTACATATTATTGTAGAAAAAAATATGTTTGCCAAGATACCATATATTTTTCTTTTAATAGCATACGCAAATTCCACTGGGATAGGTATTTCAAACGGTAGTTTTGGTAGTCAGCATAACATTGGTTGTGCAACCGCGATATACCGGAGTTCTTCATCATCAGCAGACGGAGCGCTTTAACCCTTCCGCATCGGCTGAAAAAGTACAGGAATTTGCTATATTAAGCATTGCTGAGGATGCGGATTTTCAAGTTCAAGTGTGTTGACCTTAAGAGTGATATAGTAAAGAGCGAACCTTGGAATAATAGGATATATGTGCACATTTTAGTAAGTGCACGATGTGCTTGTTTTAACAGTTTTTTTATTCCGATTGACGGTTCCTCACTTTTAGGCCCATTTAAATGGGAAGTAGAACATAGTTAAGAAGATATGTTATTTTTTCTGATCCTCGAAATGAATAATATGATATCCCGGATTATACCAAATTTATTGATTATAACAAAAGACAATATTCATCTTGGAAAATATCAATGTTCATGTACGCATGTATTAGTTCGTTCAGAATGAGTTACATATATGTCGTTATGGGTCTCGCCAGTGTTCCATAAGTTTCATTTTTTAGATATTTTCTATTTAGACATTCCTATAGTGAGTGCTCTCTGTACCACACCGAAGGGCTAACAGGGTACACGTGTAGATGTTTTAAGATCGCCCTTTCGTCCTACCGCCCCCGCATTTTTTCGTGTTGTCTCTTGGGCCACATGTATTCAGCTTTTCCCGTCTTTATATTTCTTTTGAGGCCTTGCCTCTGCAACACATCTGTTAGTCATTGTTTGTTCTTTTAATCTCTTATAACTTTGGTCATCAATTTCTGCCTCAGGTCCGGCTTTTAAATGGAATTTAGGGATCACACTTCTGTTATTTTAACCATTTTAATTGGGCTAGTACTGAAGGGATATCTCATTGGATTCCTACTCGCTCCTGACTGTGAACAAATGTCTCCTACAATTTATTTTACCCGTATTTAGATACCTCATGATTGTTCCCATAGCACTGGCCAAATGCTTGGGCACATGCGATCTTTTCGGGCGTTCAATATGGCCTTAAGGTCTCCTCCTGATAAAAGTGCATGCATTTAAATAAATTTGTTTCTGGTTATCGTCAATGACGTCAAGTGAGAATGAAATGTTTTTTTACCATAGTTTCCAGGGCAATTAAATTGTTTTCTTCCTCACAACACAGTTGTAAAACTGTTGGAATTAGGAAATGTGCTACTCAAATGTAGTATAATGGTTTTTATGCGTACATCCATGCAGACTTCCGTTGAAAGAAGTTTCCCCATCCTTTACCCAATCCATTCTCCATAAAACTTATAGTATTGTCTCATTTTTTGACGATATACGTAATATATGGAATCGCATTAATTAATATGCTCCACACAGAAACCATGAATATCTTAATCCCTAAATAAAGTGTGTAAAACATTTCCATCTCATTGAACATCTTGTCTTCTAGAACAGAAAAAAATGAGATATATTACTATCGTGGTGTTTTTTATAAGAGTGACGTTCAGAGGAAATCTCAAGGGTTTAGAGGCCTCTGTGGTTGCAACGAGAGTCGCCCCATTGGACGCTCTCAGGAAACCTATGTCTCGGCTTTTCATCGCTCATTTGTCTTGGTGCGGTAACCCTTTTCCTTACAAGGCACTTCCTGCCCCTCTTAAAACTCTTTCGTAAATCTTAAACTCCTCCTTTCCGAGGGAACGGCGTTAATTCATATCCAAGAGCTAATTTACATCCTCCGCCAGAATCGGTCTCCCTTCCTTGGTCGTCCTCCAATTCATCCTCATTAAAAGAAGGAACTTGACTCCTTAAGGTCCCTTCGTGCGACACTCCCTTAATAAAATTGCTTCCTCCGCATGGTTTCGGGGTCGGGGGGCAAAGGGCTTCCTTCTTTCCCCACGTCCTCTGTCTGTCTCTCCTTGTTAAGATTATTTTTCAACCGCTGAGGTTTTCCATGACAATCGTCCTTGCAATGATTAAGCTTTTTTTGATTGTCGGACTCGTTTGTGAAGGAACTCCGCTGCAGTTCATCGCTTCGTCCCCCGAGTTTGTTTCTCTCTCCCTTGCTCTGATTTTTTTCTTTTGAATCACCACACGAATTCTCTAATACGAGTCTTAGGAATTGTAAACATTACGAAAAGAATTGGAACCTGATTTAATTTATTAAATATTGGGCGAACTTTAAAATAGTTAGTTCTTTGGAGACAATCCTTGTAAATTGTTGTACTATTTTTATAGTTGTGTTATTCGGCAAATTCTAGAAAAGGTGCGCATTGCGAACTCTTCAACTAAATACGTATGTATGACAATTCAATTCGAAGACAAATCCTTGAAAACATTTCTTAAAAATTACCCTTAAATATGACTTTCCTTCTGCATCATGCATACAAATGAGATGCGTTCAGGATTATGATTCTATTCAACCTAGCGTAATTATATAAAGATTATTAAATTTAAAAGATGTTTGGCTTCCTTTAATTGTATTTTCCAACTTTCAAATTGTTAACGTGCTTTACTCTGGTACTCGATAAGTTAGTTTTCGCTGTGTTTATTAATCGTAAAATGTACCTCATAATTGAAATTTCCCTTCTCAAACTCAGAATTTCATCATATCATATTTATGTCGTTTCATTGAATAGAACTCGTTTTGACATTCGTTTAGAATGCATACGATATATCTTATATAAAGTTCCAGCAAATGTCATTTATCGTTTAGCTGAAGCGAATATTGAGCAATTTAGGGAATTGCCATATTGTTGGAAATGGGGTATTAAACGTATGACCTTCTCTTCAGTTTGAAGTAGTTGATCCTAATAAAAGTACGAAGTCCAGTCTTGATTCCTTTTATCATTCATTCGAGGCGCCTTCCCCAAATTTTGGGGTCAAATCGTAGGGTCAAAATTCCTCAATAATTTAAGAGAGAAAATTCATCAAAATAATCATATACGAACATATGTCTAGACTAATTGTTTGATCGTCAGGGATCACTTAAGTTCTGGAATGAGTTAATTTCACTATTTTTTAAAACAGAAAATGTATGGATTTTACCGTTGCTCTTTTAACTTAGTTTCATTAACACATTTTAGGTTCTAAAAATATCAAGTATCAGTTGCTGGTTGTCCAATATATCGTCACCAACATGGTAGTTTAGGTCGTTAATTTTTAATTTGTAAATTCCGCGGAACTTAGTTTACAGATGCAGTACGTACATTTACAAAAAAATAAATTCTTCAACCGGTTTTGGGGTCACTATCTAATCATCAGTTTCAGCAGAGGTAAAATGCTCAGCTATGCGTTTATTTTGCATTTTTCAGTACCGCTGTGCAGCGTATAAATAAACTTGTATTTTTTAATGGCTCCAATGGAAGAGTTGTGCATGCTGTCAAGTCTGGAGGACGACATCAACTTAATTAATCTTCGCAAACTTCGCGAAGCCTTCATTTCGCTCGTCGCTACATTTTCAGCTATTCTCTATGCACGGATAAATGTGGAAAAGAATCGAATTATACGATCGAAGCGAAAATTTTCGAATTCAAATATTTAAAATGAATCCGATGGTGCGGAACATTTGATAAAGAAACACGAAAAGATGATTTTTTCGGCCCTCCAAACATTTGAAATGGAGTTTACACTTTCACGCATGAGAATGAAAATTTATCGAATTTTTGCAAATGTTCACCTCTCTGAATCGAGTTAACTCGGACCGAGCAAACTACGCCCTGAGGGATTTTAAATGCGGAGGCGCCTAATGCTGTTTATCAGATTGTTTTTTTGCTTGTTTATTGTGAGTGCGTATGCCTTTCTGCTGTTTTCAATCGTTTTTGTATTTCTTTCCTTTTTCATACAAATTTTTTCGTTCCATTTCATCGAAATTCTGTAAACTTTTCAGTGCCGAAGTTCCAGATTTAATTTGAGCTCTGTTAGCTTTTGTTATTACGTTTTGAAATACTCTCATGCAATTTTTTTTCACTTGTTTACAAATTAATGTGTATTGGTTAATTTCGAATTTACATTCCTTTCTTCATTTTGCATATTTTATTTCGGCGAATTTTCTTTCAATTCATTTATAGCTGCATTAATCTAAACCTCATTCCAATTTTTTCCTCCAGTAGTGTTTTTCTTCTGTTGTTTAAATATGTCAGGTATTTAGTCGTTATGTTTGTTGGTAAATACTATTGATAAAAATTAGTAGTTTCACCCGAATGAAGAAGCGTAATGACTATCATAGTTATTTCTTGAGCTAATTGGGATCATATTAAATAAAATTTTAAAATTCCACAAAGCAAAACTTAAATGTGCGACCGGTTTCGAGCTCACCACTCATCATAAAATTTTATTTGATGTGATCCCGATTACTGAGTTCCACCAAGTTAAGGTTTCTTCGATTGAATTTATTCTTGTGCTAATGTTCTTTTTTACTACTAAAAGTAAAATTCACCGAGAAAGAAGTCAGGCCAATAGTTTGCTTAATCGTTGATAAAGGAAATTTTTTTATGTTTCCTGGTGTTATAAAATTCTTATGTCTCCTACCCACACACCACATAATCCTACCTGAATTTTTATTTGCTTATAATACGCTTGGAATCAGTATTTTAAAGTCCTTATCATGCAAATATTTATACCTCTGTTTTCGCAATTTCAAATTATCACAGATTTCAGGTCAATTTCCTGGTATAGTGCCGGAAATGGTTTTCTAGAAAAGTGAAGAATTCGAACGGTAAAATATGATCAAACGTACGAGTTATTATATTGGTCAACCAGTGAAATTTTCGTGGACAGAAAGTCAACCTTTATGGTTAAAGAACCACACGACATAGATTAAGAATTAGCGTATTTTCTATAGAACTAATTTTGAAGGCCATGTTTCAAATAAGAGTTACCATCTATTTCTGAATAAGCTGCAAGAACGTACTTTACGCAATTTATATTGCGTTTTATTCTGCGAATTATGGTCATGAGATCGCTGTAAATATCGAATATAAATTCCCCACTGTCAGCTAAGTTACCTCTAAAAAATAGGCAAACCGATGTTTAACTTTTTGCTTCAGAAATTCATACTTACCCATACGATACGTGACAGTACTAGTAAGAAACGAGAGTGTGTCTGTCGTCCGCCGAGAGGAGGTTTGCAGGGTACACATGCCGGGTTTACTTCTCAAGGAATTCCTCCGTCACCCCTTCGGTATTAGCTTGGGAATTTCCTCTCTAATTTAGATTCTGACCGCTGCTCTTGCGTTTCTCCTTGCCCTCAGTTCTGAAGGTCGTGTGAGATGTCATTTTTTGCTGCCCGTTTTTTATGCACGAGTTTTAATCACTAAGTCTGATGAATCCCACTCATTTCCCTTCGCTTACGTGATTTTTACGGGTCATTCCAACCTTTCTCTTTATTAAATCCGCCCGTCTCGAAACTTCCCGTGAGAGAAGAAACGTATGGCTGACCATATGAAAGCGTTCACAAGGAAGTAGAGGGCGGAACTGATGTGTATACGCTCAACAGAAAGTAATACGGTCTGGGACTGTGAAGAAATTATTAAGTCTCAGATGATGGCGGGGATTTCAATTTTTTTTTATGATTTATCTACCCAGAAGTTGAAAATTCTATGGCCAGGCATGTGTACAGAAGGGATAAATGTCTCTAAAAACAGTTTATCTTTTACCTTATGATCATTGGATCGTCGCTGGGGCACCATCTGTATTATACCATTCATTCCAAAAGGGAATACTGAGTTAGGTTGTAGGACCTTCTCGATATGGTATCGACTTGAAATATGTATCATAAGTAGCAACTTTTACCCGTATTATATATATACGAGTATATAAAATTGGAAAGTACTTGGGGAGGCCTACATCCGACTTCGGATTGAAAATGGCTGATAATGATAATGATATACTAATCGAAAGCTTATACATTGCATAATTTTTCGATTGTTAGATATAAAGGAGTTTTCTATTCCATAGCTGATTTTCGCTTCCATGTTTCTGACTTCACTTCCTTCCACGGTTGGTTATAAAGTAGGGAATCACATTTGGCATTTATTTTTGGTATCACTTCGAATGTTACCTTTTGAGGCCAGGTCCGAAACAATCCAATGAGCAGATGAAGCCTTACGGTGGATCACCTTTAAAATAAAGTGATTCACTGCTATATTTAAGCTCCCTTTTCATGTGCTTAGAGTGTCTAAATAAAGTAAAACATTTCTTAGACATTTCATAAATTACAACATAAAACTGTTGAATCTAAATGAGGAATTATTTGGATTTTATTTTGAAATTTGCCTTTAACATTATTTTCTTATTGGTACATACATAATTTAGTATTGGAGCTTGCTGAAGTTTCTTCAAATCACAGAACTCTAGCCATCTCACGTATTAATTTCCTTTCCCTAATGATTGCAGATTTTCCCACGGAAGTCAATCCTCTTTAATTTTAATTATGAAACATTTTCTTTCGAACTGTATGCCGTTTCAACAAAGGTTACCGTCACACTTTCGGTGAAACTTCTTTTGAGAGAGAATGGCTGTATATTATTGTCCAGTTGTCGATAAAAGTAGATTATAAATACATGTACGTTGAATTAATTCTACATTCTTCCTCAGTTAAATTTTATCTCATTATTAAGTTGGTTTTTTATTGACAAAATTCTCTGAATTTGAGAGTCCTTCAAACGATTAAAAGCTCGGATATGACTTAATTTTATGCAAAGAATTTATGTTATACATAGGGTAATTTTTGTTCAGTTTTATTGAATTTTAAGATCGTGGAATCGGCTGTATTCATTCTGTCATTATGGGCTTATAAGTCTACTTATGACGCCATACTTTGATCTAAACAGCATTCGGTATGTTATATGGCGTCTTACAGAAAAGGAATGATAGATATAATTTTTACCTCATTATTATTTGTATTTTTACAGTGCGATTCATTTCTTTGTACCGTGGAGGAAACTTTAATTAATTTCGTTGTTTTTTGTCGGCAAGACTCACGAGTACTCAAAGCCAAATGTTCCCTACCTTTTAGACACTCTTGGCCCGATTCTTAATTACAGTATTGTCTTTTTTCATTTTATTCTCAATTTATCCTGAACACGAATTAAGTAAATAACTAAATGACTAAGGAAATGGGCAAATGAACTAAAATGAACTTATAGTTTCACTGTACGGGAAGTATAAGGGCCTTTATAAGCATGTTGTGGAGGATCGAATACGGGAGGAATGTAATTCTTGCATCGGCGACACATCGGTCGGGTCTTCGGCTCTTTCTTTGAGTAGGAGAGAAACCACAGCTTTAAGAGACCTAGTGCATATCAGTGCGGTTTGTCCCATTCAATTCACGCCACTTGTGCCTCAGAAGGGCAAGAAACAGCTATTCCCGGCGACCCTAATGGACCCGACACGAAGTTTGGAAGTCGAAGCGGGGCGAAGGCATCGGAGCGTGGAGGATATTCCTCATGGTCCACCGATAGTCCGACCGTTGAAAAGCACCGTCCCAGAAGGGTTAAGAGGGGAGGGCGTAGGAGTTGCGTCGGCTGCGTGGCCGGCGATGGTTGTTTTTTTCCTCTGGCGTGGGCATCTCCTCCAGAGGGACGATCTCGAGTGGGGAAAAAAGGGAGTAAGTCACGGTTGAGGTACCTCCTTTGCGCCCGAGGTCATTCGTGATCCGTGACTCTCAGCAATGGCGCACGAGAGGGAATTGTCGCCCCAGGGAGGAAGTTGCGGAGGGTCAGAGACAACTTGGAGTCCGTTTTCTTTTTTATAATCCGGTCCGGAGATGCGCTTACACGTTCTTCCGTGATTCACTGGGATCTCCCTCCGCAGTCTGACTGCTTTTGTGTAGATAAGAGGGTTTGATGTGAATTTCGTCGAGATGGACGGGGTTTGTTTAGGTGATTAACTCTCCGTGGGAGCGAAGAGTTGCCTAGCCCTGTTTGCTGTTAGATTGTATTTGCTGTTTGATTTTTTGGTGGATCTTCTATTGATTTTCCCTCATATGATTTTTATCTAAATAGCATAAATCACAAATGTAATTATGCATTCAGAAACTAAGTTTGAATAAACTCCTAACGTGCCCCTAAAGCTTGCCGGCGCAAGTGGGAGACTTTCTAGCCTGATTCACCCAAATCGAAAATAGTTTCTACTTTTTTAAAGAAAATAATGGTTATATATTTAATATTCGTGAATTTTGCCTTTTAATTTTATCGGGCATTCTCTTCATAATGTGGAACAATAAGAGCCAGTAAACAACAGGAAGCTGTCTTGTCTGAACAGCCGTTGGTAGCTGAATTATACGTATTATATCGTATTTAATCGGAAATTGTTTGGAATCCATAAGCACAATCCGGTTGGAGACCCAAGTACGATTTATATGCAGTATTTTGCTCATTAATAATTGATATTATTTTTAACAAATTTCAATTACAAAAATTCATAATAAAATTTAACTTCTTCTTAAAGTGTCTCTGAAAATTCTTTGATGTTTAAATATCAGTAAAGTGGAGATTCAACTAAATTGCTTGCTCTTATTGACTAGAAATAGACTTACTATTTTAGGTATCCAATTCATTATTTCCTAGTCTCTTTGAACTTAATTCGTATAGGGTCTGGGAGCATGTAACACTTTCTCTGATAGGAAACGAAGCTCCAGGTGTCACTTAGCGACCGAGTGGGAAATTCTATGAAAGTAGTGTCACAATGTCCTCTAACCACTCTGCCACCGCAGCAGGTAAAAATACAGCGATAGTCTATTAAAAAAATAATATTTTCTTTCCTGTAAGTATGCTAAAAAATGTATCTGAAAATGATAGGATTAATCGTCAATTAATCATGTTATAATAACAAGATGCACAGTTAAGTTTTTTCGAATGATATTTTGGTATATCCGTCAATTATGCCAGCCTTTAATTAATTTAAATAACAACGGATAAAACTTTTTAATGACTAATTATGCGTCAAGTAATAAATATCGACTTTGGAAATGCAAGTGGAAAGGGAATAAGCTCTCAGTTAATATAGAGAGTTAATTCTACTGGCCAAGCAATCAAATCCGGTGCATTGCTTAACCGTACCAAATACGTGACTTGCTTGGGAGTGATACTTCGTAGGTCTCTAAAACTTATGAAATTTTAGCCACAACTTCCGTGGCGGTGAAAAGAAATGCATTCCTTCAATCTCCCGAAGGGGTAGAACCCACAAAATTACCTCCGATTATCACATATTTCTAGCATTTTTCTCCTTGGGTTACCCGTTAAACAGCTGCTATTCAATTCCGTAAAAGTGATTAATCATATCTTCTTTTTAATTCCGTAAAAGTTGCTCTATATTTCCCTCATAAGCGGCTATGAGGCAATCACCAGTACTTTTCATTTCTAAACGAAATGGCTACTCAACAGTGGCTCCTTTTATTTCTTGGTCGTTTCTTTCTATCGTTTATTTTATCTTTTACGACTCGGCGTGAAAATTCAGCCCTGCGTTCCCGAGCAGAATACGTTCTCCTCGTAAATTTAATTATTTCCTCTTTCGATTACCTTTCCCGCTCTGTATGGGATTGGGAAATTGCTGAAGTTTACCGTGTTACTTTCGTTACTGAAATAGAATTTTTGCTGTTTGAGTGAGTAAATCGCTATCAGATCTTCGGAGAAGGTCTTATCAGACCTTCTCCACTACAGATTTGATTTGTTGGTATTAATATTAGTTATTTATTTGTCTAGACTTTCTTTCCAAGAGGAATCAAAAGAGAGCAAATTAGAGAAATGTACTGTCAATTTTAAGTGTTAGGAAAATTGTTTTCAATGACTATAATAACCATAATTTTGATAATTATGAAAACGATTGGTTTGGTTGATATTTTTGCAAAATGACTGCGCGTGCCTTTTGAATCTAATTAGTTTTATACGTTTATATGTTGCATTAAATATCATCAAATGTTGTTTATCTGTAACCAGGGTCGATTTTGTTCATACCATAGCTTTTGTGGTCAAGTTTTGTTGTTATAATACCACATAAGTATATTTTAAAATAATATTCAATGAAATTTTGTGTCATTATGTTGCTATCTTCGCATTTGAATGACCAATAATCATTTCATAAAATGAAGATGGAGCCGTAATGATAATTTAATTATAAAAAAATAATCTTACTCTTAATTTTAAAAAAATATATAAGATGCATTAATATAATCGATATGAGAAGGCGTGACTTCGTGGAAAGCCATTTTCAGAATGAAAACACGAGCTTACATCTTCAGGCCTGAAGATGTAAGCTCGCTTATGAAACTGGTCGTAAAATAAATTTTCTGTGGAAAAGTACGAAGTGTTTTCATTCTGCAAGATACATTAAGAAATAGGTATATTTTTCCCCGTTGAAAAACCAAAGATATTGAGGGAAGGATATATGCACGCTTAAATTATTTTGGAATTGCCCATTACTTTTAACTGTTATCAATTATTTACAGTATCGCGAGTAGATTTAAACATTTTTTATTTATTTATTCAATTATAAGGACTACAAGTAGGCTCTAGGCCAGGTGGTAGTCATCTTTTCTTAGGGGAAAAAAATACATTACCCTGCCTGGTATTCACCCCAGTTGAGAGGAAAACCCCCAAAAACCTCCCAAAGGCAGTACATCATATAATTTACAATTAAATTCATACAATTAAGCATACAAGTAATTACTATTTACAATAACGCAATTAAAAAACATATAAAACTAAAAGTTACAATATTGCCTATAATATTACAAACAATTATAACTAGACAAGTTTAAGAGAAATGTTGTTTCGAAAATCCTCGATAATGAGAAATCGATATGAAATTATTTCAACATGTCTAGGAAATCACCGAGTAATATTTCTTGAGATGATGCCATTAATATTTTGATTTGGTCACGTGAATAGTGAAAATACCTTTTTTTAGATTGGTATATTGAGGAATAGTTGATAATTTCACTTATAAAGGGAGTCGATTTTAGAATTAAAAATGTTTTCACGACACAAGGGAACTTTTCCGCTTTTAGATAGTTGCCTAAGAGTATCGAAGGTTAAAAGTGCAGCCATTGTCGTTTTGTTCATGATTATCGAAGCACGCCGACGCTCATTCTCTATCAATTAAGATCTGAATGAGAAGTATTTTCATTTTATGCGCGAGAAAAGCTGGATCCCGGCGGAATTCCGAGAAGAGGAAAAGGGAGATAAAAAAATGCGCCAACTCGTTTATCCATTCTTAGAAAGTCGCCATTCACGTTTTCATCCTCTCCATCATTTTCCTCTCTTCCCATTTGCATTTCCTTCCTCCTCCGGTGGTCGCCGGAGATTTTTCCCACAACGATTCCCGTGTGCGAGTGGTGCACGACCTTTCAATCGCGGAAGGAATACAGATCGTCTGACACTCGACCGATTTTTCCATCCGAGCCGAGCCGTCCTTGACCCCCATCCATCAAGACCTTGTCTCTATGGGCAACGGGGAAAGTTACTGCGTCGCAAGATCATTTCCTCTCCGTCAACAACGCGGGTGGGGAAAGTCCCCTGGGCGATCCGCGAAATGACAAACAATTCAAAATGAGTTAATGAGATCGAAATGCTAGTCGTTAGAACTTGAATGTCTTTATTTATTGTTGATCGTTATTAATTGTTTGAATAAGCAATTTAACTGCATTAATCAACAAGCTAATAATTAAAAGTCATACATTAAGTTGGATAATAATAATAATAAAGAATAATAATTAACAACAAAATATCAAGGTGATAATAAATATAATTTATATTTAAATATCCTTGTTTATGAGCATAGCAACAGTATTTTAACTAACAAATTAATTGTTATTTTATTCGTTGTTCATTAACCTTTTAGCATAATCATTAAACATGATGATGGCTCAATGCTTCGGGAATCGCCCTAGTTTTCGTTGTTTTAAATCATGGCAACCATTACGTTGTCTAGTAATCATTTAAACCAGCAATATCCCACTGATTTTGCGTAAGGAACATCTAATAGGTGTGCTGCATGATATCTATGGGTACGTGTGCATGGTTTTTGAAATCTGATTTGCATATGAGTTATATTTCTCCAGCTATTTTACCGTTTATCGATATTTTATTATGAAATTTGGCATAATTTCTTCAATTGATTTTATTACATTTACCACCTTAAAATTCTTTCTAATACTGACAAAATACGGACCACTATACCGCGAATTAAAGTCAGTTTTCAGATGTGCCAAACGACGATGGTGTTTGAAGCACTGGGTTTCAGTTTAAATTACTGAACGACTTATAGAGCTATAAAGAATTGCAATTAGTATGGATAGTTAATTTAAAAATCACCAAATTACATCAATTTCAATATCTCTGCTTTAGGAATTCATTATTAGCAAATGCTAATTATTTATAAATAGAATTACGCATTAGCTCGTGCAGACCCAGGTTAATCATCAATTCCAATTATCTGACCAAAAATAATCGATTGTCTTTCATACAAACACATTTCCTCTTGATTTCTTCCTTGTTGTCAATATTGAAATTGTTAAATATCTCGGTTTATGTATGGTTTAAATGTTTTTCTTTTGTTTTCTTTTTCTGAGTAGTCATTTAAAGATTGAATTCCTATTAACTAGATGCTTGCCTCTTTAATTTGTTTGTCATGTCTTCTCATACTCTTTCAATCATTTCTCTTACGTCATCAATTCCTTCAAATGGAGAAAGTATGGCAATCGCGGAAAGATTGACCTTGGTATTTCAACGGCAATGCAGTAGACTTCCAATTAACTTGATTCGTCGGTTCTTTCAGAGACTGGAATAATGAACGGCCGATCATTGGAAAAGTCGGTAAGAATTAGAGAACATCGAATGGAGAAGAACCAAAAGCTATGCAATCAATATAAGTTTACGCATTTTTATGATTGTGAAAACTGCAATCAATATTAGATCGCAATGTACGAGTTTTGATGACTAAGAAATTTTTATCGGCTGATGTTTAATATCTTTCTTTTATGTTAAAATCATACCTTTTCATCAAGGCTATGGAAATTTAAGTGAGGTTTTATTTCGTATCATTTTATTTACTTTTAATCTCGAGCGTTTTTTAATTCTTCTTTTTTTTCTGTGATATTTTAATAGCTACTGCGGTATTAGTGAATATGGCCCCGATTAAGGTCTTTCCTTATGGAACGTTACGAAAAAGATCACTTATGGATCTCTATTGTGCTTCATTTATGTAGACCTATTCCGCTTATAGCATTCTGGTTTAGTGAGGAAAGCAATTTTAAATACCTCACTCCTCATCTTGTCTATTAAGCCTCATTTCTCCCTCTTTAACCCTTGATAATTAATGATGGAGGGGGTGAGGTTCCAACTAGCGTTCAGGCTGAGTGCCTTACTGAAATATTTTTTACAAACCAAAATACCGTGTAGGTTTTGGTATGTAAAATAACTGAAGTTAAAGATGAAGAGTTATTATCAATATGCTTATACATTTTTCACGAAATTAAAATACTAAAAGTAAAGAATGAATCCTTTCTTAGCTTCTTGAGGTTAGAGCTTTTCAATATAAGTCCTAAAATTTCTGTGATGTAATAACAGAAGCTCTTAGGCAGATCTGTGGACTCGAGTAGCAATCTTGGCCATAATTGGTACATAGTTGTTTTTATGGCCTTTAATTTACTCAAGAATTTCAGGTAATTTTTGCAGTATACATTTCTTCAGTTCTCCGATAAGGTAATTCGGTGAGAGATGCCCCACCTAAGGAAATGACTTCATAACAATGACTTCAGACGGATCTCAGAGCAGGCGGTTGCTCATGTCCGGCGGTCAAGAGGCTTAAGACGGGGGCTTCGCGGTGTTCTTTGTCCAAGGAGCAGGGACAGAAAGACGCACACTTACTGCAGCAAGTGCAATAGGGCCATATGCAAGGAGCATGCCGAGTCAATTTGCAAGGAATGTTTCGTCACCAAAGACAATTGATGACGATCGACATTAAAAGAATAAGATAAAAAAGTGAACATGTCTTGTAAATTTCCTCACTGTGATGTTTTTTGACGTTATTCAGAATTTGTCATACCGTTTTTTCAGATTTTATGCATCTTGATATGAAAATTTTAATACGATCACCATATTGTTTGTTAAAAGTATACCGATTATATGTACGTTGTTGAAGCAATAAAGGTAAAAATATCGTAAACTGTGTTTTAGAGAATAATCATTTATCACCCTCAGATGAAGCGATTTTTAGTTGGCTAAACTAAAAAATTGTCACCGATGATGTCGAGGTAAGTAGATCTTAAGGTAAGAATAGTGTTTGCCCTAGCTTAATTAAAAATCGAGAAAGACAACTGAACAATTTGGTACATTAATACAACAATTTCTGACTCTGATAGCTTTTATGGTAAATGATGAAAGAATATTTTAATGTTAAAGGTTCAGTTAAATTATTCTGCTTTCATTATATTTTCTTATGCTGGTGGTTTTACATTATGAGCCACATCTACGACTTGCATGGGCAATATAAGATTTAGTACAGGTAAAAGTAGAATAGGAGAGAGTTTTCGTTTCTGAATTTCGATGAGATTAATAATATTTCTCGTAGTCATCATTCCAGTACGAATAGCTAACAATATCTCCAGTATAATTCAATAATCTAATAAAACTCATACAATTTATTCCATAGATAAAACTATAATTGGAATATTTCCTTACCGAGCATGTGATTAGGGTATAGCTGGAATAACTGATTTCAATAATAAGATGAGAATTAAGGTAATTCCGGGAGAGATGCCCCACCTAAGGAAATGACTTCAGTGATAACAAGAATGTGAAACTGCGTAATATAATAGAGCATTTATTGATTATTAACAGGATATAAAAAAATTTAGTTTAATATCATTTTCACACAAAATATTAAAGTTTTTCTGCACCCATGCATTTGGCCATCTCTCCCGAGTGTCCGGGTGAGACGCCCCACCTCTGTGGGAGAGATGCCCCATTAGTTTAAACTGAATTTAATCTGGAAAGCGCTTGTCATATACAAAATTGTTAAATATAACTTAAAGTCAGGATCTAAAAACCGTTTCGGTTAACTTTAAAACCTATTTCAAAGGTTCATTTACAAATATTTTTGAGGCATCTCAGCCCCCTCTAGAGGCATATAAATAGCATATTGAGGCTTGGTCATCAGCTTTTTTTGCAAGCGACATCTTCTCACGCAAAAATATTGTCGATTCAACCGAAAAAATATGACAATTTTGATGTATTTTTCGAAATTTCGAGGCAAAAATTCTCACAGAAGATATATTTTTATTTCGAAAAAAAATTATATTTATAATGTCCATGTGGTTGGGCTACTTTTGCCTGGTATTACATTTCGATCAGAAAATAAGTATCAAAACGCTTCACCATAGTGCTTACTAAACAATACCTCATTTTTTGAACGTGCATAAATTGCATTCGACCTTGGATTTAAATTTGAATTGAAATTAAAATGTAGATTACAAACGTTTTCTTGAAAAAAGCCTTAATCAGTATCACTTTAAAGTTAAATTGATACTAATAGGGCACATATACCTAAAGATAGCACTGGGGCAACTATCCCGAGAAGAGGTGGGGCGACTATCCTTTCAGTACGTGAGAGATGCCCTTACAGCCAGTGAGGCCTACACTTCGTCCAAGATGGCCAGTCACTGCACGTGGATAATAGATGAACCTATAGCTACAAGTTTTCGCCCTTTCATTCAAAATATTCAAATGTTTGAACAGACGCCAACCAGAAACATTATACCCTATCTTATAGCAGGGCGTAAAAAACAGTGCCTACTTGAAATGATGCTATAAAACTGCGTAAAAAGAATTAATCGCCGTGAAAATTTTGCAGATAGACGGGTACCTTCCAACTGACTGACGTACACCGTCAGAAGAGCAATCTTGTGGTTTTCATTAAAAATACTGCAACTGGGGCATTTCTCCCGGTGGGGCATCTCTCCCGGTGGGGCATCTCTCCCGGTGGGCATATCTCCCGGTGGGGCATCTCTCCCGGTGGGGCATCTCACCCGGAATCACCTTAATCAGACCCTTTCCCTCCCTTTCGTCTTTATCTTTACTTGAGCTCACCATAATAGTATTCTTTCGATTCCTCAATAAGGTAGAAATTGCTGCTTCTTTGTGTCGCCGAATTTCGGAGACTCAACGTTTTATGATCCCAAGAGGATCTTAAACTTCTTTCTGTCAGCGCAAGTTCTCCATGTTAACTCTTGAATCCTTCGTGAAATGGTTCCTGAGTATTAAGTTCTAGTTTTTCGTTTGATTTCCTAACCATAAATGTGTATTTAATTGTTCTTGGAAACGACCTAAGAAAGTTTTTGAGGCATGAATCATTATTATCGAAAGATCGAGCAATATGGCATTTTGTCACACGTGGAAGAATTTCAGTTTTACTATCGAATGTACTTCTTTACAATGGTTCTTCTTCTTAAAACCTTGGTGCGATCACCGTTACATGTTCTTTCCTTATCCTGTCATGTCATGCATGTCAACAATTACTATGGAAATTCATTCCGTCCCATCTTGTTATTTTTTATCTCCTTTTACAAGTTTTTTCATGCCTTTTTATTATGGGTTTTATAAAAATAATTTTCGTCGAGGCTACGTAAAAATAACTGTTATTTACAAGTTACATCAATATTTACTTGTTTGCCTTGACAACCGATTGTTATCGGTTTTTAAGGGTTAATGCGATGCTAATGTGAAAAGTAGAAAATATCCCTTAAAGTTGCGAAAGCTTTGATTCTCAAAGCATGACGGTGTTTATTTCTTTTTCCTTTCTTATACCGCCATTGAGAAACACCACTTTGTGTTCCTGGCGAACGATACGCATTGCAAATTTCTCGCCGTAAAATTCAAAGGTAAATTATTCTTAAAGCGACACTTAACTGACGCAATAGTATCATGGGCTTCAATGATAATAAGGTCACATCTTCAGAGGATATCTATCCAACGTTCAATAAGCAACGCATTTTTCCATTGATTGACTCCCACTTGACAATTACTGCGCAGTATTGGTACGTCGTAGTTCTAGTTTCTCCGAGACAAATGTACTGGAGTGCAACTTATTTATGCGAGCAGTTGCTTTTAGGAAACTAGCGAAAACTTTACGGTTAGGATGTAAGAAGTTAAGAGCATAGGCGGAAATACTTTGAGTATTTCTTGCTTCGTGACTTGAATGGGGAAATATGCCATAAACTTCGCTCCAAGAGTACATTCAGTTTGCTGCTGTCAAACTATTCCTTGTGATAAAGTATCATCAAAATGCACACCTGAGCCTTAAGTAATTCTCTAAATTTACTTACAAAATTCGCTGTTTTTCTTGTGCTTTAAGCATTCAAAACTTTGGAAAATTAAAGGTGAGCGTGTTATGCACTTTTGTAAATTTAAAATTTAGAGGAAATACTTCTTAGCTATAATGTTTGTGGCTATCCCCATCAGGAAAGAAGCTAGTGAGCAATCAATCTCACATGTCAACATATGAGGCAATTTTTATGGAACGGTGGAAAATTGTTGGTCATATAAGAATCGGTCATCCGCAATTGGTATATGCGTGATATTATGCCTTCGTTGTAGAACTGTCAGTTCTGATAGTGATTAACCGACGTGCATACCATTGTTTTTGTTAATTCTGTTTTGTTCCTGCTACCATATTCAAATGAATGAAATATTTTCATTTGTTATTTGGTACAGGATAGAGAAAAATGTATCTTTCATTTACTTTTGTCGTAATCTTGATCATGGCTGTGATGATAAGGAAGCTACCAAGGTATGAGTGAATAATTGCACTAATAAAGGTCTCTCCTTATGGACTGACAAGAAAAGTGTTACTCATAGAGTCATTGTGCTTGCGTGGATATGTTTATTATAGAATTCTGGCACACAACTCACTCACACAACAACAACTCACTCTCACTCTTTGTCAGTGAGGAAAGCAATGGCAAACTACCTCACTCCTTATCCTGCCTAGTGAACCTCATTCCTCTCTGCAAGCTCGTAGTAGCTCTGTATGTTAGAGAGGGTGGGGGGTACCAACCGGCCTTCGGGCTGCATACTTCACGGACAGTTATATTTTTAAAATTCCTCTTTAGAGATTCTGTAAATACTTGGATATAATGAAGTCTGAATTGTATAGTATTACAGCTGTGGAAAGCAAATTTACGAAAATTTTATCTTAAACGCTGAGGCTTGCACACGATCTTTTAACCTTACCATAGCTATTCAATAAAATTAGTTTGTCATTTGAGATTTTTTTACTTCAAATTAAATAAACACTTGGATAATTATTTCTGAACTGCGATGGATTATTGAATAGAAAGCAATTACAATTAATTGGCAGTGTCGGATATTAATCACTTAGTAATATTAATTCCTTTCCGAACGATGCGTTGTTCCAGGTTTCACATCGATTACATTAGATTATTGAATAATCTTCATCGCAGTTGTGTTATGTGCAGGTTTTGTTGACAAGGAGTTTGAACCCTAATCAATTCAATCAAATTAATTATTTAATCGCATGGATAGCTCATTAATCCCATCATTGGGGAATATCGTGTTGGATTGGCATTACTTGTTTTAATTAGACAGAGTGGCTCACCATTCGTTGAAAATGTTCTTCTCAGATTAATTATAATTATTTTAAGTTTGACTATAGGGTACACGATCCCAAATTACTCGCAAAAAACGGTTCTTTATATTTTACACTGAGCTTTTACTTACGATGATGCTTTTTAAGGTCGAAATTGGGTGCAGTATTAGTAATAGTAATTTATTGACTTAAGAAATCCACAATTATATTTATAAAACACAGTGAAAGTAAACTGATGTCTCAACAGGTGAAAATATATCAATTCATAAACAAGTAATATTTACAATTATATTTATAACAATACATTATCTACTATCATCCTCACCCAACTGCACAATATTTTAGGATTCTTTATACACAGCACAATTGATATTGCATAGACTGTACGTTAACTACTCAAAAGATGCAAAGATGAGGCTAATTTAAAAATTCTTCAATCGAATATAATAGAATTTTTCAAAAAACATTTTCTCAGTTCTCCCAAAAATACTTCAAGTCTAACTTCTCCCTGAGCTCAATAGGTAAATTTTCATAAATTGTAATGCCCAATTACTAATGGCAATATTCGCATGTTTTTAACTGATTTTTTGGATAATAAATGAAACCGTTAACAATGAAGAACTTCCACAGATATATATATATAAGCGAGGAAAGGTTTGAGGTAACTTTGCTCATAAAGGCGTGCACCCAGAACAATTCCCAAGGAATTCTGGCTGGGTAGCTTAGATGGTTAAAGCAGCCTCCCGGAAGATCCCGGCTTCGATTCCCGGCCCCGTCAGACTTTATTCAAGTCCGTTTTTCCTTGGGAATGTTTATAAGGTAAAAATGTGGAACGCCGTGTGTTCATCAACATGCGGAACCACATTTTTGTCTTAAAAATGTAATTGTGGAAGTTATAAAGTGTTTAATGTTTCATTTATTATGGCTCCCTTCAACAAAGTTTAGATTGAACTTTTCAGATGAATTGGGTCTTTTATTAGATTCCTGCCCCTTATATGACGATGATGGTTGGGGATGTATTTGCTGAAATGAAAATTTTGTGCTTAGTCATTTACTACGTAAAAATCGAATAATGATTCTGGATCCATGTTCGACGTGGATTCCACTATTTGAATAAGCGAAATCTCTCGCACAACTTGCATTTAATCGTCTCCCAAAGCATTGAAAATCCTCCGGTAAACCACCAACGGAAGGAACGAGCATCGACGCAGTGCCGTGGTTTGAAAAGATCCCTTCGATTGGAAAGGCAGACGGAAGGACACCGAGGAATAATCGGTCGGGAATCTTACTTCCATAATAGGAAGCGAACCGGTAGACACGGCAAAAAAGGCCCGAGAGAGAGCGCCTTCACGAATAGTAGGGAATCCGAATACCTCCTGCATCGTTCTACTCGAAATGCACCACCATCATTATGCGCGAACCATCTTTCCTCATCTGCCTCTGCGAGGATGAGTGCCAATTTCATGGCCTAATCGCCGCAGGAATCTGACAGCATTCACGTGACAACCGGCGGGGAACGAAATCTCGTACTGCAGCCGAGTCACGAACTGGGGACCTTTTTCTCTCGAAGATGTAAGCGGGTTTACCTGATGGCCTTTCCTCGCACTGCGGGGGTCGCGAGCGCCTTTTTTGGGAAGGATGCTCATTGAATTTCCATTCTCGATTCGGGGTCAAAATTCGATCTATCGATAGCGGATAATCGATATATCGAGGGTCTAAAATTTCTAAAAAAAATTCATGCTAACAACCCTATACTAGACCACTAAATATTTAGCGGTGTAGTAAAAGTTATTACCATGAATTTTTTACAAATTAAGAAATACCACAATGTGAACCCTGAGATGGTTTCGTCTAAAATTTCGATGTTTACTATCGAATATATATATTTGTAGTTCCTATGCTTCCGTTAATATATTTGGCACGTACAAGTCCCCAGCAGTGTAAATATCGGCGGATTTATTTGTATCGTATTTTTATGGTTTCTTTTTACGTTTCATTCGATTTTGAAAAGGTTCTAAAATCGGAATTCCAAATTTTCTAGTTCAAAAAAATTGTTGATTGATTTATTAAGTATTGTATTATTGACTTCTAATGCCCCATGCTTAAGATAATGCAGCTTTTTGCATTATATATTACGCTATATTTTTTCTTGTTTGGTCAATCCAACAATATTACATTTTTCTATCCGAACAAAGTAACCTTGTCGTCTATTTTCATTAAATCAAATGTCTAGTTATGGAAGGATTTCTCTAGATTGTACAATTCCACGTATATTTTATTACTATAATTTTACAAAACGTATGAAGTGTAGTAGAATCAATGAGTTAGATATGCAGAAAGATCATAATATTCTATTTTTTACGATAATTGACCATTCATTGATTTTTTGACTTTGTATTGGGATTAGCGTTAAGATATCATAAATACTATAAGCTAATTTCCACCTTTTTGGTTTCCAATATTGTTCAGAGACGGTTAACCTTTTCCTGAATATTGCATTAATAGTCTTACTAATTTCTCTTGTTTTGTTAATTCTCTATTGATGAATACTATTATAATTAGCTTCTAAATTGAAAGATTATTTCTCCGACTAAATGATTTTTAATACAGTAAACTCCCGTTTATCCGAAATGATCGGGACGGCAGCCGGTTCGGATAACGAAAATTTCGGATAAACCGAAGTCCCGCGTGAAACACCCGGAATTGCGTCAATACAGCGAAATATGATCCTAAAACCTGCGTACGTAGAATGTTAATTATATGGTTCTGAATAAGCATGTTTTTGACTGAAAAATTTGTGTCGAAAAAGTGTCGTGTTAAAAAGGCGCCGAAGTATGATTGAAAACTCAAAGTTTTTAAATGCTGAATAACAAAGCTCGTTTATTTTGCGTTCTTACAGAAAAAATCCGCCTTATCTGGGAGCGGGGGTGTCACTAGCAAATAAGTAATGGGTCGCGATGGTACTCGGTGGGTGGAGGTGGGGTAGGTGCATTCGGAAAAGTTTGTTCGGATAAAGCGGATTTCGGATAAACGGAAGTTTACCGTAATATCTTTTGGGCAAGATGCGCAGTTACTTCTGAAGCATTAAAAGTTCAGATTTCTAAGTTTGTTACTTTGCCTATGTAAATGGGACTTGAACAGTCTTTCACGGTACACGAACCCGGATCATCTCCCTAATTATTAAAAATACTAAATTACTTTTAAATATCTATAAGAAAGGGTGCCAAGTCTACAATAAGATAATTTTTATGACTCCCAAGAAGAATATATAATGCATCATTTCATCATAAGAAAGCTCAGCATCACAAGAAATGTCAAAGCCATTGGAAAATTGAGTATGCATCCGATTTGGATCGGTGACTTTGCTTTACCCTTTCGCGAAATCTTTATTTACTCAACTAATATTTGCATTCGCTGTGCGTCTTTGCCACACCCAAGTTGGGTTAGGTTCTTGGCTTCCTCCCATTCTATTCCATCAGAACTTAATTGGTTAAATTAAATGGGAAACGTGTTTGAACGATGTGGAAAAAATCCAACGGTATCGAAACCTCAAGACTGCAAATGACAATCAATGGATTGACGCTCATCTCATTTCTCATCGGATGAATCGTGGAATCTCTGATGACTGCTTTGGAGAAAAGGATTTAAAGGAACATATCACTCCTTTTCAGTATTTCAGTAAAACCATTGGTATCAGAGTGGCGTACCGTATGGAAGCTCTAAGTATGCCGCATAATATGTAGGAGTAAGTCGTTCCTCGAACGTTACTTTCTTTTTTATTTCCCATGCTTTCTATTTTTATTTGTATTCATATATTTGACAATCCCAAATGTTTTTCTGTTTAATCATGTTTCATAATGAAATTATGGAAATTATTCTCTATTCATCTGGTATTCTTTCCTTCATCGAGCCAAATTCTTATTCAGACTGACAACATAAGGTTTAGCATATGATGATTTGAATTTATTCAGCAGATGTGCCGCGAGAGCGGGCACTGGGTTTCTGTTTAATATAATATAGGGACTATCACTACCACTAAAATGAATGTAAATAATATGTTTGATAATATAATTGATATGAGACAAAAACTCTCTACAGATTATTTAAAATTCCTAAAAACATTTGAAAAGTTTTTGATAAATAAATGTTATTATTCTGTAAGAGAGTTTTTTGAAGATGTTATTGTAAATATGTAATATGATGTAAATGATTACTTAAATAATAATTGTTCTGTTAATGTATAAGGTAATGGATTATGTATATCATGTACTATGAAATGTGAAAAGTTTATATTTGTAAAAAACATTTGTAAAATTTTGTACTGTCCTGACGAGACACCAACCTGCAAACAGTGCCTTTCTGTGTTCTGTTAATGATGCAAGTGTTTTGTATTAATAGCAAATTCTATTCTATTCTATGTTTTGTTTTTGTAAAAAACGGTGGATCTATTTCAGTTTTAGGCAGAAGCTCTGATGACAGCTTCGCGTAAAAGATTGAAAGGAAAAGTAATACTTCTCTTCGTTCCTATTGAGATCTTTATCTTTAGCAAATACCGTAGAGGGATTCTGAAAATCATACAGTATATAATTCAAATTATATATTAGCTGCTTCTTTCCTGTCTTCTGAGTACGCTCCTTTGATGACGCGTTGCAGCGTATTTATATTCTATGAACCTGTAATTCCGAATGAGTAATTCACCTAAGCGTTTAACAACACGTTATATATCTAACTTACCGGGAGCGCTTGTTTTGTTTACAGTTGCAAACATACCGAAGCTGTTAAAGGAAACTGCGAAGCTATGCTATCTACTGCCATTAGCGTTCTCATATATGACTGTGATAATGATAGAGCTGTATTTAATGAAGATAAATGGTAACTGGTAGCGTTTGAGGCTGCAGGAAAAGCACGGCGGCTACTTTATTCTTAAAATTCAAAACCCATCGGAGAAATATGATTGTAATGACTTTGAAAGCAATATACAGTAAAATAAAATTATTCTTGTTCCAGAATTGAATCTTGATCATATCGAAAATAATTCTTGGAAGATTTTATTTCTGAATTCATGAATAACTGTACATTGCTTTAATTCCTTCTTGAATCCATTAGTAGAAACAACACGTGCAAAGTATTTATTATTTATTCTTGGAAGGAAATAAATTTGACATCATGGTATGTACCTTATGAATAACTTCTTGGTAAAAATTGATTACATCTCCTTGAATTATAATTCTAAAATGCTGAGAAGGGATTTTCGAGAAATGTTAATAACAGAAGAAGAACTTCCCTGTAGCTAAATTTCATTTGTTAGTCTTCATATTTAATGAGTTGTTTGTTTTTATTTTATTCTTTAGGTTTTTTCGTATTTTAATTGCCCTTGGATATTTATTTTAATTCTTTTTCTTTTCCATATTAAGGCTGATCTTTGAATTAAAATACTTTGTATATAAATCAAGCCTTAGTTGCCATATTAGTCACCTTCATAAACTAAAACATAGCAACTGCAGAGTATAGGAAATCTCGCCCATGCAAATTGTTGGGGTACATTTTAATCCAATTTTTCAACCTTTGATGCGTAAAATTTTCATGAATAAAGGCAGTTTAAGCCCGATAACGTTCATTTATCACGTGTATTAAATCAGGTTTTTGCCATTACATTGCCTAAGTTCTCGGTGTTAATTACTTAAAAACCTTTACATGATTGATTTTCTCGATATTTCACCCTGTATCTTATCTTCAATTCTTTGTCTGACGTTCCATTAATCACGTCCTCCTCTTGTGAGACGGTGTATTTCCTCAGCTTTTCACTCTTCTTCAGCGCCGCTGTTCATTTAGTGCCGTCAATGGGTTCTTACAGCCGGATGCACTTCCTGTCACCATCACTCACTCATCATGCGGGTGCGCCAATGTTTAGTTGCCGCCTCCGGGAATCGATCCCCGGACCTTGTGGAAAATATACTATAAAATGACGCCTGTGTAAATCCGGGATTATGTGAAGACGAAGAAGAAAATTAAGAAATTTACATATTGAGTAAATATTGGATTCCCTTGTTATAGATTATTCCAAATCGGCGTTTTGTACCAAAATATTTCGCCGTAAATTGTAATTCAATATTCTAATTTTGGGAATGTGACAATTTTTGCGAAGTCGGATTTATGCTTATGCTTGAGAAAAATATTTTCTCGATAATTGGACTATAATAACTTTGTTTGAAATTTGTTGCATTTGATCAATTCATCTTTAAATTTGTCCCAAATGTTCACTAAAAATTACTAAGAACTTCAAAAAGGAAATCTGTTGTCCTTAAATAAATTTAAGAGCATTTCCTCGATTTTTTTGTTGCCGAACCCCATACACCATTGATAAATTTAATTTAACCATTATTAAGTAGTTTGAGCTCTTTCGAAACTCACTGAATGCTTAATCAATGCCATTTGGAAATGTTATTAATTGGTTTAAAAACACTGGCGTTATGAGTTCATGCAGCGATGTTGACCTCTTTGAGGATGTCTGAAGTAAATCCATCATTACAAGAGGCTGCTCAGATTTTTTTTGACGGCTTTGCCATTGGATTTGAAATTTCCTGGAACCGCACTTCTGATTTAGAATAAACATAATCAATGTCTGTCTGAAAACCTCAATCAAACGCTGACACCAACACCAGCCAACGCCATCTCTTTTGTATTTTTATTTTATTTTAATAAATTTTTATGGGCAGAGCCCAGTTACATATAAACAATAATAAAATACATAAATGTATGATGTGGAAGTGTGTTTAAGTGCTCCGTCAAGCTAGAATTGATGTTAGATTAACAAGGAAAAAATTCGGTAAATTGAAATAAGATAGAAATCCAATAAAGAATAAACTTTGTAGGAATTTAATACCGATTTTGCCAATCGAAAACTTAGAAAATAACTGTATATTTAAAAGAAAAAGAGGAAGAAAGGTGCGTATGTTTAGTTAGTTATAGTTTCGTCTACGCACCAGGATATTGAACAAATCAGTTTAGGACTCGCTGACGGGAAGAGTTATGGGTAGCCTGTTTACTGCATGTTTAGAGTAATGCGCCTAACATCAGGAAACAGGAACGTAATTGCGTTACTCTGCGGAATTCCTCAGCTATTACAGGGTCAGACATCACCCAGACCATTTGGCAATTCGGACGCCCTCTTCCGCTTTCGAGGGAAATAAAAATGAGTGCGAATGCCTTGTTTGCCGCTGTTTGAAGTGCCATCGACCTCATTAGTCATCCTCTTGGGAATCCATTAGCCGTGTAGGCCGAAGCGGGATTATTAAATGGTGAGAGACTTTGCCCAGACTTGAGTTACATCTCCAATTCAGATCCCTGATTACATCCCATGCCGAATCTTACGAGAGTTAATGCATAACGGTGTCGTTTTGAAAGATGTGGTTTCCTTGAATCATTCTTACGCTTTTCCTTCAGTAGAAGATTGTGGATGCGAAATTCAGTTATTCGCTTATGCTAAACGCATATTCATCTCGAATTTGAAATGCTCAATTCGGTGTGACTGCAGAAAAGCTTTCCCGCTTTATTTATTCTGCCGGTTCTAAATCATCCAAAGATCAATAGATCATCCGAGATAGTTTGGATTGAATCCCTTAGCTTCTTCCCTCGCACTAACGTAAAAACACTTATGTTTTGGCTCACTAAAACATACTTATGCTAAACTCCGCCTAGTGTTACTACCTTTTTCTTATAGCCCCGTACATTGCTTACAGGAGAATGGTGACGGAAATGGAGTTTTGAAGCACTCTTCACTCAGTAAAAGTGATTCTGGGTAGACTAATGTTATTTAATAAACATTAAATACTGTCAAAATCTTAGGCAAAATAAGAAAGTGATACGAGTCGCACTTTTAAGAAAATTGGGATTTTAAATGTTTTTGGAACCATATTTCAAGTTATTCATTAGTTATTAACATCGAAATTTGCTTCATTTTATGTACACACCTGGCCAAAATTAACGCACCACCAGTCGTTAAAATTGCTAGGGAAGTGCTGCGTTAATTTTGGCCAGGACTGCACTTTCCAAATTTGATATTAAATTTGCCGTTGAAAATTTTTTAGACATACGTCTACAGGAAATCATATATTTGAGAGTGTGTCTAAATTTAAGAAGATATGATGCCTTTAATGGAACAACATTTCCTTACTTACGTTATGGAGTTCCACACAGTGACAGCTTCGTCAATAGATTTTATTTGAAATTACATTTTTAATTAATATTGTGAACTGATCCTGCTGACAATGAAATATACCTTAAAGCATTGCGTTTATATAGCTCAAAAATAGAAACGTAATATGATCGTATGCCACTCCTAAAATATTATTTCGGGCCTGGATAGCCTAGCGGGCAGCGCGTTTTGCTTTGGTGAAATCGGTCTCGGGTTCCATTTCCGGTGGGAACCCATGTACAAAATGAACTAATCTATCGGAGCACTTTAAACTACTCTAGTTCGCTTACGACGCATCGGTTTGGAACGTCTAGTTTCGTGCCTTTAACCCTGCGCTTCCTCATTACTATCTGTAACATGCAAATTATCTATAATGAAATATAATGGTTGCCAACCTGTGAAAAGAGCAGCTATTCCACCGGTCCAAGTAAGGATTTCGGTGGGGAAACGCCTCTGAATGTAATTCCAGAATTCCGTAAATGGAGTGAGATCATTATGCGAATTCCTCCGCTGGAGTAGCTGCCTTCAACATAGAATTAAGTAATGTAGATTACACCCGTAAGTGGTGCAATTTTTCCCAAACTGTTGGCATCCGCGGAATCTTCTCCTTTGAACTTATCTGCCGTGAATATCTTTCTGTGAATTTAGAAAGAGAGTGGGTACTTGAGTATAGCTCCTAATTATATGACTCAGGATTTTCTAAACGAACTTGGAGCGTAGCTGAATCTTGTTTTCGGGAAAGTGAAATAGTAGGGCATTTTGTAGCGGTAAGAAGAGTAACATTACTGGGATAGCAGCATTCTTCAGTTGCGATTCCTTGTAACGTTTTTAAATGTTAAGTTATATAATCGTAAAATATATAATTTTATCATCACACTGTAAAGTGAGTTTACATTTATTACATTCCATTTAGTGTAAATCTAGTAGTTTAAGCCGTATCTGAAAGGGAAAAAAGGATGATTGCGCCAATTTGAAAGGTTAAATTCATTAACAATTTGTGATTATTTAATTAAATATCTTGGCTTGTGTTTTTGAAGTGAGTATTCCAATTGCAAAGCAATTTACGCTTTGAGAGGAAAATATACCTATTTATTTGGCGATGCTTAGAACCATAATTTCATGCTTATAGATGATTTGTATCGGATTATTTTGTAAATAGAAGAATACGTTAAAGTCGATTTCTGTTTTATTCATATTATATTTCAAATAAACCTAATTGTAATTTTCATCTCGCATAATTTCACGTTACTTAAAATTGAAAGATGATTTCTTTTCTCCTCTCCATTATTGAAAATGTGTTATAAATGCTTTCTTCTTTCAAGTATTTTATTAATTTTAAACTAAAATTCAAGATGGCAGGTAATAAATGGAATATATTCCAAATGAGTTTTTGTTTCTAGGAATGGGATAGACTTGAGGCTAATTGAGAAATTAACTTTGCCATTTCTTGACTTTTTGATCCTCGGAAATATTTCCTTCCATGAATAAGATTCATCAGAGATCACCGTGAATTGTACTCCGATCGATTTCCTTGTCGGCCTAATATATTTTTCTCGGGTAAACCTTTTAGTTCCTTTATATTGCTCAATTCCCCTTGATCATCCCTCTTCGCTGTCACCCTCTTGTGGGTGAACGCACGCACCTGTCGACTGCTCTCTCGTGTCGCTTGTCGTCGAGTATTGGCCGATGGAAGTCATCTTCGCCGCAGAGCCGGGAAAAAACGACATCGATGAGCACAATGCACTTTGTACTTCCCGCGATCATTTTTCGCCTTTGACTGCGGCGCTCGTGTTATTTCCTAAGGTCGATGACTCCTTTGGATTACGAGAGGACTGGCCGGACGAAATTCGATAGGTTTCTTAAATTCCTTTCCGTCAAAATTATATAAGTGAAACGAGGCTGAATTGATTAAGTGGGGAACTGGTTTGCGGTTAATCGTAAGAAAGAATCGGCTCCATTATTCATTGGGGTGTAAACTTCAAGTCAACAAGCTATGTCTTTTGCTCAGTGCTATCATAGAAAAAATATTCTTTAACAGTTCTTTGCTAGACTAGGCTAATTAGCCAGATGTCACGTAATTTTTATTATATGTATTCCTTGCACAAAACTGCCGTAGTTAGTCGCAAGGACTGGAGGCGACGTTAACTTATATAACAATTAATAAAAACAATAAAAATATTACGATGTATACATAATCCCAACAAAATACAGCATAAGCATGTATAAATAAAGTTATAAATATGCAATACATGTATGAATTATGAAAAACACCACTTTGAATTACCAATATTATCCCTTAAGTAAACTTGTTTGTACTATTGGTATCAAACATGATGAATTCAGACTATTAGTAATGCAGTAAGATGTAGATTACATGTCTGAAGAGAATGACATCTTTTGTCGTTTTTCATTAGGAATAACTTTCTTTGTTAACTATATAGAATAAAGTCCAAAGTTAAGTATTTAATTATCGTCTTGCTGCTAGCAGTGGTTTTTTATTTGATCATATGTAAATAGAAACAGTGAACGGTTTAAAATATGTTCGATTTGAGAAGACGTAACGTTGTGGAAAGCCATAGAATTAGGTTAAAATAAGTTATGTTGGAAGGTTTTTATGTTTCATAATCCTCTGGAGTGGCGAGAAAGAAATCCTCAAATAACTTAAAGCCTCTTTCCGTGATGGGTGAGAAAATTAAAGAGTTGTAAAGCTGGCTCAACCTTGGCCTTGATATAAAGTGGTTCGGAGAAATATTTTCGCTAGCCAAAAGACTTGTATGAGCATTAAGAATAATAACATTGGATGCACACGATTCCATTGCGTTTATAATAGTATAGACTGGGAGTAAATAATTGTATTGCTTAGTGTTTGTAACGTTATGGCCAAAACGGTTAACTCAATACTCTGAATATATAGAGCTCGGAAAATAACCCATTATAGCGCATATTAAGACAATTTTATTATTTTTCCTTTCGTGGGAGGCACCCAAAGAAAAGATAATGATGGTTTTGTAGTGGAAACGTTAATGGGAAAAAATGGGTGTGTTTACAAATTAAGGAGTATTTAATATGGTCGGGGAGGAAGCTGGGGCAATCGGGGGAATATCGAGTGCTAGGGAACGGGGACTCCCTGTCTGGGGAGGGTCTGCCACCGGAAGTATAAAAAAATCGATTTTGAAAGATTAGGGAATATTTTACGTCAGAAAATTCTTGAGTGGAGCTGTGATATTTCAATAGGTGATATGATTTTTATGGGTTAATATATATCCAGATTACCTTGAGTTTGAGTGAAAATGTTAATGAACATACCAGCCTATGGACAGGAAATTGATAATTATTTTTAAACACCTCTAATTTCTAATTAATCAAAACAATATTCTATAGCGGTATTTGTCAGCAATCCGTTGCCGATAGTTTTTGGAAACAATTTAAAGGTCCGGATTACCGACATTCAAAGAAACACCCAAGGCATACTTCGATAATGATGCTATATTAATAATAATAATAATAATAATGAATCGTCTTTATTTGGGCGAGATTGAGACTTAAAAGTCTCTTCTTCCATCTAACCCATCGTCATTAATTATCAAATAAGAAGTAGAAATAATTAGAAGAATTGTGGATGTAAAAACCTAAGAGATTCTTAGGAAAAAAAATCTACTGCAGGAAGACACCCACAAAGAAGGGGGGTGTAAAAAAACTGCGCTATAGTAACCAGGGATAGTAGAATACAAATTGAAATCGGTGGATTGTGGGGTATTTAGCAGAAATGAGGTGTACAAACGAAATATTTTGCGTTCGATAGAGATATCATCTGGATTTAAATCGGTAATCTTCTTTGAGTCACCAGGGATAGTAGAATACAAATTAAAATCGGTGGATTGTGGGGTATTTAGCAGAAATGAGGTGTGCAAACGAAATATTTTGCGTTCGATAGAGTTACCATCTGGATTTTAATCGGAAATCTTCTTTGAGGCATTTATTTGGTCAGTTTCTGTTTTAGGATGGGGACTATTAGCGTTATCTCAAAGTAATGAAGGAACTGAGTATTCTTCTTGTCGAGTAAATACTTAAAGCGGATACGTAAAAAAACAACTCCAAAACCATCAAAAAACTAGCAAAGCGGCTACGTATTTCGACTTGCACGAAGTCATCGTCAGGCTAAGGTCGGCAAAGAAAAGCAACTTAACTTAAAGTGGAAGTGGAAATATTCATCATTTCCGAGTTCCTAGACGAAATAAATGAGATTTTAGTTCCAATAAAGAAAGAATGTGAAATTTTACAAGGAAGTGATCCTAAAGATAGATTTTTACTTCTGGTAGTTGTTTCCGCAGTCTATTAGAGAAGCAAATTAGGTAGATTAGTTATGGACCTTGGTCTAACTGTACCCCTGCCATACGCCACTGCTGGCTCGCCTTGGGAAAATCTAAATGCAAATTATGAATAGTAATTGGAAATGGTATTTATCAATTTTTATATCCCCATTCAGAATCAACGGGCAGTACAGCTAGTTGCCATGGAAATTGATAAAATAGAAAGTAAGAAATGTTCATTGGAGTTATATCAGTGTCACAGTACAATAATGTCGACGTCGGCATTGTTGTAATGTGGTTTGGAACATAAAAGATGAGGTATGCAGCCATAAAGCGATTTATTGTCGCCCTAAGGCGGCTGCACATTCTGAAGTTGGTTGTTACGGCAATGGGGATAAGGCAAGTGCTAGTACGAGCGATTCTTAGTCCGTGCTTTATATAGGAGACGTCCACGCCTCACCGTTCGGGGTAATAGCTCTCGGGGGCAATAACAGGAGCAGTCTGTGGACCGATTAGGAGCAAAATAATCGGTTTGTTGGAATTGCCGTACGTCGTAAAAATGCCTCGCCTTGGGTGTGGAACGCGGATTCACGCTCCGGGAGAGTTGATCGAGGAGAGTGAACCGAGAGCTATGAGCAAACGCCGAGGTTTTTTCTCCAGTGATCGCTTCTTTAATTTAACGTAAACACTCCAACCGGAAATATTTCTTGCGCGACAGGAAGACTGCCATTTCCACATTCCCCTCTGGTTATTATGGATCCATCGCCGCAAGAATTCGAAAGTGTTGCTTCGAATTTTCGATTTCATTACCAATCTGCTCTAAATGGATTCCTTCGTTTTACCTAGGTACAACTCCTGTTCGTAGCTTCGCCCAAGTACCAAACAATTTATGCCAATTGCAAGCAGGAAAAGAAAGGTAAGGAAGTAAAGAAAGTCGAATTCAGCAGAGAAATATCTCTTCCGGACTATAACATAAGAAAGCGATGAATGTTGACAACATTGCTATACATTTTAGCAAATGCTTCGCGATTTCAACCTTTAAACTACATAGTATGATAATGATAAGATTCTTGGAAATCTTCTTCGTGTCATGTCTATGGATTCAAAATAATAATTTTACATTATAAATAAAAGTATACTGAGCTTGGTGGAGCTATCTGCCATCGTAGTAAGGTCTTCAACCAAGTTTTTCCTTAATTCTCGTTGCATGAAATTCAATTCGTACCTGTATACAGAAGTTCAACTCCATAACGTATTTGAAAGTTTCTTAGAATTTTCTGGGTATCTTTACCCATACTTTCTGCTATGTTTGAAGATCAACAATTCTCAAAATCATTTTACTGTTAGAATTTTCTAGCAGGAAATGGTCAAATGTTTCGGCCAGAAGGCTAAATCGGATCGAGGGATTAACTGTCAATTTGAAAATCCGGGTTCGAATCTCGGTCCACCGCGTAAGTTTTTGATGATTACAATTACAGAGAGTTATTTCATTAATATAATACTGAGTGGGCAAGCGATTGATCGGAAACTTCTATTGTACTCACCTTTAATAGATACTCAGATCACGAGGATTATCCTTGATCTGGGTAGTTATTTCTATTCAATCACATTTGCCAAATTACGCTTCATCAGTCAATTGATTCGAGAGATTTTTCCTCCTCTTTATCGGATATCAGCATCTCCGATCTCGGATCCAATAAGTCGCTGGATTCTAAATTTGCCGCGGTGTTTTTCTAGTCTGCAGTTATCGTTCAAATCAGAATTTCTACGAAGGTTAAGGAAAAAAATCCAAGGACGCCAATAGACTCTCAGCTGTTTTCCCAAGAGAGAACTTTTCGAGGGATTTTTTTGGATTCTCTTCTCCTAATAGCTGCTTTTATGGAGTTTTCGAAAGAGGCTTCTAGCGAGGCTCTCCTTAATAAGCATCTCCTCTCTTTCCAGTGATGTATACTGTTCCAGAAGAGAGAGGGGAATTGTTTTTTTCGATCAATCTTTACCTTGGAGGTAATTATCAACTGTTGCGATGTTATCTTCTGAATCAGGTTGTGTGGTTAGGTTTTAAAAGCTTCTTTATGGTTCGTAGAAAGAAATGGCAAAGAAAGTTTCGCAACAGCAAAGCTGAAGAACTACCGATCTCCTAAAAAGAGTTTTTTTATTGTGATGTTAACGGTTTGATTAAATTTGATTACTCCTATGCTATTAATACAATGACGGAAGGGTCATTCTTTCATGTTGAATGTTGGGAAATGCGCATGCGCTCAAGATGAAGGAAATAAATTGAACTTAGTATGAAGAAGTGTGCACATTGAAATTCAAAGCCAAGCAGAAATGTGAAATAGCGACATGACTGGGACTCGAACCCCGTTCTCCCACTCCCAGGTACACACACAGGCAGTTGTGTCTAACTCCTAAATTCCAAATTTCACTAGTAATATATGAACTATAGTTTAGAACTTTTTTAAGAGTCTAAGCGGATATACATGAGATAAAATGTTACCCCTTTCAGTGTTTTGAACAACTGATTTGTTTCGGGAGGAAAAGAATAAGTTCTTCTCTCTGCATTCAAACATTAAATCTAAATGCTATCTTTGTAGTCGCGTTTATTGCAGAAATTACTACGATATGATTAAACTCAATTATTACAATTTGAAATTATTTAATTTTTAAGGATGTGATCAAAGAGCTCATAATATATTTTGATTGACAGAAATAAATCTGCTGTGTGAAGAAGGAGAAATGAATTAATAGAGATAACATGTAATAGGTCTACTCTGCTAATTTTTAATTAAGAAAATCAAAACCTGTTTTGGGTTGCAGATATTGAGATTCTTCGACAATCATTCCTGGTCGCTTTGGTTGTTATGCAAATTGAGCGTTTTGAATATTCATTCTTTTATTGTACAAAGCTTGCTTTAAAATAAACTATTTCTATTGTAACTAACGTGAATAGTATTGGATTGAAAGAATTTAGCCCACGGATTTATTAATTGACTCGTTTTCCTTTTAATCTCGTAAAAACCTTGTATTCTTAAAAAATCAACCAAAATGTATTCTCCTCTGTTTTTATATATCACTATGATATCGCGTATTATTTAGCATTCAAAGTACGAGAATATCACATCCCGAAGTTCATGACAATTTCCTTCATTTATCCGGTTTTTAGAGAGGGAATAATCACCACAACAGCCGCAAACTGAAATTACAGTCAATCGCGTACTCGTGTTTCAGAACTGCTCTTAACTGTTCATCTTTCATCTCTTTCCATTTTGAAATGGAATCAATTTCCTTATTTTATTGACTTGAAGTGTAATATCCTTATCCCATCGGACAGCGATCGAAAACTATAGGAAGTGCGGTTGCGTTTGTATTGGCTTACGTTACAGAAGAAAAAAGGTCGATTTTCATCGAATTTTCATCCGTAGGAGGCTATCCTAATTTTTCATACTTAACAAATAGAATCTCGCATTATTCGTTCAGATTAATTTTTCAAACTAACAGGCCTATTCTTCTTTCTAGGTAGGCTTCTATTTGGCAGATGAATATTATCCCATTTTAATTGGACATGGCACGATTCCGACTATTTGGAATGCGATCACGAATATAATACTTTCGCTTTATATTTCTTGAATTCCTTATTCAAATGTTTATCTTCCCGATTTTATTTGGCGCATACAGATTTGTTTGCGTATGAAATTCAGTTTCAGTTAATGGTAATTGGATCGAAGTTGTCTAAATGAATTATAGTATTTTTTCAAATATCTTCACCCATGGAAGTAGCATAGTAAATTAATATCAGATTATCCAACGTTAAGTAGATTAGAAAGGATTAGTTTACTTTTTATTTAGATTTTTTGGCTGGTTTGAACAATATATTTAGATTTTTATTTGAGTTTGTTACAAGTTGAAAAGATATGTAAGTTTTCTTTTCGAGCCTATACCCTTCGCGTTGTGTAAGAATAATAATAATCGTCTTTATTTGAGCAAAATTGAGACTAAAAGTCTACTATTCCATCTAATTATTAGAGAAATATCCTACAATTACTGAATCAGCATTTATTGTTTATAAAATATACATTTCTGATCTATTTCTACTATGTACAGAATCTTATAGTCATTTAACGAAACCCACAGCATGAAGCATATTTACTATAAAAATGGAACCAAATCAAAAATCCTCTTTCAGAAAAGAATAGACGCGGTCACGCTTCTTTCTATGAGTGTTAACTTGGCTTAAAATTGTATCAAAATTAATAAATCAAGTCAGATTTTAATAAGAAGTGTTATATGCAGCTATTACGAAATAAAAATATTTTATTCCAATAATTTATCATTAGATATTGGTGATGGTGATGATGTAGGTACAGTTTCGAAATTTCACGTGATGCCAAATTTTATTCTTTTAGTGGTTTGGTGTAGAGTATTTTATTCTCAAGTTTCCTACACATTTTGTCTCTATCTCATCGGTCATTGATTTATCGATGAAATGAACCTTCTTATGATATCGTATTACGCCTCCCAGTTTTACGCATCGGATGATTTTAATGGTGTTTGGAAAAGGGAAGGCGTTTGCCCATAAACCGATTATTGATGGTTCTGAACCAATTGACCTATCGATGATCCCGATCCTAGAAATAATAAGCGTTATGTTTTTTTAATCCCCGCCTTTCCTACCAAACCCTTATTCTTCACCTTTTATTTGTTGTACTCTTGTGATAACTCCTGTCTTTAATACCTCCTCATTACTTAATAATTACTGTAAATAAAATTCTCTCTTCTTTAGTCTAGTAATAAAAAATCTTTTCTCACATAACCCTATTTTGTGTTAATATCTACGTTTTATGTAATATTGACTATGTACTGGATTAATGGTATAGTGTGGGTGTTAGTTACTTAGTGAGTGTTTTCCTGCAGTGGTTAAATTTTTTTCCCAAGGATTTCTTAGGTTTTTTACATCCGCAATTCTTCTCATATCTTTTTCGTACTATCTCTTTAAATTAATTATTTATGTATTGTAAGACAATGGGTTAGATGGAAGAGGAGATTTTTAGTCTCAATCTCGCCCGAATAAAGCCGTTTTATTATTGTTATTATATCTTGTATCTAGAAATTCAGCTGTGATTATTACAGCTAAGGTGATAAAGAATAAGTCGCCTGAGAATTTATCAATCCAACGTAGATAACCGTTGTCTTAAATGGCACTTTTCAGTTCAGTATTACGTAGGTAGGATTTATAATGTTAATTAACATAGATAGAATTTACATGGTAAAGCTTTGTACCTTTCTTTCAAATTTAATATCTTATAAGTTTCATTTTATGTTTTCTCATACCATAAAATCATGTTAATATTCATAACATAAATATATAAAATATAAATTAAATTTATGATGTGTATAAAAATTATTTATCCTAATATGAAAATGAGATTGAATTAAATTGTTGGAAAGAGCAGGAAGTATATTATATCCGACTAACGGGGGGCTTCATATTTAAACCAATGATTTTTGGAATGACCCCTTTTGGAAAGCCCGCCGTCGAAAATGCGCCCCAAGGAAAACATAGGAGAACGTAGACTTCCCAAAAGTAAAGCGATTGTTAGATGGCTGCATTCGATCTTGGAGTCGAGTCGAGAGAGGGTATTATGAGATGAAGGCGGGGGTGGGCAGGCCATTCAGGGGGCGGCGGGGTCTGCCTCCATTAAGGAAATCTCACGCACATGACACCCGTGTTTTTCTTTTTCCCCTCTCGCTTTTTCGAGTGGGGTTATAGACACAACGGACGAGCCCTCTTAAAGTTGCTCGTGCCCGGCGCCAGGGATCTTCGAGAAAGGGTTTAAGGGAGCGGTTATCCTCAACGGTAATGACTTTAGAGGAGGAGCGAGAATAGTTTTTCATTTGTACTCCTTATCGAGGAATTATTGGCTGCTGTGCGGCTGGGAGCCGTAAGGAGACGCTGCGTTGCCTAGGAGATAAACTGATCGCACGATTTATGTCTTCATTAGGAAGAGATTGAGGCCGTAGTCGGCGCGGCATAAATTGAGCCCTCTATGGTATTAGCCGTACCTGCAGACTTCGTTAAATTTGCAAACGGATGGCAGGTAGCTGGAAGCATATAGAGCGGTTATAGAACGGAATATTCAGGCTTGAGATGGAAGAAATGCACCTCAACCTATTAATTGTTTTATCGTAATCTATTGATGTATTGGAGATAATTTTTGCTTGCATTTTAATACGGGATAGAGTAGAAATGCATTCTTCTCTAACCCTTGTATAACTTCGTTTATAACTAATCTAAAATTAAATCTATTGAGGTGTACACGATGCTGAACAGTAGTTAGTATTAATCTTTGGCAAAGCTTGTAAAATCTGTTTATTCTTGCTACTCATTTGGTCATTATGTTGGAGCTGCTCCAATGACAACTTTCCGGCTTAATCTCAGGGAGGAAAGCAAGTAAAACCTCACTACTCTTATCTCACTCGTCATCTTGCCTAGTAATCCTCAATCTCTCTCTTGAGGTCTTTAAAACTTTTGGGGGACTGTTGGGGTTAAGCATTAATGTGAGGTGTAAAGAAAGGAAAGTTGGGACACGACTGTTAAGGAATTACAGGTTTAAAATCTCCAATAGTCGTTTTTGTCGGTGTTCCTCTTCTCATTCTCCGGTATTCCGAGAAAGCAAGGAGGAACAGATACAGTATCTAATTACTCCTGATGAAGAATACATCGCATTCGAAATACGTATTTAAATGCTCTCAAAAAGTGCGGTGTCCTGTCTTGTATTCTCGTAATACCGGGGAATGAGAAGAGGAACGCCGACAAAAACGACCGTTGGAGATTTTAAACCTCTAATCAATTTAAGGGCTTAGAACCTTAATAACTCTATTAGATAAGTTTTTCGTTCAGCTTTTCCACTTAATTGAAAAACTCCCATATTTGTAAAAGTTTCTGCTTTTCAGATTCGCAGATTTTTCGGCCCCAACTTTAAATATTTGATCGAGTAAATGTAATCGAGTTAAGCGAATGAGAACCCATGGTACACAGAACTGGTATTTCCCAAAAAGTCTCTTATTTAAATTACAATATAGCATTTCAATTTATAAATTTCTAAAATTTCATTATGTATATGTGATTGACATTTCTTAAGTGGTTTTAAAGAAGTTGTACCAGCAAAACTTACTCCATTTACCACATATATTAGTTAATTTAACTATCATTAATTGGACCAAAATGAATTTAAAGTTCAACCAACTTGTTAGTTCTAAATGTAAGTAGGTAAGAAAAGTATCATATTCCATTTTCCATTTCAAGAATACATTTTCACGAAGTATGGCCAGATAAAACTTGTTTTACTCAAGATTCGTAATAGCGAAAGACTCTTATATTTAGGGAAAAAAAGACTCCGAAAGAATTACCTCAGAAAGTTCTATCGTTACGAAATCAATATATTTAACCGAAGAACTAACATTTGAAAGGATTTATTTTTGGAAAATTTTAAGAATTAGTAATGAAATTTATAACAAAGAATAATCCTTTCCTTTGAAGAAACAGCGTGTAAAGCATGCAAGTAATGATTTGATCGTAATCCAATACAAGTCATTATTTATTAACTCCGAGAAAGGATTCTTACATTCACCATAAAAGAGAACATTACATAAGGATAAACGGAACTAGTTCTTAAAATTTGATTGAAAGTCATTTGTGGAAGACATTTTGGGAACGAAAAAAATCGAATTTGATTTAAATAATATTAAAATGAGCAATTTATATCATTAGATGTGTATCCCTTATCCCATCGCATCAATATTAACCCCTGGCATATTAAACTGGCTGATTTATGCGAAGAGCAGTTGCGTTGACGATTTCCAACCTCGGTTACGCACCGTATTCATGTCCAACACAATGAAAAATTCTCGTAAATATCGTCTCCGAAGCACTTTGCCTTTTTCCGGAGCTGGAAACCGAAAACAGGTTTGCGACATCTTCTCCGGCGGCTGCAGATCTTCCACAAATGGTATGTCTTTTCCACTCCGTCGTATCAAGACGTTTATTTGACCGCCCCTTTCAAGGGAAGGAAAGCGAGGGGAATCCGCAGAGGTCGTTAAGGTAACCACGTGAGGGTAACGTGCCCTTCGCAGATGGAGATAAAAGTTCCCTACTTTCCTCAAGTGAAAACCGTTACTGAGGTTTTTGTTTAAGTCTCGAGTGGTTTTTTTATTGAGTCTTCAAGTCTGCAGAAGCGATTTAGCTCCCGGTTCGACAGCGTGAGACTCAGTGCGGGTAGCAATCGAAAAAATTAGTTAATTGGGAAGACTGTGACAATCAAATTTATATAGACTGTAATTTTAGAAATGCTATATTTTTACGCTTACATAATAAATTTGGTACCCGTATTAGGTATAGCAAATACTAATATTCCTTAATGACAAAATTTTCGTATTTGGTCAAAGAATGCGTCGATTTCGTTATCTCTGCCATGAATACGGGACCACTGATTTTTCTTCTATCTTATCAGCATTATACATTCAAATTAAATTCGAATAAAATTTTCAATGTGGGTTCGGAGGGTATCAAAGTTCAATAAAAAAGAAAATGTATGTAGTTCATGTCAACTGAAGTTGATCCCGGAAAGATAATCTTTATATATTTTTCTTGTTTTGCGCAGCTTTGATTTCGTCAACACATCGATTTCTATCATTCGATTGTCACATGTTTTTGGAGCATTTCGATAATATAAATTATGGATTTAATTTTTAAACCCGCGTAATCTTCTTGCAACATTGAAGAAATTTCAACGATTTTTTTTAAGTATTTAAAAATTACCATATGATATGAAATATTACAGGGAAGTAATGGAGCATATTCTGTGATAACGCCGTGAATGTTTATCCTTGGAATTATACTGAACAACAGTGATCAATTAATGGACAAGCAAAGTTCGATCATGCGGTTGATAAAATTATTGTTTTCAGTCATTCTGTATTGTTCAACTGATGCTTTATTTGCTGGGTGAAGAAAAGATTGAATCTCTATAATTTCTTGCTTATACTATGCGTATAGTAGCTACTATAGTATAATAGCAGGTCCTGCCTATTTAGTGTTTATTTATTTATTGAAGGCAATTTAATAAATGAAAAACTACAATAATTGCTTAGAATAAGTGTCATAATTATATTCAGAATCGTATGAGTAATGCCAGGATAATTTTAGATCGTGTTATTTATTTATATAGATTTTTGAGAAAATTTACATTTTAAGGAGGTTCCTTAGCTGTGAATAATTGTATTTTCTTGTCAACCCTTGTGTCTTTAGATTTATTTAGCAAATTAGAAATTAGCCATGTATATATTTTTGCTAATTTAGAATAAATTTCTCCATAGTGATTATTTAGTGTGAAAATACCGTAAAGAATGCCTATTACCTGAATATTTCACTTTCAAAAGAAACTCTAACGTATAACCTGTTATTAATTCAAGCTGAGGTGTTTCTTGTTTACCTTTGTACCGATTATATATATTTTATTATGAATGCAGTTCATTGATTTATATAATTAGAGTTGACTGCTCGCTCTGCAGGAAATCAACGATTATTTTTCACTTTGGACTCGCGAGCCCGGAAGTGAGCTAAATCACAATATGATGATTTTCTGATTACGATAAAATAACATACGAGGGAGTAATCCGTTTTGCAAAGATCAATTCTGTTTTGTGCATGTTTCTGTAATTTTTATCTCATTCGTAAACGCCCAATGAATAACGCCAAAGTCAGTAACTATTTCTCGAAATGTGGTTTAGGGAAGATTTTAAATTTTAATTTTACGAATGGTACTTATGTTTCGGGCGAAATTTCTCATTTAAATGGTTTATTCATATTTCGGTTTTAATAAAACCGTTGTTCTCTTTAAGCTGGGCGCTAAAATGTCTGCGCAACCGATTTTGCAATCTTCCTGTACCTGAGATATTTTTCTCTTGAAAGTTACATTCTCAAAATCCTTCACTATATTGCTTATTGTAGTATATACACAGTGGACACACTCAAAGACGTAGTTTACTATTTTGTCCGTAGTGCATTCCATGTCGAAGATACGCTCGCATAGTCACATCTGCATGTCTAGTTCTTTGGAAAAATTTACCCGAATTCAAAGTCTCTGGAACTCATGTTCGTAAATTCCCAGAAAACGTCTTCAGAAAGCTTGTTCCAATCATTCTGCTGCTGAAATTGGAGTCCTCGTACAATGGAATCGGTAGTATCTTCATGAATACATAATGTATAATTTTCTGTGGATTTCGGAATAGTTTTTCTTGTTCGACGATTGAGCTTCACAAATATTTCAGTGGATTTTTAAGAATGTAAATTATCTGATTTAAATCCTCTGGCATACTAAAGTGAACTTTTCAGTTGATAAATTCCTAAAATTCCGCCAATTAAGCAAAACCCTAATAAGGTTTTTCATATCCCATTAATGAAAAGATTAATGCATCATTGCGCATCATTGATCATTGGCCCTGTAATGTGTACTTTATGTTCCATTCTTTTCGTGGTGATCATCAAATCATTAATGAAGGAATCTATGCTTTTATTAGGAGCTCGAAATTCTCAAATCGTGTCATGCATAATCGAAGTATATGCAGCCATACCTTACTAGAAACAATGATTTCTATTCACTACTTTGTTTGTCTTGCTAACTTCTCTTCATTGCTGCATTTTCTTCATGAAATCTTTATACTTGTTGAATTTTAAGCTGTAAATCTAACGTACTAATTGTATGTATTGTAGGATGTCTGTGCTTGAGTGATCTAAATGGAATCTCTTACGCCTCATAAGTATTCCATATTTAACGGGGGAAATAGGATGCTGGTATTTTCCACATATATGAAAAATGTCAAGATACTGAATCCCGTTATTTAGATCTCGTCTCTTTGCAAAATAAATGACGCGCATCCTTCATTTGACTACAATAAAACTTTTTTCTTCTGTGACACAAAACTTATTCAATATAGCCCGACATTAGCTGCCCATATCTTCATATATCTCAATCTCATTATTTCCCACCCCGTCTTAATGTCTTCCCTAACGTCTTTTTAATGTCTTATTCAGATTTCCTATAATCGATTTCTTTTCTCATGAATTATTCTTATTTTCTTCATGATATTTTTAGCTCGTTTTCACCAGGAAATCTAAATGATTTGAATGTGAAAGTCTCCATCATTTTCTCTTTAATAAACGTCGTTCGTTCGTCCATCGCTTTTCCGTAAAAGAAGTATCCTGGTTCGATATAGTCTGGGATTCAGCACGTGACTTTTCTTCGATCACACAAGCAGTAACGTATTTGTCTATAGCATAGCTTAAAAGAAGAGCTTCTAATGTGAAAAATAATAATAAAATTTAGAAAAAGTATTATTAATGACGCTCCTTCTTTTCTGCATTATTATATCAGTTTAGGAATGAAGTAGAAAAAAATGCATAAGGCATCGAGTTACATACGTTCAATAGTAATCATGTAGTATAATAGAATATCAATACTAGGTGGAACACTTATGGCAAAGTATTGAAAAACCAATAAACGATCAAATACGCTTTCCGTTAGTGGTTTGATATTTTATATTGTCTGATATATTATGATGCATTTTCTTTTCCGTGTAACAAGTAGTATCCAGCCTTTGGTATGTGGTAGGTTTTTGTGACACTTCTTCACTTAAGACATTGAATCATCGAATGGTTAATTGATTAGGTCATTCATTCAGACAAATATTCATGCATCACACAGATAATTAGTTTAGTATCGGTGCTTTATTTTATAATTAATGTCAGGGGTGTACAAAATATTGCAATACACTCCATATTTCATACATAACGGATTTATTTCAGCTATCGCTCTCTTTTATAACTTCAGATGCTAAATTTTGTTTTTAGTTCCCATTTGAAGTTTGATTGAAAAATCTGTGAATAATTGACTTTAAAAAATCACTTGTTCTCGATAAATTCTTCAGCAACGTTCCAAGCAGTAACACTGTTTTTTATGAATATCAAATCACGACGAATGTAATGGATTTGCTGCATGATTTGATACTCCTCTTTGTAGTTATCAATTGTGTTTCGACTGGACCTGAAAAATCGGTAAGGTTGGCAACGGGGGCTGTCCATGACGTAGCGAAAGGAAATAAAAAAAAGAACTCACGACCGCGGCGGGAGTTTGGTGAGGAAGATGTGGGGGATGAGGGGCGGGGGATGAGGTATGTGTGAGAGAAGAAAGAGGTAAGCGTGAAATGGGAAGAACATGATTCTTGCGGTCAGGAGAGGATACAGGCATCTGTTGGATGCTGGAGATACGTTTACGCCCAAGATGCTTCAAGTAACAGTACGCGCTATCTTCGCTCCCGAATCGGATTGTTTTCAAGAATATTGCTATTCCAAAATAAGTGTAATTATTTGATTTTATAAACATACTTCGTTTCAAAGTTCATTTATATTCGAATGAAACCAAATCGGTTGAAATTAACACTCAAGTAGTTAGTTTGCTGTCGTGATCTTCGAAGAATGTCAGTCTCTCTTGGGAGGATTCGATGCCGTTCGTTCGAAAGCGACCGCAGTCGTGGTAAGAATCTGCGATTGACGTGAAGGGGGATGTTAACTCGATCATTGACTCTTTCGTCCGTGTCGTTTATTTCTTTTTTGCTCTGGAATTACTCGCATCTTCTTCTGCAATCGTAAGGTTTAAATTTGGACGCTATTCCAAGAAATAAAACTAATTAATTTTGATTCCACAGTTAACGGGTTGATTGACCGTAATTTATAAAGTAATGAAATTTACACACTTTTTACTTCTTATTATTAAAAAAATGAATTATATGGTCAGTTTATTCTTGCAATTATCTTTTAAAAATCATTCACGTTTTATTTCTTCGGGATCCATTCAGAATATTGTTGTAAGTTGTATTCTTTATTCCTTTTTATGTAGTAGTAATTATGAATTTCGTCTCTTAGCCGAAAAGATATTGCGAAATGCGATTTATGAAATTGATCTTAATGCTGTCGAATTGCATGTTAATGAATTAATTAACCACAAAATCAATCTACGACTTTGAAGGTTTATGTAAATGTATTTCTATTCAACTTTGTGTTTTTAAATTGTGAAATTTTTATTTAACTACCTATTGATGTAGACATAAACAAAAGATTAACAGAAATTAGAGATTTATCCGTAACTGAAAAACCTCGTATTTATAGTTTGAATACGTTAGTTAAAACTTACTTCCTTGTGCATTAGAGTATATTCTGTCTCAATTATAAAAAATATAAAAATATAAGAAGAAACAGATGAGAAACCTATCTTAGTCGAAACCCTTGCGGTGTAAGGCTGTTACGGTATGGTTTTACTTGTCAGTTCTGAATTACGGCGAAGGCACCGATAATGAACCAAATACAATGTAACGCATCAATTTTTTAAAAAGTAATTCCCTAATCAATCAGTCATTCGATACTTCAAAGGCTTAAATAAAGCGACCATCTTTTATTCATAATTTGTATCACATGCAGCATCGATGTATTCTTCGCTTCTAACCCGCTGCAGACGAAAAGAGGAGGGGTTGCGAGGGCGTACCCAAGCAAGGAAAGAAAACTCTTGTTTAGAAGGCCATCGCCTCTTTAGAATTTCGAGGAATAAAAAGAGACCACGTGACCCGCCCTCCCTCACGTGTACACCTCTCTCTGGATGTGTCTCACCAACGACTGATTCTGAAAGGGGTTCTCCCTCCCCGCTCTCCCAATGGCCGCACGAGTAATTGATGGATAGTAAACATACGGGTCCACCGAAAGTATCCGGTATCACGCCGCATTAATTGATGTTTTGCTTAAGTAAGGAGCCTTTCTCTTAAGGGATTTCAGATGCCTTGGGATGGGGCTCCTCGTCTCGGAGACTATTTGCTCATTCCTTCGCATTGTCTGGGAACGCCGAAGTTCTTTGGTGTCCTTTTGGTAACTTGAGGAATGCTTGGGACGCAAGTTTCGATTTTTCCAAATTCCTAAAACGAAAGCTATTTATCGGGTGTATGCATATTCCAGTTGTAATTTTTCATTATTTCCAGTTAGGCTCTTCACTACCGATGTATTTAAAACTAAAGTAATGATAAGAAGGGATTGAGGCTTATTAAGCCAGATGGGGAATGAGGTATACTACTGATAGAAACTGTTAAATTCAATACCGATCAGTATTCACTTGTTCTTTTTTTAAGTAGGAGCCATTCGAATAGTCATTTTTTACTATAAACATGCTTAAATCTGTTGCATGTATACGAATTTAATCTTTTATCGTATTTAACCATATTATTGAATCTCCTGCAGAGTTATGTTATTAATTGGGATCAGTATAATTTAAACTGTAATAATTCCACCGAGGCAAGAATTTATGTAATGAATATTCTAGATGTAGGTGGTATTTCAATTGATTTAAATTGATCATGGGTTGTGTTTGAATAGAATAAGTACATCTGTGAGTTATAATGTTCATTAAATGAAGCGTCTTTCACTATATTCTTCGAGGCCCTCTTATAAACATGACCCTAAGTGTGTGACCAGCTCGCCTTATTATAAAACCGCCCTACAATTCGCAGTATATGGTGATAATATTAAACTAGACATGTGAACAGTTATTGAGTTAAGAAATTAATGAGCGAGTAATTCAGAGATGTCAATGGTAAAATTGAAGTAGTTATTCCACTACTTTCAGGAAGTTTTGTATCCAGGACACCTGTTGATGAATGTTCCCGGAACCTTGCTTATACGCTGTGGTATATGAGACTAGCGAGAACTTAAAGTTATTTCCTTTAAAGTTGAGGACAGAGCGAGAAATCTGATATGCTTACACATTTCTACATCTTGACCTCCTCATTTTCATCTATATTAATACCCAACGCCTTTCGACGTGTTGCAGGGGTAGCACGAGCAAAAACTGAGAAAAATTTTCACAAAATTTTCTTTTCCGTTTTCATATTTTGAGAAATAAATTTCGGATTTGAGTAATGCTATCCAAACTAACCAGCATCAATATATTTTACTGAAATTTATAAATTTGAAACTTTTAACATCTCTGAGAAAAAATTTCTTTGGCTCAAAATTATCATATGATTTATAAAGGTGGGCGTAGCAGGCAGTCGCAGGTGCTTCACAGCGGGGTTTCTAGGACAGAAAAATGTCTCGGCTATATCTTTTTGGGCACCTTGTCAGCATCTTGGCGGAAGAAGATTCGGAGATATCATTGTTTATCATATCTTCATATGCTTTTGAAATTCCGTTCCCTTCCATGCAGAGGTGAGCGGCAAATTTTCCAGTGCGGGAACGCTAAATATATTTGTCAAATAATAAGGAAAATCGTATCAACATCAATCGAGTTTACAAATGTTTGTAAAGTATTGTTTTATAATCTACATTAATTATTTTATACCAAATCAATATTTAGCAATAAATTGGCATTTTGTTTTACTTTCATCATATAATTACGTAGTATAGAGAAATTATTGTTTAAAGTTGAAAAGCAGAGTGGGCACTCCGTTCCCACGCGATTCCGCTCCACTGCTTCCATGAATACGATATTTTCTTAAAAGAATTATTAAAAGTTGGTTTGAAATTTTTAAACATTTTCCTTTTTTTATGTTTGAACATAGGCTCTACTTCTCTCTACAAAAGTCTTTAAGCCTAGCATAATTCTATTTATAAGCGCCTTCTTCCTTCCAAAAATGATGAAATATCAAATCTCGTCAAAATATATGTTTCCATATAATAAAACCTTCAAATTGTTTTAATATTTTTTGTGTATTTTATGTACAATGTATTTTGTATATTTTATGTTTATCTAAAGTGTCCTCTGAGTGTTAGTAGATTTTTATTCATCGAATATCCTCATTTTTTATTCGTTCAAATAAGAAATAACTGAGTCAATTCACAATAGCTTGCAACATTTAGTCCCATTTACTACAAGAGAAGACTTTTAAAGGAGACGTTGAGTAACTAATGAAAAGCCCTAGATAAGAAGGGAAGATAGTGCCGTCGCTTTGTGAGCCCATACTCCAAGTCCATCAGTTGAAGAATACGCCCGGAAATTGAAAGATGCGGGTTTGTTCCCCACTTACGTCGAACTCAGAAAAACTTCTGTTTCTTTCTCGGACTCTTGAAGACTGTCTACTATTGAATCTTTCAGTTCGGAGCTACGCAGCAACTATCCCACCTTTGATTGTTAGCCTGAGGTAAGTGCATTACTTATGTGTTGCAATTTTTCAACTGAAGGCAATGTATCGTTTGCATCAATTTGACAAATAATATCAGATCGCACAAATAATCGACTTAATCAATGTTACCTCAAGTTACCCTTTTCTTTTACGAAGAAGGAACATTTCATAAGTAAGTAAGGATATTTTTTAAGCTTTGAAACCTGACGATGATGATATGCAAATTCTTTCCAATTTTCATATTTTGCCAACCCAATAATGTTCGTGTCCTTCGGCTGTTGACGTATTACTTCATGTCATAGTAGCTTCATGAGCTGGCTTGTTCTGTAGATAGTCCAAAACAGGGATAGGGTACTACTTTCCGTTGAACACGAATTGAACTGGACAATCATACCGCGTTTAATTTGCATGTTGCTCTCAGTAAATACTCCGGAATCAAAATTATACTAAAGCGATTTCCATCTTCTTTCCACCTTCTCCTTGTAAAGTCAGGCTGAAAAGCAAAATTTACCTGTAAAAGAAAATGGTTGAAGGTTTCCCTATTACGTAAAAGCATTCGTATAAGACTTCAATAATCAGGGCGAAAAAAGTCTGACTGATACTCGAACCCGTGTGTTTATTTTTTATTTGGTAACGCTTGTTGATTGCTCTGTCCAACTGAGCTATCCAGCAAGAAAATTCTAAAGTGTCATTCGGGATACTTTGTAGGAGTTGAGGCTTGAGTTTTGCGTTGTATTGAGAGGTTTCAGTTCGAGTCCCGGTCCTTTTTGAACTTTTTCCACTTGGGAAAATTACCTGCGTTTCATTAATTAAATATTTGCTAATAGAAATTAAGGAGAGACAGCATGCAGCCGGAAGACCGCAGGGTCTCCAGTTATGTAGTATTTTCTTTCCACAATACAGTGTATACAAGTAATTCCACGTGGAAAGCTTATGGATGTCGGGAGTTGATGTTTCCTATCATGGTAGGAAAGGAAGCTCAAGTCTGACTGAGAACGGAGAGGAAGATTCCAGCAAGCGGAAAACAATTCTACCCGGATTGAGGCGCCCTGTCTAATTTCCGAGTAATTTTCCTTTGATGCCATTATCCTCGGGTTCGCCCCACAACTTCTCACCTGCCGCCCTATAATCACGACCCTCTCATATTAAGATTCACCTTTCGCAATCACTTCGCATAAGATTCCTCACAGGAAGGAGTACTACGAAACGTTCCGTCTCGTTCCTCAATTTTCGCATTCCTAAAGCCGTCTCATTTAAGAGGGGAACTATTTTCCCGAACTAGGAATGTTTGATCTCACATAGACAAGAGTGTTTTTCAAAGATTTTCGTGGGTATTTCCCATCATCGTGACCTAACGGGTTGGATTTGATGGTATCCAATTTTTCGTGATACTTGAGGAAAGTGGAAATGTTTTAGCTGCCAACTCGAAAACACGGATTCAACCAGGAAAGGTTCTGGAATCTTATATTCTCGTGCGTTTTGGAGGTTCCTATTTTAGTGGAATCGTAAGTTTCGGTCACGACTATCTTAACAGTTTTGGAATCACGTTTTCCTTGTTATCTGAACTGGATGTAGAGTTCACTCTTCTAATATTTGGTTGATTTGTGAGAGTTTTTCGACCCAAGCCTTTCAAATCTGTCTATATACTTCGCCATAACGTTAACGGTAACGTTTGCCATCTCTCAGGTTCATTGCTTTTTACGCTGAAATTATCTCCATAGCGAAACTTTTTATAAACTTTTTTTTTGGTTATAACCAATATAAATATATTTAGTATTTTAGAATAATTTGGTTAATTTCAATCGTAATTAAGTGATTTTATCGCTAGTGGGTTTACAATACTGTATATGTACGTAATATCAATAAACTATCATGACAATGTGATTTAAAAAATATATTACATTCAGTAATTTAGATATGACTGATTTTAAGGGGAAATGATACTTTGCATTGCATTTAGTAGAGGAAGACTCCCGAAATCTTTTGCTTCTTATGAATATTCGTATGTTTGTGCTGTTCATATTTATTTCTGCTATACCCTGGTTACATTTAATTGATATCTCTCTTATATGATGATTATCATTATTTAACGTGGATAGAACCCATCCTTATGTATAACATTTCTTTCATTCTTAAAACTTTTAATTAACTACAACCAAAATAGAAATTTAGTTTTGCGTTAAGACTATAAATAAAGGTTACGATGCGATCATACTTTTATAAAACTTTTAAATATAGGAAAGTATCAATTTTGTTCAGTTTTTGGATTATGATCAGATTTTAGTATCTCCTGGAACTTCAGTATATTTAGATCAAGTTAGTATCGCCCAGCATCCATTGAAAGAGAAATACGTTCATCAGAGCTTCTTAAGGTTATGAATGAATGCTGTGACGTCTAATACGGTGGAGGCCGGTCATTTCTAGTGTGACATTCATGAACGTATCGTTGGCATTCTATCATTCCATTGCGGTTGGCAGATTTGAAACTTGAAGGTAAATACCCTGCGGTGCATGGAAGCTAGTTAGGCTGTATCTGTTCAAGCTGGAGGTTGGGAACTCGTGTTACTCTCACCTTCATCGTATAGACTCTCATAGTCGTTGGCTGCGATCAAAGGCGAACACACGTATACTTCTGAAGAGGTGTTCACTTACACAGGTACAATTACTTTGCGTAGTTAGGCGAGGGTATCCTGTGCACCAACGCAAGCAATAGCCGGAGGGGATTTCGGTGGGAACTTCAGATAACTTTGCTGAAGTTGGTGTTGATCGATCGTTGTTTGTAGACGTCTAAGGAATGACTACTCATTTTAAAGTTACTAACTACCTTTGACTTAAACTTATAACTACCTTTGAGAGGTCTTTTTCGGTTAAACTGTTATTTTTGTTTAGAAGAAACGAATTTTCATTCCGAATGAAATTATAGCTTTAACTCAGTTAAGAGACTCTAGAAGAAGAAGTTAAAGTTACTCGATGTTAGGAACTCATCTTCTTTGTGATATTCTGTGCCGTGATTACTATACTAAGTTGAAACACATTGTGAGTTCCTAGAAGGATTCAGCAATGAGAGTAATGTACTTTACTCTCGTATTTCGTACGGTTTAAAAAGTTCCGATGAAGATAATCTCCAAAACTGACTAGTTTGTCATTTAAGTAGGAGTTAGATTAGGAGGATATCTAATAATGGGAGTTCTTTAAAGAATTTAAGAGGCGCGATGAATTCTTTAGGCCGTATTCCATGTATTTCTCTTAACTTTCTGTTAATAATTGTAATGTAAAATTATCCAAAGGTGGAAAAGAATAAAAATCGACCCGTGATTTTCTTGTTTTCATTGAATACATTATCTCTACAGCTACTATCTTTACCAGTAATAAGTGACTAAAAATTGTGTTAAGTAAAATATGGTTTCTAAGGACATGCTGATAATGGTTACCAAATATTTTCAACTTGTCTTTTACTTGAAGGTTTCATTCTCTCCAATACGTTTACAATCAGTGAACTACTACGAATTCTTTTCTATTATAATAATTCCTTTCACACTTGATATCGTTATTCTTTTTCGATTCTTTCGAATTCTCACATTCATAATATTTAATCATTCTGTTTTTGAGCATGACGTCTATAAGTGTAATTTAAAACGTGGCGTTATGCCGGAAATCAAATCTCGTTTAAAGTAGCACAGTGTCCGAAATTACGTTTGCCAAATGATGGATTAGTGTTTCACACGTCGAAAACGATCTGAATTTTGGTCAAAGACGACCTCAAAATGCTGAATTCGATCTGTAAGGTTACCGATACGGGAAGATGTCAACCACAAGAGGAAGAAGAAGACCAATCTTCGTCATGCCATTTTTCATCTTATCAGGTTCATCATCTTTTCCGTAATCCTTCATCCTTTTACTACTCTTTCGACTGACAACTTCTGTGTCGACTGTGAGACTTCCTTTTTCGTAGCATCGTCCTTTCCTTTTGCTATTGCCCTTTTTTTAAGATATCATATCAGGCATTGTTTTCTTTTCCTTTCAATGAAAAAAAAGTATAAACTTGATATTTTGTCGATATTAAAGCAAAAATGATTTTATTCAAGAGGAGACCTTTCAGAATTCTACGAACGTCAACTATGAAGTATACGAGTGCAGTAAAATCAGTTTATAACCATATAGTGTCTATATTTATTCCTTCTTGTATCAATATTTATTTACGATTGATGAAAAGATTTTTAGTGTCTGCTGATCAGTTTCAATGACTGTTTGAGTTGCATTGAATACTTTGAATAACGTAATGAAGAAAAACACTGTAAATTTTCCGCACTTATATTTTGCAATAAAAGTATGGAAAATTTACAGTGTTTTTCTTCATAACCTAAATGGCTTTCCACAAGGTAACGCCTGATCATCTATATTTCACTTTGAATAACATTTACTTTGAAACTCGGTGAATAAGTCTTTTGTTATTATAAATCATGCGCCAATGTAAAATATTTTTTTCCACTGAGACCAGCTTCTAATTCGATAAAACTTGTTATACGCCTAGGAATTTTCAGTGCAATACAATGATAACATAATTATTTAGGGATCGTTGTATCTTTTCCAGTGGGTAGGTGGGGTTTTTACCCTCCATTCAAAGATATTTATAGCTTTGAATATCAGATTGAGAGAAAATATATGAAACTTTTCTCTGCCTTGAACTTAAGTATGTCGCAGGGAAACATTCCAGTGCACGTCTGATCTTTAATGAAGAGATTATTTATCCTATTACCATTTTACGCATTAGGAAATAATTCACATTCCATTTGGAAAGATGAATAAACTTAAAAATAAATTAAGTTTTCCATCCTTATAATGGGGTGAGATCAAATAATGTTGATTGAATACGCAAGACATTTTCTTTCCCTTTTCCTGCTTTCATTTCTTAATGAACGGATTACTTTATGTTCTATTTTGGTCCCGCTTGGAGGAAAATGTGTATTTAATTGCCTATTTTCTAAATTTTGCTAGCGACGGTGATAATATGAGAGCTGCAAAGATCCGAATGTCATCTTTCATTTTGATGTCTCATTATTAAATGCTATTGAAAGTGCTGTTCTTTGGACAGCGCTTAAATAGACGGAAGTATCTGATTATGTACTTTGTGGGCGCTCTAACATGAAAATTGTTTGTCGGATCAACACCAAATTTTATATATAGTATTTTGGTTTGTGTGTTTAGAGTTGATTAGATTTTGGAGTAAATCGGTCAACCGGAAGTCGAGCTTCATACTTCAAAGCTCATTTCCGGTTTTCAAAATATCTCCTTAAATATGATATTTAGGTATATAGTATTAGAAATAAAAGTTTTAGAAAATGTAATTTACTATGACTTTTGTATGAAACATATTTTTGTATCACGGATTGTTTAGGAGTTATTTGTGAAATACTGATAAAACGGAAGTTGCTGATTATGTACGTTGTGGGCGCTCTGGGCGCTGGGGCGAAAGGCCACTTCATCGTTTTTCATCGAACATGTCCCGAAAAACATTATTCATAATGTTTGTGACGTCAAAGCTAATAATATATAAATAAATCACTCATCTTCCAAGTTTAGATGGAATATAGAGTTCGAAATTACTGTCTTAGATAAATATTTACATCTTATATATGGAGAAAGTCATGTGCTGGCCACATCAGATTTTTTTTATTTTGTTTCTCATAGCTTCACGCTTTTTATCGATTATCCGATTGCTGTTTATCTTGAGATTAGTTTTGTGAGGCTCACAATTCACTATATAACAATTTATTCTCAGAAATCGCTATTTCTTTACGAATGTTATGACATTAATGTAGTTATATGTCTCACACGTATCTACGTCGTTTGATGTGAAAAATAATTAAAGGAATGATTTAGGAGAAGAAAAATGTTTTTACTTTTATTTAAAAGTTAAAAGTCATTGAAAACTTCAGCGGTAACTTAGGACTTCGATTTTCCGTGATATATTATGAGTAGCCAACCGAAATGCTCTATTAAAAATACCTAAACTATTCAGAATGCCGAATATACGTTTCATAGTTTAATAATTTAGAATTCCTAATGAGTGGAACATATTGAATGCAGCTATGTAGCTAAGGAATGGTAACCCTTTTCTCGGGGAAATACCGCGCTGTATATAATAAGGACTAGTGAGCCAGTATGGTGACAAAACCTAGCATAAAATGCTGAGATTATCCATTTTATTACGTCGATTATTGGCTTTAGATGTGGTACATTATTTAATTTATTATGAATGGAACTTCGTTTATATTTTAAGTATTCAAGTATTAGTGAGAATCATGTAATAATTTTGTTACGGCTCCCGGATAGTCATGTGGACAGCGCGTTTGCCTTTGGTGGAAGCGGTTCCGGGTTCGATTCCCTGTGGGAGCCAATGCGCGAAATGACCTAAGCCGTCGAAGCACTTTTAACAATACTACTACAATTTTGTTACGTTTCACTTCGGGCAGGAGTGCCATAGGTTCTCCACCCCTTCTTGAGATGTCCTTCCACAAAGACATTCACCGAATCTCAAAAATTTCTCAGTAAACATTCAAAGAACATTCAGAATCTTTATCACAGAACACGAATTAGAAAATCAAAGTAATTTAAATTTCATTTTGGAGTTATAGTTCCCATGTTTAAGTTTTAGACAAATATAAAATCTGTCCTCTCTATTCTCTCAACCTTGATAATTACGAACTAGAAATACCATGTTTTCTGTATCTTTGATAAATTTTTTCTTAATTAACTTCCTAGCTCAGTTGTTTCTTCTTCTGCTAGCCTCTGTTCCTCTTCCGCCTGTCCACTCTCTCGTGGCGAACCCTCGCACTTGTCTACTTCCCTATTTTTAACCTCTTTCTTAGCAGCACTACGCACTCCCGTCAATCTCTTTCCGCATCAACCCCTTCTGCATGCGCGCACTTCATTATCGTGCTTCTTCCCTGTCGCTCCAGCGTCTTCTTGTTGCCCATAAGGCAGTCAGAATTTCCAGGGAAAGTGAAAGTAAATCAACATGGGATTAGAAAATATGTCAGCGTCATTCATATTTGTTCCTCTTGTGCTTTTTATGAATTAGAATAGACATAGTTAGTAACAGTTACAAAAGCATCTTATTGTATCACAATTATATATTTAATAAATGATGGAAAAATATATTTTATCTAGTTAACTTTGAAAATTTACAAGTAAAATATGGAATATGTACTTAGATTGTTGCGGTTTCCTCTCCTTAAATAACATTTCTTTTTAAAAAATTTTGGAGGCCATTACTCTTCATATAAAATAGTTTGCTAAAGGTTTTGGAATTAATTTTTTCAATAATTTTTTAACTAGCTTTAATCGTAGCTTTTACTTGGATGCAGTATTCATATCTTAAGCGGTAACTTTGCAGTTAAGTTTTTGTGGAAATCATCAGCCAACCAGGAATGTTGTTCTGATGCATATTTTGGTTTTCCGGTGTTAGTTTTCCCTCTGAAAATATTAGGCCATGCTTCCGCGCAGTGCGTGCGTTTGAGTTCACAGCTTTTATTTCACCCCAGTTTTCTTCGTGGAATTAATGTTAATCGGAGTGACGCCTAAAATTAGAATCTTATAATATTTAAATTTGAAAAAATGCAAAAATTTACGTTTATCTTCTCCCTTCACCCAGTCGTTTTACAAAATTAAGCTTTTATTCGATATTTTGGTAAATAGGGCAAACATTAGAAATTTCATGCTAAATCTTCAAACATTCGTTTTTCAATTCTCAATGGTTATATTAGCTTCAATTTTGCTACAGAGATTTGTGCAATAATTATACTCCTCTATGCCGAAATTGGAGCCAATGTAGCCACTGGGAGTTGCGTAACGGATGTTTGAAAAATTATCACGAAGTTACTAACGTTTACCGTATTTTCAATTTAAATTTTTTGGTCCATCTTCAAATGGAAATAAAGCATGTTTCCATGTTCATCATACGCGTTTTTCCATAGATATCTTGGACCCCAGTCCTCGCTCATTTCATCAAACCGGGATCCATTTTTCTACTCTTCTTTCTAAATTCGAATCGCGTCTAGTTTATTTCTTTAAATAAATTTAGTACGAAACACATTTTTTCTAAATTTAAATTTTCCTCCTCCGCTCATCCAACCTCTTTACGAAATAAAGCTTTTATTTAATGTTTTAAGAAATATTTATAACTATTCGGGTTATTTTTGCCTGAAAATATAAACATTTCCATGGTGATTGTACGCGATTTTCTTCATGGTTTTATTTCACAGGTCCTCGCCTACTCTATCCAACCGGGGTTCGTTTTTCTACCCCTCCTTCCAAATATGCATCATCCTCCGCATCTCGTTTACGTTCCCCACTCTTTCCAGCTTAGCATTTCCTCCCGCCTTTCTTTTCCTTCCCGTTTTGGTCCTTTGTTCCCCGGAGCTCTCCATTTTCGGCATAAGAGGGCCCATAGACCGAAGGGCTGCTGGGATTGGGACAATCTTACTTCGCTTGTCGTGGAGGACATGATGGGGAAGCTGCTCCTCCGCAGCATCTGATAACCGGTCGACGTTTTAATGCCCTCCGAAAGTATTTAGGAAGAAGGGTCACGTTCTAATTTTGTTACCGACTGTCACTTCTGGTTGGGACGGGTCGGGAAATATGTTCCGGAGAACGTTGTGCAGACGTGATTTTAATGGGGAAGAGATTGCGTTCTTCCGCGTGAGCCTTTCTCAAATTAGGTCTTCCGGAAAGTGAGATAATTGCCTGATTGTTTGTGATCCAACGTTTTATTACTTTGGTAATGGAGGCTGTCGTGTAAACGAGAATCTCTTGTAGCTCCATCGTAATAGTTGAACTGTTAATAATCTCCTTTTCCGGTATTATTTGTTTGAATTCGAGCGTGAGTTTCAGTTGTGCTTTGATTAGGGGCGTCTGAAAGTTTTCTCTTGTAATTTATCTTGTTACGTCATCGAACAAAGAAAGAATAAAAAATAAATTGAAGTTTTTGTACTTTTACCGCAGAAAATGTCTTTTAAACTATATGACTCTGTGTAAACCCCTTGAGTCACAATCAGGATATTATTATTACAAATATTTTACATAGTTTGAAAAGCAGTTTCTGTGGTAAATATTGAAGTTTAATTTACTTTACTATTCTTTAAGATAGAAACATGCCACACATTTGAGGATAAATTGCTGGATTCTAAGTGATTTCCTTATTTAAAAATCTATGGATGAAGCCTTAAATATTTGGAATTCCACAGCTTTTGTAAGAAATAAAATCATTGAGAAAAATCTCTTTTGACCTAATGATGGACAGAACTCTCCGAAACAGGTCGTCTCATTTAAGTTCAAGTGAAATATTGACTCAGTGATTTTATTTCCTACCTATTATTGATATATTTATTCTTCGGAGTTAAAAGATTAAGGGGGTTCATTTCGATTCATCGGAAGCTAGTATTTTACACTCAATATCGCAAATTGCAATAAGTACCATTGCAATATATTGTATGTTTTATGAAAGGTATATGATGATTATTAAATTAATTTCATAAGCCTAACTGGCAACTTTGAACATCCGACCTCACAAATTTTAGTGTTTATGTAAATAACAACATCCGTTCGCATTGATTGTTGAAATAATCAACTTGGAAAATGTTTTTCATCCGCGGAGAGTTTCATGTACACAAATGAAACAATGAATAAAAAAGTTCCAAACAAAGAATAAAATACGCCGGTTTTCGGTTTATTTAAGGGATAATCGGAACCGGAAATAGCGGTATGGATATAATTGCTTTTGTTTAAATTTTTCAATTTGGGTACACCGCATTGTGACATTGCTCTCTTAATTTCAGAATACAATAAATGAAACATATTATGCAGCTCAATATATAGATAATTTACATTACTATATTAAATAATTATATAATATATTGTAATACTAAATATATATTATTTTATTATACTATTATTAAAGAAATGAGAGTTCTTCTTAAAGAGAAAATAGGAATGGTTCAGAATAATCCAAAATAGTGTAGTAACTATTTGACTGAATGAATAAAATATCATTAAATGAAAGATTTTCATTAGTGTTAATCAATAAGATTGGACCGGGTTCAGACCTATGGCCGCTGTGTAACTCAATAAAAGGTATCGATCAATAATTAATTTAAACATTTTGGTTAATTGGTTAACTATTGATGGCTTTCTTTTTTGACGAACATTTCTAAAAATTCTGGGCGGATTATTGTTTGATAACACAATTTTGTCTCATCCATGTCAATCATTCACTATTTGATATCTTTTATACACTATACGATTAACATCAAATAATTAAAATGTAATTAAGAAACTCTATATAATTGTGTATGCTAATCTATGAAACAGGTAAACATGGCTATAAATTATTCCTTACTGTTGGAAACATTTTTATTTCATGCAATATGAACATCTGGAATTCACTTCATGGTAAGTTTTACCTTACTTAGGACAATTTCGCGGGCTTTTGTGGTTTCTACAAAAATCCAATCAATGACTCCATTGATTGACTTCAATCATTCGTTTTGTATCTTTATCAAATGTATCAAAATCTTTCACTCAATAATTTAGGGGTAAGGAAACAGTAGCTGGAGCCAGTTCACTGTGATTTATTGGAAGCTTATCTTTCGTAATTTATTTATTTATTTTATTATAAGGACTACAAGTCCCAAAGGCAGTACATCATATAATTTACAATTAAATTCATACAATTTAAGCGTACAAGTAATTACTATATACAATAATGCAATTGAAAACTTATAAAAATAAAAGTTACAATATTGCCTATAGTATTTAAAACAATTATAACATTAATAAAGTAAAGTAAAGTAAAAATAAACAATTATAAAGACAAAAGATAATATATGTAAGCAGTAAATAAGTAATAATAAGAGATAATATATGTAAGTAGTATATAGTTAAAACCATTGCTGAATATATACAAACGATTTATACGCTATTACTACGGATTTTATTTTTAAATTGTTTGGAATTTTTTGGCATTGGAATGAGAACTTCTCCAGGTAAAACATTCCAATCTCCTATACCTATATTAATGAAGGAGTACTTTGCCAAATCGGATTTCTGTTCACGTTCTGTTATTTTTAGTCTATGATCGCCGCGTCCGATATAACTTGGGTTATGAAATCTTGATTGTAGCTCATTCCAACAGTCTTTACAGTTGGAAATTTCCCTTTCCAAGACAAACAAAATTTAGTTATTGCATGGAAAAGTTTTGCGCGGTTTGGTTCCATTTAATCAAGCCATCTGTAATCTACTTGATTGGCAGTTACCTGGGACAATTGTCAGACACAGTGGTTAATTTTATTAATGGATCTATTGATTGATGCTCCTTGATTCGGTGGACGTACTTGCTTTTGCCAGGAGCTGGTCTTTGTTTCGCAAGGGAATTTCATTCTCGCGATGTATCGAATATATTACATTAGCCAGTGTCCCACTTTACCGCAAAGGTAAAGACGAAATATATAGGACGATCTTTATTTCCACATTTCGATTAATTCAAATTCGATTCGAGATAATTTTTCTCTTCCCGATAGTATCGCCCTCAATCGCGCTGCGTTATTCAGATGGAATTCACCTCCTGAGTTTCAGATCTACTAAACACCGCGATTATGCTCCAGACGTTCGCTTTGAGGTCCACCTCCAGGTCCATAGTCTCACGTGGTCTCCGCCGCCGATGGATCTTATCTCGAATTTTTAAGTTCTCCGTCGGTCGGGGATGAAAGCGTGACACGGATTCAAGAGGGAGTGATCGGAGATAAAGCGGTTGATTGATATTTCGATCGCCCACTCTTTTGAGATATCATCGCGTACACGAAGGAACGGTGGGCGGACCTGTGTCGGACTCTCCTTGTTCTTTTGTTAATGGTTTCGAGGACGCGAAAAAATACATTTTCGCGGAAAGTGCCCTTGTGGATCTGGAACCTTTACTATCCGTTTCCTTCATTGCAACGGAGATTTGCTCAAGTGAGGGAGTTTCATTTCTATTGCCAATTTATTATCGTATTAGCCTGTTTAATATCGGCGTAAGGTTCAATGCTTTACTGTACTTACTCCTAATACTACTAATATTTCAATGAAATACTCGATTTCTAATCTCTTGAAACTTATGAAGTTAAGGGCGGTGGATGGATTTGAATTGATTGCGTTGAAAAATGAAGTGACGGTTCACACTAAGGAATTTGTATTCGAAACACTTGCGAATATAAAAATTGAAAATGGAATAATCTGAAGATGTTAAAGAAAACTACCGTGAAAGGAAAATGTATGTGTACATTAAACAATCATATAATTATGTATAGATATTAAATACGAATTTAAAAATTTAGGTTCGCAAAATATTTAAGTAAGCGTATTTTAGATACATGAAGCTTCTTAAGAATATTGTTTTCGATAATTGAGCAACTTTGAAATTCTTTAATCATATCACAATAATTATTTGAACTTTTATTGCTTCAATTTCAAGTTCATTTTTATCCGCCATTAAAGCATGTATTCGTTAAAATCATGTTCATCTATGACTTGAACTATAAAAAATTTAACATATGTAGCTAACTTGGAATTTGCTGTGAATTCAAAGAGATTCTGAAATCAATTTCTATAATGCTTGAACATCTCCACTACTTCCTTATCGTTATAATCTGTAACTCAACATCCGTTCGAAGCTATGTGTGGTGTAATTCATAGAACGTGAATCACCTAACATCTGATGCTTGAAGTTAAGGAGGAAAACGCCTCAACACAAAAGCGAGGTAAGATAGGTTTCCAATATCCTGGCAGTCTAGTAGTTGAGGTATTTCATCAGTAAACAATGCAGATTTAAGCCTCTTGGGCATTTCGGTACACAATAGTCTCTCTCCGATGCCGCTTTTCGGCGATCGATTACTACCTTGAATTTGCTAGCGAAAATTTGAGCCTGTAAGCATTTTGTACAGTTTTATTTAACTAGAAGCGTCTTTTCCCGAAGAAAATTATTTCAAGTAGAGGGGAAAATAAAATTTGTTGGCTTTATTAAATTAAACAGGTAAGTTTCAACCCAGACTTGAATGAACTAATATGAAAATGTATCTTGTGAAAGAAACTCTCTTGTTGTTGTTGTTGTGAAGATAAGTTTGCTCTGCATTTGCATAACTAACGTTTGTTTTGTTGGCGAGGAATTGATTATGTACCCTGACTCCTCGCCTTTGTTAATAATCTAACTTATAATTAATAATACCATCCTTTTAGGACGGGGGTGGCGAACCTAATGCACGCGTGCCCAAAGTGGCACGCGAGAGAATTTAATCGGCACGCGAAACTCCTAAGACATTATCTTTTTTTGCATTATTCACTTAAGAAATGAAGCTCCACATTAAATAAATGTGGATTCTGTTTATTAGTAATGACAACTAACGACCATTTAAGTCTTACACTAGATCTTAATCGCATCGCAGACATTATAAAAAGAATAATATCACAATCTCACTGTATGATTCAGCACCGCATTGCCGCGCCAGCCCATTATTTTCATAAAATATGACACTCTTGCCACAAAAGGTTCGCCAACCCTGTCGTAGGAGGAATTAATGCGATTACCAAACACCGTAGTCCCAAACCTTAGTATGTATTATATAGTATATCCCAAACATTTCATTTTAATCTGTTCTTTGTCCAGGAGATGCACATTGCAATATCCCCTTTAAGCTCCAAAAATATCGCAATTCATATAATGATATTGACGTTGTTTATAATTTTAGTTGAAATTTATTCATAATTATATCCCAACAATATAGAGCATAATAAATAGTATTGATATTTATTGATACTCTTATTAGATCCATCAATCATTTAAATTTATTTAGACTATGATTAGACCAATCTAACTTTCTGTAACTAATCTAAACCTGTGTTTTATTGAAAATTTCCTACATTGCAATTCGTTATATGCGTAAAATGTAGTCTAGTTATCTTTCACATTGACTCTTTTACTTTTTCATGTTGGAAATTTCTTATTTCGTAAAACAAGAGAAGGTAAAGTTTGTTTCCTTTGATAATATTAAAGTAATCATTTATTGTTAGAGTAACAGCACTTTACCGGCCGTGGTGGCCGAGTGGTTAGCGTGTTTGCACGGCATCGCTCAAACCCCACGGTCCCGGGTTCGAATCCCAGCTAGTCGGATAATTCCGGTTAGGGAATGGTCTTGTGTAATTTTTGTTGTTAATACCTTACTGTAAAAGTCTAGAAAATGGATGTTTGTGGGGTATATGAAAAAAATATAAACATAAATAAATTACCTTTTGCTTCGGTTCTCTTTTAGGTGTAGGTGTGAACAGTTTATTTTTCGGAATGCCGATTTAATGATCAGAATACGTACGTTTTACTTAATGAAACTTAAGTGACTATTCATGACATCGATTAATTTCTAAAATACAATAACTGCTCCATCAAAAGAGCGATAGCACCGAAAGATCAAAGTATTGCCGAAGAGTGAAATCCTTCTCTTTTGAGAAGCATCTGCGTAAATTAGTTTGCGTCAGCTATTTAAACATCAGCGCTAAAGGGAACGAGAAGATAATTTCTATTCTAGGCTCCCTTTCACTTCGCTAACATCCGTAAAACGACAGAATGTGAAAATTAAGGCGCTGAATAAAGAGTTTCTCCATGGTGTTGTTACTCTTCCTATATTTTCGTTTCTCATTAACTAATTAACATCTGTAGTCTCTCTAGGGTGAGATTTCCTTCTCATGGAAGAAATCACTCTTGCAGAAAATGTTTTTAACTTTTTTATGTACTTTATACTACAAATTTGGAGACTTCGTTATCTACAATTATACACGGAAAATGTGATATTTCTATTAATTACTGATGGTTCCTTTTATTGATGTGTACATTAAGAGCACAGTTTAACTATTGAATTAAGAAGGTAATAAGAAGGGAAAGCTTACATTCTATTCCAGTTTCAATCTTTCATATTTATGATGAAGAAGAAAAATTTGTACTTTTTCCACAGTATTTTATTAAAAACAATAAATGGAAACAAAACACGACTAGTTTCAGAGATTGATCTCCATCATCAACTTAATGATGGAGATCTAGTCGTGTTTTGTTTCCTTTTATTGTTTTTAAAAAAATACTTTGGAAAAAGTACAAATTGTTCTTCTTCATCATGACGTATTTCCACAAGACATCGCCAGATACTGTGAATTTCATATTTATGTTGACAGTTCGTAATTGTGAGAACATAAATAGTTTGTTTCTACAAGTTTAAGCTTATTTATAGAGATGAAAGTTTTAAAATTGAAAACGATTTCTTTTTAATGTGATTGATGAAAGAAAGTGGAAGACTCTGGGAAATGAGCATTAAAATCATTTCAGGAGGCTATACGAGTGTGGAAGTCTTTAAAAGAGCGGACATGGTTCATCATGGACATCATATGATTGAATTTGGGGACTGAGAAATGAATTTGTTCTGATTGAAGGGCAAACGTGGAATTTCTGGAGTTAGAGGAAAAAGGAATGGAGATATGAAACGGATACAGAGGAATTAGGTGGGTCAAATATTGAGCTGGGATAGATCTGGTGTAATGAAAGACTGAGAACTCCTTATCAGGATGAAGGAAATGCATTTAAGAAGAAATAGGCGTTAAAGAAATCAATTCAAGTGTTGCTTGGTGGAACTTCATTTTTCAAAAACACCAAAAATAAAAACACACCACACTTGTACTAATTCCACAAAATAAATTAAAATTTTGTGGAATTAGTACAAGTGTGTTGTGTTTTTTAATTTTTTAATTTTTAATTTTTGGTGTTTTTGAGAAATAGACGTATTTTGTTGAAGTGATGAGTTAGGTTGGGAGATGATTAAGAAAATGTCTTTAACTTTTACGGGACATGTACCTTGGGAGCGATAGAAGACTAGTATAAAGATAAAGATAGAAGCTAGTTTCTACCTTATTTCGGTCTCCTATTGAAAAATTGTTCTGGATAATTAATGCTTCGCCAAGGATATTATTTACTGCTTCTAAGCTAATGCCTATAAGCTAGTCCAAAGATCAGGTCACAGGATAAAACACAGATTTAGCATTGCTCGTTTCTGAAGAATCGTTCAAGTTCGGAACAATTTCTCCATTTAATGAGGAAGCGCTTAAGAGTGAACAGTTCCCCTTCTGATGAAGCCCTCTTTGCTCGGAAAGATGCAACATTTCCCGATAAAAAAGACCGCGCTTTTCCCGAGCACCGCCAAGGGCGAAAGATGAATGAATGGGAGACATCGACGGTTACAAGGACGCTTCCGTTACGCCCAACTTCTGCCCCGGACGCTTTTTATCCTAACAATGCTCCGAACAAAGAAAAAACACACTTCGACCTATTTTCGGAAAAGCGCAAGAGATACCCGGTTTTTTTTATTCCGGAGACTTTCATCATGCGCGAAATTTTCGGAAGTTTTGAATCTTGTCGCTGCAGTCCGCTGGGGAAAAAGTTGTGATGGACGATGTATCGGCGCTGGCCGCTTTCCCGCTACGTCATACCCTCGCTGGTCCTTTTTTTTTCAAGTGGGAGGTTTGTGCTTTCGCCGGTCCCCGAAAACTCCCGAGGACTCCCTTCCATTTTCCGCAACACCCGTTCCTCCGGTCGTAACTCTTCCAATAACCTCACCTCCTCATTCGCCTCTTCAATAGCTCCCTCTGGAGGACCTCCAAAGAGGGACCATCCCTTCCTATTGTTATGAAGGCCGGGCGGTTTCCCTCTTCTCCCATCCTCGTTCTTTTTCTTTCACTTTCCCCTTCTTTCCCAACCGTCTGCATCCTCTTCTCTCCCCGTTTCCTTCGACGCATCGATCTATGGAAGGACTCGACCAATTCAGATTTTCTTCATCCGGTCCCGGATTTAACGAGCTGCGTTTTGGGGAAGTCCCTTGTTCACATTCTGAAATATGTACCAAACGCTGGGGAAAGAAAAATATTCTGCGGTAAAACGCGATCCTTTGTGAAGGAATTTTCAACGAAATTGGAATAATATGATCAGATTTGTCGCTATGTAAACAGTCATGTTATCGTATAATGATCATTGGGATATTTTTGTCAGATTTTTGGTACATTATACTCCGATTGAAGGTACTCTTTTGTCCAGGAATTTTCAACAAATTTATATCCAAGTTCTTGATATCATTCATTGATTATCGTAATATTTTTCATTTGATTTTTTCGTATAGGCTAAATGAAAAGATTTCTTTCACTTGCTTTTTCAGATCGCTTTTTCCTCTGTGCTGGTGGTAGTATTTTCGTTACTTGAATTTGAATTATTGACAGAAATTGTAGCAATGTGTTAAAAACTCAATAGATATAAAAACTAGCATTTTCCATATTTTTTTGGCGGTCTTGCGGGAACTTTTCGTATCTTGATGTTTTAGATCATGGGGTATCTGTTACGGAAATCATACTCCTTACCATGAATGGCTGAATGGAAAAGTACTCCACAAGAAAATCTTATTGTTAATTTCCCCCCTGCGTAAGGTCTTTCTTAATTAATTTGATTTTCAAAAAGTATCAACCCATCGTTCGAGAAAATTACCAATTACTAATCAGTTTGTAATTATTATCAGAGATAAATGATGATCAATGGAATTGTGTTTCTAATGTAAAAGTTTCGAAATTGGTATCAATTGAAACGCCATAAATTGTGTCGTCCTCATTAGTTCTTTTTTGGCATAGCGTTGGAGCAGAGGCCGCAAGCAGGACCGGATTCAGACGGTAAACAAAGCATCAGAGTTCTCGTGGGCACCCCAACGGTATATTTTCCTGGGCTATTGAATGCTAGGCCACCACGGAACCCCCCTCGGTCGGCCCTGCGTCTAAGTATGGACAACCTCTGTAGTGCATACCTAGAACCTAGCCTTTGGAACCGAAGCATTTGGCCGCATGTAAATTCACGTGGCGTATGTAAAACACATTTCTATTTTTAGTGTTGATTGTTATGTTGTCTCTTAAAATTGTATGTAAAGCTGTATGTGATAAATTGGCAAATAAATAAATAAATGAAATAGTTCAACTTCTCAATAATAATAATCGTCTTTATTAGGGCGAGATTGAGACTAAAAGTCTCTTCTTCCATCCAACCCGTAATTGTGAGAATGTAAAAAAATTTACGTTATTCATCGTGGTAAGATGATTTCCATTTTAAGTGATTCTCAAGCATATTGGTCAACAAGATTGGGAAGAAATGTAAAAATGTTAGCAAATGTTTCAGAAAAAAAAGATGTGGCCTACATATGGTCTGAAGCCCGCAGGTACCCTATCTCTGTTTTAGTTTAGTTTACAGCTGAATCATACGAGTACCTGTTCTCGTTTCCGCATACCTGTCTACATGCAAATCGGCCCTTCCGGATCAACGTCCGGCCCAAAAATCCCGTCAAACTCCTCAATTCCGGCGATGTCGCATCGAAACCCGGACGTGTGGCAACGCTCTCACCTTGCCGCCCATATGGGCACCTCTTTTAACCTTCCTCAGCATCTGTCCCTTTCCAAGTGTGGGGTTCTTACCTGAGCTCCCACAGCGGTGCATTCCCCAAGGAAACGTTTTCCAGAGCCCTCTTTCTTTCCCGAACGGAGAGAGTCGCGTGCTGGAGGGCCGCCCTGACCATTATTATGGCTTCGGACCACGCTTTTTTCATCTCTCGGGAGTTGCGTAAGCCCTCGCTAATTGCATTCAGAATGGCTCCTTTTTAATCAAGCCGAGGGGAGCGCTGTCGGTCAATTTGGGTAGTGTTTTATTTTCCATTTAAGGATGGACGCTGTGCAGGTTTTTGCGTGATGCACATACACGTCGGAATTGAGGCATTAATTTTGGTTTGCAAATCGTCGTCGGTGCGAGATTAAGCGACGCGTTAATGGAAAGTTGGGAAAATGATGCAGGTTTGCGTAATACGATAGTGCTTGGAAGCTCTTTATTCTGAGTGGTTCTTTGGTATCTTTTTACGCGGGGAAATTTTTTGGAACTCGTTTTTATTTATAAGTGAAGTTTGATACACAATTTCATCGTTACAAGGAAAAGTTTACGTAGTCTTTTAATTCTAAAACGCCTGCGCAAGAGATATTGTGGTGCAGTAAAATATTTTTACTTGTGTATCTCATTTCATGCATCTCCCTCGACCACAAACTGCTGTATGTTTTAATTTGTTTTTAGGTGCCAATAAACTATCCTATTTACTTGAATAATGGAGTCGAACCCTTATATTCAAATAGAATATCGATGCCGAAAGCTTAACAGCTGTAAAAAATTCAATATGGAAAACATGGATTGATAGTCTTGATCAAAGGTGTGTTTCTGCACTGTAGGTCTCTTATATTTATATGTGTAATTATCTTATGGTTATTTGTCGTATTAGCTCTTGCTATATCCTTTTCGGAATTCGGAATCGTGAGATTACTACGCTCTTATCTAGATATCTAGATATCTGGGTCATTAGGTTTTGCACAGGGCTTTTAAATTACATGTCAGTATCAGGTGAAGTTTATGCTAGTAGAAGTTCCTCCCTTTTTAAATTTTTACTTTTTGATTATTTTAAATTATGTAATTATTTTACGGAGTTGAACGTAATTTATCTCAGTTTACAAAATGCTATAAAAGTATTGAAGTCACTCATAATTTTGTCAGTCACTCAATTTCTTCCTTTCATAGTATAAAAAATCCATAATTGAGTACACACGTACATTTTAAGCCTTTATGAGAAAAAATACTTACTGCATACAATATTTTTCGTAAATGGGTGAAGGATATATCGCTATTCGTTATTCATACTACACAATAGATATTAGAATCATTCATCATCCCTGATGATGACTAGATCTTATTTTAAACCAGTCGCGAAATAAAATTTCATGTGGAATTGGGACTTCGTCATTTTTTTCTCGTCATCTCTTTGTTTATCATTTGAAAACTGAAGATATACTTAGTGAATTAGCCACACCTATTGCACATTATGAATTACGATTTAAAATTATAACGCTGTACTCGTATAGAACCGTAAATAATTTAGGCTAATACGTCATCGAATGAGACCCATATGCAAAATATAGATAGCCAAGGAAGGTTAAAATTAGCTATGAGAATGAATGGACTGATAGGCTAATAATAAATTCATCATAACGTCAAGAGATATAATCGTAATACAGCCGTGACGTAAGAATGATACGATAAGATGACGAAGCATGTAATATCTGACTGTGAAGGATTTGAAAATTGATTGTCTATTGTATAGATGAAATGAATGTTAAAATTGGCAGTGAATGATCAGCAGAATGTTTTATCGAGTTGATGGAATTCAAAATAGAGATATCCTAATGCGAATACATTTGTATTTGTACTCACGCAGCTTAGAAATTCAACTTTTTCTCATCGGAACCATTTGCTCAGTGGCATTTTGATGAGAAATTGACTTCTTTGGTGCTAAAATCTAAGTTATTTTCATAGACTTGGAAAGTTGTAATTAAATTACGGAGTACATTGCAGAGAAATGCTTTCTTGCCGATTTAATTTGTTATGGATAGAGTGTGAACGACAGATTCCGTGAAAGTTAGCAAACTTGTGCAAATCGTGCTCATTCACGCTGCATCCTCGTCCGTGACCTTACGGGTTGCTGATTTATGAGCCGTATCTGATCTTTCGGAGGTCAGATTCGATTGACCTCTAATGAGCTTTCAAAGATGGGCTGTGAAATTGAAAACGGCGAGATTCTCGATAGGGGCCTTCAAATCTATTAACCGTATCTTATCTTCAAGATTTTGATGGCTCGTGATTGGAAATGCATTTCGATTATAGTTAGAATTACATGTTGTGCTAAGATATTATCGCGCTTTATTGTGATATTTGGATGAAGATTCTGAAGGCATTTATGAAATTCATATAAAAATTTATATCTGAAGAATCATAGTCTTAAGAGAGTTATCAGTACAAAACATAAGTTGGAAGAATATAACTCGGATGGATGAAGTAGTAGTTGTTAGCAATTTCTTTTACGGAAGAAATACTTATTTTTGAATGTCCCCGCCTTATGCTTATAATAATGCACTTATAATAAAACTTAGCAATTGAAACGTCTTTAAGGAATTAAAATCAAAGAAATTTACTATGGAGGCCAAGCGGAATAGTGGATGTCGATTTGAAGTATGCGAAGATGTTATTAAGAAGCATCGTAAATTATTTCCCTCACATCAATAGTTTCAAGTAATTAGGATATTGATAATGAAATATTTTCTTCAATCCAATATTATTCGTTAGAAAACAGTGTATTCTCATTTTCGGGGAGATGTTATCTTCAATAATAGTTGGCTAACTGTAATTAATTACTACTGAGATTATACCAAGAAGCCTATTATTTATCAAAATAGTTGGGTTTAGAGAGATAATAAAGTATTAGAAGAAATGTTTTGAAGAATACATGAGTCTCTTAGCTCTCTTTTATACTTATTTAACTGTAGGAAAATTGATTAAATAATATTTACCGAGTAGAAAAGCATATTTCTTGGCTGCCCGCTGCCTAAAATATTGGCTCAAACGACATTTAAACGAAATTGCTGGTGAAAATTCAATACTGCAATTGCCTGGGCAATTAATTCTTGTACGTATCGTTTATTTTCAAGGTATTTAATAATTTAAATATGTTTTAGGCAAATAAGGTAGCAATTTGAATACAACCTATTTTATTTATTATATTATTGATTTAAATTTCATTAATAGTGCCGGTGAATCCGAGTGATCCCGAAGACATCTTTGTCGATTCTGCACAGTACCGGGTGACTTCAGCATTCGCAGAAACACGTTTCGCCTCGATTCCGCGTATCTCGATGGAGGAATGCAAGGGGTTTACTGCAGACGAGTCGTAGCTACACGACGGCCGTTAAAATAATCTTAACTGCGCCGACGGAGATAAGTTCGCTTCTTTACCGCCAAACTTGATTCCATTTCCTCCGAAATACAGTCATTTTCCTGAGCCTAAAAAAGAATCCCTCCGAGCCCCACGTTCTGGGAAGATATGAAATGATCGTCCTCCCACATTCGGCTTTCCGCTCCCCCGTTAGGATTTATTTTTATCGCCGCTTTAATGTTCGAACGACGGACATGATGCCTTCTCAAATTGCGAGCGAAGCCGTTTTCCGAGTCGGGGAAAAAATGAACGTTATTCAGTGCGGTAAACGCGTTTAGACTTTTATCTTCTCGCGCGGTCATCTTCGAAGCGTCGCTCATTCATTTATATACGTGCCGGGGAGACCGTACGGTATGTTTGCGATTCTCTGTTAGATGGAGCGTGCCTCAATGGCGCGAGATGGTCTTCTTTTAAATGAGGCGAGTAATGCGGCTTCTTTGCTGGAATGAGCGGTACTTCTTGAGGATTTTTATTCTCTCGAGTACCGCAAGATGGCTCTTTTTTATTTTTCCGAATTGTTTTGAGATCTCGAAGGGTGAATCTACACATTCGCGAATATTTATTTAATTTTCAGGGAAATTGAACATAGTGAAAGGTTTACGGTACCATAAGGAATTTTCTTTTTTAATTTAGGCCTAATTAAATTTCTACTAATTTATAAACTCAATAAATTCAGGCTTCACAGAGTGGAAGTTCATTTCCATGATAAAATTTTATTTTTACAAGTAAAAATAAAAAGTAACCAGTACACATCCACAAGTTAAAAAGACGCTAAAAAACAACGACCGGTTTACATATATATAGTTTTGTGTATCCTGTTACAACGCCTGATGATAGCCGAACGTGCCGAAACCGGTCGTTGTTTTTAGCGTCTTTTTAACTTGTGGATGTGTACTGGTTACTTTTTATTTTTACTTGTAAAAACAAAATTTTATCATTCTACTAATTTCTTCCAAATTGTTTTGGGCGACCTGAAAGCTGTTTTGTTGTACTAAAAATATTTTGATCACTTTCATAAAAAATTGCTTTAATATTTACGCCACAGTTAGAATTGATCGATCATATTTTAACTTCTTTTTTACGTTTTATAAGTAACTTAAAGTTGATTTTTAGGTTAAGGTTATATTTTTCCTTAAAATTAACTTAAATTGACCTGATAGACATTTTCAAGCCGTATGATCTTATTAGCTGTAGAAATGCTTTTCCAGCTTCGTCTACGATGCCATCATCGTGTATTTTCTTCCGTGGGCAAGAGGATGATATAATTGCTAAGCGTCATTTGGCTAGTTTATCACTTGTTTCATAGAAATGTTCTACCTTATTTCTTTGAAAAATGTTCGACCTTTTTTCTGAGAAATCATGTCATGATATACAAATAAAAATAAATAAATAATTTCATGATTAATTTTAGAGCAATTATAAGAAATAATTGACTATTTGTATTTAAAGTTATCATATCTTTATGGTACGTTTTTAAACATAGAATAAATATAGAATTCCACTGTTATCGGTAAAAAGAAGCTCCTTATAATGGAAATGATAAATGGGATATAAAATAAATAATTTGGAGCATTAAAAAAATACATACTAAAATATGAATTCTTCCAAAATTTTACAAAATTCGAACACCAATTCATTCATATTAGACATATCGTTTTTTTTAATTCTTTTTGAATTATTATACTTAAGATTTATTTTCTTGCAAAAATTTAATTTCACGAATTAATTTAAATATCTACTCTCCATTGTAACCGAGCGAATTGCATTCTTAATAGGAAATATCTTTGTATTTATTCACGATTCTCTATTGGTAAAATATTCTTGTAAACGTTTTAAAGTCCTTAATTCTTCTTAGAGTTTGTAGTGTACTATTAATAAGCAATTAATATTGTGGAATAGTTTTGAATAGCTCTGCTGAAGTTAATTATTAAGTTTAGTTATCGATAATTTATCGGTTAATCAATGACGTTGAACTGACTTATATTCCAGATATGTTTTCTGATCGTGTTTCCGTTGTTTAAGAAAGATGTAATATTAGTTTTAATGAGGAGTTTTCAAGTTTTCCTGTTGATAATAGAATCAAGCCTCTAGATTTCGTTATTTTATGTCCTTACTATATAATTCGATTAATAAGGATGTAGACTCTATGGTAGCAAGATTCTGGGATTCTATCTATTCATTCAATATCCGTGGCTTGATAATATATTTAATTGAATAAACTTGATTATTCTTTCATCAGAAACTTATTGTGAAATCGTGATGAAAACCCACGCGAGATTATCGTTTACAATGTGCATTAATTAGTTGAAAGTTAACTGTCTATTTCCTCTTACCGTTCCCGAGTAAATATTTTTAATCTCTCCGGATTTTCTTTCGATATTATTATTTTAATATAATTTAATTGAGGAAAATGCTGATTGATATATCTTTAAGTTCTTAGAAAAATGAAATTTCAAATAACGCAGATGATATTGGCTCAAAGTGGGCGGTTTAATTTCTTTTAAATTTTAAATTAATATTAAAATAAAGGTACTCATTTCACATAAGGGAAGATTAACCGATTATCAATATTATACAGTTTCCGTAAAATTCCCTAACTTCCGTGAATGTCATCTTACTTTCTTCCCATTTCGGACAATTGACCTTGCAATTTCATGTACAATGGTATTCAAACGTACATATATTTTATTTTACACATAAGACGCTGCCTTGGTTTTCTTGGTCGATATGGAATTCAGATTATTTTCAAAACTGATATTACATTCAGTTATAGGAAATATTGAGGCCATCAAAATAATATTACTTTTATATTTTTTTGTTACATTAAGTTTCATTCGAAAATAATCGCAATATTAATAATTGAAAAAATCTCTTTTTATCGTTCTATACATTTTATGGCGACATTTTTAGCATCGACTAAGTTAATATTTTAAAACGGAATGGTGAAACATCAGCATAGATTGCGTCACCCAATTAAATTCTCTTTTACACGTGTTACTGCGTATTATATTGCTAGTCTAATGATATGGCAATGAACGTCGTGCTGGATAAAATGGGTTCTCATTAATCCAACGACCTTACTTAATGCTTTCGGTTATCTTAATTGCATTTGACCTTCAGATTAGTGCGATGGTGTGTAAAAAACGCTCATCCAGATTCGTGCAGTGGAGGCCGATGGAGTGTGAAGCGCAAAATCGATCATAGCAGGGTTTGGCTCTAGATTGCTGAGGTTTTCAAACGACCCTATACAAAGATCATCCATCTCTCTCGCTCTGCCCCAGCTTCCTTTTGGACCGTGGCATTCCACGCGGCGGCACCACCCGGATCGTGACGTGTCAACCCTTCAGTGACGTCACGGGTATTATCCCCCCGTGGGAAAACATTGTGTTTCAAGAGTCAACTCCGACGAACATAACTCTCCCCTCAAAAGCCGAAATCCGGAAAAAATCGCCATTTACCGGACATTGCCGAAGCAGGCGCAATTGGGAACATCGTGTCCAGGAAGACATTTAATCCGTGATGCTATAAAATGGCGGGGAAATTACTCGTTCACTTAAGTTAAAGGTCTTAAAAGGTTTGATGAGGGTCAGGGCATTGAAATACCTCCGCAAATTGCAGATAATTTGCGTCCGGGAATTACTTCATAGGAATTATTGAGATTAAAAGGTCGAATTCAAGGTCACCTTGCGGGAGAAGATCGCCGTAATTGGATGTTTCGCTGATTTGGTACGGGTATTGGATGTCAGCGAACTTCCATCTCTTATAATTTGCTCTAAACCTAATTGAGGAGCCCTTTACGGAGTTAGATTGCATTTAATTCGCAAGCAAAAGTACATACATATAGATTTTAAACCTTTCACGGAGTTGATGAAGTCTAGGCATACTGTTGGTTTTGAGTTCCTCATTGATCAACCTGAAACGAAACGTACATGTTATTCTGTCTTACAGGGATTAAAACGATAAATATTAGGAGCATAGATTATAGAAATTAAAACTTAATCCGTCACCGATCTTTTTTATATTCTATTATTCTGTTGCTATGTGCATGGTAATCAATTCCGGATGACACGAGAAATAGAAAATATTAAATTTATAAAATATGATTGAAATTACGAATGTTAGTTCTAATTTTTAAACAAATATTATTTATAGTAATAGTTACAGTAATGTATTTTCTCAAATACTTATCAATCTCATTTGAAAATTCAAATGCGAATAATAAGTATTTGAGAAGAGATAACCGTTATGGAGAAATTTAAGAAAGAGTTAATCAGTTTCACAAGGACATATAGGAAATTAAATGATCTAGCGTAATGTATAATATATTTGTGAGACGGCCCAAAATAATTTTAAAATCACCCCGTTTTTATAAATAAACATAGCAAAGACATGCATTTGTATAAATTTGCTAACCTTATAGCAGTTCATATCATAGACTTCTCATCATAGTATTTTGACGAGTACTATTTAATTTTTATTCTTCCCTCTAATTAAGCATATTTGACTGAATTGTAAGATTATTTTCTTACTGAACAAACTAATATTCATTGATGAAATATTCCATTCGTCTACTCTTCAATGTTTGCAATTGTTAATTCAACTGATGTACTGTACTCGAAGTTCCTAAAACGAATTTGAATTTGTAAATTAAAAATGTTGTCTTAAACCTATAATATTAGCACTACCTCTTTCTCCCTAAATGGCCTTGCAAAATTGACACTGATTCGATCTGACCACGTTGTTAGCCAAAAGTTTGTAGCTTTTAATATTTTATTATATTCTAGCTTAGCTCCGTCCTGGTGTATCATCCCTCGAAAAGGATCGTAGGGAAATAAATTTGTCTCTTGACGTTAATTTTCTTAAAATATTTGGTCACGTGGTGAACCCTGCTTTCTGACACGCTTTTCGACCTGGTCAGCAGTAATTCCTAAGGTAAACGTGGCCAAAGTAAACGACCGTATTCGTAGGTGTTTTCAGGTCATTTTATAATCTGGATACGTTGTAGCGCCAGCATTAATCAAGTGTTATCAGCCGCGTAGGCGACGCGTCGCTGCCTAATCTGTTTTACCTGGTCGTGGTGGTATGCTTGCACAGGAAGGGAGAAATGAAAATATTTCCCAGTCTGACCTCATACTTTCGAATATGCTGTGAGATTCTCTCTAATTTCCTTCCTTGTCAGTGGTTTTATGTTCCTTTATACATTAGCATAGAAAGATGATTCTTGGTTTTTATGATGCTGTAGAATGCTTTATGGAATATTCTTATAGAAATACTTTGATTTTATTCCTTCAGAATAAGTAATTCAGAATTAAATACCACCATTTTCAATGGAAAGACGTTTCACGTGTTAATTTTCATCTCAATTTATCGATGAATGGGATTTAAATAGTTTGTCTGAATATCAAGTGTTACTTTTATTGAAGATAGTTTTAGGATTTTTTAAAGCTCAAACTTTTTTACTTACCTTCAATTGACGGGTATAAAAAGCAATTTTTAACAACCATAAGAATCCTTTTTAATGCAAAGTATTATGTCTATAGTTTTACATCATTTAATTCCAAAAGACAAATTGACTCCCTCCATATATCCACTTAAAAACGACCGGTTTCGATGATACTTGCTTAAACTTAGGTAACCACAAAAAAATGTCAGGCAGAATATATACATATATATCGGGGGGCCGGGGGATTGTGAGTAGAGGGAAGGGGGAAGGAGAAAGTGGTTTAATCATGGAAATAAGGGTATAAAAGATAAGAAAAGGTATTATATACCTATATAAAGCTAAGTAAGTGTGGCCGAAGCATGCGGGAAAGTTCAGAACAAAATAGGTAGGGAGGATTTTTGGCAAAAAAATAATTTACGTAGACTTTAGTAAGGAAAGATAAGTTGTTTGTTAGATAACTAGTTGTTTAGATTATTTTATTTATTTGTTTTACAACATCACCGCATTAGGTCACTAGGACAGGTATTGATGTTATGTTACATTACATTTGAGATCTAATACAAACAGTGCGTTCCACGTATGGTACTATATAAAAATTAGCATTTACTCTCCTTCTCCACTAACAAAAACTAGTTTATAAACTACGCTGATATGCCATTCAATACTAACTATGCTAATTTACAGTCACTAAATAATCTGAACTCAATTCGTAAAGACAAGATTAGATACTTAGAAAAGGATAGTCAGTTAAAGATCCAAAGCGAGTAAAAATCACCGTCGCAAATATCGCCGGATGAGCCTGCATCAAAAAAGACGTAAATGACACCACCGAATGTCATTTAAAGGTCCTCCTTAAGTCACTTTATTGAGGACGGAACCAACCTGTGGATGTAGAAAAACCCGTTTCCGTGCTATTACTCGCTCGAGTTAACGGTAATTTATGTAATTGGATGAGATTATATAATCCGCCGGGTTATTAATCACGAATTTCGTCCTTTTTCCCCGGACTCGCTTTGTTGAAATTGCGTGGAGGAAGGTCAAACCGGTTTCGAGTCGAGAAAAATCGTGCCACTTTCAACCCTTGTACATCTTTATACGCATTTCTGTTGAAAAACGATAAACGACGCGTATCTCCTGGATTCAGGATTTCATTACATCTAAGGGCAATAAACTCTCATTGTCAGTCCTCCTCACCGCGTCGGCTCTGATTGACTTCCTATTGACACAAATGACTTGCTTTGGTTTCGGGAGAAAAATCTATGTTTGGATTCCAGAAGTGCTAACAAGGCATCCGAATTCCCTCCCGTGTTCTCATTCGTAGAGGAATATTTGCATGGATACCCCTTCCTTCCTTGGTTTATCTTTTTTAAATCAGAACCCGCTTGTCTCCTGGTGAATTGCCGCGGGGTTGGCAACGCCGTCTCCGCTAACAAGTTCGCACCCACGCCGTGATCTTGACTTCCGTGCTAACTGCCGTGCTGTTTTTCCACTCGTGATTGCTCTGCACGGAAGTGGCTGGTAGTGCGTGCATGATATTCCAGTTGGACACCCTCGAGGCACTGAAATTATTTCAGAATCGATGTAGGCCAAAGGATTACGAACGAGAAATGTTTGCCCTCAAAACCTTGAGAGGAGAAATATTTTTTTATGGAAAATTCGCAAATGGAGAAAGGCTGCACTTTGAGAGTGCTGTGTTATTATAAAGCCGTGAAGATATTTAGAGGAACGAATTGATGGTGAAGTTAAATAAAGGATTTTATATCAACTGATTACTGAGCAATCTTCTGAGTAATTCGGTTACTTTGACTCATTTTCTGGGCTTGTAAAGATCCTTATACTTGCTACATTATGCTGGTTAATTTTACTCTAAATGAACGGAAAATATATGCTGGGATTAGAAATAAAGAATAATCTGATTATCTTTGTGGACATATCTGTATTATATTAGTATTCATTTTTAATTTTTTTTGGTATCATTTTTAATAGATTTGGACTTTTTATAAGGATGTATTACATTAGTATTCTTTTTCATTTTTTATATAGATTTATATAGTTGTATATTTTTAAATATCTATTTTTTATAGACTTGTATTTTATTTTGTTATATGATTTGAATTTTTATATACTATGTCATATGTTTTGTAAATGTTTTTGGTTAAATGGAAGATGGGACTAAAAGTCCCAATTTTGCCAAATAAAGTCCTTTGTATGTATGTATGTCTGGAGTTTGGCTAAGTTTTGTAAGTATTCGTACAATAATTTTATATTCATTTAGATGTGCTTTAATTCGGATTATATATGGCCAGAGGGTTCCTGAGGAAGTTATCGTTACTATCTTCATTAAGAAAACAGTCCCTTTATCAACATTTACGACAAGCGAGATGGAGATTTATACGTTACTGCTACGTTGATTCGGATATTTCTCGTAGGAAAATAAATGTAATGATTATATAAACATTTAATTAATTTTTACTTTAATTACCCGTAACGCAATACTGAGACTGAACGAAACAACTTATATGTCTGTTAAATAGAGAATGAAGAAAGTACCCTATTGTATGTCGCGAATGGTTGCATGAGGTCTGATAATCAGAATCGGAGTTTAGGAACATGCATTCTTTTGGAGCTTACGGTGCGTTATTTTGTCTTTGAAATAAATGCATCAACTTAAAGTATTCTATCTACCAATCTCATTTATTATATCATGTGGTATTAAAATAATAAATAATATTCTATTAAGATTCACACAGAAATTTAATTCACATGTGGTCCAGTGGTTTTCATCTTGGCCGAATGGCACATACATACGAATATCCAGCATAAAATGTGTCACCAGCCTCAAGGTTACCCAGTCCTACACCATATAGGATATTTGATTTGCGACGTACTTAATTCTGTTGGTGAACTTAATGAAACAATTTCTTTAAACAAGATGAGTGGTGCAGTGTAATTAATCGGAGGTTCATTTGTGGATGTGATAACTTTTGTGGAATAATGTTTCTCTCCTCTAAGTTCGATTATTCTTGTATATTATGTTTCTTTTGAACATTCAATTTTTTTTAATTTCAGTCATTGATCATTATACTCAATGACAATAATAAATGGAATAAGAGAGCATATAGGGAAAGTCTCTTTCGTCAAGAGGAATTTTATTTTAGAGCTGAATGATAAAGAAATGAGATTTGGTAGAGTTACATAAGGAAGCGAGTCAAGGGATGAAGAGGATGGATGACGAAGTATCTTGACAGCCACATTAGGAAAAGCATAATCCAGAACTTCCTCTTGTAAAAAACGAAATATGGGACTTCGCATAGGGAGATGTATATGAGATCTATAAATTAGGATTCAGGTGTATCGAGGATTTAAAAGTAGCCGTTAGGACCGGAGGACTAATGATAAATTAAATGACATGATAATAGCTTGTATTTGATGATCTACACTGTATAATGCGTTGATTGATGATACGTATTATGAAGATGAAGATAGGGGGATAGATTATTGACAGGCATCATAGGAAACTTGTAATTATTGGCTATTGCTTTGGGATTGACTTCGATTTAATGGTTACTGGCGTTTACTTTTTATTGCCTTAATCGAAACAAACTTTTTTAGTCAAAATTGAACCTGACTGTACTATGATAAAGAAATTCCATGAAACTGTTTTCGCAATTTAACACTGATTCAATTAAGTGTATTACTGAGCTGAAAATCGTGAAGTATGTTTTGAATCATATAATAAATTTATATTTGACTTAATTTTGTAGTAAATAACACCTCATATTTACCGAAAAAACTCGTTTATTTGTTAAGATAGGATACCTCTTCAATATTTGTGAAACTCTTCTATATCCGAACATAGGGGCGACCATCATCTTATTAGGTACTAAGCGTGCGCTCTTTGATAAATTACTGTACGTATTTGAAATGCAGATATTTACTTGGTTTCATATAAAGCTCTGCTTTCGCGATTCCATTGATTATCTATGTAGTTTCTCAGGCCCGTTCTTATAATTTCGGGGGCCCTACGCAACATTATTGTATGGGACCCTATAGACACCAGTGCCAGGCTGCAGTGCTATGATTGCACCGTTCCAATGACAGTTGAATAACCACTTCGTTTTAAATTCGTTACGTGTGAGGCTAGCGAAATATAACGTTAAAATATCATAATATGGTACGGAAATTGAATTTATAATGATTTAAATTTTATTAATTTAATAAAAATTTTAATTATTGAAATATTTTATGTCCTTTTTGTGGCTTGGCAGCGGGGCCCCTAAGTTGACGGGGCCCTACGCGACCGCGTATGCTGCGTATTCCTAAAACCAGCCCTGTAGTTTCTAAAACTTCTTACGCTATGAAAGTTTCATAATTTCCATCAGAATTCTTTCGAATGTCATCAAGATTATTATGGCTACTAGAATCTCTATCATGTTATCTAAATGTAGTTAAGTTTCTTTCACTTCGTTTGATTCAAAACAATGCGTACGATTTTCAAACACGCGGCTTACAGAATATGTATTGAAACTATCATCATTGGGAAGGAACATCGAGAAAAGTACTGACCTCGGACTCCTGTCGAAAGAATCTCATTAGAAAATGTTCCTCGTCACGATCATTAGTGATCCAGGAAAAAGTCCTTCATCATATCTATCATCAGACATACTTTTTCCTCTCATTGGCGGTTCCACTTCAGTTGAGATCCTTACCGAGTCGGAATCTGCCATAAAAAGTATCCTTATGAAAGTTTGTGTATAGGTTTTTGGGCACCAAGGTCCTCGGTATTTTCCTTATTATTTCCATTATCCTATTGCCTAAACAATTTTGGTATTGCTAGTAATATTAATTATAGAAATTTACGAACTATATCATTTTGCATTCCTTGGAGAGAACTCCGTCTTGCTCGAAGCTATTGAATGCCAAAACGTTGGAAATTATAACCAAAGTAATTGAATAAAAGAGGCCGATAAAATTACTTCACCGCAGTAAATGAAGAAAACCTTAAGCTTTGACAGAACTAAGGATGGTTCTATACTAATTGCAATTAATGTTCATGGGGACAGACTAAATCTGTATTAATCGCAGCTGGCACTGTCGACCGCGATTGATTTTTTCTGTTATTTCACGCCAAAACTAGTCACTTATTACGGCATTGATGATTTTCATTATCTATTTTTTTACTTTTTTCAACTATTAAAGAAACCAAATTGTTGTAGGGTCTTAAAATGTGTTGATTATAATTTAAACTCGTTTTCTCGAAGCAAATATAAAAATATACCTGAGTATATGGCATCCTTGTGAAATTTAATACCAGTTTAAGGAATATTTTTAATTGATATCCTGCCGTACCTCATAAAATATATTTTTTAAGTTAGATAATGAATGAAAACAGTGTAATTTTCCACACTTTTAAAAGTGTGGAAAATTACACTGTTTTTATTCATTATCTAAAATGGCTTTCCACAAAGTAACGCCTGATCATCTAGATTTCGTATTTTTTAAGTTTTATCCATGTAGTGGAAAATTAGAAAATAATTTCCTTTTATGATTTATGGTGCATGTGAGCTGTAAAAGTAATCGAAACATGATGTGTTATCATAAGACGGTGTTAATTCTTTATAAGAAAGGAAATATGTATGCGATATGTCTCAGTTTAAGCATTCAGTTCCGTATAATTAATTATAATTATGATTTAACGTCAGTCTGATTAATCATCTCTTATGTAACAATGAATACTTTCCATGCGTTATTCGGCAATCAAATTTGTGAGCATTTTAGGTTACGTGAAAAATTCACACTGAAAGGAAATGGCTGTTTTATTTAGAATGACTATAATCATGACGCAATAACTTGTATATCGCATGAAATAATCTTATGCAGCGTTTTGCACCATCATTTCCTGCGAGAGAAATTTCTGAAGCTCAGAGACAAGCGACTGATCCTCGCGAGAGGCCTCTTCATATCGCCAAAGAGCGAAAGAATAGGTGCAAAGGATATTCGGGAATGGAGCCGCTCAAATTCATGCATAACCTGGATTTTATCAGATGATATTTACCGCCGGAGGCGCTGACTTTATCTGGAGAGTGGATGATGATAGAACAGATGAGACCCAGTGTACGGCGATAGGATGCAAAGGGTATTTATTCCGGTGTTTGCAGGAGAACATATCAGCGGAATTGGGTCCGTGGGCGAATATCCCTTTGGGATATAGAACGGGTGCACTGGAGGGGATCGACACCGTCGATGGTGTCACCGTAAAGCCACTTTTTCCAGAATTATACTTTTAAATAAAAGTAACTTTAGAAGGTGAAGAGATACTGCAATCCCTAATATGAAAATAGCTAAGTAGTTTTATACATAAAAAATTCCATAAGTGAGTATTCGGCATGGGCAAAAATAGAAGTTCGATTTCATCAAACTGCTGTTTATCTCCTAATGAATTTAATCTACGTCACGTGTGTTTTAATCAAAGAGAAGGAAAATTTGAGGGACGTGAATTGGAAACATTCTCTTTTCTAAAATTGCAAATTTAAAGCAGCCGCAGAATAAAAAAATAACGCTCCATAATAAATATTTATAAACGAGTGGATTTCTTTGGAAATATTTTATCGATTTTTTCATTCGCAATAATTTATTTTCTGATTTGTGAAATTTCAGGACACCTCTGGTAATATCAAAATTCATTTTTAGATGAAATTGAAATTGATTTGTTTGGAAAATTCATCTACACAGGACAATAATTTGAAATTTAAATTAAGTTCATTTGAAAGCCAAATAGTTATGAATTTTTCATTTATAGTGTTAATTTCAATGTTAAAATTGGCGAAAGACTGCTGCTATATTCAATTGATTTATTTTCATGTCTACGAGGTATTTTTATTCCAATTTCAGTCGTCAAAGCTATCCTATGAAAGATAATACGTTGTCAAAATATCAATCTCCACCGTCAATTCGGAGTTTGCAGCTAAATTCGTACCTAACAACAAATTTCTGTACCTAATGCAGCAGATATTATTTATTCCTTATACGCCCTATATGGAATTAAGTTCTTATCTGCGGATTAGAGGGGAAAACTTCAGGAATGTTACAAATGGACGAGCTTTTATGAAAGACGAAAGAAAATTTAGTATGAAATTTTGGGACACATAAACAATGTGATTTAGATAGACGAGCAAAGACTTACTCACCGGTTGGGAATCCTTGAAAGAATGGAGATTGAAAGCTAGGCTGCGATTGCTTAATAAATTCAGTGAAACTACATTTTCGGAAGATACAATTGGTACTATCATGCAACCCCCCTGCTACCTCGGTCGATCCGATAATGACCGTAAGTTAAGAGAAATAGATGCTAGGACGAATCGTTTTAGAGATTCATTCTTTCCGCGAACAATACGTGACAATAACGGAATAAGGAAGTAGTATAGATTCAACTGGTGTTTACACCCCATGCCACACGCCGAAAGGCGGCTTGCAGGGTATTAATGTAGATGTAGATGTAATTATAAATTGATTCGCCTCCTATTCTGGAGTCATATCTATCGTAGTATATAGGAGTCATTTCTGCCCTATGAAAAGGTATACGAGTAAATATTGAGATTAGAAGGACAGTTTCGTCGCAAATGACTTATCTTTATCCAAAAAAATATTCGTTTGAGCTGAACTAGAATTTTTTTGCAATTTAAATGTTTCTAGCCGAAATTTCAAAACTTCGAGGTAAAAATTCTCACAAAAGATAGTATTTGATTGGGAAAGAAAATTACATATTTAATGTGGGTGTGCCACTAATGCCGGGTGTTACATTTCTATCAGAAAAAAGATAAAACGACCCACCCTACTGTCTAACCAACATCCGTAACATTTCCGTATATTTTGCGTATTTTGACGAATTTTGGCGAACTAAGAAACCATTGTCCTTGATTCAAACGTACTAAATCTTTAATATTAAGCAACAACCAAGCAATATGTGTACTTCTTTCCCATTAAATCACTTCGGAAGCATATAGAAACCATCAGGAAAAAATGCGAAAATTTGACATTTTTCACAGATTTTTAAAATTTTGACTAAAGTTCGCAGCCTCAATACATAATCCGATCGAGTTGAAATTTTTTAAATGTTATAAGGACCACCAACCACAAAATTTAAGCATCAGCCGTTGACCGATTTCGAAAAAAAGTTTTTTTCGTTCCACCCTACTGAACAGGCTGTAAGTGATCGACTTATCTTCCAAAAAATCCTTCCGAAACTTAGTAAATGCCTGTATACTATACCGAGTTTTCAGCAATGTTTTTGCTGAAAAAACCTCCTTCCTGGCATATTCTCGAGTGAGGGTCCCGCTTACCGGCTCTCCGTTGGAAAAAGTGTACCGGAAATCGTCTTCTAATTTCCTCACTAGCTCAATCAACAAAACTTTTAACATTTAGCCCACTGATCCTCTAATTACAGTAATTTTATTTGGACCTATTATTATTTTGGAATTTAACATTAGTCTCGCTTATACTCGATCAATTAGTTTTCCCAGTTTTTGTGATAAAATTAAGTGCCTCGGCTTATATCGGATCGGCTTATACTCGAGTATTTACGGTATAATGTGAGATTCAGTTTTATTCGAAAGAGAACCCTGTTTTCACAAAGTCTAATTTCTATTTAGCTAGTACAGTGCACATTTTTTGGGTGATAGAATTATAACAGAAAGAGATGTTTGTCCATTCAATATCCCAACTTCTGATTGTAATTTCTCTGAATGGTGCATTCGTAGAAATTTGCGTTAGCAACTCTACCTCGTAACCCTGGTTCAGTCAACCGTTACTCAGAAAAATGACCACAAGGTGAATCCACTACCTCATGACGTGAAAGAGGAAGATGAGATGATTCCCAAGGAGACTTCGGGCACTACGCCTTGCTCCGCGTGGAGGAGACGTTTTCTTTCAGTTCGGATACTCGAGGTACTCCCGAGAGAGTCACTTCAGGGATGAATCGTCGATTCACTGCTCCCTTGATCTTCCTGACAACTATTTTACCCTCGAAATACCCTTGTAAAGGGTGTCACCTGTAAGCTCTGAGGACGTTAAATTGAGGGATAAATAGAGTAAACTGTCACTTACGAGCACAGGCACTTAAGGCTTGATTGCTCTATCCCTAATTCCTCTTCTCCAGAGTTTGGCTGCAATGTGTCAATAAATGCTGTTTAATGTCTGGAAGGTTTTTAATTCGATAGATAAGGGGTCAATCAGTTTGGTTTCCTAACGCACCGCTCGTTGGCTAACTTTTTTTGGATACTTAATCAATGTGATATCAAAATCTTTGCTTGTTTATTTTTCTGATACAATTTTTTTTAAAGATTCAATTGTAATGTTTACACCAATATTGGAATATACAATCAACATGAAAAGTTCAGTAAATTGTTCAGATTTGTAGCTTTTTGTTCCCTAATTTAAAAATTACATCAGAAATTACATATAAATGTTGATAAATTCGGTTTTTCAGGCTCCAAAGGTGAATATTAGCATTGTATAATGCTATGATTTCGCATATAAAATATTTAATGACTCTGTGTTTTATTAAATATTGATTAATGTATTTAAGAAAAATAGTCGCCGAGAAAAGAATGATTTAGGCTATTCGCTGAGGTGATAAAGAAAAAAATTGTCATTAGAACAAGAGTCTGATGGCAAAATGAAGCTTCACTTTCAAATTAGCAATTTTAACATTGCGATGCTCCTCAAAATAAATTCAAGGAATTTGTAGGCCTTAAATTTCGACGCACTGTTATGATTGTATACCTATTATTTACTTTTAAATCTAGAAATTATATTTCTGAATTTTCGATTTGCTGATTCAAATATCTGTACGCAATGTCTTGCGGTATCTTTACTTGTTGTTCCGAACGAGAAATATACTTGAAAAGCTTCCTGATTATTAAAAATGCATCTTAAAATAGCCGTTAGTTATTAATATTAACTCTCAAATATCCAAAAATAGTAGATATTTGATGAGCACTAATTGTTAATTCGCAAATCATGAATCTTCATAAATGAAATCAAATTCTTTAATTGAGTGCCATGATTTTACTTTTTTCAAACTCTTTGTTAGACTTTTTTATTTTATAAAGCGTACAGCTTGATGTAAACCGAGAGTTATTTTGCACAATACTCCCAAATAAAAGGTACTTTTTATGTATTATTACCATCCAATACATGCTGTTATAATAATTACAATTTTCAGTTAGATTTTCGCAATGAATTTCTTTTAGATTTCTCATTTAATACGTATATTATTAAAATTACAGTTGAAATTATTAGATATAATTGATCATGCAGATAAATCGTTTTCAATTTTTTTCACAACGTAGAATATACGTGGGTGCAATTATTTAGAAAATTTAATTTCACTTGCTGCTAAGATTAAGCGGCAATCCGTTTTGATAATTTAATCTGAAGAACTCTTTAGCTCTAAAAGCCTATTCGTGATGCGTATTCGGTATTCCTCTCATAGCTTCCGTCAGTTTCGAAAGGCGCTTGACGCATCTCAGTATATCGTCGGAGCAGAAAAAGGCGTCGACGTCCAGGTGCCGTAAATCTAGCGACTCTGGAGGGAATGGACGCAAATGATACGCGGCTTAAATATGCATTAGCGTTCGCCTTCGCAGTGGATCGCCTGTCGCGACAGTCTATCCCCCTGTTTATTATTTCACGCGGAAAATCACGGCCAGGTGATTGATTCTATGGAAGTAAATGAAGGCAGCCACTCTTTTTGATACAAGTGGGGTGAGCTACGAATTTTAATGAAAATGGAATCTCGATTAAGTTTTTTATTCCCCAAGATAGCGTCTCTCTCAGGGAGTGAATTCATTCGCGTTGGAGCGAGGATGTTGGTGTTGACAGATTCAATCTTGAATTTGTTTTCGATTTTACTAATCCTGGGGCTCCATTATTCTTTAAATATGTGCTTGATCCTTTTACGGGTAAATTGGTTTTATCTACGTCTATTGAAAGCTTAATTATGCAACTTATTTAGAGACTAAATTTCTAAGAAATCGTATGAGCAATATTTTATTTTATTATGAATGCATAATTACCTCATTTGTAGCTAATAATTATGTGATATTTTGTTAAGTTTTTGAACAGAATGCGACTGACAGCTAAATAATTACTGATGAAATAATAATGCGAAAAAAGCAATAACAAATAGCTGTATTTTGGCTCGGAAAATAACATATTAATTTGATAGCAACGTTCTCTGAGATGTATCAGAACTTCAGCATATTCATAAGAATTTTTGTGAATAAGTTTTAATTTGTGAGTAAGGATAATATATAAGTATTAATTATTAAATCGAATGTCATCAACATAGCGGAATAGACTGGGATATGTACACTTTTGAGAGGAAGAGATTTAAATTTGGGAAAAATCTTAAGTCAATGAATTATAAAGATTACTAAACATTTATGATGGTAGAGAAAATTTCATTACAAAAATCATGAAGTAATTTTATGCCTGAATTCTCTACTTTACGATTATATGAAATGCTTATTGCACATTTGATATTTGTATTTTTTCATGGGGCGCTTTCAAAGAAACGTAAAAATGATTGCTCAATACGCAGAAGGAAAATAGCTTATAATAAACCATTAGGTGTAATTTTACAAGAAATATTTAACCTCACAACTGCTTTTGTAATATTCGTAATATTTAACCTATGTTTCATCAGTGCCTCTTGAAATTGAACTTAGGCTACGCTGTTTATGGCTATTAACTTCAAATTACCTCGGCTAAGTCGAGCGTCGGTTTATTAATTGGGTACGAGGGCCTTCTCACCACCATTAATATCTTTCAGTACAGTGTATGTGCTCATTATTACTCAACGCTTTTTAATTTTCCAAGATCCGCGCACGTATTCCATAAGGACGACCTATCCATCCACTTTACCCACTCTTCGCGTGAATGCAGCTCATTTGTTTAACTTCCTCACAATCTTAATTGGTATTAACGGGTGCAGAGAGTGCTTTCAAACGCCAGGTCGTGCGTGGACGGTTGAGAAACAGCCATTTCCATTTGCGGTGGTGCAGATTGGAAAGTGTCGCCATAGTTATGAATAAAATGCATAGAGATATGTATAACATGACGGAAATGGGTTCCACCTCATAAATCTCTACATTTCAGTTTTCTTTTTCGAAAGGAATTGCTGATGGGGTTGAATTCTTCTCTTGTCGCGAATTGCTTGTTTCGAAAATCGCCTTATCAATAAATCTATTAGAATAAAAAGTTTCGATTTTTTGAAGTCAAAATACTATTTTTAAGTATCTTTAGTTATTTGATTCGTAATAGTGTCAAAATGCTAGCTGTCCTTGGGGTTATACATTTTATGTGGTGTACTCAATTACATTAGTACATTTCAGGAAGCCTATTATTATCTTTACAAAGACACGGATTCGAACCCGGTAGTCGATGATATGATCTCACGATATTACATGTGGTTTTCTATGTTTCGAAGTATAAAGTCTTACTCGTTAATTCGTTGAAGTAGAAATAGATTTTGATACGGGTATTTCCTCGTATTTTTACCAGAATTTGCTGATATCATTAGATAAGGTTTTGTGACTTTTATTCGCAAAATTCATTATCGTCGAGTCATCAACCGATGTACATAAACTCTTGGAATACATAAATAATAGCTCAATGTTTAGTAACCAAGTAGTATGTATTTATGGAACCAAATTTATCTCGTAAATTTTTAGGAAATTTGGCACAATTTTCTCTTATTCTTCGCAGTTCCAAATCGAAATCAATATAAATAAGAATATCTGTTAAATTATCTTTTATATAGCTCCGTTCCATATTTCCCTTCGACCATTATTTATAATTAAATTTTGCAAAAGAAAAAAGGCCTGCACCAAACTGGAGACTAAATTTATTTCTTTGGGAAGTAGTTGACTTCGGAAACATTAATATATACAACGCGGTGATTATAATGAATGGTATCCTAAGTGTGATTAATCAGGCAGATGTGATTTATTGACGTTACGTTTATGATAAAAACTAAATTTTTAATCACATGATGTAGCTCATTACTAAGCTTATCTACTCAGGATGATCAATTTGAAATGTTTTTTGTCAATAACGTGAGAGTAAATTGCGATTATCCATGGATAATATATCGCTGTCAACTAGAATCGTTAATTTTTATCTTTACAGTATGGAAAATCACATTATAATGATTTCAAATCGCGTAACAACCCGGAATCAATGTTAGCTGTATGTATTGCGGAGGTTTCCGACATTGGAGAAATAAATATATGAATGTATGATGAATGATCACAATTACGATAGAAATAATTTAAATTAGTACTTCTGTGTGTATTGTATTAGAAAACAGTTTCTCATACACCATTGTTGATGCAAATTTTCCCCGACTTGTCTTTTCTATGATTCGGCAATTAATCACCACCGTATCGCTTCCCCGCTCAGGGCCTTAAGCCTTGCGAATGTGCGCGGGTGTGCAATTAACAGCCATAAATACGTCTTGAGTTTTTCATGTCGAAACAGTGCTATTTCTTCACGATGATAAAAATATCCCTGCAGACTATATGGACTGCGGTATGCATATGTCCGAGTATACACTCTTAAGCACTGGTTAGTTATGTCGGTGGACGTTTCACTTTCACCAAACGTGAGTGTTTTGTCGTATATGGAAGGATTAGATATATATCATCTTCCCATACGAGTCGAGCTTATGAAAAGTAAGTGGATTGTATAACCTGAAATTTATTCTAGTTTCATATTCTCACGTCGGCACCCTCATTCTCTGTAATCTATTTATCTACGTTGCGTCACGACATCAAGTCGTGATCCTTTTATGTGCTGCTATTGGATTCCTTCGCATTTTCATATTCCCCTTATGGAGTTGGTCGCATATGCAAAGAATTGCGTAAAGAATGCTTTATGTTATAGGGGAACTATTTCGCTTCGTTGCTACTGCGTGAAGTATTTCCGTAAATACCAGGAACGAGAATAGAACTATGTAACGAAAGTTTATGTGTTTTATGAACTACACATCTCCTGTACTCTGTCTGTTCTACCTACAGAAGCTTGATATTTCAGTAGCTTAAAATAGCGAATTTAGCTGAATAAAATTTTGAGCATTTTTATTGGAATTTCAGTCAACACTTTCGCATAGAAGCATACTATTATTTGAATATATTTTAGTGATATAAGCAAAATGTAAGTATCACTGTGGTAATAGTCGTGATAGTAAATTAGTCTCAAAAGTGCCGGAAACCATCAAAGAATTCCACTTTGATTGTCTTTTTGGGGCTTGTAATTTTTACTTATCAGTGTCTACTTATCAAGTATTTATTTTATGCTAATTATGTTTATCCCTAGTATATATGTATGTAGCTATAAAAAAACTGCCACCAGGCTAGCAGCCAATCTGTAGTTATATGTAATAAATAAATAAACGAATTTAAGTTGAAGTAAATGACTTCTCCCGTAGGAGTGAGCATTCATTAACTATACAAACGAATTCCTTTTAATAAAAACGAGCTTAGTTCGATGAAAAGTATATATTATCAGCTGCCGAAGTTTGTAGGGGTGGAATCAAAGCAGAGTTTAGAGAGTAATATCAATATTAAAATTATCAAGTGAAATTGGGTGGAATTTTATTTTCGAAAGAGATTTAGGATATTTACTTTCCACAGAATTTATTTTTCGAGAGTGATGTTAATATAAGGGAAAAACATATAAAGCTGGGATATTAAATACTGTTTTCATCCCTTATTGTCTGATTTACCATAAATAATTTATTTATAATAGTTTCAAATTGTTATTATTAAATGAAAGCTATGCCTGAGTATGAATGATGAATTTGCTCATAAATTCCAACAAAATTGTCCAATAAAATAAGTATAGGAATTCCATTTTATAATGCATATAAGTATATGTTTTATTATGATATATTTTATATACTTTTCTATGTATTTTACTCTAAGACAGAATCTAGTTCTACGGAGGTAGTGTTGAGGTGTTAGAGGAGTGTACATATACATTCAGAATAGCATGTTGTAAATCCATTCTGTTAAATATTCAAGGCAGTGTCAGAGCTTGTCTTAGTATATAACTTTTCTATTTTTGCTTGATCTGCATCGAGCATAAAGTTTGACGGTGACGGAAAAAGTATGTTAAAAACAAACCTGCTTGTCAGCACTAATTCCAGCCGTTGTTGAATAAAAAAATCTCTCTCAAGCAATTTACATGACAGGTATTAACTCTTGGGGAATCTCCTTTTCTCGGCACACGCAGTATGATTCACATTCTCTATAGTGTGTCAGATAAGGAAGAGTTAAGGCGGAAAAATAATGTTGTCATGTCATGTAAAAACACGCGCCAGCCTCGTGTCGCCTCTTAGCCCAAATGCTGAGAGTGGGCGCGTATACTTTATTCCGATTAGTATATACATTACTATTACATAAACTCATTCTTCTATTTTATATGCTCGAAGATGTGGAAATATTTCTGTTGAAGTATGGAAGTTTCTAAAGAAACGAAATTTAGACGGGATAAATTGGAAGTTTCTCTGTGAATAGATAGAAAAGGATAGAACACAACAAGATATACAGTACTGGAATAGAGGTAAATGGAAAATACATTTTCCTCTGTCCTGCACTGAAATACGAAGGATGAATACTCTATTCATCAAGATATGATTTCAAGAGCAATAATGATCCAAAAACGTGGAAATAGAGCTTTCAAATTCGAGTATTGCTCATCTTAAAAGGGTATTGCAAGGAGGCGTTTTAAGGAAATGTGATACTCTCCGGTAGAAAATTTCATGGCGCAGTGGTGATCGCCCGTTTTTTTTAATCCTTTTAACGAAGTATAATAAAGGCATTTTTAGTATTTACGGGCTACTTAAATCATAAGGTTTCGATAAAACGTCCCACTGAAGCCTCTTGCTGGTGCCTTTATATAGACTTTTATTTATATATTTGCGTGTAAAGGTTTTAGTCTTATAGTCTTATATAATGATACATACAATGCATACGATGGTGAATTAAAACTGGATTTGCAATCTAAAACACGATCATTATAAGTTTTGCAAATTTTGCATGAAATATCGTAATTTTGAAGATTTAAATTTTTAGTAATTACACTTTATCTCAGCAATGACTGTAACCTGTAATTACAGTTTAGAACGCTGTACATTATCCGATGCTGAAGGGTAGATAAATAGGTGATCACTGGTCAGTTCCAGAAAATGGCGGTCACTTTGCGATCAATTAAAATAAAAAATTGAAATAGAAATCTTTCTTGGAGCAATAACATAGATATTAGCATTTATCGGACTGCACGCCATACGCATATCCGAAAACGGTAAAGGTGATTAGATGCCGTGAATGGTCAAGAACGTAATGAATATTACGCTGTCGTAAGTTGTGTGGGCGACGTGACGTAAAGGCACGTGATGTCGCGTGAGTTATCCTGCCTCTTGCCAAGTGTTGTAGTCCCATATTGCGTTCGATTCCCTGAGGCGCAGTTTTCGCTATCTTCCGTGCTTGAGTTGCGTGCATATCTGCAGGCTGTCATTTCGCGTTGCGTGAAAACAATTCGCTGCGAAATGGAGACCAACACATTTATCCGATCAAAGTTGCCTTTGAAGTTTACGTTTTTACAGCTGAAGGGGAACTGTCGCTCCTGGAAAAAATTAATGGATCGAGGAATAGACGCTCCTGAAAATGCGACTGGTTGATTCCCCTTTTTATGACATCACTCATATTAAGAAGAAAGGCTCTGTCGTATATTCTCTTTCTCCATTTGATGGGGACTAGACGCTCTATCAGCAGATGTGAATCAATTCCTTCTCCCTTTACATTATTTTTGCAAATGCCGTCCGTAAATTTCGCGCAGTTATATTTCGATAAATGGGGTGTTTGTCATAACTTACAAAATATTTCTGCGAAGTCGCTTTTCTAGCTATATAATAATAATAATAATAATAAAAGAACTTTATTAAGAGCAAGATTAAGCCTCTTTTTACATCTAACCCTTGGTCGTATGAGAGTCTAAAAAAGAGAGAGCTTGATAAAAGTACAAAGAAGAAATTTTCTTTGTAGTTTTAAAACACCTAAGCTCAAAGCTCAGGGAGAAAGAAATTAATTTGATTAATCCTCAGCAGTTATAGTTCATCCCGGAATGGGACATGACGATTTCATGAATTAAGGCAATAAAAAAATGTAATACATGGAAATGGAATTTATTTCTCTTTGGCGATATTAGAGGATAAGCATCTAGAATCTCGCAATTTCACGTTATTCTCAGGACCAATTAAGAATTCTCTATGATACAGATACTTTATCATTTATTAGTTTCATAAGTTATAACACATGCTGGTTTCTGTAATTTTGATTTACCTGCCATTCAAAGTTCATAAAGTCACTTTATAAAGAGGTATCCTTTCAATATTCATAGGGATATATTTTTGAAGTTCTTTAGATTCGACCACCGTACTCTTCTGTACGAAAATTCATTGTTTTGGTGACGGCATTTTGCATGCAATTCTATGATGAAGTTACTATGACGAAAGAGGACCTTTAACACAAAGCTTTTCTAAATATGAAGCAGAATTTCTGGTTAATTATGCCCTTCATTAAGTTCCACTGATTACTGGATGGAATTCCATCTTTTTTACCACGTTGCCTGCCAAAGGTAGTAGCTGACAAAATTGATTTTAACTACGTAAATTCACGTTGAAAAAAATAATTCGTATTAAAATGGGCATAAGAAATAATTAACGGGATCTAAAATTTAATTGATTCATTAGATTTAACGTGGGACTCAGCTCAAAAGAATCGTTTCCAGTTGGTGGTGGAAAATATCATTTTAGAAGGGATCTGTATACTATTCATAATGCGTATTTTAAAGGGTGGAAGCTATTGAAATTCTGGACAGTGCGAGGAATAACTGTAAAGGAGATAATGGGCTGTACGCAGTGGTCAGTGGGCGACGCCTCCAACTCAGTTATAAAACATTTATTCCTCATTTCGGTCTATGTTCCTCCGATGTCGGATAATGGAGAGAGCTGGTTTTTACGAGAGAGATTTTTATTGTTTCCAGTCATCTCCGGCGTAGTGTTACCGTAGAGATGAAACGTTTCCATTCAGACAGTTCCGAGGCATGCTGGGAGATTTTATTGGTTCTCACACAGGTCTCGACTATTCACGTGGACTTTTTTTAATTTTCCGTTCCGCTCGGTCTATTTCCTCGCTACTGTATGAATCCGAAGGCTATCAAACATCCAATGCGTGTTTTATGACCGTTCGGATTTTATTGCTTCGTAATTTGGAATCGGAGATCATTCATCATTCAAACTTCCTTTCCCGGACATTTATGAGGGATTTTAATGTAATTTGTTCATGAAAATCGTCCAAGTTGTGCCATAAATTGGATTTTTTTACGTATAAGTAGTACTGTAAACATTATTATGATTATTAGGTGAGTAACGTTTCCCAGTGTCGTTGCATTAAATGGAAAATACGTTGGTTTTTGAAGGCCGCATTCCGTAGCTACCTCCATTTATATACGTAATGATCCATTGAGATAATTGATGTATAATTGGCCTCGGTGTTCAGAACTAAGTTTCAAAGTCCTGAGTTCTCCATGAATGAGGTTTTGCCTAAATGCTTTTAGGAGAGGCTCGTTTCAGTTTTCCACTCGTAAAAGCTTAAGTAACCATAGAAACTCAATAAGTTTTGAGAAGACGATGATTAACCGTGAATTGGTCATTAAATAATATTTTTATGTTTCTCTTACGCAGAGATATGCCACAGAGTTTAAGTAATGTCTGATACCTTCATGAGCCCATTTAGGAAGGAATGAATAGTTTAATCGATGAACACCAAAATTTTATAGTCTCTGAAGATATTTCTTTAGCTTTGCTACGAAGAAAAGTAACTATTTATGAGACCTGAAAGTAATTCTGAATCTAAACCTTCGTGGGGAAGTTTGTTTATTCATTATCATATTTACTCTTCTCAAAGTCATTCAATTATTATTTTTATTAATATATTTTAGGTATAACTCGATGCTTTACATGATCAGTAGGTACGACAAAGAGCGATGCTAAATTAACGAAACCTTTTAGGCTACCTCTTAGAAACTAGGCACGGAATTGAAGCATTGCTTCCTCTTAGGACTCTTCTAATTCAGGTCAAAAAATCACAGTCTTACTACGGCTTCTAGTCTTGAGTTTCCCGAGCTTATGTTATTTTAGGCAACCATCTGAAGGACATCTTGTTTGTCAGTTCCCAAGTCTCTTAGCGGTGAATTTTCCCTTGAATTCTCTTAGTGGTACAGAATGGAGTCACGAATTTAAAATTTCAAATGCTAGTCGTATCTGAAAATTGAGTAATGAAATGTTATTTTCATAACGCCTAAGGTTAGTCATCGTCAAATATCAATCAGTACGTGATCAGAACTAAACAAGGCTAATATCTAGAGAATTGAATTACTTTAATGTCAATTGTTTGTGATCGAAATATATATATCATTATTGTAATAATTTCTTATTCTTCTCCTCATCTTCCATCGTTTTTCGTTTTTTGAAATAAAGCAAATATTGTTGATATGCTTCCAAATGTCGACAGAATTTGTCAACTTCAACCACCGTCGATGTCCAATTTTACTTTTAATTTCTTGCCTATCTCTTGAGATTTCACTCGGAAATATGCCCTTAAAAATAGTTAAGTAACAAATTCGTAGTATATGTTTTACACCTCTGTATTGTGACTTTAGCTAACATTTATATATCTGTGCTATTTCTATTTTATTTGAAGCAAGTAAGACTACATAGAAAGTTAGAGGGGGGCTCTTCATCGTCCGAACATAATTATACCTACTCTCTTTTTACCGAGCCAAATATTTCAGCTACATACAAAATGGAACGCACGAATATTTCATAAGTATTTAGATATCCACTCCGAAAACTTCATCTTTACCGTGCATTTAAATTCCCGTAGAAACGCCCGGCTGAATGGGAGCAGGCAAAAAAGAAGTAATTTCCTCCTCTCCTGATAGGGCTATTTGGGCAGCTGATTTCTTTAATTCCTTTATTTTCCTAATCATCTCCGCCCGTTGTTTGTTTCTTCCTTACCCCGTTTCCCTCAGCAGCAGGTCCCCATGTCTTTCCCTTGACGATCCCCGCTCACGCTCAAGTCTACTATCAGAGGTGGTGTGCACGCAGAATTAGACGGATTATCTTCGAAATGAATCTTCCCTCGTCTCATTTTCCTTCTCCCTGGATTCAAGAAGATACGGAGATGAGGAAGAGCAAAATGCACACATCTTCACTCCTTCCTCCCTCCATGACTTGGTTTCCCTCTCCTTCATTTCACTCTTTCCAGCTTCCATATCCGCTGATGCGTTTTTCATGGCTTCCTCTCTCTTTGATATTACTTCCTCTGTCGGCTTGAAAGCTCTCGGCCGCTCCGCGCGATCTTGCTATATTAGGGAGTTTATGTCTTTCATACTCTGCGAGTGGTAATGAGGTTTTTTGGCGGAGGTGGTTCTCTAAAAGGGAATAGATTGTCCAGCGTTGCATGTTTTGGTCATTATGGCTTTGATATGTAGGCTGGTAGTATATTTGTTGGAGTGCTGGGTTATCGTATTGTTCTGGATAGAATTGATGGATGTTTTTATTTTTTCTATTTTATATTATTGTCAAAGATCTGATTAGTTATTTTAATATTACGGAAAATATTTCAAGTTTTATTTATACAATTTTTTTTCATGATTTACCACATTAGAACTTTAGAAAGGTATCTCAAAGAAGTAAAAGCGGTAATTCCTTATTAAATAATTTATTTACATTATATACATAATTTTAAAGAATAGCCTACGGGAATAATCCAATTTAAATCACTTTAATTATTTATGTTTTTTTATACACCAGGCAATAGTTAAATTGAAGATGAAGCTACTTAGTCCCAATTTTGCTTAAATAAAGACGTTTTTATTGTATTGAATTCTATGGATGTTAAATAGAACCCCCAATTGCATGCGCTATTATACAGAGACAATGCAGTACACAAAAAAAGCTTATAAATACACGTTCGGCAATGTTCTAAAATTACGTAATATAAATAATTATTACACGAAAAATAAAAAAATAGCCGATTATTTAACCTTAAATGCCAAAATTCTCACATACTTCCTTTTTTAAGGTTCATTAAAAACCAATTGTTAAATAAAAACTAATATTCGTATTTTCGCAATTTTTTTAATCAACGGCTGATTTCGGTCTTAATTCTAAGGCAATGTATTCTCTTTTAAATCTTTATGAGGGTCAGATTAAGAGTAGGTATAAGGGGTTTGATAATTGTGATATCTTTAGTTAGATCTGAAGGTGCCGCCAAAATTTCCATGATTTCGCAGGAATCGAGCTTCTTCCCCTCCTACTGGTTATGGAGCACCGAAGAATGGAGCAGGTGAGGTTGCGCTCTAGAAGATAATTCGCCAAGGTGGAGGAAGAATTGTCTAACTGGTAGATCATTGATGGTTGTGTCCCCACATTTAATCTTCGGCCACGTCGATTCACGAACAATATTCGCATTTTAAACTCGTCCACCCATTGGAGATCACCAATGTTTCTTTTATGTCTATGCCGATAGATTTCCGCGTGAGATTAGCGGAGGTAGAGAAACCAGGAGGCAATATATTCTACTAGGAGATAAGATATATCTCAGTAGTGCCATTACTGACAAATGATAGAATAAACCGCTGATTGAAATCTTGGAAATATATGATTAATTAATATATATTAATAATACATAACATTTAACAGAATAGATATTTTAATAGTCGAGGTCGAGATGATAGTAGCCGTAAATCTCAATATGAATGCAGACAAGAGAATTATTTTTATTTTCTATAAATTAGTAGTTGACATTTTACACTCTAGCTATTAGAGATAGCACAGAAATCCCAAATAAAATCAGGAGTTAAGATCCAAAGGAAACTGATATTTTAAGATGAGATTAAACTGTGCATACGGATAAGGGTATTGGCCACATCGTCTTGTGTTTTTGGTTGTTATCATTTGTATTTTTAGTTTCACAAGTCTTTAATAACTTACAATAGCAAACTTACAGAAGCAAATTATCAAAAATTTATGTCGAAAATAAATGTTCAAAAATTTTGAGAACTGCCAAGGAATTTCGACTTGTCAGGGAAGGACTATAAACTCTCCCTCGGATGGGGAAAACCCTGCCTTTGTCCTCCGAAAGGAGTACCGTTAGTCACGGCAGTTAAAACATGGGAAGTGATTTTGAGCGGGAACGTCATTCGATGAATAATTTCCTTCAGGTAAGTAGATGAGCTACATTCGATGATTATGGAAGGTAGCGAAAATAAGCAAAAAAAGTTGTTCTTGAATGTGGCATGCAAATTAATAAATCACAAACGAAAGAGAAAGACTTTTACGAGCAAAAAAAGAGAATTGAAAATATTTGACTACCAACGGTATCGAACCCGTGAACGTCGACTCTGCCCCCGGGCGCGTTACCACCATACCACGACTACCTTGAATTTAAATGTCGTACACATAGTTACTTGTCGGCTAACGGTGAACGGTGACATCCAACGCTGATTTTTAAACGCTTATATCTTAAAAATTAGCGAAAGTTAGTCGCTGCGGTTTCACAATTGTTATTATTATTTACACGAGAGACTTCCCTAAAAGTATCAAGAAGAACCCTTTCATACAAGGGGGAATGTTCCCTTGTTAGTGATTTTTTGTATTGAGCATCCCTTGTTCATTCCAAATCCATCAATTTCTTCGAGTTCGTTCCGTTAAATCTACAGCGGTTTACGGCCGATGTTGCTGTAGTAATTGTATTCTCCTTACAAGCGTTTAATTCAATCAAACTTGCCCCCATTTACGTGACTGTCCGCTGCAGCCTTTCCGTATTTACACTTACCGGTTTAGAATTCGAGAAGACTTCTCCGCGGCTCCACATCTCAATTTTCCACCAAACAATTTCTCCCCTTTCCTCCACCTATTCCCGCACATCCTGTAATCTTATTCCACTTCCTCCCCCTTCGCCCATAAAACCCCTTCAGATGCAAATGCATTCGAAATTCGGTCAACACAGCGAGGCCTGGATACACGCGGCTTTCCCCCTCTCCCCTTTTTTGTGTATATATTTTTTTCATGAATGGAGACCTCGCCCGTCTGCTGGAAAGAGGGGTACGTCCCGCTGAAAAGCTCTCCGATGCATTTGTCCGTTCCGCTTTGCATAGAGATGCGTGAAATCCCTTCCGGGTCCTAACGTTGCCTAGGACGACGGATCCTCTCTCAATGGATGGAATAACTTTGGATGGACGAAAATGATTATTTTTCGATTCCATTTTCCAAGAGATTGAATTTTTCAGATTGCTCCGGTTATTTTTCTTATCCGTTAAACTAGACGGAATGAATATGCGCTGACAGAAATGGTTAGCGTTCAGCAGTAGGGGCTATGATAGATCTCGAGTGCGTTTATTTTTTCAAAAAGTTTAGATTGGAGTTGGGTCTTTCGAGCGAAGTTTGATTTGATGAAAGGTGGATGATTTTTCTAATGGATTTTGATGTATGACCTTTTCAAATCATGCATATCCTAGTAGAGAGTTCACCAAGTTTAAAATCTCGACTTTGGGTTGGTTTTAATGGCCAAATTCTATATTAGAAGTCTAGCTTCGCATGCAGTTTCTACTAATCATAGGTAGGAATCGATTTATTATATATGAAGAGGTAACAAGATATTCTATCTATTTTATTCGATTCAATCATGATCTAATTCCAATATCTATCTATATAGACTACCAGTCTATTATGAACCCACTTACCTATAAATGTGTAACTATTTGTTCTTTTTTTATTCTTGTGTGATACTATTGGTATGTCTTGTTGTCTTTTAATTTCATTTAATCTGATTTCATCGCTAAATATAGTTTTCCTATCTGTAGGTTTCGCAGGTTTTTCATTTCCACCTTTTTGCGGGTGTTATCCTGCAGTGGAAGTTCTTAGCTTTGGTTTTTTGAAACCACAAAGTAAATTTTTTCATTGCACATTTTTTTCAAGCTATCTCTTATTTTACATTTATATGACGAAGGGTTAGATGTAAGAAGAGGCTTTTCAGTCACAATCTCGCCGTAAATAAAGTCATTTTATTATTATTATTATTATTGTAAAAGTTCAGAAATAGATACATCATCAATTAATTTTAAGAATTACAGAAGTTTATAACATATTAATTGTAATAATAAACTCTATTCATATTATATGTATACTTATTTCCCAGATATTGTTGTTTAGTAAATATAATTTATAAACTTAAAACTAGTTTAATAAAAGTTTTTAATACAAAACTTGTACAAGTCCACAAATTCAAATAAATTAATTTTGAATGATTAATTTTAATTACATTTTAAATTATTTTATTTTTATTTGCGGAATTGTATGTACAAGTTTTGTATTGAAAACTTTTATTCGTCATGAAGTCCCACAAGATCTCTCTGGACAATATTCATTTTATAAAACTAGTTTATTTCTGAGATATAATGAAGTTTCGTTATGTAGTTAATATGATGAATTTTCCTTTGTGAAAGGAATTGGGGCTCATGGATGATATTATTCTATTGTACTTTTAATAATAGTTTGTCCATAATTTATGGAGAGTTCTTTTCGTTGAAACTTACATAGAGATTCACCATTATTATCGTTCAATTATACTTAACATAAAGTGCAACTCTCTGTAATGAACCAGATTGAGAGATTTGCGATGATCCTGCATTATGACGAATTCCCCCAAATTAAAGGAGAGCGAATCCCGTTAAAGAACGCCTTTATCTGTTGGCTTTAGAGGCGGTGGACTCGAGTCTTCAACTGTTAATGACCCCGGACTTTCCCATGGATCTTGTTTGGGCATGGCTGAGCGTAAATTAACCCTTCCTCATTTGTTTTTTTCAATTCATTAATTCGTTAATCAAAGTAAAATAAACGTGGTCGTAATGCCAAGACTTAAATCTCTTAATCAGGGAGGCAGCACTATTTAGATAGGCCTGCGAACAAAATAAAAAAATGTCAACATTCGCTGACCTTGAATTATGATTAAGTTATTGCTTGGAAGGATGTTAAAGGGTTTAAAGTCAAAATCCGGCAGATGAAAAGCGGCTTTTTTTGTCTCACAAAAACAGGAATTAGTATCGCTCCAAGTTTTCCGTAAAATTGACGTCATTCCATCATCGCCGGTGGCGTAAAAAAAGACGAGGGCTTTTTTCGTACGCTCTTGATCCGTGTGAATGGCGATGACGCAATGCATTTCGCGACCGCCATATGATGCTGTAATCCGCGGTTTTTTTTTGCTCACCGCTTTCCATGTTTACGCCTGTAAGAGTGAAGCAGAAGATGCATCTTCGTGGCTGTTTATTTTTGGGAGGAATTGTTGCCTTTTGTCGATTTATACATACCCTTTAAAATACGTGAGATATAAGCATGGTTTTTCTTTTGTTTTGATGGATATGTTTGATTTTCACGTTTATAATTCTCTTTTTTATGTTCTCCTCTAGGTATTTTTCCTTTCATCCTACCCTCAGTAAATTTTTTAACGTTTATTCTCTTGTCAATATGCAACCTACTCATTTCATATACCAATAATTCAAAACCAAAAATTACTGCAATCAAAATATTCTCCTCCGTTTCCTTTCCTGCACCTGCTTGTTTTTTCTATCAGCTCCCTCAACCTTATCCGTTGGACATCCAGATCTCTATGGCCGAAATTTTGATGTCTTTATTTCTTTCTTTCGATCTCGGTTTAACATCTCATTAAAAGAATTGCCCTCACCAAGAATATTGGTCAATTTATCCGATTCCTTTTTCAAGTCCGTTCGACTTAAGCACCCTTCGTTTTATTCGAGTTACTGTTGCCAAAGCTTTATACCAAACATATGCCGAATCCCTGTGATCAGTGGTTCCCAACCTTTTAGTAACTGTTAACCACTTGTTGTTTTTAGAAATTTAGGCGTACCAACAGTCCTATATTCTTTTAGAAAATATACTTATTGTCGGAAATGTACTCAATGGCTTATTTTATTTTAATTAAATTACTGAGCAAACTTCATATTTAATTATTGATGAACTTGTATTTAGGTTTTTTCAACCCTTTATCAAGACAACAATAAACATATGTGGAGAATTTTTCAATTTTTTCTTGCTAATTTTTATTTAAAAATTTATAGAGCTTTATGTTTATTGATAACATTTTCTCGCACGCTCATGCTCGCAATAGGCCCTTACTAGCCTATCGCTGTTATCACCCATACCACCTAAACCGTTCCTGCGTACCGCCAGTTTGGGACCCCTGCCTTAGATTACTCAGTATACTCTTCATACTTCATAGTTCCCTTAGGTTGCCACCAGTGTAAAAATGGAAGAAAACGGGGGATAAATAAGTGGGTAACTAGCTTTTACTTCAAGAAAAGGTATATCATAGAGTATGAACGGGATTTCGAACCAAATAAACCAGCGACTTTTATCGTTTTGTCTTGTGTTAGTTATTCACACACGTTCAGTATACATTTTTCTCTCATTTAATTTTACGACATGTAGGGGTAATGGTTTCTATGTTATATTTTACTCTATTCTTTCTCCCTTCGTGTTTTTGTGATATTCTATGATTTATGATTATCTGCTTATTAAGCATTCCTAACATGCTACTGATTTCCATAGAAGCGTCACTTTTTGTGCTGTTGAATTCCATAAAAAGATTATGGGTGCCATACATTGGGTATACGATTATTCGAGGGTAATATTCGTTGGCGTGGTATCGCAGCTGTCGAGGGAATATAAATCCTATCGACAGAACCATTTTGACCGAAGGAAGCTCGGCGCAAAGGGGAGACCGAACAAAGGGGCTGAAAACGGGGACTCGGAGTAAAAAGTTGACCTAGGGCCGTTGTCTTCTACCTGCTTTCTCTGGGACCGTGGAGGCAATGACATTGGCACCTCGGGGGTCATTGACACCGTCTCATTTGCTGAATACAACTCGCCAAAAGAATCCACTCCCGATTTTTTACGCCCTCCGAAGATGTTCTCTTTTCGGCCGAAGGGAGCTGTGAATGACGCGTTTGAGATGTTATCTGCAGTCGTGTTCTGTCGGCAGCATTGCGTCTGACTTTGATCTCGCCACTTGGACCTCGCGACTATTCGGACGTTTGATTGAATCTTGGGTTTGATTCAGGGTGTCGAGCTGTTCCTGCGGTTATCGTCCTGATATCTTTCCCTCTCGGTGAAGTTTTTACGTCCAAACGTCGTAGCATTTACTAAGAATTTAATTGCGAGATGGCTTTGTCCTTCATTCCGAACAATTGTAGAACGACTACTCAAGTGTTCGATGACTTCAACTCAACGCATTTTTTCCTGCTGCAATCAGCACTCAATTAATTTCTTCAAACGTTTATAAGTCGATGTAATTTTAATTACGAGTTCGCAATCTTAACTGTTAAAATTAAATGGGATTTTGAAGAAGTTGCAGTAGGATGAACGTATTTGATCTCGTGTCATTGGTAGGTTTATGATAAATTTTCCAACGTCCGTTTTTCAGTTTGCAGTAACAAAATATAAATGGAGTTTTCTATGTAGAGTAGTGCATGCAAGAAGCTATCTCTGAACTATAATATGAGAAGATGTAACCAATATAAATTTCTTAACGGTCGATCGAAAGTTATCACGAACTTATCAATGTACTGTATGTAATTTATTATTGTGTAGTTCACGGCTATCTCCTCTGTATAAATTATCTCGAGTTGTATTTCTTAGATTCATTTAATCTATTCATATGAATGTGACTATGTACCTTACCATATAATGTATTATTTTAGTAAAATGATAAATCATATATGTATTTATGCATGAGAGATTTTATACCTTATGTACCCACATGTATAGTGTAATTAAAATGTACAGCCTACGGGAGGTTTTTGAAGGGGTTTCCCTCCCGTCTTTAGGCAAATGCCAGGCTTATATTAATTTTTATGTTCCCCTATAACATTTCCACCTGGCCAGAAGGTCAACTTGCTATGTAAACTTAAATAAATAAATACATTTTTACCCTACTTGCTCTAGTTACTACATTTAAGAACTGTATTTCAAGTAAACTAGCGTTCTTCCTAATTGCTGGAGATGGTAAAGGCATAGCGCTGCTAAAGAGTCACAAGGCAATAATTGCATTCTTCCGGATGCTAATTTATTCGTCAAATAGCTCGCTTAAGTACGAGTTAGTTGTATCTTAATTACGTTGCTTGCTCCTTTAGCTAAATTATTCAGGGTTATTTAGAATTTTATAAATGATAAAATACTATGTGAGCCGTGATTGTGAACTTTCATCTGCAGCTGTTGTGGGTTTATCAAAGACAGTGTTAAGTCTGGAAAGTAGTAAATATTTTGTACTTTATACTTTCAAATATTACCTTCCTAATTGTTTTCAGAATCTAAGTTGTCGAAATTTGCAGTGCTCTTCTCGGGAAAGGTTCTTTGAAGCACGCAAATCTTGAAATGCACACAGTTTCAATATTAATTAATTATAGTTATTTTTGAATAAGTCTTTAAGTCAACACGTCAGAAGTGGGTGCTAGTTTACATTCATAATCAGTGTGGCTGGCGGACGAATGGCATTTCGGCTGAGATTTTCTCGACGTTAATCTCCTTTTATTCTGTTCCTTAGAATCGGGCATCGGTGTCTTCTGCTGTTAGACAACCATAACAGCCGCTGAGGTGACATCTCTGCTGGAGGGACATGGAGACAGATCCAGACGATCCATCAGCAACGTATTCTGCCTAGAGCACCTCAGCACACTCCACGTCACAGCGAACACGGAGAGCAATATTTGGTGAGTGCTTGTGTTTTAATCACTCATATTCAATACTAGCGTCTTTTTTCCCACGAAAACACTCCCTATACACTCATTTTATTTAGGGAGTGTTTTTTTCAGGATAATTTACAATGGCGACAAACTGGGCAGTGTGCATTAAAAGAAGCATTTGATCAAAACTTAAAGGTAGAAGTAAAAGCAAAACCTTCTCTTAATATGCATAATCATTTGCTTTTACTTGCAAGCAAATGCTTCAAATGACGAGAAAAAGGTCGACTTGTTTCCATGGAAATAAAAGAATCAGCTCCGGCCTCCACACGGAAAGCATTAACTTGTTCAATTGAAACGTAAATCGGTAACTGTTGCTTGTGAATGAGTTTTCATTGATTTTATGATTAATAAAATTATTATAACCGTGCGAAAAAGTGATAGAGAACTCCCATGTGAAGAGGTACCCTTTCTTATGTTTGGAGGAATGGTCTAATAGAAACATGGCGGTGCATTTTATCCGAAATAATTGGGGAAATATCGTTCGCTATTAATTTCGTTCAAGTAATAAGGGCTTATACCTATTTGACCTCCTTGGTGCGAGGATCTAATACTAAGGGAGGAATATTTTTCTCGAATTTTTTTATAGAATTCTCGAATATTCTTTTAGTGTTGTGCGTCCAAAATCAAGTGCGTTCTAGATTCACCATCTAAAATCGCATTAACGTAAATCATGCATAACTTTTAAAGATTTAATTTAGTTTTAACCAATGTATTTTTAATTTGAAATCATTTTGACGCTTGCATTGGTCTTACCGGTATCCCGATTGGATACGATAACTATTAATTAATATAAACATTAAATATAAATACCACTTAAAAATTACTATTTAGTAAATTCAACTACCGACCCAACGCAAGCCGACGTGTTTCGCTTTGTGCCACGATAAATATCACTCTTCTTATAAAAATGCCAATTTTGGAATTTAAATATCGTGTTCAAAAATGATACGAAAAAATTTTTGAATATGGAAGGAAATACTGGTGGCATCACGAAGTTTTTAGAACGGCAATATTTACCTCTTTTACGCCTACAGCCCAATTTTGTGAAAACCTCTTTTTCAATGAAGCGTTTTTAGGCATCTTAATGCAGTTTTGTTCACCATTATTTTATTCGAGAATTCCTCCATAACAACCAAGATATTTAAAGCGAAGGTTTGGGTAAATTAATATTTGCCCACAAGTCCTTTTCAATCGCCTTTGCGGAATTTATTTTATTTTATGGTTTAAAATCCGTTCAAATAACAATATTTGTTTAGTTTAAGAATACTGTATTCTTTAGGGATTTCTTTGCTACGAAAATACGCATAGAAAAGTATTGCTCTAGGATTTTTTATATTCTGTGGGCTTCTTATAACTGCAACCGAGAAAATTGTGTTGGAAAAAGCGGTACAGAAGTAAACAAAAAAATTTTGAAATCTGGTTTTATGTTTTATTTGAAATTTTAATCAAATTAAACTAATTTTTGGGAGGTAGCTTTATCATTGCATTTAAAATTTTAGAATAATTTATAATTATTGTTTTTCGCATAACGTTGAAATGAATTTTCCTGTAGTTTCCCATATCACTGATATGAACCTTCGGTCAGAGAAGTTTTACAGATATGCATTCAGGGGGTGACTGTATTCAGGAAATCAACTCTCGAACGCCGATTTCCTTTAGCTTTGCAAAGACCGCCGCCGAGCTACGATGAAAAATAAACCTGGTTGACGATGTTTGAACTCGTTTATTTTGCTCCATGCAATCGAATGATGCCCATTCAAATCTATGAAGACTTTGAAGACCGTATTTTCCTTTCCTCTAAAGTCTACCTTGAAAGAGCTATTTGATCTTTGATTCGATATTTGATTGAAGGATGATTAGGTGGTCAATATCAAAACTTCATCTTCCCTGTCTGATTTTCATTTTTCAAAATCTATTTAATAGAATCTGCTAATTCGGCCACGACTTTGTGATAGTTCTTCATAATAAAACTTGAGAAAAAGGAGAACACTTATACCTTTAACACAGTAATTTTATTCACTCACGATTATTGTTTCGATCTATAAGATCATCGGGTGATTTATCATCTATCTAGTGATCTAGAAATCTAGCCATCTAGAAATGTACTAGAAATGTATTTAGTGAACCGGAAATAGGTTTAGCTATTCCCAAATTCTAGATTCGAGTTGGGAACGTTTTACTTTTTGAGTAATCATGTAACATCTAGTTCTCCAACTGATTTCTCCTATCTCCAACTTGTTTATTTTCTCTCAAGATCTACAACTTTGGATTTAAAAGAGGTTTAAAATCTCAAATAGCTCTCTTTGTCGGTACTCCTCTACCCATGATGATGATAGCATCACTCTTGAAATGCAATAGGTATTTCTTTGAAAGTCGTCAATCCGGATCTTCCTATCGCGGCACGGAGCTTCGCAGAAGAAGGCTATTGAAGATTTAAACCCCTAATTCACTGACAGAGGATCCAATTTTTCTCTCTTCAAATCTATCGTATATATCTGCATGCATAATGTCGCACCCTATATTTGGAGAATCGCTTAGGGAAGCCTGGTCAACGTCTTCATGCTCCCGTCCGTCCCGGAACGTTGACAAACTTGGTAACAGTCACAAAAACCCGCAAACAGATATACCTTCCCGAAAGCCAAACATTCTCCGATGCACCCCGTAAATCAGACCGCGAGATTTACGGCCGCATTGGGCAGTAGACACACTTCCCTCCTTTCACGGCGGATCGAACGGTTTCCTCGATTTAAATGTTGATAGAATCCTTCGGAGGCGTTTTTTAAGCTACACCGCGTCACCCATCCTTCTCCCGCTATTTTTTTCGTTCGTAATTCCGCTGTTAGGCGGCGCATCTGTTGCCTTTGGAAGCACATGTGCGATGACGGGAGGGCGGGGTTGTGGAAAGGAGAGGAAATAGAAACAGGATTTGGAAGGAGAAGGAAAGGGTGTGTATATGGGATATTAAAGTCGGAAATAGACAGATTGGGGTGCAGGGGAGATCGGATTTGTAGAGGCCGTTGAAGATGCTCCATAAGAGCGCACGTGGGTGACTGATAAAAAGCAAGGTTCATCATTCCACTGCGGAGGTGGTTAATTCCGGATTTGGAATATTAATGAGGCGATAATAAGGCGCGAGTCGCAACTGATGGCTGGAGTGACTTGCAGAGTGACAAGATCCTTCACAACATCATCACCGACTTGCGTAGAAGCGTTAAAAGGCTGTGTTAACAGTGGTTTAATGATTATTTTTTTTGTATATCTTTAGAATTTCACTCTCTAGCCAACACTAAGGAAGAGATAGTGAAATCCTAAAGATATATACTTTTAGGAAACGATTTTCAATAGATTTTCGTTAATAATCAGGAGCATTTTGTGCCTTGAAATATTCAAGAGAAAGAATGTTATACCTAATTCTGATTGGTACAGTTTTAGGTGGCAGAAATAGCTTACTAAAGTAATCCCTAGAATTAAAATTTAAAGCGTATCTAGGAAATCAAATTATTTTGCGTTGTATCGTTGAGTTTACTCGCATTACTGTCTAAATTTATTGAAAGAAGACCCCAGAAAACATTATTTAATGCATACAACCAGTGGTGAGAACGGGAAATATTTCCCACAATTTACATTATACCACTTAAAATATCTTGTATACACAGCTTTTTCGAGCTTCAAATCGAAGATGTGATGCTTTGGATGTGATTATTTGGCCAATTAAACAAATAGAAGCCATATAGATTCCCGGTGGGAGCCAATGTGCGAAATGACCTAAGCTGTCGAAGCACTTTTAACAATACTACTAGTACTAGAAGCCATATATATTCTGCCATAATTAGCCGTACTTTCCGGAAAGACATTCTGAAGGAAAGGAGAATAACTTGGTAATTTAGTAACCAGGTCGTAAAGTATTTTTTTGTAATTTTTACGACCGGTTTCGGCTAAAAAGCGAGAATCAAGCGGTGTACCAAGTTCTCTATTTCTTTGATAAAGACCATGTTCAGATTCTATGAATTTCCTCAGTTTTTTTAATACGCGCCTATGATCATGCTTTGAGATTCTCTTTGGTGAGATTGAGGATTGATATTCTTATACAACATTAGATCGCCCCCTCTCTAGAGTGTGCCCTTAGGCGTCACTTTTTTAGCCGGCCCTGCTACTGATTTTTCCTCACCTTCAGAATGACGTAATATAACATTTTTCATAGGTTGTTCGAGTCATGTATGTACCTATGGGATTCGGAAAAGGAAGTATCGTGATGGCCAACGAAAATATATCCGTAATTAAATAAAAATAAAAATGATTAGGAAAAATGAAAATGATAGTGAAGTTTCACCTCTAAACTCTTTTTAAATTTAAATTTATTATTATTTATTATTTATGCACTATCGTCGCAGTTAGTCGCAAGGACTGGTGGCAACGTTAACGCTCATAACAATTAATTAAAAAAAGCAAAAAAATATTAATGTGCTTACATACAATTTTAATTTTGTGGAATTCGTCAAATTTTGTTGTTTTATTTAAATTATGGAGAAATTCCACCAAATATTCAATTAAATTGTTGAATAATGGTTGTAAATGTATCATTGTGATAAGATGTACGATTTGTAATGTACTTAGTGATCAGTTTATATGTATTTTTAATTGCAATGCAATTAATGACAGTGACCTTTCCTATATATATTTTGTATGCCCTTGGAACAATAAATTTATTATTATTATTATTAGATATCGCTTGATATGTTTGTTATATACGTCATGTTTAAAAAGAAAAATATCGGAGTTAATAAATAGTTGAATTTTTCTGACAAATTCGATCAGCGTGGTAATCGAATTCGTAGCTCAATCTTGAACTCAATTTTAAGGTATTTTAAACAAGCATTTCCTAATACGAAGGACCCCATTGCACAAAAAACTGTTTCCGGGAAGTTTCCTTTACATTAGGAGGTTGAGCTAATCCGTTTTCCAGACGTTTTCAGCATTTTTGAAAAATACTATCTCTAGGAGACATCTCTCGGATCCTGTTACTCCCTTGATGGAATTTCCAATAGGTTTTCCCCGAAGAAGCCAACGGAGACGAAAATAGGACATTCGTAAAAACGAACGTCGAAAAATTAAAGCGAAGGTAAATGTCTGGGGAATCAGATGAGATGGAGTAAATTGAAAGCGAAAAAAAATCGGGAAAATGGGAAAGATGAATGATAAGAGGAAAATAACGAGCAGTAGAATGCTTTTGGCGTACACGAAGGATATATATATGTGGGAGACTCTATTGAAGCCTTATACTACGAAGGAATATCGGAGAATATAATTTGATGCCATTGAAGAGGATAAAGGAGTACCTAGAGCATTACGAAATAGTCATTTTCATCAGGATCAATCAAAAATACCTTTTTGTACAGATATAGGATGTTCGATATAAGTGTTTGTGTATCATCATCATCATCTTTCGGCAGGTTCATGCACAGTCAAAAATCCCTATTAAGCGCCATCTCCTGCATTTCCCTATAGTTAACCACACCCCTTAAAGTCATCCAACGTCTTCTGTCTCTGTCTTGCCCTCTGTTTTTTCCCCTGAATCCTTCCCTCAATTATAACCTTTACCAATCCCTTTCCCCTCAATATTTGATCCAGCAATTTCTTCTGACGATGCTTAATCACGTCAATTAAAGCCCTCTCCTCCCCAACCATCTCTAACACCTCCGTGTTTGTTTTCCTATTAACCCAGCTTACGTTTTCCATTCTGCGTTTGTTTATCTCTTTACGAATCAACATCTTCAAGCAAGTTACTTATTACATTTAGATAAAAATTCATAATTATTTATCTTAATTTATTTTATATATATTTGAGATAGAACCTTCCTTGCACTTAGTACACGTAACATTTATATTAATTAGCGTAGCTGAAGTGAAGACATAAAAAAACAACGTGGTTTGCTTGGTTTAAATATTATAAATGAAAATAAGGTATTTCGGTATAATTCATCGTATGAACGAAATAAAACTACTTTGTAATCATTCAAAAACTCTGTGAGGGTAAACTTTTACGATACGACAGTGTTATAAGAAGTTTTTTCGACTCCCGGATAGTCGTGCAAACAACGCGATTTCCTTTGGTCAAAGCGGTCCCGGGTTTGATGCCCAGTGGAAACGTGAGCCAACGTGCGAAATGGCCTAAACTCTCCAAGCACTTTTAATAATGCTACTTCCAAAAGTATTTTCTCTTGGAGTTTTAAAATGTCGATATTTACCACAAAGTTACTCTTGACTCTCTATCGTTGTTTTTTATCATTTATATGATAGCAATGCATTTAGTTTTCATCTACTATACTAATACGCAACAACCACATGAAGTCAATTGTACAATTTAGACTATTTCAACAAAATGTCGCATCTTTTGCTAACACGAACACAGTCACAATGAAGTAGTTAATTCTAGTTATCGTAATTGCTAAGTGCTTTGCACCTAAGATTGACATTTGGCTGATATCGGGAAACTCGTATCATATGAATGTCCAGTAGAATGTCTGGAATGAATTATATTTATACGTGCATTACTAGTCTTTCGAAGTACTCTTGGGTTGAGAATAGTTTACCATTGAGTCAATATTAATGAGATTGCATTAGAAAAGAACATAGAAATAGGCTTTCCTATAATTCCGAGGTGTTTTTGTACCCTTAGCAGACTTGAATACGGATCATACAATATATTTACAAATATAAGGGACAATGAACTCGGTTTCTTTTTATCTGTAACGGCAGTGAAGAGAGAGCGCTGAAAGAGGCAAGGGAACAAAACAAAAATCATGAGGAGCAAGTGGAACACCCAAAGCATTGAAATTGCTCTCCGAATTGGAAATGCATGTCTCCCAGAGGCGGTTTGGGGCGATGAGGAGATTAACACGTCAAATGCCGTAGCGTGGAACGAACTGCGACCGATAAAATTAGACGATGTTTCTCGAATAAGCCCCGATTCGACTGGAGCTTCTAAGAAAATAGCTGCCATGCTACTAGGAATCTAATTCGTCTGAGATGAAGCTAAAGGGAGACCAGGTGCTGTATCTAAAAGAAGAGGAAATTGGATTTGAAGAGGCGTTCTTCTGGGTAGTGTTAACTTCATTTTCAAATTCTTTTTATTGACCTCCAAATATGAAAGCATAAATATCCTTGTATTTGTCTATAGAAGTAGATCCCTATTTTCACACACTCCATGTCAATATTTTTAATTCATTTCGCAGTAAACTAATATCTATGCTTCAGTTGGAACTCGTGTTGAATAGAATGGAAGCCTCTAACATTTAAATGAGTGTTAGAGAAGCTCTCATAGTTGGAAATAAGTTTTTCTTTGAGTAACGCGCGTTCTACGTTTTTATAACCCATCGTCAAACTTGAGCGTAGGAAAACAAGTACGAAATAGATTTAGCCATTGATGACTATTTTGCAATCTCTTATTGATTATATGAGGAATTCTTTGATCCAGTATATTTCAAATTTTTACAGTATTTTTACTTTCACAGCCTATGGGTAAGATGTAGAAAGAGAATCGTTAGTCTCAACCTGTCCCGAATGGATTTGTCATTATACTATAATTTATGTTGTTTGAGTTTATCCAAAAAACTCGAACACGCAGTTTACCTACCTCTTTTTTGATGAAAAATGTTCTTGAAACTAGTGGATATTGTCTCTCAGTATTACAGAAAGAGTAACTCTCGAACTTAATTCCAGTATATTTAAAAAAATTGTCTTGATAAGTCTTAAAACGTAATTTATGTCAATATTTTCATTCATTGATGCAATATGAAAGTTTTCCTCTTCTATATTTACAATTATTTTAATGAGAATGAGCTGCGAGAAAAATGAATGAAATAATTAAAGAAAGAACCATTTCTATGAATTTCTTAATTATATCAATTTAAATATAGCTGTTTGTTAAACTTATTGTTCTTATTGATGCAAGAGGTTCCATAGGGATTAGAATAAAAATTGAAGTACGATACAAAAATGGATGGCTCAGTAAGCAAAGCAATGACAAACTACCTCACTCCATAACTTGCCTAAAAAGCCTAATTCCCCCTTCTAGCTTTTGGTGTCTAATGGTTGAGTGTTTGAATATTCAACCAGACAGGCACATAAGAAAAGTAGCTGTGTCATTACAGTTACACAAAGAATCATTTTGAATAATTTATGTATTATGCAGTAGAATGGCATTTATACGATTTAATGCAATAGTTTATTCAGTTTTGAAATAACTTTCTTAATAAAAGCGCCTTCCTTTATTTCCGAGTTATGTGTTGATTAGCTTTCTCCCTCTTGCGAGGCACGTGCATCCTAGTTTTTCCCCTTTTTTATATTTGACTTAATTTGTAAACTTCCGTGGCGAGACGAATCGGAGGGGCCATTTCCGTCTTTTGGTCTCACAAATCAACTTTCTCGGTCCTCACGTTTGTCCTCCTTCCACGTGTCCACTCCAAGACTGTTTTGAAGTATTTTGATCAAAAGAATATCTCTTTTACTTGGTACTCGAAAGATTCTTCTTCATGTTCCTCTTTAGATTATATCTCACAGCAGGGACTACTTATCTAGCGGAGAGCTATCAATGATTTATTTATGAACCACACTGCACCATTTCCTCTTCGATCTGTGACGTATCTCTGGGGCGGATTCCGTTCCCAACGTTCACATCTTTTCCAAGTCCTGTTTTGTAACTTTTCTGGAAATTTTGATTGTAAAAAAGTACGGTATCGTAAGCCGAGGAATATTGTATCCTCCATTATCCAGCGCGTGGTGCATTATACAAAAGTGGGGTGAATTTTACTTATTATTAAATAAGTTTAAAATTCAACTTGCCTTCCCTTCCCTCATCTATTACTTGTGGACCGATCTTACAGCATCATTGATTCGGCGGAATGAGAAAATTCTCGCGATTTTATGAATGGTTACGTAATTCCGAATTCCATAAATTTGAACGAGTGAATTCCTTTAATCAGGTAGCTCTTTGAGTTTTATGGAACTATTCAATATTTCTCGTTAGATTACAATTTAAACTTTCCTGAATTCACGCAGAAATTTGACTGATTCTTTTTTTATTTCCTTGAATTCTGCTCTGTATAATTTGTATCGATCTAAACTATTACATTTGAAGAAATGCTTTAGGGAAAAGTAAATTTAATATCTGTATGAAGAAGAAAAATTTGTACTTTTTCCAAAGTATTCAGAGAACAGTCTCTGAAACTAGTCGTGTTTTGTTTCCTTTTATTGTTTTCAATAAATACTGTGGAAAAAGTACAAATTGCTCTTCTTCATTATGACGTATTTCCACAAGACATCGCCAGAGACTGTGAATTTTATTAATATCTGTAATTGTATAGATTATGTAAATGGCCTGATGACTTGTATAAAAATATTTCTGCTTTATTGTTATTGTTATTTATTATTTTCAAATATCGAAGAGGATTTTTCAATCTAAAATATACATAATAATACATAACGATAATTATATAAATATAGGATAGACACCAACAGGATTTTCTTCGAAAATAGAAATTCCTGGTTCTTTGAGAAGGAACTGACAGAAAAAACGTACTCTCAGAATTTGGTGGCGTAAAAAGCTTTCCAAAATGCACTAAAATGCGAAGCTCCGAAATGTTTCTGTTTTTGTGGAAATGCTTTTCAAGGGAGCGATTTAGCATCATGAGAGAATGCGAAGGAAAAATTGACCTCCCCTATTAGCTGGGAAAAACCGGTTGTAATGGATTCTGGTGTAAGACAGTTGATGGAATGAATATCATTAGCTCCTCGTAGTGGATATTGGAGCAGCGTTCAAGACCACTCAAGGTGACGGAGGCAGATGAAATATACAGCGGAAGTGGTTCAAAAACCTTTAGTGGCTGTATACTTACTCTGTTGTGAAGTTTATTAATGATCTCTGGAAGACTAAACACCTTTTAATTGGTTTTCACGTCTGAAAGATAGCTTTTTGCGTAATTTTCACGAACTTACTTATCCGTCGTATTTTAATGATAAATTGAATTTTTGAAACTACTATATTGTAGGCAAAGTCAGGTATATTTTACGGTATCCGGACGTTTCACCCAAGACTTTTCACCCAAGACTTTTCACCCAAGGACTTTCCACCCAAGAGTCGGTTCACCCAATAGATATTTCGCAGAAAGGATGTTTCACCCGATGAATATGACATCTTCACCGTACGGTTGGTTTAAAAGCGAGTAAAGCATGTAACTCGGTTATTCGTGAATAATTCTTGAATATTCTTTTCGTTGATGATATTTAATTATTGGAATTTAGAAGTTAATTGGCTGTGAAGTTTCAATGACTCGATTTTGTACTTATATCAACAACGGATTTGTAAAACAGAGAGAAGAAAAAGAAACGTCACAACCCAAAGAAAAATATTTTACGCACAAATCACATAAATCAATACATAATCATTCCCATCGAATGTATGGTTGGGTTGGTTAGTCATAGATCTGGTTTGTACCAATTGTTACAACATTATTTCTTCACGCTTTACGCGTATTTCAGCAAACCGCAAGGTGACAATGGCATGGCTAACATATTCATCTGGTGAAACATCCTTTGGGCAAAATATCTATTGGGTGAACCGACTCTTGGGTGAAAAGTCCTTGGGTGAAAAGTCTTGGGTGAAACGCCTTTGGGCGAACCGCCTGTTGGGTGAAACGTCTTTGGGTGAAACGTCCCTTGGGCGTCACGATTTGGGTGAAACATCATGGAACCATATTTTACACCCTAAGCTATCTAGATGCATACATAAGATGCTGACATTTACTTTAGAGAGATGAATTAACGTATCGGTAAACAATCATCTTTAGGCTTTTTGGTCTCCAAAGCATTTCATTCCCAGTAATCGTTTTGATATTAAGATATGATGAAAATCCTGATCGCGAAACACCGATCAAAAATATGTACAGTTATATCGGATTTTTTTTCACACCTCCTTTAGATCAACTGAGATAATTAATGGCCTTGATGATGGAGAAGTTTCACGGTCGTATCTTCACGGACAGATTGATGGTGATGCTGGAATCGGTTCTCAGTTAACGCCATCTTCATTGAGCTCATTCGATTCATCCGATACATGAACGATTCTGCCGTAGTCGATACGTGATAGACATTTACGTATCCTTGCTAATGTTAAAATCTGTTGATGGTTGGATAATTTGTGCTGGATGATTTAATGGCTTCTTAGAATAATATCTCTTAATCTATTTTATTTTAAATATTTTTGCAAATGCGCGTTAATTCCATGATTTTAAAAATAATGCTGTTCGAGTGAAATTTTTCTATTGTATTTATCAAGATTTATCCCAACCGCTCCTTAATTATCTCTATATCAAGATTATTTCTGCAGGTTTGTGAGATTAGTTAGAAAATAATTTTTATTGGCAACGTTTTTTACAGTAACTTAACAGTATAATATTATTTTTCCATACATGTTTTATTAATTTGAAGAATGAATATAAGTAGAAGTAAAAACAAACGTAAAATATCACTTACTGTTGCCATAAATAGTATGTTCTTCTTCCAAGACACTTATAATCCTATAGTAACATTCTTAGAATTTAAAGTTAAATATATATTACACGAGTGTTTCTAAATGAATTATTTTATTTTTGGTTTAAAACATACATACATAAGATAATCAATTCTTCCTAAATTAAATAAGTATTATTTATAATATGTTGTTTTGCCCTTGATATTAAACATTTTTAAGACCTCTTAAGGTGACGGAGACACTTTATAGACTATACCTCTAAAATTAGGACCATTAAACCTGATTATGACGGTCATGCGCTGAAGAGCTTGTTTACGATTAAATCTGTGGTGTAATCACATCTTCCTTATTTCTCCTCTTTAAACAATGCAACGTCTTCTGTAGTGGATTATATCCCAATCCCAGCTATTTTCGGTTGATGTTTGAGGATGAGGATGAGGATTTTAAGGTCACTTGGTTTATGGTTTGTATTATTAACTCGGGTTTTTATTCACTCCTTTATCTTTTATTCTCCTTTGCTGAAAAAAATTGAATTTTATTATCAGAAACTTAAATGTACTCCCTGATACTTAAGGATTACTTACCTTTGACCATTCGCGGAAAGTGTTTGTCAGCTACTCTGCTAATTAAGACGGAGAATCTTCCTAGGCAGGACTTCACTTTGATTAAGTCATGTTTCTTTCCACCCTCGACATATACTCGACGGCATCTCCGTCCATCCTCACCCACATTTCCCCAGCGAAGAGGAAGCAGCTTCTAATCCCCATCTCTGCTCCATCCGCTACCTATAGAGTGTCTTTGGCCGCTGAACGAGCCGTGACTCAACCCAAGGTAACAGGTTTTTGCGGAGGAAAGGGAAAAGAGCAGAAGAGGCTGCTCAGCGGAGTGAAAAGCGGTCTGCAGAGGAATGGGTTGAACCTCCCCCTCCCCATTCTAACTTGTGCTGGGGTCAACTAACGTCTCCATAACAGCGTCTCATAGCATGCGGTCGCTTTCCTCTTCCGTGCCGTCGGAGGCTGCGTAGGAAATGGTCTCTGTAGCAGAGAGAATATTTCACGTTACGGGCTAATGCAGGCGCTCAGTTAATCTGGTTACTCATTCCTCTCGTCGGGGATTTCGGTGCGTCGAGCGCGTTTATAATTAACGTTGGTGACCAAGAGAGACCATTTCGAAGTGTCGGAGGGGTGATTAATTACCCCAGTTCATTGGAGCCTATTTATCGGAGATTTTTTAAAATTTCGGGGATGGGTATGCTAATTTTAATGACGGATTGGATGATTGATTTCGTCATGTTCTAATTACATTTTTTTAAATAAATAAACAGTACTTAATTTCGTAATTTGGAGTAAATAATTGAAATATTACTAATGACATTGCACTAAAATTACAAGGTATTTATAATTATATAGCGAAGCAGCAAAAAAATAAGGTCATCCTGAGCTTGGAAGCTCATCAAGGAGGTGCCGGATGACAGACAATTTTGAGTTATAAATTATGAGTTATAAAAGCCTTACGAGTATAATACATACATTAAGATCAAAATTTGTTAATTACAAGACATATAATAGTAAAACTCAAAACAGTGATGAACTTAATTGAAAGAAATATATATCTAGAAATACAAAAGGTTTAAAATCACACTTAAATAATACATAATGTAAAAAGTAATAATTTTAAAATTTATGAATGGTTGAGTATAGACTAAAAATTATTGCGGAAGATTAAAAGATTGGAGAAACCACTTTTTGATTTTTCTCTTTGTATCACCTAGTCTTTCCAGGCGATGAAGATGTAAGGGAAGCTGGTTATACATTCCAAGTATTTATATAGAGTAGAACCCCGGTAATCCGGACACTCGCTAATCCGGAACCCTCGGTAATCCGGACGGTCCGTTGGGAGTTATGCAAACCCGCAACTTCTTCTTGTGAACATATAAACACGCATATTACATAGTAACAAGAAACGAGAGGTGGACAGACTATTTGAAAAAATTCTCCATTGGCTGCAATGATGTGATGGAGAGTGAAGTATTTGGTTTAATGTGATAATACATCTAAGTTGTGATAGTTTTCTGAGACAGCATTTTTCCATTAGAGGAATGCTTAATATGTGCGAGACTAAACAATTTTGAAAGACAATAAATTTTCAGTTGCAGCAGGGTATCACTTCTCAAAACATAACGTTCATTAAAAAGCTATGAGAGAAGAGGCGTAAAAAACAATCCTTCCCTTTGATAGACGTCCAATGAGGATGATCATGCATGGGCTTGATTTAAAAATAAGAACGGTCGCGCAAAAGAAAATAACCGACTTTTTTGCTCGCTGATAATATTCATTCACTTTATATGTTGTAATATCTTATGTAATGTATACATGCACTATCTGTACAATATAATTTTTGAGAAAAAATTTTCTTTGAGTTATTTTTTTAAAACCTCGCTAATCCGGAAACCCCGCTAATCCGGACGCCTATGTGCCTGAATTCGTCCGGATTACCGAGGTTCTACTGTATATATCAATTACAAGTACTGAAAAATCATGTTTATTTTAGAGTATGAAAAAATAGCGTATGTTAATTCAGATGATTGGATTTTATCGCGTTCGGTGATTTCAGAGAGAATAGTTGTTTTATTCATGTATTATTTGAAATGAAAGTTGAGGTACAAAGTTCGCTGTCGCCTCAAAGTTGGAGTTTTAATGAGCGTAAATAACATTGGTTTATCACCCTGGACTGGCAATATGCTGTAAATTAATGACATGTCATGCATTAAAATACAAATTTTTTTCAAAATCATCATTTGTTAAAAATGCGTATTTTGGATCTTGATCAAATGCGATTTCACGTTTTAATAAGGGAAAAACTGAAATTAATTCTGAAATTTCATCTTCATTTTCCATACCCGAGTATGCAACTATCTCATATCGACTTAATTCGGCTTAAGAATTTCTCTGACTTTGACAGCATTCGGTAGATTTCCCTGTGTTCTTTGCACGAATATTTTCACTTGAGTTAAATTTTTCCAAGGAATCTAAACTTGAGTCCCAACAAGAACCGACGCTTTGTCTGAGTTCGTGAAATTAAGTCGTACAAAGTAACTTTGTAGACAACAGAATAGGAAATGTTTTTGCTTGGAGAACTAGGAAATTTCTTGTCTTCCATTTAGTATGCCACTGTAGTAAGATGCAAACATCTCTCTCGTATGAATAATATGATTGGAAATTCATCATCGATTAATAAATAAATAGAAGATGATTTTAAACTTATTTATAAATTTAATGTCTTCGATAATTTAATTTTTGATACCAAGTATGGTCATCCTTTTTTTCTTTTATGGTATTACTCTTGTACGCAGATTTTATCAATTGCAAGTATTACTTTCTTATATCTATTTATATAAATAAAATTCCATATTAATAATTTAGTAAATACGTTATGCATTCTTATTAATTAATTTTCAGCTGATTGTTTCTGCTTATAATTTCTTTAAAAATTAAATTTATTCATACAAAATATTTTTTCACAGCCATAAAATAGATTGTCATAAATAGTTATCATAATTTTCATAATAGTTATCATAATAGCAAAAAATATTCTGTCAAAATACATGATTTAATCTTTATACTTCTTTTAATGAGTTTCTACAATTTTTCTATGCTCTATTTCATTGGGTGTGAAAGCTTTCTCGCAGTGAAATAGTACTTCTGTGAAAACAATTTGAAGTAGGAATTACTTCATAGAATTAGAAAAAGAAATAATCTTTTGCGAAGTTTAATTTATTTCTTCGCGGAGTTATAAAAATGAAGAAACTTATATACCCTTTAAAGTGCAGCTGCACCGAGAAGTAGACCAAGAAAAGGGAACGAATTAGCAAGATAATGCTATTTTAAGGAAAACGTGCGGAACCTGTTGGAATGCCGATGAATTTTCTTTCGCGCGCGTATTTTTATAACTGCGGAAGGCGTTTTTCTTCTGTGTCGAGAAAGCAAAGAAGGTGGAGAAGAATTCCTCGGTTTCCCGCTCGTAAAGGCGTTGCTTCTTGTTAGACAAAGACAGCGCTTGAAACTCGGAAATCTACATCTGTGACCTCCTTTTCCGGGAATTTTACTCAGCTTTGCCGCGAAGAGGTCAATCTTTGCGGTTTTGCGGAAATCGTTGGTTTTTGTCCTGTAGTGGAGCGATTTAATATGGTCAATTTAAAAGTTAGTCAGTTCTAGAGGATAGGAAATACTCAGTCTGGTAAGCTCTTTTGTACGCAATGAAGAAGTAGTAGTATATCGGTTGAAATAATAGGATTTGAAATAGGAAGCTTTTTTCCTCTTTCGAAAAAGTTTTTTTTAATGTTATTAATATTATTAGTTTAAAAATAAATCGTATCACTTTTAGAAGATAGGAAATATTCTGGTAAACTCGATTATAAATTTTGAGGAAATGTGCATTATTAGGATTTCAACTTGGAAGATTGTTACTATCCAAATCCAAATATTATGGATTTTTTTAAATATAGATTTTCGGATTCACTTCCATTTCCTAACTTTGATTTATGTAAAACTTCTATTGATCTTTGGTCTCATCCTCTCCTTTCCTTGTCAGAGTTTCAGGTATTATTTTTATTTGAAGTTATAAACATGCTCACCTCTAAAATTGAGGAATCGTATTTTGCCTTCTATTCATAGTGTACAAAATAAAGTACGGCGTAGTCCTATTTCTTTGTCACTTTTAGCAAAGTTTAAACTGGAAGAACTCACAACGCTGTAGATGTTAGAAACGCTATTGATAATATATCGTACTTTGATATGGAATAATTATCTCATTTTCGCTTTTAGTTCTTTCTTTTAATTTCTCAGTTATTGAAGTTAAATGAAAATTTTTCCAATGATTGAAATTATTACTTAAAACTGTCAACTTCTCTTACGATAAAATTCTAAATGACCATATTTGAAGATTTCATGTTTGTAAAAGTTAAATAATCTTTTGGTTATTTCTTTTTGGATACTCCGTGCGCTGACATTTGAAAAATATTCTTTAGGTGAAAAATTTCTCTTCTGAAACGAGCTCTAGAACTGTTTTCATAATAAGAGCAATGTTTAAATCTATTAAAATTCTGAACTTCTCTCAATAGAATTGTTGACCGGTAGTTTTTATTACTGTCAGCTGTAGAATTTGAAATTTTTTAACTGTGTGATATTCGTTCATAAAATAATCGACTGATGAAAGGGTGAAAGAGATATATCTTCCATGATACTTTACGTGAATCTGATTAAATATATTTATATTTACCTATTTAAAATTTTCATCCTTCTGCCTTCAATCTATTTCAAATTAAAAAAGTATATTATATTTTTATAATAATTTTTAAATCACAAGCAAAGTATGAATTTCTAATTTAGTTATTCCTTATGCAGGTTTTTACTTTAATTTATAATTAAACATAAACCTTTTGCTTGCTTGATAAACACTTTAGAGCATAGAAAAATGAAGTAACTCTCGTAGAAAAGGGAATAAGAGCCGTATTTCGTAATCCACCTGAATATATATAATATTAAATCCGGATCACTTTGGCAGCCTTTAAAGTTATTTTGGGTCTAGATTCAGAAAAGTAATCTTCTAAGTACGTCCTGCGGGAGAATTTTAACGAGTCCGCAATGCAGGTCGGAAAATTTTCGTGGAGAGTACTTACCTTTGATTAATCCTGCGACAGTTTAAAAACGAACTTGTTTTATAACAGTCGTGTATTATTCTGAAAAGGATCGCAACTTGAAATTAATGTATAACGACGTTTATTATTTTGGTTTGCTTGTTATTTTAAGTATTTTGGGCGCCCTGTCATCGAAGTTTATTTGTAGTCGACTGATTTTTCTTCATTCAGTTGCTTTTCTACTGTTTTGCCTCTATTATCTTCCTCTTAGTTTTTATCTTCTGATTCTTTTCATTATGTAGGCTAATTATTGGAAAAGGAGTAGTTGTAATTTCTTAGCACAACGTATTGCGATTTCTTAGTGATTGCAATTTAGATTTTATGAACAGTCAGCGTTGTTTCACAGAATAGGATTTTATAAGATGTTCTATTCCTTTTAAACGAATTAAAGCTCACCATGGAGCAGGTTTTGGTCTTCAACCTCAGGTAATGTTATATGGATATTATAATAGCAATATAGGAATATTTTTTTTCGGTCATAACGTCATTACGAGATATATATTTTGATCTGGCATTATATAACGAGTGATTTATGAAAAGTAATAAAAATTAATATTAAATCGTATTTAAAAATATAATCACATACATAACTATAAATTACAGTATAATAAAGAAAATTTGTCACATATAATGAATATGTGATAATTATTAACGATTGCATGTTTAGGTTTATGGAGCCTATCCGCATTTTTGTTTGTATCTGAGATTTTATGCACACGGAAATTGTTTGAATTATTTACAACACGCAGTGTCATGTATAATGATATGTTTTAGTATACCATTGTTATTAAATTCATTCATTTAATGACATGGGTAACGTATTATCGAGAAATTAGTATTTTAATTTTGAACTCTTTTTAGAGTTACGTTTTAGAGGCTTACAATATTCAGCAGAAGGTATATCTTTTGGTATCCTATTTGCATCAGAGAAAAAGTTCGTTTTTCATGCTGTATGAGGGAGAACCGATTACATGCAATAATGCTCTCTAATTAATTTAAGTAATTTACAAAAGTCGTTCATAAAACATGGCCAAATCCACAGATTTGGTTTCTTCGTAAACTACAAATAAAGTTAAATTCAACTTCAATATTTAATTTTTTTTCGAATTCTTAGGTTTTCGCGTATGATTTCTATAAGTTTTACCAGGACGCTATGTTAAACTCCTGTGTTATGAAATCTCTGCATTTCGTTCGTTCGGAAGGTCTTGAGGGCCAACTCGCATGTTTGTACCGTTTCTACGGATCCAATGACGGCGTATCTGCTTGCAAGTTCCTCTCAGCACGCGATGCGAAAACGATTACCGTTCTTTTTTCCGATGGCTCGTGGGAGATTTCGGGGATCGATACACGGCGATGGTATGCCATCGGAACAGTATCCTCAACCGCACGTCGGGGGTGCACGACCATCGTGGGATTCGAACGCGGGCATTCCAGCGGCGATGCATCCTCCGTGGTACAGGTCGAAAGAGCAACGAGAACTGGTAGAACTGGCTATTCCGTTCCTTTTGCAGAAACCAGCTCGTCGCGCAAATATGGGGCAGCGATGATGACGAGAAAGTTGCTAATTGCTTTCCTTAAGAAGATAATGAACCGTGTTTTTCTTTAATTTTCCTTCGTTTTGATTTGCTCGAAAGTGGCCAGTCTTCCTTCTGCATTGACGCCTACTTAATTTTCTAGAAATTTATAAAATGCGGAGCTCGGTGTTTCATGATGAGCTGAGGGTGTGTTTAAGTTTCTCCGCATTCATTCTGCGCGGAGAATCGCTTTTGTGAAAGCAACTCGGGAGATTTCAACGCAAGTGCTATCGTAAGGCTTTTTAATGTCTTACTTTTAATACATTCTTTCCTTGTCTTTTAAAATGCATATTATGCGATGGTTCTTTGATTGCTGGTTCTTTGTTTTATTATGGAGGACTTAGCTTTACAAATTTTTTGTGTATAGAAAGAGGATTAAAGTTATTATCAAGAATTATCGATGATCAGGCGTTACTTTGTCTCATTCCGAATATTTGACGAGCTTTTATTAAGCGAAACCCTGTTCATGCTAATTTAGTGGTAATATTTACAAAGTTTGTTTAATCTAGTGAATATTCTGTTTCTCTATTATGTTATTTTCATGTATTTAATTTTAATTTTTTACTATTGATACATTTCCTGTCGTTAAATTCAAACTCACCACGCAATTAGTTTCTATTTGTGAGATACTGATTTTTATGTATGTCATACTTGTCCATTCTTTTTTGTATACCTCTATCAATTTTTCTTCTTGTATTTTATAACTCTTTTAACCTACTTTCATCATCAAATTTAGCTTTTTATCCGTAGGCTTCACAGGATTTTCATACTCCCTTTCTAGGGAGTGTTTTCCTGCAGTGGAAATTTTTCCTAAGCTCTTTGCTTAGGTTTTTTAATCCGCATAGTTGTTTTCTTCTTTGTACTTATGCAAGCTGTTTCCATTCATTTCTCATATGACGAAGGGTTAGTGTAAGAAGAGACTTCCTAGTCTCAATCTCGCTCTAATAAAGTCCTTTTATTATTATTATTATTACTTTGTGGAAAGTCATTATACGATATGGAAGAACAAAATTAGTAAATTTCTACACAAATGTTTTAATCGACGAATGGTTTAAATTAATTGTAGTTAAATTAGTTTAATTGAACTGGTCGTCGATTTCAAGCATTTCTGTGGAAAATCCGCTAAGTTGTTTCTCTTTATTGTGTAGTTTTTATCATTACGTTATTAGGTTATCTCGAAAGAAAACTTTTTACTTGGGTGTGATTCACCTTCCTGCCTTAATACTTATGGAAACAATTGATTACATTCTCCATACTTTAAAATCTCATGTTTCATTGAGTGATTACTTATTACTCCGAAAATTTAGTTAGAAGTTTTGGAGAAAGTGGAGACTTGCTAAAATTTCCGTTGGAATTCTGCGTTATTAATTTATATTTCCTTTGAAATCGTTAGATGGAAGAAGAGACTTTTAAGTCTCAATCTCGCCCAAATAAAGACGATTTATTATTATTATTATTATTATTATTATATTCCTGGTTAGTCTTACGTCTCCCAAATTTAAACTTTCTACTTCAAATATTGTCTTAATGACTCGCAGACAAGAATTTATTCATCTTAAAATCCCGGGTTCAAGTACTTCATTTCAGTCGCTAGGAAATCGCCATATTCTAGAATGGAGTTATTAATATGCTTTGAGATTAAGTAAACACTCAAGGCTATTTAATCTTTCCTATATGTTTTAGAGGGCGTACGATACGGATGATGCTATTCAGGATAAGAACTTTTGGACAACTAAGTAATGCAAATCTCAGTTAAATATGCGCGGAAATTTGACATTGATATGTAAAATGTGTTTTGATTTATTTCGAGATTCTAAATAAATGTATTTTAAAGACAAATAATTGAAAATATAATGTAAATCTTACAATTAAAAAAATAATATATATTATTATAAATATATGAATTAACAAATATTCTCATTAAGGAGAAGAAATATAAAGCTAATAATACGTCTACATATCTTATATATTTCTGTAAAGTTCCCCCTTCAAACATAACGGAATTAAATTAAATTTATTTTTGAATATTTGACCTTAATTGTGTACATCTGGTCCTTCGGAGACTAAAGGTACCGATAGTGATTCATTTGTAATTTAATCCAATAATTACCTTAAGTTGTAATTAGATAATGAGGTACTTGGCTCTAATTTGAAATTGTATTACCTATAATTTAGCTACTGAAGCTACTGGTTGCGGCAACATAACTTCCTTTTTTCGCATTAAAAGCATTTAAAAAAATCTGATGTGGCCAGCACATGACTTTCTCCATATGTAAGATGTGAATATTTATCTACGACAGTATTTTCGACCTCTATATTCCATCTAAACTTGGAAGATGATTGATTAATTTATATTATATTATCTTTTACGTCACAAACATTATAAATAATGTTTTTCAGGACATGTTCGATGAAAAACGATGAAATGGCCTTGGCCCGAGCGCCCAGAGCGCCCACGACGTACATAATCAGCAACTTCCGGTTTATCAGTATTTCACTAATAACTCCTACACAATCAGAGATAAAAAAATATTTCATACAAAAGTTATAAAAAATTACATTCTCTAAAACTTTTGTAAATAATAGTATATACCTAAATATCATATTTAGGGAGATATTTCGAAAACCGGAAATGAGTTTTGAAAAATGAAGCTCGACTTCCGGTTGACCGATTTACTCCAAAAACTAATCAACTCTAACAACACCAACCAAAATACTATATATGAAATTTAGTGTCGATCCGACTAATTGTTTTCATGTTAGAGCGCCCACAAAGTACATAACAGTTACTTCCGGTTTATCGGTATTTCACGAATAACTCCTAATCAACCAGTGATACAAAAATTTGTTAAATTCAAAATTTATAGTGAATTACATTATTTAAAACTTTTATAAGGTATACAATATACCTATATATTATATTTACGGAGATATTGTGAAAACCAGAAATGAGCTTTGATGAATGAAGCTCGACTTCCGGTTAACCGATTTACTCCAAAAACTAATCAACTCTGACAGCACACACCATTCATACTATATATGAAGTTTGGTATTGATACCACCAATAGTTTTCACGTTAGAGCGCCCACAAGCACACACACACACACACACACACACACACACCACACACACACACATACACACAGACATCATTCCGAAAATAGTCAGAACGTGTTCTAGGGAGCCCAAAACATGTATTTCCGTTGAAATCTCGAAGTCGAATTTTTTCATGAAAACAATACTTTCTCTATACTTCGTATATGGAGAAAGTAAAAAGGAAGTTATGTTGTCTCACCCTGTACTTATTCAACTATATTTTAACTTTGAATATCTTCTTATTATCAACTATCAAGAGATTCATTTTAAAATTCAATTGTAATAAACGAGACTACAGCAAAAAAAATGAGTTCCTCAAGGCGATTTCATTTAATCTTTTAAAAATGCATTAAATTTAGCAATAGCGTTATTTGTATTTCATACAAAAATTTTAAAATGTTGCTTCCTAGAAGTGGAGGGTGGCAGTATACAGGTAGATATATATAGCAGATATTTTCCTTTCCGGAATTGATATTTACCTTCCATCCTAGAGATAATTCCATTAGGTTGCGGCGGACTTTCACGGGCTTTATCGGAATTCCCTTTTCGCCCCTAAGAAGTTTACCAGATTTTGCAGCATTGATCTCCAAATATATGCTATGGATATCCCCAGTAGAACCGATATGAAAGTTGACCCACATTTGAGGTGATTCTTTTGTAAGAAGAAATCCTTTTCAAACTCTTTTATAACCGAACGAAATTTGGAATCCTCCAGAATTCCAAGATGTATGTCAAATTCAAGCCTAGAGAAAATCCTTCAGTTTGAATTTATTCTTCGATGTTTTAATTAAACGAAAGCAATCGATGTGGTAAATACAGTGAAGGTGCTTGCGCCCCCAGCCACGCGCCGAAAGGCGGCTTGCAGAGTTCGTACATAGACATCGTCAAACAAACAAATTTTACACTTAAAATCAGAGCTTTGATTTATTAGGGAAGTTGTTATGGAAGAATAAAGTGTTATGTTTTTAAATTACTAATTAGTTCTAGCATTCTCGTTGTTTTAGCATCATCGTGAACTTCGACTGTTCACTAATTAGCTTTCCTGTGCTAATTTTATCTTTGTATGTATATATTTCCATGAATACACCGTATCCACATCTCTCCGTGAATTAGAGTTTTCATAATGCTTTTTTTAACTGTTTTTCAACATTGATTTGTCACCATCTATCTCCTCATAATTATTTAGCGTTTCCTAGTAGTGATTTGCTTATTCTTGTTACATTCTTTGGTTTTAATTACATGTTTCCAAAACTGTCTCTTTTAATTTAATAAAATCGCAGTGCTCTATAACAATGTATATTTCCAGGTTCTGTTGTACGGGAATTTTGCTTAGCAAATTTTTGAGTGCCCAAAAGATAAATCGAAGAAAGAACTTCATATTTTCCGAATGATATATGATAAGTTTTGTAGTAATTTTTTTTTCCAATTGAAATAATTCGCAGATGCGGGATTATCTTGGATCTTTTCATTAAATTCAAGTTACTGGATTAAGAATTTCAACCATTACTGCTGAAAGCCATTGTTTAAACGTTTTTAAAGGAAAGAGTTTTGTGAGAGTCTTTCTTCTTTCCTTAAGATTTTTATGAAATAGATTTGAAGTTATTTTCTATACTTTAATATTCCAGAGGTACAGATCTCGTACTTTACTAATGGGATACCTTTTTCTCAAACCATCGCGTTGTCGCTAATGCAGAAGAGTAGACCCCCGAAAACTCGTTGTATATTATTTGTATTTGGGATTAATTTGCCCCGCTTAGCATGAGTGTGTCTTTGTGTGGATAATTATAATTAATTGTAGTTTTTTTAATGCTTGACTGGTGTGAATCTATGAATGGCGCCTATAGTCACGTACTGCATAGCTTCAATTAATCTACTGCATCAGATCAAATATTATTTTTAAATTATTAAATAGGATATTATCGCTTCCAGTTATTGGTTCTATTTGGTATTCAAATTATTGCGTTAGATTAAAATGCAATCCCTGATTTCGATTGATGCATTTCTCATAATTTTTGTTCATATTCATTGAGCTATATTTTAGAATGTTCTTTTAATTCCTTGATTTTTTCGCGGGAGTTCATTATCCGACCTCACATGCATCCTCGTAACGAACAATTCAGCAACACTGTTACACATAATGTTCAGAATTGAAATATAAATAGGAAGAACTTGAAGATAAGTGGATCCACTCCTGAGGAAACCTGGTGAAACCTTTAGTTTAGCCCTAATTAAAGAATTCCTCGGAGGCAGGTTTTCTGTGAGCGGGGGAGAATTCCTTGTGAAAAAATGTTTAGGTATTCAGAAAGGATTTAGAACCATTGGCAGGAGAAGTGTGCCCTACATTTTAGGTAGCGTTCTGTTATAGGTCAGAAGTTACGTTATTATTATATAAGCGATAGTGAATTTTAAGTTTATTTTATTTTAAAAATATGAAGGTATAGTCGAAATTCTTACGATCTTAATATTGCCACTTATTAGGCTATTGTTATAGGTTCGTTAGTAATTTTATTATTAAACGTGCTTCGACTGCGTCGATCATTTCGCGCTTGGAGTCCCACCAGGAATCGAACCCAGGACTGTTTTCGCCATAGTCGAACGGTCTACCCACTTGGCTATCTGGTAGCTCTATCTGCGCTTAAGATTTTAATCGGAGATGGATCATTATATCTACATTGTAGCCTTCAGGAGAGATGTTCAGCTAATATCTTACACTACAATTACAGTTTTATCGAGTGTATTGACTTGGTTTTAAATGATAAGTAACTATTTCTAAACAAGTTGGCAAACGTATGTGCTAACTATCCGGATATTTGTTGCTTATTTTTGCTTGCATTTACGTATTTTCATATTGCCTCTTTTTGGCCATATTTGTATTTACCCCCATGAGTCATGTGTATGATTTTAAATGTATTAGGAGCTCCCAGATAGCCATGTGGGCAAAGCGTTCGGCTTCAGTGATATCGGTCCCGGGTTCGACACTCGGTGGGAGCCCATGTGCGAAATCGTCTAAGATGTCGAAGTACTTTTAATCAATTAAATAACCATTATTTAGTCCTAAAATTCACATTAGAATGATAAAGATAGTAAGATCGAAAAATGGAAAACGTTATGTTATTGCGAATAGAAAACCCTAATTGAAAGTGAAGTACGGAGTCGGATGGGGATGCGTTTTAAGGCCTAAGTGGTAAGCCTCGGCATATAATGGGGCTTACTTGGCCGACATATATCGTCAATTACCTCGGACACAGCCGTTACGTACCGCTCTACTTCCACTAAGCGGACGTCTGAAATCTCGAACAGCGTCCGAGAGTTTATCGAATTAGTCCCAAAAGGAGAGCGTGGTTTTACGTCACCGGGCGGCGCTGTTGCCCGTCTTCGATTCACGGCCCTGCACTGCTCTCGGATCATCGAATTAACTAGATTTTCCGATTATTTAGTCGTGTAAAGTCACGCGGTGAGGTTGTCAAAGCGTGTGCACTCGGGCGGAAAACGATATTTGAAGAATCACAAGTGCTCCTCTAAACGTGTAATTGCATTTTGCAGGCTGAAATCTTGCAAGTGGCGCAACTTCATTTAGGGTTAGATAAGAAGAAAATGGCGTTCATTGCCTGTGAAAGGAGCGGCTTCGCGTGTTGTTCTCGAGGGATTGTTCGCGTGAAGGCGTTCGCTTGTCCGTGACGGGCCTCCCTGGGCGGTCGCCTGTCCTCTGTCACGTTCAGCCGTTCGCTGATCTTGTGTTTGGATTAGCTGGGGAGATGTTGATGGTTGACTCGTCTTTTCTACGAACTTCCTCATTTTGATTTCTACTACTTCGTTGCTGATAGAAAATAGTCGGATGATTCTGTGCCTGTAAATGAATAATTTTACGGTTAATGTTCTCTGTAAATGTTTGGTGTAACTATTATGAAGTATTACTTTGGAATCTCTTTCATTTTGATATTCATGAAGATCTCAGTAATTTTATTTTGTAATGTAGCGTGATTTTTAATTTTGCCTCAGAATTATTTTCTTCTTATTAAAGGGTTATGATATTATTGTTATTGATTTCTTTATAGACACTATGTCGATTCATACATTCTTAGAAAGTGGATGTATAGCCATCAAATTACAACCCTTAAATTTCCATGAATACATTCAGGAGTTTCTTATCAGAGTACTTCATTTTGTACATTTTATTAATTTTCAAAGCATATTCAATTACGAATTTTTGCTCTAATGGAAGTCAATAGTTAACCTTACTATTGCAATCCTTCGTTGTTAATTATAGATAGATCCTGTTGTCTCCGGCATTTATCACGTTTTCATTTTTTACTGTCGCGGCACTATTAGCTAGTTTTCAACTTTATCATCGAATTCCTCAGACTCAGTATAAGTGACCAGCTCGAAAAAATGTAGAATAATTATCTCCATTAACATCTTAAGATATTCATAACACTGTACCTCACTCATTTCTATAATAAATAATTCTTTCACCGATTTTGTAACATTTCTGGAGCTATCTCATAAAGTTGTTTCATCCCCCTTGGCTCGGAAGGTGGGATATTTTGGTTATAGTTTTCTCATAACCAGAGTAGCTCTTCATTTAAGTTATTATTTACTTAATTTCACAGTATATACGTAGCTTTTTTGATCGCATATGATGAAAAAGGTGCTACATTTCCTTTTCTTCCTTCATCTCTTTGAGCGTGGGTTAGAAGGAAAGCTTGAGCTTGAAAGCACGGGTTTTAATATCGCAGTTATTATTTTGTCTTTTTAACATGTAGTCATGCTTTTGCATGAGAAGTCTCCCTTGGGAAATCATCTTTCTCTTCGGCTATTCTGAGATTGTGACACGGAGTTATCCATCACCTAGTCGTGATTCTTGAAAATCACATGCGACTCAGAGGAACGTCTTTCTGTAGGAAATTATTGAGTTATTATATTATTACTCATGCAAGATCTTTGATGGTTCATGGATAAGTGTGTTTTTATGTATGTAAGGAGTTTAGATTATCAGTACTTATATTAGGAGGGATTGTCTGTATTCGAGGCGTCAAAACTTGCCGAGCAAACATTATTTACTTATGTATAACATGATTCCTAAAAAAGATTTTTATTTTATGATTTTGCTGTCTAGAAAATATTTATTTTTCTTTCATTTAGTTCAAGCGATGTTAGTTTAAACCGAAAGCAGAGACATGTAAACAAAAATAAGCAGTACCTTTTTGTTTCGGATAGCTAGCCGTTACCTTCCTTATCATATCTCGGGTTTGTACGATTATTGAGTTATATTTTTGATATGTATTGAGTTTTGGTTAACATTATTTGTAGAATATAGAGGTCTGCTAACCTACGAGCCAAAATGTCTGGTCCCATCCCGATCTAATCAGTTCATGAATGAACCTTAGCCCAATATGGTCTCAATACTAATTAAATTTGCTGCCCAAAGCTTGACCCAGGGCCGAAGAACAATTCTGGCACCCGATCCCGATCTATTTTACCTTCAAACATTTTAACGCTCCAGTAATCTCTCGCCCATGAACATCCTCGAATGATTTCTTCTTAGGCTGCTCGTCCAATTCCTCTCGACTCTTCTAACAAGAAAAAGAGAAAAGCATTTCCTCAAAGAGACCGCCCTCAGTCCTCACGCCCCTCTGCACTTTTTAACACGTCTTCGTTGCGTCATCGCCGAGCACGAATTCAACATCTCCCATTGTTTCCCTCGCGAGAAACAAAGGAAGTGCGGCGATGCGAAATCTGCTCTTAGCACACTTATCGTCACCCACTTCGCAGCCCTCCATTCTTGCACTTTCCTTTTTTTGCCCGTAACGAGATTCACTTGACAGCCGCGTCCAAAGACGGTCTTTTTCTCTTTCATCTGCCTAACCCAATAAATATTGACTGAAGTGTACCTTCGCGGGCTTCTCGCAAACTGAGGGCGTTTTTCCAGAGAACATTGGGGCAATAGCGGCGTTAGAAGAGGGATTTGCCACCGCGGAATCTGATACTTGTACGAGACGATTGATTTATTTTATCATTCGATTCCTTGCGTAACTTTTCTGCGGGAAAAACATGCGCTCCTACAGTTTTCTTACCATTTCTATTCTTTGACGAATATTAACCCTTAAAGGACTGACGTTCCCATATGGGAACGGACTGCAGCCGGGGTCTCTAGGTAGCTAAACAATATCTTGAGTGTCATAAAATGGTCAGTAAACGATATTTTGTGAGCTAAGAGGGTCCAAAGCTTACTTTCATTTGAGTTTTGGTGCATTTATGTCAAGGGAAATATTTCTTGTGATTTTTCGAAAAACAGGAAAATTTTGAGATGGATCCTTCTGGCAACTAATTTTTATAAGTTTTATTGTTTTTAATTTAAAGTAGTATTTTGCTTGTATACCTTTAGTATGAAGTTCTAATCATCGAAAGAAATTAAATAGAGCAGAGTTTGAGGTTATTTGTTGTTTATATAACGTTGTTTATTGCTGCGTTCCCATATGGGCACGTCAGGCCTTCCCACTACTACGCGATTTCCTTGCCGATGGCTGTCAAGGAAAGCTATATATAGTATATAAAAGAATATTTTGCGACATTATACATTATTTTTGGTGTAATTAAGTTAAGAATTATTTTAGTTTTAAGTTGTGACAAGAAGACTATGGCAATTATTATGCATATTTATGAACTAAATCTCGGAAAACCTAAATTTATATAGTAGAAGCGGCAACAACATATATTAGCAAATGATTATTGTACTAGATATACAAATCCTTTCAAATTTTATTAGATTCACATAAAAATGATATAATTAGAGGTGTTATAGTTTCTATTCAGGAAAAACGTAAGTTTTCCTGAGTCGACTTCCTGAGGCTCTCCGAATCCTTGCCGATGATGAAGAGAGTGAGGTAGATGTTACCGATTTCTTCATTTCTCCAAAAGAAGAAAATGAGCGAACTGATGAAGCATTGGCTGATGAAGATGAGGAAAGATTGGTTGACAATTTTACTGGCAAGTTAATGAGGGCACACGCCGAAATTCGGTTGGCAATCAACGAAAGTATCGGTGCTGGAGAAGACGATGGGGCAAAAAAATCTGTGCGGAGAAAATGGATAAAGGGCAGCATTGAGTGTACGGGAAGTTTTTCTGAAGCAGGTTACTTTTCATACTCTAAACTTAGCTGCATCTGATTGCTAGAGCTCTTCATCGATGACGATTTCGTCTCATTCATAGTGGAACAAAGTGAGAATTACGCCCGATTTTTTAATTGCCCCAGTCCGCAAATTACAGCAGAGGAGATGCGAACCTTCATTGGCATTTTGATTGAAGGTACAACATTCTCCTGGAAAAAAATATTAATGGGACGCGAAAAAGGATGTACATATTGAATTGGTTAGTAGAGCGATGAGGAGGGACTGATACATCCAAATAATGAAATTTTTACACTTGGCGGATAATACTAAATTAGACAGTCAAGCGATGGGTTCTACAAAGTCTGGCCTATGATGAAAAGGATTACACAGAGATGTTTGCAGCATTTGGTGACTTCTCAGTTCTTAGATTGTGAGAAGAGATGATAAGATACTACGGAAGACACAGCTGCAAGCGATGTAGTAGAGGTAAATCGATAAGATTCGGTTATTATCATTTGAAGTGGTATGTGAAATGATATAATAGCATTAATTTATTTAGCTCAATATATAATTCATACGAAAGAATTTGTTGCCACATTTGAAAAGATGTGGCTACAATGGAACTAGGCGAATCAGAAAGAACCGGATTCCGAAAGATTGTCCGCTACCACCAAAATATAATCTAAAGAAGGAGGAGAGTGGAAAGAGCATCACAGCTATTTCTACATGCAAAGGAATAGGAATTACTAAATGGCTGGACAATTTAGTAATTGTGGCGGCTTCAACAGCGTTCGGAGTTACGCCGTTGATGAAAGCTAAAAGATTTTATAGGAAACAAAAGAAAATTATTCAGCTTCCATAACCCTACTTCATATCCCAGTATAATAAGCATTTGGGTGGAACTGACCAAATTCATGAACACGTAAATTCACTGCATATCGGTAAGATATGATTTATATAAATTATTTACAACTCAGACAATCGAATAATAATAATAATAAAAGGGAATCCTCAGACCCAAGGACAAAATTATAGTTTAGACGGGAGATTGCTCAGGTGTACCCTATTCGATACAAGACGGAAAAAAAACCACCCGGTGGACGACTCAGCAAGGCTTCCACGTCAAAAACTGGCTCCACGCAAGAGTTGTGGTATGATTATTTAATTGGTGTAATCGGTAACATACCGCAGAACAAGGGAAAACGCTGCGCATATGAAGAGTGCGAGAGTCGTGGGAGAACAATGCGTAACAAGTGCGATGTTGGTCTATGTGTAAAATGTTATACAAAGTACTTAAAAAAATAATTATAAAATAAACACTTATATCTTCCAAGAAAAACCATTTCATACAATATTGTTTTGAAATAAATAAGATTTTTTGCAATAAAATGCTTTTTTTAAGTTTCATCATGGCGCGCGTAATAGTAGTAGTGGGAAGGACTGACGTGCCCATATGGGAACGGGCATTTGCAACGAACCTATTATTGTTAACTTTTTTTAAACAATTTTCTGTTGTTAATTTAGGTCATATGAATACCAATATACTAAAATTAGGGTAATTTTTAAGAAAAAATAATTCTCGTCCTTGGAGGGTTAAGTAGTAGTAAATTCATTATATCTGTGATTTTTAGTAATAATTTTTTCTTTCCCGCTTATGTTTAACAAATGTTATATTATTCTCTTATAATTAACAATACTTCTTATTTTTATGTAAATTTATTGATTAATGTATATATTATATGTAATTTATAATTTTCAACACCACAGTTATTTTTTACTGTGTTTTCGCGGGTTTTTTTCACCCCCTCCTCTGTGGGTGTTTTCCCGCAACGTGGGTTTCTTTCTTTGCCAACCTTCAGTTGCAAAGATTTTTCCCCACACTCTACTCAGTCTTTTTGTTTTAATTCAATTTATACTTGTTCATATTCATATTCTGACGACATACGAGGTTAGGTGGAAGAGAGGCCCACTTGGGCCTAATCTTGCCAATAAAGGGTTAAATTAACTAACTAACCATTTTGAATAGAACTCCTAACTCAACCCACTACCTTAGCTGTTATCATTTCATTTAACCTCGGAGCTCATAGATTTACACTGATTACCATAGCTGCGATTTGTATCAGTTCTTATCTATGTAGATACTACTGCTTTTGTGTTGTTAAAGTATTTCTTGTTTTTTTTTCTTAATAAGTCACCAATTATTTTTAGATTTTTCGGTATTAATCTTGATATATTAAATAATTATCATCGTTCGTATTTTAATGTAGTTTATTAAAAATCAGAGAAAACTATTTAAATTAAAGTGAAAGTAAAATTATATATTTAAGTGAAAGAGTAATATTAATATACAGGATACCTTTTGCGAAATGAGTATGGCGTTGAGATGTAAGCATTAAGTTGATGAAAGTAACGAGGTAGTCCTGGTTTTGGGGGTGGATAAAAGTTTTTATAGAAAAAATATAGCAATAGCACAAGGAATGGATCGGTAAAATATTGCTGTGATAAAATACTGTAAAAATGAGCCTCTGGAAATCAAAAGTTGCGTATTCTCTTCTCTATTGAGGTTTGTAAAAGGTGAAAAATTTTGTTGAGTAAATTATGATTGTGGTTATATAATGGGTAATATAGGAAAGGAAGTTGTTCAGGCACAGATTCCAGGGTCTAACCGAGAGGTCAAGGTTGATCTTTGTGTATAATTTTTGAATTACCTCTGCATGTTTGAATGTTGTAAATTATCGCTAATATTTCCCGGAAGTTTGCTTATCCTAACTAGTGAGGGAGTTATAAGCTAGCTCTTGTTTTTTATTAAAGATACACTTTTATTACGAATTTACAAAGAACTCCCCACAAATCACTTATTATTTAACTTAAGAACACGGGGAGAATTGTAAGATATACCTGCCGTTTAAACTATATCAGCAATATTAAAGAACTAGTTGGTTGTGACTTAGATAATATAGATATTGATTGCGAAATGGTATTTTTACTTGGTGAAATTTAGATGCGGCATTTTCATGTTTCTGTTTGACACTTGCAACTTACTAATTCTTCGCGACAGTCAGGCGTCATCGCAATAGTGCAAATTACAGGTAACGAATGGTGTTAATTGAGGGAATTAATCTGTTCCACGATTTTTGTTTATCGATTTTGTCGTGAGTAAATAGAGGTGAATATTTATACCGTAAATACTTGCTCTATTGAAGGAATCATTTAGTAAAACGTTCCTAATAAAAACTTGGAAGTTTATTTTAAATTGTAGACCCACGATGCAGCTATATTTATACGTATTTCTCATCTATTTTTGTCAAAAAATGTGTATGTATCCTAAATGGTTACTTATTAACTAATAAATATCCCCAAAAGAAATATCCAGAGGAAAACAATCTATAGTGCCATTTACGTGATATTTCTTGTACCTTTATTAGGAGTGACCTTGACTTATGTATAATTATGAGCAATTAGCTTTAATTTGACCTTAATGATTCTTTAGACCCTCGAACTAAATTTCCAAAAAAATCTTTAATTCGTTAAACAGACCACTAACTGAAGTTGATGAGAAAACTTTACGTTTAATGTAAATAAATCGCTCCCTTCAACGTCTCGACTATGAATTCATAAATGCTCCTTAGTCAAATAGGGTATAATTCTCCGAGCAATGCAAGCTCCCTTTTTTCCTAAACTCAAAGTTGAATGACGCCTCGATGCTTTTTACGTTCACTCCGTAATCTCCGCTTTTCGCCCCTGGGAATTCCTCATACAATTCACGTCATATCTTGAGTGCTTTCGATCCATAGTCTATTCCACTTCCTCTATTCCAAAAAAGGATTAAACGTTTTTTTATTCCTTTTCGCATTTATCGCTGCCCCCTGGCGGTACCCAGTTATAAGCTTTAATCTCGGCATTTTAGACGGCCCTTTGAATATGAAGTTCGTCAGGTGGACGTAATCATCAGCGTCTCGTCCGGCGTAGAAAATGAGCGACTTCCCATTCTCTCTAATGCATTTTCTTTGTAGCGAGTTTCGAATTGATGTAAAAATGTGGAGCTAAGCGAAATATTCAGTTACGGAATTTAATAATGGAGCATTCCATATTCCTATCATTAGCATAATAGAAGGGGAACGTGATTGATGAGGCAATATTTCCTTCAAGTGATATTATCTCAGTCAACGATGTGGTTAATTGCATTTTCATTTCCATCAAATTCATGAGATACTGTGAAAGTTGAAGTTTAAAATACAGCTTTGCATTATTATCTTTCCTATTTTTAGATTCATATGCTGCAAAATTCATACTTTTTTTCTCTCCTCGTATTATACAGTATTAAATATTGTCCTTAAGAGTCGAGATGTCTATATTTTAATCGTGTATACATTAATTTGAAATATTTGGAAATTGATGGAAATATTATTATATCCTCTAAAACAGGGATTCCCAAACTATGTTCCGCGGAACACCGGTGTTCCGCTGAACCTGAATAGGTGTTCCGCGAAAATTTGGAGTCTTAAGGAAGAATTGGAGAATAAAAGTCATAAAATGCTTTATTTATTCATATTTGAAGGTTATATTATAATATTATAGGTTTATATTTTAAAATAATTACTAAATAAATAATTTGTAGTAATTCAATGATTTTTAAAATTTTACAAGTAGAATTACCTAACCTAAAAATAAGCTGAGTGTACCCACCGTTAAACTTCCCAGGTTTGCTTAGTGTTCCATTGCAGAAAAAGTTTGTGAAACCGTGCTCTAAAATAACTCATTCCCCAGGTATGAAAATATATATTTTTATTTTAGTAAATCGATATTTACCTCGACGTAAACCTGCAAAAGGCTGTTATTTATCTGGTTTTGTGTACTTAATTCGAGAATATTTTTTATTACATGCGTACTTCTTAATTTAAATATGGAACAAGAATCGATGAATAATGTACAAATACATTTAGTGTTTTTTTTATAGAATAATATTAATTAAAGAAAGGTATTCATGAGATCAGAAAATAATAATAGTCGACGTTCGCAAATATTCATTGGAGTTTAAGCTTAGTCATTATTAGCAATGAGCTTGAGACATTTCAATTTTTATTTAGTCAGAAAATAATCACCAATCTGTTATTTATGCCCGAAACCAATAATTAGTAATTATTTACCAATATATCTGTATATTTGCTCGAAAACCAATAATTGCTCCATAGAAAATACGGGCAATGTTGTGAATCATTAGAATTAGCTTTTTCCTCATTCGAACGGGGCATTTAATTGTTTAAACCATTTTCTGTGCTTCACCGAATTTAAGATATTGTAGAAGAGAGTTGAATGTTTTGAGCTATAATTTAAAGCTACGGATGTCATATTCATACCAATTGTTACTCTTGAGAAAGGAATAATTGTGATGAAACTGTTTGCCGTGGGAGTTTATGGAGAATCTCGAGGTCGCATGAGTTACTTTCCAGTAAACATGAGGAATTCGATATCTATTTTTAGAAATTGTTTAGCATTAACATTGACTCCACCTGGCTTTGTGGAATCTCCAAATTTAGGCAAAAGCGACTTTTTGAGGTCCATCGCCGATTGAAATACTCCTTCGAAAGTGATGCACAGAGAGATGTCTGTAGAACAGGCAATTGTCGCTCGTGTTTCGATGTAAGTAGAGCGTGGAGAGATCCATTTCCGCCACTTTCTGTTTCACTGAAATATTGTGGAACAAGTGTTTTCACCGCATCCTTGACCGGGCATTTTTTCGCTTCATTGAAAATCGAAAAGAATGGCAAGGTTATGGAAGCGTTGACGTTACGGTCCGGAGATATTGCTACACACGCCTCTGGGTCTGTGGTTTCAAGTTTCAATACACAAGGCGACCGCAGGGTTGGGTTCCACGGGTGATTTGTGTATCAACTCAGATGTGCGCGTCAATTCAAGGAAAACAAACATTAAGGTTAGAGAAACCAAAAATTTATAGGTGGAAATAAATAAATGTATACTTAAGGAAAATAATTATTCCATCTCAATCCTCTGCTTTTAGGGATGAATAAATTTCTTGAGAAAAGAAAAAAGGAAGATGGGTATTTTGAGGAAAGCATTAAAAGCTCCCGGGAGAACTTTTCAGGGAATAGAAAGTCATATATTATTTAAATTGAAAACATATTCTCGATGCCAAAGGAAAATAACTTTAGTTATTAGCCAGTTAATTATTCAGTTATGTATATAATTTTGAAGGGAATAACGTTATATATTCATTTTAATGGTGGGGATTTTTTTGGGAGATGAACTTTAACAGGCATGCGATGATTTTTGACTGTTGCTTGAACTTGATTGAATCATATTGAATGAAATTTTATTTAATACAAATGATGGAAATAAAGTTTTTCTTAGCACGGGAAAGCGTTCAACTTAACCCAAGGTTATACAAGAAGTGAAAAATAGTGACTTGGCTGGGAATCGAACCCAGGTCTTCCATTTTCCGGGCAGGTGTTCTTAGGAACTGTGTGGTGACTCGGTAGTTTAGTTGGTAAGAACACCTGCCCGGAAAGTGGGAGACCTGGGTTCGAGTCCCAGCCAAGTAACTGTTTTTCACTTCTTGTACAACCTTTATTTAATAAGGTGAATATTTCTCACACTTTTGAATACTTTATCTTATACGTGCTTTCCAATAATATAAAACCAAAAATTGATATATTAGAACATAATATTTTATCCATCCGATTTATTTTTATATTAATTTCAAAATGTATAAGCAATATCTATTCATTGGAATATGATATAGATACATTTGAGGTTAAGATAATATTCGGTGATTCAAATTGTATGTACGTATTTCTTCGTGAGTAAGCGTAAATCATGATTTTGGGGAACAAATGTATGAAATTTGAAAGGTATAATCAAATTCAATTCGTTTCGGGGCAAAACTCATAGGAAGTCAACCAACTTTCCTCAAGGTGGGAAGATCCACCCACCATTTCAAGAAAATTTTATTATACAAATAATTTCTTGTTTTATTAGTGCGGAACCACTTCCGGAGTAAATTTCCTTTTTTGAGTTCGACTAATAGGCAAAAGCGAGGCTTTTACCGTACCTCTACATCGTAGTTGTCGAACCCACCGAAAAATGAGCCGCTTAGCTCTAATAATCTCGCCGGTAAAAGCGTTCCTAGGTTCGTATTATCTTCGGAGATGAAATATGTACTCCAGCCGGTCCATACCTGTTAGATTTGTGCTGTGCCCTGCGTTTTTCAGGCCGAGGTCAATCGCCAGAGTCTCCAGCAATCGCCTCCCTCAAAAACGGTGATGAATGACCTCACTTTAAAAAGACAAACGCATCCCCGAAAACGGTCAAAGGAGAGACAAAGAACGATCCGGAAAAGAACGAGGCGTATTCAGTCTTTAAAAACAGCTTCGGATGATGGATCTTGCAGACGGCATCGAAGTATCGGTGGCGCCAAAAATCGAATTCTTCGGCCCTTTTTGGAAAGGGGTGCTATAGAAACCCCTTGAGGCGACGGGCGGATTGGGCCTTCATCGCCCTCTCACGGAAAAAAAAGAGCGACGAAAGCCGCAGCAGAAGGAAGCCGCCGACGTAACGATCCGAGTAACGTATCAACGCCCATGAATAAAAAGTGATTTGATAAATCTCCGGCGAGTGAGATCACGACCACGATTTTAGAAATCGATCGAAAATTAGCGCTCCTCTCCTCGCTAAGGAGTCGAAACAAACGCGAGAAGTGGAGGGAATCATTCCTTCCAAGGCGTATATATTGCCGGAGGCTGTTCTTTGCAGTGTGGGTTGTTAATGAAGAGGGCTGTTAACGCGGTGAGAATTTGGCCCTTGAGGAGCACCGTTATTCAAATCTGGTGAAAAACGGTCCATTCAGGAGGAATTTCGGCGGAATTTGGCCGCGAAAGAGATTTGTTAGCGCCAAGAACTTATCTGGAGCGTGTTTTTTAAAGCCTCCAATCTCTGCAGAATTACGTTAACCTTTCAATAAATAAACATGCTGCTTTCAATCTGCGATGCCTAAGGTCCACGGGTTGAATTGTAAGTGGAGGGCCGCACATGGGTATAACAGTCCGAATTTCTTTATTTTCTCTATTGAATACATATGTAATTCTATATGAATACATATTTTATTCTATATATATACAATATATATTACATTCTCCTATTTATCGAAAATGATTATTAAGCGCCTTTATTAGTGGTAGATATATTTTCTGTCTTCATCTAGACTCCTCTAGCCTATTTTGCCTTGCTACGCAGGGGTCCCAGGTTCGAATCTTGTTTAGGGCATGCTCGTTTGTGTTACTGATTAATGGACCTGACTTGGTTTTTTCAAGAATGGTCTCTGAAGACTAAAATTCGTTTAATAAAGTCTTCATCATTATTATTATCTGGTAGTAGTATAGTAGAAAGTGCTTCGTCACATTAGGTCATTTCGCACACCGCGAATCGAACTTCTTTCACCGAAGTCGAACGCGCTTCCCAATTGGCTATCCGGTTGCCCTTATTATTATCTTCTTCAGTTATTAATCAGGTTTACTGGAAGGAATTACTAGTTTATTTGTGTTATTTGCGGTACAATTTGTTGGTCGTAACCATATATTTAATTTATTGGGATTATGGAAAATTTCCACAAGATATCGCTTTATCTGGCTCGTTTAATTTCACTAATTTCATCCCCACATCTTTAAGCTAGAAAGTGTCATTTCTCATTAGTACAGTTTCCGGAATGTAATTTTGCTTTGAATTTCATTTGCCTCTGGCTGAAGCCGAAACGTTAGAATTTAGTTTCCTTGAATTTAATTACGTTTCTCTGAATTAATCAACGCTCTACACACTACACCTCGGCTAATGTAATGGTGACCCTACCAACGAATTTGTCGTGATACGAAAATGTTATTCGCTTTTTTTGGACGGTTAACGAGTAATCAGTTTTCATGAGGGTTTCGTTCAAGTACTTAAAATTATCATACTTCCAGGAAAAAGATTTGCCTACTCTTGGTTTTCTGTTTGGCATCTTTTTGGCACTTTTTATGAGCTTACATTAGAATTTGAATACGCATGAGAAATACTGTTTCGGCTAACGAATATGATTCCTGATAGATTATTTTCGTTAGCCACGAATTAAAAGTTAAAGAAATTATCTTCAATTAAGGTCATACAATTTGAATGGTCTATTGAAATTTTATTCAGTTTCCCTAAGTTTATGAAGTATCCCTTCTTAAAAGCAAGTAAACCATTTCTAGAAGCGACACGATTCTTTCGTTGGAGAGAAGCTAATCTTTAATAGTGGATTGGAAGAACAAGTAGATTAGCCATAAACGCAGTATTAAGGGCATGCAGGAGCGAAGATGACTTGAAAAAGAGGAATGAAGGTGGCTTCCTGAAAACCCCAAGGCTAAAGTCTGATGGAGATGATTAAAGTAAGCAGTGTTAACGTGCAGTGACCGGATACTCTACAGAAGTCAATTACCTGCCGCAAATTCATCATGAATAAAACAAGAATTTAGAAATATGTCGATTCTATGCAAACGATTCTAATATGCATAGAGGTTAATACCTGTTGTCGTTAGCTGTATCATAAAGTATGGGAGGAAGAATTCGAGTGTTTTATCTACTATACATCCTTTTCTTAATAATTTATAACTGATTTTACTCGTTAATTTAATCCTAAACTTACTCATCGACCTTGAATGAAAATTTTAATGAAATATGATTAGATATTTAATGTCAGAGTGTTTACGATAGGTTCTTACTACATTCTACATATTCTTCGTTTATACCTATTGTGGTTTAAAATATAAATCCTCATTACACAGAGAGTTACTAACTTAACCTTTCACCCACTATTAAGTATATATTATCTGCAGGTTAATTCTCTAAGAATCATGACAAAAATCACACGTATTCGTGAAATATATTCCCAAATTATTTCACTACTGATTCGTCCATTTAGCTACCAAAATATTCAATTCAGTGCTGTAGATTCTTTTTGAATTTAATTTAAATACCAAGAGACACTCTTGTTAAAAATATCGCATCCAAGTTTAAATTGTGCTTAAAAAATTCTTGGTTATTTTATTCCGAGGATAATTTTAAAATGCATTATTTCTATAAAATTTACATTAATTTTTGATAGTTATAACTTATATTTCATATTATCAAAACTGAATATCCCGAAGGAGCAATTTTCTCAGTGAGTTCAAATTTTAATGTAAGATACTTTCTTACGCAATATCCGGTAAATTAACAATGTATAGGTAAGTAATAAATAATAGTAAAAATTACCGAAAGCACTAAATGATAAATAGGCTACCAAAAAACTTGTCGTCGTGAGCCTCAGCCAGGGGTTGGTAGCTTTTAATGAGAGGACTGTTGGAATAGGAAAGGAAAGTTGCACGCAGTTATCTTAACAGCATAATAAATTATGCACTTCAGAGATGCAGTATTGCAACTGTTGTATTCTTAATCCGTCCCCACTTTGGCCTCATTACGTGAAATTGCATTTTTCTCACTTAATTTCAACTTACTTCCACATAACTGCATAAAGGTTTCCACCAAAATAGCTACTGCGACGGAATTAATTGAATAAGCCCAACATTTTACTGGGAATAACAAGCCAGAAGGTCAGTAATTCACTGTCCATAATTTAAATCGAGTTCATACCCACTCAATTAGTAAATGGAGGATGGCTTGAGCGTGGGGCTATGGCGAATGGCTATAATAACGAGTAAACATCATTACAAGGGCATAGATACTAAAAATCCTATTTTTACATCACCTATTCCGGAGTAATGATGGAATCAAAAGAAGGTACTCGGAAGCATATTCCTCTCGAGAGGCATTCATTTTTAGTCCTAGCTTTTAAAGCGGATGATTTGCATAGGTTATAAAGGCACTTACTTAGCTCCGAGGGAGACACGGCGATTTTAAGGGGATGGGAAAGAATGGAAGCTTAAAGGCACGTAGGAAAGAGATTACGCGTCGGAGACAAGAAAGAAAGATAAAACTTAGAAAGAGAAAAGTGGGAAAAGATTTTTGAGGGAGGGAAAGGAAAATAGCCCGAAGTAGAGTTAATTTCCTGCGAGAGGAAGGAGGTGAGAGCGAATGGTGGAATGAATGGGGATACGTTTTCAGAAGAAGAGATAAAATGACTGGATGATAAAATTTGTAATTACCGTTTATGAGATACATAATCTTTTCTGGAATGTTTTAACACGTTAATAGATAATCAAGTGCACGATTATTTCAAAATACATTTAAGCCAGCGTTTTGTGATGAAAAATATTTTGCTAATATTTGTCCGTCTAAGATACTTATCTCTAGTCAATTCCAAAGCAGATTTAGCTAATCATTGATAAAAACATACTGATATATATGGCCCATCAATAATAATATTTAAAATACAGTTTTGTAGTAGTAATTTATTCATGATGGTATAATATATTATTTAGTGATAAAATACTCCTAAACCGTGGTTAAATAATTTCATTAAATTCTTGTGATTGCGAAAAATACCTTTAAATAATAGGTATCAATAGTAACATGATAGCAATATAGTAACAGTCAATTGGTAATAATAAATTAGTTATAATAAAATAACAAATAATTATGCTAGAATACTTCATAGCGTTTCAGAAATGAAGTCACTGCGTTTAAGGTATGTAATTTTGTTGTCACTGATATTTCACTGGATAGAGGGCGAAATAATATGTCTTTGTAGCTTTTACTGTATTGTTATCCAAGAGAATGAATTTCTAAATGCAATTTAATAACAGCAGTATACCCGTGGATTGAATTAAATTTCAATTACAGTTTTGAGCTGATGTTCCTGGGCGAACAGAGAAATTGAAGTGAAATATATTTCAGGGTAGAGAAACTTAGCCGCATATACTGAATAAATATGCCGTTTGTGCTCATATAGATAGGTATGACATGTGTTTGATACGAATGCGTAAATATGACTGAAAATTACTAATGAATTCTGTTATCGTAAAGAACATGAACTCCATTAAATTGGCATTGCGTGGAGATATCGATTAATTATTCGAATTTTCTAATGTAGTAATTCATACATACATCGATTGTACATGAATGAGATCCCTGAGTTATTTAACACTTGATAAGATCTTATAATTAGCTTAGGATAAGGACTTTGCCCTAGTTAATTTTCTCTCTAAAGATGAGTTTTCACCATAATTCATGGACGACAATACGTATAAATATATAATCGGCTTTACTTAAGATATTGAATATTAATACGAGAGAGGATCTTAAGAGGAAAATTTCTGTAAATTCTTAAAAGAGCTTAAATTCATTCATTTCGTTCGCATGAATTAGAAATGATGCTGTGATGTTTACTATATTCATGAACGAGAGGAAAATATAAGAAAACAAACCCACGGACATGGAAGGAGGAAACATAAAAGTAGGGAAAATAAGAATATGCAAGCACATAGACATTATCTTAATTATTGTAGTGAATTGTTGGAGTGGATTACATATGTAATCTTGATGTGGATACTTTTTCATAAGCTTTGCTTAAGTGTTTTATGTCTACAAAAGATGTATACTATTCTACATTAATTTAAAATAATTTAACAGTCATTTACTACATTTTTCGATCTGTTTTTCTACGGAAATGGATCAAAAGGAATAAAAGATTGAAAAGAAATAATTTTCCCCAAAACGAAGTTACTATTTATTAGTTTAATCTTCACTTCAACTTTAAAATAACAGTATTCCAGTCGTTAGTTAAATCTATACAGGTATTAAAAATCATAATTAACTCAAGTATTAACAAGTACCAGATTGAGGCACTATATCATAGTGCCTTCTCAAATCATTTTTTCGAATAATCTTAAGATTAAGAAAAATATATTTTTGCGGCATTGATTGTATTATAATAAAACAAATTTTTTAAGGTTTGTAGATCATTCAATCCGGTTCCTATGTCACTCATCATGTTAAATACCAGCGAAGGTTTAACTATCGATAATAATAGTTTGTTAAAGTGAAAAGCAAACTTTTACTCCATGTCAGATAACTGTACATTGTAATATTGGGCCCTAATCTTACTGTGTTAGGAGATTAGGTAAATGCAGCGAAAGATAGTGGTTTGGAGAAATCAAGAGGAAATTCTTGTTTTGTAATTAAAGAAAGAAAAGAAGTTCAGGAATAACTCAAAGCATACGGATTTGTTCGGTTTAAAAGTATTAATAAAATAAAATTAATTCTCTTAATCTCCAAGGGATTTAAAGGAAAGAAAGGGTTCGTGAGAAGATTGAAAAATCCGGTGGGACGATTCATGGGCGAAAAAGGCTCATTTAGGAAGCGAAAACGTTAACTCTAAGGGAGGACTTTGAAATCCACTCTCTCGTTTAACTCTTGATTTAAGTGGACCAAGGATATGGATGGGCGATTTAAAATTCAGGACCAGCCCAAAGGAAGTAATTTTTTGCGGGTAAGGAAGAGTACGTGGATAAATTGAATCGATAAATATCTCTGCTCGAGAAACAGAATTAATTCTGCTCTAAGTATTGATTTGAAATAAGAGGTAGTTGAGAAAGAAGAATTATTTATTTTATTTTCAGGAAATTCTTGTTATAGTTTCATATAAATTTCTCAAGCTCATTTTGTATTCGCAGAAATTTTATTAGCATAGGTCATCTAAGCAAAATGAGATGTAAAAATAATTCACCGATACATAGTAATACAAGTAGGAAGTAATGTTTGATATTAATGGTATAATTTGATTTAAAAATCATAGTTTACGTTGCATACTTCCAAAAATATAAATTTAATAGTGTTTATTGTAAGTTCTATAAAATTACATTATATTGTTAACCGCAGTTATTAATGATTCAGTAAAGTAAGAAACCATATTATTCTACATTTTATGAGAACTCTCCTCGTTGCGTTTTTGATTCGCGTAAATTTTACTCTATTCATAGAAAGAGGCAGTAAAAATAAGAATGCTGTTGTTTCTTCTATTGATGTTTGCTGATAACTTCAGGAGCAATAAATATATTGATTTTACCCCATACACATATATCACCGTACAAATATCAACTTAACTACATATTTTACCTTGGAATTAATTTGAAATTACTTAATATTCCTTGTTTTAATACTTTGCCGCAGTAAATATACTGCAAAATTAAGATGAAGGCCTTCACCTCATAGAAAGGTAAATCTTTTCAGAATATCCTTTTATTGCAAGAAATTGAGAACCCCCTAATTAACCAGATTAGGCTTAGGGAGACTCGAAGGTATATTTTTCTCACTCTGGATTTAAATATTATTATTTAAAAGAACTGTAACAAATTAAATATTATGAAATTTAATTGTTGTGATGATTTTAATTATGTTATCAAAGGAAGTATTTGCTGTATTCTCATTAATACATTTCTCTTTTTCATTCAGAAACATAAGATTTAAATTAGCGAATAGTTTTAACTTTTTTTTACCTCTCTCAATGTCAAGATATTTTCTAAAAATTATTCACAGATATATATTATTATACAATATATATTATTTCACGTTGTCGGTAGAAACGGTAATGGCATTGTTTAGAAATTGCACTTGCTAAAATACGTAGAATACAGAGACGAGGAACTTGCGAAACCTGCGAAAGGAGCTTTTCAGATTGCGAATCGGCCAAGGAGACTGAAGTGGGAATGGGATGGAATGATAAAAAGACCAAAGACGGGTAACGGACCCTCAGACTGCCAAGAGACGGAAAGAGAGAAACTGCGACGTCACAGACGCGTCTATCGCAAAAAATAGTCGAAAGGTATTCGTCGTCCTTGAGAGTGCGATCAAAAGACTTCGTCGGCCCATACCTACGTTCTCTTCTCATCCTCTCTCGCTTCGCCGCTCTCTCTCTCATCTCGGAAAAGAGTCTCTTCCTCCGTGGATTATCTCTGGACCACGCGTCGCTTCAAGTCCCTGGTTATGCAAGTCCGAGTTATTTATATTCTTAAACCATTCCTCTTTCTGCTTCGGGGTAAATTTCACACTTGAGATTTGATTTGCATTTATTCGTTTTTGAGCTCTTCTTACGTCTGGTTTACCCACTTTTGCACTTATCTTATGAGAAAACAATGTATCGCCATCATCATCTTCAGTGCTACTTCCACCTTCTGCTTATCTAATAGTTTTCACTTTATATGAAATTGCGAAATGATTCTTGATACCACATTTATTTCACTATTTACCATTAGCTGGGTACTGTCTCGGGCGGTGTATTGTTTGTAAACCCGAAAGTTGGAGAGCGACTTTTTCTGCATGGCTGTTGGAAAAAGTTCCATATACTTATTCATTTATTTAAGAAGAAAAGACCACTGTTGTACTGGTGCGGTTTTCAAATGGTTGCCAATAGAACTATTATGTAGCAATATTTGTAACATCCCTGTTTTTTGGTGTAAACCTTCTAATTGTGAAAAAAGGGATTGTGTTATGCACGGATTCAAATTTCCACATTCCTACTCAAACAAAATCCTCAGCCCAATTGGAATTCGCAGGCATCCTAATAAACATGAGTATTCCACTTTTCTGTAGGTTTGTGTGCCTTCCCTATTCAGCACCAATTACTTCGTATCTCGATTACGTACCCTCCTCTTTATGTCATCTAAAATACATAATTTTCATTTTTTCTTCCCCTCTGTTTTCTTTTTTAACCCCCAATTGCATCCTTTAGCAACCCTTTTCCCCTCAGTATTTGACTCATCCATGTCCTCCATCCATGCTTTATTATTTCGATTGAAGCCATCTTTTCCCCAACCATCTCTAGCACCTCCTTATTCTCTTTCCTATCTTCCGATTCATGTCTGATGCTTATCTGAAAACTACTATTTATCTAAGGCGCAAATACATGTTATGGGACCCGACCCGCAAACTTTTGAATGGATATCCGCGGGTGAATTTGGAGCTTCATTCTCATCAGTCTGCCGTGGAAAGTTGCTCGGACTAAATAATAAAAAAAATGAAAAATGGCTAAATTTTAGCGCATATCTAGAGAAAAGTGAAGTAATTTTATGTTATTAAGTTTATCTAACCGATACCTTAAAGTCACTTTATTTAATAAAATATTGCTTTATTTAATTGAATTCTGAGAAGATAAACTGGAAAGATAAATTTAATTAGATATGTGAGCAATTTTATTTTAGTAACGGAAATAGTTGATCTTCTCGATATGGTATAGATTAATTAGATAGAATGATGACAAAAATAAGGTGAATTGATGGAATTCGTGCTTTTCGAAGCCCCGCCTTAGCCGTAGGGAATATGCCAGAATTTTTACCCATCGGCGGAAAATCGGTCGCAAGTACAAAGAAAATCAAGTAGATCGATTGGGTAACGAATGTTACGATCAATCGCAATTGACAGTCCATTAGAATCGATATTACGAATTATTTACACGAATTTGAGCTGGTTGATAACCTTAGAGAGAACGGTGCAAGCAATCCTTCCACTTATATCTGCCGTTTTACCATTGAGAAAAATAGTGTAACATTTTATAGGCCTTATCTTTTGCGTCATAAATTTTTACTCACCTTCGTTAGTATAGATATAGTTAGATAGTTTACCTTTAAAATTCTGAAAAATGATATAATTTAACAGGTACAGGGAAATAACTTTTAAGTAATGATTCTTCGACTCTGTAATTGTATAGTACCAATTTTCTTGTCGTTTTGGTTTTTGCGGATTGGAATTAAAAATAATCCCTACATCTCACAACTTTTTACGGAATGATTCTTCTTGTGGATAATTCAATCTTTATGAGAAACAGCACCTTTAATTTTACCTTAATTTTTATCATTGCCTTTTGAGGTTACATTGAAAGAACTAGAGGTAAAAAGAAGTGAAAATTACATCTCTCATTTAGGACTAAGCAATAGGATGTAATGGCACACATACGTATTGCACTTCTACGGTACATTTTCTATCTCAGACTGACTTCAGGCAAAATGGCGATCTATTTCTGTGTATTCTGATTTTAATATTAAACAACAAATAGGCTTCTTGAACTATAATAAATTCCTGATTATGGTCATTACTGGAACTCGTGATATTTTTGTGATTTTTCCATCGCTTTCTTCGAATATGATTTGTATTTCTCTTTCCAATGGTAATGCTACCGCGAACACTTGTATAATTCCTTATTTATCGACTTCTCTCATCTCGTCTCTCTTCGCAACGCGCGGAAAATTTGAAATTAGGGATAAACGGTTGATTTTTTTGTTTCTCAACCGTTTGCATGTATTCAGTTCAAGAAGTAAGAGGAGATAATCTACTTCGAAATCGTGTGAATAATTTACCCTACCTGCTTCACACCATTCCCGCTGCGATAATGTAAATTTAAATTTGCCTTGTTTTGCAAACAGGTCTTAACGATCTTTAATCTTGAAACGGCCCGAGGAAAGACACGCGATTTAGCGGAAACAAGTGGAATAATAAATACTAATATATTTTTTCAAGAGACCTTATTTCTCACTTTTTTCCTTTACATATTTTTATTGAATGCGTAAACTTCAGTTTACTATCGAATGGCACTTATCTAGGAGTAATAAGAATGCTATTGCGGAATTTGTAATGGTACATCCAGTACATCATTATTCTTGACAGTCTGAGGTATGCATCGCTCATTCTATCAGATGCTATCTGCCACACCATACATTCAAATATGAGAAATTATGTGATAGTCTGCGCCTAGTATCTCAAAGAGAATTCCATTTGGTAAAAACGCTTTCGATAAGTTAGAAAATTAGTAACTATAATACCTTTAGATACGAAATTCTACCAAATTATCAAAAATTCAAGGGGCTCAATGGGAAAGATATTTATTATATAACTGAAATAAATATTATCTATCGGTGCTCATTTCTCATATTATCTTTGGGTCATACATTAATTAAACATCTCAGTTTCGAAATTTCCATAAATAATTTAGCGAAATAATGCTGCAGTATTTATGTAGAATTAATTATTATTTTATAAGGGCGATATGTTTTTATTGCTTTTATTTTATTGAAAAGGTAAGATAAAGCAATTAATCGTGCAGCACATTGTTAAAAGTCACCTCTAATTCCTAAAAAGCCGTGTCCCAACTTTCCTTTCTTTACATAATTTGAAATATGGTTTTATGCATATATTTTGCATCACTGTAGAAATGCGATAATTTGGCTGAAGTAATAGGATTCCTTTACTTAATTTAGCCATGGATTAAATATACTCGTATCAATGTGGATTATGTGTTTAAATTACAGACGGTTATATTCCCAATTCTATTAAAATAACACCCGTATTAGATTTTAAGCATATATCGCTTTTGATAGCATTGTAGTCTACATGCATGACCCACATATTTTCCTCAAATTCTTTTATACAAAATACAATATACCAATATACTCGTTAATAAGGTTATTTCTATCCTCAGTGAACCCCAAGGTTAATTCTATCCTCAGTGAACTATGAAAAGAAGCAGACGGTAGCACTTATTCCGCGATAAATTCGCCGCATAGTTATCCCAACGAATACCTCCATCCGATATCCTCCTGCATCTCGTATTTTTCCTCAGGAATGCCTTTGTGCTAGTTTCTTTATCTTCGAGGGCATTAACATTGCATCTTCGCCTACCCTCGCTCCTTCTAGACGGATGATATCCTATTGGGGAGGCATTGTTCGACATGGGGTACGATTTCTTGCCGCAGCGGCGCTGGGGGGCTGTGGGCTTGCCAAGTTGTTCTCCCGGTGACGCAGTGGGAATTAAGAGAACAAAGGGAAGGGGTCTTTTCTGCGTTGCGCCAAGACTGATCAGGAAATCGCTTCGAAGGGCAAATCACCTGGAAGCCCTTTGTTGACACTCTATAAAACACAAATTTTAGATGTAGGAATTGTCATAGTGGGAGAATAATTCTTTTGTTTCCGGGCATATAATTAACTGCATGTCGACTTCATTCGTTCAAAACGGAAAAATGACAGTTTGGAGTAATTATTAATTTCGCAATAGTTAATTGTATAATATATTCATATTTCTCTCTTTTGGCTACGTATTTTCGCTTAAGTACTTCCTTCCTAAGTGACTTACTAAAATATAAGGATGCACTAACTCCATTCATACCATGCAAACCGGTATCGGTATGTTGTAACAAAAGCCGGGGATTTACTATTAGCTGTTTATCTTGGTGAGCACCGGTTACCGGTTATCTACGCTACGAAAGACGAAAAGAAAATCTTTAAATATGCTTGAGCAAGTCCATAATTGTCTGTGATAGAATATTCTTTGGTGGTGTGATTTTAAATATCTTTCTGGCGCTTTTTCATGGCAGTTGTATTTTTCTGTCTCTCTAATTAATGGCGATAATAATTTAACAGTATTCAAGGTGAAATGATGGTCGCATTCTTGTGTTGCGTACTCTACAGAAAAAGTATCACAGAATACATAGTTTAACTATGCTAATAATAAAAAAATGACCAAGAAAAAGATATCCATAAAATGTATTCTTTGTTAGATATTTTTGTAAATTCAAAATTCAGTATACTGACAAATCTACTCTAGTAGATTGATCAATCTATTGAATGCCGATTTGGTAATCGAAGTATTTTATTGTAATGTATCACTTGCTTACTGAAAGACAATTGAATGTAATTTAAGTTTGGTATAACATACTTAAGCATGCGTATTTAGATATGCACTTATAGGAGTGTATTTAACTAATTTATGCTTAACTTAGTTTAGATTTTTAGATATATTTAGATATATACCCCGCGAGCCGCCAGAGTCTTATGGCAGGGGGTGTAATACACCACCATTATTCATTCATCCCTATTAGCATCTCTAATAGCCTGGGGAAAAAAGACCAAAAGAATTTATCCGTCCTTGCGATTACTTCCCTATAACGCTTCGTCGATGCCTCTCGGAGATCGCGTTCGCTCCTTACTGGCACTATTATTTCACTTACTTCGTCTATAAATTCTGAACGAATGAACTTTTCGAAAAGTTTCCGACGATATTCAGATCTTCTCATCTGTAGTGAATTTCAACCGAGGGACTCTATCATTGCCGTAACGCTGCTATCAAACCTGAAATCCCCGCAAACGAATCGGGCTGCTCTACGCTGGACCATCTCTAAATCTGAGACGAAACCTACTTCGTTTCATCCTAAACGCAAAATTCATAAAACCCAGATTATTTATTAGTTATTATAAACGGTAGAAAATTCTTATTGTTAATGCAGCCAATGTATTGTCACAGAAGCCACCCAGGACTGGAAATAGTACATAAATCATTTTGTGAATTGGATTGTTTTAGCATTATTCAGTCTTAAAAAAATCATAGATATTTTCGTTACCAGCCTATGTGTTTAGATTAAGTTTATTGATGACAAAACTATTAAATAACAAGGAGAGGATTTTATTGACATAACCCTAGAAGAGGGAAGGCAGTAAAGATGTGTAAATTACCGCATTGTAGCGAAGGTCTGTTATGACGGAGGAGGTGGTGGTGTAGGAGTGAGTTGATTCAAACGTAACTGACAAAGCCGTCTCAAGACGACATTTTCATTGCCCAAAGAGAGTTAATTGCGACTCCTGCAATACGGCTTTACAAGGAGAAGAAAAGGCGCATGTCGGCGCAAATAGGGGCGCGAGATGTGGCTTACGCGTTCCCTCTCGAGGGCTTCCCACCCTTGGGTTCATAAAGTTTGGACCAACATGTTTCCTCAACACAGTTCTCGGGATCCTTGTGGGAGGCCTCCGTTCCTTTGGACTTTCATTTTCGCCGGTCTTCGCAATAGCACGAGGGAATATATTAATTAAATATGGAGAAACGACGTCGAAGAATGAAGTGTTTACTGCTTGTTTTTGAAGTGTCTAAAAACGGGTGTTTGACAGGTAATGCTCGTGAGGATCAAGTTGGGAATGAAATTACGAACTTAGCGTTTCCTTAGCTTGCGTGTGCCTCGGATTTTCGGTACAGCTGTGGCTTATTATAAAATAAGGTGGTTAGAAAGGAATAAGTTGACTTCAGCTGCTGTACCTACTTTCTGAGAAACATATCCAAACTTTATGGAATAATAAAATAACTCTCTTAGTTAGCTTGAGTTAAAGTATCTATAACTCATGTAGCTTTTCTGGGAATAATGTTGGTATAATACCTTAAGCCTAATAAACCTTCTCTAACAATTTATTATTAACTTAACGTAATGCCACTCATCATTATAGAAATTCACATCAACTTTGGATGTATTTTTTTTATTAAAGCATGTTTTATGTTATAAAATTCCTGCGATTCTAATATGATTTCTTAAGAGTGACATTGCTCTCAATCATATTCAACACTTCCGTTCCCTAGCATAAATCTTATTCATATATACTAAGAAATAGTAGGAGTTGTATAGTAGGATTAAGTCATAAATGGTGCCTTCAAGAGGTTTTCCTCCCGACTAGGGTGAATACCAGGCAGATTATGTAATTCCCCCCCGCGATATGACTGCCACCTGGCCTGGTGCCTATTTGTAGTTTTCAGAATAAATAAATAAAAATGATTCCGTTTTAATTGAAATATCACCTTGCTTATAAAATGTAATAATAATAAATCGTCTTTATTTGGGCGAGATTGAGACTAAGAGTCTCTTCTTCCATCTAACCCATCTTCCTTAATTATAATATTAGAAGTAGAAAAATTAGAAGAATTGTGGATGTAAAAAACCTAAGAGATAAAATGTATAGTTATATGAAAACATTATTAAGTATTTTTGTTCATTCGTGAAGTCGTAAAATTTACACTTGATAATACCGTAAACGGTAGTACACATATTGGGGATGTTTCTGATGTAGATTGTATTTATGTAATGGGAGGATGATATTATTAGATTCCATCGTGACTTTACCCTGAATTCACCTGAATTGTCAGGCATACATTAATTTGTATCTTTCTCATAGTTCAGCGTTTAAAATAATATTGAGTTATTTAGTAAAATAGATACATTTTACGGTTTTCCGTTGCCAGGAATTAAACGTTTAAGAATAAAGCGCGTACACCGGATTTTCTGCGTCACTTCCATTTTATTCAAACGGCGGAGTAGTAATTTCTCAGTTCAAGCAACTTCATAATTCTAATTCAAACGAGATTCCCCGAGATAAAGCGCAATTAATGATTTGAACGGGGTTTTGGAGAACTTGGAAAAATGGGAATGGAACTTGGAACTTGGAAAATCCGCTATTCAAATCGTCAAACGAAATTCGAATTTACTCCCTTTCTTGCAGGTGTTGTCTCGGATGAACTTTTACTCCTTGCCATTGTATTTTGCAATCTTATGGATGTGTAAAGTGACACACACTTCTGCGCGTGTCCCTCAAGGGTGCCATCTCATAGCATATCAAGGTGAAGTTCTCCCTTTCTTTATTCCTTTTCCGTAGTAACCCTAGACCAGTAGAGAAGGTAGGTTCTGCGGTGACTGGCTTCGGTTTCGCGAATGTTTCCATTCAGAGGAATTCGATTTGACAGGAAGGGGTTTGTCGTATAGTCACTCCTTTATTTTTGGATGCTTTTCGAGGTAGAATTTCAGCGATGCAGGGCTAAAATTCTCAAAAATACTTAAAAATGATGCATTGAGATGTTTTGTCTATCTCTAAAATGACTTTATATACTTACTCGCTATATAATGCTGATGATATGTAAGTATAAGTGTAGTTTTTGAAACTTTATTAGAAAAAGGCAAGATATATATCTTTGAATAAAATTTGCTCTATAGATAATAGTTTATAGACATTATTGCGTATAAATTAACGCGAATTTCTAGGTTTATAGGTAAAAATTCTCCTCCAGGAGAATTAAGAGTTGAAGGTATTTAAAATTTAATCAACTATGACTGCAATACATATCTCATTGATGCGTGTGTGAGAAGTGTATTTAGGATTTGGGAGAATATCTCAGAGTACATGCAGAACAAGGTTTCATAAACGCCATATTCTAAAAAAGAACCAGTTTATTGCGTAGAATCTAAAAGTTTTGTTACTCCTAATATTCAGAAGTTGGCAGCTTTTTAGGAAAAAATATCAAAAGTGATACATTAAAAAATCCATAGCAAATAAACATTTACTACGCCAATAAAGTGGTCTTGCAAATTTCTAGTTGCTATATAAATTTTACATGCTAATAAGTACCATAGTATTAATTATGACTCAGTTTTGATTATACATTTCAAGAAACACGCAATTCTTTGTTTTAATTACATTCGATTCAAGCGATAATACTTACTTTATGAAGTATTTTCTGAGGCTTATTACCTAATAATGTAGGTGGGCAATTAAACCAGGGTCATATCCAGCATATTTTCTGGTGGTTTAGTAAATTTTTTCACTATGGAGTTTAATTTTATTTGGGTTAAGTAAATACATTTCTATATTCAATCATGATTTGATGAACAGATACTGAAAGGGGTTTGATAAGTGGTGAACAGAAATTGTAAATTGAAGCAGGAGTCAATAAATATTTTTTTCATTTCTTGTTCATTATCGGGTAGAATTAGCAAGGAAATTTATTCGCCAAGATCTATTTCAACTTACGGCATTTATTTATAAACAAAATTTTATCATGTATTTAATATAAATACTCTAATTCAGAGTTTCCCAAACTATGTTCCGCTGAACCTGAATAGGTGTTCCCCGGCTATTTGTAGTCTTAATGGAGAATTGAAGAATAAAAGTCATTAAATGCTTTATTTATTCTTAGTTTTATGTTTACGTTATAATAATATAGTTTTATATTTAAAAATAGTTACTAAATAAATAATTAGTTGTAATTAAATAATTTTTAAAATTTTGCAAATAGAATTATCTAACCTAAAAATAAGCTGTGTTCCGTTAAACTTCCCAGGTTTGCGAAGTGTTCCATTGCAGAAAAGAAATTGGAAAACCCTGCTCTATTAATGATTAAATGCTTTTCGAGCAGCTATGCGAGTTATGTACGGAAATAACAAAAAATAAAATTAATTTTCTTAAGGAATAACGGAGGGTACTTCTTGGGTTATGTAATACGTCATTGTAAAAATTCACACGTTGTGATCTCTAGTTCCTTTCTTTGCGATTGGTGTATGAAACGAGCGAATGTGATATAAAGGAGAAGTAAGTTGGCAGTGTTGCTACGAAGGCCGAAAGACGAGCACGAAGGGGATTCCGAAAGTTGTATTTCACAATTACTGAACGGGTTTCACCGTATTCAGGGCTTGTCTCAGGAGTGTGAAAATTCCCTTAGTCGCTAGGCAACCATATCAAAGTGGAATACGAGACGAATATGATTATTCGAGGTGTCGATGAAGTGATCGGCTGAAAATATTCAGAGGGATGGGATGTAAGGCGTTGCCTGCATCACAGAAGCCATCTTTCATAGCTTATAGAGGGAAAAAAGGTTATTCTGCTTTGAAAGGTGAAAGGGCGGTCGTATAAATGCATTTTGAAGAGAAGGAAGGTTTTATGATTATTTAAATTAAGTAATACGTTAGCTCAACTCTTATTTTATACTAATGAATGAGTCATAAGCCTGAACCTAATTTTGCAATGGTACTACATTCTCTTGCCGAACTAAAGCATATGTTTCAAATAAGCCTCTGAAACTATTTTACTTTGTACCTATAACGATCTTTGATGTCGCAAATTTGTAAAATATCTTATTAAATATCCATTTTCTTTTATATTATAATTAGATCTTATATGGCGTTTCAAAATATTTTGTTTCAATTTCTATGATCAGCATTATCAGGCTGAGTATTGAGATACTAACATATCTCGAAAAGCATTTTGTAATTTCCTCTTTTCGGTTAGATAAGCGAGTTGAAATTTTATTTAAATTATTCCGTTTCTTATGGAATATGGATCCAAAAAGAAAATCCTTTGTTGTCAATTTCAAAGTTATACTACGAAGAGTTCGTATCTTTAAGTACGGAAATTAAATAAAAAAATCTGATGTGGCCAACACATGTCTTTCCCCATATTTATTTAAAACAGAAGCCTATGCCGGTAAAATATAAATAACTCCAAAAAAATGAGTATTACAGGACAATATTTCATACAAAAGTTGTAGTAAAGTACATTATCTATAACTTTTTTTAATGTAATTGTATATACCTACATTACATTTTGACAGAGATATGTATGAAAAACTTCAATTTCTGGATAAACAACAACTTCCGGTTAACCGTTATTCAGGAATAACTCCTAAACAATCAGTGAGACGAAAAACTGTTTCACACAAAAGTTGTAGTAATGTACATTATCTATAACTTTTGTTCGTAATTGTATATACCTACATAGCATTCTGACGGAGATATTAAAGAAACAAACTTTTGTTCCGGTTTAACCGGAACTTCCGGTTTAGCGATATTCACCAAAAACTAATCAACTCTTGGCATTGTTAGGAAAATATTAAATATGAATTTGGAAATGATCGGATAGTTACTTTTTAAGATAGAGCGCCCACAAACTTTTTTACCACAGACAGACAGACAGACTGACAGACAGAACGTGCTCTATGGGCCCCAAAACATCTATTTCCGTCAAAATCTGGAGGTCGAATTTTTTTGCGAATACAATATTTCTCTATACTAAATATAGGGAGAAAGTAAAAACAGCATAAATATTTATCTATATAGAGAAACTGAGTTATGGCAATGGAGAAAGAGCAATGAATCATAATGTTTTATTTATATATGGATAAGTATGATGATATATTTCAGCTGTCATCTTGAAAGCATAGATTTAATGATATTTACCATTAATTCATCACTATTCATATTTATTGAAACGTTTAATTCGAATAATAGAAATTAAACGCGCTAGCTAAGTATAAATATTCTTATTTTAAGATCCGTACATCAGCAATTTTTTGAGAGAAAATTTTCCTTTCCATAGATTCAAATAACCTAACGCTTCTGCATATTCCAATCCATCCATCATTTTCTCAGGATCCGCATATAGGTCTCGAAGTGTTTGCATCACTTGTGTATGTTTTTGGAACACCTGCCATGAATTAGCTTTCTAGCGACCCTTTATTATCTCTCTTTTATTGGTCGTTGGATAGAATGTCATGTAGGGAAAGATGCGTTTGTGTTTTGTAATCGGAAGATACCGCGACCTTGATGGGCCTTGACATAGTGATACTTTGTTACGATGGAGAACGAATTCTGTCGAAGCCATAAGCTTGAACCCGTGTAAAAATAGAAAATAAATTCCTGGAATCATTCCATGATGTTATGATTAGCATTATTTACATAGTTTTAACATTTACCTTGAATTAAAATAAGAAGGTGCTCTATTGCAATAATTGCAAGCCGCAGATGTTTTAATCTTTTTGATTTTCACACATCTTTTTATTTTTTTATTTAATTTATTATATTTTTTGTTTATTTTCTCTTTTTGTCTTTTAACAATTTCCTATAAACTATGTTTTTGATTATTTTCAGTGTACTAGACCTTTTAATGTTTCATTTGTATGTATTTCGTAATGTAATTTCATTTTCATCATTTCTTTGAGATTTATCTCCAATTGTTCAACGTTTATTTTAATTCATCTATAATTAATGTCAGTTTAGTGAGGTTGATTTATTTTATCTGATTGTTTGTGGTGCAGTTATGTTTTTCCCCCTTTCTTTTTGTACAATTTTTATATTTTCACTGTCTGTCCTATCATAACCCTTTTCTTTCTCCTTCATCAAAAATATAATTTTCTATCTGTAGGTTTCGCAGGTTTTTCACACTCCCCTTCTTGTGAGTGTTTTCCTGCAGAGGAAATTTTTTTCAGAGCCCTCAGCTTAAGTTTTTTAAAATCCATATACTAGTTTTCTTCGCGTACTTTTGCTAACTATCTCTTTCTTTCTGTTTCGCATATGACGATGGGTTAGGTGTAAGAAGAGACTTTCTTGTCTCAATTTCGCCCGAATGAAGGCAATTTATGATTATTATTATTATATTCTCGATCCAGCATTTTGAGTGGCCCAAGGGAAATCGATAACGTATGAGTAAAAACGTAAGATGCGGAAAACAAAGAGTGTAGTTGCTGTAGTTGGGACCTCAAAACGGAAACGATCGATCAGAATTCCTCTGTATATAAGAATATTCATATTTATACGATGCTGATTATTCATTTGGATACTAAAGAATTTTAAATATGCGTGAAAATGTTAAGTGGGATCGAAGCTTTGCCTAAGCACGTTTTAATCACCGTGGGATGGGATGCGCTGCCGATGATGGTCATGAATTGCTCTCTTTTTTATCCTTCGCCTATTACATCTGTTTATTGCGCAAACAGTGCTCGTGCTGCGAGTGATGGAGTGTCTGTCAGGTTGTGTTTCGCAAGGGTTATGTCTCCACCTGGTCTCCTTCCTGTGAGTGGGATCTTTGGTCAGCGTTCCACTGGACCTTTGCCAATAAACGCAGCTTCTCCGGAAATCGTTTGATTCTCATTCCACGGTTCTTTGACTTCGCATTGAATTAATGCCCGATTTTGTAACTCGAGTGAAATCCGTTATAACGGCATTTTCGATTGCTCATCTGCGTATCATTGCTGCCGAGTACAACATATTTGAGCGCATGGAGATTCAGCGCAATTTCCTTCCAGTATACTTTAGTCGAGTGAAAACAGATGTTCACTAAAAAGATAGAGACTACTGGACCAGAAATTAACGAAAGTCCCTACCAGCCACTACTGGGCATTTTAACTTTTCAGTTTTACTGGGGTGATTTTTCAAATTGTCAAATCAACAGTCGAGGCTTACTATGCATAGATAATTCAAATGGACTAGAAATGTTTCTTATAGAAAAATTTTTCTTTCTTTGCCAAGGGATGGTCATATTTATACGAAAATAAACATATTTTCCCATAAATAATCAAATAGGGCATCTCTTGATTTATGTTTGCGAAGCATAGCGCTCATAAATCATATACATACATTTACTGAAATTCCAACGTTTTCGAATGATAACATATTTCATTTTGCAGTTTGCACCGAAATCATATTCACAAAAAATTTAAAATTTTTATGAGTGATTAACGGATAGCTTGATTTTTAATCACTTTGATTACTTTATTTACAAAGAGGGAATATTTTGGACACTTTATTTACTCTTAATTTTCATCGGAGCACTTCTATTTATATTTTTTCTTAAACGTTAAGATGTTAAAATTTTAAGTTTCCCCACAGCTTGTTAAATTATTTATTTTTGAAAAAACTCGTTCTTAAAAGCTCTATTAAATGTCTCACTAGTCTTATATTCTCATGATCTCACATATAAATAGTTACATTATATTTTTTGTATAAATTTCAATTTACAATAATGCTGTTTCGTTTTACGTATTCATTTGCCGATTTAATTATCACACCTTTGCATAAAGTAAAATTTATTTGTCTGAATTCCTGAAATCTACTTGAATTTTTTTATTTGCCTATAAAAATCCTTCGAAAATTCGAAAAAGCTGTTACTAAAAGGTGATATTAAAGTTGGTTATAAAAGGTTGACTCACAGAAAGATAAAGCAACAAAGTAAGACACTTTTGTATACTTTTAACGATTGTTTATACATAAATTATGAAACTATGGTGTAAATTTTACTTTCCAAGAAAAGGAAATCGAATCTAAGACAAATTTGATTTAAGATGAATTTCAAACGAATTTCATGATTGCATAGTAAGTGCGGTATTCCGGTAAAATTTTGTTTTTGGAAGAGGAAGACCATAGGGAGCTAATTTCTCTCACTGGAGTGATGAAAATAAAGCAGAAACGCGTGATTTACGTTTGGCATTTATGCTTATAGACTCAGGAGCGTAACTCGTAATTTGGGATTCTTTGGATGCTTTGATAAAGAGAAATATTCATTTGCAAGCAAAGGGATTTGTTGCCATTGTTATTTCGCCTCCTCTGAATCGTATTTCAATTTATTCGCGTTGAATTAGATCCAGGAACGCAGCAAGAAGAGGAGATATTTTGCAGATTGGAGATCTTTGAAAATGGTCTCCGAAGCCTCCTTTAACTTTAAAGTATTATTCAAAGTTGGAAATTTCCTAGAAGGATGTTTTCTCAGAAATAAAATCTAATTTTCCGAGAAAATCAGTACCTTTGGCGAAGTAATTACTTGTCTCATCCTTCCAGATTAGTGGTCTTATTATTTATCATTACGATAAAGTTCGCTCTAAAGGATCTTGGGGAGGAAATTGCATGGGATTCCAAGAATAGAAGAGCGTAAGACTGAGATTACCGATTAATCATCTGGGTTGTTTCTTACTGTTGCCTCTGCCTTCACATGATGTAACCTAGCTATATTGTTAATCGTGAAACTCTGTAAAATTCTTTTCACAAAAAACAGTGTAATCGATATGTTTTCTAAATAAATGTTCCTGCGACAGTTTCTAAATGAGTGGAAAATTTTCACGTGCATTTTGTCTTGTTTAGGAAATATATATTATTCACTTAACTTAGTGATTATTTGCCATGACTTTGATAATTTGGTTTAGCAATATTAAAGCATCTGATATATGCATGATGCAGATTTACAGGATTCGATGTAATTACTCTTGCAATGCTAAGGATGGCGTTAATCATAGGATCATTGTCTTTCACTTGCGTAGATTTTTTCCATTCATTATATTCTGGCATAATGAGGGAAATAATGAAAAATATCATTTTGTATAGTAAATCTCATGCTTTCTATAATTCTTTTCGTACTGAATTGTTAGAGTCCAGCTACCCTTTATGCTGATTATTTAATCAAAAGATAGATCGGCTTGAAGAAGTAATGTCTTTCCTTAGATTGATTCGCGAATGGCATTTATACCATTTGAATTCTCTTGTACACACTTTCTTCCTTTAAATGAGCTATATTTTGTAATTAAATCTAACAAACGGATGACACATATAGCTCTCTAGATATTGATTGATATTTCAATGTTGTATTTCTTAAATAATGTTATTCTGATGTTTCTTTCTACCACTCTTCTCACTTTCTCCGATGAAATCAAATAGATTGACTGCATTTCAACGGAATTTTTTAATTGATTAAGATAATTAGATCAGGCATTAACAAGTTTTTCATTCGAAAAAGAAACTTACGTAGTGATCAAGCATGAAAGGTATTACACATTCACTTTTATTATCAACTCCAAGGTTTGGAGCTTGCTCTTACCTTGAAATCCCCGCCCTGGAGCGGAATTTTTAGCATCGTTTTAATTTATAGCGAATCCATGATGCTCGTAATTAAAAGTTTGAAATTATTTGCCATGGTTACTCGGTACAACAATTCGGATCGGTATTTGGCCGTTTACAAATATTTAAGCAAACAAGCATATCATAATTGTGAAATGTGTATAAAGTGATAGTGAAATATTAACTTCGTAAATTTTGGAATTTCTCGTGAAATGGAAATGCAGCGATTTGTACTGATTTGGTACTATTTAAAATTGTAAATCAGTGAACGTGAACTTTTTAATAGAAATTATAATTTTTCTTCTAAAAATGCGTTATTAGGTAAATACATGCCACTAATGTAACAAGATGTTCTTCGTTTTAATTTTGCGAAAAACAAATTAACCTATATTCCTCATGAAGACCAGAACTGTGAACCCTTTTCTGGTCGAGTAATATTATAAACAAATGCTTAAGTAATTATAAAGATACTTTCTCAGTATCGGAGAAAATTACATTGACTCGAATCGTTAAACTGCCTCAATTACAAGCCGGAAATTTTAGCATAGAAATAGTATTGCTAAAAGTGATCCGACATGTTAGGTCGTATTGCACATGATCTCTCACTGAGAATCAAACCTGGGACAGAGTTCACCAAAGAAGAACGAGTTATCCACTGGAACGGAACCAGGAGCCCAGCCTTAACAGCTGTTTAACAGTTTTTAATTCACTAATAATTTATTTAAATGAACTCATAAATACGCAAATATAATGAAGTAACAATAAAATAAGTTTTGCATAGAATAAAATAATAATTATTGCAATTTGATATTAATACATAGTGATTCTTCAGCATAAATCAGAACGGTTTTATGACAGCCGCAAGTTATGCTCATCATCTCCGTTTCGCTCCATCTCCTCAGCAAAACAAACGTCTCAGCCTTCATAAGAATCTCCGAGTCAATTAGAGCCCTTTTCTAGCGCCGATTCTCACTCTTTATGAAACATCGTCACTTAGACGGTCGCGCCAATTGCACCGTGTTGCTGAAATTGCTCGCGGCTTATGCAACGGCAAACTCCCATTCTTTCGCCGTCCCCCACTTCTCCACCCACACTCCCCACCTACGACTGGCGGTCACCTCCACTAGTCGACCGCAGATTGGTTCGTAAGCCGCGCAGTCCCAACTTGCCGACGAAGCTACAATGGCCTCCCTCTCCATAAGGTACTGTTCCTTTTCTCTCGAGGAATGCATGACAAGTGCTTTTTTTCCTCTCTCGAGATTTTTTTCCTTCCTTCCTCTGGGTCTTGGAAGAAAGAAAGCGGTGGGAAAGCGATGTTTCCTCTCCTCATCGAACCAGGTTGTTTGAATTTCGTGACTTATAATCAACGCCGGGTGTATGAATCAGTGAGTGTGAATGGGGGCTCGTACGTCACGAAAATTGTGGTTGCTACAGAGCGCGGGGGAGTGATTATTTGGGGCGTTTGGTGCGAATGTGTGAAGAGGAATTACACTCTCGAATAACCCCGTTACTGTTTGGTGGATACGTAAAATCTTTCTCGTTTCGTTGTGCAGTTTGCGTATGAAAAAGCGAGGAAATGGTTGAGCTTGTTATCGTTGGCGTAGCGGAATGATTACGGGTCAGTCCAGCTCGCGTGTTAAGCAGGAAGCGTGGCCCCTCGCCCTTGTCCTTCCCCCACGTGGGAATGGATAAAATCACCGCTGCTCTGCGGGGGACCCGTTGTGTTTTTGGTGCATATAGGATATTCGAACAAAGGATGGCGCATTCGTCATACGGTGTCAGTGAATCATGTAATGATGTGGAGGAACGTAGTGGTGTTTGTTTTCTTGCGGTAGGTCAATGCTAGGGCAACTCGGAGTAAGGTTTGTGTTCGATTCTCTATCCTCGTAAATTTTCTATTCATTCAAGAAATCATTTTGAAGTTGTGCATCCCCGCAGATGTGTGCTCTACGAAAGCGACTGAAAATCATTATTTTTTAAGGTTCGATTTGACACCTTTAATTAGTTGGCGGTGTATTTAATTAATGTGGTGGTTATTATAACTTTAAAAAGTAAGGATAGACATAGTAATCTGAAAATAGATAAAGGTTATTTTTCACGAGATGGCGTGCAACCAGGGAAAATCCCAAGGAGCGATATGGATAGCTCAACGGACAGAGCATCCGACAGGCAATCGGGAGACCCGCGTTCGATTCCCGGTCCCGTCGGACTTTTTCAAGCCAATTCTTCCTTTGTATTAATTTGTATAAATATTCTTCCTTGGGAATTAGTAATATATGCACATTAGCGTATCACTTACAATTTTGGCTTAGTAATTTAGCATTGAAATTCTGATTTATATTAAAGTTAGATTTTATTTCTTATCCATTTTTTTCCGTTTATAGCTCTATCTATAAACGTAAAGGAGTTGTAAGATACTTTTGAGATCACTTTTATTATGAGCTATCTCCATCCGAAGTAGGCTCACTGCCCCAAGATGTCATTCGGTTTGGGATCGTGCCCGTCTGAGTTCCACACTGCACATGGCCTAGAGGCTTATTTGTCATTTTCGAATTAGTCTTTCCATAACAGAATTGACTCTCAATCCTTATCCTGATTGGATATCGGATCAAATGCGGATCCTTCGATGGATTCTAGATGAAGCATCTCACTTGCTGGAGAAAGATCATGGTCAGATAGGTCTGACAAACTCTTCTACATCGAGCTAGTCGTACTTTACTATATTTCAGTCTCCGTAAAGATTGGATAGCTAAGTAGTTTTAGTGAGAGCACTTGGATAGAGCGATGTATTAGTATTGTGCATGGTTTTGTTGTTGTTGTTTCTTAAAAGTGCTTGTACAGCTTAGACCATTTGGCTCATTGGCTCCCAGCGGGAATCGAACCCAGCTCCAATTTCACTGAAGCCGAAAGTGTTGCCCACTAGGCCATCCGAGAACCTGCATATTTTGTTTGGTGATTGACACTGGTGTTGATCAATCCCTTACCTTCCAAGGCATACATGTCAACACGAACTTCGATGCCCTTTACACAGTACCTTCATTAGTTTTTCTATATTTAAATTGATTAAGAAAATAATGATGTTTACTTCTTTGGTTTTTTCTTTTCAACTACTATGAAAGGAGAAAATATCTCGCTCTGTGTATAGAGCCTGTTATGAGAAATGCAAAGTTTTTTGCCATTGATCGTTATGCAAGGATCCAAACCCTCACCTACAACTGACACCGTTCCGTTCGCACGTTAAGCACTGCTTTTGCGCCATTATCGAATCCTTTTTAAAAAGTAGGACAATTTAATCTCCCATTCGTATCGTTAACGGGAAGAAACGCGCATCGGGACTTCAATTCGTTTGATTGGATGATCGCTTCCAAATCAACGAACATTCAGATCCTACCAATTCACGTCCTATTTTTTTTATTTACCAGCCACATCCTCTTTAAGTTTTGTGCCAAAAGTTTCTGCATTTTTTCCTCGCGCGTCGATTCGATTTGCGGCCCTTTCGAAGGGCCCTTCTAATCTTTGCATCCTCCTCCACTTTGGGCCCCGCGTTCCATTTCCCCTCCGGATCCGAGAGCGTCAAAAGAGTTACCTCCCTCACTCCCTCCTTTTTATTGGTCACCTCTTCCGGATTCATGCCTTCGCAACCGAATTCCGCAATTCCTCGCCGCTCTTTCTCCGTCCAACTAATTAAAAATTTCGTCTTTTCTAATTAGGGTCTACCTCTCGATTTTCGATAGGTTTTCCCATCATTAGGTACCTTTTCTCGATTTTTTAATTAGGAGCCTTAAATTATTGGGAAAAGGCCATTAAAAGCGGCGCTGTGAAAGTTGCAGGAATGTCCGAATTGAGGTATTGATTAATCTGTTTATGATCGCGCCAATTCAATTAAGGCCTCGTGAAAATATCTTTAGTGTGTTATGGTATGCATTTCTAGGCTATCATTACTGTTTAAATGAGTTTTATCTGGGAAAATATTTTTGCTTTGTCTTTAACATTAGAAGTTGAGGATGCACGAAATTTCTAGGTGATTAAATAACGAGTATATTTACGAGTAAAATTGCAGTAAAATCTATTAAAAATTACGATATTGCGAATAAACATTTTTATTAATACAATTTATTTTTAAAAGGGTAAAATGAAGTCCATCCAATGTTAGAAAATATTTATCAAAATGTAACATCTTAGAAAATGAATTTCATGGTTTAATTTAAAATTCTATGAGAGTATTGACCGAATATTTGTAGTCCTTTCTCATGTGATTATATTACAAAAGTGGTGAACAAACTTTAAATATGACGTTTTCTAAAAGATAATTTCAATCATTTGTTTTATTTGTCTTATTATTTTAATAATTACGAAAGAAAGTTAATGGTATAACCTAATCCATTGAGGAATAACATCATCTTATATTAGCAGCAAATTTTACATTGATATTTCAAGGATTCAGATTTTTAGAAAGCATTGTCCTGAATTCGAACACTTTGCCTTGTTTATTTCCTTGTTTCAGAAGTAATGTGAAATGCTTTCCTTTGTCATGAGATAAGTGTTATAAATTTATTTCGAAACAAATGTCACCTAGTTTTTTATACTGTTATTAAGGCTTCACTGATTTGAAGAGATGAATCACAGCAAATGTCATATAGATGATCATTTAATGAGTAAATTGTTTTTTGGAGACAACTTGAGATTTTTATAAATGATTGACCGTAACAATAAAAACTTTGAGGTAAGCACACTTTAATCATAGCCCCACTTCCTAAAACCTTAATCAACTGAAAAAACCCCGACGAAAAACTGACTTGAAAAAAATGCTCTTGGAATCAGGAATCGAAACCCTCTTTCTTCTTAACCTCCCTCTAAGTTAGTTAATTAACCAATGATTAATTCACTTGAGAAGCAAACAAAAATTATATAATATCTGTAATGGCTTTGTGGTGGATAGATGCGTCCGTTTCTTAAGAAATAACTTAAATTCCCTCCTCTTTCGGCTTGACCTATTATCTGAAATTAAAATGTTATCAGTATATTGACTCCCGCCATTTACGATCAGCCATGATCCATTGGCTTCTCTTTAAAAAGGCCAAGCACTACATTGCGCCCGGATCTTTCCCGAAGCTTGACGTTTCCTTCTCTCTATCAAAGCTCTTATCCCTCGCGATATTGTTTCTTGAGCCGCCTCTCTTTATTATCGTTCCTTATCTCGGATCCGACCCACTGTAGTTTATCAGCTGTGGAAGTTTATTACTTTTTTCTATCCTTCGATCGTCGATGTCTCCCCAAACGATGCTGCAGAATAAATCTCTCTTTATCCTTTACCTCCAAGAAGGATAAAGAATAAAGGTTCGAAGAATAGAGGTACAAAGGGTAATCTCAGCTGTAGCTTGCATTTAAAATCACCGTAAAATGTTGGAAAATTTAAAGAAATTTTTGAAAAATACGTAGAAAAACCAACCTTGAAAAAATATAATAGTTACTCAGAGGTAAGAAAGATAAGCTTTTGAATAATTATTGCCTGTTTTGTCTTGCACTTGATAATTGTAAGGTTTTGTTTCCTTTATAGACGTCTATAATTTGAAAGGTGTTAAAATACTTATTGTAATTAAAATGGATAAGCAACCTGTACAGAAGCCAACAGACTTAACAGAAGAAAATCTGTTTTAGACGTCTATTATTTGGAAAGTGTTAAAATACTTATTGTTATTAAAATAGGTTAGTAAACAGTACAGAAGCCAACAGATTTTTTTCTGTAAAATCTGTTGGCTTCTGTACGATTTATTTACCCATTTTATTTTTCATATAAACTTTAAATATTTATATATTCAGACGAAGGAAAATATTTTCTTTTGATTATTTTATTTTTAATATACTGTAGTATTATTATTGAAGGGAAAAGGGGTTTAAATGCTAAGGAACCGGTGCATATGAGTATAGTAGACGAGGCACTATTTTTTATCAAATTCTACTTCTACTTATTGTTATACCATATTTTTTGGGGTCTACAGTGTAGAGTTTAGACTCAAGAAGGCATGGTTTGAGTGAAAATTGAGATAAGGAATTTCTCTTATACATCCATTGATCGATTCTTGGTTTATTGAATCCACACCGACACCCCTGATCGACCGATTGTTCATCTGCGCTTCGTTTGATTATTCAATACCAATAGAAATCGAAAAATCGTATTTCAGAACATATCTGAGCGCCAAAGCCTGACTTTTGAATGATACCCCTTAAATCACGGTAAAGTTCAACTCTCGATCTGTCTGGGTAATATATTTCTTTAAATATATTAGAAAATGCGAAGTGGATTCCGGAAACCTCTCTTCTATCTACATTTTTACTTTGTACAGGTAAATTATGCATAACCAAGCAACCTTAATTGAAGTAAGCCCTGAATGCAATAGAAGGAGCTTGTTCTCTTGCCATCATACCAATTGTGGTTTTCATGGCATTGATGTGGATGTGGAGCCATATTTATATGCTATCATAGCTATTGACGCACTTTTCCATGGCGTATTAATTTAATGAAAAAGTGTGCCAATTTCGGGCTAGTGTATCGTGGCTAAAAGTTACATTTCTGTAACTAGGACTCGGAACTAGTTGTCTACCCACCAAAGTGTCGATTAATCGAGCTGTCGGCCTACCAAGTTGGCGATCAAAAGAGCTGTCGGTCAAATTAGACGTCAGTGTAGCGAGGTCGTGGTAAAGTACCAAGTCGGTCAAATCCCCCCTTTGGACGAATCAATCCTTAGGGCGAAAACCTCAGAGAGCCTTCAGTACGTCTGATTCGGAAGTTCCCTCTGCCTCCACCGCAGGGCAAAAATCCCTCTCGCTCACGATGACCCATTTTCTCGTGATTTACCCACAATTCCCTCTCATCCCAATCTGAATTTCAAATCCGTGCAAACCTCACGCGAATAGCTCGTCCTAAGGCTGAATAATCGTTTCAGTGAAATACTCAATTTTTTCCCGGATAGGGAAGGTTAGGGCGAACCCCCGTCGCTCCATTGGAGATAAGAGTTTAAAGGGTGGAATAAATCCTGTCCGGGAGTCGAAACGGCGCCTGAGGGATTCGGCGAGCGGAAAACTTTTAAGTGCCTCTTGTGTGCACGTGGATTGGATTATCTTCCACCGCCGACGGTCCCCCCGGGATTTAATATCGGTCGTCGGAGATGTAAACAGAGCGTTCAATTCGGCCCGCAATGGAATTCGTTCTTCCCCCTTCCGTTAAATTCAATCTGCGTTTCGTTTGCAGTTACGTCAAGCCCTCTTCCGGAGGGATCGAAACGTCCCCGAATTGAGTTCGCTAAAAGCGGGAAAATTTCAATTCCATTATTTCCATTCTTTGATCCGTCTTTTTAAGCTGGGGGTGGGAAGCAGTTAGGTGGGGAAGATGGAAAACAAGGGCCCTTTACCGGAGTTTCAACGTTGTCGCGAAGTGGACAAATCGCAATCACCAAAAATGCGTTCTTTTTGAAGGGAAATGGATCGTTTCAGAATCGATGGAGCTGTGTCTAAGCTGAATAGAAACGTTTGTGACTTTCCAAACAAGGTTGATCTTTTGTGGAGCCAGCTTCATTAATTGATGCAATGCGCCCCAGTGTGCTGCAACTCTGATTGGCAGATCTGCTGCAAATCCTCTCTCTGCGTGTACGATAGAGTCAAAAGAGCGATACGCTTACATTATCCTATGTGTGTGCTTAATTTTCGAGATGATCCCTCGTTAAATGCGACGCTATTACATGAGCATTATTCATTTCGTACTATTTTTGCTATCATTTAAGTTCGTACTGAAATTTTTAAAAATCGTACGGTTTATTATGTGGTGAATATTCAGTTCACATGTTTCCTTGAGTGAGAAAAGGTTGGGAAACGCTATAACTTATTTGATTTCATCTAAATCCATCCTAAGCGCAATTTTCATGTCGCGTGCAGTAAATTTTGTGGAGTAAGGTAAATGTTCAAAGATAAATACTCGAAGAATAATGTAGCGAATATCTTGAATTGTGGATTGTGATATTGTATAATGAATTGTGAGTTACTCTCCATTCCTAAACTATGTGTTAAATACAATCAAAAGTAACTTGTAATTGTGTCATTATTTCTTAAACACCTATATTTAGATTCATTTCCGGTATAATGCTTTTAGTCGGCACTTTAAATCATGCACTCATTAACGGGAATATTTTCACGAAATTTTTATTCCAACTTTGATCCTAAAGTAACTATATTTTAGCTATGAAAGGTCAAACATTTTCTCATTTCAATTTCAAAATTATCTCTCAGAAAGAAATTATCTGTTGTTATTTCATGACATTTTCACGAAGTCCTGATTTATTTCAATTCCACGGAGGTTTATTTTGGCATCATTTAGTGCCTTTTATTGCAGAGCCGTAAAATGTTGGTGGGTTTTTCTCATATTCGCACGTATTCCGAGTCAATCTGCGTAGCTGACGTGTTCGCACCGAAAGATTTGACGTCATTTGGCAAACGACCGATTTAATTGGATGTAAGAACACAAAAGGGCGGTACAAATGCATCGTAGGAGCTTGATTAATCGGGATATCATCAAGCAAGTTTGATTGCCTCCTGCATAATACCAATATAATGGTAAGGGATGTCTGCAGTTGTAATGATAAATTATGAAATATTTTCCTAAAATTTTTTGTACGAAGAAAATTGTAGATTCGAATAGAATTTAGCATTCAACTTCATTTGTGGTTGAAATGCCGGATTTAACCCTAATATTCAAGGCAGAGGGAAAGCTGATGTCTTAGCACCTTCAGGCTAAGAACTCTGTGGGAACGGAAGGGAAAAATAGCGACAGGACTGGGACTTAAACAGTCTCCCACCTTCCCGGGAGATATTATGAACACTTGAAAAAATACAAGAATACCTTCCTGGAATATGGGAGATATTTGTTCTTGTCCCGGTGATGTCACTATATTTATCTTCTGTTACCCATATATATCCTTTGGTTTGATATTATTTCTACATCACAATTAGAAATGATGAAATGTCAATATTAATGAAATCTCATCTAAAAAATCAGCTATCTTAAGTTTTTATTTAAATAAATCATTCCTGAGATATTTAGACAGAGAGGTTTTTCATTTCTAATCCTTCGTTTGTGTTATACATTTTCAAAAAGAAATTAAATTTTATGAAGGTTATTTAGAGGCTTACTGTGAAAAGCGTTTCCACAGTCACGCTGTTTCTATTGTAATGACGATCACAAACGTGAATAATTTTGACCGATGTAAGCTAGAAAGCTGTATTAATAATCCATTTGGTCGACAGAATTCTTCACTAGATCTCGTGTTGGATAAAGGAACATGTGAAAAAGGGTAGTGCCCTAATGTCGTCGATTCCTTGAGGCTCACAAGTTTGGCCCTCCTGGGGCGGCTTGAATCCTGCCACCGCCCATGATATCACAAATTGAATACCTTCCACCAAAACTAATAGGATGATTGCTATGCCAACCGTGACTGTTACTAACGCTTACCACTGCTCTCTTTGGACAAAATCGTTTCAGCCGACTCCTCCTTCTTCCACCCTCAGGTAGTTTCTTTTGGTGGAACTTGCGTGGGCAGTGATGCATCGGTATGCTATAACTGAGCAGAGGGCGCTGCGTCCCTAGAAAAAAAGTCACTTCAAAATTACTGAGCATCTGGATGATTCTACGAGTGTGTTGTACCTTCTAGACCTAGCTCCTGAGCAAGACTCGGTTATGAAGAATATAATTTTGCGCAGCATCTTCCTAATTTTCATGGTTGACTCTTTCGAAGTTAGTTAAATAAAGGTTAAAGGGAAAGCATAAATCGGTTGTATAGGTGAATTATTCCTTCCTTCCATCACGAACTCACCCTCGGAAACAACCTTCAGGGTCCCTTTTAATCTGACCGCTACGTCTCTTGCCATTCGCGTCCTAAAAAGATATCCTAATAGATATTTTTGGCTCTCTAATTAAATTTAAATCTTAAAATGTTTCGAATTACTGTATAAATTCGGACTTTTAATTCATTATTTTAAAATCTTTCTGTATGAGTATCTAATTAATAGCAACATTTCTTTATTTTTCTTATAGATAATTGAAATAATTTATTTTTGCATGTGTGTTTGTACTTAGTTAATATTTTATAAAGGTATTTCTCATGTAGCTATAAATTATTTCAATAATTACATTTTTCCTTTAATTCTTATGTTAGTATTATATTAGAAATGATATTTATTACATATATTTCTTATTAATAGTAATTCATTTTATATTATTGATTATGTTCATAATTGCTTTAACAGTTAAAATCTTTGTATAAGAGGACATCATTGCAATAAAAATCCAAAGTGCGTGTAAATTTCTTATTTGAGCTTTGGTGGGTATCTTTTCTAAGAAATTTTACTTATTATAACTAGTTATTCTTTCAACGTCTTATAGTTAAGAGAATATTCGTACTTACGTTTTTTCTACTATTCGTCCATTGAAAAAACTTATTCTATAACTAGTTAAAAAGTTTCTAGGTTATACAAAGATATAGGATTGATGTAATGTTTTCCCTATCTAGGGAATTCTAACGGCGGAAAGTCTTAGAGCTACTCTTGCTATGAAAAGGCAGCCTGAGGCTAGAATTTAAGATTCAGCATCTCGGAGGACCGTCGAGCATTTCCTCATTTTTTCCACCTCTCGTTTCCAACATCATGCAGCTGGAATGCTTAATAAACCATGACAATCCCAATCGAACGAGAGAACTTAATGCAGAGAAAAAGCACCTCGGAAAACGCAACCAAGTCCCGCCGGTTTGTGTTCGGATCGTAAACATTGAAATATCCTTCAGACGTGGAATGACGTACGAGAGAGCCTCCGTAAAACACACATTCGACCTCATACGTGACGGATCACGGATTTTTTCGCGGAGCACCCTCGCGGATTCTTTATTGAAGCAGATCAGCTCCCTTCGGTGGCTGCGGGAGACCTCAAAGGTCAGAAATATTGAAACTATCCTCTTTACGTATTCAGGTCGCAAGGGTTGCGAAGTTGGGAAAATGCGGGTCAAACTGAGGTTATTCTACCGGTGAAAATGGAGTAATTCCCTTCCCCTGGTTTTTCTTCCCTTCGCTGGTATTTGTGGTCCTCCATGTCGCTCTTTCCGAGTCATACACTGAGGAGGAACTGCGTGCGGTCTCCTGTAAAGGGGTGTTGAAACTTCCTCGAAACCGTGTTTCGTGATTTAGGTGTGATTCTGAGCCAAGCCCACGCGTTATTATTGCGCTCTATTGTTGCCAAGATCGTAATAATAGTTCTTTTACAGTCAACGCCGGCAACAGTGAGGTTTTAATAAAGCATTCTGTTGACGCGTAATAACTGCTTTCCTAGAACTGTTTGAATATCACTTCTATTGTTGTTTACAAAGGGTAATGAACGTATTAGCGCCATGAATGTCAATGAAAAGCTTCTCTAATAATACATCAGTTCTTTGAAATCATGATCTTTTCCCTTGAATTAAAATTGGAGGAATATTGAATTTGGAAATAATCTTCGAAATATTTGTACTTTTACCACAATTTGTTTATTATAAAAACAAAAAAAACACGACCGGTTTCCACGATTGATCGTCATCTTCTGGTCGTGGTTCTTTATAATAAATAAATTGTGGTAAAAGTACAAATATTTCGAAGATTATTTCCATTATGGATTACCACAAGACCTCGCCTGACTCAGTGAAGTTTAATATTAAATTTATTTACATGTTTGAAATTCATGGCTTTATCTTAAATTAATAGCCAATGACTGTGCTGAAGCTGTGGTGAACAACTGATGGAAATTCCAGGCTTTCATGCTAATTATGAAGGCTTCTTATCTCAATCTCACAAATTGAAAACTCTGTATTGTATATGAATTATTATAAACGGATTTTTAAGCAATATATCTCAAATTTTAGTTCTTCAAATTATTAATTTTGATAATTAGCAATTTACTCCCTGTAGGCTATTAGCATCGTAGCAGTTTTTTTACCGGTATATGTACAAGTTATAAGCACTATTGTATTTGTGTTCAATTTTACAATATATTGCAAACATAATATACAAATCTCAATAAATTATTCATTTCTTACATACACGTGTAATATTTACTTGACACTTAAGTAATTCAAGCAAATCATGTAAATTCTTTTACCGAAGATTTCGAGTTTCATGAATAATGCGAACTTTCCTTTCAAATAATGTTTAATGATTCTTCCTGTAAAATATGATTTATTTCAAAGTTCAAAAGTTAAATAGACTTTGAAGTAAAAAGGAGAGGGTTTCTATAGAAAATTCATGAACCGGAAAAAAGTAAATCTCGAAGGATTCTATTTCCATTCTTTTAATACTCCGTTAATTTATTTTAAAGGCTCTTCTATGCTTATTTACATTCTTCGTCTTGAACGTATGAATATTGCGTATTGGCTTTATGTGAAATGATGAAACATCGAGAGAAGAAATGGGTGGGTTAGAAATTGAGAGGGTCTGCTAAAGAAAGTAATTGATGGTGGAATTCGAGAGAAAAATCAGAAGGGAAGACGAAGACAAAAGATGTTGGATGACTTAAAGAGTGGGAAAACTACCAGGAAGTGAAGAAGAGGGCGTTAAATAAGTTTCTTTTTTAATTTTTGATCCGTATTACCCTTCCGGAAGGTATGTGTATTGCATATTGAGCTTTGAATACATAGCTATACATATAACAAAACTCGGAAAGGTTGTACAGAAGAGAAACATAGTGATTGGGACTCGAATCCTGGTCTCCCAGTTTCCGGGAGGCGTTCTAACCAACTCTAACGTTATACATTCTTCTCACTGCTGTGAACAAGAGTTTATATTAGTAAGGAAGTGGTGCTCCACGTAGTGGCACCCCAGAGGTCTTCACTGAGGAAGCTACTTATTTATTCAATTTATAATACATATATTTATTTAGATTCGATAACAGCTAGTTAAAGCCAACTACATTGAATCATAACACCAGATAAAACACTCAATAAAAAAGAAAACTACTTAAAGACAAAAAACGAGGATCTTAAATTTTAATGAAATTAAGTCTTAAGTCGTTTGAGTAAGTTCTTATTTTGACTTAAATCTTTATTACATCGATTGAAAAACTGTGGCTAATTTAACTTTCAACTGAACTGTCAACATGGCTGCCACGCGCACATAAATTCTGCTCCTCGCGAAGTTAATGCAAAAATCACTGAAATCCCTGTCGCCCGTTTGTCGCAGTTGGAGACGTCGTCGGAAAATTGGCGTAGATTTTTATAGCGGGAATTGAAGCTGCAACTGCGCCTCAGACGCTCTTGGGATGACCTAGGCGAAGACCCTGTCAAACAGGCAATGACATTGAATCTATTGGGAGAGACCGCTGTGGAAATAAAAGCATCCCAATGGGATGGCGCCCCGTCCGTGCTGACGTATTCAGCCGCTGTCTTCCCCGAGTAGGAAAAAGATAAAACGGAGGCTCATTGAGGTACTTCCTAGTAAACAATTGGTCCCGCACGTGTCGACTATCGATCAGTTAGTGCTGTCGATATCTCGATACGAAACGATTGTCTGTGTGACGGAAATGGAAAGTGGGTCTAATGGGATGGTAATGCGCCAGCCTTTCTATTTTTCATCCTGTCACCGTTCCGTCATTAGTTTCGTCGCGCTGGTGTCTCTCCTGCTGTTTCCAAGTAGTGCTGCCAATCCGAAAGTTTTAAGTCCGTGTAATTTCTTTCTAGACCGTTTCATGTCATCGCTTGACGTAGAATTCACTGCTTTAAGTCCATGAAAAGCATAAAAATTAACCTTGATATTTTCCCGTTGTCTTTAATACTTTGATGGATTCTTTAAATTTTTTCGATGTAATTTCGTTCACTGAAACAACAAAAAGAAAAAAGTCTCATTTTTTCATTTATTTTCGTCCAAACCACAAAGTCATCCCTGAAGCTATTGATAGCATTCTCTCAAAAATTTACTATACCACTCAGGTAACGATACAAGCTATGCCTTTTATGCTAAATATTCTCCATTTACTTTTTATCAATTGAAATGATTTTTTAAATAATGATCCTTTTGATATTTTAGTAAAAGTAACTAGTCGACCAGACCTGAAAATTGCAACGCAAGATAACGAAAAAACGATACAGGCATTTTAGGTTATAAAGACTTTTTAGGTTTATTTAGGACCCAAAACCATCTGTCATCAGCCGACCCGATCGGAATATGGGAACAGGGCTCAGAGGAGAAAACAATAGTTAGGTTATATGTTTGTGTATATCAAAATGTAACATCGATACACAATATTTTTTAGTAATTGTCTTAATTGAGATTTTTATGGAAATCTGCTAAGATCAGTGATTAAATCCGAAGTTTCTTTTCTTCTCAATCTCCCATGTAATCGTAAATATATCATTTTCCTTTCTATCAAATAAGATCGACCCTTTTATGGAAAGACTACGCCCGGGTAAACCTCTGTTCTTCGATAATAATGAAGGCACATTTTACACTACGATAGACCAATCCTGACACTAAAACATTTGGAAATCGAATTTCGGACATTAATGGGATCACATTTGTTGGAACGTCTCTTTCTTTATTCTGTTCGGAGAAATATTGGAGAGCATAATTAACTTTCCGTTGGATATTCAAAGGCCAAAGCGTTTCTCTCTTCCGACCCAGAAATTTATGCCTCTCTGTTTTGCTGTGCGTTAGTTTTTCGGAGAAAGACAATTTTAGCCTTGATTCCAGTTCCGGTGAAATAATTTTGGAAATCCAATTACATCCACGTGCGCACAGTGAAAAAAGCTATTTCGAACTGCCATTTGCGCCCTTAATTTTATTCGGAGACACTAAAGCACACTTGCACCGTGCTTGAGTTTTCATTGAAATTGAATTGAAATCTCGATTAATGCTTCTTAGGATGGTCTTACCGGTAGAGATGTAATATCTGTAATTAAAGTCATTGGACTGTGAGAAGAATGTTTGATATTTAATGTACATCTGTTGTATGTCTACTATTATTGTATTTTTTATTCTTATAGTGCATTTATTGTAATGGATGTTATAGGGGTAACTGTATCCATTACTTAATATTACTTAATATATAATACCTAATATATACTAAATAATATAATGTTAAGTATAAATATGGATTATGTAGCTCGTAAATATGTATTATGTATATGAATTATTGGTATAAAAACCACGTCTATTGTTTGAAATCTCTTTTCTTAAATAAGCTGTAGCTTATTTAAGTCTTTGGAACTGCTAAATGCGCTATAACAAGTACTACTTTAATAAACTTTTGGATTTTCGTCGTATTGTAAATGCTAGGCATAGAACAAAAAAATTTAACCCATATATATTATAGATTTAACAATATCTTAAACAACACTTCCAAAACCCATTTCATCCAGTACATTTTTATAATATTTTAAAACATCTAAGTTTAAAATATATAATTGTTTTAGGTAAGGGATTTTGAAGACCTCTTCAGGTAAGATGTTCACCTTTTCCCGCGTTATTTCTTCTGTAATAAAAGTAAGAATTAACACTGAAATGCCAATGAGAGTATTTATCGTCCCCGATTGAAATTTCCTCTCTTGAAATCCTTTCAATGAGCAGTTATCTTTCTGACGACAGTTGTGAGGATTACTTAAATTATCAGTCGGGGTTAATCGAGGCGAAGGCAAACTGCATCAATTGGTCGAACGCATTTAAATTCTGCCCTCGTCCATCCGGTGCACTCCTCTGATCCAACAAACGCGCCTTTTGATTTGCATGGCAGCTTGTAAAATCTCTTCATTACGACCATTAAAGGCACGGACGTGATTTCCTCTGCTTCCCGAAAGCACGCCGCACTCTGTGGGAGTATCTTGTTACATCATCTGCATTTTCTCAGAAGGACGATTGTTGCACCTGCATAGAGTACGTGGGTTGAGCGTGGATGCGGTTTTTAGTGCCCGTTTGCGAAAAGCAAGGCTTTTTGTTATAGCTGAAAATGATTGTCACGATCAAATTTTATTTTATACTATGATTGTTTCTGTCGTTATTGAATTGATACAATGATTATTTTTATCATCATTATTGATATACTATCATGATTGTTACTGTCATTATTGAATCGATACAATGATTATTTTTATCATCATTATTGATGTACTATGACGATTGTTACTGTCGTTATTGATTTGCTACAATGATTATTTTTACTATCGTTATTGTTTGTCATTGTTATAATAGTTGGTATCATCATCGATTTGTTATAATGATAATTGTAGCTACCATTGTTGCTTTGATACTATTATTATTGTTTGTATCATTATTGATTTGAAATTATTAACTGTTACTATCGTGATCGACTCCTAAGTACCTATCTCTTAGATTTTTACGTCCTCAATTATTCTTATTTTTTCTCAAACTACCTCTTTAGATTTGTTAATATTAAATTTATGTCGATGGGTTGGATGGAAGAGGAGACGCTAGTCTCAATCTCGACCAAATAAGAACGTTTGTAATTGTTATTAGTGCAAAAATTTAAGTATTCGAATATGAAATGATTTTTCCGTAGTGGTAGTTTTCATGAAGGAGAAATAAAAGTGTGAAGGAAAACCTGCTCTAAATGTGGTGGACCTGGGTTTGAATCTCAGCCATGTCGATATTTTTAATTCTACTTCACCTTGTGTTTTAAGCGGAACAGTTATCAAGGTCAAACAATTTTCTTATTCTTATTCTCTGTAAACTAGAGCTTCTTTCATCTTCTAGCACTGCATGGAATAGAAATTAGCGCGATATATATGAGTGGATAAATTATATAGAGTGTTTCTCTGAGTCCATGCGATATTGCCTCATAATTTCAACCATGCGACATTCCAGCGGAGTGAGTAAGCTCCTCAGAATGTATATTGCATTTCTTAAGCTTTGTTGAAAGCGCTTATAATCCTCATAATTTTAGTATCCTACAAAATATTTTAGCTATACATAAAGTGAGGTTTATTTAATTGATTTTGTTTTACCCCGTTTTCAAATGTTATTAATATTGTGAATATTAAAGTATTTGCAGGAGAAAAAAACACTTTCAAAAGATTTCGAAGGATTTGAAATAAAGCGTCGTTTGAGCATGCATATCGTGAAGATCATGGCAGGCTCTATCAATCATGGATAAGGTAGTTGAAATTATCATCCGTGCATTAACATTATCATGTATTTTAACATAGTTTATTAATTAGTCCTTTTTGAATTATTTTCCATAAATAAATTGAAAGAGTTTTCAGAGAGAGAAAAAGAGTGCGATGGTGAGGTTTGCCCACTCCGGCCGGTGTTATTCCATCCTTCGGTCGATGAAGACGCTTTTGCGGTAGAACTAATCCCTCAGTGTTTACCTTTAATTTCCATCCATCTTAAGCCTACTTTCGTCAGACTCTATCGGAATAAGGAATCTCCTGTGAACATGCATTGGTTTTATTGAACAGATTTCTTCGTCGAAAGTATCGGGAGATCCTGGATAAGTAATTGCCAATCAACATTTGTTTACCCTCTACCTCTTCTTTTTGTAACAGTATCTACTTAAAGGACTGATAGAGATTCTGTTGCGGGTACCGCTCGGTGAAACTTCGCTGTACAATGAATTCGAGACGAGCTGTGTTCTAATGATTGGAAAGAGTAGGAGTATTCCAAGGCATTTGAATTTTTATCGTACTAATTTTGAGAAAATCGAAAGAAGGGAACCAGGAAGTGAACTGACAAATCAAGGATGTATGTTTGGATGTTCATCCTAGGCGTTTATTAAAGTTTAAAATTCCACCAATTAAATTGTCTCCTCAGATCTATATTCTCTGTTAATTCTTACGAAGTCGTTTTACTGCTAAAATAAAATTTTGCCATTGGAAATATTTTATTTGAAGGTTTAGTGCGAAAGAAAAGAGATCAACGTAATCGTTCTATTTATTCCTAATCACCATTCTTTTTTGTCAAAATTAGTGGCAATATTTGAAGCTAGCGTGAGAATGTTTTGAGCAGACTTGAGTGTCATCCCTCAATGAATTAGTAGGTATTGAGCGCATTTTTGCTTCCTCAACGTCAACTTTCCCTTATGATCCCTCTGGACCCAATAAATCTCTTTTTTATTCTGCCTATTGATTTCGTCAAAGCTTCGCACGCGTTTTGACGTGAGATTGCTCGTTTTGTTAATCATATGAAAACTGGAGTCTCCCGCATTTCCCTTACCGCACCCACTTTATGGTGCCATCAGAAGCCAATAGAAAAATACTTAATACTCTTTGGCGATTCACAGACCTAGGAAAAGATATTCTGTCCATTCAAGTGAATATAAATCCATAATGACTGCTATTGAATTTATTAAACCTAAACATTTGAAGGACTGTTTCATGCATTTTATATTTCTCGAACTCTCCGTGTATGTTATGAAAGCTATTCGTTTTGATATACAAACATATTTCTCTTTTATTCTAGCCCAATTTTATATATTTTTTTTATTTTTTAACACACATGTAAGCAGGATCAGTGAAAGCTTAGGATAAATATGCTATCTTTGTACCCTTTAAAAACTCTCCATTTCGCTATTCTCTCCAACAGACATGCAATTTAAGGGACGTGATAAAACATCAAAGAGAACTCTGGAAATAACTAAGGAAAATCAGTACTAATTAACAGAAGTCTGAGGAAACAAAGAAAAAACTAGGAATTGGAAACCGATCATTATTACAGCATTCAAAGGTTCATCTTGCAGTGGTTAGAATCCGTAAGACCTTGGAAGCTGAATTTGATTAATTGCATCGCTAAAAATTTACTTTATTCCCTTCTCATTAAGCTCCGTTCGAATCACTAGAAGAATCCTTAATGATTCTTCTTGCCACCTGTTTTGATACAAGTAAGGAATATAAAATCTATCTATCTTATAATCACTTGTATGATTTCTGTACATTACTCTAGTAAGAGTGAGACATAGTTTTTACTTTATTTTAAGGATTAGCAATGGCTGTTTATGAAAAAGGCTTATCGGACCTTGATTTAAAGTACCAGGTAGATATGAAATCAGCTGTTAGAAAAACTACAGGCCTAGCGACGCAAACGACCAAATAAGAAACAAAGAAAGATAAGAAACAATAACTCTGTAAGACATTTATCAAGAATATTAGCCTCAAATACAATACCACACAATAATAAGAATAAACAAATCTGACTCGTGCTTGATATCACAATTTACGTATATTGAGTGAGCAAAGTGAAACGTGACAAAACAAAAGATGCATGCAATAGAACTGCGAACTAGTGAAGATAACACAAGATTATAAACGAATTAAGTGATATTGTCCAGTTTGCAGACATTTCACAGATAACAATAATATCAACTTAGCCTTCAGAAAGAGTCCAACGTGATTTCACGACAAATTCAGAACACGTCACTCGTCATCGAAAGAAAAACAGTTCTGTTTCGCGAGCAAGTCGCCTTATCGGGCCGACCTTCACACGACGTCGACGATGTCTTCAGCGGGGCGCGCTCTCGTGAAAAATGAGGTTCTTTGGGAAAACTCCCGAACAGGAGGGGAAAAACAATGAAGCACAGTAATTCATAACGGAAGGGGTAATGCGAATCGGCCAATCACACTCCTAGAAACTGTCACAAATCTACGCCGTGTTAATTAATTCGATCGGCGACTCTATCCTTGCACTCACCAGTATAAAAATTGCGTTACCCTTCGGCCCTTCAGCCGTGAGGCCCTTCTGCCTGAGGCCTTTCTAACTGAACCATTCTGATCGCTAATTGAAAACGAGCAACTTGTAAATAGGCGGATTGTTATGGGGAAATTTCTCTAGAAATTCGTCACAACCTTAAGTGTTGCAAAACGTCTTGTAGGAATGCATTTTGCTTTGAAAAAAATAGGCTTACATTTGTATGTAAATGCGGTAGAACGAAAAGTTACATCTCATTCAAGGTAGTAAAGAAACTAACAAGTTAACGATCATATGCTGTCCAATTTTCAATTATTTACTCTGTTATATCATATTTTTATACTCCATTTCTATCGCTGCAAAATAATTTGAAACTGTAAAATACAGAAAGAGTAAACCAGATTATATCGTTGAAAGAAACGAAAAATGTATATTCGATGATATCGTATCCAAAGTGATTTGTTAACATACTATTTCGTGGGAAAAGATGCGTGCTGGATAACATTCTTACCTCGATGAAGGAGCCATTAATTAATGAATCTGATGTAATTTGAGGAAGTATCGTAGAAATGAGGAAAGGATTTCCCAAAACGACGCCTGAGACTGTGAATTATATTGAGGAAGTATGTTTCGCGCAATTTTCAATCTTAATCGGTGATCGATTGAAAAATAGATATAGGTTGCGTGCAAGTACGAGTACTTGTACACATTAGTTACAAGTGCAAGTACACAAGTTATCGAAGCAGCTAAAGAGACAATCAGACTTTGTTCTTTCTTTATGCTAAGCCATTCAAGTAAAATGGAAGAAAAGAAGTTTTATGATTTACTGGAGGAGATTATTCTGAAATTAGCTGCCCTGCCATCAAAAATGGCGTCAACTTATCGTCTTGTCTCCTTTAGGATGACTCTGGTTCGAATCCAGGAGTTTATAATATGATCCTTTGCTCGCTATATTCAATTTAACAAAGAGTAAGGTTTAATTGTTTTTTTTTTTAGTTTAAAAGGCAAAGACTGTAATTTATGTTATTCTCGACTTTCTGATTTATTAGTGAAAAACTTAATTAATTTTTCATTTATTAAGTCAAATATCGTGTGTTTTTCAATCTTTCCGGCACTGACTTTTACCACATTGCGGTCGACTTAGCTACAGTCGTAAATTCACTTTGGAATAGTGTTGGGCATCTGTTGTAGCAACCCGAATTTCATTGATAGCAACGCAAACATTCGCTAACTTTACTTAGTCCGTTTAATCTCATATTACCAAAATTTCCGTGATTTGAATCGAAAACAGTATTCGTTAATAAGGGTGAAAATTTTATTTAATTTAGGCTGGTTTCTAGCTGACTGTCGAGCAGAAGTTCTGAAGAACTTTACATAAGGAGAAATGTCTACAAAAGGAGAAATCAGCTTTACCTAAATTTATTTTGAAAGTTACATACTTACATCTGTTAGTTAAATATTTAGATAAATAAAAGCAGGAATAACACAATGAATGATGGATTATATGACACGATATACACGATGTAACATTTATGGTGCGTGAGGAAGAGAGTATCAGCAGTACTTCTCCGTCGTCTCAACATTCAGTTGAAGCCGAGTTCGTTGGCAGAATGACTCGAAGAATGTACTGCATTGTCCCATTTAGGTTGTGAAGTGCAAGCGAAATATTTCGTCGTGTTTTATATCGACTGAGTAATTCCGCTATGGCCTACTTAGCCTACGTTTGAGACTTTCTCTCCGTGAAAAGGCAACTTTAATCCCTTCGCGGTTTTGAGAGAACCTTCCCTTCGTCATCTTCGGGGTTTCTGAATCCATACGTGGCTTCCTTAACACTTGTAATTGCTGTAAAGGCGCTGTAGATGGGGCATTCCCTAGGATACGGCCCTCTGATCTCGCCGCTCCCCCTCGTAGATGTCTTCAAGAGTCCGTTCCTTTTTTAATATCCTGCCACCGACTCTTATTGTCCAATTTCAGAGTCGGATGACCGCTTCAGGAAACGGCGCCGCCTTTGAAGTTGGTTAAGGTTGCGTGCGTTCATTTCTGGTAAAATTTCCCGTTCATTTCTCTGCATCTGCTGGCGGGAAATGATGTGAAACTATGATGCGTAGGTTAGCCTTTGCATTTGCGATGGCCGCTTTCTAATTGTAAAATTACTCAAATGTAAGCGTTGAACTTAGTCATTAATCAAGTTTAAGCTCTGAAGGCTCGAAGTTGATGATTTTGGGTGTAATAACAGAATGACTTCTTCGGCTAAATAATTTGGAATTTCCAACAATATTGTGTCCACAATAAAGTAAAATTGCACTATTCAATGACGGTCAAATGTTCAATTACTTTGGAATCACATTTTAAAAATATCTCTATCTGTTCTTGTATCGTAAGCTAGGGCTATTTAAGATATATTTGACGCGAAAAGCACTGTTTATACTCATGAATCAGCCGAGTTTTTCAGCACATTTTTACCAAAAAAAGCTCACCTCGGCTTATCCTCGAGTGAGGGTCCCATTCACCTTTTTCTCCGGTGGAAATAGTTTCCGTAGCCGAAAATGTGCTTGTTAAGTCCTTTTTGAAGCCTCTTTTCTCTCACAGAGCTAGTTTACTGTTTTTTTAATAAATATTCAGAAACATTTAACCTAATGATGCTTCAATTACTGTGTTTATTGGTATCTTTATTGTATCTTGAAATTAAACAGTAGCATATAGTATCATGAAATTAAACCTAGGCTTATATTCGAGTTAATTAGTTTACCAATTTTTGCGATAACATTGAATGCCTCGGTTTATATTCGGGTCGACTTACAGTCGAGTTAATACGCAAATTGCAGCTCAATAATGTAATAGAACTCAATAAGTACTATATTGCTGTTAAAGGCATTAATGATGAAATTATAAGTGTCCTCCTTTTGGTAAACTTCCGAAGTTTGCATTTTTTTTATTTTCGCAGGAGCTCCAAACAGTTTTTGATGTTATGTCATTGTTGGTAAATAGCTATGGTTCATATCTAATAATTATCTAGTATATTCAAAGAGGTTTAATTATCCTGGTTAAATAAAAAATCGCAAGACATGCTGGTGAAAAACAGATGAATTAACAATGTGAAGTGAAATCAGTAATGAAAATTAGTGCTTGAGGGTAATAAATTGTATTTGAAGCATTCGAAATGGGCTCCCATCCGAATGCACTCTCAGTACTAGGCAATGGTGCAAGTCATGTAGTGGATCAATAAGCTGCGTAAAGGTGTTAATGAGACCTGGTTGCGATGCGGAAATGCACCGAGTGAAAGACAATTAGGGAAATCAAATAACCCAGTTCTTGTTAACTGAGTTATAGTCCCTTTGGATAGAGAATTGCATCTACGATGTGACAGGCATCGCTTGTCACTTCTTTGTGTGAATTCTATCAACTATACACACGTGCAATTCTTTGTTTCTGCACGGGTTATCTTCCTAAATTCAGTAACATTGGATTTGATTTATAATACACGCATAAAACTAATGGAGAGATTATCAAATTGAAGAGTAAAATCAAGATAATCAAGGTACAAAATCACCACATTGGTATAAGGTAACCAAAAGCTTATAGGAGAGTTGAATACAAGTATTACCCTTTTGTATTGTTTTTAACGTAATAAATATATTGGTATTGCCTATATCTTTTAAATTAAAACTAAGTGTTAATGACCATCACTTTGGAAAAAAACGTGTGGATCATTTAAACTTTTTATAACGTTTCTTTATCTTCAATGATTCAGAAATTAAGTTTAAAATAGTCACAAATACACTTTAAGATTGTAAAACTAATTAGATTTTGTTCACGAATTGCAGTATGTTTTATTAGACTGCTAGAATTAGCGAATTAATGATGGATTTCAAAAAAGAAACCCCTGGAAGCTGAATCAAATGTGCCGCCTGCTTATACGGAAGGCACGTAGTACGAGCTCTTTCCGTCAGCAGATGGGATGCGCTGCTGCAGCTCACACTGCGCAAGAGTTTCTTCTCGCTGCTGCTAGATGGTGGAGTCAGTATTCTTGTTACCACATGCATCTAATGCTTACACCTCGGTAATTCTTTACGAAATTCGAAGTATTGTGAACAAGAAAAGCCTAAGAAAACTATTAGCAGAGGGTAATCAATGAGAGCGATTTTTCCTGAATTCTTGTGTGGAATCAATGATTTTGCAAATCAACGTTTGTAGCCGGAGAAAATTGCGTTGGTAATTTATTTCAGTGAGTTTAAACCTAAGTCATGTAAATGAAGTAAAGAGGAAAATAAAAGAGTGGCTAAATAATACCCCAAAAATGGGAAGAAAATGTTATACTGTTACATCAAATCATTTATGATGTTATAATTTAAATGTTGATTTCATATAAACATGTATATACATTTTATTTGTTTTTATGAATATGTTGCTTTTAAAATGATAATTTGCAATTAAAATGATCTAATCATAGACACATACACAAAATTAATCAGTGAAGGACTTGCTCCTGTCATAGCCACAGGAATTCTGTGAACAGAGAATCCTTCGGCTCGTGAAACAGTGGCATAGTTGTGCTCAGGCCTCAGGTGTTTAATTTTTATGGAGTCTTCAATTATACCCACAGTGTCATTTCGTACCTTTTCATTTGAAAACCCTTATATTTCCTTCGCTTTATGGTAACCTACCCGATCCTTTATGACATCTAATAGCTTTTGCTTTTGTCTTCCTCACCTCTTCCCATCCCTTCCATTTAAATCTCAATTACTTCTGTCCTTATCTCAATAATTGTTCCACCCGTTTCCTATGTCGATGTCTGATTACCTCGAAAACCATCTATTCTCCAACCGCCCCTTATATCTATGTATTTGTTAAGGATTTCAAAGTTTTGATTTGCTCTTAAGGTGCATGTTTTACACCCATCCAGCAGTACATTCATTACAATGGCTTACCAATATTTTCCTGATTCCATCTTCTCTTTGCCTCATGAAAGCTTCCTTGGATTAGGCTATTCTTTTACGAACCTCATCTCTGCATCTTCGATCCCAAGAAACATTACTACCCTAGTAAGAGAAGTTATTCACCTGCTCTTGTTGTTCCTATCTACCGTAATAGTTAACTTACCTTTCTTTCCCTCAGTAAACGTAATTTCCTTACTCTTACTTATGTTAATTTAATTCTCAAATTCCCTTCCCTTTTTGAAAGTCGATATTAGAAATAAGAATTTTGACGCTTTATGTAACTCTATTTTCAGTATCCAACGATAAATTTGATTCTAGTTTGGAAACATGAATTCCCGATTTTTTAAAATATGTGGTTTTTCACCCCGAAAAAGTCATAGTAAATATTCTGGGACAGTGATATCGGTAATTTTGATGTGCGATGGAATTTATCGTGTCCACAATTTACCCTCAGATTCCCCGAGATTTGCATATTGTATTCTGAGCGACCCATTTTATCTCCAGCCGTTCTTTGCAACATTTCGTATTGAACGCATCGCGGAACGCGTTAGTCATTTATTTCGTCAGCCTTATTTTTTGTCATGTTTTTTCCTCCTTTCCCCTGAATGCATTCCATCGCCGACTTGTTTAAAAAATTTAATGTCTCGCTGCTGATTTGAGCGCTGTCATATCTCCTTTCGGAACTTAATGATCTTTTATTTATATTTTCGTCTTGTTTTTCATTCAGGTGTTTGCGCTCATTTTCTCTCGGTCGTATTTTGTCGAATGCTCGGATTCGGCCGCCTTTGGATGCGCCATTGCCTGACATTTCCATATGTTACATTCCCAAATTTGTGGAATATTTTCCCCTGAGTGATAGGACGTGTGCGTAGCCCGGGTTGCCAATTTGAATCCGGTATGAATTTTGATCGTCAAAAGTTCTGCTGCAATTTTTTCAAATTGACCTCGTTTTTATTTTTGAACTGTTATATTTGCTCTTGCGTTATTGCTGATGTACTGTAGATGCAAAAAAATGTAACAAAAATTAAAAAAATAAATTTAAATATAAAGAATTTAAATAAGGAACAAGGATAGAATTTATAATAGGAAAGATAAAATATAAGATAAAGAATTTATTTAATAAGTTAAAGTTGTCGTCGTAGCCATATTTATTTCTCTAACTTTTATGCTGAAATTACAATTCCGTAACATGTAGTCGTTTTCTTGGTAAGATTATAGAATAACTAAGTGAATTCCACCTGAAGAGACTTTCCAAGTTTAAAAATTACTTTGTTTAACATGAGCCATCATGTGATTAGATATTATCTACATATCGTCATTATATCAGCTAGTGCATCATATTATTTAAAGTCATCTTTTTTTCATAACGTTGATATTCGATAAAAAGTGAGAAATGTGAGAATTTTCGTATTTTGCGTAAGTTGCTATAGAAATCTAATCCTACCGTTTTGGTTGCTCAGATAAATTTACAGTTCGGTTGTTATTGGTATAAGTGGTGTTAGTTTCCTCAAAGTCTCTAATAAGAACAACTGGAGGGATAATAGTTTTCATCAAAACTTAAGGAAAGAAGGTGAGAAATATGGTTATTCAACTTGATACATCTACATTTAAAAAAATTGAAAGTAACTCCTTTAAAAAAATCCGTCGTGGAGTTTTCCTACATAGCAGAGAAGTGATTGATAATTTTTACCAATATTCTTAACTCTTCGGAATTTCTCAAATTACGCCTTCAAATTACAAACCACAAAACTCGTTTATTTTAATATTACAACAGATATGATGAGCACTGGTGACGAAAAAAATTAATTTGCTAAGTAAAGGCTCAACGTCACTATATCTGTTTTCGCTCATAAATGCAGCACCTCTTATCACGTATCCTTTTTCGTCTCGCCTCGTATTTTTCCAAAAGTAAGTCACTGAGAGTGAAGAAATAGCAGCTAAAACCATCGATGTTGCCTGTGCAATCCAAATCACTGAACATACACTATCACCATTTTCACAATATCTAAGTATGAGGAGGGAAAGTCAGGGACGAAATGCGTGCATAATACGATAAGAATGCCGTGAAATTCACTTTGGAGAGGAATTTCGTTCCAGCGAATTAAAACACTTTTTTAACACTCGCCGTTAACTAAGAAGAAACTGTGCTCTGGCGACAAAACACAGAAAATGACTGACATTTTAGAAATAAGCACTATGGTCACAAATCCTTCGTAAATCTCCTGTTTCTTCAGCAAGACATTCGAGGTATTTCCCGCAGCACTTCCTCAGCCGACTTAAATCCTCGTATGTTCAGCAAGTAAAACTAGAATTAGTTTCTTGAACTAGTTTCTTAGTATAATCGATATGTCCTGACTGTACATCGTGGAACGACATCTTAGACAACGAAAACTTCGTAATTTCCAGAACAAGTTTTAATTTAAACTCCTCCCCTCTCCTGGTCCTTCCCTCAAAACTCTGTACATCCCTATAAATACTGTCATTACCCATGTAATGTCACCCGAGGATGGCTTTCAATGCCGAAACCGGTCGGATAAATTCAAACTTATTGTGGAAATTAACAAGTTTTTTCTTTTAACATAGTTTCTTAGTGATTGAGCACTAAACCCGGATTCTCGCTATGCCAATGTCGATAAGTCTGCTGAAATATTAATATTCGTTTTCGATGTAAACAGCTCAGTCACAAGAGAGGAACTGAAGATGGAGGCTATGAACATGACTAAATGACAAAGAATTTCCATATTTCTTGTTTGCGAAATTCTTCTTTTACGTCACCTCTTATCTGTTTACCGTAGGATGATATGTCCACGTGGAGTCAAGGTTGAGGAAGTCAAATCGTGCAATGGCATTGTTTCAGCCGTGGTGAGGTGTCTCAAACTATTCTAGGAGAGCCCGGACGACTCATCCCTTGGCGAGTCAAAAGTAATTTGATGTATACATAAGATGGTAAAATATTTTGGGCGATTGAGTTTCAAATTCTTAGTTATATTAATCGTTGCAGAAATTTTTCGGTTTCACTGATTAAAGTCAACTGAAACGAGAAGATTTTGATGTTTTACGTGATATTTGAGGCAGTTATGACCGTTCCATAAGCGGAATTCGGACAAGTACATGCTTTTGTGATTGATGTAGCAAAAAAAAGCTACGCATTTAACTTTTTGTCTCACAAGGAAAGGTACTCTGCGTATCACCCGACTTTGGAAAAAAGTCTAGTGTAGAGAACCAAATTCAAGAGATAACGTACTCGATATTCAAGTCAAACGAAGTAGTAACTAACTTCTTTTGGCTACTCAGCATTCGTGGTGATCGCTGGTTCGCGGCCAATCAACAGAAATATTTTTTTCCTTTCTATTACGAATTTTTTGATAGCATATTTTGTATTATTAGTTGTATTCATTGTCGTGAACATCATCGCATCTCTTTCGTTAGAATTTCTCTACAGGATTACTTGTATCTTGTACTTTACATTTACCTAAACTAGTCGTCACATTTGCTCAAATCAAAGTACGCTAAATTAAGGATGGAATTGACATGTGTTCTAACGGATAAATACACGATCAGGGAACTCAAAAATCACCTTAATCGTCAGGGATAGGTTGTTTATAACGTCTATTAATTTTAACTTAATTTTGCAATGTAAATAATGTCTGCTACGACAAAAATGAATTTTGGTGAGCATTTATTTGAAACGCTATGATTCGTGTAGAATCGAAGTGTAAACTTTAAGTAAATAAGAAGTAGCACATACTCTGCGCGGGGTCGACGTTTAATAATGTAGAAAATTTCAAAGTTTTGTGAATCTTGGTTCTCGAAGTTTAAGTGAACATACACTCACAAACACCCGCATTCTTTTTTATATATTTAGATGGCCAATTGTTTTGGTCGCTCAAATATCAGTTACAGAAAGAGTGATAGGATTAGAGTAAGGATAAGTAGAAATTTTTATATTGTGGAGAAAGCTGAAACACCTTATAAAAAGTGAAGAGTTTAAATAGAGATTTTGAAATTTTGTGTACTTTAAAAATAAGACTGGTAAGTGCGTTGAAAGTGTTATATGATTTGAGCACCTGATTTGCTAAATTCACGTAGATATTTTCGATGCATAGATTTGTAGTGTTTTCTTTTGCATCTAAATTACTTTGCGTTTGGGATTTGACAGTTCTTTCGTTGGTTTTGATTATTCGTAATTCTATTTCCGAATACTCCCTTAATCTCCCTGGGAGATAGATATGTCAGCAGAATTCATTTCCGCCCACATTATCCGTGACGGCAACAACAATTCTAATATTATTTTTACTTTTAATTTAAGCATTCGAAAAGTTTTTGATAAATACAGTTTAATTGTAGAATTTATGGTGAAATTTTAAATTGAACCTGGGAGAAACACCGTATTGAATGAATGTTTTCTATTTTGATATTCCGAGATATTTTCCATTGCTTGGGAAACTCATTTGCATATGGGCTCATCATTTATTATTAGCTGCCGACTGCGAGTTTTCCTGTTAGCTGCCAACTATTATACGCAGATATTATACGAATTACATTTGCATTAAAGAGTTTCATATTATTCGAACAAGGAAATGTTTCAGTATAAACTTTGTTATAATTACAAAGAATTGCTGATGCATTGCTTAGGGTGAAATTTTGTATTGCAGCACTATTTTTCAAAATCTGGATTTTAAAGATCCCAGAGGTAATTTTAAACGTTTTCGAATAATTGAAATTTGAGTACTTGCATCACTATCTCAAACACCTTTTATAAGATAATGAAAATGTCGAAAAAAGCTCTTCTTTAACATAAATAATGAGGAAATATAAACCTTCCTGTCATGCTAATTAACTTTGTGGATCTCTAGCCTTGCCTGAATTCTGTCAATTTTATGAAAAAAATACTGCGAAGGAACAGCTATGTTTTCTTTATTCAATGCATTCGTTTGTGTGTATTAATTAGACGATGCATCATATATTCATCTTTGAGAAGTGTTAATTGTCGATAGTTGGTCAGATACCGTTCTCAATTTCTCGAATTCATAATCTCATCCTAAATAATGAACTGAGTCATATTTTATTCGATTTTGTTATTTAGGTATTTCCCTTTCTGAGATGATAGGTAAATATTACATTCATACCAAAGCCAATATCAGAATAATTTGCTTTTATGAAATAATTATCGCGATGGAAAAAAGCTCCCTTTACAAATTTTTCAATTCCGAATTTTAATCCATGTAAGCCCCTCAAAATTTTTTTTCTCCACGTATTTGAGAGCATTTAACTAATCAATCAAATCTCGTGGATTCATTTGATCATATATTCTCTGGGGGAGACCTCAAAATAGGGGTTTGTACACCTTTCATCCCAAAATCTCTTCAATTAAAAGCAAATTAATTCTGGACCACAATATTTTATGGGTTTAAAAGACTGAAAAATGACGGGCGCCATTCCCCATCCCCCCATGGGCTCTGAAAGCAGTATCCTTGCATTAGTTCTTCATTTTGATACATGATCTCCGTAGTATTGTTTTTTGATATAATATTATTACTGATGAATTATAAATTTATTGATTTGACTCATATTAAGCCCCAATTCGAACCTGATTCAGTTGGTCAAAATTTTATTACGTAAAGGGGGGCAAAATGATTTCCTTCTAGAATGGTACATCCTCCTAAGATGATATATATAAGAACTATGAATTGATGTTCTGCTTTCTAGAGCAAAAGAACAACCGTCATTGTAGAAATGGAATTTAAATAGTCTAATGGCAAAGCAAATAATTTAACGCAATCTAATCTTAAAAAAAGCTCTAGGTTCTACACCAGTTCACTAGGATACAGAATCGATATTTGCATAGAGAAATTTGGGTTCCTATATGCTAAAATTTTCAAACTAAATAGAACTTTGCAAAGTACAGTACTTTAAACATATTCTTCTAGTATGCAAGCTACTTTTACTCGTGTTAAATATGCATGTATTTTTCTTTTAAATGTTTTAAGGTTATAAATTCTAACAGAAAAATGTCAACTCGATCAGATTTGTAAAAAACTTCTTACGTTTTAATTTATTATTAATTTAGTTTAATATTATTTAATGTAATCATTCGAATTTTAATCTTAGAATAAATGAATCGTTATTATTTATAATCCAAGTTTTGTTTAAAGAATGAAAACTACTAACGATGATTGACGTAGGTAATCATTAACATTTTTACTTATTTAATTTAAGTTAGTGATAACAGAATTGGAGGGGCTTATAGAAAAGGGATTAATAATTCATCTGAGATGATCCGTTGCGAAACTGTTCGTAGGATTCTGCAACTAGGTCCAGAGGCCTTCCTTAAAGTATTTTTAGCCACACAAGAGGGAATGGCATCAAAAGGTCTTCCACCACGTAGCTCCAATTAACCAGATCGAACAGTTCAAAGATTCGATTCTGCCGCAGCGAGAGTGACGAGCGGTCAATGAAAAAGCGGACGTCCGATTCGCCCACGAATAGCGCTGAAAAAATACGACCCCAATGAATTCGGTCTGTTCCAGCGGGCTTGACCGAGATAGGGCAAATAAAAGGGACCGATCGTGGGAAAGTCTGATAAGTATTGACGTTGGGTGAGAGAGACTAGGCCAACGTACGATATCGACGGCAAGAGTTGAATTTTTAAGGATCGGCGTCGTTGAACATGTGTGACCTCCTAGAATAGGGTTTTCGCATCGAGTCGGGGGTACGTACTGTTTGTCATGGAAGAGAAGTGAATGAATTTGTAACTGGTTTGAAATGAAAACGAGAAGCGCTGTTTGATTAGTGGTAAAATTAGGTTTAGTGATGTTTTAACCACCATAAAAAGTATGATTTTGGTCAAAATGTATTTATTTTATTCCAATAAATATATTTTTTCAATGTCTTTACCCCACCAGGTTATATTCGAATAAATACACTTCTTAATGGTGGTGAACATGTAAGTTATAGGTTAATTTGCCTAAATGAAGATTCAATTTCAGAAGAAAATTACTTAAAAATTTTAAAGAGCTATTCAATAATTTTTTTACTTAGAAATTCCATTTTGTATGTGTGCTTCATATTTAAACAAAAAGGAATATAATAAAGCAAACTCCAAAAACCTACAAGAAACTGATGGTTTCTTGATAGTTTTTGGAGTTTATTCTATTATATATAAAAAAGGAATATATTCTAAATGAGCGTTTCGAATTTATTAACATCATTCCCTCATAATATTACTTCCTTTATTCATCATATAAAATTATATATTTTGATATTTATTAAAATATTTGCAATTTTTATTATTGTGTAATTCGAAATTTGAGAATTTTGAAGTCCTCTCAAATAAGTACATCTAGATTCTTCTAGAACAAGGTTGGTGATTCTTTTGTGGCAAAAGTGCCATATTTGATGAGTATAAAGGGCAATGTGGTGCCGAAGCATACAGGGAGATGATTGTGGATCTTGATTTCTTTAGTCGAAGTCGAACCAAGGATACATTGGACAAAAACATATCAATACGTAATGCTCCGATTGACCTTTTACGACTCCCAAAAATGTGTAATCCTATCACGTCGGGAAGTGCATGAAATTGAATGTCGAGAATTTCTCCCTTTTCTTATGGGAGTTACTGGCATCGGATTAATAAATATATAAATTTATACACTATTATGTAAGATACCTTATGTATAATATAATCGTAGATCAAACATGGATTGGATGAGAGAAAACATATTTGCTATTCGTTTCGTAGCTATTCAGATTTGTTTATGTATTCTCAGAATGGTAGACACAGTACTGCAGCAATGAAACGTGTCTCGGTTTATCAGAAGTCTCCAGGTCATTCCACCGCATGCGGCTTAGGAGTTGCAGACATCTGTCCTCAGCCGACTTTCCGCCTTCAAGTCCATCGCGGCTGCATAAAGGCCATCTTGATTAATCCAATATCGTTTCGTATTTTTTTTCTCCCGCCAACTCAGCTTCACTTTATCTTCCCCTGTCTCCCTGTAGCTTATCAATTCTTTAGTCGCTGAAGCTTTATAAAAGGAGATTTTTAATCGTCCACTTCCAATCTCCGCACAGGTATCGTCCGATATTGGATGGCAGCGTCTGCGGCGGTCGTCGGACGGGAATGTTACGGTGTCCTGGGGTATTATCCCTCACCGAATTCCCTCCGCCCACAATACCAGATTAGACAAACGCATTCCAACCGCTACTCTGCCGCATACCCTCCTGAAATTTGCGTTTATCTTCAATGTCGCTCGATTTTTTGTATCTGCCCTCTTACCCCGCTTCTAATACTTATTTTTTGGTTCCAGTAGTTATTTTATGTATACGACACGGGGGAGGTATTCGTTTTGTGCGACTTAATCATAATAAAGAAAAGGAGATGTATAATCGATGTGATCTAATTTGACTTGGCGGAACGCCATAAGGAAATAATTTCTTTCCTACGAGATAGAACGATATATATACCATAAACATTTGTATTTTTTTACAATTAAAATACTTTATTATATTTTTAATATTGCGAGAAAAGTACTTTTTATTTCCTTTTCTTTTTTAGTAATATTTAGATAATCGACAGTTTTAATGCGATATGCTTGTTGGAAAACTGCTACAAAGAAGAAATTGATTTCGAAAAATACGTTCGTATGCGTATTCTAAAAAAAATTGTTCACAATAGCGGTCAAAGCCTCAAAACATTGTGTGTAATTTATTAATGTTTTTCAGTTGAGGGTGCAGAAATGTTATACGGTCCCAAAACATTGACTCTTCTAATCTAAATGAGACTTTATTTTAAACTGAGTGATAGGAGTTCAAACATCTCAATGGGAATTTTTTGCGTATTTTATAAAAATTTCAGAAAATAATTTCGCTTTGCGATGGTCATTAATGTTAATACAGTCATTTATTGATGAATTATCTATTATATTTCTTATAGGAAGATGTAAACGTTTTTAATAAATAAAAATAAATTCGTGGAAAAGTATACATCATCTTTATATATATTTCGATACGTAGTAGCTATTATAGTAGTAAAATTGACGGATATGAGAATAACTTTGTGCTAATTCATGACGAATGAATACAAAAAAAAGGAAGAACCTTTCCACTTGATGGCAATAAGAATTTTGGGGAGCAACTGGATTTTTCAATCAAATAATTGCTTGTTTTTACACATGTACATATATGCACCCATGCAAATGCTTTTTTTCCAAACAAAACATTGATAGAGTCCTTGATATTTGTTTGACGAACCGATAATTGGCGGTTCTGCTCATTTTTTAATCTATAGTAGTGGAAAATCAAATATTTTAATTCTGTTAATTCCGACAACAAAATTTATAATGTATTTTATAATATTTTTTTCCGTAAATAACAAAAAATTCCGAACCTTTTTCCCATCAAAAATGAATCATAAGTTAAAAAAATAAAATGGAATGAGCAACTGATGCGTGCTAACAATTAAATTTTGGAGTATGATGAATTTATGGGATTTCAGTTTACAAAAAAATGGCCAAATTTTGAAAGAAATATCAAGCTACTCGACATTCAGCGGATACCAATGGATTTATACTGCATTTTTCTATTTTCTGTTTGCATGAAAATTGCCATGTTTATATTACGTCTTTCCCTTAAGTACAACTTTAATGAACCTCAGCAAAGAAAATGGGTTGGCAAATATTGACAGGATTGGAGTTCATTACATTTGGGAGTAGAATGTAAGGAAAACGACCTAGGGGAAGACCGAGGAAAATTATGTCAAATGACCTAATGCGTGAGTTAAGCTATAAAGATACTGAAGAAATATCATCCAATGGAGAATATTGACACAAACTAAAATATCTAATGGTATAAAATATATGTATACATTGTATATACATATATTTTACCTTAGTGAATACATAAGGGTTTAACAATCGAAGTACGGACCTGGGGTCTTCGGAGACCCAAGGAAAACATTTCAGATAATAATTCTAACAATTACTTTTTACCGTAATTGAAACTTCACGTATTCCTAGAGAATCATATTTAGAATTGAAAATTGACTGCCTAAGTATTTCTGAATTTAAACTATCGGAATCTTCGAACTATATATCACTGACGGTCTTCGGGGGGACGGCTCAGTATTCAATATTGTGTAAATTTTATTGCTGTCATGACGGTGTATTTTTAATTACGGAAAATGTCAGCTCGTTCAGCATTACACTGAAATGTCCTGTAGCTGTTCTATAAGTCTATATGCTTTGATTTTCAGTTTTCTCGTTGCGTTTCACATTCACATCCTTGTTTTCCACCAGAATCTTATTGGAATATAATTTTTGCTTGTTTGTGGCACTATTTATTATATAATGCGAGACACTTTTTGTATTAATTACTATAATTATTCAATATTCATTCAATTCTTTCTTAGATGGTAAATATTGACTATGGAAATCGATTTCATAAGTCTAAAATAATTTCATTTACGAATCTGGGTCTTCATGGACGATGGATGGGTGTTTAGTAGGTATGCTTTTGACTCACCGGATTCAAAAACTATTAGCAATGTATTAAAACCAACTCATCCTTTGAAATAAAATCGATGAAAGTTCATATTGATTAACTTCAATTACATATTTTAACTATTCGCAGGAGCTACAGAATTTCAATGGAATTCTTCCTGGGTTTGCGGCATAAAGAATAACTACAAAATGAAGAGATCCTTTGCCAAAATCGGATGTTAGTCTTGCTTGTTTTTCATTTGCTCTGAAGAATTTTGTATCGAAACCATTGTGTGCCTTGGATATCGTCCCTTTCGTACCTCAAGATAACGGATGAAGGATTGGTGAAAATACTTTTCAGAGACTCTGGAAGAAAGACTTTATCTCGTTGGTTTGCCATGAACGGAAACTTTGTCGAGCGTTTCTCCCCTTTATTCTCTTGTCAATACCTCCCGTTTAAGTCAACGGTTTATTTTTAGGTGCACGAATTGAATTCAATAGTACAGTAATTTGGCGGAAAATTTCAAGTAAAAGAAGCAAATAAGTGATGTAATTGTGTGAACATTATTCCAATATTTAGTATCACTTTGAGACTTAACGAAAATTCCAAGAATGATGAATTAGCAATAATTTTGAATTGAAGTCAGTTTCGAAGACTGGAAGGAAAATACCTCTTTGAGATAGTTCCTGCGTATATTCACCTACTGAGAGATTCTAAACATATGTATCTGTGTTTGTATGACTGTATACATATGCTGGTTGTTTGTTACATTACGTGATAATTAGCATCCTTATTGTTGACCATAGATGTTCCATAATCATACAAATATTTGAGTAAATGTTTTCAATGCACAATTAGAACAGTTCTAGTTGTTTCAATCTTTTTATATTTTTACTTTCCACGTATTGTAACATGAAATTACGATAGCACGTATGCGAAAATAAACTATTCAATATATGTACACAAATGCATGCATTCATTGAAACGACTTCTTGGCGCAAAATTAGGACGAAGAAGTCCCATCTTTAAACCTTGTTCAATGCTAAATACATACAATATAAATATATCAAGGTATATATCAACATTTTAAAACTACTTATGCTGTAGTAAAGAGAAAATATGGAAATAAAGAATGGTTCTGTGCTGCAAATAAAGAACTGGTAATTTTAAACACAGAATAAATATTTCCTTTGCTGAAAAAGAGACCTTGTTAGTGTTTTATACCTATTTATTCCATATCAGTTATAAATTATACTCAAAATATCATCCTAGTGAGTGGCTATTTAATTTAATATTATAAAATTATCATAGCATGTTCCTATATACTTTGTCACCCAAATTTCTATTCAGTTGGTCTTCTCTTTCATTTATCGATCAAGCAATGCAAAATGCATTAAAAAATAAACTAGAATGTATACAAATTGTTTAACAAGCAGTGTTTACATAGAAAAAAAATATGTACAAAATTGTTTTTGAGACGGCAATAAAGGAATATGATAATTTTTATCCCAGAAAAATATTTATATATATAGAGTAATAGAATAAAACCCTTCTTGGATGTTTCAAAGAATGTCATAAAATGACGATTATAATTTATTCAACATCATTCTAGTACTCACTATTTAGCTTAATATTTTCTAAATTATCATTGCTAGTCAATTTATATTTTTTCTCACTTATTCTTTTATTCAGTAAGCTTTTCGGCTCCAGTACAAAATAATACAATATATAAAATATTATACGTGTACAAAAATACTTTACGAGTAATGTGGAAATTAGAGGACCATCTGGAGTTCATCTGCAAATAACACCCCTTGTGGGAGTTATAAAAATGTATCTTCCAGTATCGATTAAAAGTTGTATTCAATATCATGCTAATAAAGATTATTTAATATAATCATATTTATATCTTTCATGCACTAATAATTTATGTTTTTTCAAACGCATTTTCTATTCAGAATGCATTTACCCATCTTCTTTTACGAACTGCGGACTTTCGTAATTTAATATTGCGCATTTTCATTCGGAAATTCCGAAGTGGCTTGCGAACGCAGGTTTAAAGTCAGGCATTGGTTGGGACTGCGAAGGCAGGAACTCAAAGGACGGAAAAGAGCAGAAATATAAGCTGCCAAACAGAAAATACTCCATCCTTTCTTCGTTTTCTGATAAAGTGATCCTTTGAGGGAGGCTGGGAATGCTTTTTGCTTCCCTCGCAAAGGGAAGGGGATCGATTCCTGTTGGAGAAATGTCTCTTTATGCGGAGGAAAAAGAAATAAAGTTTCTTCTGGGGAGCAAGTAGCCACGTCCCTTTTCCGGTTTGTTCCGGAAAAATGATAATTTTTTCTCCAAGAGGGGCTTTGTCGTCGCCGATCGGACTGAGTTTACCTCCGCGGGCGTGGAGTGGCTAGATTTACGCTCGATTGCGGTTTTCGCTCGAAGTGATATTTCGTCCTCTTTTTACGACTGGTGTGTTGACAAAATATCCGGTTGAAGTTTTTCCCTCAGTTTATATTTTCTGTAAACCTTTATCGATTGCTATGCGTAGCATTCAATTTGTTTTCATGACCTCTTCACGTCCATTCCCAAACTTCTAGTATCATATCTAAATAATTCCTGAATAAACATTGATGAAGGTATCAATTACATACATTGGAAACTCATGAATGGAATATTTTGAAAGAAATGCCACGAAAATGAATGTTGCGAGGTTTGGGAATACTTCGTGGCATAGTTTTTGAAATGCCATCTGGATGGAGGCCGGAATTGAAAATCTACTATCTTTATATTGCATCCGTAGTTTAACATGAAAATTGGATTCACTTTATGTTTCGCATTCGATTTATTTATCGATCTTTCATCGATTTTGGTATCTTTTCTGAGGTATGATCTAAGAATGTGCTCATATAAACCGTTTCAACATTATTAAACATTATTTTAAATCATTAATTGGACTTCGGCTATTTCTCTTTCATAAGGTAATTCCGGGTGAGATGCCCCACCGGGAGATATGCCCCAGTCGTAGTATTTTTAAGGAAAACCGCAAGATTACCCTACTGACGGTGTCCGTCTATCTGCAAGAGTTTCACGGCGATTAATTCTTTTTACTCCGTTTTATATCATCATTTCAAGTAGATACTGTTCTTTTCGCCCTGTTATAAGATAGAGTATAATGTTTCTGGTCGGCATCAGTTTAAATGTTTGAATATTTTGAATTAAATGGCGAAAACTTGTAGCTATAGGCTCATCTAATATCCACATGCTGTGAATTTCTATCTTGGACAAAGTGTAGCTTCACTGGCCTAAAGGGTATCCCTCCCGTACTGAAAGGATGGATCTCTTCTCGGGATGGATGCCCCAATGCTATTTTTAGGTATATGTGCCCTATTCGTATCAATTTAACTTTAAAGTGGTACTGATTAAGGAATTTTTCAAGATAACGATTGTAATGTACATACATTTGAATTTCATTTCAAATTTAAATCCACAGTCGAATGCATTTTCTTATTTGTTGTATAAATTTTTATTATATTTCTGAGTACACAATGACCCAACTTAAAGGTGAGGAGATTAATATTCTTGGTAGGAAGGAAAGAAGGGGCACCAGTACTGGTTGGAAGGATGGTATAATTCGAATATTCGAGGAATTAACTAGAAAAGCTATGCAATGAGCTTTTTACGTTTAACTTTACAACGAACTTCCGTTAGGAGTTCTTTTCACTCATATCGACGGTGTTTATTCTATCCACCATTCATACCAATTGCAAATTTCAGCAAATCTTAAATGGATATTGTTTTCCAAATGTACTACAATATTTGGCTAAATGTTTGCAAATTTAAACTTTTGAATAGGCTTTAAAGTTGACTTAAACGTTAATTTAGATCCTAATTTAAAGTTAAATTTAACAATTCTGTGATATAACAACGTTTTCCAGATCAAATTCAGTTTAAGCTAACGATGCATCTCTCTCACAGAGGTCTCACCCGGACAATCGGAAGAGATGGCCAAATGCAAGGGTGCGGAAATAAATTAACATTTTGGGTGAAAATGTTTTTAAACAAAATTTGTTAACATACTGTTAATAATCAATAAATTTTCTATTCTATCACGCAATTTCGTATTCTTGTAATCACTGAAGTCGTTGTTATGATGTAATTTCATTAGGTGGGGCATCTCTACCGGAATTTCCATATTTGTCATTCATACACATTTATATATTTTTTCTACTTTTACCACAGTTTTACTCATAGTTAAATAACCGAAGCATTGCATTTATTTCTCGTAGTTATTGAAAGGATTAAATATCTCATCAAAAGGGACACTGAATGTCTAAAGAATAAGGTAACATATCATTGCACCAGTAAGTCTCCGATTTTACCTTATAAAATAAAGATTTTTCTATCAAAATGGAATCATTTTTTAAGAACATAAACTTCTAAAATTAAAATCTATGGTAAGGTTCAACTTATTTCTGATGATAAACCAGTTTTTATTCTTACTTTTATAGAAAGACATAGTAATACCGATCAAACATGATAAATTCCGTAGTTAATACGGAAATTTACTCTTTTGCATCCTGCTAAAAAGTGTCGTATATTTTAGATTTTTATTAGTTTTTAATTGGTATTTTTTAGTTTTATAAAATTAATTTTAGAATTTAAGTATTTTATTATTAAAGTGTACACTTTTTCATCCTAAATGCTCGCATTTAACCTCTATAAATAAGAGAAAGATACGTCTCTTACAATATTAATTTATAATAATTCCTGTAAAAGCGACACGTTGTATAAGTTTCACACTTTCACAAGCATAGCTTAAGTTTTCGAGTAACTACATGCCTCTCTGATACGAGGGACAGAACAGATTTGATGGCGATTTCATTGCCATAGGTTCCATGCCCGAGAGCTCGTTGAGATTAAAGGTGTCAGGGAAGCCTTTCTACTGTACTCCGTGATCCGTCACTTCTCCCTTCCTCTCCATTTTTCATGTTCTCTCTCTGTGATTCCTTTTTCACTCCCTTTCACATTCGTAGATCTATATCCTTCTCATACCGAACAAATCACGACAGTTTTTTATCACGATATTTGTTTGGTTTAAAAAAAATGATTCAAATCATTGCCTACTCTGACTCTTATTCTAATTGCATTAACTTGAATAAAGATAATGTGTATCGTCTTTTAGAAAATAATTTGAGTTTTTAACTATTTTTCTAAACTATTTGTTTTGTTATAAACAATCATTTGAATTTTTACTTTGAAAGGAGATAAACATTCTGTTACGGTCTTAAAACTTGCTGCCTTGTATTTATTGTATTTTATTGTAATTGTTATATTTTTTGCTTATTTCTCTTTACCCAACGACAACTAATTATACTTTTTTTCTTTTCAGGTAGGTGACTCATTGGATATATACTTTTTCGGATGGATTTGTGAGTAAAATACAAGATTATTTATAGCCAGTTCTGATTCAACGTGACTAAGCATAAATCATGTATCCAAATTTTCGCTTAAAAATAAGAAAATTAAAGATCACGTTCTGATGTGGAATATTTGGAATGCTTTAGAAATTGTGCCTTTTCTGATCCTGGTTTCAACTGTGATTGGGTTCGAATTTGCCGGTTAGTTTTTCTGATTACATACTTATCTCCATGAATATTTCGTGTATTTAATGCAATTGTAACGTTATTTAAGGAGGAGACTAGATCATCACATACCTGAAACTTAAGGTTCTCGGGTTTTTTATTTACGTCTGGGCTTTTCTTCCTATTTTTAAAGGCTTTCACACTTTTGCCTAGTAGTTACATTCACGTTATACTTTTAAGCTTTTGATCCATCCACCTGAAATATCAACTCTGTAAAATGAGAATATCTCAGTTTGATCTACAGAAATCACGAATTTAGACGAGACCAGATATTAAGAAAATCAAAATAGTATTTATAACTTTTTACCAACGATTTTAAGACTTTTTTTTATGGAATTCCATCTAAGGGTATTAGAAAATATTTTATTATTCGAACGAAAGGAAATTATATTACCTGGCTAAAAAGGATTGGTGATTTAATAATTTAGTTACGATGAATAACTTCAGCAAACTATTTCCATTTCTATTTTGTCAGTGGGGTTTATCTCTTAAACTAGTATATACATACCGGGAAGCAGTAGGTTTCACTCTACTACATTATGAAAATGAGCATCTTTCAGATTCACACCTCCTATCCTTGAAAAACCCGTCTTCATAGTGTTATATTTATCATACTATGTTATATTTTGCTATATTAGTGCCGTTTTTACTCTTTTTTCCCTTGCGGTTGCCATTCTAAAATTCTTTGAATATATGTCATGCCAGTCTGACTATCTGTTTACTCTTCCATACTATTGCAGAGATATAACTTTCATACCTTTAAAATTATATGTTAGAGAACATGTCATATTCATCCTTCTCCCCGCGTCTTCCTTTCGAAGTTTTTTTTTTTTTGGAGTTAGACGTAGACATCTCGTATAATCAAACTTCACCGTACTTTCGTCTCGTGCTCGCATAAGTCGTCTTGTTAAATTCGTTTCTGCATACTAATCGTAAATCCTGGTTTCAAAGTGTTGCTCCGCCCCAAAGGTAGGGGGTTTTTGCAATGTTTAAGGATTTAGGGGCATCACACATGTATCTAAATGTACGTCCCTCATAAACTTGTTTTTAATAATTTTTTAGACTCCATTCACCTGCGTGAGATTTCATTGATTGGATTGTAAGAATGAGGAATTTAGACTTGGATAGGAGTAACGGAAGGCAATAGTTTTATTATAGAATTATCACAAATCAGTAAGCTTTACATAGATCCTTCATGACGCAGGATGGGAATTTTTAGAAGCTAACTAGCTAACTGGTCTTAAAATGGCTTATTTACATCATAAAGTCAGAGAATTAACGTACTTTCCGGATTTAGCAATTGTTATACGTCTTCCCTGTTATATATGCCCTTCAGACTCCGACAGGAATATCAGGGAATAAGATGCTGGAACGAGTCCCTTCGACAGATCATTTTTTACGCGAATCACGCACAAAAGTAATCGATTAGAGCAGGGCTTTCCAAACTGTGTTCCGCGGAGCACCAGTGTTCCGCTGAACCTGAATAGGTGTTCCGCAGCAATTTGTTGTCTTAATAGAGAATTGGAGAATTAAAGTCATTAAATGCGCTATTTATTCATATTTTTTATCATTGTGTTATGATATTATAGTTTTAAATTTAAAAATAATTACTAAATAAATAATTAGTTGTAATTTAATGATTTTTGAAATTTTACAAGTAGAATTACCTAACATTAAAATAAGCTAAGTGTTCCGTTAAACTACCCTGGTTTGCGAAGTGTTCCATTACAGAAAACAAATTGGGAAACCCTGGATTAGAGAAATAGAGCCACGGTTGTAGCATCAACTGCCACCTACGAGAAGGCGGCTTGCAGGGTATATATGTAGATGTAGATTAATACTATGCCATTCTAATATCAGTACGATAGGCCTTGAAATCTGCGCTAGGTGCTATATTCGCTCCCTCGCATAGATATTACCTTGGACGCGAAATTGATAATCTCGGCGCATTTGATTGCGATTGAATTCAGTTGGTGCCACACCGCTGAGCCGAAAATCCGTCCCACTCGCTGTACCCATTGTGTCTCTGCCGTGAGATGGAATCTGCATCTCTAAACACTTGTTTCCCCATTTTGGGTATCCCTGTGCATGACTAAGCTGGAAGGAGCCCTATCATCATCCAATTTCCATGATTTCGTCTCCATTTTCTGCAGCTTGCCTCGTTGTGGGGAAAATGCACTATCTCCATTCTCCCTATTCTCGAAACCCAAGCTCGGAAGACGACTGGGACAAGTCGGTCGCATAATGTGGGACAAGTAGGTCATCTGTTTATAATTTGGGAGAATTTCGTCTCTTATACGAAGGAAAGGAGGAAATATTACAATAACACAGGCCGAGAAATTCTAACTTTTTTCGGTAACGTGGTAATAACTGTTCTTAACTAATCTTGGGTCGCTAATTATGGATATGAACTCAGAAATGTCCCACTACGTAAGGTTTTATTGGTTATTGTAACTTTCAATTTTTTCGTTTTCGTATTCCTACGCACATTTCCTATATTATTTATCTCAAAAAATATTTTTTCTGTTAAATGGATGCATATGATATCCTGTAAGTTTGAGAAACTCTTTGATAAACGAGCGGTTTATTGAGCACCGAAATCCACACTTTTTTGGAGATCTTGTCAACTTGCCATTTTGTTACTCTTCGAATTCGGCCTACAAATACAAATTGATTGTAAATATAGTGAATGAATGAGCTGATAAACATTTTAGATTTACATTTGTGTTCCCAACCTAAAAATATAAATATATAAATTATCGAAGAAAATACTATTTTATTGTTTATGCAAAATTCTCGAAAACTGTAAGTGTTTGACAATTTTCATAAACGCTGCTAAATTTACCGCAACAAATACATTTAGAAACAAATAACGACGTCAATGCTACCAAAACCTTGTCCTCCTGTGTAGTAATTATTATTAACTTTATTACGGGCTATTAATATTATATAGTATAGAATTAAACGAAAAGATCAATTCAATTTTGCCTAGATTTTCATAAAGTGAAGTAAAAACAATAGTGTAAAGAAGAAACCAATATAAATATAATTTGGGTCATATTTTTCGTTAAGTTAATTTAGAATGTAATAGAATATTTGACATGTAAAAAAATTGAATATTAAAAAGAAGAAAGTTAAAGATGGAAACAAATTATAGTATTCCATTGCATATTTAAGTATCGCAATTACATATTACTTGGTAAAATTATAACAACTCATAATATAAAGTAATAATATGGAAGGAACTAATGTGCCCTTACTATAATATTCAGCTCAACGAAGGAATTAAGGAAATTTTGACATCAATAATTGTTTATATTATTTTTCCTTGATTCAATAATGACGTTTTCAGAGGAATTATTAGTTATCCTTGGTGCTATCTGCTAAATAGGGTTGTCAGATATGAGTGAAACCTGGGAAATAGATTTCAGAAAAGTCCGCTTCTTATATTAATTTTTCCGAGAACGTCATGCGACAGTATATGAGATAAGATTGTGGAATGTGTTCGCAACATCGCCCACGCCGAGAGACCGCTAACAGGAAGCATATGTTATTGCGATTGATGACAAAATTAAGTAGAAAATAATGACATTATTCGGTATTAGATATCCGTGTTTTATCCTTTGATCCATAAGGATTATCTTTCTTCAATCGAATCTCCCCAGAACATAAAGTGTACCCTATGTTAAAAATTACGTAAATGAATATCGATTCATTAAATTACAGTTATATAGAGGAACACAATTAGATGCTCAGCTATTCAGTAGTTATTGATTATTCAGTTTCTACTGCTTTTTATGATTTGGTTAAAACAAGCATTGTTATACTTCATTCTGTATTCTTTAAAATGTTGACTGAATATGCAATGATACTTGATTATCTCCAATTTTTCCATGCAGTTGTTTTCAAACATACATTTACTTTTCCACAATCCGCTAGTGGCACGTGGCAGGGGGTGTCAAACCCCCGACATCCCTATCTAACCTGGAGAGCTATTAGCTTCTCCAATACTTCGCGGAAAAAAACGACCATAAGTTACTGTATGTCCCGGCAACTACTTCCCTATATCGCTCGATTATTTTCTCCGAAGATCGCGAAAGTTTATAACTTGGATAGCAGTATCAGCTCTCTCCTCTCCGAAATCGGTAGTGATAAATTTATCAAAAAGCTTCCGTCAATACTCAAGTCTTCTATCACTAAGAGAGTTCCATCCGAGGGATTCTGTCATAGCCAAAACGCTGCTGTCGAATCTGAAATCTCGCTTGACAAACCTTGCTGCTCTACGTTGAACCATCTCAAGATCGGAAATTGATCATACTTCGTGAGGATCCCAAATCCCACAGCCATACTCAAGTACAGGTCGAATCAGGGAAGATTATGCTATTACTTTTACTCTCGATGAACATCCCCTCAGAATTCTACCAGCTAACCTTTGCATAACATTCGTCTTTTCTAATACGCTACTAACATGCTCTGAGAAGGAAAGGAAGGAAGGAAAAATTACCATTATGCGTAATTCCTGGGTATTTATAATGCATCACGAGCTCTAAGGGATTTTCTAACATAAATTTTGGCTGAATTCAAATTCCGAGTTATTGATTTATTTATTCAATAATATAGATGTAAGAAAGACTAAAAGATCTCACCGTAACCATTTGTATAACGGAAAATGTACTGAAGGATATAAAAAAAGACTGAAAGAATTGTAGGTTTAAAAACTCTACCAAAGCCGTCTTTGTCAGCTTCCCGTTCCTGCTTTGCAAGTACGTCAGGAAAAAAAGAAGTCCGTGTTTGTTAGAAGGCCGGTAATCGGGAACTTTACATAGTTACCAGAGCTAGTGAGAACGGAGGTACGGAACGCTGACAAAGGTGGCTTTAGGAAAGCTTTTAAATCTCTAAAAGGAAGAAAAGTGTTCAGGGAATAGTACACACCTCAACGATGCGTGCACAAATGAAACGGAGTATCCAGAAATAGATAGTGGGCAATTTGAAGACCTTTCTAGTCGCAGTTGCTTTTAAAGGTTTCATCGGATGGGACGTAATATCAGGATGGTGTGAAGATTGGCAGCTGGATTTAAATATAAATAAATGCTTTGCCATGAGTTTTACGCGCTCCACAAACATAATTCCCTCGCATTACCAAATTTCAGGGCATCGATTAGTTAGTTAGTGCCCGACAACAAATACCTAGGTGTCACGTTTAGCATTAACTTATCTTTTAAAGAACATATTCGAGATGCGATAGGAGAAGCGAATAGAATGCAAAGATTAACTAGTAGAACGTTGAGAGGATGCTCATCGAGAGTCAAAGAAATAGCTTGCTTTTCTCTTATTCGTCCGAGTCTAGAATACTGCTGTGCGGTTTGGGACCCACACGAAGTAGGTTTAGTCTCAGGTTTAGAGATGGTCCAGCGTAGAGCAGCCCGATTCATCTGCGGGGATTTCAGGTTTGATAGCAGCGTTACGGCAATGATAGAGTCCCTCGGTTGGAATTCACTCCAGGTGAGAAGATCTGAATATCGTCGGAAACTTTTCGATAAGTTTATTTGTTCAGAATTTATAGACGAAGTAAGTGAAATGTTAGTGCCAGTAAGGAGCGAACGCGATCTCCGAGAGGCATCCACGAAGCGTTATAGGGAAGTAATCGCAAGAACGGATAATTACTTTTGGTCGTTTTTTCCCCAGGCTATTAGAGATGCTAATAGGGAGGAATGAATAATGGTGGTGTATTACATCCCCTGCCATACGCCTCTGGCGACTCGCAAGGTATATATCTAAATGTAAAATCTAAAATCGTAGTCCATTTCGATGAGTCAACAATTTATGTGAATTGATATCAGAGCCAAAAAAAATATATTTGTGATTTACTGATAGAAAAATAGTTGATTATTTTTTTACTCTAACTCAAGTAAGATCAAAAGATCTTGTATATTAACTCCCTACTCCTGAGTGAATCAAAGATCTGTTAATTGTTACATCATTGAGTTAGCTGTAAAGAATATTTAATATAAATGGTAACTAATAAATATCTTAGGATGAGTATTTTATTGATGTTATCAGGGGGACTTTGGAATTTTACAAAGATAGAAGCTATTTATTATAAGAAAACGAAGTATTATTAAAAAAATTGTAGTTAACCGATATTACTATTTTCCTTTTGGGGTGATAACGTCTTAAAACGTCCTGCTAGATTACAGATCTGATTTTTGGATAATTTTTTGTAGCTATGATTTAGTTTTATACGATATTTTTAAATAATGATAAATAACTAACATTACTAGATGAGAATTCTATTTAAGTACGTAATTGGATAGAGTTGGAAAGGTTAGTTTCAAGTTCTATTTTGTAAGAAAATTAAACATCAATATAAGCAGTGTTAGTAATTTGATGTTTATAATTTTAATTTTAATTTTTTCAGAGGATCATCTTAGTTTAGATTTCTGCGAAAATCTAAAAATTATATATGGTATATTTTTATGTATTTGAGCCACGAGGAAAGTAGTCGTAATAAAATGCGGCAGACTTATCTTGAAGCCTCAACCATGCATGTTTAAAATCATGTATATCTTTAAAACCTTTTAAAGACTTATACATCCTCACAATAGAAAGAATCATCGACGTAGCTACGGTACACTCGTCTCTTTGCCGAAGACTTCCAACGCGGATACCGCAGTATTTCGCGGTAACGCAAAAAAATTACGGAACGTTTTAGTCAAATAAGAAGAAACGTTTGGAGCACACAGAGCTCGCATCTGAAGCATAGGTACGCTTTAAATCTCTTCAAATATGCCTGATCACGTGATCCCCCCTCCCCCTTGGTGATAAACCCTTGACTTCGTACTTGCGAGCCTTTGGCAACCAATCCGCCTTGCGCTATGCACTATCTGCGCGAGTCATTGAGTGTGCTACATTAATTAACATTCCCTCTCGGGATTGGTGTTTGCCGGAGAGGCCTTGGGGGAAAGTTCGACGGTTGATGAAAACGTGCGCTCCGAGAGATGGAAAACCCTTTTCAACAAATACATATTTCCCTCGATCTCTCTCTGTAATCTCCTTTTTTCCCTGAATGAGTCGTCACTTTTTTCCTTTTCGGTCGGATTTCCCGTCGGATGAGCGCATGGCCGTGACCGTATCTATGGCGATAGTCTTTTTATTTGAGAAACATCTTTGGATAAACTTTGAAGAGAGGGGATGCTCGTGCCGAAGCTCGTAAGTGCAGTTTATTTGATCGCTGCCTTGGTTCACATATTTCATCTCCGATCAGTATCGAGATTAGGAATTTACGTATACCAATACTTGAAGTATGGAACCAGCGGCCTTTTTACTGTTGTATGCTGCTGTATTTCAACTTCCTGGAACAATAGAACGTGTGTAAATAAATTTGTTCCCTAATCTCACATATTATTACAAAAAAATATAATGGAAATAACTTTACTTAGGTTTTCTGAGCGATATAATTCGTTTCCTTCATGCAGTTTCAATGATCACGCCTTAATATACGCCTTTGCGTATAGATAACAAACCCCTAGTGTACATAATGAATATTTTATTACTGGATTGAGGTTTTTCATGTCACTTAGTGTAACATGCAACATTTTGAAAACAATGTTTCTCCACTCTAGTATAGACTCCTCGGTTAGTAAAATGGCCTCTGCATATATTTAATGAAGGGTGCTGATGATATTGACTTATTAGATAAAAATAATTCTTCTTTGAAATCATTTATAGAAATGATTGTGCTTTTAAATAACAATGTTATCCTCTCATACAGTTTGCTAGGTGATTCATTCATGTTACTTAGGCGTGTTGTAATAAATCTTATGGAGAGAGTAGAATTAAGAAATCTAGGTATTTTCAGAGCTGAAATATTTAAAAATCCACTGTAAGTATAGAGATTTAACGATTTACCATTTATGTGAAACATTGAGAGGTAATGGATTTCGTAAGTCCCCACATTCCAGTTATTGGGATGATGCATCGGGGTGATTTCCTTTCTTTTCAGGTACGTCATATACCCAAAACACCCTCTCATAGACTAAACTCATTTCATGAAAGATCTGATTTCACTACTAAACCGTAGGCATCAAGTAAATACAAACCCTTATATCAGAAAAATTCTATACAGAAACCTAGAAATGGTAAATAAACATAGCCTCTACTACATATAAGGTGAAATTTCGGTTCCAACATTTCTAAACATACCCTCAATTTCCAACTCGATCCTTTCTCATCAGTAGGACGTGATAGACCTGCCAGTGATACCTTCCTAATCTGCATTGTGTTCTCCGATTGGTATCTGGTTTACTGAAGCCAATGAATGGCCGAAAAGGTAATTCGCAAGAACGGTGAATCTGCGTGAACACCATTTCAACTGCAGTCGAATACCACTGTTGCTCCAACTGGATAATGGCTGCGCGGATACCATTAAGTTGCTGAATTGGAGGTGGGATTTGTCTACAAACATTATTATCAAAGAATAGAGAGTTGAAATTGACTGAGAATCTTATAGTTGGCGAATAAGAGTGAGATCAGGACTACGAGTATAGCCTCTGCTTTCATTTTGCTGTATGTACGTGTATGGGGAATCGCTGTTTCATTTTCGAATATAGACCGAGGTCATACGGAAACGTTTGCTCTTTTTGGCTCCTCCAAAAAACTTAATGGTAACTCGAGGATGTATAGTTTCAGCGATATTAGATGTTAAGTGGTAGATGTAAACGTGGTTTTTATTCTGGCGCTGTCTTTCCTTATAATAGAAAAAAGGTACTTGTTCAACGAGGTAAATACTGATTGATTTAGCTACTATCTTCATACGAGTATTACTTCATTTTAACATCTTATATCTACGTATGTTATTGAAATAATAAAGGGAATGTTTCAATCTGCATATCAGAAAAGTAATTCGGTGAATGTTATAAATACTGTTGGGTATGATTTAACTTGTAGGGTTTTCCTTTTTTTCAATTTATGCTAAATATCTCTCATGGTTATGGTATCTACTATCTATGTAGAGTTGTTGCATGTATTCAATTTCTATGCGTTTGCATCAAAGGATAAACACCCATGTTCAATTTTCTTTGGATCTTAAAATCTATTTTTAAACTGAAAGGAATACTATGCCATACGCAAGTCGATGTGAAATCTCACTTAAATTAAATTAAAGATTCAACAAAATTTCAGCTCTCTTTTTTTTGTTTTGGTTTCGGTAATTCGCGTCCGTGTTTTTTCGGAAATCAACTCTCCCCCATCCTCTTAGTAAAGCATTTTTCGTCCAAAACTTACGAATTCTGAATAATACTGAGATGTTTTACTCCCCAGACATCTCGTAATGACGAGGACTCGCATTCTTGTGAGCGCATCTTCTCTTTCTTTATTCCTGCTGAAACCTAAGATCCATCCATCCTCTCATCTGTCCCCATTTTTACGAAGTTTATTAGAAACCACCGATTTTTGACATCTGCAAGTATACGTCTCTATAATTTGAAAAAATTCCAGTCATTAAAGACTTGAAGACTGTAAAGGTATACCCATTGAGCCATTAATTTCTTGATCTGTGTCACATATCCAAGTATTGAATTTTGGGCTTAATTTTTCGCTGTCTGACACAATTTCCAAATAAAGATCACTCATCGATATCTGATTTATTGCCCATATAAAATGTTAGGCCGTCAAAATCATCACTAAGCTTTTATACACTCTAACAGCTTTGTCTTGCTATACTATAGAAACGTTATGATTTAAGTATGATCATTTGGATATTAATCCTGAAGGCTCTTCGTTCTCTGAACCCACACAATGTTAGAAAGAAATATTTCTTGCTGTAATTACTGAAATATTTCAAAATTAAAAATTAATCTGCGATAGCCTTTTTTATTCATTAAATTATATTCTTCAGATATGATTGGTTAGAAAAATTCAACATCCAAGGCGATTTAATTATTTTTGTTTTCTAATGAATTATCATTTCTCTTCATTAAAATCCTTTAATTATATTTTACTTCGGAAATATTGCATAGCTTAAATATAATTATCATGCCTCAGCTATGTATCATATTCAAGGAACTCGTGACAAATATATACATTTTTTTAAGCTTCAGATACTGCGAAACGCCAATTTACAGTGAAGATATAACATTGAAAATATATGAACACATATGACCACATGCCACATAGACGGACACTATTCATTCACCAGAAATGTTTGGATAGCCGGGATTCGAACCCGGGACCTCGGCGTTGGAGCGTTATCATGTAGGCATGAAAGGCAGGTATACGATAGTGTAGGCAAGTGTTTAGCATGATGTATGATTCATATATTATGAATTAGAATAATTTATGAGGAAATAATGTTTTATTCGATAAAATATTCTTTCTGGTGTTTATTGAGGTAGCCAAATATTTCATTACGATCGATCGTGTTAAAAATAGCAGTTGTAAATTTCTGAATTGAAATTTAAAATATGTTATAAATTATGAATTTTTGCCATAAATTAACCAACCGTAAAACCATTTTGCATATAAATAGTGATTTTTCTTTTCGTTTGAGAAAAGTTTTAATAATGACCCATAGTTTGTACTTAAATATTTCGTGAAGTTTCGGAGAACTTGCTCATTAAACAATGAGTGTGTGTTTAATGTTCATTAATTGATCCACATTTCTGATTATCGGAAATTATAATGGGCGATTTTCCAATCATCCGTTGTTAATTGCTATGAATATTTAAATAATCCAAATCCTTTGAAAACGTTGTCTGTTATGCGCTAACGATTTTCTATTGTGCTTCAATCTTGCAAAATAATCATCACAGATCAATTATGACTTGTAATATTCCTTGAACTACCTGTTCATATTTTGAGGATCGTTGATGTTATAGCTGTACCGGTTCTTAATGGACAAATTTCATTCATTTTTTATAGTATATCATTCAACTTTTTCATTCTTTCACTGATATGACTAATAAAAAGCACACCTCTTTCTACTCTTCTGAATCCATTTATTTAATCTACATATCGCTTTTGAAGATCATACGTAGTCCTGCACATATTTTTCTCACAATAAACTAGCACTTTCCAAGGAAAAACGGACTTGAAAAAAGTCTGACAGGGCCGGGAAACGAACCCAGGAAGGCAGCCTCCCGGATAGAGGAGGCTAACCATCTAGGCTACCCGGCCAGAACATTTCAACAAGCCGTTTTGGGGACTTATGGCCGGTTGCAAGAAACTCCGACTTAACCTCTGATCAGCTAACCAGAAGTAAAATATTACTCTCTGGTTAAGTTTTACCCGTCGCTTCAAAGGCTGTGCAGTAAATTAACCTCTGGTTAATTAATCTCTGAGTAAGCAACTTCCACGAAGTACGATTTTCAGCCGTGGCGCTGTCGTACGACTTTTCAATTGAAAGGAGGGAACTGACAACGGGGGTCGAAAAGGAAATGCCAGCGGAAAATCCCGTTACGCTCCCAGGAAGTATTGAAATCTGTAAGAAATCGTGGTTAATTTGTTTCCAGTTTTTTACTTTCTCCATATACGAAGTATAGAGAAAGTATTGTTTTCATGAAAAAATTCGACTTCGAGATTTCAACGGAAATACATGTTTTGGGGTCCCTAGAACACGTTTTATGGCCGGTTGCAAGAAACTCCGCCTTAACCTCTGATCAGCTAACCAGAGGTAAAATATTAATCTCTGGTTAAGTTTTACCGGTTGCTTCAAAGTCTGGGCAGTAAATTAACCTCTGGTTAATTAACCTCTGATTAAGCAACTTCCACGAAGTACGATTTTCAGCCGTGGCGCTGTCGTACGACTTTTCAATTGATAGGAGGGAACTGACAACTGGGGTCGAAAAGGAAATGCCAGTGGAAAATCCCATTACGCTCCCAGGAAGTATTGAAATCTGTAAGAAATCGTGGTTAATTTGTTTCCAGTATTTTGGTATTGCATTGTAGTTTCGGTAGAGAGACTATCGTTGTAAATCTACCTGTTCGCTGAGAATGTTCAACCTGTGTAATCGCGTATGCTCTTCAACCCTACCTTCTTTAGGCCAACTTATTAGGCGATTATCATAATTATTAGTACTACCCTTATTAACGTTGTGAGTTTTAATTGCTTTGAAAGAACAGCCCCGTGTTCAAACGTACGAGTGAAGAAAAGAAGTTTAAACGAAGATTGTAAGGAGAGATTTAGTAAGTCTTTTATAGCATCTTCCTTACTATGCTTGTATAGAATGATAACATATCTACATTACTTCGTAGTTATAAATAACGTGCTTTGATGTGAATTCATTCGTATATACTCTCCGCTGAGCTCCGCTATGACTTTCGTTACCCTCCTTACTATGCGGGATGCAGTACTTTTATGCATTAGCATATCATCGCCTAGGTGGATAAGGAAACTACCAGTTGCTAAAAATCTTAAAGTTAACAGCAGCTGATTCGTTGCCAAAATTGGTGATGACCGATTGCACATCGCATCTTCTTCTTAATTCTCTCATGTAACTCACAACTTTTCGAGAGAGACGGTAACGTTCTATGAATTGTTCTACCGAATGCAATTCAAACGGATTTTTTCTGAAATCGAACCGAAAAATTATGAAACAGTGCGTAATATTTAACATGTAAAGGAAACGAAATTGAGGTTTTGGACTCAAGGAAAATTCATTTTTTACCTTTCTCGAAATATTCTTGGTCGTTTTACAATTTCCAAAACTTCTTCGTCAGATGAATCGCTGGAATAATCCACAAAATCCATCGATGAGATATACTTATGATTATACATATACTTATGATTCCACGATGCAAAACAAAGTAGAGAGCTAAGGTTTTCATTTGCTGCTGGAAGGTAGCGTTAATGATGAAACTACAGGAAGCATTTTGACAACGATATGAATGAAAATAAATATTTTGAATCATATATATATAAATAGTTTGAATAATGACTTCTTGAAATCCCTATATGATAAGATAAACTTTACAGTGAACTACGAAGGACATTCTTTTCATCTTCACTGTTAGCCTATCGAAAACATACACCATTTTAGAGTTTAAACCTGTTGCTAACTTGTTTATTATGGAGCCAAAAGAGCAGAATTATGTAACGGGAAGAATATTTTTCGTTATTCAGTAGTTATCCCAATTTACTTACGATAAAACACCCAAGTGAGACGGCTTCAGTCTGTGAGTCTATTGCGCACGAAGACATCTTGCCATTTTAACCTCTGAGTAAGGATTTAACCGCTGCCTAGGGAGAGGTTAACTTAACCGCCCAATAACAGTCGGTTAGTTTACCCAAACTTTCTTGCAACCCGTTTATCGCTGGTTAGCTACTTTAACCTGAGGTTATTTTTTAACTAGCGTTGCAGAAACCGGCTATAAGTGCGCAAGGGCAAGTGTAGTTTCGTCTGATTGAGCGGCATCGTCCACTGCCATGGCCTCATCGAGGCACCGGCAACACAAAGAGGTAGAAGGAGGAACCCCCCTAAGGATATACATATAAGGAAAGGGTTGAGGTGACTTTTCACACAAGGGCGTGCACCCAGGAAAATTCCCAAGGAAAAACGGACTTGAAAATAGTCTGACAGGGCCGTACTTTTTTCAAGTCCGTTTTTCCTTGGGAATCTTCCTGGGTGCACGCCCTTGTGTGCAAAGTCACCTCAACCCTTTCCTTATAAACTAGCACTTATTACATTTTATCTCGGACCATATTTTTGCGAATATTTTTCTTTAAATGAACATATTGCGAGTTCAAAAATGCGATCTTTTTTTAAAATTTAATGCTAATTCACTCATGTTTTGACATAAATAAAACGATGAATGGCAAAAATTCATCATGAAATTAAGTCTTGAAAGGGGTACTTTGAGATTACGATTTTTTTTAAACAAACGGCTCTGCTTTAACATCAAGGATTAACTGCTTGTGATACATATTTTGCAGATTTTTGTAGCGTTATATTTAATATTTTATTTACCGCCGAACCAAGAAAACAAAGTTACGAATTATTTTTTACTTCCCTCTGCTCGTTTTATTTATTCGATATTCAATTCCAACTTGATGGGAAATTTAAAATAAAAATACTCTCATCACTGATTAAAGGGGTTTCCTGTGGTTAAATTTCCAAAAATTAATTTTAGGTGGTAATCCAACGCAGAGAGCTTTTTCATTCTCTAATTAAAATGACATACCTTTCTGCTTTGTGAACATTTTCCCGTAACTAAGTTGCTATTGATTTTTAAGACCTGAAGTTTATGCTAAACGCAATTTTAAATATGTCTGCCGCTATCATTACTTATATCAGATGTACGAGCAAAATGTCCAAATATCCGGTTGCATTTCTGTATCTTATTCGTAGAAACCACATCAATGGACCGTTGTGCTTTTAATTAACGGAAATGTACGAATTAGGGCGAATGGCTTTAGTAATCCGATATATGGGGCACAAAATTTCCTTTGAAAATTTCGAGGCATCATTTTTTAGGATATAAAGATATCAAAAGACAATATTGAAGTTTCTGAAATATTTGGTAATATATAAACGATTTTAGAGTGGAGTTAGAATTGATTTATAAATTCAGATTTATAGATCAGAATCAGATCAGATCAGATATTGGTACATCAAACGAGTTACATCTCATCAAAGATGAGAATTTCAAACTTTTATGATAGTTTTTTGCTTAAAATATTTATTTTACAGTTGTTCAAGGTGTATTCATTATTATTTTTATTTTTTACCTTTAGCAAGCAGTTGAAAGATATTCTGTTACGCTTTCAGTTGTCTTACCATTGTTTGAAATTGCAATTACTTTAAGTAGAGATACTGGTTATCTATTTAAGTTTATGTTGTATTTATTTATTTAATATTTACGCTGTAATTTGGTATGATTACCAGGTAGCAACGGTCAAGGTATAGGTTAGTGAATGCGTGGAATTTTGTATCTTAAAATTTCGTGATTATCGTTCCACAGGATACCAAAACCTCCATCGAAAGTTCCCTGACTTTAATGCGTTAACGTTTTGATTCCGCTATAAACTTACCGAATCCAATATCTTTCATTTTTTTAATCTTCTTCTAAAATTGTGAGAATTTGAGCGTTTCCTATTAGTTTCGAAAATTCAGCTGTTCCTGACAGGAGAATATTCTGTAAACAGCAGTGTCGAACCAAGTGCTGATACAGAAATGTGAGATTGCCTGCATATTGGCAAACTTATTTTCGGAAAATAGACAGTGTCAATCTTTTGTGCGGGTTTCCTTTGGCATCACTTAGTGAGTCGGTTGCTTCTGGTGGTGAAAGATGTGGAGCGACATTAGAAGTTATGACAATAAAAAGCACTCATTACCCTCCCTCCATAGGCACAGAAAATGCACTGGCGAAACGTGAAGTGTCATTGCAGTTAAATAAAAATATGATTTGAAGGTCGCTGTTATTTTCTGTAGAACAGAAACATTTTTATTCGCATTTCAATATATATATATCACGAATTGTATTTAACTTGATTCATTTTAACCTTTTTATGGAGGTGTCACCAACAAATGAATTGAGTCTTCAGCGCGAAACGGAGATCTTTAGAAGAGAAATGTAATAAAATGTATTTCACTGTCATAAGTACAGTTCACGCACGTTCACACTAACATTTTGCGTGCAATTACCGTAAAACGATGCGATATTCCCATGCACGATCGATTGACCTACATTTAGAGCTCCGGAGATTCTGTGAATGCAAAGTTGTGCGTTCCCATCCCACCACGATTGAATATTAAACGAACATTCATTCGAGCCCTGGTATAGAGACTCAAATCACTTATAAAAATAAATCAAAACGTACTTTAGGAAATATAAGACCCCTCATTCTCGTCCAATGGGTGCGGTCCTATATTGTCTTCGTTAATTAGCACGATGGATATACCGAGGAAGTGTATGTGGAGTAGTAATTTGGAACGGAATTAATTAGCTTAAGCCGTGACAAGTTTTGAATTTAACACCACCGATGTATGTACAGAGAGGAATTGGAAACGCAAATGCCCGTCGCACCCATTTGGCTTATCCATTGAGATTGAATCGTTCGCCGATATTATGGGAACGAGAGGGTAAATATAGTTACAGCATGTTATGGAGATGTTTTATGCGGTTTGAAGCAGTTAAAATACTAGTGGTTGAAACGTAAAAGGTTGTCAGGTGTTGATTTTAGCAGATATTATATTTAAGCAACAATTCTCTGCCCAGAACATAACTTCTCTTAAATATCGCCTTCGTTCTATCATGCTGAATCACGAATTGTGTAAAATGGCGCCGATTCAAAATGTTGCATTAATCTATAAAACAATAAAAATGAAATTCGTTAGCATATTGTTTCAAAATTTCGAAAAAAGTTTTTCCAAATGGATATTACTAGAGGTAAAAAAGATAGTTCACATTTCAATTTCAGACGAAAAGAAAATTTTAGGAAAAAGTGGCAAATCTTGCATTGTAGACTAATGTGAAGTTTTAGTATTTTCCAATTTTAATGAGGATTTACTATTCCATTTACTATGATATCATTAAACTTGCCATACATGTCAGTTCGAAAAAATACCGGTTCACACGTAGAACGAGTTAATGAAATACTCGGAGGTGTGTTACAATTCCATAAATGGAGCTTAAATAACCGAAGAATTCTTTTGCTTATTCATGTTGAGGAATTTTTTTGAAAATTACAGTGAACACCTTATTATTTGATAAACGTTTTCAGTTAGTAAAATATTGTTTTGCAGTATGAATAATTAATTACTCTGAAAGTCTTGATTTGACCTTTGATATTATTTATGATTAGAATTCCCATCAGCATTGCGTGTGAAATATATTCCACTGTTATGCTTTCAGGAGAAAATTCATTGCATTTTTATCTTTTTTTAATTAGACCTGGGTCCATTTATCTTCATGTTATTTTCGTGAAGAGTATTTGCTCTCGGAGCATTTTAACAAGAAAAGGAACGGGGGTCAGGTAGACGTGACCTTTGAGCTAGAGAAAGAAGAGTGCCCACGAACAAACTTTTAGAATAACCCCATAAGTATTCGTCATGGAGAGTTCTGGAAGAGGAGTTTTCCATGTTTGAACCTCCGCTCGCTTTTCTCGAGTTGCTGAACACATTTTCATCAGGTTCACTTAGTAATTTATGACTTCGCTCGCTCTTTATTCAGAAGATATTTTAAATTGAGGATTCTGATGTTTCATATTCTTAATTTTGGACATTACGAAACAAAATATAACTTAGTATTTTCCTCTATGTAAGATGGTGAAAAAAGTATTAAAGAAGCTCAAAATCAAGTTTACTCTAGCCTAATAAAACGTAGTGCCGCAAACAATTATGGCAATTTAATATGGAATTATATATTTGAAATATATACAAACAAAGGACAAGTTTCTAGATATTTCGTTTTTTTTTGCTTATGACTTAAAACACGGCCCATCGTTGGTTTGCTCCCGCTCAATAATATCATAAATCGAATTATAATAAAAGAGTGAGGTAGCGAAAGCACAAGAATAACATACATTGAAGTTCAGTATAATGTTGAGCCTAACACATTAATGAAGGTAAAGAACAACTTTGTAGTCTCCCCATGGTTTAATTTATAAATGAAAACTTGCCAGTTTCAGGTAAAGCATTAGTAATCCCAAGCACTTTTATACAGCATACAGAGATTTTGAAGGAAGGTTATTTCATTGGTCAAATTTTTGAAAGGCATTATTTATATTGATTCCAAGGCCTCTTCCATTTGGAATACCTCCAGAGAAATCTTGTCGAATATGAGCTGTGATGTTAGTAATCTGGAGATGGATCGCAAAGGGTTTATTGCTCAATTGAAGATGGCGATTTAGATAAAACAGGTTCTTTTTCTTAAATTGAATCGGGCGAAATTAACCAAGTTTTTCTTTACTTTCAATATTTCGTTTCAGTAATTTCGGCCAACAATGTTGGATCAGAACAATAAATACCATTCCATTTAGGTAAAAAACAATTTGAAATTAATTATACTAAGGAGACATGCTTTCCTCTGTACGCAGGATAAAGAAGAGAATCGTTGTACTTTTTCCACTGCATAGTCTTTATTAAAAATAATAAATTATTAAAAATCATTATCATACCATTTTATGCTGGCGATCAATCGCTGTAACTAGTTTATTTTTATTATTTGTTTTTAATAAACACTTTACTGTGGAGAAAGTACAACGGTTCATGACATGACGTAAATGTATCATGAAGTATTTCCGCAAGACATCGCCAGCGACTGAAATTTACTCAATACGCAAGATTAAAAATTCCACCGCGGAGGCACGTCTTTGTTTATGAGCCAATTTCTTTTATTTATCACTTTCCAAATTCAGGCCATCAAAATGAATCCCCTACATTAGTGCAGGCGAAGCATTCCCAGAACCGTAAGCAGCTGCTAAAAGATGCATCTCAGACTTTCTCCAACAGCTGTAGAAGCGCTAAACTCGTCGGTTTCCTCCAACCCTTGAGGAGACTGCGACCTTTGGGTACAGATGACGCTGCGTAACTTACAATTTTAATGGTTTGCCAACGACCTTCTGCTTTGGCAAGGTTGGCCCCGTCTTATTCCGTCCACCCCATTGCGAATTATAGGGTAGTGAAGGTTCGCAGAGAAGGGCTTCTAGAGAATGGGCGTATCTTCTTCACCTTTCTAAATTATTCAATATCGCCTCCCTTTATGTACCCCTATTTTCCACGTTCTCTAGGGTAATTCCCTCATCCTTACTCTTTCTCATATGGTCTCAAAGCAGACGTCCTTTCCTTTCCTGTTTACAGGGTCGTAAAAAAAAACGAATATTTAATTCCAGGCCCTTTTACCTCATTAACCTTTGAAATGTCGAATTTAAATGTCCCTTCGCGAAGTTTGCGTGGCTTTCTCATGTACCGTCGTCTCCGATCTTAAGTTTATTCTAAATTTCTTGAGAGATGGAATTGGATCCTTGAAATATAACGATGGGGAATTAGGGACATTTGGCATTTTAACGAAAATAAGAATTGTGTAATGAAAAAGCGTGTACGATGAATAAAAATAAGAAGGCTGAAGTGTATTGAATTAAAAAATAATAATTTGGATGTTTTATAAGGATTTTAATTGAAATTTTGAGTATTTTTCGAAAAACTGAATTCTTTAAGGAGGGAAATAAATTTTCGAGTAAGAACATCTGCCCAAGATACCGATGAATTGATTGGAAAATGTTTTCAGTAAATAGAAATACAAATATGATTTATATTCATCAATACATGTAAGTCGAAAGAGAAAGCGCAAAGTTATATGAAAGTAAGAGGATTTTAGAAGAAAAAAAAAAGAATTTAATAGATAAAAACCAGACGCTAAGATTCTGAATCACGCCTACTCTACTGATAAAAAAGAAAGAGCCGTCTGGAAATTAAAAAATATCATATCGCGATTCGCGGATAAAAAGTATTGTGTAAATTGAAGGTTCATTTTATCACTCACAAACAAATATACAGATGGCAAATAAAACAAATAAATATATGTTATTATTTGTAAGTCACTTTAATATGTATTAAAAATAGATGTTTCCTGTAAGAAGGATTTTCTGGTTTGGATTTAAATGAGAGATTGAAATCTTGAATGGTGTCTTTATTTATCTATTGATCACGGCCTTTCATTTGCGCATTCATAATCATTCTGTTGACTTTAAGTAAATTATGTTACCTATTGTTTAATTGGAGATTGGTTTCAGGAGTTATTTGAGTTTTATTTGCCCTTCAGATAGAATTTTAAAATGTTTAGACGTTTTAGTAAATATGGTACACAGGCAAAACCCCCCCTGGGGATCGAATCCGAGACCGGTTTCACCGGAAACTAACGGAGTACCCTTCTGGATTTTCTGGAGCCCGCTTTCAGCTTTTCTTTTACGAATTGAATAATATAAGTACTGTTTGCTCAGCAATTCAATACCAAGTAAGACAATACCTCTCTCAATACCTCATGTGAACTCCATGAAATGATCGCCGTGTGCGTATGCAGCCCTTCATACACATTGGGTATGCTACGCCTCGGACTTAGAATGAACGTGCTTCTCATTTCACTAATCGTTTGTTTTATTTGATTAGCAAAGCATTACTTACTTATATCTATATGATTTTTATTGAAAAGACTCATTTCATATATGTGAGGCAAAGATTATATTTAATTTTCATCTGTTGGTTTTAGGTGAGACATACGGTAGAGTTAAAATTGGGAGGAATTGGTCGTCGCTTTACAAATGCTTTATTCTGGATTGAATATTTGCTGATTTAATTCAAATTCATATCTTCATATACGCTAGAGAGAATAAAATGCATACGGTTTAATATTGCTCTAATATTTAAAATAATCAAAGAAGCCCAATTAAAAGTAATCTTTAGAAATTTGTTGGTCGTTTTAACCAAGAAATGCTCAATACTCTATTAATTTTAATTTATTAATCGAATTACATATTTCATCGACGATTATAAGTAAAAATATTCAGGATTTCCCTGACTCATGATGATGTAAGAGAGTGACGCGAATGCTAATTGACAATTTTAGCGGAAAAACTCAGATGCATTAAGCGCTTTAGACATTTTGCACAGAACGGTAATTGGCCTCATTCTATGGGAGCACTCGTGTACGTGTATTCGAAATCTTTTCGCGGTTTAATCTCGATTTTACTTCCATTTCCCTTTGAAATACTTGAATCGGCTAAAAAAGTATTTGATAATGGCGGTCAGGAGCTTTAGTGTCTCTTGAATTATACACTTTGAAATCAGAATGGTTCATGGTTATATACGTATTGAGTTCATTAAATTCATACGGGTTCATTTCCCCCTAATAAAATGGCCTATTTTTGTATAAGTTTTCCTTATAGATTCCAATTTATTTTAAATTTTCATTTAAATTAAGTTGATTTTTACTCTGCAGAGGATGTCGGAACTTCTACTAATCTCTTTACCCCATGACCTGAAAACGATAATGCCAAATATATTGTATCTATAAATGGCATATTTATAGATTGAACCATTAGATATAAAGTCATGTAACTCAGAACTTAGATGTCTGTCAAACTATTACAAAACGCGTAATGATTTGCCCTTAATCCAAAAATGCCACGTTTAATTCCTTACGAGGTAGCTGTTTATATGGAACTGATGGAGAGATAATTTTACTGCGAAAAATATTCATACCAAGACTAAGCAAGGGGCACTGAGCAAGCCATTGCCATCTTTAAAATTCAGCAGCGTATAAGCAGCTCAGTAAATGAAGCAACTTAATTATGTTTTTATAACGTGATGCGGTTAATAAAATCAGTCATATTACTGAATGTCCATCACATTGTTGTTAAATTGCCTTCTATTCTTGAAACTATTAACCTAGATGTTTTGTCTCCGATAAAGTTCATTTGAATCATTTTGTTTATCTTTTGCAGAAAGCCTCTCTTAGTTTGTACAAGAAGTGAAAAATAGTGATTTGGCTGGGACTTCTAACCAGCAAAACTTCTACGCAACGTCCTTTTCACTTCTTTAAACAGGACCTTATATTAGTAAGAAAGTGGTGCTCCATGAAGTGGAATAAACCCCAGAGGTCTTCACTGAGGAAACCACTTATTTATTTATATTCGAAAACAGCGAGTTAAAGCGTATCACATTTATTCATAGCATTAGACAAAAAATCAAATTAAAAAAAATCAATACGAAAACAGGAAAACGAGAATATTAAGTCGTAATTTAATTAGTTAAGTATTTGTTAAGTTGTTAGTTTTATTAAGTAAGTAATAACTAAGCCTAAGATATTAATTGGTTAAGTTCAAAGAGGTTCTGTTATGGATGATAGGAGTGAACAGATGGAGAAAATAGTTCTAACGTAGGTTTGAACATGAAATTCTAGCTATATTTTTTGCAATACAATAAATTCTAGCTATGATTCTCTATTATTAATTTTTTCGAGCTCAAACAAACGAAATGATCCCATTCCTTTAATTGTATTATGCCAAAGGAAACTGTATGTGTCCTTGCCTGAAGATTTTACATCTATGGGATCAGCTACGTTCGGCTGAGAAACATAAAGTTTTCTCGCATGCTCTCTCTTAAAGCTTTCTCTTCATTCCTCTTTCATAAACTGTATTCTCTCACTTTCTTTTTCTTCAGCAGTAAGAAATCGCTTCTTCATGCTTCCTTTGTCTTGGCGACAACACCATCTTCACAACATGTCCATCCTTTCAAATTTCTCTCTATCCCTCAGGGCCTTCCTTCTCTGCCGACCATTCTCTTTTCCCAGAGGCTGCATTCGTCCTTTCTCTCTTCACGCTCTCTCTTTTGTGTCATTCTTATCTCCCTTCTCTCTGTCTTTCGCGATCTCGGAAGCTCTAAAAACAATAAGGAAGGAAATGCGAAGCATTTATTCTCGGATTGTTGGAAAGATGAGAAATTCAAGGGAAATGCTCGTTACGCGAAATCGTCGTAGTTCTGAAAATGAGGATTTAGCTTAGAATTTGATGCGCAAAACGAGTAAATCAGTATGTGTATCACTTCGCATATCTTTTATTTACGATCTTATCGGTATTACGGAAATATCTGAATATTATTGCTATCCAAACAAGGAAATGACAACCATGTCAACATCAACAAAGGCCATGAATGGACTAACTTATTTTCTTTTTTTACAGTAAGAGTGTTTTAAAATTAAAATACATACGAGACTAAATTGACAATACTACGTCAGAAGTAAGCACTTAAAGAGAAAATACGTCCCCTTCTAATCTGGTTTTGTAAAGGGTCAGTGGTTTTTTTGGAAGATAAATATTTCTTTGAATTCAATGGTGGAAAGCTGAAATAACCTTGTTTATATTGTCTATTAATTAATTTTGACTGAATTAGAGAATCTAATATCCAATATCAATTCCAGAATCGATTCTCAATTATGTGGTGAGAAGTTTTAGATATTGATTGCAGCCTATTGGAAAGACATTTATCACCATAATCTTTACTCGTATTTTAGTTAGATAATAATGAATGTTTAAATTCGAATAGGTGTCAGACTTATTAATATTTATTATTAAAGAAAATTTTTACGTTGAGACAATTTTCGTATTTAAGGAAGAGTGTGTCAAACATCCACTCGCATTCTCATGGCGCTTTAGTTAATATTTTAAATCCTGTCTTTTCGTAAGTATACAAGAAACAAAACGTCAAAGGGAATTGAAATTCATTGCCTGTCTCTCGTCGTAACTCTTCCTCCTGCTGTTTAAATGCATAGCTTTTGGATTGTGCCAGATGAATGCTAAGCACATCAAAACTTTATCCTCTTTCCGTGAATTTTGAAATCCTCATGAACGTATCTCCATGACCTCGTCTCTCGTAAACTTCCTCCATTTCCCTTCTCTCATTTCTGTGTGTTTATCTTTCCAATAGCTCTCCATTCTTCAGCTCTAGCTCGTTATCAGAGTTTATTCTAGACTCTTTCTTAAACACGGGTTATTATTCAGCTCATTTGAGGATTTCTGGATATTTTAACAATTTTTTTTTCTACAATTTTTTCTTGTTTATTTTAATGACGTGATAGTGTTCCATCGAATTTCTCCCGAGCCGTATCTCATCAGTAACTCTATCGTTTATCTTCCGCGCAAATAAAACTCTCGTATTAAGATTCTCGACTGCTTCCCTGTATACTTTTCATTAAAACATATATATGGATTTAATGATATCCTTTGAAAGAAAGATAGTAGTTGTTTATTTGCTTTTAAAGTAAGCGATGCCGTATACCTGAATGATATGATTTTCACAGTTTTACTTTTGTGTTAAATTAATTTTTGGGATTCATACCAAGCTATAGCATCTGCATTTCATTCTAACTTTTTACATTATATTTTATTATAGAGTTTTACTTGGAAAGTGAATTACGCATATGCAATAACTATTCTATTTTATTTAACTGGCATAAATTAAACTATCAGGTTAATTATTTTTGGTGATAACGTCGAAAGGAAGTTAATAGGTACATCGATTTTAGCGTATTTTTGTACATAATTCTTCGTCATGTTTGTGAATTTATTTACTCCACTATTTCGTTGCATTAATATAATCCAAGCACCCTCAGATTAATCATAGAACTATTGTGAAGTATGGAGATCAATTTCCTATTTAACATTTTTTCACAAAAATGTGCTTATTGCTTTTGATTAGTTGCTTACAACTTTTGATTGGTTATTTTTTTATTTTTCATCAATGTTTTATGTAAACGAGGAGTTTTCCTATCTTAGCAAGCTTAAAATATTATAAATGTAACTGACTCTAGATTAGAGAGAGTAAATAAGAATTTCAGGAAGAAGTGGGCCACTATCCAAAACTCTCCCTAGTCCTAGTCTGCATTAGTTTTCTCCGTGAGCTGACGTTTTAAATTATTAGGCAAGACCGATATAAAAGCAGAATTGCATGGAAAGATTCATTGTCTGAGATATCAAATTCGTCATAATAGAATAGGTATTTTTAAATGATATGCGTGTTCATTTAAATGTCATACAACTATTAAACAGTTTCAAGATGTACTGGAGTGTCTAGATTTCATAGATTTTGCCTCATCAGAGGCATTTCAAAGATTTATCCTCATCAGGAATAACAGAACCTAATTTAAAATTGAATCTGTTATTCTTTTCATCTGATCCTTCTAAGCCAGAATGCGTGCATCGTATGTAAAAAATAGAATATAATTTTCATAAAATGGATGCTTCGAATGATACTTGATTCATTTGGAATGAAACGAAATAATTCAATTTCATGACTGAATAAATTTTTTATGGATATATACGTGACGGTGATTTGTGGGTGGTGATTATAGTAGATTCCTTCCTCTTCAGCCTGTAAGCAATGATCTATCTCAGTTCACAGTCCGTAACATTAGTGAATTTTCGGCAGAATGATGGTGCTGCAAAATTGCCGTAATGCATTAGCTCGCACATGCATTATTATCTCTGCATTCAGGTCGTAAATTCCTAGCACTATATCAGCCTTAGTCAAATAGTGTACCGTGCCGTATTAAAGTCTTCAACTTATGTTTACAAAAGACTTAACAAGACTTGATTAACTGGGTTAGTTGTTTTGCTTTCCTTTCTATTTTTTTAAACGTGTAATTCCTTATGTACTCTAATCAAGTCGATTCCGTGGATTTATTTTTATTACGTCATTATTATTAGTCATTGGTTGAAAAGTACTTTGAAATATTTTTCTCAACCTATTATTTTTAGTTTTTTAATCTTTTTAACCACATGTTTTGATGCTCATCTTGCTTATTGATCTTTCATAATCTACAGCAGTTAAGACAGCAAATTCAAGGTTTTTGATGTTCGTGATTGTAATTTGTGATAAATTCTCGTTCTGAATTCTCCTTGCTGTATTTTGGTTTCACATATCTGATGGGAAGTAGATTATTTTGAAAAACCAATTCCAAAGTTACTTTTAAAAATTTAACACATTCGTAGCTATTGGGGAAGGGCTTCGACCTCGGTGAAGACTTTGTGGAGCGCAGATAATGAATCTAATTATAATTTTTAAAACACAATATATCACAAATCGCTATTTCGATCTTGTTTCTACTAAGTACAAAACGAGCATAATATACAACATTAAGAGGAGTTTAAAAACACAGTATACGAATTTGTTTCGCTTAATCTATGAAGCTTAATGTACAAAACTGTATGGATATACTGTGGAAAAATAATCTACTTGGCCAAACGGATTAAGAAAAAGAGCCACATGCGGCTGGAGGCCCCTGATGAAGAATTAAGCATATTGTTGTATTACTATGATCTATAATGAAAGATTTTTTCGTTACTTTATGTAATTAGTTGTTAAGAAATTTTTTATTTTTTAACTTCTCGTTTTTACTTCTATTTCCGCTGTAAATGAATTTCTCGGGCGTTTCTAGTTCTCATCTCAGGTTTCTCTCTTTCAATTTATCGTTTGGCGATTGGATAGGGTTTTCAATTTATAGCGTCAGACACAATACAAGTTCTCAATTAGATTTCCTTTGATTTGATTGAATCCCTTCGAAGAAAAGAAAGAGCCGCATCCTTCCATTTCCGATTTTTTTTGCGCTATTGGTCTAGTAATTGAACGAAATCGAAATGACCCTGTTTTCGAACCTTTTCTTTTTTTTCCATCTTTTCCAGATGGTTACCCTGATTAAATTTGTAGGCTCACCGCATTGTCAGAGAGCTTCCGATTGTATCAGGAAGTTTTAGGAGAAACTCCGCATTCAAGTCTGTAGCCTTCGAAATTTCGTGATTAAGGCTTTTTTTACTCAGTATAATTGTTTGCTAGGTTAAAACTTTAGTTTTATTTTTCAGTGTTAAAAGCTCAATCCTAATACAGCTGAGGTATTTTTAAAAATTATTTTATGCCTACAAAATTTTTAATCTCCGTAAAATCAGTTGGTAGTTGGAGGTTTCACATACTATTGCTTGAGGCTGGCAATAGTAAGGGATAAAAATTATTAGTCTTGTCTGGAACCTACTTTAATTCTGATAGCACACACATTAATTCTCATATCTGGCCGGTTCAGACATTATTATGAAGGAATAACAGGAATGGAATGTCTCGTGTAGATCCAATACCAAATATGAAGGCGGTAAACTAAAATAAAACAAGATCTAGCCTGTTCAATGGGTATCTTTTAGAATTGTTTCCCAACCAATGAGACGTAGACTTCATTGAACCTGTTATGAGGAACGAGTAGGTTAATGTTGTATTATTTCATTCGTTTTAGGTATGTATATTTCAAATAGCTCACTCCATGGTAAACTCTCTTCTAAAAAAAAATCACTACCGTTTACCAGTTTACTATATATTTGTAAACATTAAATTACGTTGAAAAATTAATAGGAACAAATATTCCTTTCCTTCGTGGGATTTGGCTTGTTTCGAGAACTTGGAAAATATTTATTTAATTGGCTCCTTTTACCCGCTAAATGCATAAATATTATTTCTAGGAATAGTATAAAAACGAGATAGGATAAATAAGTATGAATATAACATATAATTAAAGTACTGTAGTATATAAAATTTTACTCGTGCTTGAACATATGTGACGTAGCTTTTATTTATTCATTTATTTATTTAAACCTTTTGGCGGGGTTAGGACTCTCTACCACCCAACCTTTACAGATAAAACATATAATTTTAACAATTTATTCAACATCTAGAATTAACTTACGACTAACAAGATAGGGAAAAAGAGAAGTATACACTTATAAAAACAACAGCGTAAATAGTTTCATGCTAATTCTAAGTACATGCAAGAACATATAAACTACATATAAAAGATATGGGTTGTGGAAAAAAACTCCTCTACTGAAGGTCTACGGAGAAAAACCCACTATGCGGAAAAATGCCCACACAAGAAGGGAGACGAAAAACTCCCGCGAAAACACAGGAGTAAAAAAAAGAAAGAAAATTCATCATAAAAAAATCCATTTCTCAGTCCAGCGTCAGTAACATGAGTCACCCTGGATCATCACAATTATCTAGAAAGGAAATGGAAAAAGGCAAGTATTCTGTTTTACACAAAATGTAAATATTTGACCGTTTAAATAATGACACGTTTTATTCACGGTACGAAAATAAATAATAAAAAGTAGTTAAAGATGAATCCAAAGTTTGATAACTGGGATGAATGCCTTACTAAAAATTATTTGGTATCTCCATTGGAAAGTAAACTATGTACTGTGCATTTGAAAGAAGGGAATGATAAATCTTTTATGATAGTGTATGGAAGGTCGTTTCAATATCTAGCTCCAAGAACATGAAATGATTTAGAACACCTATCCGTTCTATGTATTGGAATCGCAAGTTTAATCAATGGACGTGTACATGCATTATGGTAGCTATCGAGATATTTGAAGTAAGAGGAAAGGTTGGCAGGGCAATTGTAGTCAAGAGTTTTGAGTACCAGATTGAGTGTGTGAAGCTTACGTCCGGAGTCAAGTCGTAAACATTTTAACTCTCTTAGAAGAGGAGTAACGTGATCACTTCTCTTAGAATTGTAGATAAATTTCATGGATTGATTAAATGATTAATTAATGGTCTAACTTACCACTAACTGCGTGAGACATTTAAAATTATGTCACAGTAGTCAAATAAAGATTGAATTACTGCTTGAACAAGCGCCTTTTTAAGCTGAAATGGTAATATATTTTTGGAGCGTTTAAAATTATTCAGGGTAGAGTAAGTTTTCTTGCTAATGGAAGTTACTTGAGGTAGCCATGTAAGTGACTGGTCCATGTACATCTCAAGATTCTTTACAGATAAACTGTAATCAATGGGCGTGTAGCTTATGGTAGTTGGAATTAGCATCGAATGCTGTAAATCAAACTTCTCCCTGCTTTTAGACTGAATCATTTCAGTTGTGATTTACAGCAGTCATTGTAATCCTTAGAATTGAAAAGGCGTTTTAATTTACAGCGTAGGTATTTTTAGATCAAAAAGCGCGTATGACTAAAAAAAACAGAGAAATTATTTTGTGAAAATACAGAATAACCAATGGATCGTATAGTAGTAATTGCACGACTTCCATTAAAATTTAAACATCCCAACGCATATTTACTGGAACACATGCTTGATTTGATACGTACAAATACCTACCCGAAAAAAGCGGAATTCATGAAGGAGTTGTTAATAACGTAAAAAAATATATCGACTTCGATTTAAATCTATGATGTCCTGCAAATGGGCTAATGGTAAGGTTTTGCGGGTTATCTTTAGAATCCTTAGAGCCTAACCAACCATACCAACCCAATCCGACCCCCGAACCTTACCATTAACCTAGAAATGAAAGTTAAATGATAAAGTTGACTTAGGACGTGAAGTCCTGCACCTTGGAGAATTATCGAAGAGGAAGGGACATGAAAAAAGACTTGAGTGAGTCAGGAATCGAACCTCGATTTCTCATTGGATGGTGCAATGATTCTGCAAAAAAAGATCTAAGTTAAAGTCCCGGTTTCGTGAGACTTCATTCATGTCGATTCCTCCTTAGGAAACGGAAATAACAAATGGAAAGCCGAACAATGTTACGTCTTAAGACTCGTGAAGTTTAATCTTAGCACTCTTTCCCTCGGAGACCTGCAAAACCCTTGAAAATTTTACAGCACGGGAATCGACTGTTTCCCCTCTTTTGATCCCTAAAGAGATTTAGGACTCTCCGGAGTTTGATGGCCTCTTGCACACCTCTTTCCACAAGGAATGAGGCTCGCCTACTGCATCTCTGACGGTAATTCCACCTATTTTAAGACCTTTTAAGCGGAAATAGACGTCTGACCTCTCTCGCGATACCCCCCAAAAGTCTTTTATTTCCGAGGGTTTTATTGCATCCCTCCTTATCGACCATCTCATCGCTCCAAACATGTGACCTCTTATTTCCTGGCCTTCCCCCAAAAGCCCCGTTTTCCTATTCCACCGAGGCCCTGCGATGCTTTCTCGTGGTGTGGAAGAGTAATAGTCGACCTCTGCTAGTACTATTCTTCTCTCGTCCGGATTGACCGGGAGTTACTTAATTATCATCCTCGATCCCATGTCCTCATCCCTTTCGTACGTTACCACGGAATTATCCTCTTGATAGGAGCAGTTGCTAGGCGCCCCTGACCGCACCTGGTGGATCTCCATAGGTTCCAGCCCTTCTTCGAGGAATTATTTAGTCATTAAAAGTGTCAATTTTACTTTGTAAAGGGTAAAGGAAAATTCATATAGGGGTTGTTTTAACTTTCATCGGAGTTTATATTTAAAAATGGTCGGTAAGATCTAATATTTTAGCGAGTTATCTATGAAGATCGGATTAGTTCAACCAGTGGTTCTTTATCTATTGGTTAAATTATAATTATTATTATCTTTGGTTCTTTCTATTAACTTTATGAATAGAATGTCCCTCATTCGTCTTTTGGTTCGTGCTCGATTCTTGCTTCGGTCACTTACATGAAAGCTGCCAAGGTATGAGTGATTGTGAATATTGCTACTAATTATAATTTCTCCTAAAGATAAGCTAAGAAAAGTGATACTTTTGCTGAGATATAAAGTCACTTTACTTTTTCTACGTGAGAATGATCTGTTTATAGCATTCTAGCTTTGTTAGGAATGCAATTCGGAAACTACCTCACTCCTCATCTTCTCTAGTAAGCCTCATTACCCCTACTAGCCCTTGGTTGCTCATGTTAATGGGGATGAAGTTCCTATCAGCCCTAGTTCTGAATAATGTACAGAAGTTGCCATTGATGCTTATTTTTATCGTTCATTCCCGTTGAGTTTATTCGCTCGGAGTTAGAACTCCGAGAAACATACAGCTTAAATTTGCTTCCGAAGATGAATTTTCGTAATAGTTCTATTAGATTATGATCCAAGACTCTATTGAGAAGCAGTTTCAAGAAGACTTTTAAATCTTTGATATTTTTAAGTCATGAGATAGGTGCAGAGATCAATTTGTCATGCCTAATTTTGACAATGCTTTTAATATTTGTTTTTAATCCGAAGAAAACATTGCATGAAAAGGTGATAATTTAAGAGAAGCGTATTGTATTTGTATATTGTATTCAATGATACTTAAGTAACAGTAATGAATTGTCATTATAATTGCTCTTTTGAGACTTCGAAGTTCATTTTTCACCCGGTACGTAAAGCATAGACGAGCACTGCAAAGACAAGGCTGATTAAGTCGTTGTTTCGGAAAGGAATTGCAGGAAGAATATGAAGTTATGATTCAACGAAAATGATTCATCGAGCTCGATGTTCGTCAACACTCAGTATATTTAAAGCCAATAGTCATAAAGATAGTGGAGTTTACCTTACGTTCCTTGGGGCTCTTGATTCAGTAATGATTTTTTCAACTCTTTATCGATTCATGCAGACTGTAAACACTCCCTTATGTACTTTCGCGTCTGGAATCAAATGTATGGTAGATGCATTAGAATTATCATTGATAATTAAGCCGCTTATCATTAACTGTGAAAGGAAGGAAATCTTATTGGAGCCAATATAATCAATCGTTTCTGATCGTACTTCGTGGAACGACATAGTGAAATAAAGAAACACACGTAGGAATATCCACACAATATTATTTAAACCACTGAAACCGGTAGTATAAATCATATTGTGTGGAAATTATTAATTGCTTTTTTTATTTCATACCTTATTAGAGTAAATTTCGTCTACGGATAGAAATGTGAGAATAAAAATATCTGTGAAAAATACTGAGGTTTTTTTTGAGCCATTGGCATTTTATCGCTTGCAGCCGCTTTAAATCATATAAATTTTTTATAAAACAAAAACAATTATCAACAAACTAGACTGATACTAATTTAAATAATTTTGAATGCCGTAAAATATTTCATAAAATTTAAAAATCATATCACATAGTAATTAAATCTTTTTGAGGAAAAAAAATTATTTTGAATTTATCCGGAAAAAACTCTGGCCGTTTTATTTTATTTGACTGTCAAATTCACCAGCTCCATCAACAATTCGCGACAGTTGATTATCACGAATAATTTTTTATTCAAATTTTCATGAGCTTCTGTTATAAGCTTTTATTCCTTCTAAATGTCTCTTCTTTCTTCTCAGTAAATTTAAATGTGCTATCGTTTTGTGGCATATAATTTTCAATGACAATAGTATGTGATGGCTAGCAGTGACACGTATACTCTGAAAACGTCAAATTATATCGATTATAGGTAAGATTATATGGAAATAATTTTCGTTATGCGTTTCCGCAACGATATTAACCACAAATGTATAACTGCATTTTAAGTTAATTACTTCGCTATTTTTAAATATTCAGTATATATTTTATCTATAAGTTTCTGAGCTACTTTGTTGTTGAGTTCGCGAGTATAGAGTTACAAGTATATCGAAATTCATCCGTCATCCGTCTGTCACTGAAGCGTTCCTCTTACATTTAACACCACAGAATTGTCAGTTTATTCCGTATGAGTAATTCCGTATCGGACTTTATAGATATCCAAAGAAATCGTACCGTAAACCTCTTCGAGCAGGAAAGCTCTTTTTTATCCACTCAGGTTTGCGTTCCGATAAGATACGTCTGAGAATTCTTCGAAAGGGTGAAGAGGCAACTGATAGAGAGAGGAGGGGAAGAGGAGATAAGCGTCCTCAGGTGCGTGACATTTCATCCGATAGACGCAGTCAACCGGTTGTCTCTTGCCGTCAAAGTCATCGGAGAATACCGGGAAACAACTGAATTCATTCGCTTCTTTTAATTCAGATCTGAATTGCCGTAACGAGTGACGCGTGCATGAAGGCGTACACTGCGACACGTGTAACTTCGCTTGAGATACGCCAACTATCAGAGGTCTACAACTAGAGTGGTTCTCGGTAGTTCAAGCTTTGACCTGTTGACTCCGGACGGTTGGATTATTATTTTTTCGATTTACTTGTCTATGGTACTGCTCGGTGTGTAAATCCAGGACAAGAAAACTACGTACTTAGTGATTGTGGTGATAAATGTTCTTTACAACGCCAATTGGATTGCTCAAGAAGTGCAAGTTATCTACGCTGTCTTGATCATGGAGTTCACCGAGGAGATCATGGAGTATGAGAGGTGAAGAAAGTTCATAACCTAGTCCGAGTACAGAGCAATCGAACATCTTCGATATTTAAGATTTTCAATAACTTATCATAATATCTTTGTATGATGATGGTTTTCTTTTGTTATCAGTTTATTATTGTATACATCAATCAGTATTGATCATGGCTATTCTTTATACTCCGGAGTTTATTGAAAAAGGGTAATTCACTAGTAATCCGTGAATTATAAGCGATACCTTTTGGCCCTACAGCATTAAATCACTCAAAAGAAAATGTTGTGTGCTCATTAGTTAAAATCAATACTAAAAACAGAAGTGTATGAATCAGTTCAATGACTCAATTTTACTTCACTCAATATATTTAATATTTATCATAATACGGTACCATACACATTTTGTCTATATAGATCAACTTGGCATATTTAATATTTTCAAAATACATTTTAATTACGGTAATTATTATCTTAGCATGCCCCACCCAACTTTGAATGACTCCCACTATATGAACTTTAAAATAAATAACGCATAAACTTCGGCTTGGTCGATGCTAGAAAATTTTCCATCTGAATGTTTCGAGTTGTTGGTTGTCATATATAATATTTTGGGTATGTTTTAACCATCGTGGAACCTTAATATTAATATGAAAAGTTCCTCTAACTATTCCCACGTGGTCATCGAATGCCTTTATTATCGTGCATGATTAAATTAACAACTGATTCCCTATCGATAGTGTATATTCTACTTAAAACGGGAAGCTTTGATTTGCTTTCCTTGAAAACCGTTAGCTTTTGTGTACAGAGGAAGTTCAAGGGCGTTAACATTAAATTACTTTTGTATAACTAATTCAGAATTTTGGAGCATCTATAAGTTTTCAAATTAAACACAAACTTAACAGCTATGTTTAGCTGATAGACGATTTCTTCGTTCATCCAAAGTTAATCGAAAAGATGAGGCTGATGAATCATTCGAAGAGGCTTGTTGATATTGGATACGTCTTATCTCCCTTCTGTTCTATTAATGCTGCACTATATTGCCATCTTCACAACAGTTCATTACTTTGGAAGAGAAATTTGTAGTTCGAAAATTCAAAGTACAGTTTTTTTCTTACGATTCCAATTTTGTTCTTCAAGATGCCTCTTTCATGCAAATATAGAGATCGCTGGCTCTTTTAACGGGAGCGATTCTATTTCGCCTTGTTTCTCCGAACGCTTGGAAGCTAACTCGCAAACGTCAAACTTTATGAAGTCTCCATTAAGGAAGTTAATTGGACTTTATCAGCGCTAATATGTTGCATGACCATGTTAGGAAAATTTCGAGGAGTGGTTCAGAAGGATGCGTTTATAGTTCACCATCCAGTCCTTGCATAGCGCTGACCTGTTTATTAATTTATTGGCTTAGTCATAGGTCAGTGGTACTTTATCAAAACGTAAGCATACTGCTCCATATTTTCATTTATATTCTTCGCAGACTCATTCAACGTAAAGTTCTTCGTCTGTTTAATAAAACGATGCTTTTTTATGAGCTATTTGCACGCTCTCTCAAAGATCAGTGGGTTGATTTCGTTTGAGTATCAAGCAAACTATATTAAAGCTATACTACCTAAAGAGTTCATTCAAAGGTTTTGTACGGACAAAAAAGGCGTAAATAATCTGTTCGGATAAGAACCTTATAAAAATTATTGGACAGCATTTTCATGTTCAAATCTTTTTTTTTTCAATATTGACTTACTGCATTAATTCATCTTAAAATTGCACTTAGTAAATAACAAGGTTCTTTGCTTATCAATCAAACTTGACGATTCTGATTTGATAAGTAAGCAATGCACGGTTATTTTGATAGAAAAAAATTGTTCTTAACATGAAAAAACGCAGGATATTTAAAGCAAGTTAGTAAATTTTATTGTTTAGGAAAACGACAGCTTAAGAACTTTTTATTCTTTTCTAAATGTATTTATACGTGGAAAAAGAACTAATTATCTTTTTATAAAATTGATCAATTAAATACCTTATCTTTAGAGATCATATTAAATAACAATGCAAATTTCCACAAAACAATTTTTTGTGGAATTTTGCATTTTTCATTTGATATGATCCCGATTACGGAGCTCCACTAAGTTAAGGCTTCTTCGATTGAATTTATTTAATTACTTTTAACTTTGGGAATATGTGTGTTACTAGCCTTCTCCCAAAAATCGGGGTATTTGGTACTGCCGAATATTTTTATAAAGCTCTCTTCCATTACAATTTTATATTGCCAATTCACGAGTTTTTCCTGGTATGTTTTCTTTGGCGAAATCGCCATCTTCAATGATAACTCTTTTACGACTTTGATAAATCCAAAATGTGCTTCGAAGACCTAGATCATACTGGTGAATTAACCTGCAAGCTGATGGAAAAATATTTCATCCTTCGCGAAAGTGAAAGCTAAAATCTATCTCGGATGCCATTCGGGTCAAAGTCTTAAGTTATCGCGAGAAGGGACGTATATCAGAACTCCTTGCTTTGCATACGCGCTCCCCTTGTCGAAATAAAATATTTTTCTCGCCTGCCAAAGGGAAGAAAGGTGAATTATTACTGGGAAAGTCCGATATTTTCATTCGGAGGGTGAGTAAATCAAACCGTGCGATTTATTTACGAGCCTGTGGGTGCAAACAGCCATGCCCAGCCATTTCGAGCTGATATGGAACGCCTGTGCTATAACTTCAGACGCTGCAGACAGGCGATGGCTGTGAAGGTGCCACGCCCACTCTTTCTGGACAAGATCTTCCATGTTCTAGGGCGCGGCGTCTCTATGATCGCATGTTAGGATGAAAGAGCGGCGTTTTGGTCATGATTTCCTTCTATTTTATCAATGGTCGCTTAGAAACTATCTACGAGAGTACTTTATGTGGGTAGGTTACCTATCCCGTGCAGCGGCGCACTTTATGGCTGCGTTATTTTTATCGAGGTCCGGGAGATAAAGCTATCCGCGATAAATCTCCGGAGATTAGAACAAGAAGTTTGATGGATGTACGGAAAGGGAGGGTGACACGCTGTCACAATCTGCTATTTGCTGGAATATGTCTTATTGTCGGATTGGATGTTGTATAGACATTAATGTCTTTCCCTTACCGTGATCTGCGGTTACTATTAGACATGTTTTACATTGTTTCAATGAAATATTTTTTCATTCAATAAAAATAGAAGTGTAAACCATCACTTTAACTGTTCCCTCAGTATGCCATTGATTTATATCGTTGGAAAGAGCAATTCTATTTCCTTAATGTGAAATATAATAGGAGTTGATATCTGCCACCTGTTAAATTTGGGTCGATTCAAATCAGATCACGGTAAATTCACTCAAATTCACGACTCGATAATGTTTACCCGTTCGTGTTTCGTGTGACCATGCGTCACAGGAAAGACAGGTACTTACAGTGAAAGTGTGGTATGAAGTTCTTAAGCATGCTCCGTGTTGTACGGATCGAATCTTGATTGATTTACGTGTGACAAACGTCTGAATTAAAATAGATTGCACCATTTTTTGCTTTATGCATTTAGAATTCTCACAATACACTCTTTAGGTAATTTAAAATAAATAAGCGAGAGCGATTACAAGATGCTTCACAAATTATACGTATTTGTTATTATAAGGAGTAATGGCATTTAAATCAGAACATATACTGACACTGATCAAAATTAATGGTTTCTTACTTATTCGATATCAAAATGATTCCACCAAGTCACACTCTCAACCATTGCTCTGATTAATAAATTTACGCAAATGTGTTTCTGTAAAATGAGAACTAACTAATCATAATTCAATTACTTTAGGTGATAAGTTTTCAAGAATATGTGAATTCATCAGATGATTGTTTTTATATATTTTTATGGGTGGCGTTCTGAAATTGTAATTTCTATGTTACGAGAAGATAATTTTCTTTAAACGCATTAATTTTTAGCGGAAAGGAGTGTATTATATTACCATATTAACTCATGTAAGATCCGTGTTTTTCAGCGCATTTTTTACTTTAAAAAAAACTTCCACTTATATTCGCGTGAGGGTCACACTAAACTGTTAGCCGGCGGAAAATTTCAGCGATAGCCGAAAATCGGCTTGTGAAGTCCTTACTTGCTCAATGAACAATTCTCATTCAACCTACTGATGCCTCAATTATTGTGACTTTATTGGTATCTATATTTATTTATTTACCGGTAGCTTCAGTATTTCTCACCCTAGATTTATGCTCGAGTCAATTAGTTTTCCCATTTTTTGCGATAAACTTAGATACCCCGGCATGAACTCGAGTATATGCTGTACTTCGCTAAATAGACGGAGCAATGTTATCCATTTCCGTCGCTTCCCAGCATCCCACTGTATCGCGCCCTGCAACACTGCATCGCGAGAGAACATCGCGTCGGATTCATTAGCGCGGAAAGCGTTACTCCTTTGTCTCTCCCATTACGGGGCATGAATCCATTTTTTTCTCCTTTCCAATTAGCGCCGATCGTTTGGAATTTCCGGCATCGCTCGAAATATCTCTGCGGCCGAATGCAAAGCTTCCTTAACCTTCTTTTTCCTTCCACGAGTTTCGTTCGAAACGATTACTTTTTCATCTCTCTTTTCCACAGTCGCTTCTCTCTATCGGTGCTTTTTTTCTCGCGGAAGATGGCGTTCGATACGACGTCGCGAGCCAATTAAATCGGGACGTCGCTCGGTCGATTTCTTCTGTTTCATCGCGATTGTCTTTTTTTTAGTCCTCGGCCCTTTTTTGCGCGCCTTTGCTGATCCCCGATTTTCGAAATTGTCGACAAGTGTCACGCTGATTGAGTTTGTGTGAATGTAGCACGGTTCTGAGAAATGGGTTCAACTATTGATGGAAAATGTACGTAGAAATGTGGTGACCACTAAGAAAAATCGCATTCGATTATACATTTTTGGTCTTACGGTTTCTTAGTAATGTTTTATTTTTTCTTAGCTTCGTGTGAAATTTTCACGTCACATTAGAAGTATGCCAGCATTAAAAGTTGTTAAAATTTACTCAGCATTTGACTCACGAATTAAAGTATTATTTGTAGAGCGTTTGACAGTAATGACGGGATTATGAAATGCGCACAGTGGGCTAGAATCGAAAAAAGCTGGCCAAAAATAAGAAAGTGCTGTTTTTGAGTGCGGACTTTGAAACTTCGCATGGTCATTCTTAAATAAATTCTGCATATAATTGCGAAATCATTTTTGTTGATTCTTACGCGTTACAATTCTACAGGGGGTCAAATTTGACCAATTTTCGCGAAAATTTCCAGTTTCCGATTTTTCGCGAAATTCTTCAACTTCAAGTCGATTGTGAACCCAAACTAGGAAAATCATCGGGTAAAATATGATTCCGTATTATAAATATGTTCTTTGTCCTTCATAAGACTTGGTTTCAATGAGCTCTGTCGAATATTTATATACTTTAGATTACAAAATGGCGGACCCTTATTTTGGAACTAAGTTTTACCTAAAGCGAGGAAAATAGTAGATTGAGACACCGTGTGACACGGGATTACTTATATCACGATAAGCTATGAACCTTCCTTAATGGGAATCTGAAATAAAATCTTGCCCCAATTTGCCCCAATAATTTATAAATCGACTTTTCGAAAACGCTACAAGGGCCGGATCCGCTCGGCGGAGCACCGTCCTCCGCTACGCTGTCATGTTTTGAGAGGAACAACAAGATTAATTTAAGCTCAAGTTATTTCTTATTTAAAGACCAGAGTCTCAACATTGAAAAGTGATATTTAAGAATTAACAATGAAGATATTTTAGTCAGGAAATCATGGACATTTGTTCAATTGATTTTATTTTTATATCCATCTGTAGGTTTTAAAAACATTCTTTGCAGAGGTTATTATTAACAATTATAGATCAAAATTTTGTCCGTATTTTACTCAATTACTGGTGAGTTTCGTTTCATATTTATGCTTTTTTTAGAGACAGTACAATTTCAGCGAATACTTATAAACATTTTACCATTTTCCCCTCAAATTTTTTTAAGCATTGCGACATATTACGAATGATATGAAGACAACAAACATTTCAAAAATCTGTTAAACATCAATAATATGGCAGTCTCGATTGGGAATTATTGCATTTTATTTGTTATTGTACTTTCCCTGTAAAAATACATGAACATAATTTGATCCCCTTCTACCAATTTTTTTCCAGACAGGAGATTCATGTCATCATGAAGGACGAGGAGGCACAAGTGACGCGCCGCCGCGCCAGTGGAAGCGCAGCCAGCGGTTCCGGCGTCGAGACCCCCTTCCAACGCGCTCCTCGTCCCAATTCGCAACCCCCAGGCACCTCCGAGTCGGGCCAATTGAGAAGATCCGTGAGAGAAATAAGGAGGAGCTTCGAAGCGGGCGCCACTGACTCCCCGGAATCGTCCCCGTTCTCGAAGCCTTTGGCAAACTCCAGAAGATCCTTCCACTTCGAGAGGCAATCCCTCTCATGGGACAGCTCCGATTCCGACGGCAGGAGAACCGCCTCCAACGGCGGGACCCCGGTCACTTCCCCGATTAAAGAAGTGAGAGGAAGCGGTAGCAAGATACCCGTCAGAGGTGGGGAAGACAAGGTTTCGACCGGCGACAGAAAAGTGGGGAATGGAGATGACAAGACAAACGGTCCATCGAAGTCCACCGAGGAATCAGTTGATCCCAGTGATGGAGTGAAAGCTATTGTGAGTCCAACGCACGGATTACCGCCACCAAGAACACTGAACGAAGTGGTGGTTGTACAGACAGAGTTTTTCAGAATTGACCGGAGGGGAGAGAACCAAGACGTCAGCAGTGCTGGTGAGGGTAGAACGATCCAGGAGAGGTTCGACTATGTGCTACCCAAGGCAATGGAGAGAGACGCTCAGTATGGCACTGCGGTGAACAGTCCTATAAAGTCAGAGTTAACAAACGGCAGCAGAGCCGATTCAATGGAAGGTGAAAAGACTTCAAAGACCGAAGGGATGGATGAACAAGTTGGACGACCCTCCAGATCGGAGGTGAAAGCTAACGGTGTGCCAGCGATACCTGCTGGTAGTCCACATGCAGCTAAAGATCCCCGCAGTGACTCTCCGTCACCTCAAAAGTTGTCGGCCACGGATGCTGCTGAGTCCTTGGAGAAGAGCAAGTCTCAGATTGACAAATTGCAGGCGAACTTGAAAACCCCTTTGAGTTCAGAAACTGTCAACACGCTTAAAGCTGAGCTATCTACCAAGTCTAAAGTTCCTATGTCGACAAAAATGATGTCAATACCAAAATCCATGTCTTTGCCCAGTAGGATCACTTCATATCTGAACGGATTAGAAAGGAAATCGGATTATCAGGACCAGAATAAGGTCTCCACCGATTCAGAAAGGGAGAAGGATATTGATAAGTCAACGAAAAGTGATTCAAGCCCAGAAGGAAAGGAGAATATTCGTCGCGAGGATAACGTGTCGAGGGATGAAGCCGCATATCTCTCGGATTCAAAGAGCAACTTAAGAGCTCAGTTCCTCAAAACGGATGGCAAGGAAGAGAAGGAGAAAGAAGGCTTTGAGAAAATGAGCAATGATCAAGAGAGGAGCATTATTAGCGTGAAGACGATACCAGTGCAACAAGTTCTTCCGCTTTGCTCTCCCGTATCATCTCCATCAAAGGAGAGCACTTCTTCTCCAAGTACCAAGCTTAAGACTCCAAAAGACATCTCATTCTCCGTCACATCTGACGTCACATCTTCCGAAGATGGAGCAATCATCGTGTCATCAGTAGCCTCGGCAGTACTTTATCCATCGAAGGGAAATCAAGATTCGGTTTCCAAGGAAACGCCAATGTTGACAAACGGAGAGGATAAAGGAGGAAGTGGAACATGGTCAAAAGAGGAACACTACACGGTTGAGAATTCCAATACTTCATACAAGCTCATCAAAACCACAACTGTTGTCAGCCAAAAGCCAAACGCAGACGCACAAGATACATTACATATCAAGACAACGACGCCTCGAGTAGTCGGAGTAGAGGTTAAAAAGGGAGTCGAAGCTCCTGAGAAAGATTTGCATCAGGAGGATCTTATGAGAAAACAACCCACACTACAGGGAGAAAAAGACAAGAAGCACACACAGATCCCAGTACTAGTTGATAGGGGAAACAAGTCATCCTCCAGCCAGGCCAAAGAGGAGCAAAATCCATTGTCAAATCCAAAAGACAATTACCCTGTGAAGAATGTCTCAAGTCCAGCTAAGACAGATGTACACAAAGCATTTACGGTAAGAGAGGAATTGTTCATTGACGAGGTTGAAGCAGTTGAAAAACTGCTAGATAATAGAGAGAACAACACCGGCAACTCTTCCATTCAGAAACCAGTGTCTCAAGAACCAGCCCAGAATGAAAATAGAGAGGGAGGCCATGAGGAATCACGGGAGAAGCAGAAGAAAGAAATGGAAAGTAGGAATGGCGAAGCATCTGGAGCAGGGACCGATTCAGATATCCAGCGGTCTCCTAGCGATGAGGTTGATAAGAATGAGACAAAGTCGAAAGAGTCGCCGAAGGATGAAAAAGGAGGCAAGAAGATGGGATTCATGATGGCTGTGTTAGGTGGATTGAAAGACAGCAGCAAGAAGAAGAAGACCGTGCCTAAGGAAGTTGCACCTAAACCCAAGTCAGAAATAAAGAAGAGAAGAGGAAGAGTTGGACCGCCTCTCACTGAGGAAGAGATCAAAGCGATGGAACTGGAGGCAGAGATGAGGAGGAAGAAACGGGAAGAAGAGGAGAGGCGTGTGCAAGCTCAGAAGGCTGAGGAAAAGGCTCATGCAGACCAACAGAAGCCTCTGGAAGTAACGCCTCAAAAAGGAAACGATGAGAGGAGAGACGACAAATCCCCTGACAGCCTTGCTATCCTTCTGGGCGATGACGACGATGAAAGAAGTGCTGTCAGGAGAGACGCCTATGCCGAACTACTGAAGAAATTGGCCAAAACCGGGGAAGATGAGGAGGACGATGTTGGAGGAGGGGAAGAGACCGACGAAAGTAGAGATATAGGAGAGAAGACGGAAGAAGACACCGAAGGGAGCGACACAGCAGTTGAGGAGGACGAATTTTACGACGATGAATCAGTAGAATTGAGAAGAAAGTTTCAGGAGGAGGCGAGAGAAGCTGAGACAAAAGCCAAAGGAAAACCTCCATTGGCACCCGTGCCTTCCGTGCGGACCACCAGTTTGACATCCAGAAGCATAAGCAGAGCGCCAACTTCACCAACCATCATGGAAGGAGAGGTAGTCACGAGTCCGATGCGACCGACTCCCATCGCTCCATCGTCTTCCCCAGTCCCGGAAAACGTCATCAGGAGCAAGGCGGTGTCGGAAGAAAGCATCCCGAGGAGAAGGACTTTAATTGAGACTGCTTTTATCGGCAGAGACGGTGAAGTTCCGCGCGAAGATCAGACAGACAGACATTCAGCCTCCTCCAGGTTGCTACGCACACCCTCTCCGGGATTGTCGAGGATACCGCACACATCCATGGTTTTGGAAGAGAGGCTGAGACGCAAGAGTGCTAGTGCGGACATAGGGACCAGGAGGTCGAATTCGTTGTCGCCTCCTCCCGTAACATCGCAAGTGGAGAGGAGTAGAGGGGGGAGTAATCCTAGATTTGTCACCGAAATGCTAAATGAGGAAGATATTGAAGTAGATCGCCATCGACCCTTAAAGCAATGCCTTAATCCGCAACCTCCTCAACCGAAGAAACCGGCGAAAACTTTCCTGCAGAGAATCCTGAGGCAGAGTCCACCTCCGCCTCCTCCTCCAGTGGTGAAAAAGCAGCCAAAATCGCCGAAACTTCCGCCTTTAAGGCCTAGATTTATCTACGACGAGTCGACGGATATGAGAACACCTCCGCTGGTGCAGATGAGGGATCCGAAGACGGCTTCCTTGCCTGTCGGAGCGGCTCCTCCAAAAGGACCTGCGAATGATCCGCGATTGAGATCTCTTTCACCGCCGACGACCCATGCGGAGTATCATGCCATGCAAGTGCATTACCAAAGACAGAGCTTACAGTCCCTCAACCACTACGGAAGCCAGAGAATGCATTCCATGTCTCCTCCTCCGTTGACAGCTAACAGAGCCGTCGGTCCTGTGAGACCACAACCTCTATCTTACAGCGACATCCCTGGGAGGGTGCAATATGATCCACGATCTAGGAGTCTATCTCCTCAAAATGCAGCTGTGACAAGGACAGCCACCCTACCCAACCAACTGAATCTATTTGTGAGGGGTTCTCCAGCAAGGACCACCATAGCGAACGGGGAAGGAATCGCCCAAAGGAAGATTATCGTTGAAAGGGCAGGTTCTACGAGCACATTACCTAACCCCATCTTCAAGAGAGGCGCGTCATCAGAGGATTCTGTTTGCTCAGCTCCCGCTGGAACTAAAAAGGTTAGCTTTTCGTGCTCCACTCCTACCAAAGCAGAAAGAGAGCAAATGAGGATGATGCAACTTAGAGAGTGGCAGCGTAGGGCCAGAGAGCAATACCCCAGCGTACAATACGCAGATGATGACGTCTTCACGGAGGCTCCCAACAAACCTCTACCACCAACACCGAGAGGAGACGAAGTTGACGCTACTGGAAGGCGGTGGCTGAGGGCATCTGCGGCCTCTGGATCCCCCAGGCAGATCGAGGTGTCGCCGACAGGAATCTCGGAGTCGGAGTCCGGAAGCGAGGCTGGGGAAGTCAGGAGGATCATGCGGAGGAGATATCCAGACAAAGGTAATTGGCATTTTCTTATAGTAGCAGCAATATTGGAATCATGGTGTTGCGACTGAGGCTATCATTTTGCAACTATTCCTAAATTAGTACGGTCTATCAAATTTTGTTTTCAACGGAATAGAGGTAATTTATAAAATAATAAAACAATTAAAACTAGATAAAAAGCTCCAGATAAAAGCTAAAAGGATACCAACATTCTTGCATAAAATGAGAGGGACATTTTTTTATAATACATTATTAAGGACGGTGTATTCGAGGCTATTGTCTGTATAATATTTATAATGAATATTCGACTGAACATTAAAAGGCTTTTTTATTAGCGCAAAAAGAATCAAATTCTCTGAAAATCACAAATTACTGGAATGTAAATATTACGTGCGTCTCCTAGCGAAAAATGTCTGCTCGTTCTCACCGTCTAACAATCAATGTATATCCGTTGCCACAACTCCAACACAACAGCAGTACACAAATAGCGAGGCAGGTATAGTGGCGATACGCGCATCATCGCCTCAAGGGCTTCTTGGGAATAGTATAATGGACCTGTTCAAAGTAAGAATTGAGAAAATTTAGGCTCTTTGAGATCTTGAATGGATATGGGTTAGTATGCAGATGCAAACTTATTTTGCACATGGCGGATGAAGGTATTTGCTTATTCATGAAACACGGTTGTATTTGCTGTGAATGATTCGTAATTCGGTGATCCCAATATGTATTCATTTATGTATCAAAAGGAAACAGTATATTAGTCCAGTAGTAGGATACAAAGTTGAGAAAGACAAGAAGAATTAGGTATTTATAAATAATTGTAGATAATAGGCACCGTTGAAACAAAACGGATTTTTTCTATAAATATTCAGAGAGTATTTTATACTTCATAATTTCCATCAACTTCTTAATTTTCTTTTGCCGGTTATCAATTTCACAGTTTACGGTTTTTAGCTTTTGAAATCATAGAAACGATAATATGAGAAAATACAGGAAAATACTAAATAGTATAGAGTTATGATCTACTTGCTTCCTGAAGGTCTTCTCCATTACTTAGAAAAATTATGGTTTAAAATGTCATATAAATGAATCACTTCTTTACTATAGGAAATGAGTCGCAGTAGGTAATAAGATTATAATGAAAGTTTTAGATGCTTTGCGCACATTTTCTTTACTTTCGCTCCGAAAAAGTTTGCACCTAAGTTAGGAAATTATTTTAATTCTATGATTACCTTCGACCATGGCTAAAGTGATATATGATGGAATACGTCATGATATTCTCAAAGGTACACCTCAAGTTTATAAATGTCACAATATTTCATATGTTGCGCATCTGCCGATTTGAAAAACATATATATCTCGTGCATTGTAGAAGATAAATAATAAATCCCATTAATTTAAAAAAATAACTTTACGATTAATCTCATATCCCATCGGTTATGGGAAATGATTTTAACTTGCAGGTGTCCTTCTCCTGTGTGGTTTAACGTCACGTTGATCGATAGATCCCTAATTTCCATGTCGTATTCACAGTAAATTCGAAGGGAAAAAATGGCTCAGAAAAATAGACGGCTGCGTTTCTTGTTAAAATACTAAATTTCCATTCCTTGGCAGGTATCAAGAATATTGAAATTTCTAATCCAGGAAAAACAGGATGCTACTTAAGATTATTTAAGTTGTTAATAGCTTTTAATTAAGTATTGAATTACTTTCAGCTCATTCTTTCCACCAAAATGAAAATCTAATTTTTCGATAGGTAAATATTTGTGATTTTTTAGATTTTACATGATATTTTTCTCCTAAAATACTACTTTGAGGGCATAGTGTACTCAGTTCATGAAAACATGTCCATTACAAAAGAGAATTCGCCAATATAGGTGAAGATTATTGTTCTGGAAATAAATGTGACTGCAGTTCTCTTAGTATTTACACAGATTCGGCGTTCAATCCCTTTACAATAGGAGTCTGATTTTATCTCCGACCACCGATGTGGAAAAAGCCCGCTTCCAGAAAAAATGAACTCAAACGGCTCTGACCAATGCATCGCATTCGAGTGGGGAGTATCTTTTTTTCAGACAATCCTCAAAAGACACGCTGACTGCCAACGAAAATGAGAAAGCAAGAGTATTGCCGGACAAAAGGCTTTCTGCACATACCGAAATTCAAAGGGATCCTTCCAAGTCAGGGCGCTCTTCTTTCAGTCGTCGTTCTGAATGCAAAGTGGAATTTCTTTTGGCCACATTTTCCCGCGCGAATTTTCACAGAGCTGGGAAGAAAATCTTTTCTCCCCCTGATTCGGAAAGAGCCGCAATGCCGTGCTGTGAGGCACTCCCCTAATTTCCAGGCGTCATAACCGTGCTACGGAATTCGCGCTTACGATCGAATTTTAAAAAGAGAAGACGACGTGATTCGGTTCCGAACTACGATTCTCTTTAACATGATAAAAAAGGAGACATTCCAGTTTTCGTTGTTTGTTTTCTGCATCCGTATCCTCATGTCCACTGCTCTTTACTTTTTGGTGGGGAGTAAAGAAAAATCGGGGTGAATTTATTACATCATGTATTCGGTATTTTTTCTTCATTAAATATCAGCTGCTTTCTTTTCAGACAGTAGTATGCTGTATGTAATAGAGGTATAAAACTATTCAATCATCGATTCTAAAACATACATTATTTCCTGTCACCAATTTCTAAGAAATATAATATTTCTATTTTTCTGTTAGTGCTAGACTGATAAAATATATCTTTCATTTACTTTTGTCTCATTCTTGTTCAAGACACATTCCATTTCTAACATGCTGGGTTAGTGAGGAAAGCAAGGGCAAACTACCTCACTCCTCATCCTTCCTAGTAAGCCTCATTCCTCTCAGCAAGCTCTTAGCAGCTTATGTCAATGGGGGTAAGGTGCCATCCGGCCTTCGCACTGAATACCTTACAGGCAGACATCTATTACATTGAGGAAAGTAACGGTAGAATACCTCACTCCCCATCCCGCATAAAAAACCTCATTCCCCCTACTACCTCTTCTTTGGTAGGATGAGATACCGGTCTCCGGGCTGAATACTCAAAGATGTATTCTATCGCATATTCCGTAATAATTCTATTTATTATTCCATCGATAATACCCCGCATTTAGAATTTAAGGTAATTCCTTGCCGAATGATTGCTGTTTTAATGAAATAAGTAGGGTTTTCAACTGTTTATTTGTACATTCGGCGGAAGTTAAAATCTGTTATCAATGCATAAGTCAGCTGTGGAAGGAGTGTGATAGTAATATCAATAGCGATCGTAGTCTTCAAATCAATATGGGAAGAGATCAAAAACATGTGTCTCTTTATCAAATTTCGTTGTATTATTTGACAATGTGCATAGCGTAAAGTTTTATACTAGCAGCGACTGCAATCAGTAAAATTCCTTACCTAAAGCTTTGTCATATTTATTTTGAGAAATGCTTTTGGTAGTGGCCGTTATCGGCCTTATCTCTCGAGACGTTTGAACATCGGAAAGATAAACCGTTGAGCAAAAACAAAGGCGTATCTGTTCACGTTTATAGGAAAATATCTGTTCTCATCGAGTTATTAGACGAGAATATAAGGCTAAAAGGACGTTAAAACATCATTTTTGTCTGTAATTAATTTACAACAGTTCCTGCAATTCTAAAATTGTCCATTAGTACTTGGGGAAGATTTTGCAGATATTATTCTGTTTCAGTCGTCTAAATTCATTCTATTTTTCAAAATCTACTACACCCAGTTATGGTATCTCAACTCATTTTGGTATTCATAAACTTTGTGTTGATTAAAGTTCGATGAATTTTGATAAGGTCCTCCAACGCTTTAAAGATCGCCCTCGAGATTTCCCGTTTTCAAAAAAAACATTTTTTGAATATTAATCTATTTTTTTTAATCTAAACGGTTTCCTCACCAGAACGTTTACCTAAAATAAAACAGTGTAAAAATGTCTTGCATTGTAGGAGACCTGAAGTATAAAAAAATTGCGCTCAAATATCTCCAGTATGTTACTCATTTTAAGATCTGCGAAGTTTTGTGGCAGTAAATTCATTGAAGTTGGAGATCAGAAGTCGTATTCCGATGGAATAGTCGTGTTAAAGTTTAGAAATAGTTTATACGAAGCAAAGAATATCTTCCACGTTCAACGATATGAAAAATTCAATTATTTTTTATTCATTAACCCGTATTTACTTCTAGTTATTTGAAATTTCAGAAAGTTGATTTCTATGATCTCTATGAAGAATTATCTGTAATTCTAATTAACCTATAACAAAGTAGTACTTACCACTGTTCATTTATTGTGATAATTTACAGTTTTATTATGCCCATTGATTATTTACAATTATTTTTTACTAAAAAAATCATTGAATCTTCTACTTATATAAGATTTCATAAAGATGATGCGTCCCTCCGAAGACTTTTCCGTAAAATATTTAATTAAAAATGGTGGTAGTATTATTCGAAATATTATCAAATAATTATTTGGAAGTGGGTATGGATTTATTTACTTTTCAATAACTGCAAAATTAGCTTATCCTGCCAATATATAAAATTCACAGAATCGGGCGAGATATGGTGGAAATCCATCATGCAAAATGAAGGAGATAATTGGTACTTTCTCCCTTGTTGGTATATATATATTTGTTTGATTTGTATAACTTGCACCTGAAGATGACGGTCCTCCGTTGAAACCGGTAGTACAATTAAAAATTTTGTGGAAAAAGTACCAATTATCTCCTTCATTTTGCACTACCAATATATGCTTATCACATTATGTGGCAACTTAACAATGCCTTTTTGTTTATAAAAGTGAAGCTTTTTAAATTTTGCTCCACTTTGTTAGAAATTCATGAGTTTATCCAAGATTCTGGATTTCTAACCAAGATCCGTTTTTCTTAATAATATTAAAATTACTTGTGCATATCCATTTCTAAGTATTTACCTCAGTTGTAGAATATAATAAACAGACGCTCTCCGACTTAAAAATGTCCGACAACCATCTGAAGTTGGGCTAAAGTATTTTGAGAGAGTAATTTCAAACTGCAATAAAAATGTAATGAAATTTTCGTTTGCAGCGGCTCTCATTATAAGTTTTGAGCAACTATGAAATACTTTGTGACGAGACCCAGTAATTTCATGCGTGTACTGGCCTGGCCAGGCGTTACGGTCCTCGTAATCGCGGTCTATTTTATCGTGATAATGCACACCTTTGCCGGTGATACTTCATGAATGATGCTTGAATCTGCGACAGAGGTATCGGACTACTCTCCTTAAATAAGAATTTCTGGAAGGAACACGAGTGTAAGCACTTAGAGAGCTTCCTCCGCTTTTTTGTAGGTCACGAAATATGTGTCACCGAAACTAATTTCTTGCATTTCCTCCTGCCAAGTCTTAAGAAGCGTGAAATATTCTTGGCCCTAGTCATTATTTTTGGGGTAGTGTTTTGTCAATAAGGCGTGAAGAGGATCCTTTTAGCTGCGTTAAAGATAAGCGTGCAAATGATGTGAAGTCTCTAACCAGAAAAAAGCTGAAATACCGAAATGCGTGTGGCATTTCCTCAACCCTTTTTCGGTGGGCGACATTTTTAAGTGCCGTGTCGAAAAATGTCAATTGGATAGAAGTTCGTGATAGCTCTGCCGAAATATATATTCAACGACCTCGTTTGAAGAAAGTCTTAAAGTATTAGGTAATGGTTGGATTGCTGGTGTCATTTTTATGTCAATTTTTTCAAACTTGATTGACATGCCTACTGAAAATGATATATAGGTGAATTTATTAATAATTTTATTTTTCAATCACTTTTAAGAATATTTAATTGATGATAGCAATAGATTTAATTATATGAATTTCATATCCAACGTTTTTTGTGATTGAAAGTTTATGTAACATAGACCTTTACTTCATCAATGTATCGATTTTTGTTTCCCAATGGATGCAAATTTGAGGTTATTTTATGGTATGTCTTCCAAATACTTATGCCCTCCACCAGGTATTCAAGATTTTGGTGTATCACTCTTGGAAATGGCTGCGAAATAAACCTTATTACCGACATGTCTATTCTTTTGCAATATAATAAAATATGGTAGGGCTTCATGTACATGATCTATTTTTTCTGAATATTATGCAATTTTTTATATAGAAGATGGAGATGCAATGGTCATGAACTTGAAGTACACTTCAACTTTTATGTATCGATATAAAAATGCATTATGTTAACTAGTAAGTCCAAGTATAGTTATTCAGAACCACTTGAAGCGGATGCAAGAGAAGCACCTTCCTTCGGGTATCATGCTAAGATATCTTCTCTTAAATACGATGACGTGATGAAGAAATGTTCGAGAGCTAAGAGTCCTTATCCTGAAATGGTCGCTGAATAAATTGTTGAAAATAATGCTCAGTGAAATTCTTATTTATGCACAAGTTAAAGGGCTGATGTTTCTGATTCCTTGCGGTCAAGAGTCTGAAGCAGGCTTGTATTTTTCCCTACGTGTTAGGTTACATAATTTATTGTCATTTTACCTGATTTGACCTATATTGATTATTACATATATTGTCATAATAACTCAGCTTCCCATAGTTTTCAATTAGTAAAATTAATTGCAATATTACACTGATTGATTTTGTAAATTATCAATCTTTTCCATTAAACTAAGATATATTTGGTATGATAAAATATTTTAGGGTGTGATTATATTCGCTACGTTATGGTGTACTGATTTTATAATGCTGGTCAAGATATCCATTCCGAATTCCCAGTTTTTTTTTCAAGTTTCAATTCTATGAAAGCCTTTGAAAAATTTAATCTTCCCGGTATGTTTCTGAAGATTCATTTAGTTTCAAAAGTACCTTTTTTAATAAGTTCGGGTGCTGTTATAATGAAGGATTAATAAATCTTTACTAAGGTGACTAGAATCCATCTTCTGGGAAAGCAAGGCTGGTTCATCCAGGCATCTTCTTCATCGAAAGGCGTATGTTATCTTCATGTTGCCGACACGTTCTTTTTTAGCGCAGAACAAATTGGTAGATATAAAAAGCTGTTCCTAGAGCTTAGCAAAAAAAAATGCGGATGACATACAGGGCGTAAAATTCGCCGTTTCAACTACTTATAATCTCCGCTCCGGTTTCCCCTCCTTCGCATCGTTTGCTTGCAGTTTTAATTCGCTTTGAGCACAGGATTAATGCGAGAGCGTTTTCCCTGTCCTCGAAAATGAATAGGCTAGTAATGAGTGCATAGCGACGGAATTAATAATGAATCTTAATTGTCTCTCATCGCATAGGACACACATAGGGGCGCTGGAGCGAGTCGAAAAATAAACTACATATAAAATGGGGCTCCTAATAACACTTGGATCGGGCGAGTGCAGTCGTTTTTTTTCTGAGAATTAAACTCAATAAGGAAGCACTTCCAAAGCTAAGGTTGGCGACATCATGAACTTCTTCTCTTCATTGGAAGTGGAGAGGCAATTATCAAGGAAAAGATTTTTTTGTTTTGAGAATGGAGGGGGCTGTATCATACCCTCTCGGTGTTCATTGCAGCTGTTAAGGCTCAGTGGTACACGAGGACACTTAACTCATCGAAAAATCCCTAGAATGATCTGTTGAAGAAGATATAGCCACCCTTGTTATTAAATTGTTCTTCAGAAGGCCTCTTGGCCTAAATCTGAAAAAAATCTAAATATATATTTATCGATTTTTCATCTCAAATATAAATGAAAATTTCATCTTATTTCCTTCCCAGTAGATTCATATTCTTTATTAAAATACTTATTGAATTTGTGATCTTCTAATATAAAGCAAAAACTTGATAGCAGTCATATCTATTCACATAAGAACCGCAAGCTATATAAGGTTATTTACAAGGACACATATCAAATGTTAATAGTCTAAAAAATACAATATCTAACAAGGAGTTTTCAAAATAAGTTGAAGTAATTCTTGTTTCGGTATATAGTGCATTGTTCATTTATTAACTGAAATGAAATTGGAATCGATATTAAAAAACCTAAAAATATTGTAATATGTTGTCATGGTGTAATTAGTAACTTTCCTCGATGCTATTGTACAAACTTGAGAAAGATACAAAGTTTCTTCATTAGTGTATTTCAGGAAACGGAATATTGCTGTTAACACGGGTATTATATCTTAGGATAGCATTATGTGACATATGACCGACGAAATTAAAAGAAGGTAGTCGTTTCTTTCTGTTTTATGTTTAAGCCGATTTTTGTGCAGTTATATACTACTTGATGTACAATTGATAGTTGTATACTATTTGATGTATATAATTAGTAGCATTAATAGTTGAAGTAGATTTATTCTTTTAACTACTAAATAATGGTGTTTTCTCGCACTTTTTTTCTTTTGCATAAAGTGATATGTAGCCGATTGTAAGACAACATTTTATTTAAATTATAATCCGAGAAAGTTGTTTGTTATTGTCATCGAACGATACTTTCTATCTGAAAATGTACCAAATTTAAAAAAAACACATTCAATAAATATTTGAAAAGTTCCCAAAACAATCGTTGCCATTGTTGAAGAATCTCTGCTGAAACCCCTAAAAAATAATCGATTTCCTGACCTAAAATTAAAGAGCTGTTTTTTGTTGTAAAAGAACTATAATTTTATTTTCTCAGTGAGTGAAACGAGGACGACCTCGGATTGTTGCATCTACAGGCGGCCATGGAGCATATATCAAGAGCTAAAAATTAAGCGAAATCATTATTAAAACACATTTTTGACGAATCCGTGTGATGAACTTAAAGCTAAAAACAGGAGCTTTGAAACGATCCTTTAAAGTCGTAGTCCGAACAGTGGCACATGTTTGGTACACGAGATGATGTGAAGTGCTCAATGGGGTAACGACAGGGCAAAAAATTACAGCTCGGAATTCCAGCCATTCTCAGAGAATAGTGTGGGGATGGCGCCCCTTTTTGTAATCCATTATCTCTTCAAATTGCCGCCGCTATTTGCAAAAGAGAGCTCGAAAATCTGCGATTCCCTCGGAAAAAGTCGTAATTTTGGACATGCACGTGACGAGTCGACGCCATTTTGAATTCATTATTCTTTCGCGAGTTAGTTGAGAGTCGTCCTTGTTAATAAAAGAAACACCAGCGTCCGAAGCATTCCGAGTGATCGCGGAGGCCTTCATCACCCCGGAGGTTGATATTTTCTCGCTGTTTTTCTTCACTTTTCTTGCCATATCTTTTTTTAATTGGACGCCTCATTAAATCCGAAAGAACGCTTGCGAGTTCGGCTATTTTTTCTCTTCTCGAGAGAGAGCGGTTGAGACTTGAGTGCGCAAGTGTGTTTGATGGGTTGGGTTCGACGCTGGGGAGTGCTCTCTCTCTCTCGCTAAGGAAGGCGGTTTCCCGCCGTTTAATTCCGGCGCCCGGCGTCGAAAAGTTCAAAGGAGAGAATGAAAGATACTCCTTTTTTTGGAATTTCACTTTCCTCGAAATCCAAGCCGTTTCCCCTTTTTAATCACGCCGTGGAATATAAATTCAGATGAAAGACTGGATTTAGACTGAAACGACCGAACTTCTCTCCAGTAACTCCCACATTTTGATACTGTTTACTCGACTGAGCCCTTGAGATGGTGTCGTGTGGGCTACGTGAATCGTGCACGACTTCAGTGTACTTGCTACTAGTGGTGCAGTTGAGTTGCTGTCTGCGAACTGTGATATCCATTTTTCATATTTAATAACGAGAAATTATATAAAAGATGAACGATTTTCAAACCCTTCACCCATTGTGCAAACCATCATTTCTTAACCTAACTCCCCCAAATTCCTGTTCCCTCCCCCCCTACAATTCCTGCCTCCCAAAACTTAGCTTTTCCCCCCTCCCCTCCTTTTTCCCATTGGTTTACTATTAACCCCCTACAACTATCTTCCCCTACACTCGTTGTTTCCTACACAATGTTGTTAGTTTTTTTCTCATGTTACCTGAAGATGTAGCTTGGCTACGAAACCTGGTCGTGTTTGTGATTTTATTATGGTGTAGTAAAAGTATTTTATCATGAAGCCGTTTTGTATAAAAGATGATACGATAAAGTAATCTGATACCTAAGATAAATTGATACGGAATAGGATGCAGATTTATAAACTGAGATGACTAATGCAGACTATAATTATAAGCTGAAGGGTTTTTGGAGGTCTTTTCCATAATGAATGCACTAACATTATTTTTAAGACAAAGAAAAGAACCTGACATATTTTACACCCTCTACTGAAGTCAAAGTAGACAATTTTATTTAGCAATTATACCAAGCGTTGATATTTACAACTAAATGTTTACTGCGCGTGGAAAATTTTCGGGAGAATTATTTTCCGCCGTTACTGTTCCCGGTTATATTAATGCATTGTGGGTGTTTTGAAGCGAAGGCTGAATTTTAACGACATTGCTGTCGATCGATCTTCTGAATTACTCTTTTCTCCGATGGAACGGTTCATTTCTCAAAGAGGATGGAAGGTGTCTCTTTTAATTTTCGCAGTCATAGGTTTTGAGCGGACTTCCAGGTGAGAAACTCTCGTGATGTTGGTGGACGAAGATTTGGGAATTGATCTCCTTCTGAATCACCAATCGCCGTAAAAAACGGGGTATTACGGATGTATGCGCCAATTGGTTGGGTCTAATCATTCAGTAAATTAATTTAATGAAATTCTCGGGATTTAATGAGCACAACGTGAAAAAACTGTTCCAAATACATTACCCACTGGTTCCCTAATTTCTTTTCCCGTGGACCCCTTTAAATTTTTCGTGGACATGATTTTCCCATAGCCTGCCTAATATTTCTATCTTTTCTGTTAAAAAGCCATACCTGGTTTGCATTTGCTTAAATTATCTTTTAATTAAAGTTAGATTTTTGGTTTCTAAAAGCTCTAAAATACCTACTCTCAAAAATTGAAAATAATCGTGGACCCCCCATTCTTTTCTCCTTCACATAGACCCCCTGTAAATCTATTTGGAACCCTGTGGGTCCATTTGACCACTTTGGAAACTTATGACATAACCCGACACGACAAAAGCCCACAAGGCAGATCCCAATGGACATACATGCCCACTCGACAAATCCTCACTGCGATAAAACCCCACATTAACAGTAACGATAACGTTATACGTTAATGGTGCGATGTAAAGCTCATTCCAGCATACATTTTGCTCTATTTATTCTTCGTTATGATGAATATGCAATGATATTTATGCAATAAAATTAATAATACTTAATTTAGTAGCGATATCATTTTTCTTCTTGTTATACAGTGTTATTTTATGTTCGCATTTTACTATCTTGGAATTTGTCCCTATTTTTGCCTGTGGAGCAATTTCAATATGCGGTTTTGTCAATGCACGGTCTTGTCTTTTGGTCACGGAAACTTACCAAGTTTAGTACTCTACTAAAGATAGTAAATTTGGAACACAGTTGTTAACGAACCGAATTTAAATAGCCTAACTTTTAAAAACTCCCAATGTAAATTTCTATAAAAATGCTATCGTCCTAGTGAATTTGGCGATCCGAGTCTTCTTGTTTTTTCTGAATACCGTTGAAGGAGGTGAGGAACGCCGACAAAGACGGCTATTGCAGCTTTTAAACTTCTAATTTATTATTCTTTCCAATTTCGCCTACGAAAAAAATGTAGATTATTTTGACTTAATATTTGCCTTACTTTTAATACTAATCAAATTTTGACTTTTTTATTAAAGTTAAAACATCATTTATTCATGTGTGAAACAAATAACTATTTTTAGGAACGACAAATAGATCAAATTTCCTCGTAATTAAAGCCAACCATGTTTCTGTTAATTTAAATTCTGTGGAAATGAATTAAAACTATATAATTTTCTTTTCCACTGATTTTATAAAACGTCGGCTCAAATGTTGCCGCAAAATGTCAAATATTTCATTAGTTACTAATTATGGTGTTTTCGGAATCATAAAGCACAAAGTAATTATTTTCCAAATTATATGAATCAGAAGTAATTAAAAGAGATTTGGAAATGATTAATGCCGGTGTGAGTCGCCTCAACTATGCGGACATTGAAAGTGCGCGGTTGAGTTAATCAAATATGCATTAACTCAATTTTAAATATCAACGCTCGGTATAATTATCTGCTGTGATTTCCCAGCAGTGAGTGGAAATTTCGTCTGGCTATTTTATTTATCTTTGGAATACTGTTGCATTATCTATTTTGGAGTATTCAGCTTTGAAATCGCGCCAGAACTAATGCTACATTTTCTATCGTAATACTATATTAATTGTGTCGCTTTACATTGCCACATATCTTAAAATAACCTTTACTAACAAAACTTGTGCGAAAGCCACAAGAAAAATGCGTACAAGGTTTGTAAGTTCAGATTCTTTTACAATGAAATTCCACCAAGTATCACTGAATGCTATTCATGTCATACACGTTCTTTACGGAAAGAAACAGATTGATATGCATTTACCGGAAATACATCAACGAGCCACCCGGGAAAGAGCTGGGAAAAAGAATAATGCCTCCTTGTTTTCTGGGTAAAAATGACCACGATTTTAAAATCAGAACCATTTGTCACAGGAAGGATGTTGGGAAATTTTCCTTCTTAAATAGAACAGGAGTAGATTGGAATGGCCTACCTAAGGACATTTTCAGCCCCTATCCGCAAAACAGAAACATTTTTAAAAGAAAATAAAATTATTTAAATTGAAATATAATGATGGTTGAAGATATCAATGTATGTGTAATTATATTAGCGTTATTGTATAAAAACTGATGTGATGATTTTGTCTGTGTATGAAAATGATGTATTGTTTTACATTTATTATGAAGATATTTATGTTATAGTTAAGTAGGAAATTGTGAAAAGTTACCACCTGGTTTTTATCTACTTGTAACTAATGTATATATAATTACAATATACCATAGTTGATAAATATATAAATAGTTAATAAAAAACCACTTTTCACGGGGTCGAGTGCACGACCAGCAACTTGACTTGCGAGCAAGTGCAGTAAAAATACTACTACATATGACATTGTCTCAATTTCAATCGTGTTAAGGGTAGCGAAATGTTGGAGTCACGGGAAAAAATCATGATAGTTTATGGCATTTCGGCCATGAGTTAATACTTATATTTCACATAAACTCCTTTTACGTAGATAAATTTCGTTTTATAGATGATGCATTTCAACTGTCTTCATCGTTTGAACGCTACTCATGTTATAAATCGACATTTCGCCCTTGCATCTGTTAACCGAAGCTGCTTGACCGACTCGGTCGTGCAAACTCCGACTTGGTGAATAGCACATGGCTCGTTCCAAGGGTAGTCTTGCATGACTGGGAGTAGCTTTAGCATTGGTCCTCACTTGACCATCATTTGAAAGACTCCCGGTGAATTGATCCGGGGGGAATTCGTACGCGGGGAATTCGTCCGCGGGGAATTCGTCCGCGGGGAATTGATCTCCCGACAGATTGGTACGCGGGGAATTGATCCCCCGCGCTGATGTTGTACTACCAAACCAACCCAACCCTCCCGGTTAATTTATTTATAACATTAACCAATAACTATGGCGTGTAGATTGACATAAGAATGAATAACAGTTGTTATTAACATAAGACTGAATAATATCAGCGCGGGGGATCAATTCCCCGGCAACGCATTTGAAAGCTGTTCATTTTATGGATCCACATTTCGCCCTTCCATCAGCTTAGGTACAACAAAGCTACTCGACTGTCTCGGTCGGGCAAACTCTGACCGGGCGAAGAGTACACGACTCGCTCTTGAATGAGTCGTGCACAACTCTTTCTACTCGACCACTGATTCTCACTTGGTCAAGTACACGACCGAAGTAGTTGTTGGTTGCGCACTCGACCCTCCGTGAGAACCCAGCTTAATAATATCTCATACATCCCCAACCCTCTCCGTCTCTCTAAAGCATGTTAAAGTAGCGATCCCCGGCATTTTTGGGTGCCTATCGATCAGGGTTGGCAGCTGCAGAGACCACACACAAATTCGAGTCTATTTTTGGTCTGCATTATCACAACGTCACTCCAAGTCTCGTCTAGTTGGCCCGTTAATTTATGGAAGCGATTTTTGGTGTAATTTACAACCCATCACAGTAATCACAATTGATGATTCCGGTAATTTAGGGAATCCGATGAGGGCCCTAGGGGGATGGCATTTCATAAGGTCAAGTGGGTCACATTAAAGTCTTCTGGTGGTCCTCCGCCGCCTACGTGGAGTACTCTGAAGACCTCGCCCACGCATGGCGTAAGTGGGGACGGATGTCCGACATAACTTGCGGATGGAATGCGTTCGGTGCCCCGTTTCAGGGAAATTAGAGTTTCAAAAGCTCCGTCCCTCGCTTTAAACTTGAAAAATGTGGACGAAAAGATTCAGAGGTCCTTCCTTTGGATATCCTGGTTGTCCTTGATATCTCGTAAACCGCTTTCCTCCGCCCATAATGTTTAATGCGGTTACGAGGGATGCATCTATGGTCAATGACCATATATCATTGCACATTAGGGTGTAACTCGAAAAATTTTTTTAGAAATTCAAAATTTTAAGTCGATAAAAAGTTGTGACTATGGTCACATTTTTACTCAAAAAAAATAAATTGAGTTGAAAAATATTTAGGTGCGCCGTAACTGGCCTAAAATTTGATTTTTCTTTTCAAAATCGAAGATTTTCATTTATTTTAAACATTCATACAAAGAAAATTTTATTTTTCAAGTACATCAATGTTTAGTTTACAATTTAAACAAATGTATATTATTTGGAATACTTTTTATTTCTATGGTTAAATGAAATGGTCAACTATTGACCATAATTACCGGCCTTGGTGGCGGAGTGGTTAACGCGCGTGAATGCTCCAACCTCACGGTCCCAGGTTCGAATCCTGGCTAATCGGATTTTTCCAGTTAGGGAATGGTTGTCTGGAGTATATTGTGTGTTTGATATTAATAAAATAAAAATGCAAAAAAAGGAATAAAATTAAGAAAAGGGGTTAATTGGAGGATTAGCCTTCCCAGGCTAAAATTCGCCCAAAAAAGAAAGACGGCATTATTATAATTTGCAAAAATTATAATTTTGCTGCTAATCCCGGAGGTGTAATGTTACATGATAGATATAATTTTTATACTCTTAAATAACATTCTAAACTAAACATTAACCATTTCCCATTTGCGTGATAGAGATATTTACCCAGCATTCAATGATTTTGATCAATTCAATTGATTTTCGAAGATACGTTAATGGTCGTCAATATTGTTATTGAGTCATTCAGTAATCATTGCGTCAATTGTTCAAACAAAATAGGGCTGAAAATGTGATGTAATTGCCGGGATGTTATTTTATAAAAGGCAGTATAATATGGCGTCATTTGCATATTCCGATTCATCTCCTTACACCCGTAGTATTTTGGGGAAACAAAGTTTAGGTAGGAACATGGTACAAAAAGGAAGAGGTGTAACCAAGTTACATGCATCCTGGACATAATATATGAAATCATCGTATGCTATTTTTGTATCTTTATAGCTCCTGGTTATGAAATAACAACGTCCGCAAAGCACTTATAATATACGTGACGCTCCTAGTCATTTTGACTGTTACCCTTCCCAATTTCCTCCAAGGTGACAACGCCCTTAGTTTGTATAAGGCCACCTCAAATTCGAGTCAATTTTGACCAACTCTCAATCACGGGGATCCGCACCGTAAAATTGACCCCCAATATCCTCCTGATGTCTTCCTTACGGAAAAAAGGGCCCAAAGTAAAAAAAGAGCGGAAAATTGGTTCATCCGGCCGAATTAGTAAGACCACGACCTCGCCTCACCAGTCAACAGGTACCGCTTCCCTTTAGCTTTAAAATCCTCCCCCATTTCTCCATTTCCTGATCGACACTTCCCCTTTAATGCGGGAACCACCGCACCGTGAGCGACCACTTAAATCCGGAGGTAGAAGTCAGTCGTGGGCGTGGTTAGGGCACACAATGACGGAGACATGGTTGGAAATTTGAATAAAAAAGCCTCTCCTTCCTTCCATCCCAGAGCGGGCCTGGAGGACCTACAGCGCCCTGAGGACCATTATTCCATTGTCCCCTCGATAGGAAATGACTCGCTTACTAGATTTCCCTTCTCTTTCTTGCCCCTCGCATCTTCTCCCCCTGGGTGCATTATGGCTCGCGGGAGTCCCTCAAGGACACTATATAGGACCCGTGCTTTCCCTCCTTCTTTTTACGTAATTTCGACGTGTTTTCTCCGATTTGAGAGCTCCATCTTCTTACTGCTTTAATATGCCTTTTTCATCCGTTTTTCCATCGTCCCTCCACGGTCTTTTGCGGACAAAGGAGCTCTGGGAACTGTGCCCGTACATAAAATGCACTTGAGTTGTAATTCCCTGAATGATTCCCCATTTTCCGGGGATGAAAAGATTCCGCGAGAGAATGTCTAGAGGAATAATGTTTGCGTTTAGTTGCCCTCTTTAGTGAGTTACGCTGTTATACGATTTTATGGACGGGTCGAAATTAAACGTATCCAATTACGATTAAGTGTCCTCAACTTCTTCTCGACTTGTTTTGACAGCTTAGCCTTTGTATCTCTGCGATGAATGACAAGTATCCGCGAAATAAAAGCCAATAGAGTGGTGCTTTTCACGATTAGAACAGCTTTTGGTAGAGTTAGCCTTAGACCTTTAACTTACCGAGCCAAGAATTCATAGACAAAAGTTGTTTCTGCTGGTAATGTTTCCTTCATTCAATTTTTGGTGATTATCTATTTCATTATGACGACAGAATCTGTGGTAGGTTTATTTTAATCTGCATTAATTTTATTTCATTTTACTTTCATTTATCTGAAAATATTTTGAGTAGTGTCCTCTTCAAGGTAAAGCTAAGTGATTTAAATGTATTACCATCCACCAACACGACCATAACGATGTTTTCAGCAATTAGTTCCTGATGTTGGAATGATTAATTTTTCTAGCCATCTAAGATAAGCGAGCATGAAGCTTTTTAACATTTTCCGTCACGTGAAATGTAGGCATCTCATGAATCCTAAGATAGGAAATGCTTTCAGTTATGTAACAAATAGACTTGTCATACATTTAAATAAATAGTGTTTTGGATTTAAAAAGGAACAAAATACATTAAGTTATAGTTTGAAAGCAATATATGGGAAAACAAAAAAATACGATGTATTTACTGTGAATATATACTAATTTATCACTTTCGCTAAATAACCTTTCTTAAATTCAGTGAATAAATTACTTTAATAATGTGTTAACGAGGAATCTAAAGGGAATACAGTAAACAACTTAGGAGCTATTTATGAATATAACTGCTGAAAATTTCAACATTGGGTTTAGGGACTCCTAAACAGATAGTCCTCCTTATAATGTGTTGAAACAAACAGAACTTATTAATATGAACGCCAAAAATTTAAAACAATCCAAAACTCTATAAACGAAAAGGTGACCAAGAGGCTACGTTTTTAATTTTGGATACAGTTGAAAGGATCTCCTATTGATATCATTCCTACTTGATCAGAGTATTTCAGTCATATATCATATTACTGCAGAAATGTATACGCTAATACTTAATATCTTACTCTTCTATGAAATGTTTCTATAAGAAATTTCCTATAAAACGTGAATACTATCAATGAAAATTTGGCTTAGTGATATGATTCCTAACCTAAGATCTATTCTTTTTTCGGTTCCTTTATTTTCGCCATACGACTCTTAATAATCGTACTCATCCAACCACTGGTTAGACGATGGTGAACCTTAGGCCACGTTCCTTTTGTCACGTAGGGAAAATGATGAAAGAGAATTATGGGCTCGTGAAAGAGTAAGCAATAAAAATTTCACCCCGTGAAAATAAAAGTTTTAGGGCAGTCTCTCGAAAAGAAAAATACGTAAGCATTGTATTAATTCCTTAGAGACGTATGAAAGCGAAATTGAAAACCTTCGTTTTAAATATCTTCGAGATTTCTATCCACTTATTAAATTCTCTGCCGTTTTATTAATTAAAACTTCCGGAGTGGTCTTTAAATTGGATCACTTTAATTAAAGTCTTTTATTGGTTGGAAAGCCATTCTTTTTCTCATTATCGAATCGCTGAGCGTTTCTTCTATTTTTCATAATCTTACCAAATTTTGCTCTTTGTTCTTTGAATGATAATGTCTAGAAATTCACGCCCGTTTATAGGAAAGCGGTAATGATTAGATTCATAATTGTAAATGATGAAATGTGAAGCTATGCATTTATTTCATTAAGTTTAATCAAGAAGCACAATTTTGGAGGAATAAGGCAATTTCTCTGCTTATTTTTTACGGCAAATATTTTCCAAGAACGAATTTCAGATGAAATCCCTTTTCAAGAAACTGTGCGTAGTGTGATGTTTGAGCTTTTTGCGAAAAAAATATTCATAAATGTTCTTAAAGTAACTCAATATCAGTGAACACGATCTAAACAAATAAATTATTTATCAACGACAGCGATTTTAAGAGAAAATAACAGTTTGTACCTTTGCGAAATTATTGAAATAAAATTTTTCTTTTAATAGCTTATATTTATAAATGTATAGTCAGAAGTGGGATTCGATACCTTCATACCAGAACCAAAACGCCCAACTCCCCTTATGACTCGGGAAAGGCATTGCCTTGAGTCTGGCACCTTAGTCCGCTAGGCTATCCTGACAATTATTAATGGTGTAATAATGAAATTAATATGAAAAATGAAAAAAAAACAATGAAATCGAAATAGTCAGGTGTCACTTTGTGGAAAGCCATATTACAAAAATCTGATGTGGCCAGCGCATGACTTTCTCCATATATATAAGATGTAAATATTTATCTACGACAGTATTTTCGTACTCTATATTCAATCTAAACTTGGAAGATAAGTGATTGATTTCTTTCATATTATCTTTAACGTCACAAACATTATAAATAATGTTTTTCGGGACATGTTCGATGAAAATGGCCTTTCGCCCCAGCGCACAGTGGTCCAAAATCGAAAAAAGCCGGACAAAAGTCCAAAATTGCTTTTTTTGAGATACAAATTTGAAACTTTGCATATATACAGCCAAATGATTGCTGATTATGAAACAGTAAGTCGTTTTCCATAAATCGTATGCGTTACTTAGATACGAAGGGTCAAACATGACTAAACTTTCAAAAACACGCCCGATTCTATTTTTCGTCGAAAATCTTATAAGTTAAGCTAATAGTGGACTTGTGGAAGGAATTTAGTGGAATAAAAAACATTATATTCGATCAGAATGGTACTTTATCTATACTATCCATCAGTTTCAAGGATATTGGTCAATATTTGTGTAGTGTTTCATCACAAAATGGCGGACGCTTTTTTCAGACAAATTTTGACATAAAGTAGTCGATATCTTTTGTTTAAAAAATATGTGCAGCGGGAAATTACACCAGAGTATTGGGTGAAGACAGTTTAAGAATATCCAGCAAAGATCTTATATGAACGTTACCGACCACGAAAATAAACGCGATTTTTCGATCGCGCTGCACGATCCGGGTCCGAGCTGCTGGGTCTGGAAGCACGGCGGCTTCGTTGGATTGTTTTAGTTTTTAGGACCTTAACTCTTTAAAATCGCCGTTTTTAAGCTATGTATGCTGTCACTATCACTGTCACTGTTCAGAAATTCCATATCAAAGATATGGAGAGGATATTTGATCGTGCGAATGAGTCAATGGATGCGGTACTCTGGTAAATACGATAAGTTTTGGATACTTTATGGATTCTTGCCGCGAGTTAGAAATATCCTTCTACTTTTGAGACACTTAGTAAGTTCGAATGTACGGTAACGGGTTCATGCATTGCAGAAAGGGCACCATCTGATTATTTTTCTACCACTTACCCTTTCCACCCTCGCTGACGAGAGCCACGCGAAAAGGGGCTTTTGTGACACCGCGCAGCACTTACTGGGTATTTCCACGGACGCATTTCATGGAAAATTCTTTATCTTCAGAAAACTTTTGGCCGTCTCTACTGTCTGATTCCAATCCCTCGCCGTCTTCTAAAATCAGCAGTTCTCTCAATTATTTCGGCATCTTTCCGTATCGCTTAGGAATCAGAGTCATTTTGGAGGAAAGAAATGGATCAGAAGTGATCAACAACCTTTTAAATAAATCATCGTTGGTGGCCATCCTGGAGTGTTTTCTGCTGAATCTTTGACGGAATTTTCTAGCGTCCTTATTGCGAGCTTCCATCGCCTCTTCGGAGAGCTGCCCTAAGGGAAGAATCGCCTCCTTCGAAATTTCACTTCCATGCATAAGGACCTTATGTACCGAGGTTGGCAAACAATACCAGGGATACAAGTCTACATATAATTCGGCAGTTTTCTGGCGGTATTGGGAAAATCCCTCATTATTTATCGATTTTCCGCTTGATATTGCCTTAAGGATGATGGAAAATTTTTTAACGAGGTCGTAATTAATCCCTGTAATGAAAATAGGAAAAAATTTACATTAAACTGAATGGTATTTCTAAAATATCTATCAAAGGGACTAGTTACTGAGGTATTTAAAGTAGCTGTATGGTATAATGTATGCATTTTACCTATGCATGGCTATTACTGAGAAGCTAAGTCTACACAATTACCTGTCAATTCAGCTGCCAGTTTTGGAGAATCGAAGAAACGTCTTGCAGTATTTCTATCGTTAGTATTTCCTGATCCCGGCTTTGGTAAATCCACTATTAACCCCATCCTTTCTTTAAATAATTTCTGTATATTTTCCTTTTTCTTGGAAAGCTGTTTTTTAAGATTACCACGTGCCTAGAAAAGAGTCTCATTATCATTTAGAGATTTATTTAACCGGATAACAAAAATTAAAGCCAGAATTTCGATGCTTATTCACCTGCCACTGTTTAAACTTCAGTCGATACGTTATGTGTAAAAGACACTCAAAAATACGAATGTAACCATGTAGCGTTGATAAACCAAAAGCATAATTGTCCACATCTACTGGTCGATCCTTCATTGCCCTTAAATAATTCATTTCTGAAATTTTAGCTCCGCAGATGTAACATTTCATGCTAACACTCTCGGTCAATGCATTTCATGCCTAAAATAAATGTTTCTATTAGATCGATAAACATTAACAACTGCCATTTGGAAAGAACTCTTCTTGCTCTACTTGGGGTGGTCGTAGTTACTTCGGTAATAAGTTGAGCGGCTGCAATATCGCCTTCCTCCCTTAAACTGAGAGAGGTTGCCAAGGCGAGCTCAGAAGCAGAAGAAGAAGTTTTAATATTTTGAACCTTTCTTCTTTTGGATCTCTCAGAGGAAGAACTAAATTCTTTTTGTGGTCGTCCTAATGTACCTGATATGGTAATAATTTTAATAAACAAATCTCACGTGAAAAACAATACGGCTGAATGATTGCTATAGAATTTAAACAGCAAATACATACCAGTAGCTGTAGACGTACCTGGTAGGTACTGACGGATAGTTTCGGGGAAAATGATTGACTATGTGAGCCATGCCTAGTGACGAACAAAAAATCGCTCATTATTCCAAGAACATCCTTTCCGCCTTTTTTGATAGGGCACCATGAATTTTACCCTAATAAATTTACGGAAACAATCTAGGGCCTCTTCATGAGCCTCTAAATTTAAACTCCGCGATATAAAATTAGTCAAATATACTATTTTATCATTTAATGCTTTCTCCTTCATCTCAATTATTCGTTTGTGGAGCTCAAGACGCGTGATCTGGCATGAAAACATTTCAGCGCAGAAAAATGGACCGAAAACCTGCACGAAAATCCGGCTAGTTAAAAAGAATTTAAGGAAAGTTTGATGATATTCTCACTTTCCTATTAAAGTTAGCAGAAAACAATGGCAGTAAAACATTGCAGAGTAAAAAACACATACGATCTTGTAGGTAGAATGTGATGAATAAACACGGTTGAGTTAAACAGGGAAAATTACTCACCTTAAGAAAAGGGATGAACTGTTGAATAATCAAAAACACCACTATCCAACACAGCTACCAGAACTATTGCGATGATTCACGAGAAAAATCACCAGACACCCACAGATTTTAGCAGTACGTCAGAGCACAACAAGAGCAACACTACTTCACTGATGCCAAACTAGAACTGCATGTTAAGATTCATTTCTGAAAGGGAAAGGAAATGAATTTGTGGAAAAACCCGGTAAATGCCGTTAAAGGCTGCGCGGTGTCACAAAAGCCCCTTTTCGCGTGGCTCTCGTCAGCGAGGGTGGAAAGGGTAAGTGGTAGAAAAATAATCAGATGGTGCCCTTTCTGCAATGCATGAACCCGTTACCGTACATTCGAACTTACTAAGTGTCTCAAAAGTAGAAGGATATTTCTAACTCGCGGCAAGAATCCATAAAGTATCCAAAACTTATCGTATTTACCAGAGTACCGCATCCATTGACTCATTCGCACGATCAAATATCCTCTCCATATCTTTGATATGGAATTTCTGAACAGTGACAGTGATAGTGACAGCATACATAGCTTAAAAACGGCGATTTTAAAGAGTTAAGGTCCTAAAAACTAAAACAATCCAACGAAGCCGCCGTGCTTCCAGACCCAGCAGCTCGGACCCGGATCGTGCAGCGCGATCGAAAAATCGCGTTTATTTTCGTGGTCGGTAACGTTCATATAAGATCTTTGCTGGATATTCTTAAACTGTCTTCACCCAATACTCTGGTGTAATTTCCCGCTGCACATATTTTTTAAACAAAAGATATCGACTACTTTATGTCAAAATTTGTCTGAAAAAAGCGTCCGCCATTTTGTGATGAAACACTACACAAATATTGACCAAAATCCTTGAAACTGATGGATAGTATAGATAAAGTACCATTCTGATCGAATATAATGTTTTTTATTCCACTAAATTCCTTCCACAAGTCCACTATTAGCTTAACTTATAAGATTTTCGACGAAAAATAGAATCGGGCGTGTTTTTGAAAGTTTAGTCATGTTTGACCCTTCGTATCTAAGTAACGCATACGATTTATGGAAAACGACTTACTGTTCCATAATCAGCAATCATTTGGCTGTATATATGCAAATTTTCAAATTTGTATCTCAAAAAAAGCAATTTTGGACTTTTGTCCGGCTTTTTTCGATTTTGGACCACAGTGCAGCGCCCAGAGCGCCCACAACGTACATAATCAGCAAATTCCGGTTTATCAGTATTTCACAAATAACTCCTACACAATCAGTGATACAAAAATATGTTTCTTGCAGACGTTATAGTAAATTACATTTTCTAAAACTTTTATACATAATAGTATATACCTAAATATCATATTTATGGAGATATTTTGAATACCGAAAATGAGCATTGAAGACTGAAGCTCGACTTCCGGGAAAACCGTTTTACTCCAAAAACTAATCAACTCTAACGACATCAACCAAAATACTAAATATGAAATTTGGTGTTGATACAACAAATATTTTTCATAATAAAGCGCCCACAAAGTACATAATCAGCTACTTCCGTTTTATCAGTATTTCATGAATAACTCCTAATCAACCGGTGATACAAAAATATGTTAAATACAAAAGTTATAGTAAATTACATTTTCTAAAACTTTTAATAGGTATACAATATACTTTTATATCATATTTATGGAGATATTTTGAAAACCGGAAATGAGCTTTGATGAATAAAGCTCGACTTCCGGTTAACCGATTTACTCCAAAAACTAATCAACTCTGACAGCACACACGACAGTACTATATATGAAGTTTGGTATTGATACGACTAATAGGTTTCACGTTAGAGCGCCCACTATCACACACACACACACACACACATACACACAGACATCATTCCGAAAATGGTCAAAATGTGTTCTAGGGACCCCAAAACATGTATTTCCGTTGAAATCTCGAAGTCGATTTTTTTCATGAAAACAATACTTTCTCTATACTTCGTATATGGAGAAAGTAAAAAGGAAGAAAAGACTTAGTAAATTTTGCTCAAAAATGTTTATAACGGACCGGTTTCGCTATCGGAGTAGCATCTTCAGGTGAAAGCATGGTTAAACCTGATAAAATAGCATAATTTTTGAGCATTTCTAGAAATAAAATCTTTTCTTCTCTCTTGTTATAAAGTAATGAGTTATGATGGATTGAAATAAATGCATCAATGGGTAAAGTTAAATTGTAGTAACTTATAACATTAAACCGCCTAGAAGAGATAAAAAAGGGAAGTCAAATCACTTGTTTTTCTAACAGCCAAATATCTATCTATTTTCAATATGAAATATATTTCTTTCTACAGGCTCCAATTTATATTCTGGAAAAGTTAATAATAATAATAATGATTACGTATCACAGCAGGATAAAGAAATAAGCAGAGGAAATGAAAGTTGGAAAAGACAATGGAAACAGTAAAATGGTAGTAATTTTTTATTAATTCTTAGCATAAAAACATTATGAATGTTCACAAATAATAATCTCCCCTACCTTAGGTAGTCTTAAATCTTCAAGGAAATGTTGCTGGAAGATGAAGATAATTTTTTTCCTAGCGAGCGTTATATTTTTCGAAGGCAGGAATATTGTCTCAGAAGTGTTATAGGAGCCGAGCGAAGCGATCAAGCCTCCTCTAGATCTCTTTAAAAGAAGCTGGATAAAGGAAATAAAATTTTAGAAATTGGGTTGGGATATCCTCTGAAGTGGCAAGCGAACTTGGAGGTGATATGATCCGGGGCCTTCTCAAAGAAGAGGCAAGGCGCCTAAGGGTACATAATTATGTAGGTCGAGACTCGATTGACGATAGAAGGGCTCTAGACGCTAGAATATGTGGATCATGGAGATATCTTTAGATCGAAAAGGTGAAGTGTGGCTAAAAAAATGAAGAAAGCTGTTAGTAACGGGGATCTTTTGGCTTAAATTTTTCCCGCAGCCTTCATTATTCCCGGAAAATTTCAAGTTCTTAAGACTTAACCGTCGCTCGATGAGGATACTTTTTCCTCGTCTGAACTTGAACTTGCTTAGAAAGCAGAATCGATCTGATAATGGCATATTTTTCTTGGGGATCAAGTTCATCTTAGACCTTATCTCAATTCCTTAATTGAAACATTTAAATATCCTTGTCGCACATCAAAGAAGAATTCGATTTTTTCGAATGTTTTCGATCTTTGCGAAGCTCATATGATATATTTCTTATGATTTTGTTATGCAAATATAACTTCACAGGATTCGTGTCAGTTGAAATAATGAATGGTTTCATAAATCAGTTTCCGACATGTAGAAGATAACATTTCTAAATAATTGCACACGGTTAAGGTGCGAACTATTCCACTCAGATACTTCTTAGTAAGTGTTTTACGCTAATTAAAAACAGTTTATGAGTCGAAATTAACTATTCCCTTGAATTTCATAATTTAAAAATTAATCCCCGCCCACTAAGATGCATAACATAACTTAAACATTACTAATAATATATTGTATTTATATTCCATTTTGGAAGTTAGATATTTTAATGAATTAAAATGAAACGCTCATGGCTTACTAAGCTCTACATTTTCCATTATGCTTTTGAATTTGATACGATATGTGCAGGAGATAGCGATACATTTCGCTTTTGTTTGTTTTCTATTTCTTGATGCCTCTATCCATTCATTTCATAATTGAAATGTCTCATTAAGTAAGAGTTGAGGATAATTTCGCGCAGAGAACTGAAAGATCTTTGAATATTATATTCCGACTTCGTTAATGATATGCCATTTCAGCTTTTATGAGAACATTTTAGAGAGATTTAAAGTAACTGGCTATGAAATTTTCTCATAGATATTACCACATATGTCTTTATATCTCAGTTGTTAAAAGAGAGTTTTTAATATGTCAATAACTTTCATTTTTAGGAGTTATTCGATGAAAATAATTTTAATGTTCACAGAACTCGCTTGTTTTATGATATGGGAAAATGTTATGGAAGTACCTAATCTGGGTAGAATCCTTAAAGGCATTTTTTGGTTATTGTTCGGAAGTTGGTAAAAAATGTCGCAATTGTGTTGAAATCTATTAAGAAGATGACATAAAATAAATAATAATACCTCTTTATTCGGGCGAGAATCAGACTAAAAGTCTCGTCCATCTAACCCAGTTGGATGTGAACTGCGCATAAATTATCGATAGTTTCGATTCCCACTCCAGGAGTGTAACTGAAGTGAAATTCATTATCATTTTATCTACTCAATACGGAATGAGAATCGAAAGCTATGAAAATAAGTCACTGTTTGTTTCTATACAAGTTGAAGCAATGGTATAAGCAATACTTTCTATTAGCAGCAACATTTAAAATACCCCAGTAGACTATCGTTTTCGGTATAGAATTCTTTCGTACATTCATCTCTTACATTTCCTACTGAATTGTTCACGTTAGTCATCTGCTTGCTAATTCAGTAATCTTATAATATTTATTATAAAATTGTATATAATTACATCGCAGTAAGATGCCAGGTCATTAAATATTGGTATGTTATACAAGAAACAAAAAATGCATTCGTGCCAGCAGTATAATGTAAACAAAATCGCCTACTAAATGTAATGTTTAACCAAAACAGCTTTGATATGTATGTATGAGATACGATGTAAGAGAACACACCTCCATCTTTCTTTTCTGTCATGCTTCCATCTTAATTCTTCCAATATTTAAATCGTAAAATTCAGAGAAATTTATAGCTGCTCGTAAGTATAAAATGAAAGCTTGCTCTATTTTCCAATTGATTAGCTCTTTCAGATGTTGATTTATGAACCAACCCTCCGACAAAAGTTGTCTCGCCCAAGTTCTTTATACCCATTCAAAATTTCGCGTCACGTGCCAATGAGAACGTTCCCCAAATGCATTCGCAAAGTCCGGCTAATTATTCATCAACTTCTCCCCTTTTTCCCTAGAAGATTGCGAACTTTTGCGATCTTACCCAACACCG